>QXEO01002116.1:1367500-2735000 GCA_007115705.1 Dactylis glomerata
AAAACCAAGACCAGCCTCAATATTTTTTAGCTCAACCACTCTATTCCACCTTGCTTGCTGCCTTAATAGTTCTTGGCGTACCTCTAGTATGCTCCTCTGTGGGAGCTGCATCCTCGGTAACCATACACCTATCTCAGCTACGTGGCTATCTTCAGTGATTACCTCCTGGAAAGACATACCTCTAATCTCACAAAATGTTCTGGTACGACTCAGGATACAATGGGTCATCTCTGGGTGGAAATCACGGTTAGAGGGATCAAAGAAAGGAAGTACATCCGACATGGTTGGATGCTATACTGATGCAACAAACCCACGGGTGAGAGGGGGGGTTTTATAGCCTAGTAAAACCTGCAAATGGCGGGAACATATGGCGGGAAAAAAGAGCGGGAACATATGGCGAGAACAAAGAGCGAGAACATATGGCGAAAAAAATATGGCGCGAACACATGGTGCGCAAATATGGCGGGAATAATGCGTGGGAAAATTTGTACCAACTTTAATTAAAATACATCGGTCTTGCAGGTAATAAAACATAACATGATAGGTGATTAATAAAAACAACATTTTAAAGTAAGATACACCTGGATGCGGAAATAAAAATACAACAGAAATTAAGATACAAACTGGTACAATACACAAAAACGCATTTTAGTCCTGAGTCCACCGTGGCCATTTTCCGGTGGTATCACCACGCTTTTCTGCTGCTTCTGCCTGAGCAGCCCTTTCCTTCTTTCTCTCCCTCTCCGCCTCACGAATCTGCTTGCGTCGCTCTTCCTCCGCCTCCCTACGATGTTTACCTTCTGCGATTCTCTGCCGCTTCTCCTCATTGTAAGCTTCTTGCGCTGCTTTCCTCTGTGCAGCCTCGTCCTCTTGTCGCTGCTCCTCCTGGAAGCGTTCCCAAGCCCTACGCTGCCTTTCTTCAATCTGACGCAACGCCCAAGCCGGCTGCTCCGTGTCGATCCAATGATACCATTGACAGAGCGGCGGCAGCGACTGCAACAAAAATAATGTTACTAATACAGCTAAATATAACACGAGCAAATATGTCATCTCATGAAACTTAAATCTTACCGGAGCTCGGTAAAACAGCAATGAAGACTCCGGAGGATCATGGGCATGATTGGCACACATGAAAAATTTCATGCCCATCCTGTCCGAAAAATCCGTCGACTCCCTAACCTTCGCTATGTCGCCGCACCAGCATCGTGCGGCTTCCATTCCCTCCGGTAAACTAGCGTACTTCATTTTCTTCGGCCTTAGGCCCTGGTCGGAGCAAGGCAAACTCATAGCAAGTTCATTATATCATAGTAGAGATAGCTGTGGAGAAGACTGATCGAATGAACGACGAATGCCTTCTTTATATAGACCTCGATTACTGATGCGGGTAAGCGAAAACATTAACAAAAGTATGCATCGTCGGTGGTCTATTTTCTGTATCAAACAGTGTACCAAATAGTATATCAAAGCTGTCTATCTATCATCGCATGCAACGAATCGAATCAGCCTCGCCTCGGAGTCAGCGCTGTTATCGTGGGAATCAGTGCCGGTCGGGGGTGGCAGCATGCCGGCGATGGCGTTGGCGGCAGGCCTCCACGTCAGCCTGTCGGCAGCCCCCAGGCGGCATAGCCCACCTGGCCTGACGGCGGGTAACGGCGACGTTCGGATGACCACATGCCAGAATTGCCAACGGCGGCAGGGTCTTGCCGGCACTGGCCCAGGCGGCACGGGCCATGTGTCGCCTGGCCACGGGTGCCGCCACTCAATAGGGGTTCTTTTTGGCAAATAATTTCAGAGGTGATCTCTTTTATCATTTCATTGGTGCAGGTGGTCTCATGTGTCAAAAAATTCGTCGCGAGTCGATCTTGGCGGCAGAGCATACATGGGGGCGAGGAAGATCTTTTTCCGTGCGTGTTGCCATGCCTGGAGTCCACGATCTCACGTGATCGCGTCCTGTCGCCGCAGCATGGTCCACGCAACATTGAGTAGCCGAGTCTGATCATGTTGATGTAGAGCCCATACGCGAGCGCCGGCCTGCAGCCTTCCCGGTGATCTCACGCCAGATAACAAACTTGACGCCTAAAGCATCAATCTTGCACTCGTTGTTGGAGTTGGCCTGCTCTTGTCTCCTTGTGCATGGCTGCATGATCGATCCAAGAAGTGCAGCCTGGACATGCCATTGCCATGATGGCATGATCGCATCCGCGCGTCCGATCGACGCAGGTGATTGATGCAGGCGGCCACCAATCGACCCAGGCGGCCAGTACAGAGGGTACTGCGTTGAGCGCGGTCGATGCATATCGGATCGCGATGGAGTTGTCGAAGCTTGTCGTGGACCGTCGCTCGGCCGGTGGTTGGTGCAGATGCCGGGCGGTGAAGGAATTTTTGACACATAAGACCACCTGCGCGAGTGAAATGTCAGAAAAGACCACCTGCCGAAAAATTTGTCAAAAAAGACCCCCTACGGGTGGCGGCACGTCTGGCCAGGCGACACGTGGCACGTGCCGCCTGGGCCAACGCCGGCATGGGGGTGCCGCCATCCACGTCATCCTGCCGCTACTGCCAAAGGCGGCATGGCATGTGCCACGTCATCCTGCCGCCACTGCCAAAGGCGGCATGGCATCCTGCCGCCACTGCCAAAGGCGGCATGGCCCACCACCGTCCGTCCCTGGCTGCCTGGCATGGCATGCGCCACTCATCCTGCCGCCACCGCCAAAGGCGGCATGGCCCACCACCGTCACTGCCTGTCTACGTGCCGGACTTGGGGATGGCGGCACCCCCATGCCGGCGTTGGCCCAGGCGGCACGTGCCACATGTCGCCTGGCCAAACGTGCCGCCACCCACAGGGGGTCCTTTTTGACAAAAATTTTCGCAGGTGGTCTTTTCTAGCATTTCACTCGCACAGGTGGTCTGATGCGTCAAAAATTCGCGGTGAAGCAGCAGAACGGTGCTGCTGGCCCGCTGTAGATGGCGGCGACGGGGCTTGTCGACGTAGATCGCGATGAAGTTGACGACGTAGATCTTCACGCTGGGAGTTAGGCTCCACAAAGCGCCGCCATGCGCGTCTTGGTAGATCGATCTGAACCAAATTTTTGCACCAATTTGCACCGGATGAGAATCGCATCTAGGGATTTATTGCAGATAAATTTGATCTAATCTAGTAACTAGAAATTTTGAAATTGGGATCTAATCTAAAAAGAACCGATCTGATCATTGATCGAGATCGGGTGCCGCGCCCCCGAGGAGAGATCTCCCCGGGGGCGGCGCGATACGGAAGTGGTTGAAGGAACCTAGGATCGGCGTCGTGAGACTAACCGCTCTGATACCATGTGAAAATTTTGTTTCCCTAATTTCTGTGTTATATTGACTTGACTCGGGTGGGGGTATATGTAGGAGTACAAGGGGTAGGTAGAGACTTAGAGTACAAGTAATGTAGAGTCCTAGTCTAATACAAACTCCTACACGTACTTGTATTATAATTATACTTGCAACTGGACAAAATCTCTGTTGCAATCCCAGTTACAACCGAAAAAAACTGAGTTACAACCCTAGCTGCAACTAAAATATATATAGTCAGCTACAACCACAGTTGCAACCGAAAAAAGTTTAACTACAAACACAATTACAACTGATAAATCTCAATTACGACACCATTTTGCAATTTGAAAAAAAAATACTTAGTTACAACCTTGCTTATAACTATTGATCTTTCTACATTTAGAATTGTAAAATAAAATATAGAAAAATCTAGGTGCAACAGCCGCTTAGAAACTGCAATCTTTTTCTTCACTATATCTGACAAAAATAACTGAAAGAAAAAAGACTAGCAGCGCACTTTAAAAATGCTTGCGACCTTCAGCTGGTGTATACGGCGAGCATAAACTCTGTATGGGCAACTCATCGCATACCTTGTTCAAGGTAGGACAGCCAGAGGCACGGACCGTCGGCCTCACGCGTCGCGTACACGAATTAGGATTTTGGCCAAATCAATCGGACGACTAAGAAGTTGACTGTGCCCTATGATACTTCTCAACTACAGTAACTGAGATTTAGCAATTCCGTTATTGAATAATTTGATTTTCAAGTGGCAACCAAATATAGGACCGCGAATTGATTGGCACGTTCGTTTGCTACTACACGTGTCCAGGCATGGAGTCCCCACAAGAATTCTGTCCCAGGTCCCAGCAAGTGAGCACCGTCCACCTGTAAAATGCTGATGGAGTCCGCGAAGAGAGCGATAGAATCCACCACCATATCTATCACCACCAGACACCAGTAGCCAGTAGGAGTGTCCATCCTACTTCGATCCTGTGAAACAGAGCGAGCCAGTCGGCGAGCAGCTGCTGCTGTAGGAAAGGAGAGGAAACCCACTTGGATTTCGTGAAACAGAGCAAGCAATGGCGATGTGTCCATCCTGGGCTCGCATTCTCGTGGCCGCGATCGCCATCGCCGGCGTGGTCGCGCCGGGCGGCGTGGACGCGACCCCGGAGACCACGTGCAGGGCTGCGGCGAGCAGCGACAGGCGCGTGGACTACGAGTTCTGCGTGGCCAGGCTGAGCCAGCACCACGACAGCCCCGACGCGGACACGTGGGGCCTGGCCAAGGTGGCCGCCGACGTGGGCGTGCTCCTCGCCGGCAACGGGGTGTATGACATCAAGGCCATGCTCGCCGGCAAGGCGGCCGGGGGCAAGGGCAAGGCGCGCGCCCCGCTGGAGCAGTGCGAGGCCCTGTACGACCGGATGGGGTCCGCGTTCGCCGAGGCCTACGACGGGATCGACCGGCGCGACTACGCGGCGGGCAAGGAGAAGGCGCTCGAGGCCGAGGCTCTGGCGCGGCGGTGCGGCGACGAATTCGCCCGCGCCGGCGTCGTCCCGTCGCCGCTGGCGAAGCAGGGCGCGGACTCCGTGCAGATGGCCATCGTGTGCACGGCCGTCACCAGCCTCATCAAGTGATGCCGGCCGGTTACCATGGCTCGCTGGATCTCGTCGAGTCGGCCGCGATCGATCCAACGTTGTGGGTGAGCTTTGTGTTGTGTTTCTTTCCCTGAAGACACGTTTGCCACCGTTGATGGTTCTTGAGTGCTGTAGCGAGCTATGTATTAGAAGGAAATAAAAGTGCGTGAATTCATCATATTTATGGAAAAACTCTCGATTCGCTTTGATCGATTCTTCGCCGTCTATGCGACGTCCGTGCCGAGCCGCACTCACCGGCGTCGAGAACGAGAGATTTGCAGTGCGTGCTGCCGCACACGATGCTCGGCCTCTGCGCAGTGTGCAAGCAGAGGAGCTTGGTGTGAACTAGGCTAGATTTTTTAGCGCAGTGCTCGGCCTCTGGTTGCCACGTAGTAGGAACTGCAGTACGTCCGAAACAGTGTGTCTGCAACTGGAAGCAGTGCTGTCGCCGTCCATGTCGGACGCGTGGCGCGAGGCCGCAGAGCAGCAGGGGCCCCTGGCATGTGGTGCTACCGAATCAGTCATCAGTCGATAAGACACCCTTTTCTTCAGATCTTCCTGGATTCAATTCCCAGCGGTAGGAAAGTTGATGCAAACGTGCACTGAGATAAAATGATCATCGAGCGTGAGTGAGCGCGTATATCTCCGAACGATACTCATCTTTATGATTTTGTTGGTCATCTTGTCACTATTGATCATACTGTGTCTGCGGTTAGAGCCCCGTAGATGCTCATACGCAACTACAAAATGATCTCGTAGAGTATTTGTGGAGGATCAAAAGAAATATGAAGGCTAGTACATCATGATGTCTTAGTTCTAATTTTCTGTTGTCAAATTGAATTCTAAATTTAAACAATTATGAATTTGCTTATATTTGCGTGTGGATCGTGTTCAATTTAAATAAAAAACTCGAAATCGGTTTTGGAGCTGCCGTATAGAGGACATGGCTTGACAAGTGGCGCGATTTTTTTTTGTAATATTGTGAAAAAAATTCAGCTATTTTAGAAATAATATTATATTTTAAGCAATTTCAAAAATATTATAGCATCCTATTCAACGGACGCGATTAGGGCTATTCTTATCGGTCGGACGTGATTAGTACCCTGTCGCGGGCCCCTGCATGCCGATCGGCCTTGTCGCATGCGACAGCAGCGAGTGGACAGGAGTCGCCCACGTCGGCCATGAAACCTTGACGTCGCATGGGCCGGATGCGATAAGACTCCTGTCGCAGGCGCCGGGCGCGAGAGGTGATACATCCATTTTGCATCACTATTTTGTATCATAATTTACTGTTATTCATTGATATATTCCATATTTAGAGATGATATTTATGTTGTTTCCTCTGTTTTTACATGTTTGATGATCATTGGAGGATTTGCTGCTGGAGTCAGGATTCTGCTGGAAAAGGACCGTCAAGACACCATATTTCAGAAGATCAGGAAAATTTCAGAAAAATACCAGAAAATTATATTTTATCAAAAGACTCCGGAAGCCAGAAGGAGGAGTCGAGAGGGGCCAGAGGGCAGCCTCACACATAGGGAGCGCGGCCTGGCCCCTGGCCGCGCCGGCCCTGTGTGAGGGCGCCCTGGCCCACTTCTGGTATCACCCCTTCATGTACTTCATCGTCCCCGAAAACCTAAGTCAAGGGGGGGGGCTCAGAGATAGACACAGCCGCCTCTGCGGGGCGGAAAACACCAGAGAGAGAAAAGCTCTCCGGCAGGCAGAAATCTGCCGGGGAAATTCCTTCCCGGAGAGGGGAGATCGTCGCCATCGTCATTCACCATCGCACCGGACTTCATCGGGATCATCATCATCATCATCTCCATCACCAGCACCTTCATCTCCACCATCACCACGCCATATCGCTGTAACATCTCGAGTTGGATCTTGTTATATTCTTAGGGGAAACTTTCCCGGTGTTGATTACTCTTGTAGTTGATGCTATTGAGTGGAACCGTTGAATTAAGGTTTATGTTCAAATTGTTATTTACCATTATTTCACCTCTGATCATGATCCATATGATGTCTTGTGAGTAGTTCGTTTAGTTCTTGAGGACATGTGAGAAGTCAAGATGTTAGTAGTGAATTATTGTTGAGACATCTTTAATGGTTTGATATTGTTGTGTTGCTATTTCACTAGTGATGTCATGTGAACGTCGACTACATGATACTTCACCATTTATGGGCCTAGTGAGATGCATTGTGTATTTGGCTACCAATTGTGGGGTTGCTGGAGTGACAGAAACCTAAACCTCTATTGGGAAACCATTGCACCAGGGAGCGTAGGATCTTAGAGTATAAGGCTGTGGTTAGATTTATCTTAATTACTTTCTTGTATTTTCGGACGCTTGCAAGGGGTATAATCACAAGTGTGTATTTATCCTAGTAAGGGTAGTGCGCTAGCACAGGTTCACCCCCATAACACTTATCAAACCAATAAAGACTATTTAGCGGTATGAAGCGAAAGCTCTTGACAGAAACTCCCGTGTGTCCTCGAGAACGTTTGGTTATTATAAGTTACACAACCGGCTTGTACTTTGCTAAAGAAAGGATTGGGCCATTTGCTGCAATTGTTACTACTGTCTTTTATTTACTCGCACTTTACTTATTTGCATTACCAAATACCCCTGAAAACCTGTTTGCTAGTATTTACAGTGAAACTTTGATCAAAACCACTAGTCAACACCTTCTGCTCCTCGTTGGGTTCGACACTCTTATTTATCGAAAGTACTACGATACACCCCCTATACTTGTGGGTCATCAAGACTATTTTCTGGCGCCGTTGCCGGGGAGTGTAGCGCTATTGAAGAGTGGATTTGGTAAAGGTAACCGTCGCTGTGAGTATTGTTTTTATTTTTATCTTTTTATTTTATTCTGCTATGGAGAACTCTCCATTTGGTTTCCTATTTGGGAACACTTCTACCACTCTGCACATGTGGATGAACCACCACCACCACCACCTGCTGAAGTTGATCCTTTTAAAATACCTATGAAAATTGTTGGGCGTGTTATAGATAACTGCTATTCAGGAGATGGAACTGTCCACCCGGGTGATCACTTACTATTTATACATGAATTATGCGAGTTGTTCAGGTGTGCAGGTATTTCACCAAGCCAGGTCAAGAAGAAGCTATTCTCTTTATCATTGAAAGGCAGAGCTGAGGAGTGGTATCGGCTGCTCCAAGATGGTCTATCTATGGCATGGGAGGACATTGTACCTCTCTTTTATTCCAAGTTTTATCCTCCAAGTGAAATCCATAAAGATCGTAATCGGATATATAATTTTTGGCCTCATGATGGAGAAAGTATTGCCCAAGCGTGGGGGAGATTGAAGTTACTAATGCTCAAATGCCCCATTCATGAGCTCCCCAATAATATTGTTATTGATAATTTTTATGCGAGGCTTACTCTTCCTGATAAGGATTATTTGGATGCTTCTTGCTTTGGATCATTTACTCATATGAAAGAAGATGCTAAGTGGAAACTTCTTGACCGTATACAAGAGAATGCTGAAGGATGGGAAAACGACAAAGGTAGGAAGTCAGGTATAAACTATGATTATGAATGCATTAAAGCTTTTATGGGAACCGATGACTTTCATAGTGTTAGCACTGCTTATGGTCTTGATTCTCAAATACTTGCTAATTGTCTTAAGGCCTTTGCCTCTTATCTTGATGTTCCAAAGAAAGATTGGAACAAATATCATGCGCCTTATAAAGATTCTATTAGTCATATACCTGCTGCAGCTACTGAAGTTTGTACTGTTGATAGCATTGTGCCTGGACCTTTTTTTGAGAAGACACCTTTCCCTGCTAAGGTAAAGAAGTATTCTACTTTGGTAAGTGTGTCTAATAAAAGTACTAAGAAAGCTGCAGAACCTGATGAGCAAATTACTATTAAGTCTCGTGTAGCTATATTGAAGGATCTTGTTACTAAAGATGTAGGGGATGAATATATTCTTTTTTGTGAAGATGCTTCTAACATTCTCTCACATCCTAAAAGGCATAGGAAAACAAGTGTTCCTGTTATTTCTGTCAGGATTGGAGATCATTGCTATTATGGTCTATGTGATATTGGTGCTAGTGCAAGTGCTATTCCTTTAGAGCTTTACAAAGAAATTATGCACGAGATTGGTGCTTGTGAACTTGAAGATATTGATGTGGTTGTTCAGCTTGCTAACAGAGAGACTGTTTGGCCTCTTGGTATTGTTCGAGATGTGGAAGTTCTTTGGGGTAAGACTAAATACCCCACTGATTTTCTAGTACTTGGTAAAGAGGCTAGTAAAACTTGTCCCATTATTTTTGGTAGACCCTTTTTGAATACTTGTGGTGTTGTGATAGACTGTAAGAAGGAGAAAATTTTCACTAAGTTTAATGGAGAGTCTTATGAGTTTAATTTTTCTAAGTTTGCTAAGACTACTTATGTAAATGAAACGCCTAATGAAAATTTTCGAGTTGAACAGCTTGCTTCTATTGCTCTTGCTCCTAATAATGCTTTGCAGCAATTCATGGAGGATCACGAAAGTGATGTTTTCAGTAAGGAAAGAGAAGAGATTGACGATATTTTTCTTTGTCAACAACCATTAATCAAGCACAATTTACCTGTGGAGGATCTTGGTACCACTTTGCCGCCTAAGGAAGATCCTGTTTTTGAATTGAAGCCTTAGCCTGATAATCTTAAATATGCTTACATAGATGATAAGAAAATATATCCTGTTATTATTAGTTCTAAACTTTTAGGAAAGGAAGAAGAAAGATTATTGGAGATATTGAGGAAACACTGAGGAGCTATCGGATATACTCTTGATGATTTAAAAGGAAATTGCCCCACTTTATGTCAGCATGCTATTAATATGGAGAAAGACGTGAAGCCAGTTGTGGAGCATCAACGCCGCCTAATTCCCAAGATGAAGGATGTGGTAAGAAATGAGGTATTACAGCTCCTTGATGCTGGTATTATTTATCCTATTGCTGATAGTAGATGGGTCAGTCCTGTTCATTGTGTTCCTAAGAAAAGAGGTATGACTGTTGTGCCTAATGAGAATAACGAGCTTATTCCTCAAAGGGTAGTAGTTGGTTATAGGATGTGCATTGATTACAGGAAGGTAAACAAAGTTACTAAGAAAGATCAATATCCTTTACCGTTTATAGATCAGATGTTAGAAAGGTTATCTCAGAAGACTCATTTTTGTTTCCTTGATGGTTATTCTGGTTTCTCTCAGATTGCTGTTAGAAAGGAGGATCAAGAGAAAACCACTTTTACTTGTCCTTATGGAACTTATGCTTATAGACGCATGCCTTTTGGTTTATGTAATGCTCCTGCTACTTTTCAAAGATGCATGTCTGCTATTTTTCATGGCTTTGGTGAAGAAATTGTGGAGGTTTTCATGGACGACTTCTCCATCTATAGAACTTCTTTTGATAATTGTTTGCACAATCTTGATAAAGTTTTGCAGAGATGTGAAGAAACTAATCTTGTTCTCAATTGGAAAAAATGCCACTTTATGGTGAATGAAGGAATTGTCCTTGGACATAAAATTTCTGAAAGAGGTATTGAAGTTGACAGAGCAAAAGTTGAGGCAATCGAGAAAATGCCCTGTCCCAGAGATGTTAAAGGTATTCGTAGTATTCTTGGTCATGCTGGTTTCTATAGGAGGTTTATTAAAGATTTCTCTAAGATTTCAAAGCCTCTTACTAATCTTCTTCAAAAAGATGTACCATTTGTCTTTTATGATGATTGTAAGGAAGCTTTTGAAACTCTTAAAAAGGCTTTAACTACTGCTCCTATTGTTCAACCACCTGATTGGAATTTACCTTTTGAAATTATGTGTGATGCTAGTGATTTTGCTATTGGTGCTGTTCTTGGACAGCGCATAGATAATAAGTTGAATGTTATTCATTATGCTAGTAAGACTCTTGATGCTGCTTAGAAAAATTATGCCACCACTGAGAAAGAGTTTCTTGCTATTGTTTTTGCATGTGATAAGTTTAGATCTTACATTATTGATTCTAAAGTTACTATTCATACTGATCACGCTGCTATTAGATATCTTATGACTAAGAAGGATGCTAAGCCTAGGCTTATTAGATGGGTGTTGCTTTTACAAGAATTTGATTTGCATATCGTAGATAGGAAAGGTGCTGAAAATCCTGTGGCTGACAACTTGTCTAGATTGGAAAACATTTCTTTTGATCCTATTCCTGTTCATGATAGTTTTCCAAATGAACAGTTAGCTGCTGTAAATGTAACTTCGCGAGACCTTCCTTGGTATGCTGATTATGCTAACTTTATTATTTCCAAGTATTTGCCTCCAACTTTTATAGCTCAGCAAAGAAGAAAATTCTTCTATGATTTGAGGCATTACTTTTGGGATGACCCACACTTATATAAAGAAGGAGTTGATGGTATTATGCGAAGATGCGTACCGGAATATGAGCAACAAGAAATATTGAGAAAGTGTCGTGGAAGCGCTTATGGAGGGCATCATGCTGGAGATAGAACCGCACAGAAGGTTCTACAATCAGGTTTTTATTGGCCAACCCTTTTTAAAGATGCTAGAAGGTATGTTTTATCTTGCGATGAATGTCAAAGAGTTGGTAATATTTCTAGACGCAATGAAATGCCTATGAATTACACTCTTGTTATTGAACCGTTTGATTGTTAGGGATTTAAATTTATGGGTCCTTTCCTCCTTCAAAAGGCTATACCCACATACTTGTTGTTGTTTATTATGTTACTAAATGGGTAGAAGCCATACCTACAAAGAGTGCCGATGGTGAGACCTCGTTAAAAATGCTTAAAGATGTTATTTTTCCTAGGTTTGGTGTGCCTAGATATCTTATGACTAATGGAGGTTCTCATTTTATTCATGGCAGTTTTAGAAAAACTCTTGCTAAATATGATGTTAATCACAGAATTGCTTCTGCTTATCATCCCCAAACTAGTGGGCAGGTAGAGCTTTCAAATAGAGAGATCAAGTCTATTTTGCAGAAGACTGTCAATAGATATAGGAAAAACTGGGCTAGTAAGTTAAACGATGCTTTATCGGCTTATAGAACTGCTTATAAGAACCCCATGGGAATGTCTCCTTATAAGATGGTTTATGGGAAAGCGTGTCACTTGCCCTTAGAATTAGAACACAAAGCTTTTTGGGCAGTGAAAGAGCTTAATAAAGATTTTAAACTAGCCGGTAAGAAAAGGTTGTTAGATTTGAGTTCTCTAGATAAGTAGAGAAACGAAGCGTATGAGAATGCCAGACTTTTCAAAGAAAAAGTCAAGCAATGGCATGATAAGAGAATTCTTAAAAGAGAGTTTCATGTTGGTGAGAAAGTTCTATTGTATAGGTCTCGTCTCAGATTTTTTGCAGGAAAATTACTCTCAAAATGGGAAGGACCATATGTTATTGTGGAAGTATACCACTCAGGTGCAATAAAGATTGCTTCTTTGAAAGATGACACTACACAAGTGGTGAATGGGCAAAGACTCAAACATTATATTACTGGAGATTCTTATAATGAAGATGTTGATGTAATTGAAACAGTTTCTCCAAAAGAATTCATCCAAGACAAATTGCAGGTACCTGCAGAGTTCGTTTTCGAATAGGTAACAGTTCTAGTCAGAGAAGTTTCGCGTTGGACTCTTCCTTTAATATTTTTGCTATTTTTACTAAATATGAAAAATCACGAGACAAAAACGGGCAGGAAAAGGAGTCCGTGTGCTCCTCACACACAGGGGGCGTGGGCCCGCCTCTGGCCACGCCGCCCTGGTGTGAGAGCACCCCGGAGCTCGTTTTCGTCCCGGTTTCCTCCTGTGATTTCCCCTCGATGTATAATTTTTGCCTATTTAACCCCCCGGAGTACCCGAGGTCTGTATATCGTTTTCTCATCGTGTTTTGTTTCGAGCTGTTTCTGACAGGTCTGATCTTGAGTTGGGAGCACCATGGCCTCTTCAAATGACGACAAGGGCAAAAGGCCCAGGGAGGATGATCGCCAAGACCCCACGGGGAAGAAGGAGCAGGAGGCTGGAAGACCAAGGCCAAGAAACCCTGCTTTTGAAGGACCAACTAAAGCTAGACGTATCTTTTCTCATGATATGCAGGGACCAACACTACACGCTTTGGATCTAAACTCCATGCCGGTGATTAAAGAGGGTATGCTGGTCACTGACAAGTTTTGTGCTCAATATCGAGTGCTGGAGAAGGAAATAGAGATGCTTCAAGAAGAGAATCTCAGGCTTCGCCGGATGCTGGAATATTTTATTAATCCAAGGCTGATTCCACTACCGCCAAAGGAGTAACTCGTCATCGCTATAGGCATCCCCTTGGCTTGTTCCAAGCTTGGGGGAGTGCCGCGGTATCACATCATCACCCTTTAACTCATTTACTTTTTAAGTAGAGTCATATCATGAATAGAGAAGTTATCTTATAGAATAGTTTGCAATTTGGAAGTATCCTCCTTAGTTGGTTACCTTTGTATCCCTTGGTGTGAGTTGCGGTAATGAAATATTAATGAGAAGTTCTATCATTTACTTTCTGCACACTTTATTTTAGTTTGCAATGTTTCTTATATGACTAGTCTTGTTGATTAGTATTGGTATCACTTAGGGAGCATGAGTAAATTTAGTTGGTTTTGGCAAACCTAGCTTGGTCAGTAGCAACATTACCTTGAGGTTTGAGTAGAAAAGAATAAAGAAGTGTTTGTAGCTACATCACTTCAGTTTACCCTTCATGTTTGGCTTATAAGCAATGTTATTCTCAAAGTCAAAATCGTTGTACCTTCAAGGAAGTTTGCATGATTGTTCCTATTATATGTATGTTTGTTTGTTTCATGCAGCTCTTATGCTTGCTACCCAGCCTTGCTAGCCAAAGACTTGTACTGAGAGGGAATACTTCTCGTGCATCCAAATCCCAAAAGCCAAGTCACTTCCAAAGAGTCCACTATAAATTCCTATGCATGGTATTTCAAGCCATTCCAAGTAAATTTTCATGTGCTACCTTTCAAAAACCTTCAAACACTTCTCATTTTGTGCCACTGTTTTTAGCTCATGGGGACGTAGTGGATGGGTTTGTTATCTTCCATACTAAATTAAGTACCCCTCGACTAGGCAGCTTCATCTGCTCGTCACTAATTTTGCAAGGGAGCTGGTCAGACCATTATAATCTCAAAAAGAAAAGAAAGAAAAGAGCACTCCTCCATGGTATGTGAAAGTTGGTTGGCACCCGATGGAATCGGTTAGCCATGGTTTGAGAAAGGAAAAGGTGGGGAGGAGTGCAAAGCTATAAAAGAGCACCAATGTGCCAATTAATCAAACATCTCGGAACCGCTCTCACTTATTGAGTATGGAAGATATCAAGAACTCTGTTGCTAGTCGTTGATAAAAGCAACCACCTCTCAAAATAACTTTTTACCTCTGTTTTGCAAATGAAAAGCTCTAGCACATGTTTAATCCCTGCTTCCCTCTGCGAAGGGCCAGTCTTTTACTTTTATGTTGAGTCAACCTATTCCCCTCTATCTCAAGCAAGCATTTGAGTTGTTATGTTTCACTCATTCATATGTTGATTTGTTTAATCATGTTTACTATCTTCTTTGCTTAGTACAATGCTTTTATCAAAAGGAATATATCTTTGAAAGCTTTCTTTGATCGCAAAAAGTTTGTTTCATTGAGCATATGGTTTTTGCTATATCAGCTCTGTTTTAAAAGGCTCCATTCAAAAGCAAGTATAGTTTGTTCATTGTTCTCTGACCAAGAACTAAGGTTTGCCATCACTAATTATAGTTTACCTTGTGCATCTTTATTTGTGATTCCCTTTTACTTATTGCAAGTCTATATCATATAAAGAGAAGTTGTTGTCTATTATAATTTGTGCCTTGGTGAATGTGATGCTTCTTGTCCGTATTTTGATTATCGACACTTCACTCCATAAACCTGTGGTCATGTTTACCGAGTTTAGTTTTCGCTTGGGGACAAGCAAGGTCTAAGCTTGGGGGGGTTGATACGTCCATTTTGCATCACTATTTTGTATCATAATTTACTGTTATTCATTGATATATTCCATATTTAGAGATGATACTTATGTTGTTTCCTCTGTTTTTACATGTTTGATGATCATTGGAGGATTTGCTGCCGGAGTCAGGATTCTGCTGGAAAAGGACCGTCAAGACACCATATTTCGGAAGATCAGGAAAATTCCAGAAAAATACCAGAAAATTATATTTTACCAAAAGACTCCGGAAGCCAAAAGGAGGAGTCGAGAGGGGCCAGAGGGCAGCCTCACACATAGGGGGCGCGGCCTGGCCCCTGGCCACGCCGGCCTTGTGTGAGGGCACCCTGGCCCACTTCTGATCTCGCCCCTTCGCGTACTTCATCATCCCTGAAAACCTAAGTCAAGGGGGGGCTCAGAGATAGACACAGCCGCCTCTGCGGGTCGGAAAACACCAGAGAGAGAAAAGTTCTCCGGCAGGCAGAAATCTGCCAGGGAAATTCCTTCCCGGAGAGGGGAGATCATCGCCATCGTCATCACCATCGCACCGGACTTCATCGGGATCATCATCATCATCTCCATCACCAGCACCTTCATCTCCACCATCACCATGCCATACCGCTGTAACATCTCGAGTTGGATCTTGTTATATTCTTAGGGGAAACTTTCTCGGTGTTGATTACTCTTGTAGTTGATGCTATTGAGTGGAACAGTTGAATTAAGGTTTATGTTCAGATTGTTATTTACCATTATTTCACCTCTGATCATGATCCATATGATGTCTTGTGAGTAGTTCGTTTAGTTCTTGAGGACATGGGAGAAGTCAAGATGTTAGTAGTGAATTATTGTTGAGACATCTTTAATGGTTTGAAATTGTTGTGGTGCTATTTCATTAGTGGTGTCATGTGAACATCGACTACATGATACTTCACCATTTATGGGCCTAGTGAGATGCATTGTGTATTTGGCTACCAATTGTGGGGTTGCTGGAGTGACAGAAACCTAAACCTCCGTTGGGAAACCATTGCACCCGGGAGCGTAGGATCTTAGAGTTTAAGGCTGTGGTTAGATTTATCTTAATTACTTTCTTGTATTTGCGGATGCTTGCAAGGGGTATAATCACAAGTGTGTATTTATCCTAGTAAGGGTAGTGTGCTAGCACAGGTTCACCCCCATAACACTTATCAAACCAATAAAGACTATTTAGCGGTATGAAGCGAAAGCTCTTGACAGAAACTCCCGTGTGTCCTCGAGAACGTTTGGTTATTATAAGTTACACAACCGGCTTGTCCTTTGCTAAAGAAAAGATTGGGCCATTTGCTGCAATTGTTACTACTGTCTTTTATTTACTCGCACTTTACTTATTTGCATTACCAAATACCCCTGAAAACCTGTTTGCTAGTATTTACAGTGAAACTTTGATCAAAACCACTAGTCAACACCTTCTGATCCTCGTTGGGTTCGACACTCTTATTTATCGAAAGTACTATGATACACCCCCTATACTTGTGGGTCATCAAGAGGGTGCCAGATCCCGCTCAAACCGATCAACGCCCCCCCCCCCGAACGCAGCAGACTCGCACCACACTCCTCCATCACTTGCTCCTCTCTTCTTCCTCTTCTCAGCTCAACTCTCTTCCTCTCGAATCCATTTTTCTTTGATTGTAAGAGCACTTCTTGACCAAATTCAGTGAGATTTGTTGCAATAAGCAGAGGAGAGCCCGATCTACAGGTGGGTTAGCTTGTGGAGAAATTCCGTTGGTACGTTTAGTCGCATTTTGGTGTAGTTGATGTAAATTTTCATGTAGATGTTCTTGTGTTCTTAATGTTGTTCTTGTGTTCTACAGGTTGATTCCGGTGCGGTTGAAGTGGTGTGATGTGAGGCAGTTTTTGATGGTGGTTTGCACACTTCAAGGGTAAAAATCATAATCTCAAATGGTGGTAGTGTAATTTTGTAGATATACTAGCGGTGTAGACATATGGGTTAGCTTGTGGAGAAATTTTGGTGTAGTTTGTGTAAATTTTCTTGTAGCTGTTCTTGTGTTCTTGATGTTGTTCTTGTGTTAATGTGTTCTACAGGTTGATTTAGGTGAGGCCGAAGTGGTGTGACGCGAGGCAGTTGCAATGTGGTGGTTTGCACGCTTGAAGGGTAAAATCCTAATCTAAAATGGTGATTGTTTGCAAGTTAGTTTAAATTGTACTAATATTTCTGGTTCATACATGTGCAGGTATGGAGTATCCATCCTTGATTGATGCGCACATTGATTATGATCATGGGGGCTGATTGCTGCATTATTACGGGTTCCAGGATAATACTCATCATATCGATCCTCTACAGTGTCGCACTCCAAACGAGTATTGGATGATACACCCCGATTGGGTGCCTAGGTATAAGTCATTTGTATTTATGGTTGATTCTTCATATTTTCTGAAATGGTATTACTAATATGTTCACATTGCTATGCAGGTTGAAGTGGGCTGGACTTCTTCCTTTCGCGTGACTGGTAGAGTCTACCCGTGAGGACTAGGTGGTGCGTGCCCATAATGTTGTGATAGAGAACGAAAGGAGGATGACCTTGGACAGGGCGTTGCTCACTGCCTTAGTGGACCGGTGGAGACCAGAAACCCACTCGTTCCACTTCCGTTGGGGCGAGATGGCTCCAACTTTGCAGGATGTCTCATCTTGTTAGGACTTCCGTTGGCAGGTGATCCCATAGGGCCATTGCGCATACCTAAATATTGGGCGGAGGATCTTATAGGACGTTTTAACGGAATCTGTGGAGACGTGGCGTTTCCGAATATTGAACCCTCGCATGGGCCAAAATAAGCTTGGTTGAAGGAGTTTCACGTATGCAATGAACTTCGAAATTCCAGTTCATTGTTGTTTTCATGCAATCAATTTCGAATGACCGATTAATTCTTAATTTATCTTTGGTTCATTGTAGATATGGAAGTTTGCTCTGAGAGAGGGTATGACTGAAGTACGGATTACTACGTCCTTGGAGGCATACGTGATGTGGTTGCTCGGAAAAATTATGTTCATAGAAAGTCGCAGGGACACTATTTCTGCGTGCTTCATCCCTATTGCACTTGAGATTGCTAGCGCAGTGACTCCTGATGACATTACACCGAGGAGTTGGGGTTGTGCTGTGCTAGCAGGAATGTACCGAGCTATGTGTAATAGCTGCTGCAAGACTAAGCCAACTTCTGTCCTCCTTGGATGCCCATTATTTCTTCAGCTATGGGCGTGGGAGAGATTCGCAATTGCACCGTCCGACATAAATGTGAGGGAACCTTTTCCTAGAAACGAGATGAATGATCTCGAAGGCATCAACATGCACACTATTGGTACACTTTGGACACGCCGGAAGGTACATGTCTCACGGTAATGTTTTAATATTGCATTGCTCACATAAGTACTACTACGGTAAACTAACTGTTGATTTTTACGTACAGAGACCCTTTGCTCAGGACCAGGTGAGGGGCTGCTACCAGTCGATGACCGAGTCATTTAATTTTTACCTCAGTGATCAGGTCATCTAGGACCCATACTTGGCTGCTAGTATCGCACTATCGCTGCTAGATACCCCGATGGGCTTTTGTGGATATGCACAAGAGACCAAGAATACTGGATTACAAAGTCCAAGATAGTCTTTGATATAATTGTGGAGGAGATATCTCAACAGAGGGTTATGAGACAATTCAATCTTCTTCAGGCAGTAGTGCCACCGCAAGCGGATGAGCTATTACTAGCAGAAATCCACAAGTAAGTTCACACATTTTTACATAGTTACTTGCATATTTATGGTGGTAATATTATAATTCGCAATAAGAGATTAAAAAGGAAGGATACTAATAGGACCGTGGAGAAGTGGCTAACATTTGTTGGAAGATACATTGCGGAGTGGGAATCTGAGCCGACGAATGTTTGGTCGTCGGATATGCCGTTTGACCCTGAGCTCTTCGAACAATATGCTGCCCTGCACTTTTCTCACTAAGGCAAAAGACCCGAAAGGATATCTAGAACCTACAATATGTGACATGTATGCCGCGGGATCTTCTAGAGGCTCCAGAATACAGGCAGTAAGTTTTCACTTTTCATCCAAAGCATCCACACCAATTTTAGATGATCCAATTAATTGTTGTTCTACTGCACTATATTTTTAAAGTCTTACACGCTCAAATTTGCTAAATATTTGTAGGCTGACAAGGTTTACGAGAATGCTAATGAGATCGTCAGCTTTGCACGATCACAGCCTGTGTTGACTCTTCTTCCACGCCAGGCGGTTGTCTCTTTTTTGGAGCGTATGCAACAGAAGCTATATAATGTTTTCTCCACTCTCATTTGCCATTCTACTGATGATGTTCGTCACAGAGGTGGACAAATGGATCGCATACCTGGACACCGCGTCCACCACAGTATCCACAGGCTCCTGCACCTCTAGCCCCCCTCAGGTATGCACCACGTCCACGTCTTGATCTGCAGGGGAGTATGATGCCACCTTCTACTGATCAACCCACACGTTCAGCTTCGTGATGTTCAGCGTCGAGACACAGGCCACCCCTTCCTGATCAGGCTAGCGGTTCAGGTTGGCAGCATCAGCAGCACTGATCCTTATTAGGGTAGAGGTTCATCTCGGCCACAGCAGTAGCCTGATCCTTACCAGGCTAGAGGTTCATCTGGACCACAGCAGCCTGATCCTTACCAGGCTGGAGGTTCAGGCTATGTGCAGCCGCTGGAGCACGACTTCTTCAGCCAGCACTAGTACGGAGATTTAGAGCAACAGATTTTCGATTATACTCCACAGATGGACATGCCAGAAGGTACGTGCATAATTGTTCTATTTGTTACAAGAATACATAGCCGTAATTTTCTAACAAATTATGTTGCATTGCATGGCACAACTCAGGGGCAGACGTCGCCTACACACAGATCCACGTGGATGAGTGGTGACAACGAGATGAACCGAGATGATTACGGTGGTTATATGGCCTTGCTTACTACTCCCCCACCTGATCTCACACAACAGTCACAGATCGGCCAGCAGGAGGTCGAAAGCACTCAGTACTATCGAGCGCCACCCCACAGGTTTGGATTGACGCCGCCTCCGCCACGAGGCCACCACGTGCTCCACGATGTCGCTGATCTATGTGATCTTTATCTTAATAATTTGTATTAATATTCGCATTAGACATATATGATCTTTGTATGAGACACATATATATTCACATTATACTCATTGTACTACTACCCGTTGATATATGAGACACTTTATATCACGCAATATTTATATTAGTCTAAATGTTATTTCAAAAATGTATTGAACAAAAAACAAACCAAAAAATATGCCACGAGAAAAAACACTCGAAAATAATGAAATAGCGAGTCGTCGGGTGCGCGTTGCCTGAAACAGGCCACTAGGTCGCCTGTGGGGTGCGCATAGCGGAATTGCGACCCGTCGCGTCCGCCCTCCGTGACAAGCGCCTGTCGTGCCAGCCCGGCGCGACATGGTCCAATCGCATGGGCCCGTCGCGACCAGCCGCCCGACCGGAGGTGGCCCACCAGCAAATATTAATCGCATCTGGCTTGCGCGATTCCTACTTCTCGCGTCGGCCGGATAGAAGTGTGCAATATTGTTGAAATTATCTAAAATATAGTATTATTTTTGGAAATACTAAAAAAACATAATCTTTACTATTGGAGTTGGTGGTGAAGCCACCCACTCGACATACATCATGTAAGTGACGAAAATACCCCTTGCTAGATACAGCAGTCAACAAAATCAATCCACGGTTGCCTCCTCCTCGCCGTACAAATTGACCCAGAGGGCCTCTAATTGAGGGAATCATGCTCGTCTCTGTTGGAGCTCCTCGCCGCCCGCAACGCTTCCCTAACCCTACTGATCCCGAACCCACAGAGGCCTCGCCCCGACGCCCCAGCCGCCACTCGAGTGGAGATTCCCCAGGTTTTCGGTGAGCGCGGAGCTGGCGAGGACGTCAAGGACGATACCGGTCGACCCCTCTATCGACGGAGGAAACAACAGCTCGGCTCCGTTGGGATCATAGCACCGCCGCCCCTGAACGAGTCTTCTCCTCCGCCAGTAGACCAGGTTCCAGCCACTGCCGCCTGTATCATCCCTACGCTAAGTCTCTTCCTCCTGCGACCCCCTCCCCCTGCCCCAGCTCGCCTCCTCTCACCAGATCTAGGTCGCCGCCGATCTATCTCCGATGGAATAGATGTCAGCTTGCGCCGCGGCCCATGCTTTCTCTCCGACCTACCCGCGTTGCTCCTCTGATTGCAGCTCCAAAACATGGCATGATCTCTTCAAAGGGGCTAACCTTTCTCTTGTCAACTTCAGGAGCACAAGTGGTGGTCTGCGTGTTTGGTTGTTAGAGCGAGGTGGTCGTGGCGTCGGCACCAGGCTAGCTGGCTGCTGCGTGTTCCAGGGGTCAATTCTGGGAACATGGCGTCCTCCAAGGTGAGGCCATCCATCTGCTTATTTGGCGTGTTCTGGAGGTCAATTAAGTTTGTGTTTAGATGTGCATCTTCGGCAATCGTCATAGAATGAATTTTGTTCTGCTCTAATTGGAACCGAATGTTGGCTTGCAGACGTAATTCTGGAGATAGTTTCACCTTTCACGGAAATGCTTCATTCTTATTGCCTAGCTTTCACGAAAATTCTTTGATTTTTTTCTCAACGTGAAATGGTTCGTGTGGAATTGTTTGTGTGTAAATATTTGCATACTGCTGCAGCGATATTTTGGGACATCCAACAGCAACAGTAACTCTGTTCTCGGAGTAAATCTGCTTTTTGGGATAGCTGGAATATTAATTTGCAAAAGAACATTATGCACTTATTAAACTGCAAACTGTAAAATAAACTATTTTGAGTTTGCTACATCTGGACAAGTTTCTGCAGCACATTACTTGTTAATCTGATTTGGAAGTGTTTCCTGTCAATTTAGAGTGGGGTTATTTCCGTGTGTTTTAAGGATGCCTTCTGAAATTAGTTCAATTTGTCCTGCTAATATAGTGCATGTGTGCAGCAAACTATCTGCTGATATTCTGAGTGGTAATCTTTACTATTGGTTTCGAGTTGGTGGTGAAGCCACCCACTCGACATACATCATGTAAGTGACGAAAATACCCCTTGCTAGATACAGCAGTCAACAAAATCAATCCACGGTTGCCTCCTCCTCGCCGTACAAATTGACCCAGGGGGCCTCTAATTGAGGGAATCATGCTCGTCTCTGTTGGAGCTCCTCGCCGCCCGCAACGCTTCCCTAACCCTACTGATCCCGAACCCACAGAGGCCTCGCCCCGACACCCCAGCCGCCACTCGAGTGGAGATTCCCCAGGTTTTCGGTGAGCGCGGAGCCGGCGAGGACGTCAAGGACGATACCGGTCGACCCCTCTATCGACGGAGGAAACAACAGCTCGGCTCCGTTGGGATCATAGCACCGCCGCCCCTGAACGAGTCTTCTCCTCCGCCAGTAGACCAGGTTCCAGCCACTGCCGCCTGTATCATCCCTACGCTAAGTCTCTTCCTCCTGCGACCCCCTCCCCCTGCCCCAGCTCGCCTCCTCTCACCAGATCTAGGTCGCCGCCGATCTATCTCCGATGGAATAGATGTCAGCTTGCACCGCGGCCCATGCTTTCTCTCCGACCTACCCGCGTTGCTCCTCTGATTGCAGCTCCAAAACATGGCATGATCTCTTCAAAGGGGCTAACCTTTCTCTTGTCAACTTCAGGAGCACAAGCGGTGGTCTGCGTGTTTGGTTGTTAGAGCGAGGTGGTCGTGGCGTCGGCACCAGGCTAGCTGGCTGCTGCGTGTTCCAGGGGTCAATTCTGGGAACATGGCGTCCTCCAAGGTGAGGCCATCCATCTGCTTATTTGGCGTGTTCTGGAGGTCAATTAAGTTTGTGTTTAGATGTGCATCTTCGGCAATCGTCATAGAATGAATTTTGTTCTGCTCTAATTGGAACCGAATGTTGGCTTGCAGACGTAATTCTGGAGATAGTTTCACCTTTCACGGAAATGCTTCATTCTTATTGCCTAGCTTTCACGAAAATTCTTTGATTTTTTTCTCAACGTGAAATGGTTCCTGTGGAATTGTTTGTGTGTAAATATTTGCATACTGCTGCAGCGATATTTTGGGACATCCAACAGCAACAGTAACTCTGTTCTCGGAGTAAATCTGCTTTTTGGGATAGCTGGAATATTAATTTGCAAAAGAACATTATGCACTTATTAAACTGCAAACTGTAAAATAAACTATTTTGAGTTTGCTACATCTGGACAAGTTTCTGCAGCACATTACTTGTTAATCTGATTTGGAAGTGTTTCCTGTCAATTTAGAGTGGGGTTATTTCCGTGTGTTTTAAGGATGCCTTCTGAAATTAGTTCAATTTGTCCTGCTAATATAGTGCATGTGTGCAGCAAACTATCTGCTGATATTCTGAGTGGTAATCTTTACTATTGGTTTCGAGTTGGTGGTGAAGCCACCCACTCGACATACATCATGTAAGTGACGAAAATACCCCTTGCTAGATACAGCAGTCAACAAAATCAATCCACGGTTGCCTCCTCCTCGCCGTACAAATTGACCCAGGGGGCCTCTAATTGAGGGAATCATGCTCGTCTCTATTGGAGCTCCTCGCCGCCCGCAACGCTTCCCTAACCCTACTGATCCCGAACCCACAAAGGCCTCGCCCCGACGCCCCAGCCGCCACTCGAGTGGAGATTCCCCAGGTTTTCGGTGAGCGCGGAGCCAGCGAGGACGTCAAGGACGATACCGGTCGACCCCTCTATCGACGGAGGAAACAACAGCTCGGCTCCGTTGGGATCATAGCACCGCCGCCCCTGAACGAGTCTTCTCCTCCGCCAGTAGACCAGGTTCCAGCCACTGCCGCCTGTATCATCCCTACGCTAAGTCTCTTCCTCCTGCGACCCCCTCCCCCTGCCCCAGCTCGCCTCCTCTCACCAGATCTAGGTCGCCGCCGATCTATCTCCGATGGAATAGATGTCAGCTTGCGCCGCGGCCCATGCTTTCTCTCCGACCTACCCGCGTTGCTCCTCTGATTGCAGCTCCAAAACATGGCATGATCTCTTCAAAGGGGCTAACCTTTCTCTTGTCAACTTCAGGAGCACAAGCGGTGGTCTGCGTGTTTGGTTGTTAGAGCGAGGTGGTCGTGGCGTCGGCACCAGGCTAGCTGGCTGCTGCGTGTTCCAGGGGTCAATTCTGGGAACATGGCGTCCTCCAAGGTGAGGCCATCCATCTGCTTATTTGGCGTGTTCTGGAGGTCAATTAAGTTTGTGTTTAGATGTGCATCTTTGGCAATCGTCATAGAATGAATTTTGTTCTGCTCTAATTGGAACCGAATGTTGGCTTGCAGACGTAATTCTGGAGATAGTTTCACCTTTCACGGAAATGCTTCATTCTTATTGCCTAGCTTTCACGAAAATTCTTTGATTTTTTTCTCAACGTGAAATGGTTCCTGTGGAATTGTTTGTGTGTAAATATTTGCATACTGCTGCAGCGATATTTTGGGACATCCAACAGCAACAGTAACTCTGTTCTCGGAGTAAATCTGCTTTTTGGGATAGCTGGAATATTAATTTGCAAAAGAACATTATGCACTTATTAAACTGCAAACTGTAAAATAAACTATTTTGAGTTTGCTACATCTGGACAAGTTTCTGCAGCACATTACTTGTTAATCTGATTTGGAAGTGTTTCCTGTCAATTTAGAGTGGGGTTATTTCCGTGTGTTTTAAGGATGCCTTCTGAAATTAGTTCAATTTGTCCTGCTAATATAGTGCATGTGTGCAGCAAACTATCTGCTGATATTCTGAGTGGTAAAGAAGATGCAGGCGGGACGTAAATACTGGAGCTAGTCCTAAATTGATTCAGACATTCAGTCCCTTATTCTCCATTTTCAGGAAAGAGAAGAGAACTCCAATTAGTATTGTGTCATAGAGGTAATGAAATTAGTTGATCTTGGAGGCACAAACTATAAACGGTAATGCAAGCAAATGGGGAAATGGCCCTATAGCCACTACTCGACCAATCTCCATATTTCTCAAATGTAAAAAAAATGGATTGATATCAGACGCCATAACTACACCCCTTAGAAAACATCATGACATCTCCCGAGCTGAATGATTTACTACAATTCGACATATTGCATCACCATACTCCGCTTCAGAGGACGATCAACCAGATTCGTAGGACAGACATAGAAGACAGAACTTGTGCATTGAAGCTCTTAATAAACCTCCTGAAGGATGCTCATTTTGACTAAACTTGCATAGCAGGACCGACTGCAAATTATCATAATGTGCCTGACAATAACCAGAGATATGATTAAAATATAAGCATGTATTTTACAACATATTATTTGATACTCATAGATCAACCATATTATAAGAAAATAAATGGTTGCTGCATTTACAATTTTCTCATTTGGGAACTCATTGTTATCTGAATAATAATGTCTATCGTCAGCTAGTGTTCTCCAAACTTTCTGTATCAGGTTCAGTAGATTCAGTAGCTTAGTACGAGCCATTTTTGTGCGAGACCGTGCAGCATAGGGGTTCCTTTACCGTTTTCGTAGCTTCATGACTTAGCATGATTGGCCTCGTGGGATGGCGCGAGTAATCCGGATTGACCCCTAGGAAGTGCTCATGTTTCCCCTTTCTGTTGAGAATAAGGAATAGAACGATGAGAAAAGCCGTACTTTAACACGAAACCTTGAGTTCATCTATTCCCCTCTCTATCTAATTCACAGAGTTTCATGCGAGATTCAGATAGTCAAAAATGACACTCGTCACAAAACAGATGCTACCAAAGGACAACATGGGGTCATAAAATTAAAAATAAATGTCCGTTCCAATTCTTACTATCATGCCTCCTTATTCATACAATAAAACAACAATGATATATAACTGATTATTGCGAAGCTACAAAATCCAACATTGAGCATTGAGGTCTGATGAAAATACTTCCTGATGTTACTTGCCTCTTTCTCATATTCAACGCACACCATCTAACGCCAATAATAACCAAATCAAGACGAAATTGATACCTAAGTTTTTGCAGTTTGAGATAGAACCAAACTGGGAGCATTAAAATGAGCATCAAACTGTAGCCTAACATTACACAAAAGAAAGTAGATACACTAATCAAATGAACTGAAACATACTGAGAGCATTTTATGTACCTTCAGATGCCTGATATCCATATTTCATATTTCTCTGATCTCCAAATACGAAGCCTGATATCCCACGAAATCATTCTCATGACACTGCAGCTCACAAAATTTGAATACTCATGGTGATGGGGCATCATTTGACCACTGTAAAACGAAAACATCAAAACTGGCAGTGATTTCTGTTAAAAGGACAACTTGCATAAACCCAACAAAAGACCAACCCTCCTACAAACCTGAAAGGAATATGATAAAACTGTTCAACTCAGAGTGAATTGTGTAAACGGTGAAACTAACTATCTAAATATGGACAGGCTGAAGCTCAACCACAACATGTAGTACCATATTTAAGCATTGCAATGTTATAGGCACAAAAGAGTGATACATATATATATATAGAAACATCTACTACTATGGTTACATGAGAGGGATACTGCATCCAAGTTATTTGGTAATCAGGATTACCTCTAAGTTAGGAATTTGATCAAAGGAATTAGGGCAACAGGATACCATCAAGAAAGTAGGTGCTCATGATGTGAAATGGCAACAGACTAAAAATAATCTTCTCATGGCTGATCTCAGATGGCTTACGGAAAAGAAGATGCAGGCGACCCTCATCAGGGACACCACCACCACCTAATTGCAACATAGCGTGACATGGAGTCTAGAGGGTGTATATGATTTTCTGTAGTGAACTAAAACCTGCAATTCAAAAGATTACAGCTTTAGTGCATGAAAACTAAAATTACAGTTCAAGTCTTACTGATTGCACAATAGCAAAAAAGTGCATGGTTGAAAGCAGCCTTTTATCTGCAGTGTGATGATACATTATTTTGCAGTTAGAAATCATATTTGTTCACAAATCTCCTTACAAACAATAAGAAAATGCAGTAATCCAACTATATAATCTGTCTCACGCAATTATTGTCTCTTGCAGTGTGAATATAGGTCCTTGATTTTTCTTATACTATTTACCAAGGAAAAAAATAGAAACGATGAATGAAAGAAAAGGGGACACCTCAAGTCTCTTGCAAGCCATCATCCACAAATCATTCATTTCTGTTACATCACTTCATTGTCCAAAATCCTTGGATGCAAGTCAAAATCAGAGAAACTCGCAACCTATTTTAATCAAAACTTCAAGAGAAAACCGAGCACAAAACATAGACATACTATGAAACGCTAATGCACATAACAAGAAATACCTAGAGTTTAGGTAAGGAGATTTGGCTGGATCTGAACAAACTGAAATCCTCAAGTAACATCATGCACTGAACTAATGAAAGCTCAAATGGGAACAATGATGTGGATTTAGCAAAACAACATGTCAATATGAGCATAACCAGCTTTTACAAAGGTAGGTACTGCCATTGATCCTTTTCCCTTTTTCTCTGTTACAAGGAGAACTGAATCATGCGAGCACCTGCATCAAGAACCCAAGATATTATTATGTGTGCACGACATTATGCCTGATCAGAAAATAGGTAGAAAACAGAGGCACACGGTAGATTAGAACATGGATAATACTCTACAAACCTAGAAGCAGAGTATATTCATGCCAACATGACAATAATCATTGAATGGGTCAAGATTGGATGCTTTTTCTATAGCACGACTGGGAGGAGCTCACCATCGCGTCCAGGCCGTGCTCATAATCGCTCAACACAAGAGCACCTTCCCAAGCTGCACCTGATCATTTGCAGGATGCCTTCTGCCACTACAGCTACAACCACCACAACTCCAAATCTACACTGATGCTTTATTCCTAGAAATAAAATGATTAAGCAGACAAAACAATTTGTGAACAGATCATTAATTAAAATAGATATGAGAAATTGCACAATGATGAGTGCCTAATTAGCAGAGAGATGAACATATGCTCAGCTATGGTGAAGATAAAAAGAGCACATCGCCTCACCTTGCTCGTACCGATGGGACCAGGCAACCGGAGGGCGCGACTGCCCCCGCTTGCTCGCCGGGCCGGTCCAGCCTCAGATGCCGATGCCGCGTCGGGAGGCCGACCTGCTGTACCCCTGCAGGGCGCGGAAGAGAAGGTCACCACCGCATCGGGGAGGCCAACCCGCTGCTGTCGATGGAGGGCGCAGAAGAGGAGGCATGATGGCCCCACTGCTGGCACGATCACCCCCAAAGACCTAGCCCGATCTCATGGTTTCTACATATTTTGACAGAACTTAGTAATTAGCCGCAGAATGCATTGATACAGATAAAACATGGAAAGGAAACCAGAAACTTTAATTCTTGGCTACTTGCACAATAAAGCGTGGGTAGAGGCACCACATCTATCTATCTACCACTTATCTATTTATCTACTAAAAATCATAAACCAATTGTACGACTGAATCAGGAATGGGAATGTCATGAAGAATTGTCCATGGTATCTAAACCATTAAAGACCTGGAAATACAAAATGAATCAAATGAATTTAAAGAAAAGTTTAAAGGTAGGATATAAGTACATTCAGTCGAGTAATCCAACAATGGAAAATTAAAAACTTGTCAAACTCTGTAAATCTTGGTTATTATGCTATAAATGCAAGAAATGTAAATACCAAAATAAGCACCCAATAATGACCAAGCCTTCAGTGGGCATCGAAGCATGGAATGCTTGAACACAAGGAATAAATATTTTGGAAAGCAGTAAGAATGTGCAACACCTATAGCAGACCATACTGCATTCAGCAAAATTAAATTCGCCAGACAAAACAAGGCTTATGTCGTAACACATAAATCCTCCATCACCAGGGCACCAGCTTGTATTAGCTTTGCATGACTAACCTGCATAGGCTGCAGTTGCATATGCCCATATAATAGTTGAGGCCTCCTCTGAGCAACATAATCAGGCTGCCAACATCACAAAATTGGTGCACACCATGGATTTCCTAGACTCAATGCTCCAAAACATCCTCCAAATTACATTCCTTGGCTCTTCTTTTTGGTCAAATCCATGAACCATGATCAAATCCATGTCTGAGCTGCAAAACATCAGCAACATTAAAAGCTTTAGCAAGCTGAATAACAAACTGGGACAAATCAATTCAGAACTCTAAATATACATATATGGCGTACATGACCATAAATTTTTAAAATAGCCAATACACATCCAAATATATGGCTATGGTAAAAGAGCGTCTGCCTTCCCTATAGCTTTGCGGCGCATCCTCTCGTATTCCTTATACCTTTGTTGGAGCGGTACCGAAAATGGATGTATCAAAATAGACGGATATATTTTAAAGTGAATACTCACCTGTTTAATTCATCTTCTCATATTTGAAAAGAACAAGCATTTCAATCTTGCGGACTTAGCTTGGTCGCCATCAAGTTGTCGCCGGAATCACTCCTTGGGACGATCCTTCCAAAATCTGAGCACGATCACATGGCACACACAGAATTTAGTCTGACCATAATTCCATAAATAATAAACATTTATTTTGGTCATCAACATCTAATAAATGTGTACAGCTATTCATACTAAAAGGTAAAGAAATTCTGTACTCACTAAAGCAGAGATACAATGTAAATAGCTAATTTTGAAAACCTCATACTTCAGAACATATCAAGAAATTCAACAACAAGGTCTAATGGGTTCTTGACAGCATCCACAAAATTTAATTACGATGCAACTAACTAACTCTGCTATATCATTTATACTACCAAACCAAAGAACTATGTGCTCTCCTCAGTCAATCAGGTTCAATAAACGGAAAAGGGGACAAAAGAACCACATCACATGGCATAATCTTGCACATCTGGGCATAATAGATAAGTGCCACTGCCAAATCCATGCAAATTGCAACACACAATGAGTACAGAATCTGGGCAGTACATGGGGAAGCATACCACCGTGATAGGAAAAGATGGATACTGTTTTCTCTCTTCACGTCCATGGCTGGGCACATCCACCTCCGTGGTTGTGTGAAATAGGAAATTAGAATAAGGGAAAGAAATGAGAAGGAAGAGCTCACCTCGAGAGGTTGGAGGAACAAGCAACGAGGTGACGTGCTCCAGCGAGCAGCGCCATGGCCGGCCGCCAGTCTCCCCCCATGCCACCTCCTCTTCCTCTTCTCTTCCTGTTGAGGCACTCATGGATAGGCCCTCGCCGCCACCGGTCTCCCCTGCTCCATCTCCTCTTCTCTTCCTGTTGAGGCGCATCTCAGCCGCCTCGATTTGGGGAGCTAGGTGAGAGGCGCCCCGTGAAGCTCCTGCGTGGCAGCGCCCCCTCCCGCCGTACGCGCGCCTCGGCAGCTTCGATTTGGAGAGCTCGGGGCGCGCTTCCTGCAACGCCTCTAGCCGACGAGCCTCCGCAACCGAGCTGTGGCTGGGTGGGGGATGAGAGGGTTGGGAGGACCTGCTGCCATGGAGAAGACTATAGGAGGCGCCGCCATGAGAAGGTCAAGCGATTGGGGAGGGGGAGGAGGAGGAGACGGGGATTGGGGATTGGGGACGAGAGGAGTTTTGTTCTCGATCTAGGTTTTCACGGGATGTCAAAAAGATGGCTACGCAAACGACCAAGATGGCTGCCTCTGTTTATCGGGCCCGCTCGCGTCTGGCCCCGTTTGTCATTGACTTAACTGGAGAAGCGGCAGGTGACAAAAAAATTTACCAATCGAACGACTGAGATGAAAAGTGGGATAGAGAATTTACTGTATGCATCCATCCAACGATGGAACGATACGCAGCGATCGCAGATGGCCTGGGAAGCCGGGTAGGCTAGCGCCCTTTAGGTTTTAGAATCCATCCAACGATGGAACGATACGCAGCGATCGCAGATGGCCTGGGAAGCCGGGTAGGCTAGCGCCCTTTAGGTTTTAGAATTTGAGGGGATTGGAGAGGATTATTTTGTATCTTGGAATTTTCTTGATAGGTTATTTACTAGGTCCAGTTTTAAGGGAATAATCTTAGAATATCTCGACAAATCCTCTCCACACTAGTGTATTTTTGGCTAGATTAAAAACTCCATTATAGTAGAGTATTTTTGGGAAGAGTATTTGAGGAGATTTGAGAGTATTGAGTGAACACCAAATCTCCGTATATCTCTACATCTTTCGGGGATAAAATATCACAGAAGTAAACAAGACCTCAAGCAAGCAAAGAGGCGTCGACCGTTGAATTGGCACAGATAAATGGAGGAAGCAAAGATCTAGACGACAGACTTGTCATGCATGCAAAGACGTGGAACACGATGTATATCCCAAGGGTTCGCACCACGCCGGTACCCAAGGGTTTCAAACTACCCCATGATCAGCAAAAATATGATGGATCTCATGAGCCACAGTCATGGCTCTCGGATTATCTACAAGCAGTAAAAATATTGGGAGGAACTAAAGAAACAACAATGCAAAGTTTGCAATTACACCCCACCGGCGCAGCAAGGTCATGGTTGAGCAAATTAGAAAAAGAAATAATTGGAAGCTGAGAGGAGCTCACAAAGCAATTTACGAGCAACTTCAAGTCGACATATAAGCGGTCAGCGTCCATAGAAGAAGTCAAAGCTTGCGTACAGCAACGCAATGAGACATTAAGGGCGTATATCCAAAGGTGGAGCATTATCAAAAATTCAGCAGTCGAAGTCTCAGACGAAAGAGCAATAGATGCATTCACACTCGGGATGCGGCAAGGAGACCTAGTCGAAGAGATGGGCAGAATTAAGCCGAAAACAGTATCAGATTTAATGGATATAGCAAACAGGTTTGCAGATGGAGAAGATGCGTGCAACAACAAACGGACACGATCACCAGAGGACGATAGTGAAGGGTTTCGTAGCATAGTAAATCAAAAATTTCCTACGCAACGAACAAGAAAGCCAAGATCTAATCTAGGAGATGTAATCAACGAGAGAGGTAGATGAGATCTTCATACCCTTGAAGATTCGCACAGCGGAAACGTTCAAGAGAACGTGGTTGACGTAGTCGTACTCGCCGTCTCCTCCTCGCGATCCGATCCGATCCTACGCCGCAAGTGGCGGCGCCTCCGAGAGTTGCACACGTGCGGTGCAGCGACGTCTCCTCCTTCCTTGGTCCAGCAAGTATGGTGGAGAGATAGATTGGATCGGCAGCACGACGGCGTGGTGCTTATGGTGGAGAGTTTCTGCGGCAGGGCTTCGCCTACGCGCAGTCGCGAGAGAGAGAGAGGGAGGGCAGCAGTTGGCGGCTAGGGTTTTTGGTTGGGGTGAGAGAGGGCTGCGCCCTTGCCCCCCTATATATAGAGGGGTGGCCGGCCAAGGCCAGCTTGGCCTCTCCCCAAACCCTAGCCGACTTGGAGTAGGAAGAGTGGGGGGCAAGTTTCCCCCCTTCCTTCTTTGAAGACTCCCTTAGGGTTTCCCCTTGGGCTGGCCGGCTGGGCCTTAGGGGCCTTGTGCGCCTGGCCCAGGGCGGCCAGGGCACTTCCCCTTAGGCCCACGCAGGCCTCCATCAAGTGGGCCCACGTTGGTCCCACTCCGGAACCTTCTAGAACCTTCCGGTACAATACCGATAAACTCCGAAACCTTTCCGGAATCCAAAAAACTGCTTTCCTTTATATGAATCTTATTCTCCGGACCATTCCGGAATCTCTCGTGACGTCCTGGATCTCATCCGAGACTCCGAACTAAAACTCATAAACCAATTATCCATTCTATCCTAGCGTCGATGCACGTTAAGTGTGTGACCCTACGGGTTCGAGAATATGCAGACATGATCTTCTATCAATAATCAATAGCGGGATCTGGAAACCCATATTGACTCCCACATATTCATCGATGATCATATCGGATGAACCACGATGTCAGGATTCAATTAATCCCGTATATGTATTCCCTTCGTCACACGATATTTTACTCGCCCGAGATTTGATCGTCGGTATCACCATACCTAGTTCAATCTCGTTCACAGCAAGTACTTTACTCGTTCCGTAATCCGATATCACTTCGTGATTAACTCCTTAACCACATGCTTGCAAGCGGTGTTGATATCGATTACCGAGTGGGCCCGAAGTATATCTCTCCGACTTGGGAGGGACAAATTCCATCTCGATACATACAACTCAACAAGTACTTTCTGATCACCTGAGAGACACCTTTATTATCACCCTCACATAGGATGACGTTTGATGACTTCAAAGCTTTCTTCCGATACTAGGGAGTTGTATTATCTCATGGTCTAAGGAATACAATACATGACATAGGAAAAGCTTCGCAAAGATGAACACGATGACACGATCTAATTGCTCTGCTTTATTTGGGTCTGTCCATCACACCATTCTCCTAATGATATGATCTCATTATTAATTGACAACACATGTCTATGATTAGGAAACCTTAACCATCATTAATCAATGAGCTAGTCCATAGAGGCGTACTAGGGACACGGTGTTGTTCATAAACCACACAAGTATTAAAGTTTCCGCTTAATACAATTCTAGCATGGAATATAAACATTATCATGAACAAGAATTATAATAATAACATCTTTATTATTGCCTCTAGGGCATAATTCCAACAGTCTCCCACTTGCACTAGAGTCAATAATCTAGTTTACATCTGGCAACAATCTAACACCCATGGCATTAAGATGCTGATCATGTTTTGCTCGTGGAAGAGGTTTAGTCAATGGATCTGCGACATTCAGATCTGTATGTACTTTGCTAATCTTCAGATCTCCATCTGATATATAATCTCGAATTATATGGAAACGGCGGTTGATGTGCTTGGTTTTTGGATGATATCTTGGTTCCTTAGCCAGTGCTATGGCGCCAGTGTTGTCGCACAATATCTCCAGTGGGTCCAAGGCATTTGGAACCACACCAAGCTCAGTGATGAAGTTTCTGATCCAAACTCCTTCACTTGATGCTTCCGAAGCAGCCATGTATTCCGCTTCTGTTGTAGATCCCGCGATCACGCTTTGCTTGCAGCTTCTCCAGCTCACAGCTCCACCATTCAAAATATAAACGTATCCTGTCTGAGATTTAGAATCATCCGGGTCGGTGTCGAAGCTAGCGTCGACGTAACCTTTTACGACGAGCTCCTCGTCACCTCCATAGACCAAGAACATTTCTTTAGTCCTATTTAAATACTTTAGGATGTTCTTTACGGCTGTCCAGTGTTCCACTCCTGGATCACTTTGGTATCTGCTCGTCAAACTAAGAGCATTGGACACATCCGGTCTAGTACACAGCATGGCATACATAATAGAACCTATGGCCGAGGCATATGGCACTTTGCTCATAGTTTCTCTATCTTTTACCATAGCTGGACACTGAGCCTTGCTCAATATCTTACCTGACAACATGGGCAATGAACCTTTCTTTGCTTTATCCATTCTGAACCTCTTCAGAACCTTGTCCAGGTATGTACTTTGGCTTAAAGCTATTAGGCGTCTTTCTCTATCTCTATAGATTTTGATGCCTAATATATAAGCAGCTTCCCCTAGGTCTTTCATTGAAAAACATTTATTCAAATAACTCTTCACATCGTTAAGCATATCGATGTCATTTCCAATAATCAATATGTCATCCACATATAGTACTAAAAATGTCACCGAGCTCCCACTCACTTTCTTGTAGATACAAGCTTCGTAGCAATTTGGAACAAATCCAAAACTCTTGATCACTTGATCAAAATGAAGGTTCCAACTCCGAGATGCTTGCTTCAGTCCATAAATGGAACGCTGAAGTTTGCACACTTTATTAGCATCCTTAGGATCGACAAAACCTTCGGGCTGCATCATATACAACTCTTCATCAATGTTGCCATTGAGGAACGCAGTCTTGACATCCATCTGCCATATTTCATAATCATGAAACGCAGCAATTGCTAATAAAATCCGAATGGACTTAAACATCGCTACGGGAGAGAAAGTCTCATCGTAGTCAACACCTTGAACTTGCCGAAAACCTTTTGCGACAAGCCGAGCTTTATAGACAGTAACATTACCATCCGCGTCCGTTTTCTTCTTGAAAATCCATTTGCACTCAACGGCCTTACGGTCGCTAGGAGGATCCACCAAAGTCCACACTTGGTTTTCGCTCATGGATCCCAATTCGGATTTCATGGCCTCTAGCCATTTCTCAGAGTCTGGGCTCATCATTGCTTCCTCATAGTTCGCAGGTTCGCTGTTGTCTAACAACAATACGGTTAAGACAGGGTTGCCGTACCATTCAGGAGTGGCACGTGACCTTGTCGACCTGCGAAGTTCAGTAGTAGCATCGTTTGAAGTTTCATGATCTTTATCATTAGCTTCCTCTCTTGTTGATGCAGGCGGCGCCGGAACAATTTCTGGTGCTGCGCTACTCTCCAACTCGAGAGAAGGTTCAATAACCTCGTCTAGCTCTACCTTTCTCCCACTCACTTCTTTCGAGAGAAACTCCTTCTCAAGAAAGGATCCGTTCTTTGCAACAAACACTTTGCCTTCGGATCTGTGGTAGAAGGTATACCCAATCGTTTCCTTAGGGTATCCTATGAAGACGCATTTCTTCGCTTTGGGTTCGAGCTTGTCCGGCATCAACTTCTTGACGTAAGCTTCGCATCCCCAAACTTTAAGAAACGACAACTTAGGTTTAGCACCAAACCAAAGTTCATACGGTGTCGTCTCAACGGATTTAGATGGTGCCCTATTTAAAGTGAATGCAGCGGTTTCTAATGCATAACCCCAAAATGATAACGGCAAATCTGTAAGAGACATCATTGATCGCACCATATCTAATAGAGTTCGATTCCGACGTTCAGACACACCATTGCGCTGTGGTGTTCCGGGTGGCGTGAGTTGCGAAACGATTCTGCTTGCTTTAAGATGCGTGAGAAAATCATAACTCAAATACTCACCTCCACGATCGGATCGTAGAAATTTAATTTTCCTGTTACGATGGTTTTCCACTTCGTTCTGAAATTCTTTGAACTTTTCAAACGTTTCAGATTTATTTTTCATTAAATAGATATACCCATATCTACTTAAGTCATCAGTAAAAGTGAGAAAATAGCGATATCCACCGCGCGTCGAAATACTCATTGGTCCGCACACATCGGTATGTATGATTTCCAATAAGTCCGTTGCTCGCTCCATTATTCCGGAGAACGGGGTTTTGATCATCTTGCCCATGAGGCATGGTTCGCACGTGTCAAATGATTCAAAATCAAGAGACTCCAAAAGTCCATCAGAATGGAGTTTCTTCATGCGTTTTACACCAATATGACCTAGACGGCAGTGCCACAAATAAGTTGGATTATCACTATCTACTTTGCATCTTTTAGCCTCAATGTTATGGATGTGTGTTTCATTGCTTTCGAGATTCAGAAGAAATAAACCATTCACAACAGGTGCATGACCATAAAAGATGTTATTCATATAAATAGAACAACCATTATTCTCAGATTTAAATGAATAACCGTCTTGCAATAAACATGATCCAGATATAATGTTCATGCTCAACGCAGGCACATAATAACACTTATTAAGGTTTAAAACTAATCCCGAAGGTAAAACTAAGGAGAGCGTGCCGACGGCCATCACATCAACTTTTGATCCATTGCCAACGCGCATCGTCACCTCATCCCTTGCTAGCCGCCGTCTATTCCGTAGCTCCTGTTTCGAGTTACAAATATTAGCAACTGAACCAGTATCATATACCCAGGCACTACAACGAGCGCTAGTAAGGTAGACATCAATAACATGTATATCAAATATACCTTTGATGGTGTCAGCCTTCTTGTCCGCTAAGTACTTCGGACAGTTTCGCTTCCAGTGACCCTTGACCTTGCAATAGAAGCACTCAGTGTCCGGCTTAGGTCCAGACTTGAGCTTCTTCTCAACAGGAGCAACACGCTTGCCGCTGCCTTTCTTGAAGGATCCCTTTGCTCCCTTAGCTTTCTTAAAGCTAGTGGTCTTGTTGACCATCAACACATGATTGTCTTTCTTGATATCCACCTCCGCAGCTTTCAGCTTAGCGAAGAGCTCAGTGATCGTATCAGTGGAACCAATTTGATTATGAGTAACTACAAAACCTTTGTAGCTAGGAGGGAGTGATTGCAGAACTCTGTCAATCTTGAGCTCCTCTGGAATCTTACAGTCCAGTTGCTCAAGGCGTTGAGTGTAGCCCGACATCTTAATGGCGTGCTCACTAACGGAACTCCCTTCCTCCATCTTGCAGTTAAAGAACTTCTCAGAGATCTCATATCTCTCAGAACGGGCTTGAGTCTGAAACATGGTTTTCAGTTCCTCAAGTATCTCATAAGGCCCGCGGTACTTCTCAAAACGATTTTGAAGTTCCGGTTCCATAGAAAACAGCATGGTACTCATAATCACATCACAATCATCTCTACGAGCATTGAAGTCAGCAAGTTCTTCAGTTTTCGCAGTTGCAGCAGGGGTGTCACCTAGCGCTTTGTCAAGTACATAGGCTTTTTGACCGCCAGCGAGTATGATTCTCAGATTGCGGAACCAGTTGGTGAAGTTAGACCCATTGTTCTTAAGTTTTTCTTTCTCAGCAAACACGTTGAAGTTGAAGTTGGACTTAGCCATTTGATCTACAACATTGCAAGTACAATTTAGACTATGTTCATGATAACTAGTTCAACTTAATCAAATTACTAGATGAACTCCCACTAAATTCAACATCCCTCAAGTTGTTTAGTGAACACGATCCAAATTCACCACACCTAATCCGATCTTCACGAGAAGAGATGTGGTTTCAATGGTGGACAACTCAGTGTCGATCATATCATTCATATGACTCATGATTAACCTTTCGGTTCATGTGTTCCGAGGCCATGTCTGTACATGCTAGGCTCGTCAAGTCAAACCCAAGTATTTTCCGCGTGTGCAAAACTGGCTTGCACCCGTTGTATGTGAACGTAGAGTTTATAGCACCCGATCATCACGAGGTGCTTGAAAACGACGAACTTTCGCAACGGCGCATACGAGGGGAGAACACAATTTTATCTTGATCTTTAAGTGAGGAATCATCTTATAATGCTACCGTCGCGATCTTAGCATAATAAGATACATAAAAGGATAAACATCACATGCATATAATTTTATGTGACATGGTATAGCCAATCTCCGCGCCATGATCTCCATCTTGTGCGCGCCGGCATGATCTCCATCACTCCACCATGATTGCCTCCACCACGAATAGCAACTACAACTATTGCTAACTACTTAGCGATAAAGTAAAGCTATTACATGGCGTATAAGAAGTTGACACGCAGGTCATACACAATTATAAAGACAACCATATGGCTCCTGCCGGTTGTTAACTCATCGACATGCAAGTCGTGAAAGATTACAAAACATGATCATTGCATACAACTCAATTCATACTCATCATGTCTTGGGCCATACCATATCACAAAACACTCCCTGCAAAAACAAGTTAGACGCCTCTACTTTGTTGTTGCATGTTTTACGTGGCTTATGGGAGTAGCAAGCTAAGAACGATTCTTACCTACGAAAAGCCACAACGGTGATATTATGGTTGCTAACATCCGATGTAAATCCCATGACTACTATAGTGAGAGAAACTGGCATCCACCAGCCGCATGTATGGAACAAGCCACACGTCAAGTGCGGAGCCGGTCTCGCGAACGCGGTCGCGTAAAGTTGGCCTGGACCGCTTCAATCTCACTATACCGCGCCATAAGAAATACACAACAAGAGGTTTGCAACAGAAAACATCAACGCCCGCAACAAACATGTTGCGTTCTACTCGTGAAACACATCTACGCATAGATCTAGCTCTGATACCACTGAAGGGTTTCGTAGCATAGTAAATCAAAAATTTTCCTACGCAACGAACAAGAAAGCCAAGATCTAATCTAGGAGATGTAATCAACGAGAGAGGTAGATGAGATCTTCATACCCTTGAAGATTCGCACAGCGGAAACGTTCAAGAGAACGTGGTTGACGTAGTCGTACTCGCCGTCTCCTCCTCGCGATCCGATCCGATCCTACGCCGCAAGTGGCGGCGCCTCCGAGAGTTGCACACGTGCGGTGCAGCGACGTCTCCTCCTTCCTTGGTCCAGCAAGTATGGTGGAGAGATAGATTGGATCGGCAGCACGACGGCGTGGTGCTTATGGTGGAGAGTTTCTGCGGCAGGGCTTCGCCTACGCGCAGTCGCGCGAGAGAGAGAGGGAGGGCAGCAGTTGGCGGCTAGGGTTTTTGGTTGGGGTGAGAGAGGGCTGCGCCCTTGCCCCCCTATATATAGAGGGGTGGCCGGCCAAGGCCAGCTTGGCCTCTCCCCAAACCCTAGCCGACTTGGAGTAGGAAGAGTGGGGGGGCAAGTTTCCCCCCTTCCTTCTTTGAAGACTCCCTTAGGGTTTCCCCTTGGGCTGGCCGGCTGGGCCTTAGGGGCCTTGTGCGCCTGGCCCAGGGCGGCCAGGACACTTCCCCTTAGGCCCACGCAGGCCTCCATCAAGTGGGCCCACGTTGGTCCCACTCCGGAACCTTCTAGAACCTTCCGGTACAATACCGATAAACTCCGAAACCTTTCCGGAATCCAAAAAACTGCTTTCCTTTATATGAATCTTATTCTCCGGACCATTCCGGAATCTCTCGTGACGTCCTGGATCTCATCCGAGACTCCAAACTAAAACTCATAAACCAATTATCCATTCTATCCTAGCGTCGATGCACGTTAAGTGTGTGACCCTACGGGTTCGAGAATATGCAGACATGATCTTCTATCAATAATCAATAGCGGGATCTGGAAACCCATATTGACTCCCACATATTCATCGATGATCATATCGGATGAACCACAATGTCAGGATTCAATTAATCCCGTATATGTATTCCCTTCGTCACACGATATTTTACTCGCCCGAGATTTGATCGTCGGTATCACCATACCTAGTTCAATCTCGTTCATAGCAAGTACTTTACTCGTTCCGTAATCCGATATCACTTCGTGATTAACTCCTTAACCACATGCTTGCAAGCGGTGTTGATATCGATTACCGAGTGGGCCCGAAGTATATCTCTCCGACTTGGGAGGGACAAATTCCATCTCGATACATACAACTCAACAAGTACTTTCTGATCACCTGAGAGACACCTTTATTATCACCCTCACATAGGATGACGTTTGATGACTTCAAAGCTTTCTTCCGATACTAGGGAGTTGTATTATCTCATGGTCTAAGGAATACAATACATGACATAGGAAAAGCTTCGCAAAGATGAACACGATGACACGATCTAATTGCTCTGCTTTATTTGGGTCTGTCCATCACACCATTCTCCTAATGATATGATCTCATTATTAATTGACAACACATGTCTATGATTAGGAAACCTTAACCATCATTAATCAATGAGCTAGTCCATAGAGGCGTACTAGGGACACGGTGTTGTTCATAAACCACACAAGTATTAAAGTTTCCGCTTAATACAATTCTAGCATGGAATATAAACATTATCATGAACAAGAATTATAATAATAACATCTTTATTATTGCCTCTAGGGCATAATTCCAACAGATAGAGGAAACAGATACGGAGGCCAAAGGAGGAGATCCCGCAATTACAATAACTACGGCTCCCACGGCCAAGTAGCCGCAGGGTATAAAGACAATAGTTACCAAGGGAACGACCGTAGAAGCGCGGGATACCGTAGCTACAGAAAAGAAGACTACGGGAGCAGCAAAAAAATTCAGACAAAAGAACCTAGAGAGTACAACCCATCACCAGAGGATATGCTAAACGGACCATGCCACATACACTCCGCATTCGTTGATAGAAAACGAGTATCTAGACATGCGATGAAAGATTGCACGACGTTCTTGAAACTCCAGGAGGCAGCACTGAACAAGCAAGCCAAAGCAAAGAGGCAAGGATACGAAGGGAACACAAACAACGCGCCTGCAAGTCAACAAGGAAACAATGGAGTTAATCAAGGTCAAGACCAGCCGAACCAGGGACATGACAATGACAGAGGATATGTTCCATCCAAGGGGCACATCACAACAATGATACAACCAGTGCCAAAGTCGAACAAAGAAGAAAAGAGCATAACTCGCCAAGTTAACCTAGCAGTAACTTCACCTCGAGCAACAACGGAGTATTTACACTGGTCAGAGCAACCCATAGAATTCAGCAGGGATGATCACCCTATAACAGTACCTCGGCCAGGAAACACGCCTCTGGTACTCAAAGCCCAAATTGGGACATATGACGTTGACAGAGTATTCATGGATGCAGGAAGCGGAATAAATCTCATATATGCAAAGACTCTATGAGCAATGCACATTTCATTAGAGTTCCTGAAACCAACTGACTGTTCCTTCCACGGAATCGTCCCAGGAAGTGCTAACTATCCACTAGGTCGAATAGCACTCAACGTCTGCTTCGGGAATCGACAAAACTACAGAAGAGAGAAGCTCGGCCATCACAATATCACGCGATCCTTGGGCGACCCGCGTTTTCGCGATTCATGGCGGTGCCTCACTATACGTACCTGGTACTCAAAATGTTAGGACCCAACGGAATTATCACAGTAAAGGGAAGCTTCGAACTCTTGGATCTATGCGACAAGGAATTTCACGAGATGGCCCAAAATTTCGGCATGATGGCAAGCTACGGAGAGCCCAAAGAAAAGCCAAAAAGCGCGACTATAGGAATCGCACAACAACTCAAAGGGCACCCAGCAGAGCCAGAGGTGAAGAAACTGCGGGTACAGTCGTCAGAACAAGATAAAGCTACTAGAGAAGAAGAAAAGACTTCGTGGACATAGGCGACAAGTACGCCAAAAAGTAGAGTAGAAAAATAAGGTTGTAAAAGCCACGAGCTATCCTAGGGCAATGCCCTCTAGATCCAGAACACGGGTCATTGGCCGGATCTCTTGGGACACCCCATGTATCTTACATTACAAGCATAAATAAAGAAAAAGTTCCTCCTATTCGAGTTTACGTGTCTTCAAACAAAATTGCGGTATACGCACCAAAACAGACAATTTAAACGCTTTGAGAATAAAACAAAATTTCTGACAAAGAAGTCAGAAAATAGAAACTCTCGCGTTCCACATACAAAGCACATATACAACATGAGCAACACAACATTGGATGATCAGAATCGTCTACTCCTAGGGGATTTAAGTAATGGTGCTCACAGAAAAACGCGGCATCCTCTCGAAGCAATCTAGCGATAATCCTCCTCGCTGGTTAGAGTGTAGCATCCATATGGACTTGTAGCCTAACTCCCCGTTGAGGAAAACCTAGGGACATGGAGCTATAATTAAGCCTTGGATGCCACTTACGTATCCATCCAAGAGCAAAATTGGCACCAGCCACCAAATTGAGCTCTATCAGCCGATGAATTTGCTGACTAGATCTGAAAACGTCGAGTAGCTACGTAAAGCTTCCCGGCAGTGGATTGTGGGGAAGCATGACATAGTACATGGTCGTCAAGGATTTTCGACAACCATCTACAGCCTCACCAATATGTTGAGCACGATCATGCAGGAGTACAACAGCACTACGGCGCCTTGGGTCAGCCCACAAAGAATATGCATCTTTTGATACCTTCTCCAAAGCCGCGATTCGCTCGGCAACTCGACGGTTCTCATCAGAAGGATGTAAGCAAGTACCTAGAAGGTACAAATTTGTCAGAGGATGGAAGGCAAAAATAGCAGCAAAATTTTTGAGATGGTCTGCAGGAAACTTACACTTCAGTTGTTCACAAACTAACTCGATGAAATCAACAAGAAAAGAGTCACACTCTTCCAGATGCATAACTTGGGCAACCAAACTCGACACCTTATCCTCAAGAATGGATACCTGCTTCATCAGACCATAAGATTTACTGGCCTGGTTCATAGCAGTCTTCGCTTGACGCTTCATCAAAGACAAACGACCTTCGAGGTTCGCAATCCTCGATAGGTACTCAGTGCAGCGGCAAGAGGAACGAGGAGCAGGAGGAGTCGCAGCATGAGACGCGTCGACAGGAGGCGACCCACAACCAAGATTCATCGATCCACCAGCACAATCATGCTGGAAGAAATAAAAAAGGACACGAAGAAACAATTCAGAAACTCAATCAAGCACGACATTTCATAAAGGAAAAGTATTTACAAAAGAGTAAAAGTTCCTTGACTGGTTCTTGGGCAACACATGGATAAGTTCACTACACCAAAAGAAAAAGAAGACTACAAGAGAAGGCTAAATCTACGCCACCTCAGCTGCGGTGACCCAGCATACCACTGCATGTTGTAGTATGCAAGTCGTTGATATAACACTTGCGGAACAAGCCTCCACAAATATTACATCCCTCAGAATGGTACAACAGAAACATTGCGGGCCCAAATACAAACTGAACATCATATTATTACAAACCAAAGCGTGATGATAATGAAATGCTCCCCATAAGAGAACACCTCAAGTGCTTAGTGTTTACAACAACTGGAAAGCTTCAAATAATTAAACAAGAGAAGAACTCAACAACTTATTCCTATTCTACAGCTGCTCGGTTCCTCGGCTACTATACTACTCCACTAATTAGTACTCCTTCACTCTGACTCCTCATCGGAAGATGCTCCGTAACGAATGAGGTAATTGCTACTCGTGTGATGGCGCCAGAAAAGAACTGTGGCGTTAAGTTGATGTGGGAGCAGTATGTCCTTGTGCATGGTGATGACCAGCCCGTTGGGAACCCCAAGAGGAAGGTGTGATGAGTGTAGCGGCTAGTTTTCCCTCAGTTAAGAAACCAAGGTTTAATGTCGATCTTGAAGAAGAGAGACGATGACGACTGAAGGTGTTTGTGGAACCTGCACACACATAGACAAATACTTTGTCCCCAACTTGCGATGAGGTTGTCAATCTCACCGGTTTGCTTGAAACAAAGGTTATGAGTGTATCGAGTGGAAAACAGTAGTAAAATGCTAGTAAAGTAAACAGTGCGGGAAAAGTAAACAGGTGATTGCAATATGATTAAAATAGGACCGGGGTCCACAGTTCACTAGTGGTGTCTCTCCATAGATAAAATAACATGCTGGGTAAACAAATTACAGTTGGGCAATTGATAGAATAAAGATAACGTGATATGTCAAGAAGATCACTATGAGATTTACTCTGGGCATTACAACAAAATACATAGACCGCCATCCAACTGCATCTATGACTAATAATCCACCCCCGGGGATATCATCCGAACACCCTAGAAGTATTAAGTTGCGAACAACAGATAATTGCATTAAGCAAAGTGTGTAATGTAAACAAAGCATATGCCCTTGAGCATATGAATGTTGTTTTCTCCCTAGTAGCAACAGCACATCTACCACCTTAGAGGTTTCTGTCACTCCCCCAGGTGAAATAGAGACATGAACCCACTATCGAGCATAAATACCCCCTCTTGGAGTCACTAGCAACTACTCGGCCAAGATAGCTACTAACAACGGAGAGCATGCAAGATCATAAACAACATAGAGATAACAAAAGATATAATTCAGTACAGCAACTTAATCATAAACACCAATATTCATCGGATCCCAACAAACCAACATCATAGTATTACATAACGGTGATCTCAATCATGTAGGGCAGCTCATGAGATCTAAACATGAAGCACATGGTGGAGAAGACAACCATCTAGCTACTGCTATGGACCCATAGTCCAAGGTAGACTACTCACTCATCGCTCCGGAGGCAAGCATGACGATGAAGAAGACCTCCGGTGGCGATTCCCCTCTCCGGCAGGGTGCCGGGAAGAGCTTCTGGACCCTCCCGATCTTCGGGTCGACGGCGGCGGCGGATCGCGATGTATTCTGGAAAACTGATCGGGCCCTTAGGTTTTTCTCGTCAGGGGGTATATGTAGGCGAAGGGGGGCTGTCAGAGGTGGAGCCACGCGGCCTCACAAGGGGGTGGCGCGGCCAGGGGCCAGGCCGCGCCGCCCCTGTGTGTAGGGGCCACGTGGCCCCCCTCCGTTAGGTCTTCGGATGTTTGGGAGCTCCCCGGTGAAATATGACTTCAGGAACTTGTTTCGTCCAATTCCGAGAATATTTCCTGTGTATCACTTCTGAAACACAAAAACAGCAGAAAACAGGAAACTGGCACTGTGGCACTTCGTTAATAGGTTAGTTCCGGAAAATGTATGAAAATGCCACTAAGTGTAACGAAACAATAGGCAAATGGTGTAAAAACAAGCATGGAGCATCAAAAATTATAGATACGTTTGAGACGTATCAAGCATCCCCAAGCTTAACTCCTGCTCGTCCTCGAGTAGGTAAGTGATAACAAAGAATAATTTTTGAGGTGACATGCACCTACACAATCTTGATCATATATGTAAGCATTGATGAGCTGGGATCAATAGAACTTAAAACATGGGCATGAAAGATATAATCATGACAATAAGAACTTAGCAACCATGTTGTAAACATGCAAATGAACACAAACAAAAGATCATGATAATGAAACAATGAAAGTCAAACGTGTGTTCAAATCATAAGGAAAAACATACAAATGGTTTTCAGCTTGTCCTTCAAAGAGAGCAAAACATAAATGCATAGGACACCTCAAAGTTTAAGAGGGCGACTAGATACAAATAATTTAAGAACAAGTGAAACCAACAATATGAGTCAATCAATGAACCTTGGGACAATGCATATCACACTAAGAATGACAACTATGCTCTCTTAATGGTGCATAAAGAAAGAAGGTGGTGACTCAACATAAAAATAAAAGAAAGGCCCTTCGCAGAGGGAAGCAGTGATTTAAACATGTGCTAGAGCTTTTCATTTGTAAAACAGAGATAAAACTTGATTTTGAGAGGTGGTTGTCTTTGTCAACGACTGGCAATGGGGTTCTTACTATCTTCCATACAAAAATAAAGCAAGTTTTTGAGAGAGAGATTGGCACTCTTGTGCTCTTTTTATAAAACTTGGCACTCCTCCCCACCTTTCCTTTCACATACCATGGCTAACCGATTCCATCGGGTGCCCACCAACATTCACATTCATTGGAGGAGTGCCTTTTTTCTTTCTTTTTTTCTTTTTTTTTCTTTTTGGAATAAACAATATGGAAGATAGCAAATCCGACCACTACGTCCCCATGAGCTGAAAACAGTGTCACAAAACGAGAAGTATTTTGAAGGTTTTTGAAAGGTAGCACACGAAAATTTTACTTTGGAATGGCTTACAAATACCATGCATAGGAATTTATAGTGGACACAATGGCAAACTTGGCTTTTTGGAGTTGGATGCACGAGTAGAGCTCATACTCAGTACAAGGTGAGGGCTAGCAAAAGACTGGGAGCGACCAACTAAGAGAGCAATAATGGCCATAATCATGCAAAGCGACAAAGCGACATTAAAAGAAGCATATGATGGCATCAAAAGTCAAAAACTAAATGATCATGAAGGCTAATGGCGACTTTGGAAGAGTCTAACATGTGTGAGCATGCGCCAAGTCAACCCAAATAAAGCATCAAGGAGAAAACCAAAATAATGCTTCCATACAATAAAAACAACGCATGATTTTTTCAAAGGCTCATTAAGCAATCTCAGTTATTTGAGACAAGTCATGCTACAGCAAAACTACTAAGCATACTATCAAAAAGACATCAAGCATGACATGAAAAAGCCTAAGCCGCAGTCTACACAAGCTCCTTCTTGTACCACTATTTTGCACAAAGCTTTTTCTCTTTTCCAACACCATTTGAAATTTTTATAAACACCTCTTTTGATGAAAACCAATAAAGACCAGAGGCAAAAATGCACCTTGATGAAAAGATATGACAAGATCTGAACGCATATCAAGGCAAAAACGAAAACCAAAAGCAGTAGCAGAAAAAGTAGAATGCTCGATTAATAAGAGTGAAAACTAGAGCATTCTTTGCAAATGAAAACGAGTACATCTCCTCCAAAGGAAATTTGTTGGGGTCCAACCATTTATTGCAGCAAATAAACAAACTAAACAAACTAAGACAACTAAAACAACTGACGCTCCAAGAAAAACACATAGTGCATGAAGCAATAAAAATATAGTGTTTTGAAAGGTGACCTGATTTTTGCCGATGAAGAAGGGGTGCCTCGGGGGCATCCCCAAGCTTTGACGCTTGTACTTCTTGGATATTTCTTGGGGTGATGCATGGGCATCCCCAAGCTTGAGCTTTTGTCCATTCTTCAACTCATCTCATCATTCTCCAATCCCTACACTTGAAAACTTCCTTCATACAAAACTAAACACAATTCTATTAGCAACATTAGTGTAAGCATAAAATATATTCAACCTCTTTTAGCTTCAGGTTTCAACCCAAAACCACCACATATAAAGTATATACTACTGTAGCAACTTCCACAAGAGTCCATGATAAAAAAGAACTCAAAAGAAAACGATAAAGTGGCAAAAACAAATATTGGCGGAAATCTGTCAAAACTGGACGGCTGATAATGGACGAATTTTTGAGGGATTTTCTGTTGCTCAAATCAAAAAGTGTTCAACTAAGAAAAGTTTGGATATAACCTGGGGCATATGCACAAGAAATCGCAGGTCCAAAAGATAAACAGAGAATTTTCACGAATTTTTACGGTGCAGCACCGAAAACAGTTTCAGGACAGCAATAACCCCAAATCTTTACCTCACTCAAATTAGAGGCTTCTCTTGGCACAAAAACGAAATAAACAAGATAAGGAGCGGTCATTACAGAAGTAATGACTTCCAAGACTCAAATAAAAGAAAAAGTACTGAAAAGTAAACAATGGGTTATCTCCCAAGAGTGCTTTTCTTTAACGCCTTTGAGCTAGGCGCAGAAAATTGCGAATCAAGTAATATCAAAAGATGAAGCATCAAGCTCATAATTTGCTCTAAGAATAGAGTCAAAAAGTAATTTCTTTCTTTTCCTAGGGAAGTGTTCCATACCTTTCTTTAGTGGGAATTGATACTTGATAGTGCCTTCCCTCATATCAATAATAGCACCTACAGTTCGAAGAAAGGGTCTTCCCAAAATAATAGGACATGAAGCATGGCATTCAACGTCCATAACAAGAAAATCAACGGGAACAAGGTTATTGTTAACCACAATAAGAACATCATTAATCCTTCCCAAAGGTTTCTTCTTAGCAACATCAGCAATAGGAACATCAAAATAACACTTTTCAAGTGGTGATAAATCAAGCATGTCATAAATCTTTCTAGGCATGATGGAAATACTAGCACCTAGATCACATAAAGCATGGCAATCATAACCATTAACATGCATATCAGTGATGGGTTCCCAACCATCTTCTAACTTCTTGGGAACAGAGGCTTTTTGCTTCAACTTTTCATCCCTAATCTTTATGAGAGCATTGGTAATATGCTTGGTAAAAGCAATATTTAAAGAACTAGCATTGGGAGTCAAAGCAAGCTTTTGCAAGAACAAAATAACTTCAGATATATTGCAGCCATCAACATCAAAATCATTAAAGGAAATAGAGCTATCATCTCCCACACTCCGAAAAATTTCAGCACTCTTTTGATAAAAAGTTTTGGCAGTTTTAGGCTTTTTAACACAAGGAGTGGGAGTTTTCTCTACACCAATCAAAGTAAGAGGATTGCTATCAGTAGGAGCAACATAATTAGAGGTAGTAATAGTACATACCTTCATCTCTATAGCCATCTCATCTTCTCTTTCCCACCTGGCATGCAATTCCGCTAACAATCTAATATTTCTATCAATTCCAACTTGGGTAGCATTAGCGGCAGCAACAATATTGCTCACATTCACATCATTAGGAAACACTTTTAGTTTTAGAAGTTCAACATCATGAGCAAGGCTATCAACTTTAGAAGCAAGAATATCAATTTTGCCTAACTTTTCCTCAACAGACTTGTTAAAAGCAGTTTGTTTACCGATGAAGTCCTTGAGCATTACCTCAAGCTCGGAGGGCGCGGCCCTAGTGTTGTTGTAGGAATTACCATAAGAATTACCATAACCATTACCATTGGTAGAAGGATACGGCCTATAATTGTTACTAGCAAAATTGTTCCTATAAGCATTGTTATTAAAATTAATGAAATTCACATCAACTTGCTCTTCTTGAGCAACCAGAGAGGCCAAAGGAACATTATTAGGATCAACATGAGTCCTATCATTAGCAAGCATAGCCATAATTGTATCAATCTTATCACTCAAGGAAGAGGTTTCCTCAACAGAATTTACCTTCTTACCTTGTGGAGCTCTCTCGGTGTGCCATTCAGAATAATTTACCATCATGTTGTCGAGTAACTTTGATGCGGCGCCCAAAGTAAGGGACATAAAAGTGCCTCCAGCAGCTGAATCAAGTAGGTTCCTTGAAGAAAAATTCAGTCCTGCATAAAAAGTTTGGATAATCATCCAAGTAGTCAGTCCATGAGTGGGGCAATTCTTTACCATAGATTTCATTCTTTCCCAAGCTTGAGCAAAATGTTCATTATCAAACTGAGTAAACTTCATAATATTGCTACGCAGAGATATAATCTTAGCAGGAGGATAGTATCTAACAATAAAAGCATCCTTACACTTAGCCCATGAATCAATACTATTCTTAGTCAAAGACAGCAACCAATCTTTAGCCTTTCCTCTCAAAGAAAAAGGAAACAACTTGAGTTTAATAATATCACTATCAACATCCTTATATTTCTGCATCTCACATAGCTCAACAAAATTGTTGAGATGAGCTGCAACATCTTCAGTACTAGCACCAAAAAATTGCTCTTTCATAACAAGGTTCAATAAAGCAGGCTTGATCTCATAAAAAGTGGTAGCAGGAACAGTTGGTGCAATAGGAGTGCAGATAAAATCACTATTGTTCGTGCTAGCAAAGTCACACAACTTGGTGTTTTCAGGAGTACCCATTTCAGCAAAGCGAAAGTAAACAAGTAAAAACAGCTACCAAGGATTCTAATTTTTTTGGGTTTTTGATATAAAAAGCAATGCAGGTAAAATAAAATAAAGTAAAGCAAAACAAATAACAAAGTAAAGTATGTGTGTGCGAAGAACTCCCCTCGCAGAAGTCTTCTCTCTTCCCCAGCAACGGCGCCAGAAAAGAAGCTGCTACTCGTGTGATGGCGCCAGAAAAGAACTGTGGCGTTAAGTTGACGTGGGAGCAGTATGTCCTTGTGCGTGGTGATGACCAGCCCGTTGGGAACCCCAAGAGGAAGGTATGATGAGTGTAGCGGCTAGTTTTCCCTCAGTTAAGAAACCAAGGTTTAATGTCGATCTTGAAGAAGAGAGACGATGACGACTGAAGGTGTTTGTGGAACCTGCACACACACAGACAAATACTTTGTCCCCAACTTGCGATGAGGTTGTCAATCTCACCGGTTTGCTTGAAACAAAGGTTATGAGTGTATCGAGTGGAAAACAGTAGTAAAATGCTAGTAAAGTAAACAGTGCGGGAAAAGTAAACAGGTGATTGCAATATGATTAAAATAGGACCGGGGTCCACAGTTCACTAGTGGTGTCTCTCCATAGATAAAATAACATGCTGGGTAAACAAATTACAGTTGGGCAATTGATAGAATAAAGATAACGTGATATGTCAAGAAGATCACTATGAGATTTACTCTGGGCATTACAACAAAATACATAGACCGCCATCCAACTGCATCTATGACTAATAATCCACCCCCGGGGATATCATCCGAACACCCTAGAAGTATTAAGTTGCGAACAACAGATAATTGCATTAAGCAAAGTGTGTAATGTAAACAAAGCATATGCCCTTGAGCATATGAATGTTGTTTTCTCCCTAGTAGCAACAGCACATCTACCACCTTAGAGGTTTCTGTCACTCCCCCAGGTGAAATAGAGACATGAACCCACTATCGAGCATAAATACCCCCTCTTGGAGTCACTAGCAACTACTCGGCCAAGATAGCTACTAACAACGGAGAGCATGCAAGATCATAAACAACATAGAGATAACAAAAGATATAATTCAGTACAGCAACTTAATCATAAACACCAATATTCATCGGATCCCAACAAACCAACATCATAGTAGTACATAACGGTGATCTCAATCATGTAGGGCAGCTCATGAGATCTAAACATGAAGCACATGGTGGAGAAGACAACCATCTAGCTACTGCTATGGACCCATAGTCCAAGGTAGACTACTCACTCATCGCTCCGGAGGCAAGCATGGCGATGAAGAAGACCTCCGGTGGCGATTCCCCTCTCCGGCAGGGTGCCGGGAAGAGCTTCTGGACCCTCCCGATCTTCGGGTCGACGGCGGCGGCGGATCGCGATGTATTCTGGAAAACTGATCGGGCCCTTAGGTTTTTCTCGTCAGGGGGTATATGTAGGCGAAGGGGGGCTGTCAGAGGTGGAGCCACGCGGCCTCACAAGGGGGTGGCGCGGCCAGGGGCCAGGCCGCGCCGCCCCTGTGTGTGGGGGCCACGTGGCCCCCCTCCGTCAGGTCTTCGGATGTTTGGGAGCTCCCCGGTGAAATATGACTTCAGGAACTTGTTTTGTCCAATTCCGAGAATATTTCCTGTGTATCACTTCTGAAACACAAAAACAGCAGAAAACAGGAAACTGGCACTGTGGCACTTCGTTAATAGGTTAGTTCCGGAAAATGTATAAAAATGCCACTAAGTGTAATGAAACAATAGGCAAATGGTGTAAAAACAAGCATGGAGCATCAAAAATTATAGATACGTTTGAGACGTATCAGTAATCCACGCCTTCGACTCCGCGAGAGAGATCTGGCTCCTCGTAGAAGACGTCCTGCTGGCATCCGATTGCGTTCAGAGTTGCTTCATCGAGCTCTTCACAGTCTCGCAAGGGTTTAAGAGATTGGGGTGAGTAACGAGCGTTACCCAGCAAGTTTCTTTAGAAAGAAGTTGTATGATATGCACTATCTACAGCCATGGACCCAAAAGAGTCATAGGCCAATGCAAGGTTTTATCAAAGATTGCTTTTACTTTTAGAAAACTATGCCCAACAGCCAACACAGGTAGTAGTGCCTTGAGAGCACCTTTCCTGCCGCGTTCGCAGCTCCTTCCCGGAACAAGGGGTAACATGTCACATCTTTTTACACTTTGCAGAGGTGTGTCCTTCCAAAAGAGATCAAATCCTTGCTGCACAACCGGGCGTACATTCCCGTCCACACTTCCATGGTGTGGGGCCCAGTCATTGATCCAAGCCAATCACTGCCTTCTCCGCACAACGCATGCCCACCCAATTCACGCAAGCAGGTTGTGCCCCTGATATTCACCCCTAACGATGAAGTACCTAGGCGTCCCTTGCGGACCATCATAGACACCAGTGCCGTGAGAACTTAGGTGTCCCACCCATATGCAAGTAGTCTCGCAAGACCTACCACGACCGGCAACTGGCTGCCCGTTGACATGCGAACGAGAGAAGATACAGCTGACTTTCCCGTCCCATTCTAAGTCTCTTGGACGACATGGTTTTTACGGTGCCGGAATAACTGTCGCATTGGTAATTAATCCTAGGTTAACTTTCCCGTGCAAGTGGAACCTCCACCACCACAATCTTACCGTGGTTCCACCTGCCAGCCCTCCTAGGTTATCACCACAGGTCGATAACCACTAATCATATTACTTATGAAAATAGGTTTTCCAGCCCTTTTTGAAATGTTAGAGTTTGAAGTCCAAACTTTGCAAGAAGTTTCAAAACCAGTGCAATCAAGAGATATGAGCAAGATAAACTTGCCTTGTGACTGAAAGGTAATGGAGTCGGATACTTGGCGATACTCCTGATCTCCTTGTTCTACCAAAATCCAATCATTGTCCGGTAAGGACAATGTTTCAAGAAGCAAATGGATGCTATGTGCAATGATATGCAATGCATAGTGATTCTTTGTCTTTGTTTTCTTATTTGTGTGTTTTACCCAAGACTTGTTAGGGTTAAGGTATTTTGATATAACACAAAGTACTATTTGTGTGTTTTACCCTAATTATGTGTTTAAAATAATTAATTAAGGTTTGAAATCAAATTTTAAGTTATAAAACTTTTGTTGGGGTTATTTGAAAAGAAAAGGGTTAATTGGTAAAGAAGAAACTTAACATTTATTATAACTAATAATAATTAGGATTTTTGGAAAATAGAAGTTAAAAAGCTTTTAAATTTTGATTTGAGGAATAAATAAGAAACATGATATTATTCAGATAATTATTTCATTAAGGAGTAGGAAATTATTTTATAATGTTAAATGAATCCATGTTATTTTAGATTTGAATTTGAATTAATTCAAAAGGAAATAGCATTTAAATTTGAATTTGAAATTTGTTTTAACAAATGGGCCTTGGCCCATTTGGCCCAACTTGTCCAACCGGCCCACCTGGCTCGGTTAAGCCGAACCGGCTCGGGTCTGGGTCGGTCAATCGACCCAGCCCAGCCCCCTCACTCTCCTCTCTCTCCCCTCGAGCTCTCTGGCGACAACTGGATCGCCGCCGCCGCCTGGTCTCTCTGGCCATCTCCGGTGATCTTTGTCGTCGCTGCTTGGGCAAGATGATCGCCTCCACTTCCTCTACCAACCCCTCCAGTTGGAATCTGCGAGGGCTTCCTCTCCGGGGAGATCTGGGTTGTTTCCCCCCTCAGAATCTGCCGCCTCTGAGCACCCCCGATGCGGTGCCTCGCCGAGCTGGAGCTTGCTGAGCCGCCTCAGGTGCTTAAGCTGCGCGAGTACCCGCCAGTAGAAGCGCCATGGTGTGGTGCTCCTGGTGCGTGCTTGATGAAGTCTTCCCTAGGCAGCCTCTGGCTGACCGTGCAGGCACTGCCCTGCCATGCCATCCAGATCAGCTCCTGGGCAACGGTGAGTGTGATTCCCCTCTCAAATCCTCTACTTCTCTCTTTCTGGCCATGGTTTCTGACCAATTGGTCAAGATCAGTGAGCCAACCTCACTGACCTTGCTCTGTGATGCTGTTGCCTGATGCTAGCTTGGTTCAGTGTTTGCTATTCAGTGATATGAAGCTTGATCTGTGATTATCTTGCTTTGATCAAACTTCTGTCAGTGTATGTGTTTGACAGAAAGGGTTGCTCTGAAACTTGCCATGTTGCAAACTTTCAGTTAGCTTCTGAATCATGGTGTGCTAGGTTATTCTCCTGTGATTTATGGTATCACAATGCTGATGGTTACATACTGAATTCCTAGATTCAGATATCAGCTGTGTCTGGTCCTGTGATAAATGTGTTGCTGTGCTTGCTTCTGTCACTTGTTTATCCATGATAAACAAGTGATAGTAAGTCTTGCTGTGCTGCAAGCTTCAGTGATAATTAACTTAAGCAAAAACTATGATTCCTACGTTTTGCAGCTAGGAAAATGATTTGTGATGCTTTGTATTGCCTTGATTAATATTTGATCGGCTGGTTGTGTTGAGGTGCATGACCTGTGGGTCATGTGCCCAGCAACCAGTGTTGGAAAGCAATTTGACATGGTGAAACTTACCTAATTTCCTAGCCAATGATGTTGGTTTGAGGCTATGCTAGCTAAATGAAATGATTTGCTTGGAACAAATCCAGGGTTTTTAAAATGGAATGCAAAGTCTATTGCAGTTGTGTGTCTGAGGTGTATAACCATTTGGCTATGTGCCCAGCACAACTTGATGAGTAGTTTGTTGCTCCTGTTGCTAGATTGACCCTGCCAATGAAGTGTATGCTGAGGCTGATACCCTGGTGTATGTTTATTTGGCTTTTAACATGGTTCCCTGTGATGAGCTTGGCAAAGCAACACTTTGCCAAACTGAGGGCTTTTCTATATGATACCCATGCTCAACCATGTGGTGGTGTAAGGTGTCAATCCTACCTGGTGCCTGTAGTTGTGCAGCCAAAAGTGTTGTTATCTGCTGTTGTTGCTTGCTGGTGGTGATGGCTTGCTTCTTGCTTGCCTTCTCCTCCTGGTTCAGCTCCTGGGCTTGTCCTTCTCCTCCTGGACTTGCTGCTGATCACTTGTCCTTCTCCTCCTGGGCTTGGTCTTGAGCTTCAATCCAACATCATGGTTTTGCTGAAGGTTCTCTTGTTTTTTAGTGATGCTCTGCAAGATCTTGTGCTGTTCTTGGTGTTGTGTGCAAGAACAGTGGTGTTCTTGTGATGGTTCAGTGCTAGTCGAGTGAGTGCTGCTTCTCCTAGTGATGCTCATCAGGTCGACTGCTGGTTTTGCCAGCAGCTGTGGTGCTGCCAGCTCCAGCTTCCAGTTCAGTGACTAAGCTACTTGTGAGCTGTGTGTCTGTATCCTTCACTCAGCTTGATCTCATCCACCCCTGGCCATGTTGTGAAACTGCTATGCACTCTAATGCTTTGTATCCCAGTGATTTAAAAGAACAGATGCTTCACTTGGTCATTAAACTCAATGATGCAATGGCAAGGTATTTGCCAAAGTCTGAGAGTAATATACTCTAATACTTAATCTTTTTCTTTAGTTTATTTTCTTTGTTTTGCAGATTGCAGATTATGAAGATTTAGAAGATGAAATGCATGAAGTCATTAGCAGCTAGCTTAGCATTAGGTCTCTTTTTTATTTTATTATACTGTTGTAATCTCCTTTTCAGTTTTCAAGGATGTAAAGACAATGTATATATGTTTGATATCAATAGAGTAATATTTCAGTTTGTTTTATTTTCCAATTACCATTTCTTTTATCCAACTCAATATTTAATTGAGTTATTTCTTTATTAATGATTATAAATTCAAATTTGAGGTTATTCAACAATCAAATTGAACTTCATAATTCACTTGAATACACATCAAGAGATCATCACAAAACCCATAGCATTCTAATAATCCCTAGATCTAAAGATGATTACAATGGAGCTTTGCTCTCTCAGGTTTTTGAATTTGTGAAAAATTTACTCAGGTTTTTAGATGCATGAATGCACAATAGTCCTAGGTCTACCCTTCGTTTGGTCCTAAATGTTGGGATATTACAGTCTTCCCCCCTTATCAGAACTTCGTCCCGAAGTTAAAACTTTGTGTACCTGAAGAGTTCTGGATAAGCTTGTCTCAAATCCTCTTCTTTCTCCCAAGTTGCTTCACGTTCAGAATGATGTTTCCATTGCACTTTACAAAACTTTATTGCATGATTCCGAAGCCTCTTCCAGTTCTCTTCTAAGATCTTTATTGGCTTCTCCTCATAAGTCATGTCTGCTTGAAGATCTAGGTCATCATGTGTAATAGAGTCTTCAGGTGCTTTCAGACACTTCCGAAGTTGAGAAACATGGAAAACATTGTGAACTTGCTTCAATTTTGCTGGAAGCTCCAATTCAAAAGCAACACTACAATTCTGACTTAGAATCTTGAATGGTCCAATATATCTTGGGCTTAACTTTCCTTTAATACCGAACCTCTTGATTCATTTCATAGGGCTAACCTTCAAATAGACCAAATCCCCTACTTTGGGCTCCCAAGTCCGCCTCTTTTGATCTGCATAACTCTTTTGTCGACTCTGGGCTATCTTCAAACGATCTCGAATGGTATCAATGATGCCTTGCTTCTCTTGGATGAAATCAGTTTCAAATTCATGGTTGCCTCCAGGCTCAAACCAACATATTGGAGATCTGCACTTACGTCCGTATAATACTTCAAATGGTGCTGCTTTCAAGCTGCTTTGATAGCTATTGTTGTAAGAAAACTCTGCTAATGGTAAGTGCTCATCCCATGAACCTCCAAAATCTAGAGCACATGCACGTAGCATATCCTCCAAGATTTGATTTGTTCTTTCTGTTTGCCCACCAGTTTGAGGATGATATGCAGTACTGAAATCCAACTGTGATCCCAGTGCTGTATGTAGATTTCTCCAGAATATTGATGTAAAAATAGACCCTCGATCCGAGACGATCTTCTTGGGCACTCCATGCTTGCTGATGATTTCTCTTACATAGATTTCTACCAACTTTTCTGCACTATATTTCTGATTCACAGCCAAGAAATGTGCAGTTTTGGTGAGTCGATCAACTATCACCCATATCATATCCTTGTGTCTCTTAGTTAAAGGTAAACTGGTAATAAAATCCATTCCGATTTCCTCCCATTTCCACTCCGGAATATCCAAAGGTTGTAGTAACCCTGCTAGATTTTGATGTTTTGCCTTGACTCTCTGACAAGTATGGCATTCTGCTACATACTTGGCTATATCCCGCTTCATGTTATTCCACCAAAACAACTCCTTGAGATCCATGTACATCTTCGTACTTCCCGGATGTATGGAGTATGGTGTCTCATGAGCCTCCTTGAGAATCAGTCCTTTGATCTCCGGTATATCTGGCACACAAATTCTGTTTTGGAACCAGAGTAAATTGAAATCACCTAAACGGAATTCAGATGGTCTACCTTCTTCAATCCTGCGGATTTCTTCAGCGATAAAAGGATCTTCATCTTGTCTTCTGAAAATAGTATACTTCAAGTCACTTTGTCTTTCCTCCATCACCCTCATGGTGTGAATACTTCCCAAAGATTTGACTTCTATACATTGTATTTCCAGTTTTTCAAGATCCTTAAGCAATTCCTCCGGAAGTTCTCTATCCATTAGCTGTGTTTCTATACTCTTCCGGCTTAATGCATCAGCTACCACATTAGCCTTTCCAGGAGTATAATTGATGGTAAGATCATAATCCTTGATCAACTCCAGCCATCTTTTCTGCCTCATGTTCAACTCCTTCTGAGTAAAGAAGTATTTAAGGCTTTTGTGATCGATATATAGCTCACATTTGGCTCCATAGAGAAATTGCCTCCATTGCTTGAGAGCAAACACAACTGCTGCCAGTTCTAGGTCATGTGTTGGGTAATTGACTTCATGTGGCTTGAGTTGTCTTAAACCATAAGCAATTACCTTTCGGTCTTGCATCAAAACACAACCCAAACCATTCTTGGATGCATCACAGTAAACTGTGTAATCCTTTCCAGCTTCTAGTACTGCTAAGATAGGTGCTGTTGTGAGTCTCCTTTTTAGCTCTTGAAAGCTCTCTTCACACTTTTCAGACCACTCAAATGGAGTGTTTTTCCTTAACAATTTTGTCATCGGCCCTGCTATCTTCGAAAATCCTTCAATGAATCTACGATAGTATCCGGCCATTCCCAGAAAACCTCTAATTTCCTTCACATTGGTTGGTGCTTGCCAATCCAAAACTGACTGAACTTTGCTTGGATTCACAGCAATCCCCTCCTTGCTAATTACATGTCCAAGAAATTCCACTTGATCCAGCCAGAATTCATAGTTGCTGAATTTAGCATACAGCTGATGTTCCCTTAACACTTGCAATGCTATTCTGAGATGTTTAGCATGATCCTCTTTATTCTTGGAGTAAATTAGAATGTCATCAATAAACACTATCAAAAACTTGTCCAGATATGGCATGAAAATCTTGTTCATCAAATTCATGAAAAATGCTGGAGCATTGGTCAAACCAAAAGGAACAACTAAGTATTCATGATGCCCATATCTTGAGACAAACGCAGTCTTTGGTACATCTTCTGCCTTGATTTTAATTTGATGATAACCAGATCTTAAGTCAATCTTGGAGAAAACCCCAGCTCCATGAACATGATCAAACAGATCTTGAATCCTTGGTAAAGGATACTTGTTTTTGATGGTGACATTGTTCAGATTCCTGAAATCCCCACACATTCTTCTACCTCCATCTCTTTTATCAACAAAAATAACTGGCAAACCCCAAGGTGATATACTTTCTTGGATAAATCCTTTACTCTCTAGCTCATCTAGCTGCTCTTTCAGTTCATTCAACTCCTTTGGACCCATCTTATAGGATGCTTGTGAAATTGGTGCTGTGCCTGGCTTCAGATCAATGGTGAATTCTATCTCCCGATCCGGTGGCATTCCCGGTAATTCTTGGAGAAATACATCCATGAACTCATTAACCACTGGAATATCTTCTAACTTGGCCTCTTTCATAGAATTGAGTTGAATTCCAATCTCTACATGGGTATGCTTATCTGCTTGATAAGTGATCCTTCCACCCCCAGGCTTCCGAATTGACACAGTCTTCTCTTCACAATCAATGTGTGCTCCATGATCAGACATCCAATCCATTCCTAGAACAACTTCAATGTTTTTAAGTGGAAGAACATAGAGATCGGCAAAGTAAGGACAGTCACAGATCGTAATGACCTGGTCTGGTTTGAATTGGGTTACTAAAAGTTTACCCCCGGCCGTCACAACAGTCATAGGGTGAGCTATCGCCTGACACCTTAACCCATATTTTTTGACAAAATCTTTGGAAATGAATGATGTAGTGGCACCGGTATCAAAAAGAACTTTGCCAGGATGAGTAAGGATGCTGAGCGTACCTATGACCGCCGTTTCAGAGTTGTTAGCTTCCTCCAGGGATGTGCAATTCAACTTCCCAAAAGTCCGGCCTCTTTTACCGTTCCCATTTTTGCTGCTACTTCCGCCTCCAGATGCGGGTCATCCACCTCCTCCTGTCTTACCTCCACTGTTAGCCGGCCATCCACCAGCTGGTTTATTTGGACAATCTGGACAAATGTGCCCCTCTTTCCCACAAGCATAATAGATAATCCTCGGCTTCGCGCACTCATTCTTCATATGACCTGGAAGTCCGCACTTGTGACAGATGATCTGATCTTTTGGTGTGAATGCCTTTTGATTGGGTGGAGCTCCTCCGGTCCTGACCCTGGGTTTGAAACTCAGGTTTGGAGTACTTCGGGTTGGTTGAACTCTCTTGGCCTCAGTCTTGGCCCTCTTCAGTCGACTCATCTAAACCAACTTGTAATCGTTCTCCCATGTGATGGCTGTATCCATCAATTCTTGGAAGTTACGCGGCTTAGTCAACTTCATATGCATTGCCGCGTATGGATCCAGTCCCCAAAGGAACCTCTTCATCCTCTTGCCGTCAGTACTCACCTCGTCACTTGCGTAACGAGAGAGTCTCATGAACTCCTTGATGTAAGCCATCATTTTTGCACTCCCCTGCTTGAGGTCTTCAAATTCCCTCCTCTTGAGCTCAACCACACTTTCTGGCACATGAAAGGTACGAAATCTTTCTTTGAACTCTTCCCAAGAGAATACCTTCTCCGGATGTTGAAGTGTCACTTCATTGTCCCACCATGCTGCGGCTGGTCCAGATAGAAGGTGTACAACATAACGAACCTTCTCCTCATCATTGGCTCCCACAGCCTTCAATTTTCTCTTGGTGTCCATCAGCCAGTCTTCCGCATCCATAGGTTCCACCGTGGAAGCAAAGGGAAGTGGTTTTGCATTGAGGAAGTCAGAAAGACTTACCCCTCTTGCCTCCGGAACCCTTCCAGCTCCAACATGCCCCATGAGCTCTTGCATAAATTTGTTCTGTGTCTCTTGCATGAACTGCATATACTGCATAAAGCTTTGCTCCGCCAGAGGCCTGAATGGTGGTGGTGGTAAATGAGCTTGATTTTCTTGATCAGCCTTTGCTTTGGCTTCCATTTCTGCCTGCTGGTCATTCATTGCCTTCATTTGAGCTTCTTGTGCCAAGCGTTGCTCCTCAGCATCGGCAGCTAAACTTGTATCCATAGCCCCTCTAGTCATGTAACATAAAGCGAAGATCTCATAATTACACCATGCCCATGCTTTCTGAGCTTCACTTCATGCTCAGAACTAGTCACACAATGGAAAACAGAAATCCAACTCCAAATGGAAGATCGCAAGAAAACCAAATACAAGGTACATATTATACATCGCATACAAACCGATACAAAGTCATTATTACAACACGTACTCTCACACATGGAGTACACTCATAGATCGAGACTGGATAGTTCTACCGTCTCACTTATTATTACAACATACTACTAGCACTAGCTGCATTCACAGATACAACTAAGCTTCTGACTTGGTCTTGACATCACGTCCAGATCTCACGGCTCGTAGTACATGCCCGGAGTCCACCCGTGCTGGCGTGTAGTCTAGCGCACTGTCTCTGGAATGAACGGCCTACTGATACGTCTCAAACGTATCTATAATTTTTGATGCTCCATGCTTGTTTTTACACCATTTGCCTATTGTTTCGTTACACTTAGTGGCATTTTTATGCATTTTCCGGAACTAACCTATTAACGAGTTGCCACAGTGCCAGTTCCCTGTTTTCTGCTGTTTTTGTGTTTCAGAGTGATACACAGGAAATATTCTCGGAATTGGACAAAACAAGTTCCTGAAGTCTTATTTTACCCGGGAGCATCCAGACATCCGAAAGAGAGCCGAAGAGGGGCCAGGGCCTGCCCTCACACTAGGGTGGCGCGGCCCAGGCCCTGGCTGCGCCACCCATGTGTGAGGAGCCCCTGGCTGCCCTCTCGCGACGCCCCTTCGCCTATATAAAGCGTCGGGACGGAAAACCCTAGAGGATTCGGCAATTTTCCAGAAAGAGTTCCGCAGCTCCGCCGCCATCGCCGACGAATTTCGGGGGACAGAAGTCTCTGTTACGGCACCCTGCCGGGATGGGGAAGTGCCCCCGGAGCCATCTCCATCGGTCTCCATCGCCGTCTTCGCCGTCTCCATCGACCTCACCGCCATCTCCATCAACCTTGCTGTCTCCTATGATGAGGAGGGAGTAGTTCATCCCCGGGGCTGAGGGCTCTACCGGTAGCTATGTGGTTCACCTCTCTCTCCCATGATGTGATCTTTATGTGATCGTGAGCTTTGTATCATGTTGAACAAGTAGATGTTATTATTCAGATATTATGCTACTCCTATGCTTAATTATTATAGTGTACTCTAGTGATGTTATTAAAGTAATCTATTCCTCCTGCCATGGTGTAACGGTGACAGTGCGTGCATCGTGGTGGTACTTGGTTTAGGCTATGATCGTGATCTCTTGTGGATTATGAGAGTAATTATTACTATGATAGTATTGAGTGATCTATTCCTCCTTTCATGGTGTAATGTTGACAGTGTGTGCACCGTGTTAGTACTTGGTCTAAGTTGCAATGATTTCTATCTTGAGTTGTGATCTGATTTGGATGTCTCTATGAGTGGTGTTTGTCAAGTACTTGATGAACTTTAAGGGGTGCTTCTGTAGCCACTACACAATGATTAGTGTTATTCAATAGGAGAGTAATTCAGAGTACCATATTGGAGAGAAGTTGTTTATTTGTTCAATCATGTTATATTGTTGGGAGTGTGTCCACTAGTGAAAGTATGATCCCTAGGTCCTGTTTCCAAGCTTTGCACACCGTTTACTTGCTATTTTGTTACTTGTTTGCTCGCAGCGATATTTATTTCACATCACGTTTGCTACTTATAATCATCTATACCACTTGTATTTCACTATCTCTTCGCCGAACTAGTGCACCTATACATTTGACAAGTGTATTGGGTGTGTTGGGGACACAAGAGACTTTCTATATCGTAATTGCAGGGTTGCTTGAGAGGGATAGCTTTGACCTCTAACCTCCCTGAGTTCGATAAACCTTGGGTGATCCACTTAAGGGAAACTTGCTGCTATTCTACAAACCTCTGCACTTGGAGGCCCAACAAGTGTCTACAAGAATAGAAGTGCGTAGACATCAAGCTCTTTTCTGGCGCCGTTGCCGGGGAGGTAAGGTAAAAGGTACTCGCATCCTCCTGTGTGAGTGCTCGGAGTTATTTTCTTTAGATTCTGCAATTACATCTTTTTGTTTCTTGTTTTTATTTTCACTAGTTAGGCTTAATGGAAAATAAAGAGTTCTCTAGTCTTTTTCCTGAGTTTAGATACGAAGTGTTTGAAGAGAAAATTGAAAAACCTTTAGATCTTAATTTGCATACTAATAGTGTTGTTAGTATGAATGCTTTAAACACCGTTGTTGCTAATGCTATAGAAAAGTCTAAGCTTGGGGAAGCTGGTTTTGTTAAGCATGATATTTTTAGTTCCCCAGCTTTAGTGGAGAAAATTTGCTCTGATGATATTTTATCTCCCATATGTGATGTTCCTTCTTATGATGATATGTTTGATGAGTATGCTTTACGAAATAGCTGTTCTTTAGCTTGTGATGATACTAAACCTCTAGTTTATGATGGCTATGATGATGAGTATAATATTTTCAGTTCACCTACTATTGAGGATAAAATTAGTTACGATTACAATATGCCTCCTATTTATGATGATTATGGTGATGAGAATTATTATTCTATTGAATTTGCTCCTACTACTATTGTTCCTGTGGTGAGTATTAATTCTTTTATGCATGTGGCTCATGATAGGGATGTTTTATGTGATAGTTATATTGTTAGTTCTATTCATGATGCTACTAAAAGTTATTATGAGAGAGGGAAACATGGTTTGATGGATCTCAACAATATTAAGTTTCCCCTCTTTATGTTGCAAATCTTGCAGTGGCACTTGTTTTATCTATCCATGCTTGCTACTATGTGCCTCGTTGATTTATTTTCTTACAAGATTCCTATGCATAGGAACTGGTTCAGATATAAATATCTTTCACACTTGCTTTTTGATGCTCTCTATTTATTTAAGTTCCTATATGGCGCATTTGCCTCAAGCTCTTATATGGCGCCCATATGAGCATCTTTGCAAATTACTGCGCCTAGCTCAAAGGCGTTAAAGAAAAGCACTTTTGGGAGATAACCCATTGTTTATTTTCAGTACTTTTTCTTTTATTTTAGTCTTGGAAGTTATTACTACTGTAATAACCGCTCCTTATCCTTTTTATTTTGTTTTTGTGCCAAGAGAAGCCTCTAATTTGAGTGAGGTAAAGATTTGGGGATGTTGCTGTCCTGAAACTGTTTTCGGTGCTGCACCGTAAAAATTCGTGAAAATTCTCTGTTTATCTTTTGGACCTGCGATTTCTTGTGCATATGCCCCAGGTTATATCCAAACTTTTCTTAGTTGAACACTTTTTGATTTGAGCAACAGAAAATCCCTAAAAAATTCGACCTTTGTCAGCTGTTCAGTTTTGACAGATTTCTGCCAATATTTGTGTTTGCCACTTTATCGCTTTCTTTTGAGTTCTTTTGATCATGGAACTTTTTGGGGAGTTGCTACAGTAGTATTTGCTATATATGTGGTGGTTTTGAGTTGAAACCTGAAGCAAATAGAGGATTGATTATATGTTATGCTTAAACTAATGTTGCTAATAGAATTGTGTTTAGTTTTGTATGAAGGAAGTTTTCAAGTGTAGGGATTGGAGAATGATGAGATGAGATGAAGAATGGACAAAAGCTCAAGCTTGGGGATGCCCATGCATCACCCCAAGAAATATCCAAGAAGTACAAGCGTCAAAGCTTGGGGATGCCCCCGAGGCACCCCTTCTTCATCGGCAAAAATCAGGTCACCTTTCAAGACACTATATTTTTATTGCTTCATTCACTATGTGTTTTTCTTGGAGCGTCAGTTGTTTTTGTTTTAAATATTAGTTTAGTTTTGTTTGCAGCAATAAATGGTTAGATCACATCATGTTTCTTTTGGAGGAGATGAACTCATTTTCATTTGCCAAGAACACTCAGTTTTTCACTCTTATCGTTCACTGAGTGTTCTTCTTTTTCTGCTACTGCTTTTGGTTTTTGTTTTCGCCTTGATTTGCGTTCAGATCTTGTCATATCTTTTCATCAAGGTGTATTTTTGCCTCTGATATTTATTGGTTTTCATCAAAATAGGTGTCTTTAAAAATTTCAAATGGTGTTGGAAAAGAGAAAAAGCTTTATGCAAAAAAGTGATACAAGAAGGAGCTTGTGTAGATTGCGGCCTAGGCTTTTGCATGTCGTGCTTGATGTATTTTTGATAGTATGCTTAGTGGTTTTGCTGTAGCATGACTTGTCTCAAATGACTGAGATTGCTTAATGAGCCTTTGAAAAAATCATGCGTTGTTTTTATTGTATGGAAGCATTATTTTGGTTTTCTCCTTGATGCTTTATTTGGGTTGACTTGGCGCATGCTCACACATGTTAGACTCTTACAAAGTCGCCAATAGCCTTCATGATCATTTAGTTTTTGACTTTTGATGCCATCTTATGCTTCTTTTAATGTCGCTTTGTCGCTTTGCATTATTATGGCCATTATTGCTCTCTTAGTTGGTCGCTCCCAGTCTTTTGCTAGCCCTCACCTTGTACTGAGTATGAGCTCTACTCGTGCATCCAACTCCTAAAAGCCAAAGTTTTCCAAAGTGTCCACCATACATACCTACTAGCAATTTGCTATTCCAAGTAAATTTGACTTGCTTTTATTTTCTCTTCAAATTAAACTCTTACCAGTGTTATGCGAAATTCGGTCAGTAAAGCTCTCACGAACCGGAAGACACACTTTACTTTTTCCTGTTCTTAAAAATTTGACATTGTGGTCTCTTATGTTGAGTTGTTATGCTTGCAAGTTGTAAGTTGGATTCTAGCCCAGCCATGCTGTCATGGGGCAAGCTTTCAACATTGCACTTCTTATTTGAGTTGATATCGTGATCTTTTGTTTATGGATGCCCGCGGTGTGAAATGAATTGGGAATCTTGTGGGGATCATGGAGTTTGTATATGTGTTAGGGAAACGCCGGGCCGCCAATCTAAGCCATGCATAATTCATGGTGGAAATTTGCAGCATACCCATGGTGAACATTCGACGACGCATCTCACAATAAAAAGCTAAACAAAAGGCAAATAAAAGAGATGTCGAGGTGTTCATTGTCTGCTTGTCCTGTCATTTTGGTGTGGGCTTGTTCCATGTCATCGGGCATGGAGGTACCCCATTGGCGGTTCTCAATGATATGCATATACTTACAATGACAAGAGCCTTGCTTGGGACTCTAAGTAAAGTAGCATGAGGTTTGGGTACTCGTATTCACGGGGCACGAGGTTTTCAACTTATGATTTGTCAAGCATATGCATCATAATTGTTCTCGCATTAACTTTAACCATTCAAGATGCTTATGATGGGGGCAATGAGAGCTCAAAGCCGGTAAGTACCATAATTTTTGAAGGTTATAAAACTTGCAATCACTGCTTCCCTCTGCGAAGGGCCTTTCTTTTACTTTTATGTTGAGTCACCACCTTCTTTCTTTATGCACCATTAAGAGAGCATAGTTGTCATTCTTAGTGTAATATGCATTGTCCCAAAGTTCATTGATTGACTCATATTGTTGGTTTCACTTGTTCTTAAATTATTTGTATCTAGTCGCCCTCTTAAACTTGAAGGTGTCCTATGCATTTATGTTTTGCTCTCTTTGAAGGACAAGCTGAAAACCATTTATATGTTTTTCCTTATGATTTGAACACACGTTTGACTTTCATTGTTTCATTTTCATGATCTTTTGTTTGTGTTCATTTGCATGTTTACAACATGGTTGCTAAGTTCTTATTGTCAAGATTATATTTTTCATGCCCATGTTTTAAGTTCTTATGATCCCAGCTCACAAATGCTTACATATATGATCAAGATTGTGTAGGTGCATGTCACCTCAAAAATTATTTCTTTTGTTATCACTTACCTACTCGAGGACGAGCATGAGTTAAGCTTGGGGATGCTGATACGTCTCAAACGTATCTATAATTTTTGATGCTCCATGCTTGTTTTTACACCATTTGCCTATTGTTTCGTTACACTTAGTGGCATTTTTATGCATTTTCCGGAACTAACCTATTAACGAGTTGCCACAGTGCCAGTTCCTTGTTTTCTGCTGTTTTTGTGTTTCAGAGTGATACACAGGAAATATTCTCAGAATTGGACGAAACAAGTTCCTGAAGTCTTATTTTACCCGGGAGCATCCAGACATCCGAAAGAGAGACGGAGAGGGGCCAGGGCCTGCCCTCACACTAGGGTGGCGCGGCCCAGGCCCTGGCCGCGCCACCCATGTGTGAGGAGCCCCTGGCTGCCCTCTCGCGACGCCCCTTCGCCTATATAAAGCCTCGGGACGGAAAACCCTAGAGGATTCGGCAATTTTCCAGAAAGAGTTCCGCAGCTCCGCCGCCATTGCCGATGAATTTCGGGGGACAGAAGTCTCTGTTCCGGCACCCTGCCGGGACGGGGAAGTGCCCCCGGAGCCATCTCCATCGGTCTCCATCGCCGTCTTCGCCGTCTCCATCGACCTCACCGCCATCTCCATCAACCTTGCTGTCTCCTATGATGAGGAGGGAGTAGTTCATCCCCGGGGCTGAGGGCTCTACCGGTAGCTATGTGGTTCACCTCTCTCTCCCATGATGTGATCTTTATGTGATCGTGAGCTTTGTATCATGTTGAACAAGTAGATGTTATTATTCAGATATTATGCTACTCCTATGCTTAATTATTATAGTGTACTCTAGTGATGTTATTAAAGTAATCTATTCCTCCTGCCATGGTGTAACGGTGACAGTGCGTGCATCGTGGTGGTACTTGGTTTAGGCTATGATCGTGATCTCTTGTGGATTATGAGAGTAATTATTACTATGATAGTATTGAGTGATCTATTCCTCCTTTCATGGTGTAATGTTGACAGTGTGTGCACCATGTTAGTACTTGGTCTAAGTTGCAATGATTTCTATCTTGAGTTGTGATCTGATTTGGATGTCTCTATGAGTGGTGTTTGTCAAGTACTTGATGAACTTTAAGGGGTGCTTCTGTAGCCACTACACAATGATTAGTGTTATTCAATAGGAGAGTAATTCAGAGTACCATATTGGAGAGAAGTTGTTTATTTGTTCAATCATGTTATATTGTTGGGAGTGTGTCCACTAGTGAAAGTATGATCCCTAGGCCCTGTTTCCAAGCTTTGCACACCGTTTACTTGCTATTTTGTTACTTGTTTGCTCACAGCGATATTTATTTCACATCACGTTTGCTACTTATAATCATCTATACCACTTGTATTTCACTATCTCTTCGCCGAACTAGTGCACCTATACATTTGACAAGTGTATTGGGTGTGTTGGGGACACAAGAGACTTTCTGTATCATAATTGCAGGGTTGCTTGAGAGGGATAGCTTTGACCTCTAACCTCCCTGAGTTCGATAAACCTTGGGTGATCCACTTAAGGGAAACTTGCTGCTGTTCTACAAACCTCTGCACTTGGAGGCCCAACAAGTGTCTACAAGAATAGAAGTGCGTAGACATCACCTACCTCCCGGAACATAATCCAAGTCAGACGTGTCCATCATAGAGGTATCACTTAACACGAGTCCATTCAGTCTGAGGTAGCTCTCAAAGTACACCCTGGTCTCGTGAGCAGTCATAGTAGGAAAAGGCTCCGCCTCTCCATAACACACACTCTCCGTGTAGTAGGTGTGATCAAATGGTGCATCCTGCTCCATAGGTGTCTCAACTGGCTCCTGACTCTCAAACTGAACCTCCATAGGATCCTCCTCCTCAACAGATACAACAGGAGTGACTACGGCATTGCCCCCTCCTGCTGCGTGAGCTGTCCCTCCATACGAGCTAGTGTACTGCTGGCCATCTCCCAGCCAGTCAAACCTCCACCCATCAGAGTTCTCAATGGGAAGCTTGGACTCCGAGACCCCCTTGAGACCCTGCTGCGCCTCCATACTAGAAGTGATAACTGGGTAATGTATAGGCTCTGGAGTGAGTGAATACCTAGAAGGTCCAGTCTGTGTCGGGTAACTGTGAGTTTCCACAACCGGTGAGAAGTGTGATCCCTCCGACTCCTGCCTAGTCATCTGTGCTCGCTCCTGCCTCCTAGTAGTGTCTGTGAGGTCATCAAGCATCTCTGCCTTTTCCTCCACAATGACCTGATGGGTATTATACAGTGATCCCACCATCTTTCTATACCTATCAAGGAGTCTGGCTGCCAACTTCGGCTTCTTCTTCACCAGAACATCGTCATCCATTCCCGGCTCATCCATCAGTGAGTCATGAGGAATAGCGGTAAAAGTGGTACCTGCTAACTCCACCGCTCTGTACTCCCTAATAGTCACCATAGCTCGCACTACCGCCTCGTGATAAGCTGCAGTCTCTCCTCTTCCTTCTCCGGAAGGCTGAACTGAACTAGGTGCTAATCCATCTGGTAGCATGATCACGACACGGTACTTGACCACAGTACCATCATCCTTGTAAGTATAAGTCTTAACAGGGATGTCGGTGCTGAGTCCAAAAGCCCGTAACAGAGATCCTAACAGGGATGTCGGTTTCCTCATAGTCTTCCAGAGTCTTCCTCTGTGACCAAACGGTGCATGCTGGAATTCTCGATGCCATAATAGCTGTTACAAGAATAGGATATAGAATTAGTATGATGCATCATAATAAAGAATTGTAACTCTAAAAATATGACTATGTTATTCCCAAGTGAATAACCATCATAGATTTAGAGAACTCTTTACCGTTGCTACTAGACTCCTATAGGTTCTATCCCTTTACTAGGTTTCCAACCTAAGGTTAAAGCAATTGCTCTGATACCAGCTGCGGTGACCCAGCATACCACTTCATGTTGTAGTATGCAACTCGTTGATATAACACTTGCGGAACAAACCTCCACAAATATTACATCCCTCAGAATGGTACAACAGAAACATTGCGGGCCCAAATACAAACTGAACATCATATTATTACAAACCAAAGCATGATGATAACGAAATGCTCCCCATAAGAGAACACCTCAAGTGCTTAGTGTTTACAACAACTGGAAAGCTTCAAATAATTAAACAAGAGAACTAAACAACTTATTCCTATTCTACAGCTGCTCGGTTCCTCAGCTACTATACTACTCCACTAATTAGTACTCCTTCACTCTGACTCCTCATCGGAAGATGCTCCGTAGCGAATGAGGTAATCCACGCCTTCGACTCTGCGAGAGAGATCTGGCTCCTCATAGAAGACGTCCTGCTGGCCTCCGATTGCGTTCAGAGTTGCTTCATCGAGCTCTTCACAGTCTAGCAAGGGTTTAAGAGATTGGGGTGAGTAACGAGCGTTACCCAGCAAGTTTCTTTAGAAAGAAGTTGTGTGATATGCACTATCTACAGCCATGGACCCAAAAGAGTCATAGGCCAATGCAAGGTTTTAGCAAAGGTTTCTTGAAAGATTACTTTTACTTTTAGAAAACTATGCCCAACAGCCAACACAGGTAGTAGTGCCTTGAGAGACCTTTCCTGCCGCGTTCGCAGCTCCTTCCCGGAACAAGGGGTAACATGTCACATCTTTTTACACTCTGCAGAGGTGTGTCCTTCCAAAAGAGATCAAAGCCTTGCTGCACAACCGGGCGTACATTCCCGTCCACACTTCCATGGTGTGGGGGCCCAGTCATTGATCCAAGCCAATCACTGCCTTCTCCGCACAACGCATGCCCACCCAATTCACGCAAGCAGGTTGTGCCCCTGATATTCACCCCCAACGATGAAGTACCTAGGCATCCCTTGCGGACCATCATAGACACCAGTGCCGTGAGAACTTAGGTGTCCCACCCATATGCAAGTAGTCTCGCAAGACCTACCGTGACCGGCAACTGGCTGCCCGTTGACATGCGAATGAGAGAAGATACAGCTGACTTTCCCATCCCATTCCAAGTCTCTTGGACGACACGGTTTTTACGGCGCCGGAATAACTGTGGCATTGGTAATTAATCCTAGGTTAACTTTCCCGTGCAAGTGGAACCTCCACCACCACAATCTTACCATGGTTCCACCTGCCAGCCCTCGTAGGTTATCACCACATGTCGATAACCACTAATCATATTACTTATGAAAATAGGTTTTCCAGCCCTTTTTGAAATGTTAGAGTTTGAAGTCCAAACTTTGCAAGAAGTTTCAAAACCAGTGCAATCAAGAGATATGAGCAAGATAAACTTGCCTTGTGACTGAAAAGTAATGGAGTCGGATACTTGGCGATACTCCTGATCTCCTTGTTCTACAAAAATCCAATCATTGTCCGGTAAGGACAATGTTTTAAGAAGCAAATGGATGCTATGTGCAATGATATGCAATGCATAGTGATTCTTTGTCTTTGTTTTCTTATTTGTGTGTTTTACCCAAGACTTGTTAGGGTTAAGGTATTTTGATATAACACAAAGTACTATTTGTGTGTTTTACCCTAATTATGTGTTTAAAATAATTAATTAAGGTTTGAAATCAAATTTTAAGTTATAAAACTTTTGTTGGGGTTATTTGAAAAGAAAAGGGTTAATTGGTAAAGAAGAAACTTAACATTTATTATAACTAATAATAATTAGGATTTTTGGAAAATAGAAGTTAAAAAGCTTTTAAATTTTGATTTGAGGAATAAATAAGAAACATGATATTATTCAGATAATTATTTCATTAAGGAGTAGGAAATTATTTTATAATGCTAAATGAATCCATGTTATTTTAGTTTTGAATTTGAATTAATTCAAAAGGAAATAGCATTTAAATTTGAATTTGAAATTTGTTTTAACAAATGGGCCTTGGCCCAACCGGCCCACCTGGCTCGGTTAAGCCGAACCGGCTCGGGTCTGGGTCGGTCAACCGACCCAGCCCAGCCTCCTCACTCTCCTCTCTCTCCCCTCAAGCTCTCTGGCGACAACTGGATCACCGCCGCCGCCGCCTGGTCTCTCCGGCCATCTCCGGTGATCTTTGTCATCGCTGCTTGGGCAAGATGATCGCCTCCACTTCGTCTACCAACCCCTCCAGTTGGAATCTGCGAGGGCTTCCTCTCCGGGGAGATCTGGGTGGTTTCCTCCCTCGGAATCTGCCGCCTCCGAGCACCCCCGATGCGGTGCCTCGCCGAGCTGGAGCTTGCTGAGCCTGCTGAGCTTGCTGAGCCACCTCAGGTGCTTGAGCTGCGTGAGTACCTGCCAGTAGAAGCGCCATGGTGTGGTGCTCCTGGTGCGTGCTTGATGAAGTCTTCCCTAGGCAGCCTCTAGCTGGCCGCGCAGGCACTGCCCTGCCATGCCATCCAGATCAGCTCCTGGGCGACGGTGAGTGTGATTCCCCTCTCAAATCCTCCACTTCTCTCTTTCTAGCCATGGTTTCTGACCAATTGGTCAAGATCAGTGAGCCAAGCTCATAGACCTTGCTCTGTGATGCTGGTGCCTGATGCTAGCTTGGTTTAGTGTTTGCTATTCAGTGATATGAAGCTTGATCTGTGATTATCTTGCTTTGATCAAACTTCTGTCAGTGTATGTGTTTGACAGAAAGGTTGCTCTAAAACTTGCCATGTTGCAAACTTTCAGTTAGCTTCTGAATCATGGTGTGCTAGGTTATTCTCCTGTGATTTATGGTATCACAATGCTGATGGTTACATACTGAATTCCTAGATTCAGATATCAGCTGTGTCTGGTCCTGTGATAAATGTGTTGCTGTGCTTGCTTCTGTCACTTGTTTATCCATGATAAACAAGTGATAGTAAGTCTTGCTGTGCTGCAAGCTTCAGTGATAATTAACTTAAGCAAAAACTATGATTCCTAGGTTTTGCAGCTAGGAAAATGATTTGTGATGCTTTGTATTGCCTTGATTAATATTTGATCTGCTGGTTGTGTTGAGGTGCATGACCTGTGGGTCATGTGCCTAGCAACCAGTGTTGGAAAGCAATTTGACATGGTGAAACTTACCTAACTTCCCAGCCAATGATGTTGGTCCGAGGCTATGCTAGCTAAATGAAATGATTTGCTTGGAACAAATCCAGGGTTTTTAAAATGGAATGCAAAGTCTATTCCAGTTGTGTGTCTGAGGTGTATAACCATTTGGCTATGTGCCCAGCACAACTTGATGAGTAGTTTGTTGCTCCTGTTGCTAGATTGACCCTGCCAATGAAGTGTATGCTGAGGCTGATACCCTGGTGTATGTTTATTTGGCTTTTAACATGGTTCCCTGTGATGAGCTTGGCAAAGCAACACTTTGCCAAACTGAGGGCTTTTCTATATGATACCCATGCTCAACCATGTGGTGCTATAAGGTGTCAATCCTACCTGGTGCCTGTAGTTGTGCAGCCAAAAGTGTTGTTATCTGCTGCTATTGCTTGCTGGTGGTGATGGCTTGCTTCTTGCTTGCCTTCTCCTCCTGGTTCAGCTCCTGGGCTTGTCCTTCTCCTCCTGGACTTGCTGCTGATCACTTGTCCTTCTCCTCCTGGGCTTGGTCTTGAGCTTCAATCCATCATCATGGTTTTGCTGAAGGTTCTCTTGTTTTTGAGTGATGCTGTGCAAGATCTTGTGCTGTTCTTGGTGTTGTGTGCAAGAACAGTGGTGTTCTTGTGATGGTTCAGTGCTGGTCGAGTGAGTGCTGCTTCTCCTGGTGATGCTCATCAAGTCGACTGCTAGTTTTGCCAGCAGCTGTGGTGCTGCCAGCTCCAACTTCGAGTTCAGTGACTAAGCTACTTGTGAGCTGTGTGCCTGTATCCTTCACTCAGCTTGATCTCATCCACCCCTGGCCGTGTTGTGAAACTGCTATGCACTCTAATGCTTTGTACCCCAGTGATTTAAAAGAACAGATGCTTCACTTGGTCATTAAACTCAATGATGCAATGGCAAGGTATTTGCCAAAGTCTGAGAGTAATATACTCTAATACTTAATCTTTTTCTTTAGTTTATTTTCTTTGTTTTGCAGATTGCAGAATATGAAGATTTAGAAGATGAAATGCATGAAGTCATTAGCAGCTAGCTTAGAATTAGGTCTCTTTTTTATTTTATTATACTGTTGTAATCTCCTTTTCAGTTTTCAAGGATGTAAAGACAATGTATATATGTTTGATATCAATAGAGTAATATTTCAGTTTGTTTTATTTTCCAATTACCATTTCTTTTATCCAACTCAATATTTAATTGAGTTATTTCTTTATTAATGATTATAAATTCAAATTTGAGGTTATTCAACAATCAAATTGAACTTCATAATTCACTTCAATACACATCAAGAGATCATCACAAAACCCATAGCATTCTAATAATCCCTTGATCTAAAGATGATTAGAATGGAGCTTTGCTCTCTCAGGTTTTTGAATTTGTGAAAAATTTACTCAGGTTTTTAGATGCATGAATGCATAATAGTCCAAGGTCTACCCTTCGTTTGGTCCTAAATGTTGGGATATTTATCAGCAGCAGGCTCTGTGGCAGAAGTAGGTGCGGAAGAGCTAGCACCAGCGCTCGGCAGAGGCATCGACATGCTTGTTGCAGGAGTCGAAGAAGCTGGCATGGAAGTCGAAGAAGCCACCGAAGGAGTGATAATTGACACGATGCCTGGCGCGTATTTCTTTGCCTTCTCAAAGAAACCCAGCAGCTCCGAAAGAGGTCGATCGTGAGAAGAGCTAACCTTCTCCCAATCAACCTCCTCACCATGCGAATAGGCAAGGGCAATAGCCCCTTCGGCACCTCGCTTCACCGAGCGGCTCTTCATTGACAAGATAGGATCTTCAGCAGTGTCGAAGACGGCGGCAAGCTTCTTGAGATCAACAGCGGGCATATCGGCTTTCTTCTTTGGCCATAACCCGACAAAAATCCGTGTTAGCACGTGGCGAGTTAGCTCAAGGACTTCCTGGACAGATATCCAGTGCAACTCAAGAAAATTCACCGCTGCCATGAGAGGATCTTCATCAACCGGCTGCAACGGCGCCAAAGATACCCCAATTTTCTCTGCAAGCAGAAACACAAAGGATAATAAGTGACCATCAGCAAGATGAGAAAGTAGACAATAACAAGAGCAGAAAGATACTCACCACCAGTGAGAGCTGAAACTTGGTTCAGACGCTTAGTTATGGCTTGCTCTTTCTGAATGCGCCCCTGATCAGCGTCAGCAAGTGCCTTCTCCGCTTTCTTCGCCTTGGTTGCTGCTGCTTTAGCAGACTTCTCAGCAGCGGCTTTGGCGGCAGTGGCAACATCCCAGGCTTTTTGGGAAGCTTCGAGTTCAGCTTCGAGGGACGCTATGCGTGCATTGGCCGTCGCCAAAGCATCTGCAACATGAAAAAGGGAAAAGAAAGTCAAGTGAAAAATCAGGGAAAAACAAGCGAGACAGGCAGAAGACATAACATAGTAAAAAAGCTTACCCTGGGAAGCTCGAGCAGCTTTCAAGAACTTGACACATTCAGTGCCCAAAGAGACGAACTTCTTCATCAAAGCCTATAAAAGGAAAACATGAAAAGGAAAATCCAAACAAGTAAAAGAACAAGCCGCAAGGAGAAGTACTCACATCGTCAGCAGAAGTCACTGGTCGATGGGTATCAAGGGACGTGCTAGCCACAGCCGCCTTCTTCAGACGTTTGGAGGAACGAGAGTTACCCTTTTTAATAGGGGCCGCCGGCGACTTCACCACTGCACCAGCCTCTTGAGAAGGCGGTTCATTGGAAGCAGGAATATCGACGACGGCAGCTGTGGCAGCATCCACCTTCGGGTTCTCGTTGTCACTGCAAAAGGAACAAAAAGCAAGCACTTTGCATAAGTCAAAAGAAAAGAGGCGAATAAAATATAAAATTTCAAGTCAGCAAAAACTCATGAGTCTAAGAGGTCAAAAAGTTCATCATCCTCATTGGGAGCAGAAGGCTCCCCGACAGCAGCTTTGGAAGCGGAGGTACTCAAAGAAATGAACTCTTCAACGCGTTTCCTCTTCCTATTGAGACTAGGATCTTCTGAATGAGCAGGAGGAGGCAACGTAGTTGAGCTAGTTCCCTCCAGTGAATCTTCGGCATCATCTCCATCCTGGCTTTCCTTGGCCTCGGGGGCTTCAGACGCAGCAGAAACAAGATCAGCCTGAATAGGTCCTCCCTCTGGAAGAGGAGGACGAGAAACAAAGAATTGATGGCCCTGCACAAAAGCAAGTCGCAAAATTGTCAGACAAGTAATAACAAAGAAAAACAAGGCGAATAAATAAAAAGGTGGCGAATGAAGAAGCACATATCGCAGGCAAGGGATGCTCGGAGTCGAAGAAATCAGTGGTTAAAGCTGGAATTTCATGATCCTTTGTGAGAGTAGTCAGAGCTCTCACTCGCTTGTCAAGATCCTTCTTATCTACATCCTCTTCGGACACTCGAGAAGAATCTTCCAAGCCAGAGTACGACCAAAGTTTGGAAACACGATGTCGAAGAGGCTGAATTCGTCGTTGCAGAAAGAACGACATAAGCTGAGTCCCTGATAGTGCACCTCCACTCGCACTCTTCAAAGCCTGAATGCAGGTTAGCAGTGGCTTGATATCTTCTAGCTCAGCTTCTGTGGGAGGCGAATCCCACGATGATAACTTCTTCAGGTCTTGGTTGGCATCAAAAGGGGCAATGCCGTATTGGTCAGAAGAAGAGTTTTTCTGGTCTTTGATGTAAAACCACTTCTTCTTCCAACCTTGCACTGAGGCAGCCATGGTAAATTCCAAATAATGAACCTCAGTGCGGGCGGAAACAACAGCCCCGCCCAGCTTAGGCTTCTTCGACAATGCAACGCTAGGGCGGAGGCGGAAGAGAAATTTCCAGAGAATCCAATGGGGTTCGATCCCCAGAAAAGACTCGCAAAGAGTGACAAAGCAAGCAATGTGTAAAATCGAGTTTGGTGTGAGCTGGTGAAGCTGCACGTTGTAGACAAAGAGAAGCCCATGGAGAAACTCGTGGGCATGAAGAGATAGGCCGCGCAAGAGGAAGGCGAGGAACATCACCCGATAGTCGCTCGGGGGCTTAGGGATCCGCTCGGCGCTGGGGAAGATGACCTGGTCCCCTTCGGCGATGAGACCCTCCTTCTGGGCCTTAGTGAGACCAGATTGCGAAAATTCTGACGGCACCCAGCTGGTCGACAAGTTGGTGATCTTCTTCTTCCCCATCTGATTCTTGTGGGCAAGGCTCTTGACGCGCATCTACGAAAGTTACACGCGGGGGCTGCGCAGGAGCTTAGAAGCGCACGAGGATTGCAGCAATGGTGGCGGCAGAAGAAGCAAGGAACTGATAAACAGTAAAAACCCCACTCTCCACCTTATAAAGCTTCCCGATGAAGGAACGTGGGCTGAGACGTGGCGCAAGAAGCGAAAACGGTAGCTCACTAACGGGCAGGAAAACTGTAAAATTACCGTGCTACCCACGAGCAACGGTCAGTGCCTAGTCAAATCACATACAGATTGATTCTGCTAATGATGTCACGAGACTTTGAGTAAAGAGAAATAAAAGCATTATAGTACAACCCGACAGTTATGGACACTCATAGAGAAATTCGGCAAAAAGTCTAGTATGACATTATGCGTATCGGTGATGATCAGGGAACCCGACGAAAATCTGTTATGCAAAATACAGAGGCATCAAGGCAGAAAACTCATTTTTGAGTCTATACCCGAAAAAATTCGACTATAGCCTCGAGGGCTACTACCATCGGGAGCGCTGGGCGCGCACCCGACGATATCTAGTGATTAAAGAAGCGACATATTCATTTGAGCCTATACTCGAAACATGTTTTCGACTATAGCCTCGGGGGCTACTCCCATCAGGAGCGCTGGCCGCGCACCCAATGATATTGTCACATGCGTAAAGAGAGCAAAGAATGCGACAGAAGACTTGGACAACATTATTACTCCCATCGGGAGGGAGTTTATATTAGTCAAGGTTGAACAACCCGAAGATTTTCAGAACTGAAACAGTCAAACAAGGCTGCGAATATATGATTCTCGAGTTGCGTCATCGCAAAAAAATCGAATGCCATGATTGAAACATATCATGAAGGGAAGACCCCAGGATCCGTCCTGTGTGGCCTGGTATACGCACATGGATGCGCTCTGCTAGTAATTATCCGTGTCTACGACACGAAGAAAATCCTGGTGGATGCACTGGGTACCCTGAGAACCACTGGGACTCGTTCTTTGTAAGTCCTAAATGCGGCAAAAGAATAGGTTTGACCAGTTTCCCGGATTCAAGTCCAAGGGGATTGAATTTGAAGTAGGTGACAAGTATCTGTTCCGGCAGTTAACTGACATCTTGATCCGTCAGAGTTGTCAGGCTTGTTCATCAAAACCCCTTGAGAAATAAACATAATGAAAGTTGTTTATGTTTGAATACAGGAAGAATAAGAAGTCGAAAGATTGACTAAGTCAAAGATTTGAAGATTTGAGATTCAACCCGAATCTGCAATTCTGGTAGAATCTCGGGGGCTACTGACAAGGGTATAGATAATATAGCCCGTCAGTTGAGTACCCCTGAGGCCCATTAAGCTAGGCCCAAGTGTAATACTAGTCGAGATACGAGTTCATGTCGTATGTCGATATTGTAATCTGTATCGGACTCCTCCCGATCCTTGAGACCTGGCCACCTATATATAGGGGCTAGGAGAGGATGGTGGGGGTCAGATTGAAAGCAAGCCAAGTTAATACCTACGTTTACTTTCGGTACACACCTTGTTCGACTGATTTCACCTTCGAGTTCATCCGACGCCCTATTCCCCCAATCCTAAGTCCTTCATATTGGACGTTTGTCGAGTTAACCCTCGTCACTATGGGATCCATGATACTATGCAAGCTCAGGAAAGTGAGGAAGTGGTTCCCTAACTTGCTGAAATCCTAGTTGGTCGAGGTGATTTCTGAATGTGTGTATGCTGGTAATGCTAGTGTGTGAATGTGTGTGTGCTGGTAATGTTAGTGTGTGAATGTGTGTGTGCTAGAAGTGGTAGTCTTGTGGCAACTGTTTGTTTAGTTGTGTTGCTCTGTGTTTCAGCAATAAAACCTCACCTCAGTGAGTTGTGTAGCAACTAGACAAGAAGCATGCGACTGTGTCATTGTAACCAAGTGCAGACAATAAAATGTCTACTATGTCTTACAGAAATCATCCAATTGTCTAGTTTGTCTGAATGCATTTAAGCATCTGAAATTTGATTTACATCATGATCCACACTTAAAACTAGAAAAATATATAAAAAAGTTCAGAGATCTCTAGGATTCCTCAACTCATCTAACATTCTGACTTGTCCTTGCAGGGGTACACGATGTTTGCATATGCTTTATTATGCATCTCAACTAAATAGCAGTGGTCAGCAAGTGACAGAGGATCAATTATTTCATCCCTGATTGCAGACAGAACATGAGGACATGGTATTCCACATTTCTGCCACCTATTGCAAGTGCAAGTCTTATTAAAGACCTCACAGTTGTTGTTAAGCAAGATGTCACATTTGGGGAGGTCACTCTGAAATGCCCTAACCCAAGTCCTTGGATCTAGTTCCTCTAACCAAGCCCATGCTTCAGGATTGAGCACTTTCATATATTCCATGTTAGATTGAAATGTAGCAACTGTGTTGCTTCTTGCTATCCTCCACAACTGGTTCTTGAGAACATCACCTCTGAATATCTGTTGGAAATTTTGTCACATGTGTCTTACACAAAACCTATGCTCTGATTCAGGAAACACTGCTTTGACAACATTGATTAGCCCCTTCTGCTTGTCATACATGACATTCCATGGTGCTGTGTTAACTATGCCAAGATCATGCTTCAGTGTCTCTAAGAACCATGTCCAGTTAACTGTGTCTTCAACCTCCACTATTGCTACTACAATTGGGAAGATGCAGTCATTAGGATCCATTCCAACAGCAGTTAACATTTGTCCTCTATATCTTGTCTTGATGAAACACCCATCAACAAAGATGACAGGCCTGCAACCCTGCAGAAATCCTCTTTTGCTAGCTTCAAGACACATGTAAGCCCTCTTGAACCTTGAATTTTCATCAAGTGAAACAAAGAAAGAACTGCCAGGGTTGCTCCTTCTTATTTCATTTGCATAGTCCCATAGTTGGTTGTACTGAGCCTCCTCATCACCATAAATAACCTTCATGGCCAACATTCTTGCCCTCTGTAATTTAGATCTTCCAGGAGTCATATTCCAGTCCTTCTGAATTATCCTAGAGAAATTCTTCATGTTCATGTCCTGGTCAGCTCTGAAACTCTCCAGGTACCTCTATGCTAGGAAGTTAGAGGTAAATGCATGAAGCTTAAAAGTTTTGCTACAACAGTGGCTATGCTCACCACAGTACTTCTTGATCATGAAACGTTTAGAAATGCTGGAATATGAAGCCCACAAGTTCCAACTGCAGCCAGGAGAACACTTGGCATTCAACCCCCTCTTGTCATTTACTGGTAGCTTGATGTCTTGTCTGTTGATGCAGCTGTATGCTTGTATTGCCTTCCTCAACACTTCAACAGATTCAAAGCAAAGACCAACATGGAAGACAAGGTTGTGCATATCTTCTTCTCTGAATGTTTTAAATCTTCGAGGCAGCTTGTCTGAATTGTCTTCCACTTGTGACCACAGGTCTTGTTCTTCATCTTCTTCCTCTTTGACATCTCTAGCTTGTCAGCCTTAGCCTTCTCCTTCCCCTGCCCTTTGGGAATCTTGACTTCATCATCTGAATTATCAACATTATCTTCAAACAGGTCATCATCTGCATCACTGATATCAAACTCTGAATCAACAATGTCTTTTGAGTCAAAATCTGAATGTTCCTCACCATCAATATCACTTTGAACATCAACCTCATCCATTTCTGTGATACTTGCTAAATTCTTCCTCTTCCTTGTTCTGTCATTGACTGAATCAGTTCTCTCCTGGTTGTTCTGCATGGTAACCACCACTCCTTCAGAAAGCATGTCACCTTGGCTTGAAACCATGTCAACTTCATCAATAAACTGTGAGTCTTGGCTTGAAAGCATGTTAACTTCTCTGGCTCTCATAGCTTCCCTATCTCTGGCTCTGAAAATGTCATCAAGATCAATAAACAGTTTCAGAAAATGGTATCCACTTGCAACAAACTCAACCATTGCCTGAGTGTCAGCCTCACTGTTAATCTGTCTCAGTCCATTTATTTCAATACTCAAATGAGGCATGCAGTAATGCACAGTGATTTTTCCTGCCATCTCATAGCCCATGTCCTCCACTAAGTTCTCAATCATCAGAGGTGACCAAGTTACACTATCAACATTATCATACCAAACACTATGCCCACTAACATAGTTTCTCCTGCCTCCAGTTCCCACAAAGTAGCCACCATGAATGATTTCGACAGTAAAATAGCTGCTACGGTGCCCTGTGACAAGAATAAATGCGTAAATTCGCTATCTTTCTTCCATACACGACAGACAGTGAAGAACCAACAATTTTCTATCAACAAACAATGCCTAAACCATATGAAAAATCTTTCAGCTTTCATCACAACAAACCAGATCATGCATAAAAACTAGAAATTCGCCACCTTTCTTCCCTATGACACACGAGATTCAATTAACAAAAACCACAATTCTCTGTCAGTAAACCCTCCCAAAAACAGAGCCCAATTTCCTCCGAGATTCATCACAAAAAACGAACTCCATAGCATCAGCAAGATCAGAAGAACGCACTCCGCAAAACCCTAATCACCAAGTGTAAAGAAAGCGCCGCCAAAATCAGCTTCATAGCCTTACCATACAGGGGAGAAGGCTTATCTTCATAACGACGACGGTGCGACATCGCCTACTCCTACGGCAAGCCGCCGCCGCAGCAATCGCCTCCTCCTTCGCCACACACCGCCGCACCAGCCGCCGCCTTTTTCCTCCTTCTCCCTCTCCCTCTCCCTCTTTCTCCTTTTGCGCGCCGCGAATGACGTGATGAAGGGGGTGTAGCGCTGATCGCACGCCTTCAGTTCGGGGCAGGGGTGCTGGTCTGCGCGATCTGCCAAATTCCAGGGGGTTTTCCGCAAAAAAAACAACGGAGCGGTCGAGGTAAGACACATATCACCTGCCAGGTGGGACCTGCACGAGCGCGTACGACGATGAGTGACCGTACAGATCTCGTGCGACGTCTTCAGTGACCTGTGGATCGTATTTTCAAAGTACAGTGACCGTTTTGAACCTTGACGACAAGTTTAGGTACTGTTCATGTATTTTACTCTATTATCTTTCCCACTTATCACCTACACGCTGGGACTGATGAATGGACAGATAATCAAGAACGAATTGTACCCGGTGTGGGCAATGTTACGTGCCATTCTTTTCGTGGGTACCAATGCAATGTCTGCCCTGAAGCTAAGTGACAACAAGCCATCGAAGAAGCTCTTCTGGGACTTATTCTCGTTCATGTTCTGCCTCGGCTCAGTCTTGGCCTTATTTATCACCACCTGTAAACATCTTTCACTCTCTCGAAACGGGCTTTCGCCCCGCTTTGTAAACATCTTTCACATGCTGGGTACGTCGTCATGGCCGCGATTGTTCTATTGACATTCAAAACTACAGAACGTTTGGATACTATAAGCTTGGCAAGCGAACCATCGTCAAAGAATGGCATCAAGAGGCTTGCCGTCTACATGAAGAAGGAGCACCAACTGAGCACATCCTACAACCCTTGTACCATGCAGGGATACAAGTACATGGTTCTCATCCACGAGGGGAAAACCACCGTATTTGAAGAAAGCAGAGCGGTGACGCTGGAGAAGATCTGGTGTGGAAACATCGGTGTCTTGTCATCTTCCCACAGTCCTGCTGTATGTCGTCTCAAGGATGTCTGCCTCTCATTTGCATTGTTCCATCTCACGGTTCGGCGATACTTTGGCTACACCTGTCCTGAATCTAAGCTTGACAAGACCCGGGCTCTTGTTCTTGATGGGCTTCTGCGGACAGAACAAGACTATGAAAGAGCATTCCAAGTGATTGAAGCCGAGCTGGCTTTCCTCTATGACTTCTTCTTCACCAAGTATGCTTTCATTATGTATGGCAAGGAGGTACGGTGTTGCGCTGTTTCACTGGCCTCCACATATCTCGTGACATTGGCAGCGGCAATGTCTTTCAGTGTTGTTCAGCGTGCAGACATTCCTACTTTGCATGATCTCATGGTGGAAACAAGCACTCTAGATATTAAATTCACCAAGATAGCCTTGGGTGCGCTAGCAGTATTTCAGTTTGTGGAGATATGGTTCTACTGTGTCTCTGACTGGGCAAAGGTATCCTTGATCTGTAGGTATGTAAGAAACCCATCATGGCAAGGGAATGCCTACGTTGAGAAGCTTCTTTTGCGTCTAGGAAGACCTCGCAGGCGACTTCGGTATTGGCATAACAACATTGGTCAATACTCGGTCCTTGATTCCTGTCAAAGCATGGAAGCAGGCAAGCGCGTAGAACTTTCAATGGAGGTGAAGAAGGCAGTCGCACGGGCTATCAAGAACACAACCAGCAGTGGCTGTGTATCAAATGGAGGCTCCACACTGATGAGGCACGGCATGATTGATGAGCTATGTTGGGCATGCCAGATCGACGATTCATTTACACTCATCCACAGCATACTTCTATGGCACGTCGCCACTTGCTTTTGCGAGCTATCCCAAGTGCTCAGAACCTCAAACAACCAAAATGACGTTGTCGCGACTAGCTTGTCTAGGTATTGTGCATACCTGGTGGCTTTTGCCCCAACGCTGCTTCCAGGAAGTCCAATTGAGTCAGAGTGTACACTCGATGAGCTGGTAGGAGAAGCAAAAGAAGCAATCCGAAATGTTCTGCTGCCAAGGGAGAAGTATGAGAAGCTTAGAGATTTGCACAATGCGGCAGGCGTAGGAGAGCTGTTGACCAAGGGTGCTATACTTGGTAAGGCATTGGAGAGCCCCTGGGATCTACTGGCGGATTTCTGGGCAGAGATGATTGTGTATGTCGCCCCGTCTGATAATGTCGCGGGCCACATAGAACTTCTTGCTCAAGGTGGCGTGTTCGTGACGCAAGTCTGGGCTTTGCTTATGCACGCCGGCATCCTGGAGAGGCCTGCTGCTGATGCTACGCCGGCAATACCATAGATGAAGGAGAACAGGGTGTGAGGACGACGCTCCATCAACGATTTGTTAACTGAGTCTTTGCATTCTGATGACTCTGCATCGTGCATGCCTGTTGATCATTTGGTGTTCAAGATTACGATTATGTGTCCCACTTCATTTCAAAAACTCTAATGTACTAGGAGGTAGTAGTAGTAATAGTACCATCTACTGTTATTGAGTGGTTGGCTCCATGAGGGTACGCGACCAAGTACATCGTTGTGTTTGCTACCATGAGAAAAATATCTTAATTTGGTAGTTTGTTGGTCTGGATGGAAATGAAATTAGACATGGCTTCTTCTAGTGATTGGATCTCAAGCAAACCAAAACTGGCGAGGGGTGTACACGACACCTGAAAATTGGATCTCTTCCTCTCTTATGAAAATTAATCTAATGTCCAGATAATTATTCAAAGGTGCACAAGATCAGCTTGATATTAATTTGGAAACGGCTTTTCACTTGGTGTTGGATTGCCCTTTTGCAAAGGAGATTTGGCATGGATTCTTGCAGCAAGAGCCGAGGGTCGTGCAAGCAGCTTGGCACTCTACGTCGATCAAAGAGTGGTGGGATAATATTCAGAATGCTTGTACAGATCCTGAGAAGAAACAGAGCATGACCACATCAGCCTACATCATTTGGAACGAGAGGAATCGACGGATTTTTCAAGACAAAAAGATGTTACCCAATGAGGTGGTTAGCAGAACAAGAGATGAGCTTTTACAGCTCAAATTAGCCTTCAAGCGTTGAATGTTTTTTCCTTATACCCATGTACTGTAAATTGTAACTATGGGCTTTCTCACTTCTTTAATGTATAAAGGCAGAGCTCCTACCATTCTTATCCAAAAAAATATAAATTTTTTTCTCGCTCATGTTCCATCAAGTTTATAATGTCATTCACATATTGTAGAATGAATTCCCCGCCCTCAACTAGTGACGCATGAGACCACTCAGCGTTGATACGGTCGGCTCATTCGAAAGGAATACAGTAGACGGAAAGATTCGACTAGGAACATTCGGCGCGGCGACACGCCGCGCCCACGAAGGCAGACAATAGCACTCAGTAAGATAGTCCCATTAACCGTGGTACAAAAACTTCGTTATTCATTGGCATAAACAGGGGATGGTAAAAAAGAACATAATAATTGTATAGAACAAAATTTGTATAGACAAAATGGGTCATTACAGAAGACTCTGGTACAGACTGACTGCATTCATGCCTTAGAACAGTCGCATATAAGGTACCGAAAATATTTAGCATAAGGCACTGACAGATAGCATAAGGATAAGCTGTACAGTCTAGCTTTGTTCGCCTAGTTTGGTAGAAACAAAATAGACCCTGAAGAAGGACGAAAAACAACTTCAGTTTCAGAGGAACAGTGGATACGTACTGAAAGCATGAAAACACAAACCGAAGTACGTGTGGTAGCATGTTGGTAATCTATGATAAGACAGAACCTATAAGCCCTAAATCGAGTTGACTTACTGTAGGATAATTTACAAATCATGATGGACACAATATAGTGAGGCCCTCAAAAAACATTAATAAGGCATACTTGAGGAGTCATGCCTAGCAGTCTAGCACCATCAGAACTTGGCTGCAAAGTTGACATTAGTTTAACGTGTAAAAAGTAAATGATGCACGGAGTATTTATTCTTGATCAATTTCACAATATTAAATCTTTCTGTGAATTATATATATGCTGGCGTGTTGATAATCTGTCGTATCATAGATTACCTCTGGTCTGGGCTCATTGGCATGAAAAGGAAAAGAACATGTCACACGTATAATATGGAGTAACTAATGAAAGGATTAAAGAGGGGCTCTCACTAAGCAAGAAAGGAAAATGTGATTAATCAATTGAGCTCTGAAAATTGCTCTCTATTTATGCAAAGTAAAATAGAGCAGGAATACAATGCATCCATGACACAAGCAAGGAAACCACAAGTCATATGGAATTGAAAAAACATCAATTCATCTAGAGAATTTATTGAGAAATGTATACCCCACACAGCACACGTTGTATTGGGAAAACTGTGGCAAAGTTTCAATCTTTTTATGTTAAATCACTATAAAAGAATGGCAGGCACAGCTTGTCAACCTGAACCGTTAGGTCATCCACGCCCTTGGTGCTAATCTTAAAGGCTAAGTAGTTAGTGGCAACTATTGCCTGTTTCATGACGATCAGTGGAGCGGTGCATTTACAAAGTGATGCTTCAAGCGTCTGGTACAGCAGGTTTCTCTTTTTACCAAGACTAAAAACTGATCTAAGAAAGTAACATATGTGGTCATTTTTCATGTGGGCAGAACACGCCCGATCAGAGTGTTTGCTAAAGATGCTATAAGTAGGCGATATGAGAGGTGGCAGAGAGAGTTACAGCAGTAGCATATGTATTTAGATAATATTACATAATGGAGGCTATGGGGCAGTACATATACCTACTGTTATTCTGTACGGCGCTGATTCATGGCACGGCCAACCTGAATGTTTGCTAAAAAGATGATATAAGCAAACGATATGAGAGGCCTCAGTGAGAGTTATAGCAGTAAACATACGTATTTACATCAGATTACAGAGTGGAGGCTACAGGGTCTGTCCAGCCAGACGGCGCCTACAATGTGCTAGTCAGATTACATAGTGGTGCTAAGTACATTGTAGATGGGAGCCTAGAGATTCTGAGCAGCAGTGCTGCTGATACCCAAAATTGGGTGTACCCCTCTGCAGTTGGTCGGTCTCAAGCTCATCAATACTTTGCACCTTTGTTCTCTTCATCGGATGAGGGAATGATAATGGTTTCCTTCGTTGGCGCTGGAGCGGTGAGGACAGATCCAGCGGCAGTGAAGTTCTTGGTTTCGGTGGAGGCACGGGTCCAGTGACGGTCTTCCCCTTAGCCTGCGTGGAGAGCAGTGCGGGGAGGCCGAGTGTCAGGTTGAGCTTGGCCATAGCTGAAGAAGCCTCCTCTGGTTGACGGAGAGCTTGACACATAGAGGTTGAGATCCAGATCGATCTTGGCGGGGGCAAGCCTCTCGTCGTCGAAAGTGCCGCATAGCCGTATTGTCCAGGGAGGTAACTGCCTATGGGGGTACTCGAGATTGTCCTATATTCTAGTATGACTGGAGATGAACCAATCCTATGAACTAAGTAGGAAACATATAGCAATAGAAATTTTGAAAGTGTAAGGTCACAATGGACAAATATGATCCCCTTCTTAATTTATTTGCTAAATATCACAGACACCATATCGGCTTGCTTAATATCGAATTTGCACAAATTAGCAAGCTTTCCAACTTAAAAAGGAAAATCTAGCATTCGGAATGACGATTAAAGCACATAATACTATTTATTCAGTTTAGGCTGACCCCATCATACCATTCGAGACCACTGCAGATGCACCAAAACAGAACATATGCATAATATTCATTAGAGCGATCCAGTTTAGTGCAAAAGGATGGCAACAGAACACACATATTCGTCTTATTTTCTTTACAGCAGTGCATGTACGCTGAGAAGAAATAATAGATAGAGAGACCACTTTCTTGCTACCTTTTCACAAATGTGAATGAGAAAATCTACATTGTGATGGCTCAAAAATCACAATCAACTTACACAGTGCATTGAATTGAGATACTCCTTTGCAAGATTTAACTGAACCACAAACTGATCACGTATCACGTTTACGGTAGACTGAACATCAGCACTAAACATCAACGAATTCAACCCAAGTATGGACTAATTTAGTATACTAAAATCCCACGAAAGCACATTATCTCATAAATATATTTCAAAAAGCATGGAAACGAATATCGAACGTACGCAAGAGATATCAGAAATGCAAATATGTATCTTTCATAGCACAAAGCCCCATTCAAGCATATATACTGCAACTTTTCTGGACTACCAACACAGCAAGAAAGATAGAAAAATAGCAAGAGCAGAGGTACCCTACTTACCTTTGGTGAAGCCATATCTGAAGATTTGAAAGAAAAGAAGCGCAGGGCGAGCAGTTCAAGCCCTAGGGTCTTCAGCAGCAGTTGGGGAGAAATGGACTCTGCACCTGGCATGCCGCCCTCACACATGTAAAATCATTCTGTGTAGTAGAAATAACCAGATAATCTAATCAACACTTAGTTCAAGTATTTTGGGGAAAAGTAACAGATTGAAAAATTATAACACAATCTAGTATGCATTAGTCACTTTCCCATGTGGGGACGACCATGAAGAATAGTTTATCTCAGCTCTCATGTTGGAATAACTTGCAGCCAACAGCCCTCTAATCGAAGCAGCCAATCTGCCATGCCATCGCCACCAACATCCTATTTGAAAGCTCCCTTAGTTAAGCAACGAAACAAAGCAAAGTAAAAGTACCCCCTTGTACATTGAATGCAGGATGCTCACAATTAGTTTATTGCTCCCATTATTTTGAATAGCAGTTGAGCTTTTTGAAGTTTTCATATAATCTCTGCAAGACTTTATCACCTCCGAGAGAACAAAAACCCGAGAAAAAGCAAACAACCGCAATAATCAGAACATCATTTGAAGGATTGCAATGGACCAAGGGATTGCATAGATTCAGGATGTTAACTTTTGCAAACGCTACGCCGTGTACCTGTATTTCATTGAGTTCAGGATGCTACTTCCATGTTTGTCAGCTAGAGTTAATGAAGAATACCAGAGGGAAACATAGAGCATCACAATGAAAGCCATTTTTCGATTGCGAGCATATAGAGATGAGCAGAATGTACATGAACAGCCCATGATAGCAAGAAAACCATACTAAATTTCATGTCAACACTCCCATGATACACCCCCATGTAGGAGATATTTTAAGGCTATTTCTAACTTCTATTCAGAAGTCTAGCCTGGTAGCTCAATGGCTTTTCCATCCTATATAAGAGAGGAAGGGGGATAGGTTGTTTCTCTGCAAAATAAGAACACAACTTTCAGACTGGGAAGATAAAAAAAACAAAGAACAACCCAACTGATGATGCATACTATCAGTACAATTCCACGAAAATAAGTAATAATGCTAGTGACATACCAGGAGTGCTGAAAGGAGCATACTAAGAATCTTTTTTCTTCAAACATCGATATCCTTATCCCTATGGCAGTTGGTGAACCTGCAGGCCGTTGTAAACTTGTAATAACAATCTAAATCCACATAAAACTATCTAAAGCTAGAACAATCATTTTTTCCAACTAAGATCCAGATTCCAATAGCAACCTTGCTTATCTAAACTGAAAATCCAGGACCGGAATGTATCTAGTATTCTAGTGCATCGTAGAAACATCACATGTGCATCCTATCAACAATTGAGCAAATTAACTTGCTCACATAAGACGTGTTAAGTTATGCGTAAAGAATGATTTTGTACAACAGTACGTACAGGTAATCATATACAATCAAGGTAGCCTAAAATCAGGAAAGGAAGCAAATCCGCAAGCACATGAAGAGCACAGTAAGGACGTGTGGAATTAACATACCTGAAACCATGAGAGCAAATCATCAAACACATGAACTGCAGGTCAACCATAAAGTAAACAAATGATTTGGATTAGTGTGTCCTCAAATCGGCACTGGCGTCGCCTCTGTAAATGTCGTCTAGCACGAGCGACAAAGTAGAATTCAGCCGTAACCCCATGGATCCTTGCGCTGCCGCTCCCACGGTATCTCCACAACATGGCATCCAGGAGCAGATGCTCATGGAGCACCGCCCGTGTGGGGTATGGGACGCCGCCACCAAGACCAGGACCCCCTCCGCCTGTGAGGCGTTTCACCTGCAGTGCTGCTGTGGGCTCCTTCCAAAGCCACAACCCTCCGCGCTCCGCCTTGCCGACGGCGTCGTGGGCGTTCGTCGTCCAGATAGCAGCTGGTAGGATTCCACTCGATGCCACAGCCCCAAAACCGGAGCTGGCCGTTGAGCCGTCCACGCAAGGAGATGCAGCGGGGAAGGCAGAGTAGGGGAGGGCGGGACCAACCACTACGCCGGAAGGAGGAGCCAACCCACGGCACGACCGCTGCCACAGAGGAACTTGGCTATCGAGAAATCGCGGCACATACAGCGTCCAGAGTATGAAGCGACCGAAGGGGCTCCGTCGGACGGCAGCCGCGGCGGCATAAGGCATGGAGAGAACTTAGCTGGGGAAGAGGCAACTCGCCCATAACGGCCACCATGGCAGTGCGGAAGGGCGGTGGGGTGCTGAGAGCAAGGATAATAGTATAGCCAGCTGGTGGCTATAAGCCAAGTGCCATGTCATCTATAGCCAACTTAAAACTATCATGTATAATAATGAGCTACAAAAATATACTATTTTAGTATTATATGGCTCACCTTTCACTCTCTCAAAATGCCTAGGAACACGTGTTAGAGCTGGCTCTTGCATGAGAGCCCACTATTTTTCTCTCTCCTCTTCTCTCTTCCAACTAGACAAGAAAATAATATTTTAATTCTTATAGCTAGCTGACTAGGACTTATTGTACTTGCTCTGAAGGGAACATTGGGGAAGAATCAGGGGAAGAAGATGGAGATGCGGATTGGCTGGAAAGGGAGTCGATGGGAAAATCTTGGGGAAGAGTCTGGAGAGAGCACGCGTGGAGTGAGGGGCTAGCCATGAAGAGTGCTCTTTGACTGTTCGGTGGTGAGGAATGGAACACGCACCGTTTTAATTACTGTAACCGTAATAAAAAAGGAAACGGTGGAACCACCCATGAAAAGCACGACACTGTAGATGTTAAAGTTTTGTGTCTACAGTGCCATGGCTGATTTGGCGCAGCTAATACATACATACATATATAATGTTTCAAAGATTTTATGCTCTATTAGAGATGCCATTTGGCTGATGATACTGTAGATGACAAATTTGCAATCTACAGTACCGGTCTGCTACAGTCAAAGCGGTGGTGTAGTGATAGCATGTAGTCAAACGGTGCCACGTCCCCAGTTTCAAGAACCATCCACATTGCTCCACGATACGAAACTTGGACACCCAATCTCATCTGTTCCTTCCCAGTTGTCCCCGCCTCTGGTCAGATTTTTTTTGCCCCCACCTAGGTCGCCTCCTTCTCCCTTTCCAAGGTCGCTAGGGACGATAGAGATGGCGAGCAGTACGAGTAGCATGCTGCGGATGGGAACGACGCCTCAGGTTTCTATCTGCCTTCTCCATCTCTGTTTTCTCTCTCCCGTAGGTTGTTTTAGAGCTAGCCGCGTGTTACCTCTCCCGTGCCTTCTTTCTCCAGGAGTAATCCTCTAGCCTCTTCTACCCACATCTCATGTTGCCTTCCCCTCCTCCCTATCCTATACCAACATAGAAGCGGGAGAGCACAGAAGGGGAGCACTTCTTCCCTCACCCGGGCGTCGGTGTCGGGGACGCGTACGAGGCCATGGACTCAGATCCGCGATGGAAGAAAAGAGGAACTGACTGCTCTCCTCCCTATCGCCGCCGGCCGACGTCCTTCCCCGGGGTCGGCGCCCTCTTCTCCCTCTCTGGCCTCCTCTCTCCTGATGTGGCTGGCGACATGAAAGAGAAGTTCGGCACACGTCCATCTCCCATCGGCTCCCCCAGCTGACCTCTTCCTCCGCCAGCATCCCCTGCCCTAAGCCGCCGCCCCCCGCAAACTCCCCGTGTCGGAGCTCCTCCCCCTAGCCGCCAGCTCCCCATGTCCAGCGACCGTGCCTGGGTGGGGTCCTCTCCGGCGTTGCAGCCGCCACCGATGCGCTTCGGCTCCCCGCAGAGCTGCTCACCTGGACGGTGGCCACCACGGTGCGTGGTGGCACTCCCTCGCACGTTTGACTTACTGGACGCATCCGCATAGAGCGTGGACTGCGGCAGCGATGGCTGATGTAGAGGGTGTTGGCGGTGGCGGTAGGGGACACAGCAGTGGTGGCTGTTTAGAGCGCATCGGCTGCTGGTTCAGTACTCGCCTCTCCTCTTTCTTTTCCCTATGCAGCGACAGCAGCTTCAGGTCACACGAGCTTCACGGTAGCATCTTCTCTGCCTAAATTTTACTCTCCAAAGCCTTCCAGTTCATGCATGGATTGAGCAACAATTTTATTATTAGTTTCGTAGTTTTCTTTTAAATTGGTTGTTTCAATTAGTAGATGCATTTTCGGTTATGTTTTGATTTGTATGTGTAACGGGCAGTTTCGTGGTTCAGTTAGTAGATGCATTTCAGTTCTCTTTTGATATGTAAGTGTAATAGGCTGATTTGTGGTTTTTTTGCGGCTGTTTGATGATTGATATCGATGTATGCTAGATTAACTGTTTCGTTCGATGTTTTGATGTTACCATAATATCTGACTCCATGTATGTGTTTCTTGCCCATGTTCTGAACAATGGTGCTGATTACGGTTCTTCAAGTTGGCTCTTTCGGGCAAAATAATCTAAATCTTTGATTTTGTCATGCGCATAGTTTTGTATGTGTGACTAATTGGTTTTGATATGATTTTTGCATAGCTGAAATTGTAGAATATGGGTAATCAAAGACACAGCCAGCTAAAATTGCATGGACTATGTTGCCCTGCTCGCTGTGCGTCGCCGCTTGGCGACCGCCATGGAGGTTGCCATGCTGCAGCCGCGCCATTGTAGCGTTCACACTTCACAGCGTACAACTAACTAGGTATGTTATTTCTTTCCAGGTGATACTCACTCTCCCATATTTCAATTAGGTTAATTTTTATTTGTGACATTTAGATCTTAGAGGCAATGGTTTACTTACAATGTTATTTGTTACACATATACTCCTAAATAAGTCTATTGTAGTACTAGAAATTCAGACCCATAACTACCTTTCGTGTGATGGTTGAGCTTTTTCGTTTGAATTTTGTGCGTCCAGTGCTTGCAATTTTTTACCATGTATGCATCTGTATGAACTGCTTCTCTCATAAACTGGTGTTGTAGAAATATTCTCTTCCGCATTCAGCAGGACATCAAATTAATAATCGAAGCAGATGCACAAGCACACTCCTTACTGAGGGAATATTGCTTTGCATCTAAGCACCTTAGTATTGTTGAAGTCAAGTGTGATGAGATGGCTCATGAAGTTGTGAATGTCTTAAAGTTCCTGTGGTGTAAGTCTCGACCAAATTTATTTTTTGAAGGATTGTCAAACAGTAGACCTGTAAGTTAAGTACTGTCACTATTGATTCTCCATTTATGTTTTAGTGATTTAGTCTTTGTTTGAGAAGACCTTGCCAGATGGGGCAGAAATATGTTCACCAGTCTCCTGCATAGAGAAAAGAGAAGTTGTGACCTTCCTTTTTTGCTTTTTTTTCTAAGCTCAGGACTTCTATTGGTGATATCAAAATCTGTATAAATGAAGTAGAATACTGCATTGTTTTGAAGCTCTATTAGTGATATCAAGATCTATATAAATGAGGTAGAATACTGTATGTTTTGTAATTTATTAAACTGACAATGTCAGTAGTCGTGATAACTATTTACCACCTCCCCTCTACTAATTGGCACATAAGTAGGCCTTTAGGGTAAGACTGAAGACTTTGACTATCTGCCAAAATGTTGAACAGCCTGCCTGCCCTATTATAGCACTGTATGGAATTCCCCTCAGCACGTGATCTTGGATCTAGAGGAGTTCACCCTGAATTGGTGAAAGTCACCCGTATCGTAGAATACTTAAATTTTTTAGCAGATAAAACCATTCTCCCACATGTTCTGTTACAAGAATCTGATGCCTATTGCTGTCGCCAGTAGAACTTCCCCTGTGATAACACAATGCTAGCAAAGGATAAGGACGCATTCATGCAAGATAATTTTCAAATAGGAAAAGGAAGTATGTGAAGAATTAACAGGAATAGGATAGACTGACACGACTTACAACACCTTGAGAAAGGTAGTCTTCGTGATTTTTCACATCTAAGAAACATCTAAGAATGTAGCCTTATCTAAGATGGAGTTCAACCAGTGTGCTCACGTAATTTTTCCATTACATTTTTATTATAAACTATACCTTTATATGTTCATTTTCAGATCCTTTTGTCTCACTGACCTTCCCTCCAAGGGCCAACATAGCAGCAGATGAGTGAGCTGTGGTGGTGGATATACTCCACAGAAATTAACCGAACCATGATACTTTTGCAACTTGCATGGTTTTCATGTGTGGTTCATGCATATGTCAGTTATACATATAATGTACGATATCTCGAGATGACCTTTCCATTATCAAGAACTTAAAGTGAAATGCTATGTAAGCTAAATATGACTTTCCATCTAATTTACTGTAGTTCACTTTCTTAGTTTTTAGTCTGTCCAGTATCAATTACCTTTTCTTCCTTCAGACATTATTATGAGTTTTCAAGTTGCATTTCAGTGTCTGGTTCTAACTCTACAGCATTTAAATGAAGAATTTTGCTCTAAACAACCACATAGTTTATGACCAGGTTTTTGGTTATGACAACACTGTTTCAGGACTCGGGAGGTTTTCTTGAAGCCTTGTGGGAACGGTGTCCAAAGTTAGCATTGCAATAGTACAAGTCGGTTTGTTTTTTAACATTCAGTTCTTTTTTGTGTGACTAGAGGTGAATCACATAAACCTATTGTTTCTTTTTATATCAATCTTTTTATATCTGCTAATACTGTTTACGGTCTTGCAGCATATACACTCATCCGTGTTTTCTTACTGAAGTATTGGTTATGATCTTAGCAGGTTCTCTATCTATTCATAATCATTCAGAGTGAGCATGTCATATGAAAGAGGCCCATGGTTTATTTTGTGATTCTGATGGACTGCTAACACAAAGAAAGCAAGATATTAGTGGATGGTGGCAAGAAGGCTGGCATTTCTGAGTTGGTGGTGTTGAATAAGGTAAAGGGAAGCATGCTTACTTCGTATGTCAAATAGATTTAGGTGATAATTTCATGTTCCTGCTCTAAAAAAGTCTCGGTGTTATATAAAAAAGCCTTTGCATGCAGATTAGTTGGTTCCATTCATGTGAGTCTGGAAAAATATTTCTCAGTTAATCATGACCCTGACATAGTATTATTTCTACTGGTTCTCGGTGTGTTTTTTATATGGTTATTGAGAGAATTTACCGAAAATTCATTTTTAGTTTAAAATTATAAAGTGCACTTGACTGCAGAAGATGCCACTTTATAGAAGAACTGAGCACTCGCCATTAGCAATTTAGCATTCAGATCTACACAAATTTGATAATACTTTGCTCATTATATTTTCTAATTCACAAGTGATATGCCTTTCTAGAATAAGGAGAAAGGTCCAAGGACTTACGTAAAGTATATTGGTTATTAGCATTAATATTTGTATGCAGCTCTGCTGCACTTCAGCGGGTTTAATTCTGTTGTACTATAGCTGATGTTTCCCTTGTGAAAATAAGATGGAAGACGGGAGCTTTTACTGTGAGTTGTTATTACCATTCAGGTTCATGCAATTCTGGTATCTCAAATGAGTGAGCCAATACTTTCCTTCCCTCGAGATCGTGTCAGTTCTCTGTATATTTTGCTTATTGATGCGTTCTTTGTTTTCAGGCCAAAAATTGTCTAGCTGCCTCTGTCTATGAAACTCAGCTTGCTGAAATGTTTGTAGTTCTATTTTGTTTTTCCCAATCTTTACGTGTTCCTACTTACTGATTTCTTTTTGTTGCTTCCTTTCAGATCGACGTGTTCTTAGATACTTGGTCTGGACGATCATAACTGTGAGCTAATATAAGAAGCACGCCAGCCAACTGCCTGATATCCCCAGTGGAATAACAAATTCTCACAACTTCGGCGACAGGCATGAAGTACAGGATCAGGACACCAACACCCTTTTCAACAACAAACAAGAGCATTCTGTTCCATCGGATGACGAAGCAGACTCCACTTCTCCACTAATGGCAAAGAACTCATCATTCTTTCCTCCGATTACGAGGACAGCCACGCTGATCACTGATGGCTCAAAGACAAGGGATCAGTGACATTATCAATCTTGCCATCGTACTCCTTATGACTAAATATATTTTGTATTTTAGGCCAAGTAAAACTATTGTCTTCCATGTACTGTTTATGTAGGAGTAAGACAATGTACAACTTATGTAGGACAATGTCATATGCCATGTAAATAGATTTAATTATATATTAGTATTTCCAGCTTATCTTCACTCATATGTGAATGGGTCTTCCGGCTGCCCATTACTTAACGCTGCTGCCACACGTCCATATCATTTCATGGGGGCGGCGTGCCGCAGTGCCTAACAAGAAAGAGAGAGGCGATATAAGCTCTGGGATCCCTCTTCAGTTCCTCCACCTCTACTACTGCTTTTTTATCTATAGCTTCAGGCTATCACGTCTTATCATTTGTCTCTAACTCCTGCAACTACAGAAAGAGATCCTTTCCAGAGCAGAAAGAGTAGTACTATTTGGAGAGGCGCAGAAAAGGAGTTCTGGCACCGATAATGATAATATTTACCATACTATACGGATACATAACTCTAGACTATAAAAGCACTCTATATTAGTTAACTAAGCATCACAGGCGCGGCATACCGCGCGCCTTCCTAGTAGAAGGACAAGGATATATAAAAGTTGGAAGTTTTAGCAACCTCTAAGCTATGCCATTTGGCAATTTGACACTGTAGATAGCACAATTTATACACCTACAGTAATAGTTGATGTCCAGAACCATTGGATAAGGTCTCAATGGCACGTTTCAGAACCGTGCGGTCAAAGCGGTGCCAACCTCGGTCCCGAACCATCGAGGCCCCTTCTTCCCCAATCCCATCGCTACACGTCTCAAAAGAAAAAAAAAATCTCATGGCTACATTCCTCCCCAATCCCCATCAGTCAAAAAAATCTCCACCGCCGCCGCCTAGGTTTCTCTCCCGCGGGGACCTGCATCCTCCTCTCTCTTCTTGGCCGCCATAGGGGCTCCTGCCGGAGTTTTTCCCTGTCCAAGATCGGGACCTGAAGCGGGAGGTGGAGTGACACGCCGGTGTTCGTGCCAGAATAGCAGGAGGCGGGGACGAGCGGGACTCTCTGGGAGCTCCTCCCTGGACCAGATTCTTCCCCTAGCCGGACGTGGTCGTTGATGGAGGCGGTGGTAGCTGGAGGCGTCGGCCAAGCAAGGTGAGCTGGTGTGGGTGGACGTGCTCATGCCGGCCTTCTCGATTTCCACCGCAGCTCCTCCTGTGTTTCATTGCAGCTAGGTTCTCTTCGAGGAAAAGATTTTTCCCCTAATTTTGGGATCCAAAATTTGGGCGAGTTCATCGTCTCAAGGAGGTTGCTCTATTGGAGAGGCAACAATTTGTGAAGCCATGGGGTTCCTTGATTTTGGTATGATTTCTCAGCTTCTTGAATTTCTGATGCTCTTTGACCCATCTTTCCGTTGTAATTTTGCCTAAATTTCGTCAATTTTGCTTCAATTCAGGCGTGATTGTGCTAGGCTACCTCTATTCTTGATTCGCTTCATGGGTCTGACGGGGGAAGAACTGGAGGAAAGGAGCGCGGCACGCGGTGCTCGGCGCGCGGTCGCCGGAGCAAGACAAGGTCTCAGCGGCGTCGGCGCACGGAAAAGCTTGCAGGCGACCAGCTGGTACGTTGCCTCGCCACTCCCTCTCCCCTCGGTTTCTCTCTGTGGCCTCATCTCTCTCTCTTATCCAACTGCGGGTGTAGCGGAGACGGCCGCATAGTCCACGATCCGGCGGCGACCAGGGCGTGGCGGCCGACGAGGATGGAGATGGCAGCGCCGCCAGCCGCCAGGTGAGCTCGGCCTCTGCAGTCTGATTTTTTTTTCTTTCACATGATTTTCTTTTTATTTTCATGTTCTTCCTGTGAATTTTGGGGATTTTTGTTTGGTGAATAGGGCACTTCGGATGTGATGACGAGGTAGATGATGTGGAGTATGGCAGCGCATCTGGCCAGGTATTGCTTCATCACTATCTCGCTTCAGTTCTCATAGCTTATTTTTCACATTTAGGTTGGTTCATTAGCTGGCGGTACTTTGAAGTCCTGTAGATGCATGACCAGCAACTGCAAACAAACGATTAGGAAAATCTGCACCTCTCACTCTCCTTTTAGGCATTTACCGTAGCAGATTAATCACGTCTTCTACTTAATCTGAACTGTCATTCAGAATCGCGTTTTCAGGCTTTAGGAAAATCATTTGGCATCCTTCTCATATGCATCAGCTATTTGTGTGGTTGTTTTAAAGTGAGTGGTGAACACATAGATAAAATGATGAAGCCTAACTCGATTTCTTTCGGCCGTTTGCAGTTCTGTGAGCAGCTATTTGTTTGCTAGGCGCCTAGGAGGTCAAAAGGCTGAAGAGATCATTGGAAGCTGCCAAGAATGAGGATGCCGGCAGCGGGGTGAGGATATTATCCGATAGATCAGTTTTCTTACATTTTGTCATTTTAATGGTACATAAGGGTTTAGGATAGTGCAGTGTAAAGTCTAATGCTTATGGTTGAATGGTACATAAGTTTTCTTATTGGGCACCTGACTTTTAAAAAATTGGTTGCTTAAAAGGATGCCTCATTTTCTGCTTGTGCTAAATATATTTTCTGTAACGATTGTAGGTTATTACATTAACTGAAGAGCTTTTGAAAAGTGCAATCAGAGAGCGTCTAAAAGATTGTAAGCCTGTCACACGGGTTGTTCAATCAGGCAGTGGCCAGAGTTAGTTTTCTTTAGATCTGGGTTACTTACTATGAAAGTTACGAGGGGAGTTTTGATCATCTTAATATCGTCGCTGCTAACATGTTTCATATGGTTTCAGGTACTACTGTATGAACTCTCATAATCCCATCAGAATTTGGAATTGGAACTAAAGAGCAATTACTGTATAGTACAAGATGTGAGTATTTCAAGACATTTGTATATGGTTGCAGTCACGCGTTCTTCTGTATATTTTTACGCATTTGTATATGGTTGCAGGCATGCATTTGATCAGCTGAATTATACAAGATTGAAGGCCTGACGCTGATAGGCTTATGCCTAAATTATGGGATCTTGGGAGGCAAGGAAGATGTATGCTTATCTTTGTTCATATCGCCTATGCTATTTTCTTACACCACTACCTGTTTTGCAGGTACCCGTATTATTTGTATGCTGCACCCTGCTCACTAGAGAGGTACCACTCGCAAAACCACGCTCACTGTGTTTTTCTGTTGATTTTCTCCTCTTTTCTACTTCATAGCCTTTTCATATAAACAGATTATTTCTGAAAGAACTATTCTGCAACTGACAGCAAGGCAGCAAGCTGCTAAAACAAAAGGGCTCCATATATGAACATTGAATATTAGTATGAATTTCTTCCTATCAAGGACTGCCTATATGCCTTCTCATCGTCTCTACTTATAAATACAGTTATTATGTCATATGTAGGCATTAGACTACTGTACAGATGTCTTACTTGCGTCATTATATTAGTGTTCTCTTCCCAGGTGGCTTCTAATTGTCGGACGCTTCTTAGTTAGTTCCTTTTAATATGTAAGCGTATCTTGATTCTGCTCCTTCGTTGCTTACTTAGCTAAAACCCCCACAACTAGACCATGTAATTTGCAGGAGATTTAGAGGTTGAGAGGCTCTTGGGGCCTACACACTGTTGAGATCATGTGTCCTTGGGTCGTCCATATTTTGAATTTCCATATTACACACGCATATTTGTTTGTTTAGTTCTAAATGGAGAAAATTCATACAATTGCGGCATACTTTTCTGCTGAAGTGATACTCTAATGTCTGGACAGAATTCCATGAGATATGTTATAAACCCCTTAGTATTGTATTCCTTATTTATTTCACTGTAAACCTTTGTTGTACAGAAATTCTACACAGAGAATTGGCATGCAAGTTCCATAATTCTGTTACGAATGGTCAATGCTACCTTGAAGAAAACAATATGTACTTTCTGTTTCACGTCACCTTTCAGATTTGTTATGATCCACCATGCTCCTCTGTGTGCATGACGATTAATGGAAAGCTATGTCAACTATTTTGACCCACAACTTGTGGTACATATGATGCTACTGATTGGTTTCAGTGACACCTCCCTGTTTTTATCATGTATCTGTGCCACTAGAACTGATAACTAGGATAGATTTTATTTGTAGTACAAATCCCTGCAATGAAAATAATTAATTATACAACAAGAGGCCTTTTTAGTTAAGATATGAGTTCACCAAAATTCATAACTAAAGGTGTTAATCGTCTCTATAAAGGTCCTTTTGACTAAAAGATGAGATCACCAAAATGTGTATGCAACAACTTTTTACACCCCTGTTTCTGAATTCGCATTATATGCATTTGATTTTGGAGGACTTTTTCCAGATTTATTCACCTGTTTTTTCTGCATATTGAACTGATGTCAAATTTACGTCCAAGTTTCAATGCTTCTAGGTATGACTCCTGCAGATTTTTCTTACAATATTTTTGGCAGACCTCAACATATTGTCTTCATTGTTGAAAATCACATCAAATGAAATATCAATGTGTATTGTCTTCAGTTCGAAGCTTATTAGATCTCTCTTATCGCAGGTTATCAGCATACCTATGCCATTCATAAGCAGTTGCATACATAGAACATAGGGCCAATTAAATTATTCTTTGAATTTTCTTTTTGTAGATATGGGATGCTGAACATGTCTTTGTTACAAGGAATCCCCATGCCAACAGCAATTATATGCTCTTATTTTAATATCTTTTCCTATTTGGGGCTATTGCATTATTCAATTTTTATTGGTAGGTAGACCAGGGAATTTGTGTTACCTCTTCTGAGGATAGTGTAGTGTAAATTCTAATGCTTATGGCTGGATGATGTTTTAACTTTGTTCCTTACATACTTATGTGCTATGACCATTTCGCTGAAGTTTGATCTTGCTACCTTGAATGTGTTCTTCGGCGTGTCCAATATTAGATGATTTCAAGGTATATCAGTCAATTGATATTTTTTTTGTTCACTTGGCATTTTCAGGATAGAGTATGCATGCTGATTTCTCACCGTCCTTTTTCTATAGTACCAAGATTAATAGGGAGCCAAAGTGACACAAACTTTGCTAAACTGGTGTCAAAGCTGGACATAGACCCTAGCGTCACTTCCACTTGCAGCAGGGATGGATCAGAGAGCGCGACTACACGACAACACGCCCTGTCGTCAATACTGACGACACTCTCAGGTGGACAAGAAGCACAAGCAGCTCCGAGGTCTGAAGTTCAGTGTGCAGAATTCAGTTTTAGTTTCTGAAAGAGCAGTGTCTCATAGTCTTAACTATAAAATTTAATTTTCTCACTGTTGAACAGAATATACCTGCAATATTTGGATGATAGAGTATGCAAGTACATGTTGTTCAGGCATGTTTTAGATTCATTGCCTGGTGGTTCTGGATTACTGACTTCAGATAAACCAACACTGCCTCTAGATCTAAATTAGAAAAAAGCTTAAATATTAGCAGATCATGTGTGTTTCCATAGATGCACCAATACCAGTTTCCTGTAGTATTAAATATCTTCTAAATACTGACTTTCCTGTAGTATTAAGTATCTTTTGTTCCTTGCATCGGAATCACCACATAGGGCGCGACAATATCTTGCCACGACTATTAGGATAGAAAAAGCAAAAAGTTAAAAATGTAGTACAGAGGTCTAGCTCTTCCCTGGTGTATGCATATGCTTCGAAATTTAAGGTTATTTTTCTACTCTTCTGAATTGCATATTGTATCCGCCATCACAGATACCCGGTGCTATATATTGTTTTACAATGCGCCAGGCCATCACCAATATGTTGTGTAATGATTTTTTACCGCACAAGTGGGGGCGACAACACAGGAGAAGCTCGCAACACTTATAGACATTCAGCTTTAGCCACGAAAGGGTTTTGCATTAGTGCTTGCAGTGCTTCAAACATACAGACATTGCACTAACCCAAGAAATTTTTGTGAGGAATAACTGAATGGTGTAATATATCCAGTTAAGCAAATAGTGTTTTCCATGTTATCAAAATTTTGGGAAACAACCTTATTATCCATGCAAAACACCTTATTTTTTTCTGTTCTAAATTCTAAAAGAGCCCCTTTTAGGTGCTTTCACTTTTAGTACAATTATTTTATTTTCATTCTACGCTTGCTGTTTGTTATTTTAAAGACACAATTGGATCTGGAAAAGTGTAATGAGGCGTCCAAATGAATGGCCATATAAAGCAATTTACTAAGTAATTTGTAGGCCATGCTTTCGTTCTCCTGTTCTCTAGGTTAACAGATGTGGTGATCTAGATTATAATTTAATTAGAATAGGATGTGTTCTGAATTTATGTTTAGCTTTTAGAGTTATCCTAGATATACTACATTTTGTACTCACGCCTGAATTCTAGGTAAATAGAACTCTGTCAAGGTTGCTTGCTGTATCATTTTGCTATAGACCACTCAAAAGTGAAGCTGATCTGCCAACAATGGAGACAAGAAGCACTATATTCTGAGAAGTATTTGACCACCTGTAAAAATGTACACTGTAATTTACAGACTCACGTACGTTCAGTGGTATGCCTGTAATTCCAGTATATCCAGCTGATTACTAAATGCTTGACGCTTTTTTAATTTCTGGGTGCATTTAACGCTTATGAGATTAGTTGGTCCAGATCATTGTTTTGCGTCTATCTTTCTGAAGGCAGATCCACACATTTTCAATATGTATATTCTATACACTAGGTTAATTGATTTCTTCTCTGCTCCGTCACTTTGAGGATTTATTTTGTGCAGGCGTGATCAGACGGCCCAGTTTATCTCCCTGATGTGTGCTTAGCAGTGCCTTCGCTAGAGCTTCCGAGCTTACCTGTCATTTATCTTGATAGTTGGTTCTGAAACTGCACTTATAGCTGGTAGTCTCGCTGAAGTGTTTTGTAATATGCATTTTGTCTGTATAATTGTCCTGCCATGTAATTAGTCGGTTCTGTTTGATTGCCACCCCTTAAAAATAATGATTAAACTGTCACGCAGACAAATTACTGAATGATTTGTTTGGTGATGCATACTGAAGACATGGGGGAATTATTACCTTTTTGTATACAAAATTTTGCCTATCAATTTTCTGGATTCGTTTGCCCGCAGAACTTTTGATCTTATTTTCCTGAATCTTGCTGTCTGAGTTATTCATAAAACATGTTTTTTGCTATTGCCAATGCATGCACCTGCTGGCTAGGGTTTAAGGCAATACGGGCGCGGCGACACGCCGCGCTAAAGTTTCCTAGTAGGTCGTCAAAAGTGGTTATTTTACTGTATATAAGTAGTATAGTATTGGGTTTTATCCTTCCCTGATGAGATAGCGACCCACCGCACGCTCGGCTGCACAGAGTACAAGGGTACAGTCATACATGTCAAGCTTTTACACTAAAATGCAGGAACGGAGCTAGAGGGAAATTTTCCCTGATGCATGTTCAAACTTGCAATCTTTGCTTCTTGAATTTAAGCCTCTCTGATGTACATTTTTAAACCTAACCTGATGCACTGTCCTTATTGAGCTCACAAGTACTAGTAAAAAAAATTCTTAACCCTGATGCATGTGATGCATGTGCATCAGCGTTAGTCTATACAGCTCTGCCCCTGCTAAAATGCCTATGTAGTGTACTGTGCCTTAACAGCGTGGATGTGAGACGCATGATCACATGCTTTTTGGGACAGAGGTAGTATATGTTACAAGTAACATGCGGTCTTTGTATTTTCTGGTATTTCATGAATATGTATATACTACTTCCTCCGATCGAAAGTAAGTGTCGGTGATTTTGTACTAACTTAGTACAAAGATTGTACTAAGTCACTTATTTCTGATTAAAGGGAGTAGTAATTATAGTTTATATCTTCATGCATGCAACATTAATTATGTGTATTTTTAAATCTTGACAACCTTTAATTGTTCACATACACACCCACTCCATGTTATTTTTTTTGCGATTCACATTTATTAAATTTAGCTTCTTGACTATAGTGGCTAATTGAATTTACATATTTTAGTTAGACAAATTTATTTATCATGGGTCTTAAATCTTTGTCTTCGGTAGGATGGGGTTGCCCCCATCCCCAGCTCTAATTAAACGATGATATATGTCTTTTACTATTCCGCCTTACCAAAATTGTTGACTATCCTCCGCCACTGCTCATCTGTGCTCTCTGCTCCTTTCCGGCTGCTGTCTTGGCCCTCTGTTTTTAAATTTTAGGTAGTGTTAAATAAAAAATTCTCTCTTTTTCTTATTCACGTATTTTTATTCTTCAATCCCTACAAGCATGTATTCCTAAAAGTCTTATCATGATATCATCCATGATTGTGTTTGAAGCACGGATTATGCGGGAGTTGGAGACATTTAAGGGGGTGCGGGCGAAGATCGATGTTATTTAAGGGGGTGCGGGCGAAGACCTTCCTGGTCCATTGGCCTACACATGATAATTCATTTTGTTAATTTATAATTTTTCTTTTGTTCATCCCTTTGCCAAAAAAATATATGAATCTATGAAAATCAAGTTATTTTCATACCACTTTAGGTATTTGAGTATCTCTAGGAAAGACAACATAAACATTGACAAGGTAGTTAAAAATAGAATTAATAAGAACAACTCGATATCCATATGATAGTAACTTGCTTTGCCAACATCAAAGGTTTCGTTCAAAGCATCCTTCCAATGTATTTCGTTCTAATTTTTGAACTTTTTTAGTGGATAGAAACCCAAGGTACCGAAAAGGTAAAAACAAGACTTGCAACCAAGAATTTTCTTATATTGTTGTTCTTCATCCTCTGCTTTGCCATAATAGAATATTTCACTCTGATAAAATTTAATTTTAAGATTAAAATAGTTGTTTAAATATGCACCGAATAAGTTTCATGGTAAGAGTATTATCAAGATAATGTTCCATTAGTAAATCTATGTCATGTGACTATGGTAGAATGGATACTCCTTTCTCAACTAGATGAGGGATAAGCCCCTCTACTTGTCAATCTTCCTTTTCCCTTACAAGAAGCAGGGGCAGACCCAAAATTTATTGACATCTCAGGCGATTGGCGGGCCTTCTATCTCTATTATGTTTTTCTGTATCTATAATAGTTTTGAAAAAGTTTGAAATGATTAAGAGGCCTACTGGGCCTAAGCCCGGGTTGCACGGGTGTAGTTCTGTCTAGGATGGCCAACATATCAGCTACTATTTTAAAAATATTAATTAGAGACAGTGGGTCTCCGAGTGGAGACTTGGTGTATAGTACATGGATACTAGTGATCCTGCTTTACAAATGAAAATCATATTTCTCGGTTCAAAAATATTTGGATGTAGCCAACTATTTATTGCACAAGCGTGAAAAAAATTGTGTTCAAATACTTTGTATTCTGGCTATTTAAATTGACAAACACGTAGATCTGAGTATTTATATTTTTAATCTATTTTTTATCAGATATATCATTTTTGTGTAGCCCAAAATACAAATAATTTTGTATTAAATTTTGCGTACTTGTACATTACGTCATCCAGATTTTGTTGTTATAATTTTTTGAAGTTTAAAAATATGATTTTTTTTAAAAAAATAAAGGGAGCACTCGAGCTCTTAGGAGCCAAAAATCTTCCGGTGGGTCACCTTGTCTTAATCTTTCCTTTTTTTATATAAAAAATGACCAATATCATCATGCCTTAACCCACACTACCTTCTTGTACAAAAGTATACATTCACACCGTTTTTGTGTGAACCCTTGCATACGGAGAGCTTGCGTTTCCACAGGTAGTATGTGTATTTTCTAAATTAATGTGTACTTATAATATTCTGTGTTTATAACCCAATGTTTAATGTTTATATTGGCAAAAAACAACACACTCTTTTCGAGAGTAATCTTTAGAACACAGTTAAGAACAAGTAGACCACGAGGAGAGAAAATGTCGAAAAAGTGCTCACAGCTCACCTGACTAAAAACTTGGCATTCCTCGCGGGGCCGCTGCACCTGCGCGCCACATGCGACAGTGCGGGAGCGCCCGCGTGTTCCCTCCGCGTCCCGCGCTACCTTCGGGAAGGTTGTCTACTTGCCTTCCACTCTTCCCTAGTCGTGCTCGCAGGCTACCAGCGCCTATAAGTACAGAGTCCGCCAGACCTGATCAAATCATTCCTGTCCGAGCAAACAAGATCAGTCCACTGCGAACTTAATCACTTGCGTCACTTCCTAGTTCCGTCGGAGACAAAACCAACAAGAAAGATGAAGCTTTCAACGGCTTGCTGTCTCGCCGTCGCCACCGTCCTCATGATGCTGATGAGCGGTGCCGTCGTCGATGCAACCGTGGTTACCACCTGCAAGGCGGCGGCCGGCAGCGACGGCCGCGTGGACTACGACTTCTGCGTGGCGGAGCTGGGCAAGCACCACGACAGCCCCAGCGCGGACACCTGGGGCCTGGCCAAGGTGGCGGCCCTCACCGGCGTCGTGAACGCCGACAATGCCGTCTACGACATCAAGGCCCTGCTGGCCAAGCACGGCGGCACGGACGGCAGGGCGCGGACGGCGCTGAGCCAGTGCCAGGAGCTCTACGACGGCATGGGGTTCGCCTTCGCGGAAGCGCACGACGACATCAACAGCCGCGACTACGCCGGGGGGAAGGAGAAGGCCGGGGAAGCCCCGTCTCTGGCTCACCGGTGCGACGACGCCTTCGCCAAGGCCGGCGTCCCGTCGGTGGTGACGCAATACAGCGACTACTCCGTGCAGATAGCTGCCGTATGTTCGGCCATCACGAACCTCATCCAGTGAAGAACGTCATCTAAGACTCTCTAAAAAAGGGATATACGTGCCATTATAGTACAACGACTACTAAAAAGCGTTTGGCTTACTGTAATTTCGACGTCTTATTAGGTAGTTGCATGTTTTGATTTCATCTTCTTTTCCCCCGTTTGCATCCCTGAGCAATATCTTTGTAATGTACGTGTACTTCCTCATTTGAGAATATGTAAAGCATGCTACTTATCCAATCTTGTTTCAAATATGTACAAAGCGTGCATGCAAATCTAGAACTCATCCAAATGCTCAACTGCAAGGAACGAGCGAATTGTTGTTTCTAATTGAACAAAGTCCGCTTTTCCCCCCCTATACTTTTCACATGGTTCATGTTTGCCACTCAAACTTTTTTAAGTGAAAGTTTAGGGGAATAATATGAGCCAAGTGAAAAGTTTAGGGGGCAAAAAGTCTAATTTAACTTGGAAATTCTTATTCCTCTAACATTCTACATCCTTAAGTGAAGTTGCACAAAAAAGTCACGTGCAAACTATAGTCTCTTTAGAATGTGTAACTATCATTTGGATGTTTTGTTACATGTATTTACCAAAGGAACCTAAATGTAATTACTGTACTGCCACTGTCTCACATTGTCGACTTAGATTTAGTTTCAGGTACTTAAGAGAATGTACATGTGTCGAAATTTCTCGACTCACTTTATTAATCAAAACACAATATCTGCGATAGTTCTAGGTCCCCGGTCCATGATAAAGATAGAGGAAGGCCAAAAACAGATTTAGAGACAAAACGGGTGAACTAAGAGCTTAGAAGAAGGAAGACATGATCTGATTGACACGTTTTTATTATTATTATGTCAAGCACCTGCAGCTCTTTTTAGAAGAAGGGAGACATGAACTAAGAGCTTAGAAGAAGGAATACATACAAGTTAAATTCTGCAAGAAAATAATAATACAAATAGTTATCGTGGAAGTTGTTGCTGCAGCTCTTTTTAGCCATTCGGAAAATAGAAGCACCAAAGGAATAAATATAGTTGTTTATAGTCAACATGATATTTAAAATAATTCTTATGATACATAAGATCAAACTTGTCAATGAAATGAACCGAAGGGCTGGAAATATCTTGTTTGAAATTAAATACCCTATTTGTGAAAAGAAACATGCTGTACTTGCCTTGGAATTATGATCTCATTTCCATAAAGAGATAATTTGCAACCGCTCTCATACGCCCCATATGCTTTAAGAGCCGTGGGTAGAAGAAAGTAACACTCTTTTCCTCCCTAATCAGTCCTTCCTTGTCCACCCACTCATACATTCAAATTCGACATTGAGACTTCAAAACATTTAGATATTGGCGACCAGATGATGGATTTATTAACTGTTTGCATGGTTGTGTTTCTTGTGCCGGGGTCTTCCAACTAAGACCAATATTGGATATATTTGCTCAATCTTCAAATTTTGAAACCACAATGAAACATGTCTGTAACCCCAATTAAACATGTATGAAAACATAATGAAATATGTACACCTTTTTTGAAATGAATAAATATATACACAAACATAAGGTGAAAGTTATGCGACACTGAAACCATTTGAGATATGAAACATGGTGAAAAGCACAATGGAACTGTACTGAAACTTACTTAAACACATTTTTTTTTCTAAAATGGGAAGTCCCAGTCTCTATATCAAAATGATGCATACGGCCTTCTTTTGATTTATCTTACTTATATAAACACAGTAAGACGCATAAGAGACAATGAACCATCTGATAGAGAGAATGTAGTGAGGTAAATGATGAAGACATGTGACGGCCATAGAGAAGCCGTGTAGATGAGAGTCATCTAACCAATGCTTTTTCAACTGCCAAAATATTAGAAATTAAATTGCTTGTTACACTTTTTTCTGCCTAAACCACACTGCCATGTCTTGCAACCCATGTTAGTTCAAAGTTCAAACTAAGTTGCTAAAAATCAACAGCACTCGTGTGACGATTTCGCCTATGAATGAGTTTGTGACAGTTGTCAATGGCTGTCCAGAAGCTGCATTACGCCTGATCGCCGCTCTTGTAACCACATGGTCAGGCAACTTTACCACTTTGCACTTCTTTATTTCTTCTCCGTTTGGAAAAAATGATGCAAGGTAGGCAGGGGGGATGCTGATTTCTCACAGCGAGACGCATGAATTTCTCTCAAACCAGCTGGCAAGACCATACTGTAAGAAAATGCTCTCTTTGAAGGGCTACTTCTGATGTGTCAAGCACCTGCAGCTCTTTTTAGTTTAGGTGCGGCCGGCTGTGCCTTCAAGCAAAAAGATAGGGAGGGTGGTGATTAGTCGTAACAATTTCAACAGCTAGCACCAATATTTTACACTTACGAGATCAATAGTGCAGGTAGGTACCGTAACTAGCTAGCCAAATCGAACTTCGATCTGCTCCCTTGCAACCAGGCCTGCATATGAACCGTAACACTTCACGACTCAACAAAGCCCTCCGGCTCCTCAAAGATGGGTAGAGTCCGGATCGAACAGCGCAGCCGCTTTCTCGCGTACTCCCTTTCTCGTAAGAAGATCGATGTCCGTTTGACACCTGGGGCTGCACTTACTCGTCGGAAGAAACTGTTTGTGCAATATGATCGCTAGTTCGGTACCAATTACTTATCATTAGCCACGAAGGCTACGTTGACCAGCTTTAGATAAAGCATGACCATGTTTAAAGGACATTTTTCTTTCTTTCGATAAGGAGTATATGTTAGTATCGATAAGATATCAATTACATCCAGACTCTGCAACAATGCAATACTTTAATGGCATTATGGATGCACACAGGCAAAATAGAGAAAAAGTATTACAAAAATAGAATTCCCATGGCGGTGATCAATTCCTTGTAGCAGCAGTACTAACACCACCAAGACAGCACCAGAAGTCTAGCTACTCCAAACGTCATCGCTACCCGATCACAGATCTTAGGTTTACACTCTGGAGAAAGTCCTCGCTCACAAAAGTAATGTCGCAACAAGATCATTGTTAGGCGCAACCAATTAAGGCCAGACCTTAGATTTTCACCTTAAAAGTTAAGACTCTAAACTTTGCCTGTATTGTCATCCCCACTTTCGGCGCCGCTGGCCCAACTTACGAATCACCAAGCCAATTTCATATCACTACAAAGACTCGAACCAGCATTGCTTGCCCTCAGATCTCGGCTTCAAGGACATTCTCTGCTAGCTTACTACACCATAGAACAAAAAAATCATGCCCCATGATGGTAACAACTAGTAGAGCTTCACAATGCTCCCTCTAAAATCAAACGGTTAGATAAAGCGCGGGTGCATCAGACCAAATTCTATCCGATCCAGCAATCTTCAGGCATAAAACGCCTAGTGAGTTCGCTGGCAGAGCCTTTTGGAATACGCCACTTCAGCCATATCAATGGAACGGGCATCTGGTAGATCTTCATCTTAACGCGAGATAGAATCCTAGGACCATCTCCTTTATTCATGCCGAGCAAGTAACCCCATACCACCCATCGGAAGCAGAGAAGAATGATCAAACGTCAAGCGATGACGAACGAGCAGGACATCTTGGCTACAGAAGTACGGGAACTGACCAGCTTCCTGTAGCATAGATAGGGCCCAAATCGGGCCTAGGTCAAATTTGGCCGAAAACTGTGCATCGTCCGCGCTTGCCATGCTGCCATAGCTGCCTCGCGTCCATTAGGCCGCCGACCAGCTGTCCTCCTCCGCACCACCTCGCCACTGACCACCAACGCCACCGCCTAGGCCGCCGCTCCTCCGCGCGAAGAAGCTGGCAATAGACGCGAGGAGCTGTTGCGCTATCCCCCAGTCAGCAGCGACGGTCGGGCACCGCCATCGCCTCTGGCGGCGGCCAGGGGAGCTCAGGCTAGGTGGGACTCGGCTGGACAATTGGGATGTTCCCGAGTCGCCCACGTGAGCGACCCGAGAGGCAGTTTCCGTCAATCTGTTATTTTTAATGGACATAAAATAACACTATCAATTTCTTTAGATATGCGATCGCTAAGCATAGATCAAGCTTTTCAAGGCCCTCAATAGCACATGAAAAGCATTAACTGTAACATCCCTTTTTTAGCTAAACCTAATTAGGAGTTTATTTGTGCATCATGTTATTTTCTTAAGAAAAAAACAAAGGAAATTATTGAAAACCCTAAATTGGTTATCATCTTCTATAATTTAAATGCTCTCAAAAGGTTTTCTAAATTCTAAAGATGTGGAGCTTCCATAGTATCTAAAGAAGGCCCCTGGTTACTTTACAAAAGTTTCAGAAAAGTGTGAATTCAAATTTATTTCAAAACTGTAAAAGGGAATTTGAAACCCAAATGAGAATAAGCTTTTGAACCGGAAAAGAAAAACAAAACCCTCTCTCCTGTTTTGAGCCGTTACTAGCCCAATCTCTTTGCCTCTCCTTTCTCTCTGGCGCGGCCCGGGAAGGGCCCAGCCCACCTCCCTTGGTCGTCGTCTTTGCAGCTGCCTCCGTCCGATGCCACCACCGCCCGTCGTCGCGCCAAGATGAACGCCGCGTCCTCCCTCCGGATATTAGACGCCCTATTCCGCCGCTAATAACCCTAGCTCCCCATTCCCCTCTCCACTTTCTACCTGTATTCCTCCCCATCGAAACCCTAGCTCCGGCCGCCGGTTTCCCCCGCCGTTTCTCGCCACCCAGCGCTCCAAAGAGCAGACGTGGAGCTCCGCCTCGCCTCATGGAGTCTCCCTGATGAAGGAATCGAGCCGGCGTGGCCTCAATCACCGCCGGTGAACTTTTCCCTTTCGCCACGACCGCCGCTCGCCGTCGGCCATGGCGTGGTCGTTTGGCCTCACCCATCGTCGCCGACCACACCAGAAGCACCCCGGTGAGCTACTGGTCCTCCAGAGCCCCTCTGCTTTGTCGATTGCTTCCCATAGCGGCCTGTTGCCGTGAAGCCCGAGCGTCGCCGTTCGGCCTTCTCGCCGGTGTTGCAACGGTAGCCAATAAATAGCGGCACCGCCCCTATTTGGTTCTCCGCGGTCTGCTGCATCCAACGGGCACAGCCTCGTCGTCTCTCGCGCCACCTGTCAACGGACCCGCGGTCGACCTGTGAAGGTCTAGCCATGGTGATGCCGACGTCAGCCTCTTATTTTTTTTTCTGAAATTCATTTTAGTAATTAATAAATATATGAAAGGTGGGACATGTTAGATATTTAAACATTTCCAAAAAAAATTCAGAATTATTAAAACCCTGACAAGTGGGTCCAATCTGTAATTGTTCTATTAATTCTAAAAATAATTTAAAATGAATTAAACGTTGGAAATTTATAACTAATTCATTTTAAATTATAAAATATAAATAATATGAAAAAATGTTTAGAAAAATGAGATCTACACATTGGTATCAAAATAATTCATAGTAAACAACTTCAAATTTTGTTAAAGTATAGAAGAACAAAATGAACCTTCCTTTAATATGTAGGGTTTATGGAATTGCAATGCATTATGCATTTCAACCCTACTTAAATTGATGATCACGTCTTAGGGTTCAATACAAACATATTAATATGTCATGTAATCATTCTTGTTTGTGCATCAATGTTTTGATTGTTGTTTTTCATTTCCACTGATCATACATTGATGAACAAGTATTGGTCCTTGATGTTGTCCACACGATCTTGAACTCGTGATCTATCGCAAAGAAGAATCTTGAAGATTTATTTGGATTATCGAAGAACAAGGAAAGCATAACCTTGTTCATATGTTTTCAAAATATTTCAACTTTTTGTTACTGCATATTGCACACGATTCAAATGTCTTTTATCGACGGTTAGAGTTGTCCTATCTATTGCATGATCCATCTTTGTAGCCTAAATACCCTGATCCACTGCTCCTAGTAAGACTAGGTTTGAGCTTGTGTGCATCGCTAAAGCCGTTATATCTGTTATTTTTAGCCATGTTTAGCTATTTAATCTATTTTATTCGGTTGATGAATCAGAGCTGCGAATAAACCTAGTATGACAGGCTCACGTCATATGATTAATGAGGAGTGTTAAAATGTTAAACTTTCTTAAACGCTTGAGTTACTTTAATTTTTTTAGTGCATAGGCAACTAGAAATGTGACACTCTAGTTGTAGAGAGTGATAGCTTTTCTTTCTTGCTTCTGCGGATCGATACTCATACATTCACATTGAGAGGTGCTACAGTGATACCCAGATCTTGGGGGTTTTCACTAACATCTTAGTCATGTGTCCAGACAGATGATGGCGAACATCATAACATTCAGCGGGCCCACTGAATATCTCTCCATCATAGTAGTAGTAAATCTCAATCTCAAGTTCATAGAACTATATCGTACTTTCCAAGTACTTCACCATGACTTCAGTAATCAGCCTTCTATAGGTAACGGTTAGTGCAGCGAAAAATATATTTTGGTACCCACATCTATTTCCTTCATGGTCTTCCGATATAAACGACAATGTCTTTCGTGGTTAATTATCAACAACATATTGACAACTTAGTTTCACTTATTATCGATAACCTCGTATACTTATGCCCATAGCCAGGAAACTCTTTGTTGTTTATTATTCCACATGTATAATTAGGTTTTCCTCTAAATGTCATATTCAAAACTAAATACAATTCTAATATGGAATATAAACATTTAATTGTGAATATAGAAATATGAATAATATAACTTTATTATTGCCTCAAGGGCATATTTCCAGCAGCGCCTCGTAGGCTTGATGATCGTTCAACGAGTCCATAAAAAGCCTTGAGGTAGTTAGGGCTGTCCTTGGGGTCTTCGATAGCACGGAGTTGCTGCTAGTGCCGAGCAGCGCCTCTTCGCTGGCCTCCTCCTTTGGGCGGCAGAGGTGGAGCTGTCCACGAGGCTGCTGCATCGTAGGCTCTCAAATCGAGATGTCGGTGGAGGAGCGCGATGCGAGGCACTTCCTAGGCAGCGTGCTGGGCTCTTCCTTGACCTCATGCTTCGAGACGCGCGAGGAAGTAGCCAACGGTGATCTGGATGGGTTAGACCATGACGACGATGATCCGGAGGACAACGACACAGAAGTTGTCCTTCTCAATTATCGCCGATACGCAGGATCATGGCGCCACCAGCACGGTAGGCTGATCTGCGCGATGGCCTCTCTAGGCAAGGGTCGTCGCACCAGATGTCGTCAAGCACGTATGGGAGCGTGCGGCCCAACATGCCCCACCAGTGGTCCCGTCCTTCTTGATTATTCTACGGAGGTGCGATGACACCACCCTTATGCTGCGCCAGCTCTAGCTCCCGTGGCTACCGGAAGAATGTGTCCCAGGCGAGGTCGTTGAGCGGATCCCCTGCAGGGAGCCGTGTTCCTCCGCTATTAGTGTTGCATGGTGGGTGTGTATCTCCTTCCACCACCTGGTCCGTGCGCCACCGAAACCGACGGGATGCCGACACCTCCCGCGCTCAGCCGCCACCCGCTAGGCATCCGCATATCTAGCGGCACCGGATAGCGGGTGGTGCAGCGCCCGCACGTCCTCGATGGTGAGGTTGTGTGGAACGATTCCGTTTGCAGCAGAGCCTCCTGCATGGCGGTACGCGATGGCGGGGTAGGAAAACTACACGTTTTTGCATCGATGACAAGAATGGAGCTAGGGTTTTTGTAGTGGGCCCATGGAGCGCCACACCGGGGGAGTTTTATACATCGGGTGAGGCAGGCATGGAGGCCGATGGAGCATTAGCGGCAGTGCCTTGGGTTCCCTGGTCGCATGGGGAAGATGCAACGACGACGAGACGCGTGGCTTGCCGTCGCCAGGGGAGTCGGTGTTGTCTTTATAAAAAGCTGACCAGCTGTCCCTAGCGCATTTAAGGCATTCTGTCGCTAATATCTATGGACTATTGGGCAAGCGTCTACGTGGAGCGGGGAATGACTGGTGTCCGGGGTGCTCACAACAACCACGGTGTAGCAGGGATGGCCTGGAGACGTTGGACCGTTTATTGGGCCACGCCGGACCGAAAGCTCATTTGAGGGACGCGGCTGGGTGCGGTTTTTGATCCGACACGCACAATAGTCCCCTGCCGCATCGTCTGGGGGACACGGCTGGGGATGCTCGCATCTCATATGCTGAATCACCTTCTAGTTCCACATTTCACTTTATAAAATTATGATTGTTATTATTTTTATAAACTATTATGTAAAAAATAAAAAATGATGTTTGTTGATTGATATGTCCATTTTGCATCACTATTTTATATCATAATTTACTATTATTCATTGATATATTTCATATTAGAGATGATACTTATGTTATTTCTGCTATTTTGCATGTTTGATGATTATTGGAGAATTAACTGCCGGAGTCAGAATTCTGCTCGAAAAAGAACTGTCAAGATACCATATTTCTAAAGATCAGCAATTCCCAGAAAATACCCAGAAGTTCCTATTTTGCCAGATGATGGAGGTAGCCAGAAGGAGAGGCTGAGGTGGGCCACCAGGGGCCCACACCACCCCCGGGCATGGGCCAGGCCTGGCCGGATGGCCATGTGGTGTGGTGGTCCTGGCCCACCAGTGCCAGTGCCCCTTCGCGTATATCATCCTTCCGAAAACCTAAGACTGGGGGAGCCAACGAAGAGATATTTCGCCGCCTCTGCGGGGCGGAAAACTCAGAGAGAGAAAAGGCTCTCCAGCAGGCAAAAATCTACCGGGGAAATTCCTTCCCGGAGGGGGAAATCATCGCCATAGTCACCGTCATCGAGCTGGGCTTCATCGGGATCATCATCACCAGCACCATCATCACCTCGTCGTCCCGCTGTAACATCTTGGGTTGAATCTTGTCTAGATCATAGGGGAAACTTTTCCGGTGTTAATTACTACTTGTAGTTGATGCTATTGAGTGAAACCATTAGATTAAGGTTTATGTTCAAATTGTTATTCATCATTATTTTACCTCTGATCATGATCCATATGATGTCTTGTGAGTAGTTCGTTTAGTTCTTGAGGACATGGGAGAAGTCAAGATGTTAGTAGTGGAATTATATTGAGTAATATTTAATGGTTTGATATTTATGTTGTGGTGCTATTCTGCTAGTGGTGTCATGTGAATGTCGACTACATGATACTTCACCTTTAAGGGCCTAGTGGAATGCATTGTGTATTTGGCTAAATTGTGGGGTTACCAAAGTGACAAAAACCTAAATCCCCGTTAGGAAACTAGTGCATGAGAGAGTGTAGGATCTCAGAGTTTAATGTGAAGGAAATATGCCCTAGAGGCAATAATAATATTGTTATTATCATATTTCTTGTTCATGATAATGTTTATACTCCATGCTATAATTGTATTAAGCGGAAACATTAATACTTGTGTGGTTTGTGAACAACACCGTGTCTCTAGTACGCCTCTATGGACTAGCTCATTGATTAATGATGGTTAAGGTTTCCTAACCATAGACATGAGTTGTCAATTAATAATGAGATCATATCATTAGGAGAATGATGTGATGGACAGACCCAAATAAAGCAGAGCAATTAGATCATGTCATTGTGTTCATCTTAGCGAAGCTTTTTCCTATGTCAAGTATTGTATTCCTTAGACCATGAGATAATACAACTCCCTGGTATCGGAAGAAAGCTTTGAGGTCATCAAACGTCATCCTATGATAGGGTGATCATAAAGGTGTCTCTCAGGTGATCGGAAAGTACTTGTTGGGTTGTATGTATCGAGATGGAATTTGTCCCTCCCGAGTCGGAGAGATATACTTCGGGCCCACTCGGTAATCGATATCAACACCGCTTGCAAGCATGTGGTTAAGGAGTTAATCACAAAGTGATATCAGATTACAGAACGAGTAAAGTACTTGCTGTGAACAAGATTGAAATAGGTATGGCGATACCGACGATCGAATCTCGGGCAAGTAAAATATCGCGTGACGAAGGGAATACATATACGGGATTAATTGAATCCTGGCATCGTGGTTCATCCGATATGATCATCGATGAATATGTGGGAGTCAATATGGGTTTCCAGATCCCGCTGTTGATTATTGATAGAAGATCATGTCTGCATATTCTCGAACCCGTAGGGTCACACACTTAACGTGCATCGATGCTAGGATAGAATGGATAATTGGTTTATGAGTTTTTGGTCGGAGTCCCGAATGAGATCCAGGACATCACGAGAGGTTCCAGAATGGTCCGGAGAATAAGATTCATATAAAGGAAAGCAGTTTTTGGATTCCGGAATCGTTTCGGAGTTTATCGGTATTGTACCGGAAGGTTCTAGAAGGTTCCGGAGAGGGACCAACGTGGGCCCACTTGTCGGAGGCCTATGTGGGCCTAAGGGGAAGTGTCCTGGCTACTTTGGGCCAGGCGCACAAGGCCCCTAAGGCTCAGCCGGCCAGCCCTTAGGGGAAACCCTAAGGGAACCTGCCAGAAGGAGGGGGGGGGGAACTTGCCCCCCACTCTTCCCCCTAGGCCGCCGCCCTAGGGCTTGGAGGAGGGGCCAAGGAAGCCGGCCAGCCCCCCATATAAGGAGGGGCTGGGGCGCAGCCTCTCCCCACTCCAACCCTAGCCGCCGGCCAACTGCTGCCCCTCCACCTCCCTCTCTCGCGACTGTGCATAGGTGAAGCCCTGCCGCAGAAACTCTCCACCATAAGCACCACGCCGTCGTGCTGCAGATCCAATCTATCTCTCCACCATACTTGCTGGACCAAGGAAGGAGGAGACGTTGCTGCACCGTACGTGTGCATCTCTCAGAGGCGCCGCCACTTGCGGCGTAGGATCGGATCGGATCGCGGGGAGGAGACGGCTAGTACGACTACATCATCCACGTTCTGTTGAACGTTTCCGCTGTGCGATATCTTCAAGGGTATGAAGATATCATCTACCTTTCTCATTGATTACATCTCCTAGATTAGATCTTGGCTTTCTTGTTCGCATCCGTAGGAATTTTTTGATTTACTATGCTGCGAAACCCTACAGTGGTATCAGAGCTAGATCTATGTGTAGATGTGTTTCACGAGTAGAATGCAACATGCTTGTTGCGGGCGTTGATGTTTTATGTTGCAAACCTCTTTGTTTTGTATTTCTTATGGCGCGGCATAGTGAGATCGAAGCGGTCCAGGCCAACTTTACGCGACCTCGTTCACGAGACCGGCTCCGCACTTGACGTGTGGCTTGTTCCACACATGCGGCTGGTGGATGCCAGTTTCTCTCACTATAGTAGTCATGAGATTTACAATGGATGTTAGCAACCATAATATCACCGTTGTGGCTTTTCGTAGGTAAGAATCATTCTTAACTTGCTACTCCCATAAGCCACGTAAAACATGCAACAACAAAGTAGAGGCGTCTAACTTGTTTTTGCAGGGAGTGTTTTGTGATATGGTATGGCCACAAGATGTGATGTGATATATGTGATGTATGCGATGATCATGTTTTGTAATATTTCACGACTTGCATGTCGATGAGTTCACAACCGGCAGGAGCCATATGGTTGTCTTTATAATTGTGTATGACTTGCGTGTCAACTTCTTATACGCCATGTAATAGCTTTACTTTATCGCTAAGTAGTTAGCAATAGTTGTAGTTGCTATTCGTGGTGGAGGCAATCATGGTGGAGTGATGGAGATCATGCTGGCGCGCACAAGATGGAGATCATTGCGTGGAGATTGGCTATACCATGTCACATAAAATTATATGCATGTGATGTTTATCCTTTTAATGTATGCACCGTTGCGAAAGTTCGTCGTGTTAAAGCATCTCGTGATGATCGGGTGTTATAAACTCTACGTTCACATACAACGGGTGCAAGCCAGTTTGCACACGCGGAAATACTTGGGTTTGACTTGACGAGCCTAGCATGTACAGACATGGCCTCGGAACACACGGACCGAAAGATCAAGCATGAGTCATATGGATGATATGATCAACATGTTGATGTTCACCATTAAAGCTACATCATTCACGTGATGATCGGCCTCGGTGTAGTGAATTTGGATCATGCTTCACTAAACAACTTTGAGGGATGTTGAATTTAGTGGGAGTTCATTAGTAATTTGATTAACTTGAACTAATTATCTTGAACTAAATCTTGTTGTATTTGCATAAGTCGTTGTAGTCTTTGGCACCATTTCCCACTGACACTTAGCTTAATTGAGTTAAAAGAACTATAGAATTCTGGATAATCACTTTTCGGTCTAGTGTCGTTTAGTTAGAATGTCAAGACTAAAGATTAAGTCCTATTGCAAACTTTAGCAAACCTTGCTTGCTCCATACGATTTAATAAATTGTATTAATCTAAGAGCAACGATTCAAGTTTAGTATCTAAAGATCATATGTTTGCCTTCATGATAAATTGATCTTCAAAATTGTTTGAGAATCAAAGTGATCATCAAGCTGAAAGAATTGTTTCAGAAACAAATAAGAAGTGAAAGATATTTGATATCTAAGACTTTGATTGTTTGCAAAATGATGAAGTATAATTTAGTAAAAGAACATATGCTCATATTGTATGACTATATGCGAAGATTGAAGATGCTAGGCGTCCCGATCACCCAAAAGTTTGGGAACTAATATTATACTTGCATTCATCCTTATAAGCTATAGTAGTTTCATCATGAAAGATGTCATGATAGGACGAATGAAAAGGTATCGGCTAAATTGTTTTGCTATACCAAAAGAATACTAATGAATGGAATCTGGAAGAATACCAATCATATGATGATGGCGATCCACTTCAAAGTGCAAAATCCAAGGCTATTAGTATTTGACTAAAAATCATTTGGACTATGTGTCAAATGATTGATGCCACTATTGATGTCGATAGATTCTTCTAAAAAGAGAGGAAATGCTAAATAGGATCTGCAAAATTATTTGGTAGAAAAGGAAAAGACTGGAATTGTCCAGCTCAGGTATATAAATGATATACATGTTATAGATGAATTCTTTTGCTCTTAACAATGTAATTCTTGGGTATTCGATACTGATTTGTTGGTATGAAATGTCATACAAAGCAACACAATACAAGAAGTACAATGGCCTAAGTAACTAGTAAAAGAATATGGTAATGATGCATGTCGAGATACAAATAAAAGTGTTATTGTGCTTCTCGTCGGCATAAAACCTAGCCTTCTAGATATGTTAAGAACTTAATAATTGTTATTTTGTTCTAGTATTATGAGAGCAATGGTTGTTCAAATTATTACCGTCTTCCATAATCGATGGATAGATTATTATTATCTTGTTGGTAAAATAGACATTTGTAACACTAATGCTAAAGGTCGCAAGACAAAACAAATTTCACTTATATGTGACACCGCCATTTAAGTCATATTGGAAATAAAACATGAAAGAAATTCTATATTGATAGATTTTCGAGTCATTTGATTTTGAATTGATTGACGCTTGTGAGACTTTTCCTAAAGATGATTAAACTCCGTTCATGGGCCATAGAAAGAACAAGCGACTAACTACATGGAGATCGTACATGTTGATGTATGTAGTTCATATGTGAAGTCGAGCGTGGTGTATTTTCTATTTCATCAATGACTCGAATAGATGTACGGTATATCTACTTGATGAGATAGAAGTATGAAATTGTTCAATTTATGAAGTGAAAATTGTTGTAACAAGAATATTCAAGTTGTATGATTAGATCATAAAGAAGAATATTTGAGTCACAAGTTTAGCAAATATCTAAGAGTTAGAGGAATTGTTCCACAAACTTGCATCATGATAAACACCATAGGAGTATGGAGTTTTCGATGGATGTAATCAAACCTTGTTTGACATGGTTAGATCAATGATGAAATAAACTACCAATATAATTTGTGGATTATGCTTTAGAGACTACCGCTTTTCACTGAATAGAGTGCCATCATAATCTGCCGAAATGACACCATACAAGTTATAGTTGTCTTTTCTTGAATTTTGGTATGCAAGGCATATATGTAAAATGTTTACAACCAAAATCGGATTAGTAAGTCTTTGTAGGTTATCCCAAAGAATGTCGATGGGTATTCCTTCTATTATGAACCCAAACACATAGTGATTGTCACTAAAAGAAGTGAATTTCTTATGAAGGAGTTTCTCGTGAAAGGTTTAAGTGGGAGGAAGATAGAACTTGATGAGGTTGTTGAATCTGAGCAAGATGATCAGAGTAGCGCAGCACCAGAAAATGTTCTGGAAGCGGCAACTACATTCATAGCTCACGCGTCTACAATATGTTGTAGTCACGACATCGAAGTTCCTATTTAACCAAGTTGGTCGTAATCAAATAGTAAGATTTGAGGATGAGATATTATTAGATAATAGTAACCAACAATATACAAAGAAGCGATGATGGGCCCTGACTTCGTCATATGAATTATTCTAGCAACAATTACATATAGAGATATGATAGTTGAATAACCGAAACAACGTTCCTCTACCGGAATGCACACCAAGGACGTGTAACTGACACGACCCAATGGGTTTTGTTGATTCAAAGGTTGCTAGATATGTATGCAAACTTCTATGGTAGAAGTAAGCATAGCGAAGTTGGAATCTTCAATGATGAAAATGTTAAAGTGTTAATTTCATCAAGATATTTGAAGATGCTTGTATTTACAAGAAAGTAAGTGGGAGCGCTAAGACATATTTCTAATGCTTTATGTAGATAACATATCGTTCATTGGAAATTATGTGTTTTTCTTGATATTGTTAAGTTTTCATTAAAATTAGTTTTTGATGAAAGACTTAGGTAAAACCAGAATATTAAGCATCAATGTCTATGCAGATAGATTGAGGCACTAATATAGTTTTGCCAGAATACATAGATGAAATATTGAATTTGTTCAATATGGAAACAATAAGAACGGTTCTTGTTGCATGGAAGAGGTTGGAGCAAGAATCAATTGTTTTGACACTTGATGAGTGATACGACTCAAACGTATCTATAATTTTTGATGCTCCATGCTTGTTTTTACACCATTTGCCTATTGTTTCGTTACACTTCGTGGCATTTTTATGCGATTTCCGGAACTAACCTATTAACAAGATGCCACAGTGCCAGTTCCCTGTTTTCTGCTGTTTTTGTGTTTCAGAGTGATACACAGGAAATATTCTCGGAATTGGACGAAACCAAAGCTAGAAGTCTTATTTTTCCCGGGAGCATCCAGACATCCGAAAGAGAGCCGGAGAGGGGCCAGGGCCTGCCCTCACACTAGGGTGGCGCGACCCAGGCCCTGGCCGCGCCACCCATGTGTGAGGAGCCCCCGGCTGCCCTCTCGTGACGCCCCTTCGCCTATATAAAGCCTCGGGACGGAAAACCCTAGGGGAGTCGGCAATTTTCCAGAAAGAGTTCCGTAGTTCCGCCGCCGCCACCGACGAATTTCGGAGGACAGAAGTCTCTGTTCCGGCACCCTGCCGGGACGGGGAAGTGCCCCCAGAGCCATCTCCATCGATCTCCATCGCCATCTCCGCCGTCTCCATCGACCTCACCGCCATCTCCATCAACCTTGCTGTCTCCTATGATGAGGAGGGAGTAGTTCATCCCCGGGGTTGAGGGCTCTACCGGTAGCTATGTGGTTCACCTCTTTCTCTCCCATGATGTGATCTTTATGTGATCGTGAGCTTTGTATCATGTTGCACAAGTAGATGTTATAATTCAGATATTATGCTACTCCTATGCTCAATTATTATAGTGTACTCTAGTGATGTTATTAAAGTAATCTATTCCTTCTGCCATGGTGTAACGGTGACAGTGCGTGCATCATGGTGGTACTTGGTTTAGGCTATGATTGTGATCTCTTGTGGATTATGAGAGTAATTATTACTATGATAGTATTGAGTGATCTATTCCTCCTTTCATGGTGTAATGTTGACAGTGTGTGCACCGTGTTAGTACTTGGTCTAAGTTACAATGATATCTATCTTGAGTTGTGATCTGATTTGGATGTCTCTATGAGTGGTGTTTGTCAAGTACTTGATGAACTTTAAGGGGTGCTTCTGTAGCCACTACACAATGATTAGTGTTATTCAATAGGAGAGTAATTCAGAGTACCATAGTGGAGAGAAGTTGTTTATTTGTTCAATCATGTTATATTGTTGGGAGTGTGTCCACTAGTGAAAGTATGATCCCTAGGCCTTGTTTCCAAGCATTGCACACCGTTTACTTGCTGTTTTGTTACATGTTTGCTCGCAGCGATATTTATTTCATACCACAGTTACTACTTATAATCATCACTACCGCTTGTATTTCACTATCTCTTCGCCGAACTAGTGCACCTATACATCTGACAAGTGTATTGGGTGCGTTGGGGACACAAGAGACTTTCTGTATCGTAATTGCAGGGTTGTTTGAGAGGGATAGCTTTGACCTCTTCCTCCCTGAGTTTGATAAACCTTGGGTGATCCACTTAAGGGAAACTTGCTGCTGTTCTACAAACCTCTGCACTTGGAGGCCCAACAAGTGTCTACAAGAATAGAAGTGCGTAGACATCAAGCTCTTTTCTGGCGCCGTTGCCGGGGAGGTAAGGTAAAAGGTACTCGCATCCTCCTGTGTCAGTGCTTGGAGTTATTTCCTTTAGATTCTGCAATTACATCTTTTTGTTTCTTGTTTTTATTTTCACTAGTTAGGCTTAATGGAAAACAAAGAGTTCTTTAGTCTTTTTCCTGAGTTTAGATATGAAGTGTTTGAAGAGAAAATTGAAAAACCTTTGGAGCTTAATTTGCATGCTAATAGTGTTGTTAGTATGAATGCTTTGAACACCGTTATTGCTAATGCTATAGAAAAGTCTAAGCTTGGGGAAGCTGGTTTTGTTAAGCATGATGTTTTTAGTTCCCCAGCTTTAGTGGAGAAAGTTTGCTATGATGATATGTTTGATGAATATGCTTTGCGAAATAGTTGCTCTCTAGCTTGTGATGATACTAAACCTCTAGTTTATGATGGCTATGATGATGAGTATAATATTTTCAGTTCACCTACTATTGAGGATAAAATTAGTTATGATTACAATATGCCTCCTATTTATGATGATTATGGTGATGAGAATAATTATTCTGTTGAATCTGCTCCTACTACTATTGTTCCTGTTGTGAGTATTAATTCTTTTATGCATGTGGCTCATGATAGGGATGCTTTATGTGATAGTTATATTGTTAGTTCTATTCATGATGCTACTGAAAGTTATTATGAGAGAGGGAAACATGGTTTGATGGATCTCAATAATATTAAGTTTCCCCTCTTTATGTTGCAAATCTTGAAGTGGCACTTGTTTTATCTATCCATGCTTGCTACTATGTGCCTCATTGATTTATTTTCTTACAAGATTCCTATACATAGGAAGTGGTTTAGATATAAATGTCTTTCATACTTGCTTTTTGATGCTCTCTATTGCTTCAAGTTCTTATATGGCGCCTTTGCCTCAAGCTCTTATATGGCGCCCACATGAGCATCTTTGCAAATTACTGCGCCTAGCTCAAAGGCGTTAAAGAAAAGCACTCTTGGGAGATAACCCAATGTTTTCTTTTCAGTACTTTTTCTTTTATTTGAGTCTTAGAAGTCATTACTACTATAATGACCGCTCCTTATCTTGTTTATTTCGTTTTTGTGCCAAGAGAAGCCTCTAATTTGAGTGAGGTAAAGATTTGGGGATGTTGCTGTCCTGAAACTGTTTTCGGTGCTGCACCGTAAAAATTCGTGAAAATTCTCTGTTTATCTTTTGGACCTGCGATTTCTTGTGCATATGCCCCAGGTTATATCCAAACTTTTCTTAGTATAACACTTTTTGATTTGAGCAACAGAAAATCCCTAAAAAATTCGACCTTTGTCAGCTGTTCAGTTTTGACAGATTTCTGCCAATATTTGTGTTTGCCACTTTATCGCTTTCTTTTGAGTTCTTTTGATCATGGAACTTTTTGGGGAGTTGCTACAGTAGTATTTGCTATATATGTGGTGGTTCTGAGTTGAAACCTGAAGCAAATAGAGGATTGATTATATGTTATGCTTGCACTAATGTTGCTAATAGATGTGTGTTTAGTTTTGTATGAAGGAAGTTTTCAAGTGTAGGGATTGGAGAATGATGAGATGAGTTGAAGAATGGACAAAAGCTCAAGCTTGGGGATGCCCATGCATCACCCCAAGAAATATCCAAGAAGTACAAGCATCAAAGCTTGGGGATGCCCCCGAGGCACCCCTTCTTCATCGGCAAAAATCAGGTCACCTTTCAAGACACTATATTTTTATTGCTTCATGCACTATGTGTTTTTCTTGGAGCGTCAGTTGTTTTAGTTTTTAGTTTAGTTTTGTTTGCTGCAATAAATGGTTAGATCACATCATGTTTCTTTTGGAGGAGATGAACTCGCTTTTCATTTACCAAGAACACTCTAGTTTTCACTCTTATCAAAAACCGAGTGTTCTTCTTTTTCTGCTACTGCTTTTGGTTTTCGTTTTTGCCTTGATTTGCGTTCAGATCTTGTTATATCTTTTCATCAAGGTGTATTTTTGCCTCTGATCTTCATTGGTTTTCGTCAAAAGAGGTGTTTATAAAAAGTTTGAATGGTGTTGGAAAAGAGAAAAAGCTTTATGCAAAAAAGTGGTACAAGAAGGAGCTTGTGTAGACTGCGGCTTAGGCTTTTTCATGTCATGCTTGATGTCTTTTTGATAGTATGCTTAGTGGTTTTGCTGTAGCATGACTTGTCTCAAATAACTGAGATTGCTTAATGAGCCTTTGAAAAAAATCATGCGTTGTTTTTACTGTATGGAAGCATTATTTTGGTTTTCTCCTTGATGCTTTATTTGGGTTGACTTGGCGCATGCTCACACATGTTAGACTCTTACAAAGTCGCTAATAGCCTTCATGATCATTTAGTTTTTGACTTTTGATGCCATCTTATGCTTCTTTTAATGTCGCTTTGTCGCTTTGCATGATTATGGCCATTATTGCTCTCTTAGTTGGTCGCTCCCAGTCTTTTGCTAGCCCTCACCTTGTATTGAGTATGAGCTCTACTCGTGCATCCAACTCCTAAAAGCCAAAGTTTTCCAAAGTGTCCACCATACATACCTACTAGCAATTTGCTATTCCAAGTAAATTTGACTTGCTTTTATTTTCTCTTCAAATTAAACTCTTACCAGTGTTATGCGAAATTCGGTTAGTAAAGCTCTCACGAACCGGAAGGCACACTTTACTTTTTCCAGTTCTTAAAAATTTGACATTGTGGTCTCTTATGTTGAGTTGTTATGCTTGCAAGTTGTAAGTTGGATTCTAGCCCATCCATGCTGTCATGGGGCAAGCTTTCAACATTGCACTTCTTTTTGAGTTGATATCGTGATCTTTTGTTTATGGATGCCCGCGGTGTGAAATGAATTGGGAATCTTGTAGGGATTATGGAGTTTGTATATGTGTTAGGGAAATGCCGGGCCGCCAATCTAAGCCATGCATAATTCATGGTGGAAATTTGCAGCATACCCATGGTGAACATTCGACGACGCATCTCACAATAAAAAGCTAAACAATATAGCAAATAAAAGAGATGTCGAGGTGTTCATCGTCTGCTTGTCCTGTCATTTTGGTGTGGGCTTGTTCCATGTCATCGGGCACGGAGGTACCCCATTGGCGGTTCTCAATGATATGCATATACTTACAATGACAAGAGCCTTGCTTGGGACTCTAAGTAAAGTAGCATGAGGTTTGGGTACTCGTATTCACGGGGCACGAGGTTTTCAACTTATGATTTGTCAAGCATATGCATCATAATTGTTCTCGCATTAACTTTAACCATTCAAGATGCCTATGATGGGGGCAATGAGAGCTCAAAGCCGGTAAGTACCATAATTTTTGAAGGTTATAAAACTTGCAATCACTGCTTCCCTCTGCGAAGGGCCTTTCTTTTACTTTTATGTTGAGTCACCACCTTCTTTCTTTATGCACCATTAAGAGAGCATAGTTGTCATTCTTAGTGTGATATGCATTGTCCCAAAGTTCATTGATTGACTCATATTGTTGGTTTCACTTGTTCTTAAATTATTTGTATCTAGTCGCCCTCTTAAACTTGAAGGTGTCCTATGTATTTATGTTTTGCTCTCTTTGAAGGACAAGCTGAAAACCTTTTGTATGTTTTTCCTTATGATTTGAACACACGTTTGACTTTCATTGTTTTATTATCATGATCTTTTGTTTGTGTTCATTTGCATGTTTACAACATGGTTGCTAAGTTCTTATTGTCATGATTATATCTTCATGCCCATGTTTTAAGTTCTATTGATCCCAGCTCACCAATGCTTACATATATGATCAAGTTTGTGTAGGTGCATGTCACCTCAAAAATTATTCTTTTGTTATCACTTACCTACTCGAGGACGAGCAGGAGTTAAGCTTGGGGATGCTTGATACGTCTCAAACGTATCTATAATTTTTGATGCTCCATGCTTGTTTTTACACCATTTGCCTATTGTTTCGTTACACTTCGTGGCGTTTTTATGCGATTTCCGGAACTAACCTATTAACAAGATGCCACAGTGCCAGTTCCCTGTTTTCTGCTGTTTTTGTGTTTCAGAGTGATACACAGGAAATATTCTCGGAATTGGACGAAACCAAAGCCAGAAGTCTTATTTTTCCCGGGAGCATCCAGACATCCGAAAGAGAGCCGGAGAGGGGCCAGGGCCTGCCCTCACACTAGGGTGGCGTGGCCCAGGCCCTGGCCGCGCCACCCATTTGTGAGGAGCCCCCGGTTGCCCTCTCGTGATGCCCCTTCGCCTATATAAAGCCTCGGGATGGAAAACCCTAGGGGAGTCGGCAATTTTCCAGAAAGAGTTCCGTAGTTCCGCCGCCGCCATCGACGAATTTCGGGGGACAGAAGTCTCTGTTCCGGCACCCTGCCGGGATGGGGAAGTGCCCCCGGAGCCATCTCCATCGATCTCCATCGCCGTCTCCGCCGTCTCCATCGACCTCACCGCCATCTCCATCAACCTTGCTGTCTCCTATGATGAGGAGGGAGTAGTTCATCCCCGGGGCTGAGGGCTCTACCGGTAGCTATGTGGTTCACCTCTCTCTCCCATGATGTGATCTTTATGTGATCGTGAGCTTTGTATCATGTTGAACAAGTAGATGTTATAATTCAGATATTATGCTACTTCTATGCTCAATTATTATAGTGTACTCTAGTGATGTTATTAAAGTAATCTATTCCTCCTGCCATGGTGTAACGGTGACAGTGCGTGCATCATGGTGGTACTTGGTTTAGGCTATGATTGTGATCTCTTGTGGATTATGAGAGTAATTATTACTATGATAGTATTGAGTGATCTATTCCTCCTTTCATGGTGTAATGTTGACAGTGTGTGCACCGTGTTAGTACTTGGTCTAAGTTGCAATGATATCTATCTTGAGTTGTGATCTGATTTGGATGTCTCTATGAGTGGTGTTTGTCAAGTACTTGATGAACTTTAAGGGGTGCTTCTGTAGCCACTACACAATGATTAGTGTTATTCAATAGGAGAGTAATTCAGAGTACCATAGTGGAGAGAAGTTGTTTATTTGTTCAATCATGTTATATTGTTGGGAGTGTGTCCACTAGTGAAAGTATGATCCCTAGGCCTTGTTTCCAAGCATTGCACACCGTTTACTTGCTGTTTTGTTACATGTTTGCTCGCAGCGATATTTATTTCATACCACAGTTACTACTTATAATCATCACTACCGCTTGTATTTTACTATCTCTTCGCCGAACTAGTGCACCTATACATCTGACAAGTGTATTGGGTGCGTTGGGGACACAAGAGACTTTCTGTATCGTAATTGCAGGGTTGTTTGAGAGGGATAGCTTTGACCTCTTCCTCCCTGAGTTCGATAAACCTTGGGTGATCCACTTAAGGGAAACTTGCTGCTGTTCTACAAACCTCTGCACTTGGAGGCCCAACAAGTGTCTACAAGAATAGAAGTGCGTAGACATCAATGAGTGAAACCACAAGAATGATTTTATCAAATTTGTATACCATGATATGTAGATCCAGATGTGTCCAATGCTCTAAAGGTTATAGCATTCATATGATGATCGTTGGACAATAGTAAAGATATTCTTATGCACTTTCGAAGAAGTAAGAATATGTTCTGTATGCAGAAGTGACAAATGGTTCATTGCAATGAGTTACATTGGCTTTGTCACACATACAAGTAAAATTTTATCTCAATTTTAAGCCATTTGTTTTGAGTTAGAAGGTGGCATAATAAGATGGAAGAAAGTTCCATGATGTCTTGGATGAGTTCCAATGTTAATATTGTGGCGGACACTGCAACGAGGGCTAAGTATATAATCGCTTTAGAAGCGGCATAAAAGATACAAAGTGGATAGTGATAATCCAACTTATTTGTGGCACTGTCGTCCAGGTCATATTGGCATAAAATGCATAAAGAAACTCCATTCTGATGGACTTTTGGAGTCTCTTGATTTTGAATCATTTGACACGTGCAAGCCATGCCTCATGGGCAAGATGATCAAAAACCCGTTCTCCGAAATAATGGAGCGAGCAACAAACTTATTGGAAATCATACATACCGATGTGTGCGGACCAATGAGTATTTCGACGCACGGTGGATATCGCTATTTTTCTAAGTGTGCTAGTACTATGTAGTCCTATTGTATGACAATAGTGACAACATAGTCTCGGCCAAGAAACAAAGGTCTCATCAGAAGACCAAGTTTATACGATGCTATCTCATACAAGATGAGTAATGCGTGCTGATGCAAAAGAATATGCAAATACAAACGGACCTAAAAGTGTCAGACCCGTAGATAAGGTTTACCACATGCAACGCGTATGAATAACACCGGAATGCCATAGGTGTTAAAGGCGCAAGTATTAACTAGATGATTGACTCTAGTGCAAGTGGGAGACTGAAGGAAATATGCCCTAGAGGCAATAATAATATTGTTATTATCATATTTCTTTTTCATGATAATGTTTATACTCCATGCTATAATTGTATTAAGCGGAAACATTAATACTTGTGTGGTTTGTGAACAACACCGTGTCCCTAGTACGCCTCTATGGACTAGCTCATTGATTAATGATGGTTAAGGTTTCCTAACCATAGACATGAATTGTCAATTAATAATGAGATCATATCATTAGGAGAATGATGTGATGGACAGACCCAAATAAAGCAGAGCAATTAGATCGTGTCATTGTGTTCATCTTTGCAAAGCTTTTTCCTATGTCAAGTATTGTATTCCTTAGACCATGAGATAATACAACTCCCTGGTATCGGAAGAAAGCTTTGAGGTCATCAAACGTCATCCTATGATAGGGTGATCATAAAGGTGTCTCTCAGGTGATCGGAAAGTACTTGTTGGGTTGTATGTATCGAGATGGAATTTGTCCCTCCCGAGTCAGAGAGATATACTTCGGGCCCACTCGGTAATCGATATCAACACCGCTTGCAAGCATGTGGTTAAGGAGTTAATCACAAAGTGATATCGGATTACAGAACGAGTAAAGTACTTGCTGTGAACGAGATTGAACTAGGTATGGCGATACCGACGATCGAATCTCGGGCAAGTAAAATATCGCGTGACGAAGGGAATACATATACGGGATTAATTGAATCCTGGCATTGTGGTTCATCCGATATGATCATCGATGAATATGTGGGAGTCAATATGGGTTTCCAGATCCCGCTGTTGATTATTTATAGAAGATCATGTCTGCATATTCTCGAACCCGTAGGGTCACACACTTAACATGCATCGACGTTAGGATAGAATGGATAATTGGTTTATGAGTTTTTGGTCGGAGTCTCGGATGAGATCCAGGACATCACGAGAGGTTCCATAATGGTCCGGAGAATAAGATTCATATAATGGAAAGCAGTTTTTGGATTCCGGAATCGTTTCGGAGTTTATCGGTATTGTACCGGAAGGTTCTAGAAGGTTCCGGAGAGGGACCAACGTGGGCCCACTTGTCGGAGGCCTATGTGGGCCTAAGGGGAAGTGTCCTGGCCACTTTGGGCCAGGCGCACAAGGCCCCTAAGGCCCAGCCAGCCAGCCCTTAGGGGAAACCCTAAGGGAACCTTCCAGAAGGAGGGGGGAACTTGCCCCCCACTCTTCCCCCTAGGCCGCCGCCCTAGGGCTTGGAGGAGGGGCCAAGGCAGCCGGCCAGCCCCCCATATAAGGAGGGGCTGGGGCGCAGCCTCTCCCCACTCCAACCCTAGCCGCCGGCCAACTGCTGCCCCTCCACCTCCCTCTCTCGCGACTGTGCGTAGGCGATCCCTGCCGCAGAAACTCTCCACCATAAGCACCACGCCGTCGTGCTGCAGATCCAATCTATCTCTCCACCATACTTGCTGGACCAAGGAAGGAGGAGACGTCGCTGCATCGTACATGTGCATCTCTCGGAGGCACCGCCACTTGCGGCGTAGGATCGGATCGGATCGGATCGCGGGGAGGAGACGGCTAGTACGACTACATCATCCACGTTCTGTTGAACGTTTCCGCTGTGCGATATCTTCAAGGGTATGAAGATATCATCTACCTTTCTCGTTGATTACATCTCCTAGATTAGATCTTGGCTTTCTTGTTCGCATCCGTAGGAAATTTTTGATTTACTATGCTGCGAAACCCTACATAATGTTGTGGTTAGATTTATCTTAATTACTTTATTGTAGTTGCGGATGCTTGCAAGGGGTATAATCACAAGTATGTAGCATAGGTTCACCCCCATAACACCTATCAAATCAATGAAGATTAATCAACTATATGAAGCGAAAGCACTTAACGAAATTCCCGTGTGTCCTCAGGAACGTTTGGTCATCATAAGTAACACAACCGACTTATCCTTTGCTCTAGAAAGGATTGGGCCACTCGCTGCAATTATTATTACTATCTTTTATTTACTCATACTTTATTTATCTGCATTATCAAAAACCCCTAAAAACCCGTTTGCTAGTATTTACAGTGATTCCTTGATCAAAACTGCTTGTCAACACCTTCTGCTCCTTGTTTGGTTCGAGACTCTTATTTATCGAAAGTACTACGATACACCCCTATACTTGTGGGTCATCAAGACTATTTTCTGGCGCCGTTGCCGGGGAGTGAAGCGCTATTGAAGAGTGGAATTGGTAAATGAAACTTTTACTGTGAGTGTTGTTTTTATTTATGTCTGTTATTTTATTTTATTATGGAGAAGTCTCCATTTGATTCCCTATTTGGGAGTACTAGTGCCACTGTTACTGTTGTAGATGAACCACCGCCTGCTCAGTTGGATCCTTTTAAAATACCTATGAAAATTGTTGAACGTGTTATGAATAACTGCTATTTAGGAGATGGAACTGTCCATCCTGGTGATCATTTGCTCTTTATACATGAATTATGCGAGTTGTTCAAGTGTGCAGGTATTTCAACGGACCAAGTTAAGCGGAAGCTATTCTCGTTATCACTGAAGGGCAGAGCTACGGAATGGTATAAGCTGCTGAAGAATGGCTGATCTATTGGCTGGGAGGAAATTGTACCTCTCTTCTATTCTAAATTCTATCCTCCTAGTGAGATTCATAAAAATCGGAATCAAATATATAATTTTTGGCCTCATGATGGAGAGAGTATTGCCCAAGCGTGGGGGAGAATGAAGTTACTAATGCTCAAATGTCCCATTCATGAGCTCCTCAGTAATATTGTTATTAATAACTTCTATGCAAGGCTTTCTCTTCATGATAAGGATTTATTGGATGCTTCTTGTTCTGGATCATTTACACGTATGAAAGAAGAAGCTAAATGGGATCTTCTTGACCGTATTCAGGAAAATACTGAAGGATGGGAGAATGACAAAGGAAGAAAGTCAGGTGATGACCCACAAGTATAGGGGATCACAACAGTCTTCGAGGGAAGTAAAACCCAAATTTATTGATTCGACAGAAGGGGAGCCAAAGGGTATTTATAAGTCTTAACAGATGAGTTATCAATTTAGCTGCACCTGAAAACAGACTTGCTCGCAGCGGTTTATCATTAGCAACAATTTTATAGTGGTGATAGTAGTGAAATAGTAGCAACAGTAATAAAGTAAAGATGGGAACTGCAGCAATAGTAAACAGTAGGATTAAATAATGTAGGCATAGGGATGGATGAACGGGCGTTGCATGGATAAGATAATTCATGTAATAATCAAGACATGGGCAATTGCAGATAAATAATAATAAAGCATCCTAGTACTAAACAACCATAGGCATGTGTTCTGTATATAGTCGTACGTGCTCGCAATGAGAAACTTGCACGACATCTTCTATCCTACCAGCCTGTTTGCAGCAGGGCCTCAAGGGAATCTACTGGTAATTAAGGTACTCCTTTTAATAGAGTACCGAAGCAAAGCATTAACACTCGGTGAACACATATAATCCTCACATCATAGCCACCCGCTCCGGTTATCCCAATTGTTGTCACTTTGGAGCCTCGGGTTCCGGACAACGATATGTGTATACAACTTGCAGGTAAGACCATAAACAACAACTATCATCATAAGACAATAACAAGTTCAGATCTGAGATCATGGCACTCGGGCCCAAAGTGACAAGCATTAAGCACAACAAGTTGCAACAATGTCATAAGTACTAACAATAGATACTAGGCACCATGCCCTAACAATCTCATAGCAAATTATATGAATGATCTCATCCAATCCCTACCATCCCCTTCGCCTACATCGGGAATTACTCACACATGGATGGGGGAGTCATGGATGGTTGATGGAGAGACGTCGGTGATGATGATGATGATGATCTCCTCCAAATCCTCATCCCGGCAGGGTGCCAGAACGGAGTTTCTGGTTCTGAATCGCGGTTTCTGATGGTGGCAGCGTAGCGAAACTCTATATGGAAAAAACACCGAACTCCCGATAGTTTCAGGTCTAGAGGTATATGTAGGCGGAAGGAGGGCTCGAGGAGGTGGCTGGGGTGGCCTCACCACACCCTGGCGCGGCCAGGCCTGGGCCACGCCACCAGGTGGTGTGGCAGCCTCCCAGCCCCTCTTCGTCTCGTATTCTGGCTCCGTGGGTCTTCTGGTAAAATAGGATTTTTGCAGTTTTTTCTGGGATTTTTCCTGAAAGTTAGATTTCTGCACAAAAACAATACACCAGGGCAATTCTGCTGAAAACAACATTAGTCCGTGTTAGTTGTATTCAAAACACACAAATTAGAGGAGAAACAACAGCAAAAGTGTTCGGGAAAGTAGATACATTTTGGACGTATCAACTCCCCCAAGCTTAGCTTATTGCTTGTCCTCAAGCAATTCAGTTAACAACTGAGTGCGATAAAAGAAACTTTCACGAACACATTTGCTTCATGAGATGTATATATTCTCACTATATGATCAAGTACTCAGGCAATTCATAATAAGAAATATGGAACTAATGTTATCTCATAGTCAAGCAAGCTATGAAAGAGTGCCAATACACTAATAACAAGTAACATGGAACATAAGAAGCTACAAGATTGTAATGCTCATAATAAGATATGAAAGAGTGGTATCCCGCTTGCCTTTATTTGTGGAGCAAAATATAAATGCTGAGGCACCTCTGAAGTTCAAGGGAAGACTAGAAGTAAAAATATCAAAGATACAAGCATCAAAGTTATACCACAATTAACCGTATTCCGAGACAAGCATATTACACTAAGAATGACAGCTATGCTCTCAAGAAAGTGCTTAAAGTTAGAAGATGGAGACTCAGCATAAAAGTAAAAGTAAAGCCCTTCGTAGATGGAATCAGTGATTTAACATGTGCTAGATCTTTTCATTTGTAAAACAGAGGTAAAAATTTGCTTTGAGAGGTGGTTGTTTCATGTCAACGACTGGCAATGGGTTCTTGCTATCTTCCATACTAAACAAGTGAGAGCGGTTCTGAGTTCTTTGAAAATTTGGCACATTGGTGCTCTTTTATAAAGCTTTGGCACTCCTCCCCACTTTTTCCTTTCTCAAACCATGGCTAACCGATTCCATCGGGTGCCCACCAACTTTCACATACCATGGAGGAGTGCCTTTTTTTCTTTTTTTTTAGATTTAGATTACAATGGTCTGGCCAGCTCCCTTGCAAAATTAATGACAAGCAGATGAAGCATGCAAGTCGAGGGATACTTAATTTAATAAGGAATATAGCAATTCCGACCGCTACGTCCTCATGAGCTAAAAACAGTGGCACAAAATGAGAAGTATTTGAAAGTTTTGAAAGGTAGCATATGAAAATTTACTTGGAATGGCTTTGAAATACCATGCATAGGAATTTATAGTGGACTCTTTGGGGTTACTTGGTTTTTAGGAGTTGGATGCACGAGCAGTATTCCCTCTCAGTACAAGTGAAGGCTAGCAACGGACTGGGAAGCGACAAATTGAGAGAGCAATAACTGTCATAATCATGCTTGCGACAAAACAAAATTAATATAGGCATAAAAACGATACAAGAGCTCTGAGGCAAAGTATATCATCGAGGCTTAATTGAATTTTTTTGTTTAGTCATATGCATGCTTGAGCATGTGCCAAGTCGATTCAAATAAAACTTTCAAAGGAGGATACCACAGTGTCATACCGTCTTATGAATAAAATAATGCAAGCAAACATCTACATGACATGCTACAAGCTATTAGTAAATTGAAACTAATCATATGAGAGCAAGAACTACAAAGCATCCATTAGATAACATATACCTTACATGAACAGGCTAAGCACGTCCACATAGATGAGTATATGTACAAAAATGAAAACAAATAGAGTTCATACTAGCCTCTTACCACATCTCGAGTCGCATATGTTGTCATTATTGCCTTTCACTTGTGTGGCTTGAATAATATGAAGTGATAACCAAGCTCCAATGGAGTCACGGGAGACTGAACTTTGCAACAAACTTTACAAACCGAAGAAGAACAACAAATATTTTTGGTTTTTCGAATTTTGCAACAAGAACATAAGGAAACAGCAAACAAAGCAAAATCTTTTTGGATTTTTCAAATAACAAACCGAAAATAAGGAATAAAGCAAACCAAAGCTAGATGACTAAAAAGGTAAACAAAGAGAAACAACGGAAATATTTTGGGTCTTTTTGTGTTTTGGAAAGTGGAAATAAGAACAAGAAAAACAAAGCAAAGCAAGAAAGCGAATCATGGATATACAAAGTACCGACAAAATATGATTTGTAGATGAGTGAATCGTCGGCGTACCTCCCCCCAAGCTTAGGCTTTTGGCCTAAGTGGAGATCAATCCCAACTCATCCATGAGGTGGCGCCTCCAAAGTATGACGAAGAAGTACCTTCATCCTGATACGAGCTCGAGGACGCCCCGGCGTGGTACATGGTGTAGTGGTCAGCTGGCGCCTCCTCTTCCTGGTGTGAGGCACCCTACTGTGTATGGAAGCCGAGCAGCCTGAGCTGCTCGTCCAACTCCTCCTTAGAGCGCGACCATGGTCTCCTGCAAACACTGAACAAACTAGGCTGTGGCAAGGGAACTTCTCTTTCTTCTCCATCAGTGAACAACATTCTATAAACTAATTTCCCTACACATGAGTTAGCAGTAACAAAATGATGGAGCTTCATGGCAGCAAGGTCAAGTCTCTGTGGGGCCAACAAAGCATCATAAGGAGTAATAGAAAGTCCTAGAGTAGCAACAATGCGCGCAGTAATAATGCCTCCAAAAATAGGTCCCCTAGCATCTAGGCGACGAGCAATAAGAGCACCGAGGTTATACTTTTTGCTAATATCAAGCGCAGTAGCTAGAAAAGCTAAATGATAGTTAGAGATATTGCTAGTGTTCCCCCTACCAAGAATACTAGTTGCAAGATAGTAAGTAAAATATCTAATAGTTGGGAGTTGAATGTTTCTTATCTTGCCACGCTGTGCTATGCGATCATCATTAGTCACTCCTCGGTAGAGCTCCAACAAATCAGTGGGTCGGTTCTGAATCTTCTTTGCTGTCCCAAACATGGGGATACCTAAAATACCACAAAACTTCTCCAAAGACATGGTGATAGACTTTTCATAAATCTTAAATGCAATGGAAGGCTTGAAATGAGAGTTAGTAAATTTAAAGCTTTCAACAAAAATCTTTGTGAGCAAAGCGTATTGATTACTCTCATCCGTCATATATGTAGTCAATCCAACCCTGTCAACAAGGAGTAAGAAATCCTCAAGAATCCCTGCATCACTCAAAAAGTTAGCACAAGGGAAGGTAGATGGATGCGCATCTCCATCATCCCCCTCATCGCCAATGGTTGGTGACATCAGATCTTCATTATAGGATGTCCTATGTTGAGCAGTGGATCTTGAAGGCCTAGATGCCCTTGGTGCTTCTCTTTCAAAGACTTGTCCATAAGTGTAGTTGTCCATTTCCCTTTTCTGATTTTTTTTTAACAAACCTCATAAAAATGATTTTGAGACAAACAAATGTAGGGAACTACTATAGGGAGTTGCAAGAGGGTAAACATGCATCAAAATAACATTTCTAAGCAATAGAACAAGCATGCAAACTCATCTAACCTATCACCTACAATGCTAAAATACTCAAGAAATACTCCACTAAACAAAATTCTAATTGGACAATCGAAGGAGTCACATACCGGAGAAAAAATGCTCCAAATCTCAGCAGCAAAGATGGGCTGAGCAAGGAGATCGAAAAATCACGAGGAAGAACAGCAAGAACACGGGTTTGAGCTGTGGTGTGGAGATATTTCAGGAGAGAGAGTGAAGTGGAGGTGGGGAGGTAAGTGGAGGGCCAGGGGGCCACCCTCACCATGCCACGGCGCGGCCAAGCCTGGGCCGTGCCACCACATGGTGAGATGGCATGGTGGGTCCCCCTGAGGTGTCCCAGGTGCCTCTCTGCCCCATATTTGACATAAAAATTTAAAATGAATTTTCTAGAATTTTTCGAGAAACTTTATTTTCGAGGATTTTTCAGAAATTGACAAGAGATTCAAAACTCGGGAAAACAAAGATGGAACGATAGAAAGTGAATTCAAACCAAGTCTACATCAGCTCTAAGATACTCTAATATGCATCTAAACCGTGAAAACAAAAGTGAACAAGGTGGGAGCATGAATAAAGAAAAGTAAATGCAGTGAAAACATAGTTTCATTCATTCAAAAACTGCTTTGTTAACAAGGTTGATCAAGTCTTGTTACCAAACCACTTTTCTATGAGGCAAAACTTTGCATTTCTCTAAATTATTATGTTACCTCGACCTTGATAGGCATAGTCCCAACCATAACAATTTGATATTCTTCTTTGGGCTTTGGCTCTGAACAATAAATTTGACCAACTTTGATGGTCTCAACATTCTTGATTGAGTTTAGAGCATATTTTCTATCAATCTTCTTGGGAAAATAAACTATGAGCTCTTTATCATTAACATTAAAAGTGACTTTCCCTTTGGTTGCAATCAATAACAGCACCTGCAGTGTTTAGAAAAGGTCTCCCAAGAATAATAGACATATTGTCATCTTCTGGCATTTCCAACACAACAAAGTCAGTTAATATCAAACAGTTATTAGCAACTTGAACGAGAACATTCTCACATATACCAATAGGAATATTAGTAGACTTCTCAGCCATTTGCAAAGATATATCAGTTGATATCAATTTTTCTAAATCAAGTCTCTTATAGAGAGAAAAAGGCATTACACTAACTCCGGCTCCTAAATCACATAAAGCAGTTCTAACATAATTATTTTTAATGGAGCAAGGAATAGTTGGTATACCTGGATCTCCAAGCTTCTCTAGAACTTTACCATCAAAAGAATAATTAGCAAGTAAAGTGGAAATTTTCTCACAAGGAATCTTCCTCATGTTAGTAACAATATCTTTCATATACTTTGAATAAGGAGGCATTTTAATAGCAATAGTCAAAGGAATTTGCAAAAATAAAGGTCTCATCCATTCACAAAACCTGTTGTAATGTTCTTCTTCCTTGGATTTATGTTTCTTAACAGGTTAAGGCATTGGTTTTTGCACCCAAGGTTCTCTCTCATTACCATGCTTGTTGGCAATGAAGTCTTCCGTAGTGTACTTTGAATTTTTAGCAAGCTTTTCTGGTTCCTCTTCAACTTCTTCTTTATCGGAAGCATCACCACTTTCGGTTTCAGCATCAGAAATAGAAAAACTATTAGGATTTTTACTTGTTTTGGAAGACTCTGCAACCGTTTTATGCTTCTTCTTCTTCTTCTTCTTGGAAGGAATATCATCACTTGAAGTATGTTGAGAATCCTGCTCGATCCTCTTAGGATGCCCTTCAGGATATAAGGGGTCTTGAGTAGTAGCACCACCTCTAGTGCATATTTCACACACTTGTTTTTCTCTTGAAGCATTAACTAGCAAATCTTTTTGCACCTTGGTAAGATGATCAATTTGAGTCTGAACCATTTGAAAATGTTTAACAAGCATCTTCACATCATTGCAGGTTCTCTCCACAATATCCTGCAACTTGTTAATAACTCTAGAATTTTCCAACAAATGATTCTGCACTCTCTTGTTAAAATTATCTTGCTTAACAATGAAATTATCAAACTCATCTAAGCATTGATCAGGAGGTTTAGAGTAAGGAATATCTCTATTATCAAAACTTTGGAGAGAGTGTACCTCAATAGTAGATGAGCGAGGGATTGGCTTACATAATTCTTCTATAGGTGGTAAATTCTTCAGATCTTTAGATTTAATACCCTTCTCCTTAAGAGATTTCTTAGCTTCTCTCATCACTTCATCATTTAATTCAATCATTCCTCTCTTCTTTGGCATTGGCGCTGGTGCTGGATCTGGTGTTGGCGTTGGTGCTGACTCTGATGTTGACTCAGCCATAGTCCAATCATCATAATTCCGGCTTATTTTAGCCATCAATTCTTCAGCTTCAGCTTCAGCTAGAGTCTTTTTCCTAAAAACACCACCAGCACAACTATCCAAGTATGTCTTAGATTCAATAGTTAGTCCATTATAAAATATATCAAAGAGTTCATTTTTAGGCAATGGCACTCTAGGCAGTACTCTAATTAAAGAGCAAAACCTTCCCCATGATTTCGGCAGTTTCTCTCCTATTACCTGCTCAAAGTCAAAGATTCTCTGCAAAGTAGTATGTTGAGCACTAGCAGGAAAATATTTCTAAAAGAAAGCATTAACCAAAGCAATAGGACTATCAATAGATCTAGGGAACAAATTATTAAACCAAGTTTTAGCTGCACCTTTCAATGAAAAAGGGAAAATCTTAGCAACAAAGTAAGTACGCAGCTTAGTATCATCCGAAAACAAATTACTCAAAGAAGAAAGCTCATTCATGTGCTCCATAGCACTCTTACTTTCAGTACCACAAAAAGGTTCTTTCTCAACAATAGATATGTAAGATAAATCCAAAGAGAAATCATAGTCCTTATCACTAATATTTATGGGAGAAGCAACAAACTTAGCATCAGGAGATAACTTGTATCTAACAGCACGTCTTGCAAGAAGATCTCTAATAGCACCAGTATCACTAGTAGCATGAAATTCATCAATAAAAGCATCATCTAGTTCAATATAAGCATCATCAAAATCATCACTAGGGTGTTCCCTAGACTCAGGTAAACTAACGGGTGTAATAGTGGTGTTCCCCATTTGCTTACTCCTAGCAATTGTAGCCTCTAAAAAGGAACCTAACAAACCAATCTCATCAAGCACAGTAGAAGCATCATCAAAACTATCAGTAGCATTTTCAAACTCAGCAGAAGAAGTAGCATGTGCATGCAGTGGTGTAAGCAACTTACTCATAACAGATGGCGAATCAAGAGCAACAGAGGTGTTCAGAGTCGTACCTCTTCTTTTAATGGATGGTAATATAGGAACTTTTCCATCACGAGGTTTACCCATGATGAATGGATTGCGGCGAACAATATGAATTCCAAGTGAACTTATAAATAAAGCTATGCTCCCCGGCAACGGCGCTAGAAAATAGTCTTGATGACCCACAAGTATAGGGGATCGCAACAGTCTTCGAGGGAAGTAAAACCCAAATTTATTGATTCGACACAAGGGGAGTCAAAGGATATTTATAAGACTTAACAGATGAGTTGTCAATTCAGCTGCACCTGGAAATAGACTTGCTCGCAACGGTTTATCAGTATCAATAGTTTTATAGTGGTGATAGTAGTGAAATAGTAGCAATAGTAATAAAGTAAAGACGAGAATTGTAGCAATAGTAAACAGTGGGATTAAATACTGTAGGCATAGGGATAGATGAACGGGCGTTGCATGGATAAGATAATTCATGTAATAATCAAGACATGGACAATTGCAGATAAATAATAATAAAGCATCCTAGTACTAAACAACCATAGGCATGTGTTCCGTATATAGTCGTACGTGCATGCAATGAGAAACTTGCACGACATCTTCTGTCCTACCAGCCTGTTTGCAGCAGGGCCTGATATCCCACAAGTATAGGGGATCGTGTGTAGCCTTTTCGATAAGTAAGAGTGTCGAACCCAACGAGGAGCTAAAGGTAGGATAAACGTTCTCTCAAGTTCTATCAACCGCTGATACAACTCTACGCACACTAAACATTTGCATCATCTAGGAAATAAAACTAGTGCAACAATACGGGTATAAGAGATAGCTTTGTAAGATAATAAATACAAGAAAGTAATTGTTACTGCTGCAGCAATAAAATATACTAAGTAACCATAAACTAACAGTACCATGAGTGTGGAAAAGTGGTGGTAATAGTGGTGGCTTTGTCTAAGTTCAATTAGTGAATAAATCGGGTTCATTGTCTTCGATGCAGTTTTCTAAATGGGAGAGGCTAAATATACAAGAACTTTACTACTTGGAAATACAAGTACTATATGATTGGATTGTTAGCAAGCATCCGCAAATACTAACAATGCATTAAGGTTTCCCCAACCATAGCCTTAAGTTAATGGTCCTCTTACTCCCATACGTGCAACATTCCGGTTCGCGTCCTCAGGTTTCTGTCGCTCTGGCAGGACTACCCCCTTCCTTTTGCACATACTACTAACCCTAAGATGTTTAATCCATGCGCGCATAAATATAATGGACACCAAAGGATAGTACCATATCAACATAGAACTCTAATGAACCAAAGACATTCAACAAATCAATCTAAGAACAAATAAACTATGCAAACATGACATAGATCATAGGATACATATTATAGCATCAAACACCATGTTTACATAGGACGGTACAGAGGTATGTGGGAGGATGAACCACTGCATAATAGGAGGAGTTGGTGATGGAGATAGCGGTGAAGATGGCAGAGATGAGCAGCAAGGGGCGCGGGCGGCGGCGGCACGGGGGACTCCCCCGCCGCCGGCATCATGGGGGAGCGCCGCCCCTTAGCCCCCTTCCTTCATGGCTTCATGGGAGCCCTCCCCCATGGAGATGGGATCCATGGGGGAGGCGAAAACGTGGCTCTGGTGGCTGCAAATTCGTGGGTGGAGGTGTCTCCCACGAGCTAGGGTTCCTCCCTTTATATAGTCTCTCGGATTCCCATCTCCCCATCTTGGGCCGCACTAGATCGGGCCTAACTCGGCCGTCCGGACACGGAATTAGGTGAATTTTATGTGCAGAACGTTTGCCGTGAAATTCCTACAACTTTGTAGTTGAAGAGTTTTCCGTTTGACGCTGTGTTCGACTCGTAACGTGACCATCTTCGAAAAGAGTTCTGGCACAGATTTCTAGAAAGTCTCAATTTGACTCCAACAAGGTTTCCACTTGTATTCTTTGTAATTCCTACATATTAAAGTGTAAAACAAGAACATTGTGCACTTTTGCAACTATTAGTAGGTTAGTCCAAATAAATCATAAAAGTGCCACAAAGTGTAGACAAAACATATAGCAATTGGTATAAAACAAGCATGGAGCATCAAAAATTATAGATACATTTTGTCGTGGGGATGACTTAAGGGGGATGCCACGTGCCGAGCTATTTGCCGGATGGCATCCCAGGAGTCTCCACGGCTCGAAGACAAGAAGACCGGCACCGCCGGGAGGGCCGGCTGTGCCAGCAGCCGGCTGGCGACTCCACCGAGGAGAACTGGAGCCGGGCGATGAAGACAAAACCTCCCGACGGTTGTCTGGCCGAAAGTAGGTCGGCCCCGACAGGAGCGACAGAGGCCAAGGACGGAATGACGCCCGCCACGACCGGCCTCAGCCAATGAGAGATCGAAGACCCTTCCCCACGACGGGATCCAAGGCAAAAGAGAAGGGATATGCCCTCCAGATGCCGGCCCAGGGAAAAGGCACTTTATAAAGTGCCTTTGCCAGAGCAGGGTCAGAGGATCACGCCAAGGACACCGCCGCCAAGGAGCCGGCAGCCGGCCGAGGAGCCGGCAGCCGGCCGAATCGTTACCCAACCTGTAACCAGGCCCCCGCCTATATAAGGGGGCCTGGACCCTTAGCATAGGGGAGATCTGATCTTCTTCTTCCTCCTCTAGCCCGAATAGCTCAAGGAGCGTTGTAATCGATACTGTCTAAGCAATACGAAGCAGGCAGGAAGTAGGGGTTTCACCTCCACCCGGGATGGCCCTGAACCTGGGTAAACCGTGGTGTCTCAGTAGGCATAATCCCAAGCCGGGCCCCTCGTCTCCACCGTCGAGCCCCTCTGATAAGCCTACCCATGGCTACTGTCTCTAAATTCCCACGACAGTTGGCGCCCACCATGGGCCAAAGCGCGGCGGCGAGCGGAGTCAAGTTCTGGCCGGGACCCTCCAGCGAGAAGGTCGCCTCCGGCCTCGTCTGGAGGTTCGGCACCTTCGACTACATCAGCGACAACTTGTCCCACTTCGAGAACGGCTTCAGCAACAGTGGCTCCTTCCTCGACGTCGGCAGCCACCGCTTCTACGTCGCCAAGCCCTTCCCGGAGGAGGTGACCGACGTCTTTGACTCCCTCTGCGACAGAGGCTCGAGCTGCGGTGAAAGCAGCAATCTTGGCGCCATGGTCGAAGTGATGGCCCTGGGAGAAGAGAAGGGCGGTGACTCTCTGCGCCCCGAGTGCCCGTCGCCCAGACGCCTTCTTCCACAGGAGCAAGATGCTCCACTCCCAGAGCAGGAAGCCCCGGACGTCTCCGTGGTGGACCTGCGCGCTCCCCTCGACCGCGTCATCGACCCCGCCCGGGTCGCCGAGGCCCTGGAGCGGACGCGCCTCGTCCTCCTCAGCAAGGTGGCTGAGGATGAGGCCAACCGGTGCCGCGCGAGTACCACGCTTAGCGAGTTCTACGACGTGCATAGAGACGCACCAACCAAGCTCGCTCGTGACCTGCAGCGCAGCTTCGCCACCGCCGTCCCTAGCCAGATCCAGCGGTCGCCATCGGCAAGCCGGGGCCGCGGAGGGCGCGGACGAGGCGGCCATGTCCCGAGCGGCAACGCCCAAGGCCGCCGCGTTCAGCAAGGTAGCGGAGCAAGCAGGCCACACTTGATCGCGGAGTCAGCACTAGGGTCGGAGTCCCAGGCTCGCCCATCGGCGCTGCACATCCACCTGTGGCTTGACCACGCCGAGACGCTCCCCAGAGGATCTGCTAGCTCAAAGCGAGCGGCTTCTGACCAAGGAGGCCCGGGTGCTGCTGGAAGCGGTCATGGGCAGAAAGAGGGCAAGTACACCCTCGATGCGGCACTTGATCAGCCGTGTAAGTTTCACACCTCCCCAGGCAGGGAAGCGACCCACTCCACGCATCAGTGCCGTTTCATGAGAGAGCTGGAGCAGCGCGCTCGGCAGATCCCTGGTGCGTCGCAAGCACAGCTGGCTGGAGGTCAGGAGGACCAACAGCGAGGCCCAGCTGGAGGCGAGTCGGACCAAGACGATGACTTCCCGGCGGATGTTGAGCAATATCATATCTTCACTACCCCCGGCAAGGACAAAAGAAATGACCTTTGGCATGAGGCAGAGGTGAACGCCGTAATGCCTGCAGAGCCCCAGTTCATGCACTGGTCTGAGGCGGCCATCACCTGGGGGCGCAAGGACCATCCGCGGCTAATGTCCAGCCCTGGAGAGTACGCTCTGGTTCTGGACCCAGTCGTGTGTTCTGATACGCACATGTGCCGGTTCTCCCGCGTGCTCATCGACGGCAGTAGTAGTATCAACCTTCTTTACCGAAGCTCTCTGGAGAAGTTGGGCATCCCGCTTGCTCAACTGAAACCGAGCCGGCTCACCTTCCATGGCATCGTGCCTGGGCATTCTTGCACCCCTTTGGGTAAGGTGCAGCTGGAGGTTCTCTTCGGAAAGAAGGGGAATAACCGCCGCGAGCCTATCTGGTTCCAGGTGGTGGACATCAGCAGTCCCTACCACGCGTTGCTCGGCCGTCCGGCCCTGGCCAAGTTCATGGTGGTGCCACATTACGCCTATCTGAAGATGAAGCTCCCAGGACCCAGAGGCGTGATCACTGTCTCAGGAAGCTTCAAGAAGTCCCTGGCCTATGCAAAGGAGAGATCACAACTGGCAGAGGCACTGGTCATCGCCGAAGAGAAGCGGCAGCTTCTACATCGCGTGGAGCTGGCCCAACAAGATGTTCCGGTTCGCCAGTCGCCGGTGGAGCAGTTCAAGCCGGCTAACGACACCAAGAAGATCCTGTTGGACGAGAGTGATCCATCCAAGTATGTCATCATCGGCACCGGCCTTTCCGCTAAATAGGAAAGCGAGCTCACCAGCTTCCTCCGTGAGAATCGAGACATCTTTGCATGGTCTCCAAAGGACATGCCAGGTGTGCCGAGGGAGCTGGCTGAGCACTCACTCAACGTCAGGCCGGATGCCAAGCCGGTCAAGCAACCGTTGCGACGCTTTGCAGAAGAGAAGAGGAAAGCTATTGGCGAGGAGATCGCCCGGCTCCTTGCAGCCGGCTTTATCATGGAGGTGTTCTACCCTGATTGGCTTGCGAACCCAGTCTTGGTCCTGAAGAAGAACAACACTTGGCGAATGTGTATTGACTACACCAGCCTCAACAAGGCTTGCCCCAAGGATCCATTTGCGTTACCGCGCATCGACCAGGTGATTGATTCCACAGCCGGCTGTGACCTGCTGTCCTTCCTGGATGCCTATTCAGGCTACCACCAGATCCCGCTCTTCCAGCCGGATCAGATCAAGACCTCCTTCATCACCCCATATGGAGCCTATTGCTACGTTACCATGCCGTTCGGCCTGAAGAACGCTGGAGCCACTTACCAGCGAACCATGCAGCGATGTCTGCAGGGGCAGATTGGGAGGAACGTGCACGCCTATGTGGACGACGTGGTGGTGAAGACTAAGCAGAGCGGCACGCTCCTGGATGACCTCAAGGAGACCTTCGCCAACCTGCGGCGCTATCGCATGAAGCTCAATCCTGAGAAGTGCACCTTTGGTGTGCCGGCTGGACAGCTCCTAGGTTATATCGTTTCCCAGCGAGGGATCGAGGCTAACCCCTCGAAGATAAAAGCCATCGAGGCCCTAGAGAAGCCCACCCAGCTCAGAGATGTGCAGAAGTTTGCTGGTTGCTTGGCCTCGCTCAGCCGGTTCATCAGCCGGCTCGGGGAGAAGGCCATGCCGCTATACCAGCTGATGAAGAAAACAGACCACTTTGTTTGGTCCCAGCGCGCTGATGACGCCTTCAACGACCTCAAGCGAGCCTTGTCTACCGCGCCAATCTTGGCTGCGCCGGCTCCACGAGAGCCAATGCTCCTCTACATCGTGGCAACTCCGCGAGTCATCAGTGTCGTGATCATGGTGGAGCGCACCGAGGAAGGCAAAGAGCTGCCGGTTCAGCGCCCGGTGTACTACCTGAGTGAGGTGCTCACTCTCTCCAAGAAAATTACCCGCACCACCAGAAGGTCGTGTACGGCGTGTACATGGCGGCCAAGAAGCTGAAGCACTACTTTGAGGAGCACCCAATCACGGTGGTGAGCACCACTCCGCTCTCGGAGATCATCGGGTGCAAGGACACGTCAGGAAGAGTGGCCAAATGGGCGATTGAGCTCGCAGCTCATACCGTTCAGTACAAGCCCAGGACGACGATCAAGTCGCAGATCATAGCGGATTTCATCGCTGATTAGGGAGAGCACCAATACCTGCCGCCGGCTCCAGACTCCACCCACTGGCGCATGCACTTCGATGGCTCCAAGCTGCTCGGGGGCTTGGGAGCCGGCGTCGTCCTCACCTCTCCCAAGGGAGACAAGCTGCAGTACGTGCTGCAGATGCACTTCCGTGCGTCGAACAACGTCGCTGAGTACGAGGCCCTGGTACATGGGCTCAAGATGGCCAAGCAGATCGGCATCAGGAGGATCCTCTGTTTCGGAGACTCCGACCTAGTGACGCACCAGGTCTCAGGGGATTGGGATGCCAATGATGCCAACATGGCTTCCTATCGCTTCTACGTGCAGCAGCTCAGCGGATTCTTCGAGGGCTGCGAGTTCCACCATGTCCCCAGAGCAAACAACAAGGAAGCAGACCGGCTGTCCAAGATCGGCTCCACCAAGCAGGACATCCCAGCTGGGGTGTCCCTGGAGATCATCCATAAGCCGTCTATCAAACCTTCGCCGGAGTCCATATCCATCGACGTGCCTGGAGACCCAGCCCCGGCTCAGGTGCCACCACCGGACCCGGGGGCTGCCGTCTCGGGGCTGAAGGAGGCAGCCGGCCAGCCCAGCGTGGCCGGCTCGACGAAGGACAAGGGGACTGCCGGCTCCACGCCTGCTCCCCCAGCCGGACAATCAGATGAAGCCAGCGCAACGACGGACCCGGGGGCTGCTGATCCTCTGGTCGCCAGTGTCTTCCACATACGGGAGATACCTTCATGGGCGGAGCCATTCTCCAACTACCTCATCACTGGGGACTTGCCGCAAGACAAAGCGGAAGCTAGGCGAATTCAATGTCGAGCTGGGGCGTACACCATCATCAACAGCGAGCTGTACAAGCGCAGCGTGTCAGGCATCTTCCAGAAGTGCATCGAGCCGGAAGAAGGGATAGAGCTACTAAGAGAGATACACCAAGGGGAGTGCGGGCATCACACATCTTCCAGAGCCTTGGTGGCCAAAGCCTTCCACCACGGCTTCTACTGGCCAACGGCCAAGCAGAACGCAGAGCAGCTGGTGAAACAATGCAACGGTTGCCAGCGCTTCTCCAAGCACAGAAACACTCCAGCGGCAGCCCTCAAGACCATCCCGCTCACCTGGCCGTTCGCTGTCTGGGGCCTGGACATGGTAGGGCCATTCAAGACCGCACCCGGGGGCTTGACGCATCTGTTGGTTGCTGTGGACAAGTTCACCAAGTGGATCGAGGACAAGCCAATCAAAAACTTGATGGCTCGTCCACAATCAAGTTCTTCAACGAGATCATCACAAGATATGGAGTTCCCCACAGCATCATCACCGACAATGGGACAAACTTTGCGAAGGGAGTCTTTGCCGATTACTATGGCCAGAAAGGCATCCGGTTGGACTTAGCGTCAGTGGCGCACCCTCAGACAAATGGGCAAGTGGAGAAGGCAAATGGGCTGATCCTGGCTGGCATCAAACCAAGGCTGGTCGAGCCTCTCGAGCGCTCAGCCGGCTGTTGGGTCGAGGAGCTACCCTCGGTGCTCTGGAGCCTGCGCACCACTCCAAATCGCTCTGTTGGCTTCACACCTTTCTTCCTGGTCTATGGAGCAGAAGTGGTGTTGCCCACGGACATCGAGTTCGATGCGCCCAGAATCGTCCAGTACACAGAGAAGCAAGCAAAAGAAGCTCGTGAAGATGGCGTCGACCTCCTCGAGGAGGCACGAGAACAAGCTCTGGCCAGATCAGCGCTCTACCAGCAGCAGCTGCGACGATACCACAGCCGGAAGATTCGCCCGCTCGCGTTTCGCGAAGGAGATCTCGTACTCCGGCTGGTCCAAAGCACCAAGGGCATGCACAAGCTGTCTCCTCCCTGGGAGGGACCATTCATTGTCAGCCGGGTGCTGGGCAATGGGGCATATTACCTCAACGATGCACAAGAGCCCAGAAAGAACAAGGCAGATAACTCTGACAAGGAGACCGAGCATCCCTGGAATGTCAGTCTCCTAAGACCTTTCTTCTGCTAAGGCAAAAGCTTGTACCCCGAAAAACGTGTCAATGAATAAAGGAAAACAGAGCGGCTAGTTACGGCCGGCTCCAAGGAAAACACTTCGTGTATGTTTTGCTTCCTGCGTTATTCACTTGATGGGCAGCCGGCTCCGGGCACCGAGCCACAGCCGGCAGCTCCGAAAAACGATCGACTTCCCGCCAGCCGGACGAGTACTACGTATGAAGAAGGTCTCGAGCCCAACCTCCACCTTCTGGCTCCGCGCAGCCGGACGGATAGGAGCCGACAGGCCACATACGAAGGAAAGCCGCAGAGCAGAACCGTAAACGATAGAAAAATCGCTCAACCAGGTGTTAAGGGCAATGTCTGTTAACTAAGCGTTGGCTAGCATGAGTCGGGGGCCCGATAGACTGAAGTACTACTTCTCACTCCGCGGCACGCTCCCACCCTAGGCCGGCATTCGGCTGCCGGCCCAAGGGAGACCAACCGGCACCAGGCTGCCGGTTGGGGGTAGAAGGGCCGAAGGGTGGAAAGATTAAGGAAAAAGTTGAGGGAACCAGACAAAGGCAAGCCCAGCGAATGGTTGATAGTCACAGTCTCCCAACGCTTGGGCTGAGAAGCCACGCCCAAGAGGTTCGAAGCTAGAGCTGCCTCACTTGGCGTTGGCATCGTTCGTGAAAAGTTAGTTTCGAGCTAGCTATCAATCCAGCTACCCCAAAACTCGGGGGCTAGGGGGAAAGGGAATCCGCCCTCAAAAGTAGGCCGGTTCTAGTACCTCGTCGGCTATCCGATTAGCTGGCGCTGTGACATGATCGACAAACGAGCAATAAAATCGAAACCTAACACGCGCAGAATAACGGCTAGAGCCGAAAACCGGGAAATCTACTCCAACCGCAGCAAGGAACGTGCGAAGGCTCGGGAAGGGAAACGTGCCGGCTCCGGCCCTCGCCCGAGCCGGTACGAGACTCAGCTTCTACTTCGACCCCGCCGAGCCGGAGCTAGCCCGTCCTTCCCAGGGCCGGCCAGCAGAAGCACCGGTCCTTCCGCGCTAAGGCTGGAAGACCTCGCCCGAGGCGTTTGCGCAAGTCAGCGACCACCGCGGTCCCTATCTACGGATTCGCATCACAATGATGTCAAGCAGAAGACATTTTGCGCGATGGCAAAGCACACAGCAAACAAGGAAAGACAAGTTTTCATTAAGCGAAAGTCTGAGGACTACAAAAGCTTCCTAAATCGCTACCCTAAGAGTGCCAAGCACTCCCAGCCCGGGGATGCTCGCCTTCCTCGGCCCGGCGCGAGCGCCGCATGGACTTTGCTCTGGAGAAGTCGGCGTTGGAAGTCGACGAGGTTCACCCTTCACGGCTGGGCGGCGAAGGCATGGGCGGAGAGGGTGCCGTCGAAGAGGCAGAGGGTGAAGTCCTCCTTCTCATCTTGGCGGGTGAGAAGGATGAACCAACCCTCATGCACGCCGTAGTCGATGAAGAACTTCGACCACCCGTCGCGAAAGTAGCACACCCCCTGGCCGTCGTAGTAGACCTCGACGCGGTACGTGGGCTGGCCGCCGCTGCATTCCCGTAGCCTGGCGTAAGCCATCTCCTGGTCCTCCATCGAGCTTGCGAACTGGGTTGGAAGGCGGAGAAGATCCCGGGCACCGGCAAGCATGGGGATGATGCAGGTGGACCATCCCTGGGCCGAGATATAGGCCGGCGGCTGGAGCGCCGGTTTCTCCAGCCAGGGCCGCGACGGGCCTAGCGGAGGAGGGGTCGCCGCGCGGGGCCCCGCGGGAGTAGCGGCGACCTTGAAGACAGCAGGGGCCTTCTTGTTTTTGCTGCCCGGTGGCCACCCACGACGGCGAGACGACGAAGGAGCAGCAGCCGCCGTGGAGGCAGTCTTCTTCCCGCTCCCCTTCGGACGGCCGGGCCTCCGTTTCTCCGGGACACCCGCGTCGCTGGGAGCTCCGGTCGCCTGGAGCGCGACGGAGGTGGAGGCAGCGGCGGCGGCCTTCGCCGCGAGGGCCTCCAAGGTGCTCTTGTTGCGGCTCCCTTTCGGGTGACCGCGTTTCCGGGATGCGGAAGGCGCCGTCTCCGGCACCTTAACCTCCCCCTTGTTCCCCTCCGAGGCCTTGTCGCCGATGGAAGTGGAGCCGCTAGGGGACGACATAGTCGGGCTGGGCTCAAAAAGGGAAGGCTCGAGCTTAGAGGAGAAATGGGGGATGCCCTTGGCAGTGAGTACGCTCGGTATTTAAAGAAGAGCGGCGAAGGTGTAACCCCCGACGTTTTGGTAACCACTCCCGCATCGTGTGCCACCGCGGCGGTTGTCGCAACAGATCGTGGGAGGAGTTGATGGGACACGTCGCTGACGTACGCCAGCCCACCTCGCATGATGATCCGGGAAGTTATGACGGTGGTGATTCCAAAGTCAAAATGACAAGACTGGCCACTGGCGCGCTGCGCCGGCCGCCGCGTGGGACAAGACCCGAAGCGGCGCAAGTTCCCAGGAGGCGGCGCGCCGGCTCGCGGCCGCCAGCCAGGTCGCATCTTGGAACCGGCTTGTCTTGAGACGGCCGGGAGAACTCCGCAAGACTTCACCTCGATGATTAAAGCGACCGAGCCGGATCAGAAACCCTGGGACTTCGACGAAAACGAGCAAGTCTTCGGCGCGAAGAGGAACCCGCCGAAGCCCCATGCTAGCCCATGAGACTTCGCCAGTTTCGGGGGCTAGTGTCGTGGGGATGACTTACAGGGGATGCCACATGCCGAGCTATTTGCCGGTTGGCATCCCAGGAGTCTCCACGGCTCGAAGACAAGAAGACCGGCACCGCCGGGAGGGCCGGCTGTGCCAGTAGCCGGCTGGCGACTCCACCGAGGAGAACTGGAGCCGGGCGATGAAGACAAAGCCTCCCGACGGTTGTCTGGCCGAAAGTAGGTCGGCCCCGACAGGAGCGATAGAGGCCAAGGATGGAATGACGCCCGCCACGACCGGCCTCAGCCAATGAGAGATCGAAGACCCTTCCCCACGACGGGATCCGAGGCAAAAGAGAAGGGATATGCCCTCCAGATGCCGGCCTAGGGAAAAGGCACTTTATAAAGTGCCTTTGCCAGAGCAGGGTCAGAGGATCACGCCAAGGACGCCGCCGCCGAGGAGCCCGTAGCCGGCCGAATTGTTACCCAACCTGTAACCAGGCCCCCGCCTATAAAAGGGGGCCTAGACCCTTAGCATAGGGGAGATCCGATCTTCTTCTTCCTCCTCTAGCCCGAATAGCTCGAGGAGCATTGTAATCGATACTGTCTAAGCAATACGAAGCAGGCAGGAAGTAGGGGTTTCACCTCCACCCGGGAGGGCCCTGAACCTGGGTAAACCGTGGTGTCTCAGTAGGCATAATCCCGAGCTGGGCCCCTCGTCTCCACCGTCGAGCCCCTCCGATAAGCCTACCCATGGCTACTATGTCTAAATTCCCACGACACATTTGCAACGTATCGGGCCTCAAGGGAATCTACTGGTAATTAAGGTACTCCTTTTAATAGAGTACCGGAGCAAAGCATTACTCGGTGAACACATGTGATCCTCACATCACAGCCATCCCCTCCGGTTATCCAAATTGCTGTCACTTTGGGGCCTCGGGTTCCGGACAATGATATGTGTATACAACTTGCAGGTAAGACCATAAACAACAACTATCATCATAAGACAATAACAAGTTCAGATCTGAGATCATGGCACTCGGGCCCAAAGTGACAAGCATTAAGCACAACAAGTTGCAACAATGTCATAAGTACTAACAATAGATACTAGGCACCATGCCCTAACAATCTTATAGCAAATTACATGAATGATCTCATCCAATCCCTACCATCCCCTTCGCCTACAGCGGGAATTACCCACACATGGATGGGGGAGTCATGGATGGTTGATGGAGAGACGTCGGTGATGATGATGATTATGATGATGATGAAGATCTCCTCCAAATCCCCGTCCCGGCAGGGTGCCAAAATGGAGTTTCTGGTTCCGAATTGCGGTTTCTGATGGTGGCGGCGTAGCAGAACTCTATTTGGGAAAAACGTCGAAGCCTCGATAGTTTTAGGTCTGGAGGTATATGTAGGCGGCAGGAGGGCTCGAGGAGGCGGCTGGGGTGGCCTCACCACACCCTGGCATGGCCAGGCCTGGGCCGCGCCACCAGGTGGTGTGGCGGCCTCCCAGCCCCTCTTCGTCTCGTATTCTGGCTCCGTGGGTCTTCTGGTAAAATAGGATTTTTGCAGTTTTTTCTGGGATTTTTCCTGAAAGTTAGATTTTTGCACAAAAACAAGACACCATGGCAATTCTGCTGAAAACAGCGTTAGTCCGCGTTAGTTGTATTCAAAACACACAAATTAGAGGAGAAACAACAGCAAAATTGTTCGGGAAAGTAGATACATTTTGGACGTATCATCAGATATAAATTATGATTATGAATGCATTAAATCTTTTATGCGAACTGATGACTTTCATAATATTAGTGTTGTTTATGGTCTTGATTCTCAAATACTTGCAAACTGTTTTAAGGCCTTTGCCTCTTATCTTGATATTCCAAAAAAGGAATAGAACAAGTACCATGCACCTTATAAAGATACTATTAATTGCATTCCTGCTAGAAATACTGAAATTTGTATTGTTGATCATGTTTTGCCTAACCTTATATTGAGAAAATACCTTTCCCTGCTAAGGTAAAGGAGCATTCTATGATAACTAATGTGATTAACAAAAGTACAAAGAAAGCTATAGAATCTGATGAACAAATAACTGTTACACATGCAGTAGCAATAGTAAAGGATCTTGTCACTGAAAATGTAGAAGATGGACACATTTTGTTCTGTGAAGATGCTTCTAATATTGTTTCACATCCTAGTAGATCTAGGAAAACTAGTGTTCCTGTGCTTTCTATCAGGATAGGTGATCATTGCTATTATGGTTTATGTGATATTGGTGCAAGTTCAAGTGCTATTCCTTATGAGCTTTATAGAGAAATCATGCATGAAATTGGTTCTTGTGAACTTGAAGAAATTGATGTGGTTATTCAGCTTGCTAATAGAGAAACTATCTCTCCAATTGGTATTGTTAGATATGTAGAAGTTCTATGTGGCAAGACTAAATATCCTGCTAATTTTCTAATACTTGGTTCAGCTGCTAGTAAAACTTGTCCTATCATTTTTGGTAGACATTTCTTGAACACTTGTGGTGCTATTATAGATTGTAAGAAGGAGAAATTTTTAACTAAATTTGATCGATAATCTTATGAGTTTAATTTTTCTAAGTTTGCCAAGGCTCCTTATGAAACTGAATTGCCTAATGAAGATTTTAGAGTTGAACAACTTGCCTCTATTGCTCTTGCTCCTAACAATGCTTTGCAGCAATATATGGAGGACCACGAAAGTGAGATCTTTATGGAAGAAAGAAATAAGATTGACGAGATTCTTCTTTGTCAACCAGAGATGCTTAAACACAATTTACCTATGGAAGACTTGGGTACCACATTACCACCCAAAGAGGATCATGCTTTCGATTTATAACTTTTACCTGACGATGTTAAATATGCTTATATTGATGATAAAAGACATATCCTATTATTATTAGTTCTAAACTTTCAGGGAAGGAAGAAGAAAGGTTATTGAAAGTATTGTGGAAACACCGAGGAGCTATTGGATATACTCTTGATGATTTAAAAGGCATTTCCCCTACTATATGTCAGCATCCTATTAATATGGAGCCTGATGCAAAGCTAGTTGTTGAACATCAACGCCGTTTAATTCCTAAAATGAAGGAAGTGGTAAGAAATGAGGTATTGAAACTGCTTGATGCTGGTATTATTTATCCTATTGCTTATAGTAGATGGGTTAGTCCTACGCATTGTGTGTCCCTAAGAAAGGAGGAATTACTGTTGTGCCTAATGAAAATAATGAGCTTATTCCTCAAAGAGTAGTAGTTGGTTATAGGATGTGCATCAATTTTAGAAAGGTTAACAAAGTTACTAAGAAAGATCATTATCCTTTACCTTTTATAGATCAAATGTTAGAAAGATTATCTAAGAAAACTCTTTTTTGTTTTCTTGATGGTTATTCTGGGATTTATCAAATTGCTGTTAAAAAGCAAGATCAAGAGAAAACCACTTTTACTTGTCCTTATGGAACTTATGCTTATAGACGTATGCCTTTTGATTTGTGTAATGCTCATGCTACGTTTCAAAGATGCATGTCTGCTATCTTTGATGGTTTTTGTGAATCAATTGTGCAAGTATTCATGGACAATTTCTTCTTCTATGGAACTTCTTTTGATAACTGTTTGCACAATCTTGATAAAGTTTTGCAGAGGTGTGAGGAAACTAATCTTGTTCTTAATTGGGAGAAATGCCATTGTATGGTTAATGAAGGAATTGTTCTTGGACATAAAATTTCTGAAAGAGGTATTGAAGTTGACAGAGCAAAAGTTGAAGCAATTGAGAAAATGCCCTGTCCTAGGGATGTCAAAGGTATTCGTAGTATTCTTGGTCATGCTAGTTTCTATAGGAGGTTTATTAAAGATTTCTCTAAAATTTTAAAGCCTCTTACTAATCTTCCCCAAAAAGATATACCTTTTGTTTTTTATGACGATTGTAAGGAAGCTTTCGAAATTCTTAAGAAGGCTTTAACTACTGCTCCTATTGTCCAACCACCTGATTGGAATTTACCCTTTGAAATTATGTGTGATGCTAGTGATTTTGCTGTAGGTGCTGTTCTTAGACAGCGAATAGATAAGAAGTTGAATGTTATTCATTATGCTAATAAGACTTTTGATGCTGCTCAAAAGAATTATGCAACTACTGAAAAATTTCCTAGCTATAGTCTTTGCTTGTGATAAATTTAGACCTTATATTGTTGACTCAAAAGTTTCTATTCATACTGATCATGCTGCTATTAGGTACCTTATGAAAAAGAAAGATGCTAAGCCTAGGCTTATTAGATGGGTGCTACTTTTACAAGAGTTTGATTTGCACATTGTAGATAGGAAAGGTGCTGAAAATCCCGTTGCTGATAATTTGTCTAGATTGGAAAACATTTCTTATGATCATATTCCTATTAATGATAGTTTTCCAAATGAATAGTTGGCTGCAATAAAAGTAACCTTGCGAGAGAGTCCTTGGTATGCTGATTATGCTAACTTTATTGTTTCCAAGTATTTGCCTCCAACCTTTACAGCTCAGCAAAGAAGGAAATTCTTTTATGACTTAAGGCATTATTTTTGGGATGAACCACATTTATATAAAGAAGGAGTGGATGGTATTATGCGAAGATGTGTTCCAGAATATGAACAATGAGAGATTTTGAGGAAATGTCATGGTAGTGCTTATGGAGGACATCATGCTGGAGATAGAACTGCACGAAAGGTTCTACAATCAGGTTTTTATTGGCCTACTCTTTTTAAAGATGCAAGAAATTTTATTTTTATAGTGTGCTGAATGTCAAAGAGTTGGTAATATTTCTAGACACAATGAAATGTCTATGAATTATTCTCTTGTTATTGAACCATTTGCCTGCTGGGGATTTGACTTTATGGGTCCTTTTCCTCCTTCAGAAGGTTATACTCATATACTTGTTGTTGTTGATTATGTTACTAAGTGGGTAGAAGCTATACCTACAAAGAGTGCTGATGGTGATACCTCGTTCAAAATGCTTAAGGATGTTATTTTTCCTAGATTTGGTGTGCCTAGATATCTTATGAATGATGGAGGTTCTCATTTTATTCATGGTGGTTTTAGGAAGACCCTTGCTAGATATGATGTTAATCATAGAGTTGCTTCAGCTTATCATCCCCAAACATGTGGGCAAGTAGAATTATCAAATAGAGAAATTAAGTCTATCTTGCAAAAGAGTCTTAATAAATCTAGAAAAATTGGGCCAGTAAGTTAATTGATGCTTTCTGGGCTTATAGAACTGCTTATAAAAATCCTATGGGTATGTCTCCTTACAAAATGGTTTATGGAAAAGCTTGTCACTTGCCTTTAGAAAAGAACACAAAGCTTATTGGGCAGTGAAAGAACTTAATAGAGATTTTAAACTTGCTGGTAAGAAAAGGTTGCTTGACTTGAGTTCTTTAGATGAATGGAGAAGTGAAGCTTATGAAAATGCTAGACTCTTTAAAGAGAAAGTTAAAAAATGGCATGATAGGAGAATTATTAAGAGAGAGTTCCATGTTGGTGAGAAAGTTCTATTGTATAGGTCTCTTCTCAGATTTTTTGCAGGAAAATTACTCTCAAAATGGGAAGGACCCTTTGTTATTGAAGAGGTGTATCGTTCAGGTGCAATAAAAATTGCTTCACTAAAAGATAACACTACGCAAGTGGTGAATAGGCAAAGACTCAAACATTATATTTCTGAAGATTATTATAATGAAGATATCGATATTATTTAAGTGGTGACTCCAGAAGAATTTATTAAAGAACAAATCTAGGAAACTGCAGGGTTCGTTTTCAAATGGGTAACAGTTTTAGTAAGAAAAAGTTCGCGTTAAACTTTCCAGCCTATAGTTTTGTTATTTTTATTAAATATGGAAAATTACGAGACAAAAACGGGTAGGAAACGGTGTCCGAGGGCACCATGCCACCCCGTGGTGCAGGCCCCTGGCCGTGCCACCACATGGTGTGATTGCCTCTGAGCTCGTCTCTGACTCGGTTTCATCCTGTACCTTCCTTTTGTCGTTAAACTTTTTGATATATAATCCCCTGGATTCCTTGAGGTACGTACATCATTCCCTCGTCATGTTTTTGTTTTGATATGTTTCTACCAGATTTCATCCTCAAATCTAGAGCCACCATGTCTTCTTCTGGATCATCCAAGGAGAACTCCTTCGCGGACATCGTTAATCATTACATGAATGAGCTGAAGATGCATCCCAATGAGTTGTTGCTCAAGGATGGAAGGTGTAGATAGAAGTTGTTTGGGGTCCTAAATGAGAGGGCAGTCTGGAAGCTAGGATGGAAGAGCTGGAGCAAGAAGTCTTTAGATACAAGAAGATGGCAAACGCGAAGTGGACATTATCCATAAGATAAATGCAGAACTCATCGTCGAGCACAAGAAGGAGACTACCAATCTTTGGGTTGATATCTTCTCGATCCACGAGACCACCAACAAATTACAAGCACAACTCTACGACGTGCAAAATCAAAACTGTGAGTATGAGACTAGGTTTAAATGCATAAGTTCTGCTGCCAGTTTCAGGATATTGGAAACCAATTCGTCCTTTGTTGATGGGGATTCTTTACCTTGGAAGTCCGATTATGATAAGGATTTACCACCACCATCGAAGGAGTAATTTGTCATTGGTATTGGCATCCCCTTGGCTTGTTCCAAGCTCAGGGGAGTGCCGCGGTATCACATCATTATCTTTTACCTTTTTACTTTTCAGTAGAGTCATATCATGAGTAGATAAGTTATCATATAGGATGGTTTACAGTGTGGAAGTATCTCTCCTTTAGTTGGTTATCTATGTATCCCTTGGTGTGAGTTGTCGTTATGGAATATTAATGAGAAGTCTTATCATTTACTTTCTGCACACTTTATTTTAGTTTACAATTTCTATTATATGATTAATCTTATTGTTAGTATTGGTATCACTTTGGGATCATAAGTAAATCTAGTTGGTTTTGGTAAACTTAGCATTGGTCAGTAGCAACAATACTTTGAGGCTTGAGTAGAAAAGAGAGAAATACATGTAGATACATTATTCCATTATCTTTCTTTCTTGATTGGCTCATAAGCTTAGTATTCTCAAGTTAAGATCGTTTGTACTTCCAAGGAAGATTGCATGATTGTTTTCTATCACGTGTATGTTTGTTTGTTTCACTCAACTCTTATGCTTGCTACCCAGCCTTGCTAGCCAAAAACCTGTACCGAGAGGGAATGCTTCTCGTGCATCCAAACCTTGAACCAAAACCCATGCCATTTGTGTCCACCATATCTACCTATTAGCATCATTGCTATTCCAAGTATATAACTCATGTTTTATCTATCTTCCAAATTAAAATGCTTGTTATGAGAAAATTAGTTAGTAAAGCTCTCATGAACTTGATGGCACATTTTTTTTTCTTGCACTTAATAATCTTGAACCATTGTGACTATCTTATGAAATTATATGCTTGCAAATTGTGAGTTGGGAGTTAGCACAACCATGCTTTCGTGGGGCAAGCTTTCAACATTGCACTTATTCCTATTTAGTTGATATCATGTTCTTTTGTCTATGGATGCCTAGCGGTGTGAAATAAAATGGAAACTTGTAAGCTCATGGAGTTTGCATATGTGTTAGAGAAATGCCTGGGCCGCCAACCCAAGCCATGCATCATTCATGGTGGAAATTTACAGCATACCATAGTGAGCACTCTATGAAGCATCTTCAATAAAAAACTATGCCCATAGTAAATAAAAGGATTGCTGAGATGCTCATTGTCTGTTTGTCTTGTCATTTTGGTATGGGAAAACTCCTATATCATGGGGCAGGAGGTACCCTGTGTGGCGTTCTCAATGATACATGTATGCTTACAATGACAAGAACTTATTTGGGACCTAAGTTGAGTAGCATGAGGTTTAGGTACTTGTATTCAAGGGGCATGAGGCATTCAACTTGTGATTTGTCAAGCATATAACTCATACTTGCCCTCACATTAACCTTAACCATTCAAGATACTTATGATAGGGGTAATGAGAGCTCAAAGCTAAGAGCATCTCCAGCCGTTGGCGCTCCCCACGGCCAAATCCGGTGCTAAATTGCACCGGATTGGACGAAAATTAGGCGTGGGGAGCGCCGAACTTCCAGTCGGCACCCCAGGAAGACGCCCGGAAATCAGCGTTTTTGGCTTATGTTTACAAATAAACGTTACAGTTCGGCGAATTTCATATAGTTTGCCAACATTTGGCTCAAATAAACGTTGCAGTTCGGCGAATTTCATACAGTTTAACAAAACAAGCAAATAATTTGACAAGTTTTCAAACAAATCCAATGGAAACTAGTTGGTGTTGCCTCGAAACCTCCATATGTGCTCCACCAGATCATCCTGCAGTAGTTGATGCATAGTGGAGTCTCGAATCTCCTAACGCATAGCGATGAACGCAGCCCATGATGCCGGCACCTGGTGATTAGGCTGTGCAAGAGGACCCTCTCTCTCATATGTGTAGCTTGTTTGCTCAAAGGAATCGGATACTTTTGCTCATTCTCAATAATCATGTTGTGTAAGCACACACGACAGTTTATCACCTCCCACATCTGATCTTTGGACCAACTCAAAGAGGGGAACCAGACTACAGCAAATCTCTGCTGGAGGACACCAAATGCACGCTCGACGTCCTTTCAACAACCTTCTTGTGCCTTTACAAACTCTATCTCCTTCAGGAGGATGGGACTTGAGATAGTCTTCACAAATGTTGCCCACTTTGGATAGATACCGTTTGCAAGATAGTATCCCTTGTTGTAGTGCCGGCCATTGATCACAAAGTCAACCGGGGGAGCATGACCCTCAACAAGCTTGGAGAAGATCGGCGAGCACTGCAAGACGTTGATGTCGTTGTTGGATCCTGGCATACCAAAGAAGGAGTGCCAAATCCAGAGATCATGGGTAGCCACTGCCTCAAGTACCACAGTGCAGCCTTTTTTGTGACCCTTGTACATTCCCTGCCAGGAAAACGGACAGTTCTTCCATTTCCAATGCATGCAGTCAATGCTTCCAAGCATCCCCAGAAATCCTTGAGCTTCATTGAAAGCGAGGATCTAAGCAGTGTCTTGGACAGTGGGTGATCTCAAGTAGGTGTCCCCAAACATTGCTATCACCACCCTGCAGAACCGGTAGAAACAATCAAAGGCCGTGGACTCCGCCATCCGAAGATAGTCATCGGTAGAATCACCAGGAGCTCCATATGCTAGCATCCGCATAGCCACCGTGCATTTTTAGAGGGCAGAAAACCCTGCCATGCCGATGCAATCTAACTTGCATCTGAAATAGGAGTCGTAGTCTCGAAGGGCATAGACAATTTTCAGGAAAAGCTTTCGGCTCATCCTGAAATGACGCCTAAAAACAGCCTCACCATGCAATGGATTGTCGGCGAAGTAGTCGGCGTAGAGTATGCAGTAGCCCTCCATTTGCTGCCTCGGCTTGCACTTCCAGCGACCTGGTGCCGACCCACCACGGCGACCAATGGCCGTCTCCGCGTACAAGCCCGCCAGGCAAGCGAGGATCAACATATGCTCCTCGTCTTGGGCGGCGGCTGCCATCTCTTCTTCAAAAATCTCGGCGAACATCTGCTCCTCCTCGTCATCCAAGTCCATGTCCGACCAGGCAAATGGACGAACACCTGCCGGGCGAGTCGACGAGGCGCGACGGGAGGAGTTGCCCGATGGCGGAATATAGCCAGACGGCACGCCGGACGGCGGAATATAGGCTGGTGGGGGCTGGTGGGAGGAGGGACGACAGAGTTCAGGCAACTGGCCGGCGGATTAGCGAGGGGAGGGAGAGGGCGATTTGTGACCAGATTGTAGGGTTTGCGTGTTCTCTCGCCGACAGAGCGGGCCCATTCCCACTTTTTTCTTGTTCGGAGTCCCCGAGCGCGCCCCGGGGGACTGGGGATGGCCTGGGCTCGCTGGATGGATGAAGGCCCAATTCCGGGGAAAAACGAGGAACCAAGGGCGCGACTGGGCCATTTTTCATCGTCCGGATGAAAAAAAGGCTGGCGGGGGCCTCGCCGGGACCATGGCTGGAGATGCTCTAATGAGTACCATACTTTTTGGAAGCTATATAAAACTTATTAATCCCTGCTTCCCTCTGCGAAGGGCCTATCTTTTTTACTTTTATGTTGAGTCAGTAAACCTATTCCTCTCTATCTCAAGCAAGCATTTGAGTTGTTGTGATCCAACCATCTATATGTTGATTTATTCAATCATGTATTTTATCTTTCTTTGTTTAGCACAATGCTTTTATCTGAATGAATATATCTTTGAAAGTTATCAATGACCGTAAAGAGACTGTTATTATTGAGCATGTGATTTCTGCAATATAAGCTCTAATATAAAGACTCTGCTCAAAATATAAGTACAATCTGTTAATTGTTCTTTGACCAAGAACAAAAGTTTTCCATCACCAATTATGATTTTGTTTTTGCACCTTTATTGTGACTCCCTTTGCTCATTGCAAGTTAAATTATATAAGAGGAAGTTGCTATCTATTATGACTTGTGTATTGATAAATGTGATGCTTGGTGGTGCGGTGTTGATGTAGGAATTATATATATATAACCGCCCAGTTGGAAACCCCAAGAGAAGGTTATGATGAGCACATCAGCAAGTCTTCCCTCAGTTGTGAAACCAAGGTTTATCGAACCAGTAGGAGAAAGAACCAAACTTCTGAAGGTTGATGCCAGCTATCTTTGCGACACTCCGGACAATGGCGCCAGAAAACTTGTCGGCGTATAGCTTTGCACCAGCAACAACGTGAAACCTGCACACAACACAACCAAGAACTTTGTCCCAACTCACAGTGAGGTTGTCAATCTCATCCGTTTGCTGTAAACAAAGGATTGAGCGTATCGAGTGGTAAAAGGTAGTAGCTTGCAAGAATGTAAATAAAGCGAGTAAAAGGAAAATAGTAATAGCAATGTAAAAGAATGGACCGGGGTCCACAGTTCACTAGTGGTGTCTCTCCATAAGATAAATAACAACATGCTGGGTAAATAAATTACAGTTGGGCAATTGATAAAATAAAGATAGCGTACAAATGTCATGAGGATCACTATGAGATTCGCTTGGGCATTACAACATAATACATAGATCGTAATCCAACTGCATCTATGACTAATAATCCACCCTCCGGATGTCATCCGAGCAACCATTGGGTATTAAGTTACAAGCAACAAATTATCGCCTTAAGGAAAGTGCATAATGTAAACAATATGAATGTCCTTGAACACAAGATTGTTGTTTTCTCCCTAGTAGCAACAACACATCTACAACCTTAGAGGTTTCTGTCACTCCCCCAGAGCACTAGAGGCATGAACCCACTATAGAGCATAAATACCCCCTCTTGGAGTCACTAGCATCTACTCGGCCAAGATATCTACTAGCAATGAAGAGCATGCAAGATCATAAACAACATAGAGATAACATAAAGATAATATTCAGCACATCAACTTGACATAGTACAATATTCATCGGATCCCAACAAACACAACATGTAGAATTACAAAATGATGATCTTGATCATGATAGGCAGCTCACAAGATCTAAACATGAAGCACATGGTGGAGATGACAACCATCTAGCTACTGCTATGGACCCATAGTCCAAGGTAGACTACTCACACATCACTCTGGAGGCGACCATGGTGATGAAGAAGGCCTCCGATGGTGATTCCCCTCTCCGGCAGGGTGCCGGGAAGAGCTTCTAGACCCTCACGATCTCGTGTCGACGATGGCGGCGGCTTGCAGTAGGTTTCATGGAAAATTGATCGGGTCTTTAGGTTTTCCCGTCGAGGGGAATATATAGGCGGAAGGGCGGCGTCAGAAGGTGGGCCAGGCGGCCACACCACCTGGTGGCGCGGCTAGGGGCTGGGTCGCGCCACCCTATGGTGTGCCTAGCCCCTGGTGCTCCCCCGTCTCAGCTTTGGAATCCGTGACACTTCAGGAAAAATAGGAATTTTGGCTTTTGTTTCATCTAATTCCGAGAATATTTTCTGTGTAGCTTTTCTGAGACACAAAAACAGCAAAAACAGGGAACTGGCACTGTGGCGTCTCGTTAATAGTTTAGTTCTAGAAAATGCATAAAAACGCCACAAAGTGTAACAAAACATAAAGCAAATGGTGTACAAACAAGCATGGAGCATCAAAAATTATAGATATGTTTGAGACGTATCAATGCTTCTTGTCCGTATTTTTTTTATCGACACTTCACTCCATAAACCCGTGGTCGTGTTTACTGAGTTTAGTTTTCGCTTGGGGACAAGCGAGGTCTAAGCTTGGGGGGAGTTGATACGTCCATTTTGCATCACTATTTTATATCATAATTTAGTGTTATTCATTGATATATTTCATATTTAGAGATGATACTTATGTTATTTTTGCTATTTTGCATGTTTGATGATTATTGGAGAAATAACTGCCGGAGTCAGAATTCTGCTAGAAAAAGGACTGTCAAGATACCATATTTCTGAAGACCAGCAATTTCCGAAAAATACCCAGAAGTTCCTATTTTGCCAGATGACGGAGGTAGCCAGAAGGAGAGGTTGAGGTGGGCCACTAGGGGCCCACACCACCCCCAGGCGCGGGCTAGGCCTGGCCGCGCGGCCACGTGGTGTGGTGGCCCTGGCCACCACTGCCAGTGCCCCTTCGCAAATATCATCCTCCCGAAAACCTAAGACTGGGGGAGCCATCGAAGAAATATTCTGCCACGTCTATGGGGCGGAAAACTCAGAGAGAGAAAAGGCTCTCCGGCAGGCAGAAATCTACCGGGGAAATTCCTTCCCGGAGGGGGGAAATCATCGCCATCGTCACCGTCATCTAGCTGGGCTTCATCGGGATCATCATCATCATCACCACCACCAGCACCATCATCACCTCGTCGTCCCGCTGTAACATCTTCGGTTGAATCTTGTCTAGATCATAGGGGAAACTTTCCCGGTGTTAATTACTACTTGTAGTTGATGCTATTGAGTGAAACCATTGGATTAAGGTTAATGTTCATATTGTTATTCATCATTATTTCACCTCTGATCATGATCCATATGATGTCTTGTGAGTAGTTTGTTTAGTTCTTGAGGACATAGGAGAAGTCAAGATGTTAGTAGTGGAATTATATTGCGTAATATTTAATGGTTTGATATTTATGTTGGGGTGCTATTCTGCTAGTGGTGTCATGTGAACGTCGACTACATGATACTTCGTCTTTAAGGGCCTAGTGGAATGCATTGTGTATTTGGCTACTAATTGTGGGGTTGCCGGAGTGACAGAAACCTAAACCCCCGTTATGAAACCAGTGCATCAGGGAGTGTAGGATCTCAGAGTTTAATGCTGTGGTTAGATTTATCTTAATTACTTTCTTGTAGTTGCGGATGCTTGCAAGGGGTATAATCAGAAGTATGTATTAGTCCAAGTTCGGGTAGTGCATTAGCATAGGTTCACCCCTATAACACCTATCAAATCAATGAAGATTAATCAACTGTATGAAGCAAAAGCACTTGACAAAATTCCCATGTCAGGAACGTTTGGTCATCATAAGCAACACAACCGGCTTGTCCTTTGCTCTAGAAAGGATTGGGCCACTCACTGCAATTATTATTACTGTCTTTTATTTACTCGTACTTTATTTATCTGCATTATCAAAACCCCCTAAAAACCCGTTTGCTAGTATTTACAGTGATTCCTTGATCAAAACTGCTTGTCAACACCTTCTGCTCCTCGTTGAGTTCGACACCCTTATTTATCAAAAGTACTATGATACACCCCCTATACTTGTGGGTCATCATTGATCATCGAAAAAATGTTCATGTAATATACAAAAGAAATTTTTCCAACCTATTTTATAATTTTTTTCTAACACAACTCTTAAATATTTTTTCACAAAATAAACTTGCTCTCTATGAAAATATTTTCTTAGTATATTCCACATGTCCACTTGTTTATGTGGTTAAGGAAAAATACACATAACTTGTAGTGCTCCAAAATCCTAGAGCAAAGATGGTATTCTCTTGTTTTAAAATGTTATTTGTCACCAAAGAAAAACATTTACTAAAAAAATTACCTGGAAGATTTTGGTGTAGTGGGATCAATGAACTATGTATTTTTGAAATACATTTTTTAGATCAATATAAGGCCCCTTATAGGGGAGCCCCGGTTCCATTAAAATGAAACCAAGCATGTCACAAAGTCTTACAAACCAAGAAATAAAAGCCAGGTAAATAGAAACTACGCAGGGAGGCACCCCATTTTGCAAATTATTATAGTCTTCTCAGTAACTAGAAAGCAGCGAATCAACCCTCCTTCCGGTACTGCGAACAGATGTTGCGGAGTGCCATCCTTGTTTCTTCCATAGGGCGAAGCTCCGCCTCCAGCTTGTTCTGCGAGATGCTCACCCAGGAAGGAGTCAACGACGTCGAAACCTCCCGCTGAGACAATGTGCTGGCCGGTGTCCCCGGCGGAAGAAGAGAACTGTGAGAAGACTTGGCCTCCAGGAGACCATGCATCACCTCCACGGTAGGGCAGCTGGATCCTTTATCATCTTGGTCAGCAACAAGGAGAAGCGATCCATCTGCGGCAACATAATCTCATTGAAGATTAGTCTCCATTTTTTAGCATATTCAATATCATGGCAAGAACCTGCTTTATCGGAATCCAAGTTTTTGAATCAAAAACCAAAGCATTCCTACTTTTCCATATGCTCCAAAGTGTTGCAGCACAAATGGTGTTTAAGGTCATATGCTTTTTGTTAGCGATCCAAAACCTTGCTACTGATAGGTAGTCAAGACCAATACTAATACCAAAAACTCAGAGACTATCTCCCAGATTTTAGTTGCCACAATGCATGAAAAGAACAGATGATCTACAGTTTCTTCTTCTGAACAGAAAATGCACCCAGTAGGTTTCCCAACATTCCTTTTCAACATGTTGTCTCGAGTCATTAGTTTGTTATTAGCAAATAACCACAAGATAATGTGAAGCCTGGGAGGAACCACAAGTGTCCAGATAGAAGGAATGAAACAGGTGTGACCCCTCTGTAGCTAATAATATTATAGCAAGAACTTGAAGAGTAACTGCCAGACGTCGAATATTCCCAAATCAAGGAGTCACAGTCAGTAGGAAAGAAAATGCTGGAAGCTATCTGCTCTAATTCTCTCCACCTTTCCATGAGAGAGCTAGAGAAATTTCTTCTAAAGGAAAGTTTTAGCCTATCTCCATCCCAGACTTGGTTTATAGTGGACATCTGCTCATTGCAAAATAATGTAAATGTCTCAAAATTGTACAGATAGTGGGGATGTGCCAAACCAGGTATCTTCCCAGAATCTGACCTTGGTACCATCACCCACTATCCATCTATAACCAAAGCGTATAGATCTCAAAGCCCACATGAAACCTTGAAAGAATCTAGAGGCATTTGAGTCTGTGCAGCAAAAAATGTTTAGTTTTTCAGTATCATATTTTGCATCAATGATTTTCCTCCAAATCTTATTTTCTCCATTGCTATACCTCTGCAACCAGGAAGCTAGGAGACAAATATTGACATCCCTGAGATTAGGGATGCCCAGTCCACCTTGTGCTTTTGGCATGCAGACCATTTTCCAGTTGGTCAAATGTAGTTTCCTATTTTTGAAATACATTAAAGTCCAAAGAACATAAAACAACCAAAATATAGGTACAGTGGAAGAAAAGGGAAAAGAGAAGGAAAAGAAACAAAGAAAAGAAAACAGATTTTGTAGCAATGGGATCAATAAAATATGTATTCATAAAATACATTGAACTCCAAAGAACGGGAAATAACCAAAATAAAAAGAGAAGAAAAAGAAAGGAAGACGAAACAAAATTAAATCGGCCTAATAGGCCCGCTCCTTCAGTCCCGTAGCGGGCCTCAGAGACGGACATATCCTCAAACCGCCTCGCGCAAAATTAGTGGTGAAAATTTTGAACTCCGCGCGGTGACCGATTTAGGAAATGAACAGGACCATGTCGGTAATGTGATCGGAAGGAATGAAATCCCGTGATTGTTCCCACGTATTAATCAGATCCTAATTTGCTCACGCCTTGCAATGGAAACCAATTAAAACGTTATTTGTGTTGTGCTGCATCTATATGATACACCCGAGGGAACAAGAATCACATTATCGCATTCCTCTCGAGCTAGCCAGCCATGGCGAGGGGGTCTGCTGGTCGCGGAAACAAAGGTCGTGGCCCCAACGCCTCGAACTAAACCGCGCCGGCGAACAAGAGCGAGGGGTCTCCATCTTCAACCATCGTAGGCGGCGAGGACTCGAAGCCGCCGACGCCCATCGTCCCTGCCGCGGGCGATCCGTCGAACAACAACAACGCGCAGACACCAAAGAGTGCCACTGCCACCACGGCGGAAGGTAATTCGTCTACCAAGGCCGCCCAGCCTGCGAATGGTAAGTCCAACCAACCCGCCCGTGGAAGCGGACGTGGTAAAAGGAACGCACCGGCTGCACCGCCGCCACCGCCTCCTGGTTCGGCGGCCACCAGTGGTGGCAAATCAAAGCTAGACACCTTTGGCCGCGACCTGACCGCGTTGGCGGCGAACGCGGACCCAGTCGTTGGCCGCGAGGAAGAGATCGACCGCGTGGTGTGCATCCTCTCCCGCAAATCCAACAAGACGGCCATCGCCGAGGGCCTCGCGCAGCGCATCGCCCGCGGCGAGGTGTCCTGCGTCCTGTCCGGCGCGCGCGTTGTGGAGCTCAACGTCGCCGCGATGATCTCGGGGACCTCGTACCGCGGAACGTTCGCGGAACGTGTCACGGGCGTGATCGCCGAGGCGGAGGCCGGGAAGGTCGTGCTCTTCGTCGACGAGATACACATGCTGCTCGGCGCGGGCCGCACTTCCGGCGGCTCCATCGATGCTTCGAACATGCTGAAGCCCGCGCTGGCGAGGGGACGCGTGCGGTGCCTTGGCGCCACGACGCACCGCGAGTACCAGCAGTACTTCCTCCAGGACAAGGCGTTGGAGCGGCGGTTCCAAAAGGTGCACGTCGCGGAGCCAGCGCCGACGAGACCGTCGCCATCCTCCGGCGGCTGAAAGCAGCGTACGAGGAGCACCACGGCATGGAAATCCAGGACGAGGCGCTCGTCGCCGCCGCCAAGGTCTCCGGCCGCTATATTCCAGGTGGGCAATCATTCCCCAAACAAGCGCATGCTAATTTCATCTTAAATGTAATTAACGCTTGCTTTTTTCCTACCAGCGCGGCATTTTCCGGACAAGGCGATCGATCTTGTGGACGAGGCTTGCGCGACGGCCAGACTGATGATGGATCGCCGGAAGAAGCAAGCCAGAAGCAACGGCAACAACCTCTTGGTGCCCAAGGACGAAAATGTCGTTGGCCCGGACCACATAGCACAGGTACTCATCGTATTGCACATCTGCACTCTAGTGTCATCGATTATCTGAAATTCGGAAAATTACACATATACCGCATCTTTGTATTGTACGGGGGCGCAGATCGTGAGCAAATGGACAGGCATACCGGTGACGAGCCTGGGTCAGGATGAAAGGAAGCGGCTGCTCGAGCTGCCGAACAGGCTGCACCGGCGCGTCATCGACCACGACGAGGCTGTGAACGTCGTCGCCGAGGCCGTGGTGCGCTCGCGGTCTGGCCTCGGGGAGCCGAACCAGCCGTCGGGATCGTTCCTCTTTCTCGGCCCGACCGGCGTCGGCAAGACGGAGCTCGCCAAGGCCCTCGCCGAGCAGCTCTTCGGCAATGAGAAGCTGCTCGTCCGCATCGACATGTCCGAGTACATCAACAGCAACTCCGTCACTCGCCTCATCGGCGCATCTCCTGGGTATATATTTGTTTCATAGACCTCTACTACTACGGTTACCTATGAAATTATGAACTAGCTTGACCGGCGCATCTGTTGGCGCTGCAACCTCGCAGCGCCTCTTCTTCTTCAACTCTAACTCTCTCAAATCTCACTTGTGTCTCACACACAGCCACAACACACGCACACGCACTGTAGCCAAGGAAGAACAAAAGGACTTTGCCTAGAACACTCCCTTGGTGACTACCGTAGCTACATTGTTTTGCTGGTGCCCTCACGGCTACCTTTTCATTAACTGGATGCAAGGAATTTATACAAGTTTTGGCACGCATGCCATGCAAACCCACGCACTACTCCACTAACTAATCTGACCACTTCCCACTCCAAGACGTCCATGATGCATGCAGCTAACTACCTCACTCCTGGAATCTCTCCACTAGAGCGACCTACAATGTACCAATCTATCTGACCGAAATACTTGATCATGCACTGACTAATTCTTGCATGTGTGCCGACTGGTTTTGTGCAGCTGCTTCACACAGCTCTCAGGCATCTCGCACGCGCCTCACACGACACTAACATCTCACCATGCACTATACCAGTCTACGATTTCCTAGAACCTAAACTACATGCAAATTGATACAATATGCAGATATATATGAATCAAGATTATGTCTAACAGCATCTTCTGGGTATAATGGCGTTTGCGCTATTGAAGGTCGTACGGGTACGAGAAGGGCGGGCAGCTCACCGAGCTGGTGCGGCAGCGTCCGTACAGCGTGGTGCTCTTCGACGAGGTGGAAAAGGCGGACGCCTCCGTGTTCAACGTCTTCCTCCAGATCCTCGACGATGGGCGTCTAACCGACGGGCAAGGCCGCACCATCGACTTCACCAACACCATCATCATCATGACCTCCAACCTCGGGGCGCACCACCTCCTCGCCAACGACAAGGACACCGCACGGCAGCGCGTGATCGCCGATGTGCAGAGGCACTTCCGTCCCGAGCTGATCAACCGGCTGAGTGAGATGGTGGTGTTCCACCCGCTCTCCGGCGAGCAGCTGCGGAAGGTGGCGAGGATGCAGCTTAAGGGCATCGCGGCGCGCCTCGCCGAGAAGGGCATCGGCCTCGAAGTCACCGACCCGGCGCTCGACTTGATCCTGTCGCGCTCCAGCGACCAGGTGCAGATGTATGGCGCGAGGCCAATCAAGCGCTGCCTGCAGAAGAACGTCATGACGAGGATTTCCAAGATGGTGGTGCAGGAGGACGTGGACGACGACTGCTACGTTTCGGTGGATGCCGACAAGGAGAAGAAGGACCTGGTGTTCACTGTCGACAAGGAGGGCTCCAAGGAGAACGAAGACGACGCGTCGTCTTCAACGAAGAAGAGGAAGAGGAGGCCGCCCGCGAGGCATCTTGTCGTGATTGATGATGATGAGTGAAAGTCTTGTCATGCCCGCCGGCATTTTTTCTTCAACTCTTGTGTCGCATTTCTTTCACCTAGCAGTTTAAACTTTAAAGCCGGAAGAAGAACTGGACTAGCCTTTGGTTTGAGCTATACACTACATCAATCAAACTTCCATATTTCAATGTCTTGTAACCTTAACAGTCAAAAAAGATTTTTCCCATAATATTCATGTTGCAGGTAAACCAACAAAACATTTGCACAGGGCCTTCAGGAATCATGTAGAGTACAGCAAAGCCCTAATACCATCGCCCATCTCCTTTGTGCTACTGTAAGCTGCCTCACATCAGGAACAAAAATGTGCAACAGTCTCTGCTCGCTCAGCCTGCTTCTTAGTTTGAGGTACACGACATGTCTACTATTCGCATGATTAAAATTTTGCAAGATATTATACTGCCTGAAAATGCATCCTTCTTTTTTCTCCCATCCCCCGCATTCCGGAAACACAATATATTTTCTGACCACATGGGAGTTTAAAACATGTTTCATATATCTGAACCACATACCTGAACTGAAAACTACTACTCCTGTTACACCAGCAGCCATTACAGGCACTGAGTAAACCACATACAGACAAGTTCAGTGATAGATGAGACATCAGAAAGAAAGTCACACCCTGTTCTTTAGTTATTCTCCAAACGCAGCACACCAAGGTTCGTAGAATGCCGTCACCTGCCAACAACCTCAGCAGGTTCTCGCCCAGACCAGTCAGGTGGTCTAGTAGCTAACAGTAAAAACCAAGTTACTCCTTCATACAGGATTATTAGGCAATTATGTATTTTAAGACAAACTTTACCATTAATTTTAGTCAAAAAATATGAGATATTTTACATAAAAATTATACCATTGGAAAGTTCTATTGAATATGAATTCAATGATATAATTTTTATATGATATATCTTATGTCTTTTTGACTAAAATTAGAAGTCAAAGTTTGTTTTGAAATGCATAATTGCCCTATAATCCGGTATGAAGGGAGTAGTAGCTTAGAGCATCTCTAACAATCCGGTATGAAGGGAGTAGTAGCTTAGAGCATCTCTAACGGAGGCCCAATAATTCGACGCTGGAAAAGGTGCTCACCGCGCGCTGCGCCGAAATCTCCTCCATTGGAGGCTCTATTTCGCAGCGTGTGCGACCCGCTTAAAAAGCACCCACAGCGGAAGCGCTAATTTACAGCCCCGGAAATACATTTTGCACTAGATAGGCTAATTTAGAAGATCTAGAAATACAATAAAAATATACTGAAAATAGATAACGATTATTCTAGCAACTAGTTCTACTCGTCGTCGGAGGTGGTCGCAGTCCAGACATCGTCCCACCTATCATCATCTTCGCCCCACGTTTTGTTGGGGTTGTCGAACTCCCGCTCGGCAATCTCCCGACGGCGCGGAGCTCGGCGTAGTACGTGTAGTTGGGCCGCGCACGGACGCTGCTGAAGCCAGACGACCCGCGGCACCACGGCGACATCCCGACGAAGGAGAAGCGGTGGCGGCGCTAGCGCGTGGAGAAGGAGAGCAGAGGCGTTGACGCATGGCGAAGAAGAAGCGGCGCGGTGGAAAAAGTTCCTGGCGGTTGGAGTGCGCGCGCTCGGCGCCTTTATAGTCTGTATGCGAGCCGGCGCAGCATCATTTGAGCGCGGGAAAATAATCTTTCCTCGAGCCGGTTTGACGCCTCCGCTGAAGGAGCGCGGGCACGTTCGCGCGCGCCATTTAGCTGTTAAAACTCGATAGCGCGCCGTTTTCCGCCTCTGTTGGAGATGCTCTTAGAACACCAGGGTTTCTAGGTCAAAAACAAGCTAAATTACTCATCTTCCAAATGGTAGGGAAAACCGAGGCTAACTGCAGCAGCTATCAACTTGTTATTCATTAAAGAAAACTGAAGATCCATCCACAAACTTGTAATTTGTTGCATATTGTAGTAGGCAGGCACACCGACACTGCTGAAATTAGAAGAGCAGCTTACTACATTCCACAAGATACTACTTAGCCACATGACACTGAAGAAACAGATGACCGACCGACATAGTATCAAATGAGATACACACTAGCAGCGATGAAGGTCCAAAAACAGCTGCTCACATACCAGAAAAGCATCTGAATTGTATCACACAAGATAGATATTCTCATGGAACATCAGTTACAAGTGCGTTCTTACCCACCCCAGGAATAGTCATATAACACAAGGTGCCCTTAAAAAATAAAAGATATATCCATGTGTTAATTCTAAGAAAGAAAAATAGATCTGTTATTCATGTCAACTCAAGAAATATGGTGTGTGTATGTAACTGCATGGTTGCATCAGATGTCAAGCGAAGAATTAATAATAGATGAGGTATGTGGAGGCAGTAGCTCACCATAATTCTCATATGACAAGTATAAACCAGAAAGGATATGATGAAGAACCAAGTGTGAAGTGTGCAAAACATTCAGTTAAGAGCAAGTACAATAGAGCTGACTCAGCTGGCTATAAGGACTAAAATAGTATATTTGTGCTTAGTTGGAGGAGAGAGAGGAAGAGAGAGAAGAGGAGTGGGCTCTAATGCAAGAGCCAGCTCTAAGATGTGCTCCTAGGCACTTTGTGAGAATGGCATGTGGGCCATCTATTCATAAAGTAGTTCATTTTTATAGCTTGTTAATGTACATATTGGCTATAGAGCTGACTATAGATGACATGACAACTTATTATAGCCAGTAGTTGGCTATACTATTGTTCTTGCTCTAAAATTCTTGGCACAGACATTCAGAAGTACGTGCAGAAGAATATTGATGGGGATCCACAAACGTATACACTCTCAATACTTCCCTTTGGAGACAATCAATTTGCATTAGACAGACGACGATTTGCTACAAACACAACTGCAAAACACATAGTTGGAGAAACTTTAACTAACTGTTGAAGAAGGTCGAAAATGTTTAATTGCAAAGTAAGATACCAAAGACTAGATGATTAAATGTCAGCCAAATCGAGGATGCGCTAGCTTTTCCTGGCGGTCATAGACAGAAACCCGACCTGAAGAAATAGCATGTTGACAGATTATGCATTAAAAATATTAACCTTTTCATCTATGATGAGTATAACGCTGTGCTCTAAGCTGTATTCTTCTACTCATTTCTTAATCTCAGAGAGGAACGCTGTACCACTTTTATCAATTGCAGGGAGAGCTGAACAATAATAACCTTATGATCTGCTAGCTAAAAATAACAAAACTGTTGCAATGCGCCGGCAACTAAAGCAATACACTGTCTCTTCTCTACTGATGATGACATAAGACATGAGGATTCAAAAATCAAATTATCAGTTCATCACACGTTATCACCGACCAAACCAGCATCTAACAGACATACAACAGCGGTCAACCAACACAAATTAATCAATTTTCATTGCCCGTCCTTGGTTAATGCAACTCTTAATCTAGTGGGCACCTTCCCTCTGCAAGCGTCAGCATAGTCTTTGGCCAGGTGTGGTGCAGTTTTCTTGTAAGGATGTATGTACTTCTCCAAGAATACCTTCTCGGACAGCATGACTGCAGCATAGTAGTCCCGTTTGTGATCTAGCAATCCATTTTCCTTGAGAAAACTAACTACATAGTATCTTGGCCTGAGCCGGCCCTCCAGGCTGTAATTGAGGAGTATCGGCCGATGAGCAATATATGCAGGTTCCAACCCCACCTCAGAGTAAAGGAATTCTGACCGGCTCTGCAGATTGTCCTTACATCTCATCAGCATAGATGGAGACTTAGAAACAGCAATGCGCACCTCAGCATCCGACCACCTAAATGTGCTCTTCAAGTTCTCCACTCTGGAAGCGATCTTCTCCGCACTCCGTAACGCAACAGCCTGCAGCGCGTGCCTGAACATTGCAGACCCACGGGGCACACCGAGAGCTTCGGCACATGCCACCATCCTCTGGAGATACTCTGGTTTGGAGTTGAGCATCCGCGGCACCCGGATGCACAGCTTGGCAATATCACAAGCACCTAGCCCACACTCCGTCAGGACCGCGACCTTTGGCTTCACAACCCTCTCAGGGTCGGACGAGAGAATCGTATTGCCGGAGTTCTTGAGTGCCCGGAGGAGGTTCTCGTAGGAGCCGAAGAGGGACAGGTAGTACGGTAGGTTGGAGAGGATGGATTTGCGGCGGAAGCTGGCGGTGGCGACCGAGACGAGGCGCGTGATCTCAGTCTGTGAGAGGCCGAGTCCGGTGAGGCCGGTGAAGATAGGGTCCAGGGTTCTCCTCACGCCGGCGCAGAGGAACTTGTGGTCCTTGGCGACGACGGCAGCGATGTCGGTAGTGGAGAAGCCGAGGCCGGCGAGGAAGGCGAGGACAGCGTCGGGATTGGTGGGGGACTTTATGTGGGAGAGCTTCGTGGAGGCCTTGAGTGCCTGGGCTCGCGTGAGGCCGCAGGTGCCAACGAGGTAGTTCTCCACGGCGAAGCTAGGGTTCGGGGAAATGCAGGGGGCAGGGGCGGGGGCGGCAGAGAGGAGGCGATGGTGTTGGCTGAAGGGAGAGGCGAAGGAAGAAGAGACGAGCTGGGTCAGGACAATGCGCCCAAGCCGGAGCATGGCGGCGCGGTGGCGCCGGCGGCAAGGGGACGGGGAACGCGGCGGCCGGCGGTCGAGATCTGGCCAGGGCGGCTCACTTGGATGGGTGGTCGCGGCGGCGCACTGGAGTTGGGTGGTCGTCTGTGGCGGCTGGCGCTGGTGTGTCGCCGCCGGCGGGGAGTGAATCAACTGGTTACTGGTGAGGGCTAAGGTAGTTGTTGACTTGGGGATTTTTTTTTTCGGGGGGTTTTGTGGTCTGGTTTGTTGGGCACTTGGACTTGGGCTCGGTTAATGGTTGGTGTCGGCCTAGTTTAGAATAGGAACTGCACAGTTTATATTTCCTCTTGTAAAATATTACTACTACTAGCAGAATATTGCATGCCACTTACACGGTATGCATTTAGAGACACATTTATCATTTTAAAATGGCTCAAAAGGTTCTAATTTGGGGGATTTTGACCAAAGTGCCCCACTTTGGTCAAAGTGTCTCTAAATAGAAGACTTTTGGGGCACTTTAAAAAGGTGCCCTAAAAGATTGTTACCTTTTGGGGCATTTTGAATGAAATGCTCCTAAAGATAGTTATTTTGGGGCACTTTCATATGTTCCTCAAAAGTTTCTGTGCATATATTACATCGAACAAACATGCTATTAAACATACTAACATAGTTCTCTTACAGTACATAACTGAATTTGGAACAAGCTATAGAGCAACAGCAACTAAGAAGTAAGGGCATCTCCAATGGCCCAGCACATTTTGGCTCCAAATCGTGTCTGATCTAGAATGTTTGCATCATGCCGAGGGCACGAATGGACTGTTGTCCTCCCCCTTTGCCGTTTGCATCAGCAGTGCGTCCAGCGAGCCGACACATATTTTTTTAAATTTATTTTATTACTAAAACATGTTACATAGAAGACTGAAAATAAAGACATAAAATAAAAACAGAACTTGAAAAAGGCCCTAGAAACTAGGGCTTGCCGCGCCGCCGTGCCTACTCATCGTCGTCATCATCCCCGATGAGATCGATGTGCGGCGGCGGGTCCCAGGGATACGGCTAGGGCACCATTGGCACCCCTGGTGCTGCCAGTGTCGGAGCCTGTGGCGGCAGATGGGGAGGCATCTGTGGAGGTGTCCAGGGCTCAACATAGCCCCATGGCCCCCAGTTCACCTGAATGGGAGGCGCGCGAGGCGATGACTCCCAGACGGGCTCTAGCGCTGGCGGTTGAGGTGGTGGCCACGTGTCACATCCCAAAATTTACCAAATTTTGGAATGTGAGATTTAATTTTAATTAGAGGCTTGTTTGATGGTTTTGGATTTAAAATTCACAAAGATTTGAAACTTTTAAGATTGATCTAAAAATTTATTTTCAAATTTTACTTTTGGGTGCCATCATATCATTCATATGCATTTCATATTTTCCTTCAAAAATTTCATTTTCAAATCCTTCATATGCCCTAGTGGCATTCTTGCAATAAGATTGATCCTTGATTTTTTTATTTGGTTTTACTGCCCACTGTGGTCCTCTTTTGCATATAATAATTTTAAAAATTTACCTGGTCTTTAATTCGGCCATATTTGTTTATTTATTGAAAAGCTTTGTTGAAAATAAAAAATAAAAAGGAAATCTGGTTAATTAAAAAAAAGATTTCGCAAGCCAATTGGGCCGACCCTGGGCGACCGAGCCAGCCCAGCAGACCTTGAGCCCGCAACGCCTCTCTCTCTTCCCTCTCCCTTTTTTTCACCAACAGGCGGGACCCACTTGTCGGGATCATCCCCAACCTCCTCCTACCTCCCTGCGCACGACCCCGTCGCCACTGCGCCCCACTCTCCCACTCCCCTAGAGCCTGACTAGCCCCGCTATGATGCCCCTCTCTTCCCCCACTCCCCCTCGGCATTTCCCCTCGTACGGCCTTGCCAGAAAACCCACCAGGCTTCCTCGATTGCTCGCTGGAGTCTGCATCACAGCCGTCGTCTTCACGTCTTTGCCGTCGACTCCGTGAGCAAGCATCGCCGTTTCTTTTCCCTTTCTTCCTCTCTCGGTCATGTGCACCCTCTCTCACTATTTTTCTTGCAGCATCTCGACGGCAACATCGACGTCACGGCCGCCGGCGCCTGGAGCCCCTCCATCCGCCCGCAGTTGCCGTAGGAAGCCACCCCAGGATCCACCGACCTTGCACACTACATCGCAGAGCCTATCCGCCTCTCGTACACCACTTCCTCGTCACCCAGGACATCGGGAGCAACCCCACCGTCGACGACCGTACCGCCGTCGCCGTCAAATCGGCCTCCGACAACCAACGTGGTCAACGCCGGTGAGTACTAGTCCACGGTCGATCTAGATCATCCATGTTATGAAGATTTAACGGCCCCTGTTGACCCCGTCACCGAACTGGTACCGTCCAGTAGAAACACGCCACGTGGCCTGCCCTGTTTTAAATTTCGTTTAAATAGATTTTCAAAATAGACAGAACCTTGCAAAATTCATATCTGGAGTTCTGTATGTCCAAAAATTGCAAATTTTATATCTATGGAATCCTTGTGACATAAGGAACACCATGGAATAATAAAATGTGAATTTTCCTGAAGTTTTATGCTGACCAAATTTAAAATGCCTAAATGGTGTATTCTTGCTATATTTCAAATTCTATAAATGCAAATTGGTTCATTCCTTTTGCATTGGTTTTGAAAAACCATTTATAAACCTTATAACTCTCTGTTGTTAATATTATAAGTCTCCGCATTGCTGTTTTAATTTGTCTAACTTTTATCTTGGTATAACCTTGTTTATTAAATGGAAAACCCTATTTTAATTGATTCTTACACCAAGGTTTTGCAAAACAAAATTTTGAACAAAGAACCTTGTTTTGATCAAAAACTTTTCAGCAGAACCAAAACCCTTGAACATCAATGTCATGTGCTACTCGTGTGGTGATGTGGGAGCAGTGAGTCCTTGTGCGTGGTGATGACCAGCCCGTTGGGAACCCCAAGAGGAAGGTATGATGAGTGTAGCGGCTAGTCTTCCCTCAATTAAGAAACCAAGGTATATCGAACAGGAGAAGGGAGACGATGACGACTGAAGGTGTTTGTGGAACCTGCACACACACAAACAAATACTTTGTTCCCAACTTGCGATGAGGTTGTCAATCTCACCGGTTTGCTTGAAACAAAGGTTATGAGTGTATCGAGTGGAAAACAGTAGTAAAATGCTAGTAAAGTAAACAGTGCGGGAAAAGTAAACAGGTGATTGCAATATGATTAAAATAGGACCGGGGTCCACAGTTCACTAGTGGTGTCTCTCCATAGATAAATAACATGCTGGGTAAACAAATTACAGTTGGGCAATTGATAGAATAAAGATAACGTGATATGTCAAGAAGATCACTATGAGATTCACTCTGGGCATTACAACAAAATACATAGACCGCCATCCAACTGCATCTATGACTAATAATCCACCCCCGGGGATATCATCCAAACACCCTAGAAGTATTAAGTTGCAAACAACAGATAATTGCATTAAGCAAAGTGTGTAATGTAAACAAAGCATATGCCCTTGAGCATATGAATGTTGTTTTCTCCCTAGTAGCAACAGCACATCTATCACCTTAGAGGTTTCTGTCACTCCCCCAGGTGAAATAGAGACATGAACCCACTATCGAGCATAAATACCCCCTCTTGGAGTCACTAGCAACTACTCGGCCAAGATAGCCACTAACAACGGAGAGCATGCAAGATCATAAACAACATAGAGATAACAAAAGATATAATTCAGTACAGCAACTTAATCATAAACACCAATATTCATCAGATCCCAACAAACCAACATCATAGTATTACATAACGGTGATCTCAATCATGTAGGGCAGCTCATGAGATCTAAACATGAAGCACATGGTGGAGAAGACAACCATCTAGCTACTGCTATGGACCCATAGTCCAAGGTAGACTACTCACTCATCGCTCCGGAGGCAAGCATGGCGATGAAGAAGACCTCCGGTGGCGATTCTCCTCTCCGACAGGGTGCCGGGAAGAGCTTCTGGACCCTCCCGATCTTCGGGTCGACGGCGGCGGCAGATCGCGATGTATTCTGGAAAACTGATCGGGCCCTTAGGTTTTTCTCGTCAGGGGGTATATGTAGGCGAAAGGAGGCTGTCAGAGGGGGTCCCACGCCCCCTCACACGGGGCTGGCGCGGCCAGGGGGGTGGCCGCGCCGCCCCTGTGTCTGGGGCCCACGTGGCCCCTCTCCGTCAGGTCTTCGGATGTTTGGGAGCTCCCCGGTGAAATATGACTTCAGGAACTTGTTTCGTCCAATTCCGAGAATATTTCCTGTGTATCACTTCTGAAACACAAAAACAGCAGAAAACAGGAAACTGGCACTGTGGCACTTCGTTAATAGGTTAGTTCCGGAAAATGTATAAAAGTGCCACTAAGTGTAACGAAACAATAGGCAAATGGTGTAAAACAAAGCATGGAGCATCAAAAATTATAGATACGTTTGAGACGTATCATCATGGCATGCATATCATTCTTTGCATTGTGTGTTGTCTTGTATGTGTGTATTGATTGCAATGTTTGTCAATCGTGTAGATTGCCCGGAGTGTAACCAGTGTTGTTGTTGTCAGGATTGTGATACCAGCAACCTCAACCAAGGCAAGTTCACGTCATAAATATCCTACTATTTTGTTAAGCATGTAGTTGATTTTCATAGATTGCATGTGTAGGACTTTCTATAGTATTATGCTATGCTATGAAACCCAGGTAGGGTAGCCATATAAACTTCCATGACTTGTTCCCTTGTCGCCAACATAGGATAGAATGAATGCTATGCTATTAGATGCGTGGGAGGGATTTTCATGTTATGGAATTGTGTTGGAAAAAAAATTGTTTTCATATGGCAAAAACAACTTAATTAATGAAACACCTGGGTGAACGACATGGAAAACTTTGGAGGAGTGGCCATCAGGACCTTTCTTTGGGGCCATATCCATGGTCGCCCACCATTTCCATGGTGGCCATATCTATGGGACCATATCTATGGTTTGGTCCTATCTTATGCACACCTGCGGAAAGCACCCAGGACTATGAAGATTGGACAGGTTCTAGTTTAGTGGCTTACCGTACAGCCACATGTCATATGGGCTCTGTCTTGATTAAGTAAGTTATATTAACCCGGCCCGACGTGACTAGCAGATGTAGAATATGTAGGTGGTATGGTCCGTCTGGTGGTTTGGGGAACTACTTCTGAAAGGTCTCGTCTTGGTCTTCTTCCGGCCATTGCACACTTGCGTGTTATGGAACTGCGGGGCTGACTGAGTCATGTGAGGAAAATTGTACAACCTCTCGAGAGTGTCAAAACAAAGTACTTAGCCATGTCCCTGGTTACGGACAATTTGAGCAACTAGGCCTGGGACTGTTTGGAAGATTTCCTCATCCCAATTTCTTAATTAAAATTTGATGGGTGAACATGGGTAGGAGCACTTTGGGTATCTATCCAAGTGTCCGGGAAGATGTTTTCAAAGAATGAAAATGATTTGGAAAAGATAGGAAGAAATGTTGCTTTCTGCAAAATTAGCCTAAACTCCACCTAGCCAAATGAGCATGTACTAGATAGGTTCCATTTTATTTATCCACCAAAAAGTGAATCTTGCAATACAATTCCATATGTATTGACCATTCGTGGCTGCAGCTTTTCATGTTGCAGGTTACTCAGGTTATGAGCGAGGTACGTTGATAGGGTCGCGAGTCTCCACTCAGCTTGTGTTCGCATGTGGCACTGAATGGAGCCCTTTATGTTATTTGCTTTCCGCTGTTGAACTTTATTTGAGTTTGGGCTAGTCTGCTTTCAGGCTATGCAAGTTGTATCACGCTATTTTATATTCTGGATCATTCGATGTAATACAAGTTATGACCCTTGTATCTTGGTATTGCATCTTGAACTGTATGTGCTAGCAAGTCGATCCAGGGACTAGCACAGATAAGCACAGAGGCTTGACCCCTACCGGGTCCGGTCACTTCAGATGGTATCAGAGCATTGGTTGACTATAGATTCGTGACCTTAGAAAATGGAGTAGACAATAGGAAGACCATAGGAAGTGAAAACCTAATTTAATTTCAGTCTTCTACCTTTTATACTTCTTTTCTTGTAATTCTTACCTATATGTTTTTACATAGAAGCATACCATCCTTTCTGACTAGCAAGTTTTAAATCCCTTTTAGATTACTATTTAGGAGAAGCATAAACCTTAATTGAAGACCATCTTGATTTCAAAATGAACCATTAGGAACCTTGTCCTAACATGCTTACCGATAGATGCGTAAATTGTGTGGATTATAAGTTGTCATTTCTCTTCTTGTTTTCATGACAGCAATTAAAAAAACTTTTATAAAGTTGTTTGTGTGATCTCTGTTATGTTGTTTGTTTTGGTGTTGTTTGTTGCTGCCATGTTTGTGCTTTAGTATGGGTAGTGTCTTCTTTAGTTCTTTCTATCTAAAACTTATCTATGCTACCCACAGATGCCTCCTTGACGTGAAAGAAACAACAACAATGATGTGCCCCTTGGAATGCAACAGATGTTGGAAGCTCAAATGCAGGCGCAGACCCAGTTCTTCCAGACGATGACACAAATGATGAACAACAACAATAACAACAATGGCCATAACAACAACAACCCACCGCCACCACCACCACCACCCCATGTGGATATGCTTACCAGGTTCCTAAGGCTGCGACTATCCACTTTCTCCAGCTCTTCCGAACCAATTGTGCATGATGATTGGCTGCGTTCAATGAACAAGAATCTAGTACCATTGGATGCATTAATGCAGAAAAGGTGAGATTTGCTGCTCATCTGCTAGAAGGACCCGCGGCATCATGGTGGAAAAACTATCAGATAACTCACCCAATAGAAGAGGTCAACTGGGACATGTTTCAAGAGGCATTCCACACAGCTCATATCTCAACTAGAGTCATGAGTTTGAAGAAGAGGGAATTCCGCAACTTTCGTCAAGGACACCGCACTATTGCTAAGTACATTGATGAGTTCAACAAGCTAGCCAGGTATGCACCAGATGATGTGGATACTGATGCCAAAAGGAGGGAGAGATTCTTAGACGGACTGAATGATGAGCTAGCAGTACCGCTGTCTGCTGTTTATGCTCCTAACTATCAGGCTCTGATAGACAAGGCCACCATTTTGGAGAATAAGCATAGTCAGATGGAAAGCCGCAAGAGGAAGCACAACCACCATCATGGAGGAGATGTCCACCATGGTAATGGGAAGAAACACCATGGTAGCAACTTCAACAATAGAAATAGCAGTGGCCAAGACCATCACCTCAAGAAGGACATAAGCCTAGTGGAGTGTTTTAAATGCCATCAGATGGGGCACTATGCAAATGAATGTCCTCAGGCTAAGAAAGACAATGGAAACAAGACAAGTCCATTCTAGAAGGGACATGTCAACCATGTGAACATGGGGAAGGCCATCGAAGAACCACGTGAAGCCAACTGTAAGTTGTGATCAAATCCTCCCCATCACACCAAAATACTAGAGCATCTCAAGCAATTTTTTAAGGGCATTTATGGAAACAAATAAGATACATGTGCAAGCCCTTAGCAAGCTCCTTAAAGATCAGTAGATTTTGGAAACCAAACAAAATATCCCTAGCACAAGTAAAACTCAGGAGGAGCAACTGATGGCACCGGTGGATATATAGATCACCGACCAGTTGGGAACCCCAAGTAGAAGGTATGATGAGCACATCAGCAGTTTTCCCTCAGTAAGAAACCAAGGTTTTATCGTCCAGTAGGAGAAAGCCAAACTTGAGAAGGTGATGCTTGCTAGCTTAGTGACACTCCAACAAGGGCGCCGTTAACGATTACTTGTTAGCGCGTCTTCAACTAGTAGCAACGTGGAACCTGCACACAACACAACCAAATACTTTGCTCCCAACTTACGATGAGGTTGTCAATCTCATCGGTTTGCTGTAAACAAAGGTATGAGCGTATCGAGTGGAAAGCAAAAATAGTATGCGAGAAAGTAAACAATGCGAGTAATAGTAAACAGGTGATAGCAATGTAAAGGAAATTGGACCGGGGTCCACAGTTCACTAGTGGTGTCTCTCCATAAGATAAATAACAACATGCTGGGTAAACAAATTACAGTTGGGCAATTGATAGAATAAAGATAACATGCATATGTCGCGAGGATCACTATGAGATTTACTCTGGGCATTACAACAAAATACATAGACCGCCATCCAACTGCATCTATGACTAATAATCCACCCACGGGGATATCGTCCGAACACCCCACGAGTATTCAGTTGTGAACAATAGATAACTGCATTAAGCAAAGTGTGTAATGTAAACAAAGCATATGCCCTTGGACATAAGAATGTTGTTTTCTCCCTAGTGGCAACAGCACATCTACTACCTTAGAGGTTTCTGTCACTGCCCCAGATTAAATAGAGGCATGAACCCAACTATCGAGCATAAATACCCCCTCTTGGAGTCACTAGTATCTACTTGGCCAAGATAGCTACTAACAGCGGAGAGCATGCAAGATTATAAACAACATAGAGATAACATAAGATATATGATTCAGCACATCAACTCAACATAACACCAATATTCATCGGATCCCAACAAACACAACATGTAGAATTACATAACGGGGATCTCGATCATGTAAGGCAGCTCATGAGATCTAAACATGAAGCACATGGTGGAGAAGACAACCATCTAGCTACTGCTATGGACCTATAGTCCAAGGTAGACTACTCACTCATCGCGCCGGAGGCAAGCATGGCGATGAAGAAGACCTCCGGTGGCGATTCCCCTCTCCGGCAGGGTGCCGGGAAGAGCTTCTGGACCCTCCCGATCTCGGGTCGACGACGGCGGCGGATCGCGATGTGTTTCTGGAAAATTGATCGGGTTTTTAGGTTTTTCCCGTCGAGGGGTCTTTATAGGCGAAGGGGCAACGTCAGAGGTGGACCAGGGTGGTCTCATCCATAGGAGGCGCAGGCCAGGGGCAGGCTGCGCCGCCCTTTGGTGAGGCCAGCCTCTGGCTCGGCTCTGACTCCTCTTTGGTGTTCTAGAAGATTCGTTTAATATCTGGATGTTCGGCTTTTGTTTCATCCAATTCCGAGAATATTTTCTATGTAACTTTTCTGAAACACAAAAACAGAAGAAAATAGGGAACTGGCACTGTGGCATCTTGTTAATAGGTTAGTTCCGGAAAATGCATAAAAACACCACGAAGTGTAACGAAACACTAAGCAAATGGTGTAAAAACAAGCATGGAACATCAAAAATTATAGATACATTTGAGACGTATCAGCATCCCCAAGCTTAACTCCTGCTCGTCCTCGAGTAGGTAAGTGATAACAAAAGAAATAATTTTTGAGGTGACATGCACCTACACAATATTGATCATCTATGTAAAGCATTGAGTGCTGGGATCAAAAGAACTTAAAACATGGGCATGAAAGATATAGTCTTGATAGAAGAAACTTAGCAACCATGTTATAACATGAAAATGAACACAAACAAAAGATCATGAAAAATGAAACAATGAAAGTCAAATATGTGTTCAAATCATATGGAAAAACATATAAATGGTTTTCAGCTTGTCCTTCATGAGAGAGAAAAACATAAATGCATAGGATACCTTCAAGTTTAAGAGGGCGACTAGATACAAATAATTTAAGAACAAGTGAAACCAACATCATGAATCAATCAATGAAAAATTTGGGACAATGCACATTATACTCAGAATGACAACTATGCTCTCTTAGACGGTGCATAAAGATAGAAGGTGGTGACTCAACATAAAAGTAAAAGAAAGGCCCTTCGCAGAGGGAAGCAGTGATTGCAAGTTTTATAAGCCTTCAAAAATTATGGTACTTACTAGCTTTGAGCTCTCATTGCCCCCATCATAGGCATCTTGAATGGTTAAAGTTAATGCGAATACACTTATGCTGCATATGCTTGACAAATCATAAGTTGAAAACCTCATGTCCCGTGAAGTACAAATACCCAAACCGCATGCTACTCGACTTAGAGTCCCAAGCAAGCTCTTGTCATTGTAAGTATACACGTATCATCGAGAACCGCCAATGGGGTACCTCCGTGCCCGATGACATGGAACAAGCCCACATCAAAATGACAGGACAAACAGACAATGAACAGATTGGCATCTCTTTTATTTACCGTTGGTATAGCTTTTTATTGTGAGATGCGTCGTCGAATGTTCACTTTGGGCATGCTGTAAATTTCCACCATGAATTATGCATGGCTTAGATTAGCGGCCCAGACGTTTCTCTAACACATATACAAACTCCATGATCCCGCAAGATTCCCAAATTATTTCACATCGCGAGTATCCATAAACAAAAGATCACGATATCAACTCAAATAAGAAGTGCAATGTTGAAAGCTTGCCCCATGACGGCATGGCTGGGCTAATTTCCAACTTACAACTTGCAAGCATAACAACTCAACATAAGAGAGCCACAATGTCAAATTTTTAAGGACGAGAAAAGTGAAGTGTGCCATCAGGTTCGTGAGAGCTTTACTGACCAATTTTTGCATAACACCAAAAGAGTTTAATTTGAAGGATAGATAAAAGCAAGTCAAATGTACTTTGGAATAGCAAATTGCTAATAGGTATGTATGGTGGACACATTGGAATAACTTGGTTTTTTAGGAGTTGGATGCACGAGTAGAGCTCATACTTAGTACAAAATGAGGGCTAGCAAAAGACTGGGAGCGACCAACTAAGAGAGCAATAACGGTCATAATCATGCAAAGCGACAAAGCAACATTAAAAGAAGCATAAGATGGCATCAAAAGTCAAAAACTAAATGATCATAGAGGCTTATGGCGACTTTGTATGAGTCAAACATGTGTGAGCATGCATTAAGTCAACCCAAATAAAGCATCAAAGGAGAAAACCAAAATAATGCTTCCAAATAATAAAAACAACGCATGATTTTTTCAAAGGCTCATTAAGCAATCTCAGTCATTTGAGACAAGTCATGCTACATAAAAACCACTAAGAATACTATCAAAATGATATCAAGCACAACATGCAAAAGTCTAAGCCGCAGTCTAAACAAGCTCCTTTTTGTACCACTTTTTTGCATGAAATTTTTTCTCTTTTCCAACACCATTCGAACCTTTTTGAAACAACTCTTTTGATGAAAACCAACATGGACCAGAGGTAAAAATACACCTTGATGCAAAGATATAACAAGATCTGAACACAAATCAAGGCGAAAAACGAAAACTAAACGCAGTAGCAGAAAAAGAGAACACTCATTGAACGATAAGAGTGAAAAACAGAGTGTTCTTGGCAAATGAAAAGCAAGGCAACTTCTCCAAAAGAAATTTGTTGGGGTCCAACCATTTATTGCAGCAAACAAAACTAAACAAAACTGAAAACTAAAAACAACTGACGCTCCAAGAAAAACGCATAATGCATGAAGCAATAAAAATATAGTGTGTTGAAAGTGACCTGATTTTTGCCGATGAAGAAGGGGTGCCTCGGGGGCATCCCCAAGCTTTGATGCTTGTACTTCTTGGATATTTCTTGGGGTGCGTGGTCATCCCCAAGCTTGAGCTTTTGTCCATTCTTCAACTCATCTGATCATTCTCCAATCCCTACACTTGACAACTTCCTTCATACAAAACTAAACACAATTCTATTAGCAACATTAGTGTAAGCATAATAATGAATCAACCCCTTTTTGCTTCAGATTTCAACTCAAAACCACCACATATAAAGTATATACTACTGTAGCAACTTCCCCAAAATTTCCGTGATCAAAAGAACTAGAAAAGAAAGCGATCGAGAGGCGAACACAAATAGTGGCAGAAATCTGTCAAAACAGAACAGCTGACAAAGGTCGATTTTTTCGAGGGTTTTCTGTTGCTCAAATCAAAAAGTGTCTAAATAATTAAAGTTTTGATATAACCTGGGGCATATGTACAAGAAATTGCAGGTCAAAAAGATATTCTGAGAATTTTCACGAATTTTTACGGTGCAGCACCGAAATCTGTTTCACGACAGCAACATTCCCAAATCTTACCTCACTCAAATTAGAGGCTTCTCTTGGCACAACAACGAAATAAAAAGGATAAGGAGCGGTTATTACAGTAGTAATAACTTCCAAGACTCAAATAAAAGAAAAACAACTGAAAGTAAAACATTGGGTTATCTCCCAAAAGTGCTTTTCTTTAACGCCTTTGAGCTAGGCGCAGAAAGTGCGAATCAAGTAATATCAAGTGATGAAGCATCAAGCTCATAATTTGCTCTAAGAATAGAGTCAAAAAGTAATTTCTTTCTCTTCCTAGGGAAGTGTTCCATACCTTTCTTGAGTGGGAATTGATATTTGATGGTGCCTTCCCTCATATCAATGATGGAACCTACAGTTCGAAGAAAGGGTCTTCCCAAAATAATAGGACATGAAGCATTGCATTCAACATCCATAACAAGAAAATCAACGGGAACAAGGTTATTGTTAACCATAATAAGAACATCATTAATCCTTCCCAAAGGTTTCTTCTTAGCAACATCAGCAATAGGAACATCATAATAACACTTTTCAAGCGGTGGTAAATCAAGCATGTCATAAATTTTTCTAGGCATAATAGAAATACTAGCACCTAGATCACATAAAGCATGGCAATCAAAACCATTAACATGCATATCAATGATGGGTTCCCAAACATCTTCTAACTTCTTGGGTATAGAAGCTTTTTGCTTCAACTTTTCATCCCTAATTTTCATGAGAGCATTGATAATATGCTTAGTAAAAGCAACATTTATAGGACTAGCATTAGGAGTCAAAGCAAGCTTTTGCAAGAAAAAAATAACTTCAGATATATTGCAGCCATCAATATCAAAATCATTAAAGGTAATAGAGCTATCATCTCCTACACTCCGAAAAATTTCAGAACTCTTTTGAGAAAAAGTTTTTGCTGTTTTGGGCTTTTTAACACTAGGAGTAGGAGTTTTCTCTACACCAATCAAAGTAAGAGGATTGCTAGCATTTGGAACAACATCATTAGAGGTAGTAATGGTACATACCTTCATCTTCCTAGCCATCTCATCTTCTCTTTCCCACCTGGCATGCAATTCCGCTAACATCCTAACATTTTCATCAATTCTAACTTGGATAGCATTAGCAGTGGCAAAAGTATTGTTCTCCTTCACCTCATTAGGCAACACTTTTAGTTTCAGAAGTTTAACATCAAGAGCAAGGCTATCAACTTTAGAAGCAAGAATATCAATTTTGCCTAACTTTTCCTCAACAGACTTATTAAAAGCAGTTTGCTTACTGATGAAGTCCTTGAGCATTACCTCAAGCTCGGAGGGCGCGGCCCTAGTGTTATTGGAGGAATTACCATAAGAGTTACCATAACCGTTACCATTGGTAGAAGGATACGACCTATAATTGTTACTAGCAAAATTGTTCCTATAAGCATTGTTGTTAAAATTATTATTTCTTATGAAGTTTACATCAACATGCTCTTCTTGAGCAACCAAAGAGGCCAAAGGAGCATTATTAGGATCAACATGAGTCCTATCATTAGAAAGAATAAGCATAATAGCATCAATATTATCACTCAAGTAAGAGGTTTCCTCAACAGAATTTACCTTCTTACCTTGTGGAGCTCTCTCGGTGTGCCATTCATAATAATTTACCATCATATTGTCGAGAAGCTTGGTTGCGGCGCCCAGGGTAAGGGACATAAAAGTGCCTCCAGCAGCTAAATCCAAAAGGTTCCTTGAAGAAAAATTCAGTCATGCATAAAAAGTTTGGACAATCATCCAAGTAGTTAGTCCATGAGTAGGGCAATTCTTTATCATAGATTTCATTCTTTCCCAAGACTGAGCAACATGTTCATTATCAAACTGGCTAAACTTCCTAATATTGCTACGCAAAGCTATAATCTTAGCAGGAGGATAATATCTTCCAATAAAAGCATCCTTACACTTGGCCCATGAATCAATACTATTTTTAGGCAAAGACATCAACCAATCCTTAGCTTTTCCTCTCAAAGAAAAAGGAAACAACTTAAGCTTAATAATATTACTCTCTACATCCTTATATTTCTGCATCTCACATAGCTCAACAAAATTGTTGAGATGAGCTGCAGCATCATCAGTACTAGCACCAGAAAATTGCTCTATCATAACAAGGTTCAACAAAGCAGGCTTAATCTCATAAAAATCAGCAGCAGGAGCAGGTGGCGCAATAGGAGTGCAGATAAAATCACTATTATTAGTGCTAGTAAAATCACACAACTTGGTGTTCTCATGAGTACCCATTCTAGCAAAGCTAAAAGCAGACAAGTAAAAACAACTATAAAGCAAACTATTTTTTTTGTATTTTTGATAAAACGATGCAAGCAAAAGTAAAGTAAAAGCAAAACTAAAACAAAGTAAAGGATGTGCATGCGAAACTCCCCTTGCAGAAATCTTCTTCCTCCCCGGCAACGGCGCCAGAAAACATCTTGATGGCGCCGGTGCATATATAGATCACCGACCAGTTGGGAACCCCAAGCAGAAGGTATGATGAGCACAGCAGCAGTTTTCCCTCGGTAAGAAACCAAGGTTTTATCGTCCAGTAGGAGAAAGCCAAACTTGAGAAGGTGATGCTTGCTAGCTTAGTGACACTCCAACAAGGGCGCCGTTAATGATTACTTGTTAGCGCGTCTTCAACTAGTAGCAACGCGGAACCTGCACACAACACAACCAAATACTTTGCTCCCAACTTACGATGAGGTTGTCAATCTCACCGGTTTGCTATAAACAAAGGTATGAGCGTATCGAGTGGAAAGCAATAATAGTATGCGAGAAAGTAAACAATACGAGTAATAGTAAACAGGTGATAGCAATGTAAAGGAAATTGGACCGGGGTCCACAATTCACTAGTGGTGTCTCTCCATAAGATAAATAACAACATGCCGGGTAAACAAATTACAGTTGGGCAATTGATAGAATAAAGATAACGTGCATATGTCGCGAGGATCACTATGAGATTTACTCTGGGCATTACAACAAAATACATAGACCGCCATCCAACTGCATCTATGACTAATAATACATCCATGGGGATATCGTCCGAACACCCCACGAGTATTAAGTTGTGAACAACAGATAACTGCATTAAGCAAAGTGTGTAATGTAAACAAAGCATATGCCCTTGGACATAAGAATGTTGTTTTCTCCCTAGTGGCAACAGCACATCTACAACCTTAGAGGTTTCTGTCACTCCCCTAGATTAAATAGAGGCATGAACCCAACTATCGAGCATAAATACCCCCTCTTGGAGTCACTAGTATCTACTTGGCCAAGATAGCTACCAACAACGGAGAGCATGCAAGATCATAAACAACATAGAGATAACATAAGATATATGATTCAGCATATCAACTCAACATAACACCAATATTCATCGGATCCCAACAAACACAACATGTAGAATTACATAACGGTGATCTCGATCATGTAAGGCAGCTCATGAGATCTAAACATGAAGCACATGGTGGAGAAGACAACCATCTAGCTACTGGTATGGACCAATAGTCCAAGGTAGACTACTCACTCATCGTGACGGAGGCAAGCATGGCGATGAAGAAGACCTCCGGTGGCGATTCCCCTCTCCGGCAGGGTGCCGGGAAGAGTTTCGGGACCCTCCCGATCTCGGATCGACGACGGCGGCGGATCGTGATGTGTTTCTGGAAAATTGATCGGGTTTTTAGGTTTTTCCCGTCGGGGGGTCTTTATAGGCGAAGGGGCAGCGTCTGAGGTGGACCAGGGTGGTCTCACCCATAGGGGGCGCGGGCCAGGGGCAGGCCGCACCGCCCTATGGTGAGGCCAGCCTCTGGCTCGGCTCCGACTCCTCTTCGGTGTTCTCGAAGCTTCATTTAATATCTGGATGTTCGGCTTTTGTTTCGTCCAATTCCAAGAATATTTCCTGTGTAACTTTTCTGAAACACATAAATAGCAGAAAACAGGGAACTGGCACTGTGGCATCTTGTTAATAGGTTAGTTCCGGAAAATGCATAAAAATGCCACAAAGTGTAACGAAACACTAAGCAATTGGTGTAAAAACAAGTATGGAGCATCAAAAATTATAGATACATTTGAGACGTATCAGCAACCAAGTCTGATTCGTTTTAAGGGTGGTAGCACCGAAGTTACCCAAACCCATAACCTTTCTATGCTTCTTGAATCTCGAGGACGATATTCCTTTTAAGGGTGGTAGTCTTTCACATCCCAAAATTTACCAAATTTTGGAATGTGAAATTTAATTTTAATCAGAGGCTTGTTTGATGGTTTTGGATTTAAAATTCACAAAGATTTGAAACTTTTAAGATTGCTCTAAAAAATTATTTTCAAATTTTACTTTTTGGTGCCATCATATCCTTCATATGTATTTCATATTTTCTTTCAAAAATTTCATTTTCAAATCCTTCATAAGCCCTATTGGCATTCTTGCAATAAGATTGATCCTTGATTTATTTATTTGGTTTTACTACCCACCGTGGTCCTCTTTTGCATATAATAATTTTAAAAATTTACCTGGTCTTTAATTTGGCCATATTTGTTTATTTATTGAAAAGCTTTGTTGAAAATAGAAAATAAAAAGGAAAACTGGTTAATGAAAAAAAAGATTTCGCAAGACAATTGGGCCGACCCTGGGCGACCGAGCCAGACTAGCAGACCTTCAGCCTGCAGCGCCTCTCTCTCTTCCACCTCTTTTTTTTCACCGACAGGCGGGACACACTTGTCGGGATCATCCCCAACCTCCTCCTACCTCCCCGCGCACGACCCCGTCGCCACTGCGCCCCAGTCCCCCACTCTACCACTCCCCCTAGAGCCTGACCAGCCCCGCTACGACGCCCCTCTCTTCCCCCACTCCCCCTCAGCATTTTCCCTCGCACGGCCTCGCCAGAAACCCCGCCTGGCTTCCTCGATTGCTCGCCGGAGTCTGCAGCACCACAGCCATCTTCATGTCATTGTCGTCGACTCCGTGAGCAAGCATCGCTGTTTCTTTGCCCTTTCTTCCTCTCTCGGTTGTGTGCACACTATCAGACCCTCTCTGCCTATTTTTCTTGCAGCATATCGACGGCAACGTCGATGTCATGGCCGTCGGCGCCTGGAGCCCCTCCGTCCGCCCGTAGCCGCTGCAGGAAGCCACCCCGGGATCCGCCGACCTTGTACACTACCTCGCCGAGCCTCTCCGCATCTCGTACACCACTTCCTCGTCACCCAGGACCTCGGGAGCAACCCCACCGTTGACGACCAGACCGCCGTCGCCATCAAATCGGCCTCCGACGACCAACATGGTCAACGCCGGTGAGTATCAGTCCACGGTCAATCTGGATCATCCATGTTATGAAGATCTAACAGCCCCTGTTGACCCCTTCACCAAACCGGTACCGGCCAGTAGAAACACGCCACGTGGCCTGCCCTGTTTCAAATTTCGTTTAAATAGATTTTCAAAATAGGCAAAACCTTGCAAAATTCATATCTGGAGTTCTGTATGTCCAAAAATTGCAAATTTTATATCTATGGAATCCTTGTGACATAAGGAACACCATGGAATAATAAAATGTGAACTTTACTGAAGTTTTATGCTGAATAAATTTAAAATGCCTAAATGGTGTATTCTTGCTATATTTCAAATTCTATAAATGCAAATTGGTTGATTCCTTTTGCATTGGTTTTGAAAAACCATTTATAAACCTTATAAATCTCTGTTGTTAATATTATAAGTCTCTACATTGCTATTTGAATTTGTCTAACTTTTATCTTGGTATAACCTTGTTTATTAAATGGAAAACCCTATTTTAATTGATTCTTACACGAAGGTTTTGCAAAACAAAATTTTGACCAGAGAACCTTGTTTTGATCAAACACTTTTCAATAGAACCAAAACCCTTGAACATCCATGTCATGGCATCCATATCATTCTTTGCATTGTGTGTTGTCTTATATGTGTGTATTGATTGCAATGTTTGTCAATCGTGTAGATTGCCCAGAGTGTAACCAGTGTTGTTGTTGTGAGGATTGTGATACCAGCAACCTCAACCAAGGCAAGTTCATGTCATAAATTTCCTACTATTTTCTTAAGCATGTAGTTGATTTTCATAGATTGCATGTGTAGGACTTTCTATAGTACTAGCAAAATTGCCCGTGCATTGCACCGGGAGAAAAAAAATAAAATAATCCACGCCAAAAAAAGAACATCAAATAATCTACCACGGCTGAAAACTTACACCTATAACTTTGCTAAATTTATATAACATCACATATTCACATGGTTATAATTATTCTTGTAGATTGACCATTTTCATCTTCAGTAACCACCTATTAACGTCTCCATACTTCACAAGACACGAAGCAATGAAATACAAAATTGCATGTGCGTTGCACAGATATAGAAATAGTAAATCAATAAATGTTCATAGTTTGAGAAATAATAAATTTTATCATACAAAATCTAAGGTTTCACTTTGAGTTTCTTCTGTACCATAGTTGCAATTAGAAAAACTTCAAATCTAAACAAATACTCGCTCAGTTTCATACTTTTTGGTATGTTTTAATTTAAATTTAACTAAAATCATGACAAGAATTATGGAACTCAGGGCTAACTAAACTAAAGACAGTGCATGCAATTTAGAAGAAGTACTATATCAAATTATATATTTGTTTCATCTAAAAGTAGTAAAGATTGTTTTACCTGGTGTGTCGCTTGGGTCATAGTCCAAAAGAAATAGGATGTAATCATGTGTGCATCTCAAGTACCAAACCAAAATTATCTGTACAACCAAAATCAATCCTCTTGGAAAAAATAGCTTTTCAATCGATCCGTAAATCATCGTTTCTCTGCATTTGGCCACACAAACGTCACAACGTCAAAAAACTCCCTCCGTCTCGCCCCGCACCTAACCCTCTCGCCCTGCGCGCGGCGGCGCCGCGCCGCGCCTGGGCGCCGCCGGCCGGCCTTCCTCGCCCTCCCCTCGTGCTCCTCTCCTCCCGCCGCCGCCGCCAGAAGCGTCGCCGGGCAAAGCTCTGGGGCGCGGCGGCGGCGGCGGTCTCCCTCGGCCAGCGTCTGGTCGGCGGCGGCAGCGTCCGCTCCAGTCATCTTCTCCGGCGGTGCAGCGGTCCACGACGGCCAAGAACTCCGGCGACGCCCGGCGGACAAGTGGCGACCCCGATGGGCCTAGACGGGTCCTGCCCCTGATCTCCTCGTTCCTCGACTCCGACGACGTCCCCGATCCTCTTGGGTTCCTCTCGCTGCACAAGGGCATCTGGGGCATCTGTCCTGGATTTGGTGGTGGTGGCCGTCTCCTCCGTCGGAGGTGGCCGGCCGACGGTGGTTGATCTAACCGACGATGGGTTCGGGCGACGTGGCATCCGGTGAAAATCGAGCCTCGACGTCGGTCGTGGCGGACGATGACGGCGTCTTCGGATGTCGTTTCCTTCATGAAGGCATCGTCTATGGTGTTATCGTCGTTCGACTCGGACTGCTCCGGGGGAAACCCTAGATCTGGGGCTTCCGGATCGAATGATGGCGGCGCTCGGCGTCGTTACCCCTGTGGGCATCATTTTTGGAGCAGACGTTGACTGGAGATGGTGTTGCTCCGGGGGAAACCCCAGATCTGGGTCTCCCGGATCGGACGATGGCGATGCACGACGCCGCTCTCCCTGCTGGGGGAATCGTTTTTGGAGCAGACCTTGGCTAGAGGTGGCTCTTAGGTCGAGTGGCGTGTCACTTTCTGGGTCGACAATGTTGCATCTCGACGGCTTGGTGCCGTGGAGTCTCGACGGAGGACATGGGCTGAGATGCGCGCGCAGGGTGGTGGGGCTGTTTGGTGCCATGGCGGCATCGATGGCAGGAACTACGGTGTTTATGCGGATATTGATCCTGAAGATTGCTCGGCGGTTCGTTGGAGATGACGGCTTCCGTAGCGTGTGCATGAGGCATTCGCTAGGAGTCTACTAGCACGGATGAGCGCTCCCGTTTCACTTAGTGGGTCTCGGGGTATGCGATGTTTCCCGGTTTCTAGTAGATGAGGGGTTTGTGTGTCTCCCGGGCATAAGGCCCTGTTGGCATGTTTTTTGCTCATGGTCAGGTGTGTAGGTGTTGTGTGGTGGCTTCAGGTTTTTTGGATGTATAATCTTTGTAAGCTCGTTGTGGTTTAATTTTAATAAATGGCCGTATGCATCTATCGATGCAGAGGCCGGGGCCGTTTCCTTTTCGAAAAAAAAGCTCCGTAGTTACCTACTCCTATGTGGTATATATTTCGATCTTCATGAGCAATGTGACAAAGTGACATTATCATGTCAAAATTGTTCCATTGTTGCTAGTAGTACGGGCCTGACGGAACGCAATAATCAACCTACACGGAGCAAACAAATGATACAGCTTCTGGAGAAGCTTCTCGTCTCCCAGTTTTGTTGGCGTACCAGGTATAGGTCGGCGTATCTCTCCCGTGATTGTTGAGAGACTTGGGGTTGGGTTAAGGGAGAAAACTCGGCCGGCGCTCTGGTTGGCCGGCACTGCGATCTTCCAAAGCGTAAGGCCGTCAGCCCCAACCATGGCAGCTCGAACGTGTGGGCATCGACCGGAAGCGTCGGTCCCGATCATGGCAGCTCGAACGCGCGGTGCCGAGGCTGGCGGTACCGCCCCCGCTGGTCACCATCACCGCAGCGCTGCGTGCTAATATGAATATTACGGTTGGGAATACATCATCGTATTTGCGTTTCATGGGAGCACGGAACAGATTACCAATTAAATCGGGCGTGCTCTCTGGGAGGGTTTGTGCCTTCGTACAATCTGAGAGGTTTGTGTCTATCTACTCCGCGTGGGTGTCTGCCACCGCCGTGGCTAGCCATGCAGACGCGCGCCGGCGCCCGCTGCCGTCGTCATTGGCGACAGCGTCAACGCGGAGAAAGGCGGCGTCATGCATTGTTGAGATGGCGGTGGTCGAGTAAGCGAACGACCAGGCCTCTGAGAGCTGCATGGATGGCCAAGTCGCAAGCGGCAGCGCCACGCCCATCGTTTCTTCCAGATTCCCGCCGGCACGCGAGGTGGAGCAGCAACAGATTACCTCTGTCTGGATCAGATGTCCTCCAACGAACGGTGGCGACCGTCCCCATCAGTGAGCTAAGCAAGGCACAACCAAGGACACGTTGCTCATGCAGATGAGATGCAAGCGCCCGCCAAAGCGGCGACTCGGCCGTGTCCTGAACTTTGGCAGGCGGCAACTCCGGCGAGCCGCGAATCGGCCGCCCTACTCGGTGCTACTGCTTGTGCGTCCTGCTGCTTGTGCTTGTGTGTCGTAGGGTTTCGTAGAGGACGATCCATCGATCTGAGACTCGGACGAACTCTGGCGGCGGCTAGTCCGTGCGATCGATTACCTCCGTCTGGATCGGATGTCCTCCAACAAACGATGGCGACCGTCCCCGTCAGTGAGCTAAGCAAGGCACAACCAAGGACACGTTGCTCGTGCAGATGAGATGCAAGTGCCGCCAAAGCGGCGACTCGGCCATGTCCTGGACTTTGGCAGGCGGCAACTCCGGCGAGCCGCGAATCGGCCGCCCTACTCGGTGCTACTGCTGGTGCGTCCTGCTGCTTGTGCTTGTGCGTCGTAGGGTTTCATAGAGGACGATCCATCGATCTGAGACTCGGACGAACTCTGGCGGCGGCTAGTCTGTGCGATCGATTTAGTTGAAACTGAAGGTATCACGCGTGCATGTGAGTATATATGCAGATTCTTGTGATACGATTCAATTCTTTAGAAATCGAGTTTGGGCCAAACTCGTTCTGGTTCCTGATGTGGAGTCGTACACAGATCGGCCTAGGAGCAACAACGTCAACGGACGAATCGGTTTTTTCTACAATTACCAATGGCATTGGTGGGTAATTTAGGATTTGGTGAGAGGGCAAAATAGTCTACAAAAATTGGTTGACGACGGAAACCTTACGTACTTTATTATTACTAGTTGAATGCCCGTGCGTTGCAACGGGCTAACTATAATTGTTGATGTAGCTAACAATGGTCAAAGTGTGCGCCAATGTGACGGGTCAAGCTTGAAAAAAACGCCAAAGCAATGTCGGCGCCTCCTCTCACCAATCAGAAAAGAACCAACCTCAATATTTTCAAGCAGTAGCGAGGCATCGGGGTTCCTACATATCCTATCCCGCAACCGCGGATGGAGGAGGAAGGAAGTCACTTCCTTAGCACCATTGATCGTTGTCACGAGGAACATTGATCGCCTCCTATGTCATGAGAGCAGGGAAGGGGTACGTAACCACTCTCTTCTTTTACATATAAGTGAGGAATACCCAATTCATCTTCTCCCAGATAGATGAACTTTTGCTGCCATTTCTACCAGAGATGGTTCAAAATATTGAAAAATTGTTTCGGAAGACCGTTATTTTTGGACGTTTGCCAAAAAAACACCACCTGATTGTATATTAGATTTGAATCATTTTGTTAGAAATACATTTTTTGATCTCAGTATTATAGGAAACACATTTCCATGCATTATGAGGCATATCTCTTCACCATTTAATGGAATATAGGAAATGTCAATAATTCAATTTTCTAATCCAGGAACAATGGACAAATAGTTTGGATTAAACGATGCAAATTACTTAAATATATATACATATGAATATATGTTGGTAAGAAATCTATTGCATTATGTGAAGTAACAACCAGTTTTTCACTTTTTGTGGTATACTTACTGGTCCACCGAATTAAATTAAACTACTTGCCCCTGAGAATCGAGAAGTCCCGTCACTGTTTTAGTGCTCACAGCTACACCCGTATCTCCATCTGTTTTCTCCCGCTTGGTAAGACTCATTTGGCCGTCACTAAGCTTTTTAGGCGAAAAGTGTTCTAAAAATTCAGAAATGTTTGCCTCTTAAAATTCCCAAAACCGAGTCAGCTAGAAGGCCTAGCAAAGCCCAGAAGCCACCAGCCAGGAAGGCCCAAACGTGGCTGATGCTCTCCCTGCCGTCCTGTCCCTGCACGAACGTAACACTCGCCCTAGTGAATCCCCTCGTTCCCCTCGATGCGCCGCCGGGAATGCAACCTAGCGCGTCAGCACGTCGCCGACTGCCTCCCTTTCGCGATGCTCGTGCCCTCGTGCAGCTCTTCCTCATGAGCCGAATGCCACCAGCTTTGCTGCTAGCCTATCTCCGCTTCCTTCTATCCCCACTCCAAACCAAGCTAGCAGGACAGCTACGCAGCAGTGGGTGATGCAGGGGTTGCGCGAGACGGCCGCGACCTCTGTTGGGCCGGCACACCTTCCTGGAGCTACTATTGTCCGCCAGGATCCGGTTGAGGCCCTGCAGCAAGCGGTCTCGACCTGGCTGCGACCTGGCTTCCACCATCGCTATGTGCTTCCGCCGACGCCGTCCTCCCCTATTCCTCCTCGTGTGTGGCTAGAAGTTTCACCTTCCACCATGTTATCTTTAAAATATGTATCTTTAAAGTGTGTTATGCCATTGCACATGACAAAATGAATGCTCATCAAGCATCAAGCATGTAAAATCGCTTATGTGTTTGGTCTTAAATCTTATATTTTGAACAAATGGGTAAATTTTCAGCATAAAACGGGATTCGTGTGGTCTAAAATTTCTCAAACACTCAGATTTTAAATTAACATATGATTTAGAGTTTAATTAGACTGTTCTCTGTATTTGCATTAAATTAGGCATTTGAACCGAATAGACTCCAAATTAACATATGCATTTCTTGAATTTTTTGTAGAACCAACTACTCTTATCTAGATGTGCAATCATCAGCATAAAACAACATTCAAGTGGGCTAAAATTTCTCAAACTCAAAACCAAAAGTTAAAAACAGCATGTGAAACTTATTATTACATAGAAACGGGGATTCCATTTAACAGCTAAACCTGACGAATGACGACTAAGTGGGATACAGAGTTGGGCTTAAATTCGGTTCCGATAGAGCTCAGCTCGCCCTATAGCAAAACAGCTGAATAAACTCGGTCCCGATAGAGCTCTCAAAGTAGATCAGCAAATCATCAATGGCAAGCAACATTATTAGAATTGCGACAACAATGAAGAAAGTCATATAAATCGAAGGACACGATGCACGTGTTCCTTGCTTCTCGGACCAGAACGCCTATTTCAGAGAAATTATAGCTACTGGACTTCTGAGCACTCACAATTATCGCTGAATCAGTTTCAGAAATCACCTTGTATGTGCAGTGTGTTCTGCTGCACCGAGAGCACTTGCACAGTGTTCTACTGCACCCTTCCATAGCAGATATGCACACTTCAGCTTTGGCCTCTAGAGCACTCCGTATGCGCTACAATTTTCCCGCTCTGAATCCCCATGCTCAGGTTTCCGAGCTTTCACAATATGCTGCATCAGAATTAACTTTGGCAATGCCTCGATCAATTGCCTAGGCTTCTCGACCAAAAATTCAGCTAGGTGTTTCTGAACAAGAGCACATGCCTCATCAGCAGGTTTATCTCTCTCGTCCGCATTTAGCTTATTTAGCCAGAGAATCAGCAGATGATATACTTTTAACAGTCGTAGCCCTTACATTGCAATAGTTCAGCTAGTATTTACAGTGCATACAAGTTCAGAGAGTAGATGTTACATTCAGCAAACATGCACTGTATTCTCTAAAACAATCTTGAAAACCAGACGCCTGGATCCCACTTCCATCTTCACTGATATGCCCTGGTTTGAGCTCCCCCGGACTCAACGCCCCGTCGCCGCAAAGGCTCCGGTGCCCTGGCTACCTTGAATGTCTTTTACATTCTGAATCTTGTACCATTAGCTCTACCATGACTATATTTTGCAACTTCTTCCTCTAACAAATCGAGTTTGAAGGTGAATAAATCTGAATTTGTAATATTCAAGCATGCTTTGAATTGACCATCCCTATTTCTAATCACATGTAAATACATATTGTAATGTAAGCAATACAAAGTACACATGTTCAGGGAGATTAATAATACTCCAATTCTTCAGCAAGGACATGAGCTAATGTTTTGCAATGCAGTAGGCAATGAAGTCCATAAAATCCAAACATCGTGTCCATAAAATCCAAACATCGTGAGAGTAAAATAGATCATACTTAATTTAGCTGTCTTGTGCGAAGATTCAGTTGCAACCATAATTGAAATACAGTTAAATAAGCTGTAATATAATCACTTCATTACTCATTTAGGCAGGGGCATTAGACATGATGCACCTTATGAAGATATACAGGAAGGGACGAAGAAGACTGGACAAGCGAGCATTCTCCACATGGTCCCAGCAACAGCGAGCGAGCATCTAGTTTGGTTGTGGCCTCAACTTCCCGGTGATGGCAAGCAAGCACGCTGCATATGCACATTCCTGCATGTTCTGCCCTTTGTGCTACATCTCCAGGCTTGAGCAGATGCACATCGTTGGGCAGGAGACCACAAGCGACCTGCCAAAACAACAAATCAAGTTGTTTACTGAACGCAAAAATGCCAAAATTGCATAACATCCATCGCTATCTGAATACTCGAACATGGAAGAACAGCCACATACTGCAATCGCCGCAAAAGATTATGGCGCTGTGACTCAATCGCCTGAACATGGAATAGCACATTCGTTGTGGGCATCATGTAGCTAGACACAATGGTTTGATGAATAGATAGGAGGAAAAAGAAGCAGAAGATAGTTCTTTGTCGATTAAAATTTTATAATTGCAGCGCTGATTCATGAAAGATACTAACAAGCACTCCTATCTGGGAGTCATCGCTGATTCCATTATAAACTACTTCTTAGGCGTCTCCAGATGCCAATGACCAAGTCCTTCATCACAGGGGGGCAGCTCTTGCAGAGATGGTTGAAGCCGTCGGTGGCAAGCACTGCCTTCAGGTTCGCCGGACAGCGGAGGAACTCGTAGCACGCCTCCTTGAGCCCATGGAAGCGGCGCTGCTCAGCGAGCGCCAGGATGGTCATCGACGTGCTCACGCTGATGTGGTCGCACAGCCTCTTCTCGCACATCGCCCTCAGCCTTCGGAGGTCATACTCGACCGCCGCGGCCAGCAGATGCTGCAGCATGGCGACACCTTCCTCGTTGTTCCACTTCTCGCTGCCCTTCGCCTCTATCGGGAGTGAAAGGGAGTCGCCGTAGATGAACCTTAGCATCGTCTTGAAGACCGTCGCGTTCATGTCGTCTATCTGCACGTGCACCTCCTCTGCACATCCGGCGCCTGCCGCACCCAGCAAGTGGTCGCGAGGACGGCGTCCAGGATCCAAACCCTTCGTCACAGGGGATCGTGCCGTGAGCGGAGCTTGGCCAGAACGAGCTCTAACGCCACCACATCGGTCGCCCCGTGACTGGAAAGAACTCCACCGCAGCCAGATCTTGGATCCCTGGCACCAGAACGAGCATCAGGTGGACGAGCTCCATGGCAATCAGATCTTCATCCTTCTCCAACACGGCAATTTGGGTAAGCGCCGGGAGCGGGGAGCCTCTCTATGGAGGGGAGGTCGGCCGGGCCAGTGGCTGCGCCCGAATGTATTGGCCGCAGGGATCGAGGGCAAGAACGGAACAGAGGAGACGAGCGAGGCTGGGTACGGTCGGCCTCGTCTCCTGCCGCCGGCCACGCACAAGCACGGCCAACACGGGGGGCAGCGTCGGAAACTGAGACGAGGAGGGATTGTGGCGGGCACCCGGTGGAGGATCCGCGAGCATAGGCGCCGATGACCAGGAGGCGCGCTGCTGGGACGGGGGCGAGGGCGGCGGGAGGACAGAGAGGGGATAGGCGGGCTGAATTCTAACTTGTTGAGCCACGACGGGTTTTTTCACAGACGAAGCACGGTCGCCGCCGTCCTGGACTCCGGCCGCCGCCATGGAGTCAAAGCAGGAAAAGGGGTTTCGGGCGGCGTAGCGATGGGGATCGTCGGTGGGGGTTCGGGCTTGGGTGTCCCGTGCGAGGAAGAAATCGGGAGGAGTGGTTTTTTTTACGTACCAGATTAGACTCGGTTTATTTTGACGTACCAAGGTTTTTTTTTACCTACCACGGTTTTTGAACCATCGCGACCTCAAGCCGTATTATTAGTTTAGATTACTAGCACAATACCCGTGCGTTGCAACGGGTCAGAAAATGAAAAATAATGGTCATGATGAAAATTAAATATATCTTCAAATTTTCCTGGACAATGAGATTTGTTTTCATGTTGCAATAAACCCAATTTAACTCCTAGTTTTTTCAAAGGGTCGTCCAATTTGATCTTGTGTAACCCAAATAGATAGTAACAAAATTCAGCTTTCTAAAATATTTGAATTCTGATAAGTCCAAATGAGTGTAAGATAATCAGTAAGAACCTAAATATTTGATTCTAAACATGATCTTATTGTGCCAATCCGCTCTCTCGGAACCCAGGTATTTGATCCTAAACATGATGTTGTGAATTCCGATGATGACATGGTAATTTTTTTTTTGATAAAGGACGCTTTATTACTTAAAAGATTTAAGCATTACACCCAGCCTCTGCATACCTAAGATGCACACAGCTGTCTAAAAGTACACAATCCAGAAAATAAAACGGCCTATTACATGACATAATGATCAAAAGCAACAACGCCTATATATGAATGAGATATCTTTGAACCTGGGCGGTTCGTTTTAGACAGGGAAAAATTTAGCAGTATTCATTGTTCAACCCCTTTTATCTAGATTAAATGGGTCTAAGTTGCAAGTATTCGAAATAGAAATCAAGGCATCACTTTCTCGCTCAGCTTGTTCAGAGGTTATCTGATTCAGAGAAAGCACCCATGGCCTGCAAATCAATTTACAGGGCAGCGTGGGAGTCAAAATTCAGGAATCCGATCTAACAAATAAATTGGTTTCGGTTTGAACAGAATGCCACACCGGGATTTGCAGTAGACAAAAAATTAGCACATACACATCTTGGCTATAACAGAAAAAACACCAATAGAAGACAAATCTAGAAAGAAATGTAAAATGGATTTCTCGCTCAGCTTGTTCAGAGGAAACACCAACTGCCCATCCTTCCATCAGTGATCGACAACAATGTTTGGCCTGTTAGTGGTAAGAGTGCAGTCGCAAGAAACTAATTGAGTACTCTGTACTCCCCGTAGTGCGGAGGAGGTCGCCATCGTTCAGCTTGGGGAGGGAGCGAGACGGAGGCTGAGGCAGTTTGTGCTTAAGACTCTGCAATTTCTGAAACTGGAAGTGGTGAGGGCACGACAAGGAACTCATGGCTGGCCTTGGGCGTGATTTTTTACTCTCTAGTGAGATCGGCTGGCGACGATGGGCTCTGGCATGGATTTGATGGCGGTGACCACGGCAAGATCTTGCCGCGGCGGATCGACTGGTTGCCTCCTCCTCACTCGGGAACATGGACGGCGCCGAGGATCTCCTGGTCGACGACGGACTTGGGTAACCTGGGCGGCGTGGTGGTCTCCTGATCGGATGTGGACGCGGGGCACAAAGTCGGGGTGGAGGCCCTCCTGGTCGGCGGCGGACCAAGGACACAGGGGCGGCGTGGAGGATCGCCTGCTCGGCTGCGGACCTGAGGCACGGGGTGGGTAGGAAGAAGATGAAAACAGGGAGAGACTGCGGTTTAATTTGTAACTTCTATATGGGCTAAACCAAAAAAGAGCGACGGCGTACGTAGATAGAGATCGGCACAGATTGGATCGATCGTATTTTAAACGGATTCTAACGCAATGACGGACGACCAAAATTAGCGAAGGACCGACGGACGAAAGCATGAACGGTTTTTTTTTACGTACGAAACAATTTTTGGTTTTTTTACATACCACGGCCCCTTTTAATCCGCGCCATATTCACTTTTTCCCTATCTCGCGGTTACTCTTTTTCATCCACATATTGTAAGAAGGCAAAACTTATTTTCTTTCTCCTTACATTTTTTATACAAAACGAGCAACATTGCAACAACAAACCACCCTAAATATAACTTGCTTTCTTTCTCCTTACATCACAAAAACAAACCACCTCAAATACAACATTTTAACGATGCTAAGCCCGGGCGGCCACCTAGGCTAGAAAGATGCTAGATCTTCCCCTGTCTCCCACCGTAGCTAGTTACTTCTCAATTTTCATTCACTTTCCATGCTGAGGAGACATTGAAAACTTCCCACATAATGTCCCTACAACATCAATTTAAGTGACCAAAATTGTTGGCTAAAGTACCAACATATATATTCATAATGGATTGAACTACAACAATATGCCCTTAGACATTAACTTTCAAGATAGGACTTAAGCATTACTTCATTTAAATTGTTCATACATGTGTTAAAGGACATGGAAATATCTAGTCTAGGCTAGGTGTAATTCTCGGATCATCATAACCATCCTTTAAGATTCAATCTCCTGTTAGGCCTTCGTCCTCTTCAACAGGCCGCTCATGCCTGCCCATAGTGGTAAGGATGTCGAAGTCGTGAGGCTTGCATTCCCTAGGTTAAATCAAAGTATAACTATATCCACAAAGGTCCAATAGTCCAACAATGAGGAATTTATCTTGTATTCATTTTCAATCTCCATTTGTTCTGCTAAATTGCTACTATGACTTCTTTCCCTCCCTCCTAGTTTTATATGTAATTCGTGAACTTCATGGCTTCAAAGTTGATCATAGACCCATCTGCCCATCTGCGCTATAATTCTCATTCCAAAAGGAAAATAGAACAAGTTTTCTAAAACATTTTTAATGCATTTAATGCACATAGAGTGCACAACCATGGCAGTTGCAACTTAGTGGACACTAACCTTGAATAGTTAAATTACAATAGAAGCACATTATGTAAAATTTAACAACTGCATCTAGTTAAATTATTGAAACGTGAGAACATAATCAATTAAATTATTGAAAATTAAGAATCGTTCTTTAGTACAGTCGAAAGTAGATCAAGTGATCTTGTTAAATTCTTGAAATGTGAGAACATAACCAATTACCAAAAAAAGGAAGAATTGTTCTTCTTCATCTTTAGAACCGGGAAGAAACCCAGCTTGTTCGTATCTCTCCTCATGGTGGTGCTCCTAGTCGTCTTGTGTGCCCTATCCTCTGCATAGACATGTAACAATAGAAACTAACCGGTCATCATTAAAAGTACAACAATGCTTAATAGCATTCATTTGATACTGCATTCATCAGAAATTCATAGCTTAAAGTTTATAGGTTCAGAGCATTTAGTTTGCTAGTCACATCTCCTCAGGGAATGGAATGATTTCAGACTTTTCAATAAATTCAGAGAATGACGGTCATACTCATATCTCAACACAAACCACTTGTTGTTGTTAGGACCGCAATTGAAACAAGTCGCTCTGGTTCATATTTCAGACCTCATAATGGTTAGCTCATAGCTCAGTACTTCAGCCAAGATAACAGTGAACATGCAGTGAACTTGCAAGTTTATTCTAGTCAGGTGCTTCTGCTGCTGCTTGCGCCGTTGGTAAGGTGATGCATGTCTAGCTAAGCATCGTGGTTCTCCCCCGAGGAGACAGAGGTCTTCTGCGTCGTCTGCTTCCGCGCCGACGTGCATCGTGAGGGAGGCGTGGGGAGATCGAGCTGCCAATTGGAAGAGAGACAGGTGCCAACCGCTGGGACATGCAGCACTGTCCTGGGCAACGCTGGCGAAGCCAGGCCAAAGGCGCAGGTGTTGTGGTGCTGCTAGGGCGATGGAGAAATCTGAATTTCGCTCTGCTATGTCCCAATCCCCATGTCGCTCGGCGTATTCCCTGAACTCGACGGGCCAATCAGGTTGTCTTGGGGATGAAGGGGGCGCACGAGGCGGAGCTCGGCAGTCCTCGCGGCGAGGCGGAGGTCGACAACCGTCGCGGCGAGACGCCGCTTTGGGCGAGTCCTTCGTCGCGAAGGCCTCCCCTATCAAATACCTTGTCCCGCGCACGGCATCTCTATCCATGGCTTGCAAGGCGCAGACCTCCAGCACGGCCTAGGCATAACCCAACCTTTGCTCGTCGGCATACTCCAACGCGGCGCGGTGGTAGTTGGGGCGCGACAAAATCAGGCAGGCCGCTCCCTCAGGCGCTACTCATCATGCGATAATCTCTCTCCTTCTCTCCCTGTATGGTTTCCCCAATCCCACGAGTCCCCAGCGCCATGGGAGAGCTAAGCTGCGTTGACTACCTTGACGCCGCCGAGCTCCACCTTCGTCTACCCGCAGAATCCGCCATCGCTGAGCTCCACCTCCATCTTCCCGCCGAACCTCCCCGCTGTTGAACACATCTTCACCGCCTCGCCTAATGCACTGTAAATCATGATGAAGCTTTAGGCTGCATGTGCTCGCCGGCGTGCCCCTCCCCGCTATGTGCTGCATGTGCTCGCCGGCGTGCACCTCCCCGCGATCGCACGCGTGGCTGCATGTGCTCGCCGGCGTGCGCCTCCCCGCTATGTGCTGACGGGCGGCCTACCCTGTTGCGTGCTCGCGCGGCGGCAGCCTCCACCGCTGTGTCCTCGACAGCGACGCCCCGCTGCCGCGATGGCGGCGTCCTCCACCGTCGCGTCTCGACAGCAACGCCCCTCGGCGACGGCCGCGTCCGCAACGGAGACGGCCTCCACAATGGCGGTGGCCGCCACTCGACAGTGAAGGCCGGCGGGGTGGCCTGACGCATCCTCGACAACGACGCCTCGGCGGGGCGGCCTCCTCTATCACACCTTCCTCGCATAGCCTGGCGGCGAAAGCCACCCCCGATGTGTGCCCTACGGCGGCCTCCCCCGACGGTTTCCTCCCGGCGTGGTTTCGTGGTGGTTGAGAGAAGGGACAGAGACAGAGACTGTGTGGTGGGAGGATAAGGCACGGAAGGATAAGACGGATCGGTCTTTTTTGCTAATCACAGAGCGCCGCACGGGAGTCCAGATTCGGGTAGAGGCAGGACCGATTATTTTGACGTACCAAAAAAGACCACCGGTTTTTTTTGACCTACCACAGTTTTTTAACCATCGCGTCCTCAAGCCGTATTATTAGTAGAGATGTATATGTATATATTATGCTATGCTATGAAACCCAGGTACGATAGCCATATGAACTTCCATGACTTGTTCCCTTGTCGCCAATGTAGGATAGACTGAATGCTATGCTATTAGTTGCATGGGAGGGATTTTCATGTTATGGAATTGTGTTGGAAAAAATATATATTTGTTTTCATATGGCAAAAACAACTTAATTAATGAAACACCTGGGTGAATGGCATGGAAATCTTTGGAGGAGTGGCAATCATGACCTTTTCTTCGGGGCCATATCCATGGTCGCCCACCATTTCCATGTTGGCCATATCTATGGGACCATATCTATGGTTTGCTCCTGTCATATGCACACCCGCGGAAAGCACCCGGGACTATGGAGATTGGACATATTCTAGTTTAGTGGCTTACCGTATAGCCACATGTCATATAGGCTCTGTCTTTATTAAGTAAGTTGTATGAACCCGGCCCGACGTGGCTAGCAGATGTAGAATGTGTAGGTGGTATGGTCCGTCTGGTGGTTTGGGGAACTACTTCTGAAAGGTCTCGTCTTGGTCTTCTTCCGGCCATTGCACACTTGCGTGTTATGGAATTGCGGGGCTGACTGAGTCATGTGGGGAAAATTGTACAACCTCTCGAGTGTGTCAAAACTAAGTACTTAGCCGTGTCCCTGGTTACGGACAATTTGATCAACTAGGCCTAGGACTGTTTGGAAGATCTCCTCATCCCAATTTCTTAATTAAAATTTGATGGGTGAACATGGGTAGGAGCACTTTGGGTATCTATCCAAGTGTTTGGAAAGATGTTTTCAAAGAATGAAAATGATTTGGAAAAGATAGGAAGAAATGTTGCTTTCTGCAAAATTAGCCTAAACTCCACCTAGCCAAATGAGCATGTACTAGATAGGTTCCATTTTATTTATCTACAAAAAAGTGAATCTTGCCAATACAATTCCAAATGTATTGAACATTCATGGCTGCAACATTTCATGTTGCAGGTTACTCAGGTTATGAGTGAGGTGCGATGATAGGGTCGTGAGTCTCCACTCAGCTTGTGTTCGCCTGTGGCACTGAATGGAGCCCTTTATGTTATTTGCTTTCGGCTGTTGAACTTTATTTGAGTTTTAGCTAGTCTGCTTTCAGGCTATGCAAGTTGTATCGCATTGTTTTATATTCTGGATCATTCGATGTAATACAAGTTATGACCCTTGTATCTTGGTATTGCATCTTGAACTGTGTGTGTTAGTGAGTCGATCCAGAGACTAGCACAGATAAGCACAGAGGCTTGACCCCTACCGGGTCCGGTCGCTTCACCGCGGTGGGGCGGCACGGCTCGTGGACGCGGAGGCGCTGCTGGTGGATGCGGAGGCTACTAGCTAAGCCCCAAGGCCCACCCAGTTGCCGAGCTCGACGCTCTATGGCCCGTCAGAGGGCCTCCTCCTCTGTCAGGTCCAAGGGTTGGTACTCCTCCATCCGGAGCGGCACCTCTTCGGCCTCCTCGGCTTCCTCTTCCTCTGGCGGCGGCGGCACCTAGTACGGGACCTGCTAATGCGGGTAGTTCTCCGCAGAGTAGTCATACTCGGCGTCGCCTTGGGGAGGGCTTTTAGGAGGGATGATCCCACCACTCTGAGTCCATGGCCAAGGCGAGGTCCTCGCGTAGATCTGGCGAAAGGGTAGCACGCCAGTGCTAGATCTCATCCCGCCTCTTCCGTCTGTGGCGAGGCATCGGAGGTACCGGCACCCTCCTAGCATTGAGGTGCCTGCCGTTGGGAAGGTGGATGTCCCGCAGGGCCACCGACGCGAGGGCCTGCGCGATCTCCACCGATGTGCATGGCTGATTTCCGCTCCTTCTTGGGCGGCGGCACCTTCTTCTTGGCCTTGGACGAGGAAGCTCTGGCATCGGTCTTCTGGAAAGGCCAGCGCCCTGTCATGGTGGCCGTGCGAGGAGGAGGTGTTCTGGTTCCGAATGTGGCCGCGAGGGCGCTGATGACACTAAGCAAGTGTGTCAAGTTGGGACTCCAAGTGCAGAGTGTTGTAGCAAGAGTTAATTTTCCCCACGAGGTAAACTCAGGGTTAATATCGAACTCTCGGGGCACAATCGAAAAAGCTCTCATCATTCTTCTTCCAGCAACCTGCAAAACAATTCCTCGTTCTTGTGTCCCCAACTCCACCGAGTGGTTGTCAAGCACAAGGTGTGAATGTAAGTAAAAAATAAAATATGATATGCAGTACAGTAAAGTAAATAACAATGCAATAAAGTAAATATGATGCGGTAATGATATTTTTGGGTTTTGATTGTGCATGCAAAGAAGTAAATATGTTTTTGTATTTTCGGAATAATTTAGTGCTGAAAATAAAAGTGCATATAAAATTGTCAGAAAGGTGTTTCTTATGATTTAAATTGGACCGGGGTTCATAGGTTCACTTGCCTACTCTCTCGTTAAGTTGTGGTGGCATTAAGCGCAATACGGATGACCAAAACATCGACATGATTTTATTATGTTACCTGATAATATTTATACGGACATCACGTCCTAATTTAAAGATGATGCATGATGGCGTGGTGATGAATAGTGCCAGAGAACTTGTTGGCGTGTAGTTGATGAAATAAATGACCGGCCAGTTGGAAACCCAAGAGAAGGTTTGATGAATATAGCAACAAGTTTTCCCGCAGTTATGAAACCAAGGTTATCAATCCAGTAGGAAAAAGTCAATACTCCAGAAGGTGATGCTTGCTAGCCTAGTGACACTCCAACAAGGGCACCGTTAACGATTTCTTGTTAGCGCATCTTCAACCAGTAGCAACGTGGAACCTGCACACAATACAACCAAATACTTTGTTCCCAACTTACGATGAGGTTGTCAATCTTACCGGTTTGCTTGAAACAAAGGGTATGAGCGTATCGAGTGGAAAGTGATAGTAATATGCGAGTAAATTAAACAGTGCGAGTAAAGTAAACAAGTGATAGCAATATAATGGAAATAGGACCAGGGTCCACAGTTCACTAGTGGTGTCTCTCCATAAGATAAATAACGCATGCTGGGTAAACAAATTACAGTTGGGCAATTGATAGAATAAAGATAATGTGCATATGTCGAGAGGATCACTATGAGATTTACTCTGGGCATTACAACAAGATACATAGACCACCATTCAACTGCATCTATGACTAATAATCCACTTGTGGCGAATCAATCCGAGAACTCCACAAGTATTAAGTTTCGAACAACAGATAACTGCATTAAGCAAAGTGTGTAATGTAAACAAAGCATATGCCCTTGAGCATACGAATGTTGTTTTCTCCCTAGTGGCAACAATACATCTACAACCTTAGAGGTTTCTGTCACTCCCCCAGATTAAATAGAGGCATGAACCCAACTATCGAGCATAAATACCCCCTCTTGGAGTCACTAGTATCTACTCGGCCAAGATAGCTACTAACAACGGAGAGCATGCAAGATCATAAACAACATAGAGATAACATAAGATAATATTCAGCACATCAACTCAATCATAACACCAATATTCATCAGATCCCAACAAACACAACATGTAGAATTACGTAACGGTGATCTCGATCATGTAAGGCAGCTCATGAGATCTAAACATGAAGCACATGGTGGAGAAGACAACCATCTAGCTACTGCTATGGACCCATAGTCCAAGGTAGACTACTCACTCATCGCGTCGGAGGCAAGCATGGCGATGAAGAAGACCTCCGGTGGTGATTCCCCTCTCCGACAGGGTGCCGGGAAGAGCTTCTGGACCCTCCCGATCTTGGGTCGACGGCGGATCGCGATGTGTTCTGGAAAAGTGATCTGGTATTTAGGTTTTTCCTGTCAGGGGGTCTTTATAGGTGAAGGGGCATCGTCAGAAGTGGACCGAGGCGGCCACACACATAGGGGGCGCGGCCTAGCCCTGGGCCGCGCCGCCCTGTTGTGTGGGCCCCTCGTGGCCCCACTCCGTCTCCTCTTCGGTTCTCTGGAAGCTTCGGTGAATTTCTGGATGTTTGGCTTTTGTTTCGTCCAATTCCGAGAATATTTCCTGTGTAACTTTTCTGAAACACAAAAACAGCAGAAAACAGGGAACTGGCACTGTGGCATCTTGTTAATAGGTTAGTCCCAGAAAATGCATAAAAATGCCACGAAGTGTAACGAAACACTAAGAAAATAGTGTAAAAACAAGCATGGAGCATCAAAAATTATAGATACGTTTGAGACGTATCAATGCAACACATCTTACTTATACTCCACTAGAAAGGAAAAACTTCAAGCAACCTAGTATTAAGAATTAACAAAGTATAGCCTTAGGTACTTTGACATGATGTTGAACAACAAATATGTTACCACTTGGAGATATTACGATAGAAACTATGTTTATGAATGTCACTCGAGATTCTCAGCTGTCACTAAGAAATTATAACACATGTATTATTTTTATCCCTAGTGAAAATAACTGTGGAAGAAGGTACACAACCCTAGCAGATCAATGAACACTATCATCTATTCAATCACTGAACCTAGTTATCTGACCAAAACACACCATACCCCTCATGCCCTTGCATACATGTTGGATCAGAACAAGTAATAAAGAACGGGGTGATAATATGCATATACTCATAATAACTTATCACATCTCATCAATCATCCAATAAAATAAAGATCCACCACATAGGAATTACATAATATGCATCATAATCATGTTGGGCAGCTCATATGATGTCTAAAAGATGAAGCACAAGAGAGAAATAGGACAAGCGCTGATGCCACAAACCCATAGTCCAGAGGTGGACTACTCCCTCTTCATGGCGGTGATGATGGTGTTGACGTCGGAGAGGGTGGAGAAGCGTTCGAGGGCGACTCCGGCAGCGTTCCTCCTTCCAATATTCGCTGGAACAACCTCTGTTTCTATGTTTCGTGTTTTTCCACTGCCCCACTTCACGATCGTCGAGGGGGGGGGGTCTTTATATAGGTGTTTTTAGGTCAGGCTGAGCATCTGGATGCAAAGATGGACGACATCAGAGGTCCTAGACTCAAACGAGCCTGGGTGGCTCTGCCAGGCCAGGGGCCTACGCCAACTGGTCTCATTTGGCCCCTGGGCCTCGTCTCGTTGACTTCTTGGTCTCTTGGTGTATCTCGTGATAAAATATTAATGCTCCAAAAATCACAGGTCAATTTGAGTTCGGAAAGGTTCCTAAACCTTAAAAATACGCAAAACAGGGTTTTCCTGTCCTACAGAGTTATTACCAAAATAAGGGGGATCGATGGAAAATCCCCATTAAACATTATAAAACATGATTATAATAACTAATAACATTATAATATGTAGGAATATGCATCAATAAACTACAAAGATCATGCATGTATTTTGCATGCATCAACACCCCCAAGCTTAACCCATGCTCATCCCCGAGTATGAAGATGATAAAATAAAACAAGAGCTTTGGAGTTTATTGCTTCTATAAATATAACAAGTAGTAATGCATATAATAGATAATTCATTCTTTAATGTACGGCAACAAGCAAATGAGATATAAAGTGCTACTTCTGATTTAACTCAATGATGTCCAACAATCAATGGCAAAGTGCAAAAACAAATGAAAGTACTATGGACATTAAACATGCAAGTGTTTGTGCTTTGGAATTCTTTTCTTTCTTTTGTTCTTCTCTTTCTATTGAATAAACAACCACTGAAAGTAAGTAGGAAGTATATGTGCCAAGCTTCAAAGCTAAAGAGAAAAATTCATTGTGAGGATTATGCAAACCAAGTCAACGGTAGTGAAGAGCAAATATGGTTCACATGATCAACACTCTACTAGTTGTAAGTCTCATACCCAGTGATTAATAGTACCTCCACCTCATGCTACTAAACTCTAGAATTACCATAGACTCTTATCGTTTGCCTACAGTTTCAACCAAGTGCTCATAAAGGGGTACCTCCTTGCCACCTGTACGCAGTGCCTTCTAGATTTTTATCTTTTTGCAAAGGCAATACATACCGGGATGACAGGACAACAGACAAATGAACTCCTCTTAAAGTACTCATTTATGAAGTAAATTAAACTTGTTTAAGCTAATGAGGAAGTCCATACTGAAACTTCTACCATGATTAGGCATGGTTTCGGTTAGTGGCCCAATGCTCTTCTCTAACAAATATGCACACTCAAATCTTTAACATGATAACTCCCACTCATTTCAAACCGGAAAGATATGCATAACCAAAGGTGTATGAAAACAACATAATTAAGTTGAAAGTCTTGTTCCATCACAACATGGTTTAACTTAACCCCAACTAACAAAATGATAAACATGCAACTTACATAAATGAACTCCACCGTAGACTGCTACTTTCTCATGAGCTTCGAATTGCATAATAAAAAAAGGATATTTTGAATGTAAAGTCATGGTACATATACTATACTTGGAATATCATTTTGCTATGTAGGTAGGTATGGTGGATATTTTGCGGAGAAGTATGGCTCAAGGTTTTCAAATATACAAGTCTTTGCTTGCTTTTTCTTTTCTTTGTCTTTTCTTTTCTTGGCCATTAGAAAGGTATAAAAGTCACAAGCATCCATAATGTCCATAATGCTACACATTTATAAATTAACTAAGTAACTAAAAGTTAACCATCAATGCGCAAAGAAGAAATAGCACTCAATATGGCACTAGCAAATTACTATTCAATCAAAGCATATGAAGCATAGAACATAAGCATTACTTGCATTGCTATCTCCTGTTCCTTCCCAACTTTTTCTATAAAATTCTACAGTAGCTTTCTCATTATTATAAAGTTTACCTACAGGTGGTGGTCTATTTATTCAACAAAAGAGATGCAAACAAAAAATTAAAAACTAAATGCAGACGCTCCAAGTTTATGCAATGGTAAAGTGATGCTCAAAAAACAAGACAAGAATAGTATGCAAACCGAGGAGTTGATAGGTCCAGGGGGTTGCATGGGACATCCCCAATCTTATGGTGTTATCCATTGCTTAGATGAATCCTCGATCGATGAATATTCCGTTCTTGTGAAAAAAGTTCACCACAAAACTATTTCTCACCTCTTTTCTAGAGTGGCTGATATTAGAGGGCATAAAGATAATATAAGTGCTGCAAAGAAAACCCCAGATAAAATTTGGTGCAAGGTGTCAATAGAGTGTATTAAGTTTCCAACATTCACTAAATATCAAAAGACTAAAAAGAATCATCTTGAGACTCAAACAAATGCTCAAAACAACAAAAGACAGAATCTGGCAATAAAAAATAGCAGCAAATTACCGAATTTTTCCACCCCTCTTAAATAGGTCACGTAATTTTTCTATATTTTTATTCAGGTAGACGATGCAAATTTTCAAATCATATTAAAAGCACAGGTACATAGGAGTTACATAAAAAATATAAAAAAATCATGCAACAAATAGTGCAGCGCAGATTTCAGCAACTCCAAATAAATTTTGCAATCTTAAAACATCCAAGATAGGTAAACTTGGCACTTTATTTTTGCTACATTAGACCCACTAGAACAAAATTTCTTGCTACAGCAAGGACAAAAAAGACTCAAATAAAATTACTCTCATCCAAGAGCAATGAAAACAAAACCAAAAAAAGTAAATACTACCGGGTTGCCTTCCATAAAGCCCTTTCTTTATAGCCATGTAGCTAGGCTTTTTACCTTATTGCTTCAAGAAGGGAAAGTGTCATAAGGGCACTTGTATCTCTGAACATTCACCTTCTTCCTTGGAAAGTGCTCCATACACTTCTTGTGTGGGAACTGGAATTTCACATTCCCCTCTTTTGAGTCAATAACCGCACATGTAGTTCTGAAGAAAGGTCTACCAAGGATTATAGGACTTGAGGTATTGCTCATCATGTCCATAACAATAAAATCTACAGGTACAAAAGTCATATGAAGTTCAATCATAACTTCATTTATTCTACCTAAGGCATGCTTGGTAGAATCGTCGGCTAGCAATAGATCAATATCACACTTTTCTAGTTTTTTTTATCAAGATCAAGTATATCATATAGTTCTTTGGATAGGACATTTACACTTGATCCCAAGTCTAAGATAGCATTGTGTGACTCTTTTTTCTACAACAATAAGTCTTTTTGGGATCCATACATCCCCAAGCTTTTGGTGGTATCATAGCCTCATTGTTATAGCATTGTATCTTTTCCTTAATGACATGGTTGGTGATGGCGTGTAGATGACCGCCCAGTTGGGAACCCCAAGAGGAAGGTATGATGAGCACAGCAGCAAGACTTCCCTCAGTATGAAACCAAGTTTATCGAACCAGTAGGAGAAAGAACCAACTTCCGAAGGTTGATGCTCACTAGCTTCGTGACAGCTCCGGACAATTTATATATGGCACCTCGTCCAGGGCGTAGCTTTGCACCAGCAGCAACATGGAACCTGCACACAACACAACCAAGTACTTTGCCCCAACTTATAGTAAGGTTGTAAATCTCACCGGTTTGCTGTAAATAAAGGATTAAGCATATCGAGTGGTAAAATATAGTAGTTTGCAATAATTTAAATAAAACGAGTAAATGGTAAATGATAATAACAATGTAAAAGAATGGACCGGGGTCCACAGTTCACTAGTGGTGTCTCTCCATAAGATAAATAACATTCTGGGTAAACAAATTAGAGTTGGGCAATTGATAGAATAAAGCAAACATAAAAATGTCATGAGGATCACTATGAGATTCACTTGGGCATTACAACATAATACATAGACCGTAATCCAACTGCATCTATGACTAATAATCCACCCGCCGGATGTCATCCGAGCAACCATTGGGTATTAAGTTGCAAGCAACAGATTATCGCCTTAAGCAAAGTGTGTAATGTAAACAATACAAATGTCCTTGAACACAAGATTGTTGTTTTCTCCCTAGTAGCAACAGCACATCTACAACTTTAGAGGTTTATGTCACTCCCCCAAGTTACTAGAGGCATGAACCCACTATCGAGCATAAATACTCCCTCTGGGAGTCACTAGCATCTACTCGGCCAAGATATCTACTAGCAACGGAGAACATGCAAGATCATAAACAACATAGAGATAACATAAAGATGATAAATCAATAGATCAACTTGAGAAAGTACCAATATTCATCAGATCCCAATAAACACAACATGTAGAATTACACAACGATGATCTTGATCATGATAGGCAGCTCACAAGATCTAAACATGAAGCACATGGAGGAGATGACAACCATCTAGCTACTCCTATGGACCCGTAGTCCAAGGTAGACTACTCACACATCACTCCGGAGGCAGGCATGATGATGAAGAAGGCCTCCGGTGGTGATTCCCCTCTCCGGCAGGGTGCCGGGAAGAGCTTCTGGACCCTCCCGATTTCGCGTCAACGACGGGGGCGGCTTTCAGTATGTTTCATCGAAAATTGATCAGGTCTTTAGGGTTTTCCCATCGAGGGGAATATATAGGCGGAAGAGCAATGTCAGGAGGTAGGCCAGGTGGCCCCACCACCTAGTGGCGCGGCCGCCTCCTGGCCCCCCTCCGTCTCTGCTTTGGACTCCGTCACGCTTCGGGAAAAATAGGAACTTTGGCTTTTGTTTCGTCCAATTCCGAGAATATTTCCTGTGTAGCTTTTCTGAAACACAAAAACAGCAGAAAACAGGGAACTGGCACTGTGGAATCTCGTTAATAGGTTAGTTCTGGAAAATGCATAAAAATGCCACGAAATGTAACAAAACACAAAGCAAATGGTGCATAAACAAGCATGGAGCATCAAAAATTATAGATACGTTTGAGACGTATCAAGCATCCCCAAGCTTAACTCCTGCTCGTCCTCAAGTAGGTAAGTCATAGCAAAACAATAATTTTTTAGGTGACATGCACCATCACAATCTTGATCAACGATGTAAAGCATTGAGTGTTGAGATCAAAGTACTCTAAACATGGGCATAAAAGACATAATCTTGACAACAAAACTTAGCAACCATGTTATAACATGAAAAGTAACACAAACAAAAGATCATGAGTAATGAAGCGTTGAAAGTCAAGTGTGTGTTTCAACCATATAGAAAAACATAGAAAAGTGGATTTCAGCTTGTCCTTCATGGAATAGCAAAACATAAATGCATAGGACACCTTCAAGTTTAAGAGGGCGACTAGATACAAATAATTTAAGAACAAGTAAAACCATAATCATGAGTCAATCAATAATAAATTTTGGGACTATGCACATTAAACTCAGAATGACAACTATGCTCTCTTAGAAGGTGCATAAAGGTAGAAGGTGGAGACTGATACGTCCAAAATGTATCTACTTTCCCGAACACTTTTGCTGTTGTTTCTCCTCTAATTTGTGTGTTTTGAATACAACTAACACGGACTAATACTATTTTCAGCAGAATTGCCCTGGTGTCTTGTTTTTGTGCAGAAATCCAACTTCCAGGAAAAATTCCAGAAAATATTGCAAAAATCCTATTTTACCAGAAGACCCACGGAGCCAGGACATGAGACAAAGAGGGGTCACGAGGGGCTCACACCCCCTAGTGGCGCGACCCAGGTCTGGCCGCGCCAGGGGGTGGTGAGGCCGCCTCGGCCATCGCCTCGACCCCTCCTTCCACCTATATATACCCTCTGACCTGAAAACATCGGAGGTTCGGTGTTTTTCCCAGATAGAGTTCCGTTGTGCCGCCACCATAAGAAACCGTGATTCGGAACCAGAAACTCTATTCTGGCACCCTACCGGGACAGGAATTTGGAGGAGATCTTCATCATCATCATCATCACCGATGTCCCTCCATCAACCATCCATGATTCCCCCATCCATGTGTGAGTAATTCCCGCTGTAGGGGAAGGGGATGGTAGGGATTGGATGAAATAATTCATGTAATTTGCTATGAGATTGTTAGGGCATGGTGCCTAGTATCTATTGTTAGTGCTTATGACATTGTTGCAACTTGTTGTGCTTAATGCTTGTCACTTTGGGCCCGAGTGCCATGATCTCAGATCTGAACTTGTTATTATTTTATGATGATAATTGTTGTTTATGGTCTTACCTGCAAGTTGTATACACATATCGTTGTCCAGAACCCGAGGCCCCAAAGTGACATCAATTGGGATAACCGGAGGGGATGGCTGTAATATGAGGATCACATGTGTTCACTGAGTGTTAATGCTTTGCTCCAGTACTTTATTAAAAGGAGTAACTTAATTACCATTAGATTCCCTTGAGGCCCCGCTGCAAATGGGCTTGTAGGACAGAAGATGTCGTGCAAGTTTCTCATTGCGAGCACGTACGACTATATACGGAGCACATGCCTATGGTTGTTTAGCACTAGGATGCTTATTCATTATTTATCTGCAATTGCCCATGTCTTGATTATTACATGAATTATCTTATCCATGCAGCGCCTATACATCCATCCCTATGCCTACAGTATTTAATCCTACTGTTTACTATTGATACCATTATCGTCTTTACTTTATTATTATGGCTACTATTTTACTACTGTCACCACTATAAAACTGTTGCTACTGATAAACCGCTGCGAGCAAGTTTGTTTCCAGGTGCAGCTGAATTGACAACTCATCTGTTAAGGATTATAAATATTCTTTGGCTCCCCTTGTGTCGAATCAATAAATTTGGGTTTTACTTCCCTTGAAGACTGTTGCGATCCCCTATACTTGTGGGTCATCAAGACTATTTTCTGGCGCCGTTGTCAGGGAGCATAGCTTTATTTGTAAGTTCACTTGTAATTCATATTGTTCGCTGCAATCCATTCATCATGGGTAAACCTCGTGATGGAAAAGCTCCTATATTGTCAACCACTACAAGAAGATGTATGACTCTAAACACCCCTGTTGCTCTTGATTCACCATCTGTGATGAGTAAGTTGCTTACACCACCGCATGCACATGCTACTACTTCTGCTGAGTTTGAAAATGCTTCTGATAATTTTGATGATGCTTCTACTATGCTTGATGAGAGTGGTTCGTTAGGTTCCTTTTTAGAAGCTAAAATTGCTAGGAATAAGCAAATGGGGAACGCTACTGTTACACCTGTTAGTTCACCTGAGTCTAGGGAATGCACTAGTGACGATCTTTATGAGGCTTATATTGAGCTAGATGATGCTTTTATTGATGAATTTCATGCTACTAGTGATACTGGTGCTATTAGAGATCTTCTTGCAAGACATGCTGTTAGATATAAGTTATCTCCTGATGCTAAGTTTGTTGCTTCTCCCATAAATATTAGTGATAAGAACTATGATTTCTCTTTGGATTTATCATATATATCTATTGTTGAGAAAGAACCTTTTTGTGGTACTGAAAATGAAAGTGCTATGGAGCACATGAATGAGCTTTCTTCTTTGAGTAATTTGTTTTCTGATGATACTAAGCTGCATACTTACTTTGTTGCTAAGATTTTCCCTTTTTCATTGAAAGGCGCATCTAAAGCTTGGTTTAATAATTTGTCTCCTGGATCTATTGATAGTCCTATTGCTTTGGTTAATGCTTTCTTTCAAAAATATTTTCCTGCTAGTGCTCAACATGCTGCTTTGCAGAAAATCTTTGAGTTTGAGCAGGTAAAAGGAGAGAGACTGCCTGAATCTTGGGGAAGGTTTTGTTCTTTAATTAGAGCACTGCCTGGAGAGCCATTGCCTAAAAATGAACTCCTTGATATATTTTATAATGGACTAACTGTTGAATCTAAGACATACTTGGATAGTTGTGCTGGTTATGTTTTCAGGAAAAGAACTCCTGCTGAAGCTGAAGAGTTAATGGCAAAAATAAGACGGAATTATGCTGATTGGATTATGGCTAAGCCAACACCAGCACCAACACCAGCACCCACGCCAAAGAAGAGAGGAATGATTGAATTAAATGATGAAGTGATGAGAGAAACCAAGAAATCTCTTAAGGAGAAGGGTATTAAATCTGAAGTTGTGAAGAATCTACCACCTATAGAAGAATTATGTAAGCGAATCCCTCGCTCCTCCACTATTGAGGTACACTCTCTCCAACGCTTTGATAATAGAGATATTCCTTACTCTAAACCTCCTGATCAATGCTTAGATGAGTTTGATAATTTCATTGTTAAGCAAGATAACTTTAATAAGAGAGTGCAGAATCATTTGTTGGAAAATTCTAGAGCTATTAACAAGTTGCATGATATTGTGGAGAGTACCTCCAATGATGTGAAGATGCTTGTTAAACATTTTCAAATGGTTTAGACTCAAATTGATCAGCTTACCAAGGTGCAAAAAGATTTGCTAGTTAATGCTTCAAGAGAAAAACAAGCGTGTGAAATACGCACAAGAGGTGGTGCTTCCACTCAGGATCCTTTATATCCTGAAGGACATCCTAAGAGGATCGAGCAGGATTCTCAACGTGCTGCAGGTGATGGTATTCCTCCCAAGAAGAAGAAGAAGAAGCATAAAATAGTTGCAGAATCTTCTGAAACAGGTGAAAATCCTAATAGTGTTTCTATTTCTGAAGCTAAAACCGAAAGTGGTAATGCTTCTGATAAAGAAGAAGTTGAAGAGGAACCAGAAAAGCTAGCTAAGAATGCAAAGTACACTAAGGAAGACTTCATTGCCAACAAGCATGGTATTGAGAGAGAACCTTTGGTGCAGAAACCAATGCCTTTTCCTGGTAAGAAACATAAATCCAAGGAAGAAGAACACTACAACAGGTTTTGTGAATGGATGAGACCTTTATTTTTGCAAATTCCTTTGACTGATGCTTTTAAAATGCCTCCTTATTCAAAGTATATGAAGGATATTGTTACTAACAAAAGGAAGATTCCTAGTGAGGAAATTTCCACTTTACTTGCTAATTACTCTTTTGATGGTAAAGTTCTAGAGAAGCTTGGAGATCCAGGTATACCGACTATTCCTTGCTCTATGAAAAATAATTATGTTAGAACTGCTTTGTGTGATTTGGGAGCCGGAGTAAGTGTCATGCCTTTTTCTCTCTATAAGAGACTTGATCTAGAAAAATTGATATCGACTGATATATCTTTGCAAATGGCTGATAAGTCTACTACTATTCCTATTGGTATATGTGAGAATGTTCCTGTTCAAGTTGCTAATAATTGTTTGATATTGACTGACTTTGTTGTGTTGGAAATGCCTGAAGATGATAATATGTTTATTATTCTTGGGAGACTTTTTCTAAATACTGCAGGTGCTGTTATTGATTGCAACCAAGGGAAAGTAACTTTTAATGTCAATTATAAAGAGCACATGGTTTATTTTCCCAAGAAGATTGATAGAAAATATGCTCTAAACTCAATCAAGAATATTGAGACCATCAAGGTTGGTCAAATTATTTGCTCAAGGCTAAAGCCCAAGGAAGAATATTAAATTTTTATGGTTGGGACTATGCCTATCAAGGTCGAGGTAACATAATCATTTAGTGAAATGCAAAGTTTTGCTTCATAGAAAAGTCGTTTGGTAACAAGACTTGATCAACCTAGTTAACAAAGCGGTTTTCAAATGAACGAAACTATGGTTTCACCGCTTTTACTTTTGCTTCCACCTTGTTCATTTTTGTTTCCGCTGTTTAGTCTCATATACTAGAATATCTTAGAGCTGCTGTAAGCTTGGTTTGGATTTGCTTTTTATCGTTCCATCTTTGTTTTCCCGAGTTTTTAATCTCTTGTCAATTTCTGAAAAATCCTCAAAAATAAAGTTTCTCGAAAAATTCCAAAAAATTCTTTTTAAATTTTTATGTCAAAAATGGGGCAGAGAGGCACCTGGACACCCCATGGGGACCCACCATGCCACCACACCACATGGTGGCGCGGCCAGGGCCAGGCCGCGCCGTGGCATGGTGTGGGGGCCCCCTGGCCCTCCACTTACCTCTCCACCCTCCACTTCACTCTCGCTCCCGAAATATCTTCACTTCACAGCTCAAACCCGTGTTCTTGCTGTTCTTCCTCGCAATTTTCGATCTCCTTGCTCAGCCCATCTTTTATGCTAAAATTTGGAGCATTTGTTCTCTGGTATGTGACTCCTTCGATTGTCCAAGTAGAATTTTGTTTAGTGGAGTATTTCTTGAGTATTTTAGCTCTATAGGTGACAGGTTAAATGAGTTTGCATGCTTGTTCTATTGCTTAGAAATGTTATTTTGATGCATGTTAGCCCTCTTGCAACTCCCTATAGTAGTTTCCTTCAATTGTTTGTTTCAAAATCACTTTTTATGAGGTTTGCTTAAAAATTTCAGAAATGGAAGAGAATGGATATCAACTTAGTCAACAAGATTTAGAAGTGCATGAAGTCATGAGAGTTCATCATGAAGAGGGAGTTTTACCCTCTATCTATCCATGCTCGGAATTCATGAGCATTGTGGGTATTATGCAGGATTTCCAAACTCTAATCTCTAATGCAGGATTGGAACATTTTATTGATGGTGAACCTCACCAATATGCTAAACTAACTATGTCAGTGGTGCAGGATTTTAGATTCAGTTGGTCTTCGCCTAACCACATGGTTCATTATAAAATTTACAATAAAACTGTGGACTTGCCTTTTGATGTTTTCTATGCAGCTATTAGAATACCACAGTGGGGATCGCGCGAAAATATGAGGGAGCGACCGAGGCCATTGATGGACTTATATGAGGAGATTTGTCAAGGAAGAAGCTTCTCAGGAGAGAGTGGTAAAATTTGGAATATTCATTTCCCATCTATTCGATATTTTGCCTACTTTATTACCAAGTATGTTCTTGCTAGGAAGATTGCAAGCAAGTTATCCTCTTATGATCTAGCTTTTGTTTCTACTGCTTTGAAATGTGATAGGACTTATAATTTGGGTGCCTTGATAGCTTTCCGTCTTGCTGCAAATCGTGAGAAAGGAGGAGTTTGTGGAGGTCTTATTGCTTCTCGATTATTAGCTTTGCATGGTGTAGTGCCTCATGATTTAGACCTTCAGTTCCCCATAGAGAGGCTTGATCTTAATTCTATGCTACATCATAAGTTTGTTTCTGCTCATGCTTGTTTGGACAACTTGTCATTTGAGATAACCATTTTCAAGGAATCAGCCTGGAGAGTAGTTAAGACTGATCGATTAGTCCATTTACCTGCACCTCTTTTGTTTAACCTTGATGGCAGGAATGGATGGTCACTCACAGAGGATGAGCTCGACACGTACATAGAGGAACACCCTCCGCCTGTATACGAGGATGGGGAGGCGACCGAAGAGTCGGTCCAGCCCTCCAACACTTGGGAGTTTCCGTACCAGCAGTCCTATTATGAGTATTTACCATCTGTTTCATCTTCGCGAGAGCCAGGCTACGACCATGCCAATGATGACCCACCAGCTTGGGGCGATTACCGGAGTTGGGATTGATCTCCACTTTGGCCAAAAGCCTAAGCTTGGGGGGAGGTACGCCGATGATTCACTCATCTATACATCATATTTTGTCGATACTTTGTATATCCATGTTTTGCTTTCCTATCTTTTCTTTGTTATCCTTTTTCTTATTTCTACTTTCCAAAACACAAAAAGACCAAAAATATTTCTATTGTTTCTCTTTGTTTGCCTCTTTAGTTTTCTAGTCTTGGTTTGCTTTGTTTCCTATTTTCAGATTGATATTCGAAAAATCCAAAAAGATTTTGCTTTGTTTGTTGTTTCCTTCTGTTCTTGTTTCAAAATTTGGAAAACCGAAAAATATTTTTTGTTCTTTTCTGGTTTTGTAAATTTTGTTGCAGAGTTCAGTCTCCCGTGACTCCATTGGAGCTTGGTTATCACTTCATGTTATTCAAGTCGCACAAGTGAAAGGCAATAATGATGACATATGACAATTCGAGATGTGGTGAGAGGCTGGTATGAACTCTGTTTGTTTTCATTTTTGTACATATACTCATCCATGTGGACGTGCTTAGCTTGTTCATATAAGGTATATGTTATCTAATGGATGCTTAATAGTTCTTGCTCTCATATGATTAGTTCCAATTTACTAATAGTTTGTAGCATGTCATGCAGATGTTTGCTTGCATTGTTTTATTTATAAAATAGTATGCCTTTGTGGTATCCTCCTCTGAAAAGCTTCATTTGAATTGACTTGGCACATGCTCAAGCATGCATATGACCGAACAAAAAGTCAATTAAGCCTCGATGATTTACTTTGCCTCAGAGTTCTTATATCGTTTTTATGCCTATATTAATTTTGGTTTGTCGCAAGCATGATTATGACAGTTATTGCTCTCTTGATTGTCGCTTCCCAGTCTTTTGCTAGCCTTCACTTGTACTGAGAGGGAATACTTCTCGTGCATCCAACTCCTAAAAACCAAGTAACCCCAAAGAGTCCACTATAAATTCCTATGCATGGTATTTCAAAGCCATTCCAAGTAAATTTTCATATGCTACCTTTCAAAATTTTCAAATACTTCTCATTTTGTGCCACTGTTTTTAGCTCATGAGGACGTAGTGGTCGGAATTGCTATCTTCCATATTAAATTAAGTACCCCTCGACTTGCATGCTTCATCTGCTCGTCATTAATTTTGCAAGGGAGCTGGTCGGACCATTGTAATCTAAATCTAAAAAAAGAAAAGAAAAAAGGCACTCTTCCATGGTATGTGAAAGTTGGTGGGCACCCAATGGAATCAGTTAGCCATGGTTTGAGAAAGGAAAAGCGGGGAGGACTGCCAAGCTTTATAAAAGAGCACCAATGTACCAATTTTCAAAGAACTCGGAACCGCTCTCACTTATTTAGTATGGAAGATAGCAAGAACCCATTGCCAGTCGTTGACATGAAACAACCACCTCTCAAAGCAATTTTTTATCTCTGTTTTACAAATGAAAAGCTCTAGCATATGTTAAATCCCTGCTTCCCTCTGCGAAGGGCCATTCTTTTATTTTTATGTTGAGTCTTCATCTTCTAACTTTAAGCACTTTCTTGAGAGCATGGCTGTCATTCTTAGTGTAATGTGCTTGTCCTAGAACACGGTTAATTGTGGTATAACTTAGATACTTGTATCTTTGATATTTTTACTTCTAGTCTTATCTTGGACTTCAGAGGTGCCTTGGCATTTATGTTTTGCCCCACAAATAAAGGCAAGTGGGATACCACTCTTTCATATCTTATTATGAGCATTACAATCTTGTAGCTTCTTATGTTTCATGTTGCTTGTTATTAGTGTATTGGCACTCTTTCATAGCTTGCATAACTATGAGAGAACATTAGTTGCATATTTCTTATTATGAATTGCCTAAGTACTTGATCATATAGTGAGAATATATACATCTTATGAAGCAAATGTGTTCGTGAAAGTTTCTTTTATTGCACTCAGTTGTTAACTGAATTGCTTGAGGACAAGCAATAAGCTAAGCTTGGGGGGAGTTGATACGTCCAAAATGTATCTTCTTTTCTGAACACTTTTGCTGTTGTTTTTCCTGTAATTTGTGTGTTTTGAATATAACTAACACGGACTAACGCTGTTTTCAGCAGAATTGCCCTGGTGTCTTGTTTTTGTGCAAAAATCCAACTTTCAGGAAAATCCCGGAAAATATTGCAAAAATCCTATTTTACCAGAAGACCCACGGAGCCAGAACACGAGACGGAGAGGGGCCACGAGGGGCTCACACCCCCTGGTAGCACAGCCTAGGCTTGGCCGCGCCAGGGTGTGGTGAGGCCTCCTCGGCCATTGCCTCGACCCCTCCTTCTGCCTACATATACCCTCTGACCTGAAAACATCGGGGGTTCGGTGTTTTTTCCAGATAGAGTTCTGCTGCGCCGCCACCATCAGAAACCGCGATTCAGAACCAGAAACTCCGTTCTGGCACCCTGCCGGGACGGGGATTTGGAGGAGATCTTCATCATCATCACCGATGTCCCTCCATCAACCATCCATGATCCCCCCATCCATGTGTGAGTAATTCCCGCTGTAGGCGAAGGGGATGGTAGGGATTGGATGAGATCATTCATGTAATTTGCTATGAGATTGTTAGGGCATGGTGCCTAGTATCTATTGTTAGTGCTTATGACATTGTTGCAACTTGTTGTGCTTAATGCTTGTCACTTTGGGCCTGAGTGCCATGATCTCAGATCTGAACTTGTTATTATTTTATGATGATAATTGTTGTTTATGGTCTTACCTGCAAGTTGTATACACATATTGTTGTCCGGAACCCGAGGCCCCAAAGTGACAACAATTGGGATAACCGGAGGGGATGGCTATGATGTGAGGATCACATGTGTTCACTGAGTATTAATGCTTTGCTCCGGTACTTTATTAAAAAGAGTACCTTAATTACCCGTAGATTCCCTTGAGGCCCCACTGCAAACGGGCTGGTAGGATAGAAGATGTCGTGCAAGTTTCTCATTGCGAGCACGTACGACTATATATGGAACACATGCCTATGGTTGTTAGTACTAGGATAGTTATTCATTATTTATCTGCAATTGCCCATGTCTTGATTATTACATGAATTATCTTATCCATGCAGGGCCCGTACATCCATCCCTATGCCTAAAGTATTTAATCCTACTGTTTAATATTGATACCGTTACCTTCTTTACTTTATTATTGTTGCTACTATTTTACTACTGTCACCACTATAAAACTGTTGCTACTGATAAACCGCTGTGAGCAAGTCTGTTTCCAGGTGTAGCTGAATTGACAACTCATCTGTTAAGGCTTATAAATATTCTTTGGCTCCCCTTGTATCGAATCAATCAATTTGGGTTTTACTTCCCTCAAAGACTGTTGCGATCCCCTATACTTGTGGGTCATCAGAGACTCAACATAAAAGTAAAAGAAAGGCCCTTCGCAGAGGGAAGCAGTGATTGCAAGTTTTATAAACCTCCAAAAATTATGATACTTACTAGCTTTGAGCTCTCATTGCCCCCATCATAGGCATCTTGAATGTTAAGGTTAATGCGAGTACAATTATGAAGCATATGCTTAACAAATCATAAGTTGAAAATCTTGTGTCCCATGAAGTACGAATACCCAAACCTCATGCTACTCGACTTAGGTCCCAAGCAAGTTCTTGTCATTGTAAGCATACATGTATCATCGAGAACGCCAACGGGGTATCTCTTGCCCGATGACATGGAACAAGACCACATCAAAATAACAAGACAAACATACAATGAACACCTTGGCATCTCTTTTATTTACCATTGGTATAGCTTTTTATTGTGAGATGCGTCGTCGAATGTCCACTATGGGCATGCTATAATTTTCCACCATAAATGATGCATAGCTTAGATTAGCGGCCCAGGCGTTTCTCTAACACATATACACACTCCATGAGCTCACAAGTTTCCAACTTATTTCACATCGCACGTATCCATAAACAAGAGATCACGATATTAACTAAATGAGAGAAAGTGCAATATTGAAAGCTTGCCCCATGACGGCATGGCTGGGCTAACTTCCAACTTACAACTTGCAAGCATAACATCAACATAAGAGAGCCACAATGTCAAATTTATTAAAAGCAAGAAAAGTAAAGTGTGCTGTCAGGTTCGTGAGAGCTTTACTGACTAATTTTCACATAACACAAAATTTTAATTTGAAGGATAGATAAAAGCCAGACGAATGTGCTTGGAATAGCAAATTGCTAATAGGTAGATATGGTGGACACATTGGAAAACTTGGTTTTTGGGAGTTGGATGCACGAGAAGTATTCCCTCTCAGTACAAAATGAAGGCTAGTAAAAGACTGGGAGCGACCAACTAAGAGAGCAATAACGGCCATAATCATGCATAGCGACAAAACATCATTAACCAAAGCATAAAGTGGTATCACAATTCAAAAACCAAATGATCATAGAGGTTTATGTCGACTTGGTAAAGTCAAACATGTTGTAAGCATGCGCCAAGTCAACCCAAATAAAGCATCAAAGGAGAAAACCACAATAATATGCTCCCATATAACAAAAACAACGCATGATTCTTTCAAAGGCACATTAAGCAATCTCGGTCATTTGAGACAAGTCATGCTACAACAAAAACTACTAAGCATACTATCAAAATAACATCAAGCATGACATGCAAAAGTCTAAGCCACAGTATAAACAAGCTCCCATTTCTACCACTATAGGCATGGAACTTTTTTCTCTTTTCCAACATAGACCAGTGGTCTAAAAGCACCTTGATACAAAGATATAACAAGATCTGAACAAAAATCAAGGTGAAAAATGAAAGCTAAACGCAGTTCTAGAAAAAGAGAACACTCGTTGAACGATAAGAGTGAAAACTGGAGTGTTCTTGGCATATAAAAATAGAGTGTGTCTTCTCCAAAAGAAATATGTTGGGGTCCAACCATTTATTGCAGCAAATACAACAAAATAAAACTGAAAGAAAAAGTAAAGACGCTCTAAGAAAAACGCATAGTATACGAAGCAATAAAAATATAGTGTCTTGAAAGATGACCTGATTTTTGCCGATGAAGAAGGGGTGCCTTGGGGCATCCCCAAGCTTTGACGTTTGTACCTCTTGGATATTTCTTGGGGTGACATGGGCATCCCCAAGCTTGAGCTTTTGTCCATACTTCATCTCATCTCATCATTCTCCTTTCCCTACACTTGAAAACTTCCTTCATACAAAACTTCACACAATTCTATTAGCAACATTAGTGTAAGCATGATAGTAAATATACTCTTTTGGTTCAGTTTCAAACTCAAATACACCATCCATTGAAGAATAAGCTACTGTAGCAACTTCCTCAAAAGTTCCGTGATCAAAAGAACTCATAAAGAAAGCGATCAAGAGACGAACACAAATAGTGGTAGAAATCTGTCAAAACAGAACAGCTGACAAAGATCAATTTTTGCGAGGACGTTCTATTGCTCAAATCGAAAAGTGCAAAACTAATAAAAGTTTGGAAATAACCTGGGGCATGTGCACAAGAAATCGCAGATCAAAAAGATATTCTGAGAAGTTTCACGAATTTTTACGGTGCAGCACAGAAATCTGTTTCAGGACAGCAACTTCCCCAAATCTTACCTTCCTCCAATTAGAGGTTCTTCTTGGCACAAAAATGAAATAAAAATGATAAGGAGAGGTCATTACAGTAGTAATAACTTCCAAGACTCAACAAAAAGAAAAAGTACTGAAAAGAAAACATTGGGTTGTCTACCAAGAGTGCTTTTCTTTAACGCCTTTGAGCTAGGCGCAGAAAGTGGAAATCAAGTATTATCAAATGAAGCATTAAGATCAATTGTTTCCTCAAGAGAACCACTTACCACACTAGGCACTTTAGAAGCCTCTGAAGATGATTCAACCTACAAGTCACTCTTAGTTGAACTAAAAGTCTTACCAATCTTAAAAACATGTTGCGGTTTTGGCACAGATACCTTGGGAACATACATAAATTTTTGCTCCTTTCCAACAAAAGCTTTCTCCTTCTTAAATTTAAGAGGGATAGAAAATTGAAATTAAAGTTTCCATAGACTCCTCTAGTTTACCAATCCTAAGGTTTTGACTATCATGAGTAGTACTAGCCTCTAAAACAGTGATTCTCTTACCGATACTTTCTATCGATTCATTAACCTGGCTAGCGTTATCAAGGATATTTGGCAAACTTTTTTCTAAAGAGCTTAGTTTTTCTAAAACTTCCTCCAAAGTGATCTAAGTTTTAACAACATTAATAGGTGGTACTCCTAATAAACTTTAAATTAAATTGCATGCTTCCAAAGCAGAGTACCCAGAAAATTACCCCCTGCGAGAGTATCAAGAATGTACCTATTCCAACTAGATATACCAACATAAAAATTCCTAAGGAGGATCATGGTAGAATGCTTCTTTGTACACCTATGATGAGCATTACTAATTCGGTACCAAGCATCTTTCAGACTCTCTCCCCCTTGTTGCTTAAAAGTACGAACCTCAACTTCAGGATTACTCATTCTAGCAAGACTAAAAAACAGACAAGTAAAAATAACAACTATAAATGAACTATTTTTTTTGTATTTTTCATAAAAAGATGCAAGTAAAAAATAAAATAAAGCAAAACAATAACAAAGTAAAAGATTGGAAGCAAGAGACTCCGCTTGCAGAAATCCTCTTTCTCCCCGGCAACGGCGCCAGAAAAATTGCTTGATGGCGTGTAGATGACCGCCCAGTTGGGAACCCCAAGAGGAAGGTACGATGAGCATAGCAGCAAGTCTTCCCTCAGTATGAAACCAAGGTTTATTGAACCAGTAGGAGAAAGAACCAACTTCCGAACGTTGATGCTCGCTAGCTTCACGACAGGTCCGGACAATTTATATATGGCGCCTCGTCCAGGGCGTAGCTTTGCACTAGCAGCAACGTGGAACCTGCACACAAGACACAACACAGCCAAGTACTTTGCCCCAACTTACAGTGAAGTTGTCAATCTCACTGGTTTGCTGTAAACAAAGGATTAAGCGTATCGAGTGGTAAAAGATAGTAGTTTGCAAGAATGTAAATAAAGCGAGTAAATGGTAAACGGTAATAACAATGTAAAAGAATGGACCGGGGTCCATAGTTCACTAGTGGTGTCTCTCCATAAGATAAATAACATGCTGGGTAAACAAATTACAGTTGGGCAATTGATAGAATAAAGCAAACGTACAAATGTCATGAGGATCACTATGAGATTCACTTGGGCATTACAACATAATACATAGACCGTAATCCAACTGCATCTATGACTAATAATCCACCCGCCGGATGTCGTCCAAGCAACCATTGGGTATTAAGTTGCAAGCAACAGATTATCGCCTTAAGCAAAGTGTGTAATGTAAACAATACAAATGTCCTTGAACACAAGATTGTTGTTTTCTCCCTAGTAGCAATAGCACATCTACAACTTTAGAGGTTCCTGTCACTCCCCCAAATTACTAGAGGCATGAACCCACTATCGAGCATAAATACTCCCTCTTGGAGTCACTAGCATCTACTCGGCCAAGATATCTACTAGCAACGGAGAGCATGCAAGATCATAAACAACATAGAGATAACATAAAGATGATAAATTAATAGATCAACTAGACAAAGTACCAATATTCATTGGATCCCAACAAACACAACATGTAGAATTACACAACGATGATCTTATAATCATGATAGGCAGCTCACAAGATCTAAACATGAAGCACATGGAGGAGATGACAACCATCTAGCTACTGCTATGGACCCGTAGTCTAAGGTAGACTACTCACACATCACTCCGGAGGCAAGCATGGTGATGAAGAAGGCCTCCGGCAGTGATTCCCCTCTCCGGCAGGGTGCCGGGAAGAGCTTCTGGACCCTCCCAATTTCACATCGACGATGGCGGCGGCTTACAGTATGTTTCATGGAAAAATGATCGGGTCTTTAGGGTTTTCCTGTCGAGGGAATATATAGGCGGAAGGGCGGCGTCAGGAGGTGGGCCAGGTGGCCCTACCACCTGGTGGCGCGGCCGCCTCCTGGCCCCCCTTTGTCTATGCTTTGGACTCCATCACGCTTCGGGAAAAATAGGAACTTTGGCTTTTGTTTCGTCCAATTCCGACAATATTTCCTGTGTAGCTTTTCTGAAACACAAAAATAGCAGAAAACATGGAATTGGCACTGTGGCATCTCGTTAATAGGTTAGTTCTAGAAAATGCATAAAAATGCCACGAAGTGTAAAAAACATAAAGCAAATGGTGCATAAACAAGCATGGAGCATCAAAAATTATAGATACGTTTGAGACGTATCAGTTGGCTATGTAAGATCCAAATCCAGTTTGATGAACATTGAAAGAAGGATGATTAGCAAAGTTTTGCAATATATTTATAAGTTCATTCGAACTACATTTATCAAGATTAATTAGAGGTTCATTAATATTATCGGAGAACATTTTTTACTTCCTCTACTTGTTTTTCTTCCCCCACCATAATAGATTCTTTGGTTTCTTTTCCATTTGGTGCAATATTTATCATGATCTATCAATTATATCTTGCACATACTTAATGGATTCTTCATTATTTTTCTCTTGCATGTGATTTTTCAAGGCACCAATTTCCCTAGTTTAGTAATCTACCTTTTCATTTAAAGCATTAAACCTTTCAAATTTAGCAATAAATTCTTTGTTAACTTCCTTTTGGGTAGATATGAAGGATCTCATGGTGTTCTCAAGATCATTATATATGTTATTACCGCTGGTATACTTATTAGGAACAAATGGGGGTTTCACAAATTGGTTGTTGTAATTATTGTTGTACCCATTATTCCCAAAGTTTCTAATATAATTAATGTCTATAATTTCAAGATTACTCTCAACAAGATCTTGTAATGGGACATTATCAACACTTTGTATAGAGATATATGAATAGATAGCATAAACTTTAGCAGTCAAGGAATCTACTTCCTCGACGGAGTTCATTTTTCTACTTGAGGATGGCGCCCTCTCTGTGTGCCATTGGCTGAAATTTTGTAGCATGTTCTTAAGAATAGCTTTAGCTTCATTAACAGTTTTAGTCATAAAGGCTCCTCCCGCAGCGGAATCTAGCATGCTCCTGGACATATAGTTGAGACCATTATAGAAAGAATATAAACTGTCCACTCATTCACTCCATGTGATGGGCAAGTGCGTAGCATGATTTTAAGTCTCTCCCAAGCGGTTGCTACATGTTCGTTATCATTTTGCTTGAAGGAAAGAATGTTATTTCGGTTTTGCAAAATTTTAACAGGAGGATAATATTTCTTGATAAAAGCTTCTCTAAGATTATCCCATGAATTAATGCTATCATTAGATAATGAAAGTAGCCAATCTTTAGCTTTGCCTCTTAAGGAAAATGGAAATAATTTCAGCTTCATAATATCATTTTCAACATTCTTAAACTTTTGCATATCACAAATCTCACAAAATCATGCAAATGAATAGAAGCATCCACACTAGCACTACCACCAAAATGATCTTTAGCAATAACCCGGGACTAACTTCAAATGAATCGGCCTGTATTTCAGGAGATGTGATAGGACTAGCAATGAATTGTGCATTAGGCGTGTTGTGAAGTCACACAACTAGGTTGTTTGGTCTCCCATAATTTTTTCAGCAGCAGTACTACACTATTTTTTTGGATTTTAAATATGTATGCGAAAACAATGGCAAAAATAAGAAAAAAATTGTGTTGGAAATCTAAAAGAGCGAGAAGACTTACAGTGGTGTTACCTCCGCAAGCTTAGGTGATTGCCCCGCGTGTGAAGAAGATCGTGCATCGAAGAATAGCCTTCACCCGATGAAGCTAGCAGTTGTGAATGCTTTCCTTTGTTCCCCCGCAACGGCACCAGAAAATAGTCTTGATGACATTAAGTAAGTATGCCAAGTTGGGACTCCAAGTGTTGACTGTTGTAGCAAGAGTAAATTTTCCCCACGAGGGAAACTCGGAGTTACTATCGAACTCTCGGGGAATAGTCGAAAAATCTCTCGTCGTTCTTCTTCCAGCAACCTGCAAAACAATTCCTCATTCTTGTGTCCCCAACTCCACCGAGTGGTTGTCAAGCACAAGGTGTGAATGTCGGGGGGATGACCCCCGGTAGGGTCAAGAGACTAGAAAGATACAAAGAATAAGGTTGACTTTATATCGGTTGACCTGGTAGGGTCAAGAGACTAGAAAGATACAAGTGTATCCCGGCCTTAGTTTAGATAAGCCGGAATAACTGGGATACTTATGGAGGAGTGCCGGCATATGCACAGATATGCCAGCCTAAACTTATTTGATATGTTGTGCACGAGCAGGGAGCCGGATTACCCGATCTTTATAGGTCGTTGGTCTGGCATACTGATCCGGGATATGGCCAACGGTCATATCCGGGATACATAAGTCAACCAAGGTGTCATGTCCCTACAATCAAGGAGAGGGTCTGCCCAGTATGGAGGGAGATCATGTTGACAGGGTGCACAGTGGAGGTTTACCTACCCTCACTGTGCACAAGTACAGCCCTTACCTCACAATGGTAAGGTCGCAGTCGAAGAAGTACAAGGTACATCGACGGTGAGTCCCATCAAGAGCAATCAGGGAGAAAGTCAAGGGTCTCTGCCTTTGTCAGCCTGCCCTATTTGGAGTGTAGTTGGTGTCTCCTGGTCTCGGGTGACCGTTGTAACCCTGGCCACCAGTATATAAGGTGGTACAGGGAGCCCTAGAAGGGGGTTGGTCCCAGAGTTTTCCTACACTTAGCAGTTCATCTTCCTCCTCTAGCAGAGAGCTTGGAAGCGCCATTGTTGTGTACTCCATCGATCCAAATATATAACCAGTAGAGCAGGAGTAGGGGTGTTATCTCCTTACGAGAGCCCCGAACCTAGGTAGATCTGTGTTCCTTTCTGTCGTGCTTTTTAGCTCGTTCCCCTCTCCCGAATCCTCCAGCATCTAGTTCGGCCCCCATTTAAGCCATCCCATGGCATATGTTGTTTCACCACGACGACATTTGGCGCCCACCGTGGGGCCTATCGATATGCTGGGCGGAGTGTTTATTCGGACGGGATCCGTGATAGCAGCTTCGGGAGTGCGCATGGTCTCTAGCCTTGTCCAGAGGCTAGGCTCGCTCAGCTTCATCAGTGACAATGCCGGATGTCTCGGCGGCCGGCCGTTCCCCAGGGATGGCCGGATCATGTCTTTCGGTTCCCACGAGGTGTATGTGGGGACTGAGAGAGTTTGCAGGGAAAAGGTGCTGGTGGCGGCGGATCCTCCGTCGCATCGGCTGGCTCACGCTGGGCGTAGCGCTCGCTCAGTAGAGTCGGCCGAGGTGATGATGGCCGGCACATCAGTGCCGCCGGCAGATGGTGCCGGCAAGGCAGCAGCAGCAGCGGATACTCCCCCGGAGCCGTCGAAGGCCAAGAGGTCGGTGCGTCCTCCATTGGAGCGCGTTGAGAACCTGGCCGGCACTTCCGGCGTGCCGGCTAGGGGCCAGGTGCTTCTCCCCATCATCGATTGGCTTCTTGAGCCGGTGCGATCCGGCGATGATCCGGAGCAGACAAGGGAGGTCCTGGAGGGATCTCGCCAGGCCCTCGTCGATGAGGCCCTGGCCATGCATCAGGAGCGCGAACGGTTTAACCGACAACTCCGTGAGTATGAGGCAGCCCATGGTTTTACACCTGTGGTAGCCCGGCCTAGCCGGATAGATGAGGTTAGAACTAGAGGTAGAGATCTTAACACTGAGCTAGAAAAAGGTGCTAGTGATAAGGGTCATACTGCAACTAGTACTGTACCTAAGATAATTTATAGCTCTCCAGTAAAAAACCTTAGAGCAGCAACAGAGGTAGCTAAGGACCTATCTAATTTATCCGGCGAAGCACTGCGTGAGCAGCAAGCCCGGCTTAACCATCTTTTGTCTGAAGCTACCAAGCAGCAGGAGGCCTTCAAGAAGGTGAACCCAGGTGCCGGGGCATCCCAGTACGTTGTGTCGGCAGGAGGTGCCGGTGCGAGGTCGAAGGGCCAGGCTTCATCCCCGCATCCGAGCGTCCGGCGTGCCGGAAGTGTAACCTCTGGCCGCCGGGACAAGCAGATCCAGGTGTATGATCCGGCAATCGCCGGAAAACCGTCGGTGGTGCAGAAGAGTGCCGGCCATGCTGATAAGAATGTCGGCAGCAAGAAGGCTGGCCAGAATGTGCCGACCGGGCAAGGAGCAGCTTCGGCCGGTGGGGGCCGGAGTAACAGTGCAGCCCGGCGTCAGCAGCAGGGCGCCGGACATGCGGTGCAGCAGCAAGGTATGGGTCAGCCGAGACACCATGAGGACGATGGAAATTCCGCCCTGGCAAGGACGGGATATCAGCAGCAGTATCAGCAAGGTTAGCAGAATGAGCAGTGTCAGCCAGAACAGCAGCAGCAAAAGATGATTGCGGGCCCAATTGCGTCCTGGCTCGGACCTCGGTCCTTAGCGGCAAATGATGCGCGCTTGAAGCTGGACAGGATTCATCAGTCAGAGTTGGTGGAGAGACAAGGAGCCCCGGGTCCTATGTGCTTTGGACCCCGGATTATGGGTGAGCCGGTGCCTTACTGTTTTCAGCTCGCGCGTGGTGCGAGGACATATAATGGCAGCACAAAGCCGGAAGACTAGTTGGAGGATTACTCCACTGCGGTGAACATCGTCGGAGGAAACCTCAGATGGGCGGTACGATATGTGCCGCAGATGCTTGAAGGACCAGCCAAGATATGGCTGAACAATTTGCCGGCCGGAAGTATAAATGGCTGGGTTGATTTCGAAGAGCAGTTTGTGTCAAACTTCACCAGTACTTATAAGAGACCCAACCGCCCGCAGCAACTGGCTAGCTGCCGGTAAGGAGAATATGAGACTGATCGGGACTACCTGACCAGGTGGTGCACATTGCGCAATTCCTGCGAGGGAGTTGTGGAGCAGCAGGCCATCATGTGGTTCGCTCATGGGTGCCGGCACGGCACCATGTTGTGGCAAAAGCTTCAGAGGGAAATGCCGGCCACGTTGGCCGAAACAATCAAGATTGCGGACAGTTATGCATTGGGAGATCCCATGCAGCCCACCCTTGATTCACAAGGACAGGGGCAGACCCAGCGGAACAATAGCAACGCCGGGAGACCGGGGCAGTTTTATCGCCCGGATAACCGGAATAAGAGGAGAGATGAGCGGCCGGATTATCGGTATGGCACGGCACAAGTAGCAGCCGTGGAAGAGGAGCAAGGGGGTGCCGGCAGTAGCCAGCGTCCGAGATATGAGGGCTATCAGCAGCCTCAACAGCAACAGCAGCAACCGCAGCAGCAAGCGCAGTCCTTCCAGAAAAAGAATGTCTGGGTCAACAAGAATGCCGGCGGTGTCGCCGGTCAAAAGAAGCAGTGGCCAAAGTATACGGTGGGTTTGGCCATGGACAAGCCTTGTGTGTTTCACACATTCCAGCCGGGTAAGCCGGCGAACCATTTGACAAGAAACTGTTCGTGGCTGGACGACATATTGGTAGGTCATGCAGGTCCTTTTGGGCCGGCAAGACCACATATCCCGGCAGCTCCATCGCCGCTGACAGGTGCAAATACAGTTGCAGTCCCGCCAAGGCCGGTTAATCCCGGAAACCAAAGCAATGCCGGAAATGCCGGCGTAAATCAAGTAGACCAGAGCTATAATCCGGAATACTGTGCCGGAGGTCCAGGAGCGGGCCGGAATGAATACAAGGAGCATGATCAGAGCTACATGGTCTTTGATACCAAAAGAACAGACTAGCAGAGCTTGTACCGGCGGTGTTTGGAGGTAAACGCCGTTATGTCTGCAGTTCCGAAGTTGATGTACTGGTCTGACCAGGCCATTGGCTGGGACAGGGCAGATCATCCCAAGATCATGCCAAACCCCGGTGGATATGCTCTAGTAATGGATCCGACATTTGTCGGGCCGGCTAACAACGTGAGGTTCAGCAAGGTCCTCATTGACAATGGAAGCAGCATCAACATCATGTATCGAGATACGATGCAGAAGCTGGGTATCAAGGAGAATATGCTGGAGCCAAGCAAGACCATGTTCCACGGCATTGTGCCGGGACTTTCATGTGCGCCGATGGGCAAGATCCGGATAGATGTCATGTTTGGCAACCGGGATAACTGCAGGGTGGAGAACCTCATGTTTGAAGTGGTGGATCTGGATAGCCCCTACCATGCTTTGCTGGGTAGGCCGGCACTGGTGAAGTTCATGGCCTCTACTCATGTGGCCTACCTGAAGATGAAGATGCCGGGGCCAAGAGGGGCAATTACCATCATTGGCAATTACAAGCGTTCAATGGCATGTGCTACAGCCGGGTCTAACCTGGCCGAGACTCTGATCATTGCAGAGGAGAAGAAGAGGCTCAAGCGAGCAGTGGAAATTGCTGAAACAGTCGCGGCCGGCAAATCTATGCTAGGCATGACAAACCCAGGTGGCAGTGCTTCTTTTCAAGTGGGCAAGGAAGTCAAAAAGGTGCCTCTGGATGAAGTTTTCCCAGAGCGTCATGCCCTCATCGGGGCAGGTATGGACGCCAAATAGGAAAGCGAGCTCATCAGCTTCCTCCGTGAGAATCGGGATATCTTTGCATGGTCTACTTCAGACCTGCAAGGTGTGCCGAGGGAGCTGGCTGAGCACGCACTGCATTTAAGGCCGGATGCTAAGCCGGTAAAGCAGCCGCTCCGGCGGAATGCGGATGATAGAAGGAAAGCAATTTGGGAGGAAGTGGCCAGGCTTCTAGCCTCCGGCTTTATCAAGGAAGTACTGCATCCGGATTGGGTGTCTAATCCGGTTTTGGTGGAGAAGAAGAAGGATGAGCCCGCCATAGTAAAAGTATGGCGGATGTGTGTTGATTACACCAACTTGAACAAGGCATGTCCTAAAGATCCATTTCTGCTCCCTTGGATCGATCAAGTGATTGATTCCACGGCCGGATGTGAACTGTTATCGTTCATAGATGCATATTCTGGTTTCCACCAGATCCCGTTGTATGAGCCGGATCAAATAAAGACATCCTTTATTACCCCGTATGGGGCTTATTGCTATCTCACTATGCCGTTCGGTTTAAGAAATGCCGGCGCAACTTACCAGAGGTGTATGCAAAAGTGTTTGCATGACCAAATAGATAAAAATGTGCAGGTATATGTCGACGATGTCGTCATAAAAACCAAGAAGAGCAAGACTCTAATAGATGACCTCCGGGAAACCTTTGCGAATCTGAGGAGATTCCGGATGAAGTTGAATCCGGCTAAGTGTAACTTCGGTGTGCCGACAGGAAAGTTGCTCGGTTTCCTGATCTCCAGCTGGGGTATTGAGGTGAATCCCGGCAAGATTCGTGCAATAGAGAGAATGAAGCCACCGACGGATTTGAAGGAAGTACAGAAGTTCACTGGGTGCCTTGCGTCCCTGAGCCATTTCATAAGCCGGCTGAGAGAGAAAGCTTTGCCATTGTATCAATTGATGAAGAAGTCTGACACATTTGTCTGGACGACGCAAGCAGATGCAACTTTCAAGGAGCTGAAGCAGATGTTGTCAACAGCGTCGGTGTTGGCATCTCCGATGCCCAAGGAACCAATGTTGCTCTATATAGCGGCAACTAACAGGGTTGTCAGTGCAGTGGTGGTAGTGGAGCGAGAGGAAGGAGGCAAAACTGTGCAGCGGCCGGTATATTATCTGAGTGAAGTCCTCTCTACCTCAAAGCAAAACTACCCACACTATCAGAAGATGACGTATGGTGTCTATATGGCGGCCAAGAAACTCAAGCATTACTTCCAAGAGCATCCGATCCGGGTAGTGGCCGAGGCCCCTATCTCGGAGATCATAGGCAACAAAGATGCCAGTGGCAGGATAGCCAAGTGGGCAATAGAGTTGTCACCATATACTCCTCAATATGACAAAAGAGATACAATCAAGTCACAGGTGTTGGCTGATTTCTTCATTGACTGGGCAGAGATACAATATGAGCCGCCGTTGCCCGATGCAAACTATTGGAGGATGCATTTTGATGGGTCCAAGATAATTCACGGCTTGGGTGCCGGCATAGTTCTCAGTTCACCCAAGAATGACCAATTGAGATATGTTCTGCAGATTCATTTTGCAGCATCAAATAATGTGGCAGAATATGAGGCACTTGTGCATGGCCTGAAGGTGTCTAAGGACATAGGCATTCGCCAGATTATGTGCTTCGGTGATTCTGACTTAGTGATTCAGCAGTGTTCCGGCATATGGGATGCGCATGATGCAAACATGGGATCCTACCATTTCCTGGTGCAGCAATTGAGTGGTTACTTCGAAGGTTGTGAGTTCCGGCATGTTCCCCGGGCTCAGAATGAAGCAGCCAATACATTGTTCAAGCTGGGATCTTCCAGAGATTCAATCCCGCCCGGCATTTCGCTGGAGCATCTGAGGAAGCCGTCAATCAAGCCCTCACCGGAGTCATCTTCCATTTATGTCCCGCCAAGCCCGGAGGATGCAGTTCCGATGGAGATAGATGCCAGGGCCAGGTCAGATAACCCGGGGACTGATCTCTCAGTCCCGGGGACTGGGCTGACATATGCAGTGAGTGCAGTATTCCGGAGCAGAAATAAAGGCAAGGGTAAGATGTACCAAGAGGTTGTGCTGGTATACCCGGGGACTGCTCCGGCATACCCGGGGACTGATCCCTCAGTCCCGGGGACTTCGCAGCCCATGGAGATCGATTATGTGTCGGTCGAAATGATGGAGATAGATCAGGCAGTGTTCACTGTCAGGGAAGTGCCCTCATGGGCATGTCCTATCATGGATTTCTTGGTAGGTGGTCAAGTACCGGCGGATGAAACAGAGGCACGCCGGGTTACAAGGAGATCCAAAGGATACACCATCATAAACAAGCAAATATACAAAAGAAGTGCCACCGGAGTATTGCAAAGATGTGTTGAAGCTGCTGAAGGCTTGGAGATGCTTCGGGAAATTCATCAGGGGGAGTGTGGTCACCACGCTTCATCCAGAGCGCTTGTGGCAAAAGTATTCCGGCATGGATTTTATTGGCCGACGGCACTACAGGAGGCAGAAGACTTGGTCCGGAAGTGCATTGGGTGTCAAAGATATGCCCACCAGATCCATCAGCCGGCGTCATCCTTAAAAACTATCCCGATAACCTGGCCCTTTGCTGTTTGGGGTCTGGATATGGTCGGGGCTTTTAAGCCGGCAAGGGGAAAGATGACCCATATCCTGGTCATGGTGGACAAGTTCACCAAATGGATTGAAGTGAAGCCCATAAGCAAGTGTGATGGCCACACAGCAGTAAAATTCTTAAAAGACATAATCTTAAGATATGGTGTTCCCCATGGCATCATCACTGACAATGGGTCGAACTTTGCCCAAGGGCCATTTGCCAGATTTTGTGAGGAGGTGGGAATCCGGCTGGACATTGCGTCGGTCGCTCACCCTTGTGCCAATGGCCAAGTAGAAAGGTCAAATGGACTAGTGTTATCCGGCATAAAACCCCGGCTGATAGAGCCACTGGAGAAAACTCCGGGATGTTGGCTAGATGAATTGCCAGCAGTGCTTTGGAGTTTAAGGACAACTCCAAATAGGTCAATAGGCTATACACCATTTTTTCTTGTGTATGGAGCAGAAGCTGTGCTTCCAACAGATGTGATACATGATGCACCAAGAGTGGTGCTATATACTGAGGAAGAGGCCAAAGAAGCTAGGGAAAATGATGTTGATCTGCTGGAAGAAGCACGAGAAATAACACTGTCAAGAACAGCAGTATATCAGCAGAACCTCAGACGCTATCATGCGCAGAATGTGAATCCAAGGAGATTCCAAGAGGGAAATCTAGTACTCCGGCTAAGGCAAGGCACAGAGGGCCGACATAAGTTAACTCCTCCATGGGAGGGGCCATTCATTGTGAGCAGAGCTCTGCACAATGATGCCTATTATCTTATAGATGCGCAGGCCCCCAAGAAGGACAAGGTGGACAGGTCCGGAGAAGAAACCAAGCGACCATGGAACATAGCTCTACTCCGTCCCTTTTACTCCTGAGCAGCATAATGTATGTATTTCCATTTTGCTAGGTGTGCTGGCACTTTATGCCGGCGCAAGGCTAATAAATAAAATGTCGGCATCCCGAGGAGATCGGGCACTGCCTCCGGTATATATTGTTGTTTCTTGTTTATTTTTCTTTATGTGCCGGCTGGCTTGATTTGAATGTTTCTTATGTCGGCCTAGTAATGTGTCGGCACCAAAGGCCGCTCTTCGACTTAGCTGCTGTCCGGAATCTGGCTTCATGGCTAGCAAGAGTAGATGCCGGAGATTGTCTACACATGGAAAACGGCTAAGGAAAAATAAAGCAAGCGAACCGACATTTATGTTGTTGCTAGAGCTAAAAACTTGAAATGTTGGATGATTTGAAGTATAAGTTTCAAAGTTTAAGTACTATATGTTTAATGAAGCAACCTTGAGACTCATAAGTCAAAAGCCAAAAGAGGTAGACAAGTAGCCAAGGTTGTGGAGTTAGGGAAACAGGAAAACAAACTCGGTGACTTAGCCAAAAAATGATTCGGCATTGATAAACGAGCAAACCAAGATTAAAACTTGTTCAGGTAGCAGACCAAAAGGAAATTAAACATATATCTTACAATTGCACCCGGCATACCGGGGATCTGATGAAACTTAGAGTTTTTGCAAAGTTCAGGAGGCCGGGGTGGAAGCAGAGCCGCCGGCGGGTGGAGCTATAGCAGTAGAGACGTCGGCTTCAGGTGTGCCGGATCCAGCAGACGGGATGGAGCCATCACCTCCGGCCGGAACAGATCCCTGTTCCGGAGCTTCAGTGTTGGCTTCTTCAGCTTCTTCTTCGTCTTGGCTGGAGTCGGAGCCCTCAGCGTCGGCAGCATCCTTGGCGTCGCCCTCCTTCTTCTCCGGCTCACGGATGTCCCAGACAAAGGCTTCGGTGTCGGCGTAATCCACATAGCTGCGGGCCAGTTCCTGCCGACGTCGGATGTGTTCCGGATCCGATGTCCAGATAGATCCTTCACGCACAGTGCGCAAAGTCTCTAAGTCGGCCTTTTCGTACCAGGAGAGGAAGTAAGTGAGAGCTTCATCAGCTCCCACCCTTGCGCCGGAATCCCGCCATTCCCGGAGGCGAACCTTGGAAAGCTGCAGATCATTCCCAAGATCAACAGGGTCGGTGGGCGTCCTTTGTCCCGGCCAGAGGGCGGAGTATGCTTCCTGGGCACCAAGGAAGAGATCTTCAGTATAGTAGCTCATGGCGTTCTTCCGGGCTTCCAGGGCGAGCAGCTGCTCCGACATAGCCCAGTTGGAAGAGTCGACTGGGGCACCCCGGTTCACTCGATCCACCTGCAGAGCCCTCTCAACGTCTTCGACGGAAGCAGGAAACATGTCTGAAAGATGGCAAGCAGGTTAGCAAAAGGAATTATGTCGGCATAAGAATATGCCAGAAGAGATATATCGGAAGAGATGTATCAGGCAGGATGTGTCGAGCAGAAGAGGATTTGAGGCTTACTGGCGAGATCGACGTTGAGCCGGGCAATATCAACTTCCCACTTGGTGGCCTGCTCCTTCAAGCCATTAAGTTCTGCGTGGGCGTTGGATGTGTCGGCTTCTGAAGTGACGAGCAGCTCCTGGGCTTTCTTAAGTTGGCCCTCCCTCTATTCCTTCTCCTCCAGAAGCTGAGCAACCCGGCCCTTCAATTGCTCAACCTCGGCTTTGTGGGCGGCATCCTGGTCGTCCAACTGCTTGGCCACATCCACCGAGGATACGCAGTCCTGGTGGCGTGCCTCCAGTGCAGCTTTCTCATCTGCAAAGATTTGAAGTTAAAAGAATGAGAAGGTAGAAAACAGTGACAAGAATTGAAGGATTTGAAGTACAAGATGAGTAGTAAAAGTTCAGCAGAATCCGGCATACCGGACAGTTCCTTCACCCTCTGGAGAAGCGCGGTGACTTGCCCTTCAGTGGTGCCTGAAATATGTCGGTAAAGGTTATGCGTCGGCAAGAGAAATATTCCGAAGTAAAAAGAGGGAAGGTATCCGGCATATTGGGTATGTCGGCTGAGTTTACCTTTCTGGCGCAGTTCCAGCCGGAGCTTGCTATGCGCGTCAGATAACTTCCGATGCTCGCACACCAAGTCATGGTACATGTTGGCGCGAGCGTTGTTCATCCGCTGTGATAGGATTTGAAAGGTTATGAGAGAAGTCTAACATATTAGTACAATTGAAGATTATATGAAGTGTTCATGCTGTTAAAGATCCGGCACAGGTGCTGCGCACCCATCCCGGCCCTCGGTGACTAGGATTTGAAGCTGGAATCGAGCTTATATCTCGGTCAAGAGGATTGGAAAAGTGCTTAAGATGATAGTTTGTTAAAGATCCGGCACAGGTGCTGTGCACCTATCCCGGCCCTCGGTGACTAGGATTTGAAGCTCGGATCGAGCTTATATACCGGATAGTTAATTTGAAAAGAGCTAAGTGCAAAAGGTATTGGAAAATCCCGGGTGCCCGTATCACGGACAGCCGACATTTTCGGGGACTGGGGATATATGGAGATTAGACTTACGTTGGTGGCATCGGCCAGGAGGTGAAGTCTTTGCTGAATGCTGAGGAGCTCGCAGGCAATAGGAATGGGCTTCGCGGCCAGGATATCAGCTGGATTGCTAGTAGCCGAAGCTTCGGCCAACTTCTTGCTCTTGGAGTCGGCAGTGTCCATACTGTCGGCGTCATTCCATCTGATGCAGTGATCCTTAAGAGACCCAAGGCTCTTGTCGCTTTTCGTCAGCAGGGAGACGCGGCCCTCAAGTTCTGGCGTATCAAAGAAACTGGGCCGGGCTGCGGCCTTGCCAAAATGGAGGGCCAGGGCAGAGCTGGGCCGGGGTGCTGCTTTAGCAGGTGCAGTAGCAGCGGATTGTGTGCCGGACTTGGTCGGCTTGATCTTGAGAGAACCGGACTTGGCCGGGGCAGCGGTCTTGTCCGGGACAGAGGTCTTGGCCGGGGCAGCAGGCTTGGCCGGGGCAGGAGTCTTCTCGGTTGTTGGAGTCTTGGGCGCTGGTTGTTCCGGCGCGGCAGATGCAGCTTGTCCAACAGAGGATGGTGCCGGGGTAGTCTGGACTTCAGGGATTGCAGGTCCTTTTCCTTTGTCTATACCGGCACTCTTGTCGCGGGCGCCAGCATTGTCAGCAGTGTTGGAAACATCTGGTTGGGCCCCGGTGTCCATCTGGACATCAGAGGCCGAAGGGTTTTGATGGGCCCCGGTGTCCATCTAGACATCGGAGGCTGAGGGGTTCTGTTGAGCCCCCGAGTCCATATGGACGTTGGGGGTAGAGTAATCTTGTTCCGGCGGAGGATCGTCCCTCGCCAGAGAAGGGTTTTCTTAGGCGCGGGCGAAGACGCCGGCGCCAGAGAGGTGCTGTGACTTGCATCAGGTGCGTCTGGGCGTGCAGGAGACGCCGGCTTGGTAACCTTCGGGCCACCACTCGAAACTTGTTCCGGCGCAAGGGGAGCCCTGAAAGAGAGAAAACACCAAGTTAGTAATCAAAGAGAGAAATAGGCCGGAAGTGAAACAAAGGAAAGAAACTCACCCCGGGGCGACGGGTCTTTGCCTCTTGGGCTGAGGCACGCCAACCTTCTGCCGTTTTGGTTGCTGGGGTGTGTCGGGCTGGCGCTTCACGCCTCGCTTCCGGCTAGCACGTCCGCCGGTGGAAGGAGGTCCCTGGTTCAAAGGGGCGGCGTCGACAACCATGTCGTCCGGGATGGCTGAGGATGGCATTGGAAAGGCATAAGCAACAGGTGTTTCTGGAAAAGCATAAGCAAGAGGTGTCGGGCAGATAAACATCTGGCAGTCTTCATCACTCTAGTCTTGAGTGAAATGCCAGGATGAAGAGGCCTTACCCGCGGCAGAGGCAGCACGGGTGTTCCGGTGCAGCTTGTCCCAATGATCCGGATCATCAACGTCCGCAGCGGTGCGGTCTGCCGCGATCTGGATCCGGGAGTTTTCCATACTCTGGAAGCTGAACTTCTGCATAGGGCAAAGACAATGGGTCAGAAACAAGAAATATGTCGGTACAAGGAGTTTGTCGGATAAGCATGATAAGTGTCAGAAAATAGAAGTATGTCGGCCAAGATATCTATATGCCGGGCAAGGGCTTATGTGCCGGCGAAAGGGATTTACCGTCGGTGCGGGGCGATCCCGGCTGTAAGGTTCTAGTCCCCAGGCAAAGGTGGCCTGAGAGGACTTGCAAATGTCTTTGATCCTCCGCAAGGTGTCAGCCGGAGTCAGTTCGTGTGTAGAGTGCCAGGTGGGGTCCATGGGCCCGCTCATCTGGCAAATTTTATGTGACCGGCGCTGCAGAGGAGAGACGCACCGGCTGATGAAGCAAGCCACCAAGTCATGAGGAGTGAGGCCGGCATCCCGCAGCTCTCCCTTAACCCGGTGGAGGGCGTTCACCAGCATCACGGTGGTCTTCGGGTTGTATGTCCAGTTCTTCATCGCCAAGGGTGGCTCATCCACAAATGGCGGCAGGTTGAGCTGATCAACGTCCGTGGTGTTCTTGACATAGAAGAAGCTCTTCTGCCACTTCTTGCATGATTCAAGTAGTTCCACCTTGGGGAAGTCCGAGCCCTTCCGGGACATGATGGTGGCCGCGCCACATTGGGTCATGGGGCGGTCCTTCTTCTCCTGAGCCGTCTCCGGCGGGTCATCCTTGCTCCGGGGCGGTTCTTGGATAACTTGCTTCCGCAGTTGGAAGTACTTCGCCCAAGCTTGGGTGAAGGCCTCTATGCCGGCGAAGCCTTCGCAGAAAGCGGCGAAGGCAGAGAGAATCATCACCGCATTCGCCGGGATGTGGTGAGGCTGCAGGTCGTAGGTGTCGAAGAAGTCCCGGAAGAAGTCCGACGCCGGCAGTCCAAAGCCCCGTTCGAAATGGGCGATGAACACGACGCATTCGCCGGGTTCAGGTGCCGGCACTGTCTCTCCCGCCGGTAGCCGGCATGCAACGCCGTCCAGAATTCTCCTGGTAGTGGTGACCCAAGATCCCTCCCAGCCGGAGCGTCCTTGGAGCTGGGCCGAGTTATCTTCCTCTGAAGCCGAGGTACCCGTCATGCTTGAGGAAGCCATCTTGATGGCCGGAACAAGGCGTGAGAGCTGGAGTCCCGTGATGTTAATCCTATCGGGATCAGAGAAAAGAGGGAGGTTAGTCTCTCTGGCATACCACTCTCGCAGAAGTTAGCAGGAAATGAGGATCTACCATCGCAGTTAAAATCAGAAATAAACACGGGTAAAGCTCCTACGGAAGAACACCTGTGAACTGCTAAGGAACCTTGCTAGCAATGCTAATCGAATCAGAGGGATATCAAGCAAAGGAACTACCGCAGATCCAAGCGAGCAAGATTATCATGGCATCGCTACAGAAAAGCACGGGAAATGAAGAACAGAGAAGTAAGAACTTATCGAAGCTTGGCCGGCGGCGATGGAACGGCGGCGAGCGTACAGAGGGAGATCCGATCTCCCAACAATGTCACGGAGAGAAGCAGCGGCGGCGTCCTCGACGAAGGTGTCGGACGTCGTCGAGCGTCGGCGCCGGCGGGAAGCGGGGCGACGGCGGCGGAGCTTCTTCTCTGTTCCTCGGTCTGGCGGTGAAGTGCAAGGGACAGGGGAGCAGAGGAGGAAGACGATGATGTGAGGTAAAAAGGAGAAGTTTATCCCCACCGCCCTATTTATATATCGCCAGAGAGGGTCGTGGGGATCGTGGTAAGTGTTCCACTACCCCGACCGTTTCTGCGGGAAGTTGCCACGTGGCGGCACGGAGTGGGGCGGCGGTTCCTGTAACCGTGCCACTAGGCAATGATGGCACGCAGTAAATGCACTGTGAACCGTCACATCGTGTGACCGTTCGCAGTGGCAGGGCGGTTGCAAGTTTCGATGCAAACTTTCGGACATGGCTTCTCGAGGAAGTCTCATATATGTGCCGGTGTAACTGCCCGGGGAATAAGTTCCGACCGGAATACCCCGGGACCGGCCAGATTAACTTGTGGAAAAGAAAGAAGAGCCGGTATATAGTGTGATCGCCGGTGTAAAATCATGCGCCGGGATATAACAAAAGAGATATCATGTTAAACCTGCCAAGGCCCCTCAGTTAAGACTAGGGGACCTCGACAGCTTCGGGGACTAATGTCGGGGGGATGACCCCCGGTAGGGTCAAGAGACTAGAAAGATATAAAGAATAAGGTTGACTTTATATCGGTTGACCTGGTAGGGTCAAGAGACTAGAAAGATACAAGTGTATCCCGGCCTTAGTTTAGATAAGCCGGAATAACCGGGATACTTATGGAGGAGTGCCGACATATGCACAGATATGCCGGCCTAAACTTATTTGATATGTTGTGTAGGAGCAGGGAGCCGGATTACCCAATCTTTACAGGTCGTTGGTCCGGCATACTGGTCCAGGATATGGCCAACGGTCATATCCGGGATACATAAGTCAACCAAGGTGTCATGTCCCTACAATCAAGGAGAGGGTCTGCCCAGTATGGAGGGAGATCATGTTGACAGGGTGCACAGTGGAGGTTTACCTACCCTCACTGTGCACAAGTACAGCCCTTACCTCACAATGGTAAGGTCACATTCGAAGAAGTACAAGGTACAGCGACGGTGAGTCCCATCGAGAGCAATCAGGGAGAAAGTCAAGGGTCTCTGCCTTCGTCAGCCTGCCCTATTTGGAGTGTAGTTGGTGTCTCCTGGTCTCGGGTGACCGTTGTAACCCTGGCCACCACTATATAAGGTGGTACAGGGAGCCCTAGAAGGGGGTTGGTCCCAGAGTGTTCCTACACTTAGCAGTTCATCTTCCTCCTCTAGCAGAGAGCTTGGAAGCGCCATTGTTGTGTACTCCATCGATCCAAATATATAACCAGTAGAGCAGGAGTAGGGGTGTTATCTCCTTACGAGAGCCCCGAACCTGGGTAGATCTGTGTTCCTTTCTGTCGTGCTTTTCAGCTCGTTCCCCTCTCCCGAATCCTCCAGCATCTAGTTCGGCCCCCATTTAAGCCATCCCATGGCATATGTTGTTTCACCATGACGACAGTGAATGTAAGTAAAAATAAAATATGATATGTAGTATAGTAAACTAAATAACAATGCAATAAAGTAAATATGATGCGGTAATGATATTTTTGGATTTTAGTTGTGTATGCAAAGAAGTAAATATGTTTTTCTATTTTTGGAATAATTTAGTGCCAAAAATAATAGTGCATATAAAAGTGTCGGAAAAGTTTTTTTGTGGTTCATGGGTTCACTTGCCTACTCTCTCGTTAAGTTGGGGTGGCATTAAGCACAATGCGGATGACCGAAACATCGACATGATTTTATTATGTTACTTGATAATATTTATATGAGCATCATGTCCTAATTTAAAGATGATGCAACACATCTTACTTAGACTCCAGTAGAAAGGAATAAACTTCAAGCAATCTAGTATTAAAAATTAATAGATTATAGCCTTAGGTACTTTGACATGATGTTGAACAACAAATATACCACTTGGACATATTACGATAGAAACCGTGTCTATGAATGACAAGGGTATAACCACCAAGGCGCATTATCTTATTACCCTTGTGGCCCGTTCGGGTAATAATCTAATGGGAGTTAGGCCCAAGTATAGCTATAGTCGAAATACAAGACTGTATCATATACAAACATTGTAATTTGTATCGAACCTGACCGGATCCTCGTGACCTGGCCACCTATATATAGGGGCCAGGTTAGGCTGGCCAGGGACAGATTGAGATTGAGCCAATTGTCTACTAGCTTACTCTCAACACGCATCAAGTTTCGCCTTGTTTGTCTGAATCTTTACCTTTGAGTTCATCCAACGCCCTCTTCCCCCGATTCTAAGTCCTTCATCTAGGACATTTGCCAAGCCAACCCTCATCAATTGGTGCTGATCGTGGGGACTATGGGCATTGAAATCATAAATTCGACGGCTTCTTCGCTTTCCTCCAATAGCAACTCGAAGATCGACGGAAACCAGATCACATTTGGAGCCATAGATTTTCAACCTCATCCACCAACCCTTACTCCGGTCTTCGCAAGATTGGATCAGAAGATGGATCTGACAATCAGAAGCCTCAACTTTTGTGTCGGTTCCCTGGTCTCAATTCGCCTCTCAAATCTAATAAACTCGGGTCCATCGGCAGGGAAAACCGCGTCCGTAGTAGATCAGACTCGTCAGTTGGCTCTTCTAGCGAGGTAAACTCGTCGGTCAGCTTCAAGCTGGTGGAAAATATAGAAGACGCAGTTGAAGAACTCGACGAAATCATGGAAAAAATCGACCCAGGGAAATCATCAGGTCACTCAAATAAGGGTTCCGACGAAAACTACGACAACAACCGCCAGCCAGTAGGGGATTTCATGATCTGTTGCGATAGCACCTCAGACAAGTCCATAGATACATGGAAAACGGGACTGGAACTTCATGAGGATGTAACATCCCAAGATTTTATCAAATTTTGGGGGAATTTTTTTTGCTTTTGTTTTGCTTGAAATGTTTGGAAATTCACAGGGATTTAAAACTTTTTGAGTTTATTTGAAAACCTTATTTGAAAACTATTTTAAACTTTCTATTATTTTCTTGAAGAACTTCTTTGAGAAAGATCAAGTTTCAAAATACTATTTTCCATCCTTTATTCAATCCTATGCAAGCACCTTCGCAAAGGAAATGTCTTACAAAATGATTTATAAAGTTTCTATGCCAAAGGAATGTTTGAAAATTATATTTCAAAAACTATTTTTGTAAAGTTTATCCTCTTATTTTAAAAGGATTATTTCAAAATCCTATTTCTACTTTGGTTTATGCAAATAAGCCCTTTGTCTAAATTATAGAGTTTTATTTGGAAATTTGTTTTAATTATAAAAACATGTTTGTTACTGTTCTGGAATGTTGTTTTGAATTTTAAAAACTTTACAAAGTTGGTTTGAAGCAATTTGAACCAAATATGCAAAAGATACAAAAGAAATAAGAAAACAGAAAAAGAAAAAGAAGAAAACAAAATAAAAATAGAGAAAGGCCTCGGGGATGAATTCCGTCCCAGTACCGCAAGCAGCCCGCAGCCCAGCAATGATTTTCTGAACCGGTACAGCCCTTATCTCTTCCCCCTCACTGACAGCATGGGCCCACACGTCGGGACACCTCAGCATCTTCTTCCTCGCGTTAACCTCGCCGGAGACCGAGTTAACCCCCCCTGATTAATTCTCCCTCTTTAATCCACTTTAATCCCTGCCCGTTTCGACCTCTCGCTGCGCCTATATAAAGCCCTCGCCCTCCTCTCCTGCTTATCCCCTTTTTCTGAACCAAATCGCCGCCAGGCCGTCGAAATTGTTTGCCGGAGACCCGCAGTACTGCCGTGGCGCGAGCTCGATTCCGACGACCACGAGGTACCATACCGCCTGTTCGCAGCTCTAATCGACTGACCTCGACCGTCCTCTGCTCTCTGACCATTTCTCCTGATTTTTCCCGTAACCAAACATCGCGCCCGACCTCGACTGACGCCACCCGGCGCCTGGAGCTTCTCCGGCCGCTCCTCGTCGTTGTTCCAGGGAGCTATCCAGGACAGAGACCACGCACCCTAATCCACCGTGCTCCGCTGCACCTCGTACACGTCTCCACCGTCCACGGGAACCGCCAGAACATCGCCGGACTTCTCCTTCTGTGCCGTCTCGTCGCCGGCGTTGACCAAATCCCGGTGAGCACACAGGATCTCTCTCCCAGCCCTTAGATCTGGATCTCACGGCCACGATTAGATCCCACCGTGAAACGGTACGAACAGATCAGAGCCGCGCATCATCACTTAAATCCAATGGCCGAAAACACTGATCTGGCCGAACCAGTACCGTCCACTTAAAATACGCCACGTGGCCTTCTCTAAATCAAACAGAATTTCAAAATAGAAATTGAATCAGATTTGATCCAAACCTTCAGAAAATCATATCTTTTGATCTGTAACTCAAAATTTAGCAAATGTTATACCGTTGGAATCCTTAGGAATTTTAGAATCCAGTAGTACAATAATATCCTATATTTTATGGGTTCAATTTGAAACTATTTTCAAATTGGAATCAAACCTTTCGTTAGCTTGTTTAATTCATATCTTTAGCTCTGTTAATCCAAAAATTACAAATTTGTAGTCTTTGGAATCCTCTCAACCTGTAGAACATCATAGGATCAAGAAAATCCAAATTTGATACGTGCACAAACTTTGTGCATTCAAATTTGTCCAAATGACTATTTTGGTGATAATTCAAATTCTATCACTTATTTTGGAGCGAATCCAATTGCAATAGCTTTGTTTTACTGCAAGCTATCCAGTAGTATCACTCCCATAAATTTCTTGAACCACTTCACAATTATTCAAATTCTAATATGAGAATTTGAGTATTCCTATATAGATTAATTTCAATCAATGATTCCTTCTACTTTAGGAAACCCTATGATCATACCTAGTCATCAATGTTATCTAAATAACATCTTGATCAAGATCATATTCACTTAGACCTATCTTGTATGATACCCACTTATTCAAATTACAAATGTGTCATTTGAGTAAAGTGTGATACCTTCAATCTTAGTTTCTACCTTTGCTACTATGGTATTAATCAAATCAACCTCATAGTACTTAACCCAATCCCATTTACTCATTAGGAACCTTAAGCCATGTTTTCGAACATCATCTATACATATCCATTACCTATAGCCATTTACTCATGTCTACTCAATCTTAGCCTTGCATTGAACTATTCAATTTGCATTTGAGACAATTGAGTACTTCAGTGTTATAAGAATCCTAGCCTAAGCTTAAGTGTAATATATATACTATTTAAGAATAATTGTTGTCACACTTATTCAATAGTATTGCTATTGCACTATGTTGTCTCTTGTGTGAATTACCCACATGAGATATTCCAAGATTTAATATGCTTTAATAAAGCATAAAGACCTCACTCATTATATTTTGTCTAATTCATATATATTCAAATTGCAATTGTGCTACTTGAGTAGAATATGAATTCATCTCAAACCTAGATTTTTGTTAATGTGGTGTTGTTATAACCCGTACCATAGTATGTGTTATACACCATGTTGATCAATGAACCATTTGAGCCATGTCCTCAAATATCAATCATTCATACCCAATCCAATGCCTACTTAATCTTGTCTCTATGTATTGAACTATTCAATTTGCAAATGAGTTGATTGAGTAACTCAATACTTCATGAATCCTTACACAATGTCTAAGTGTTATGCATACTATTTAAGAGTAATTGTTGACACATCTACTCAATAGTATGGTTGTGCACTATTTGACACTCGTGTGATGTAGTTCACATGAGCTATTCCTAAAACTCTTATATGCTTTGATAAAGCATAAAAACTTCATCAATTATATTATGCCTAGTCCAATTATCTCTCCAATCATATTGATCTTTCCCCAACTAAGCTCCCAAATTCATATCTCACAAATCATAATCCTTTGCCATATCTTTCGTAACATCTCAATAAATCTAAATGGTTAAACAAACACTTTTCAATTGTTTGATTTGTTTGATTGTGTTGGTATGGTATGTTTATGTTATGTTATTTTTTGTGCTATAGTTTGTGCGAAGAGCTACATGCATAGTTGAGAAAAGTGGAAAGATCATATTCTACAAAAAGGCAAGTGACACACATGTCCCTTTTTCCCATCTTTACTTATGCATTAGTGTACTCACTTCTTGTAGTATGCATGATAGGTGAATTGATCAACTGTTTTATCAAATGCTTAGATCCTAGTAGTGTGTAGCAAATCCCTCAAAACCCCACCTGTTAGGATGCTAAATACTTTGAAAAATATTGATGCCATGCTTTGTTCACTTGCACAAAGTGTTTTGCGAACAAATTAAGAACTTCAACTAAAATGAAACACCTGGGTGGATTGGTTTGATGATGGAGGCGATGTTGAGTGGTGACCTGGGGCTACACATTGTGTAGTTGCTGCCTGGGCATTCACTTGTGGTTTGCCACCCAGGAGCAAAGAGATGGCTATGTCTTCCATGCTTAGTGTACTTCCAGTGCAGCCTTATGACATTATGGGCTCTGTCTTGACTGATTAGATGTGGGAGTGCAACTTGTCGGCAAGAAGTGGTGGTAGTTGAATTATAGGTTGGGAACGGAGCTTGCCAAGTTAGTTGCCCTCTTCTTCTAAAAGGTCTCGTTTCATTTTATGTATGGGCATAAAATGAATCGTAAGGTGAAAGTGCACAACCCTTGCAAGGTGTTTAAACTAATCGATTAGCCGTGTCCTCGGTTATGGACAATTGAGTCTCTAGACATGGAATGTACGGAAGAATCTCATCACCGATTCTGAATGACTAAAATTTGTCTATAAACCCCTAGGTAGGAACTAAGGACCACACACTCCGAGGGGTGGTGGTGCCTGAGGTTCCAAACTTTGTTGAGTTTCGCACAGAACTACATACCGGCCAGTATGTAGTGTATGGGGGTTGTCTTGACCCTTGAAAAATAAAATTTGTTGAAAGAAAGTATTAAAATGGATTTTAGGATAAAATTGGCTTTATGCAAATCAGCCTTTGAGATCCACCAGCCAAATGTCATGTAGTATAGTCTTTCCACAAAATGCCACCAAATATGTGTCATTTGCCAGTACATCATTGTACTGACCCCCCTGGGGCTGCATATTCAAACGTGCAGGTTTTATTTCGAGTAAGGAACCATGAGTAGGATCTCGAGCTTACATTCCAACATGTCTGCCTGTGGCACGTGATGAAGAATGGAGGCTCACTGCAACTATGCGTTATGCTGTGTACTCGTAAGGTTGAAGACCTATGTTACTGGATTTACGTTGTAATATTGATGCTATTGCAATGATTACTTATTTTGTACTGTGGTGCTATCTACTGATCCAGGGAATGGCACAGATACACAGGAGTTTTGCCTTTAGCAAAAGGCAGGGCGTTACAGAATGGTATCAGAGCATAGTGTTGCCTGTAGGATCGAGACCCTAGGTTTGGAATTAGAAATAGGAAGACCCTAGGATAAAATTCTCTATCTCATCTTACTTCTATTTATTAAAGAAAAATGTTTGCATTTTGAACTCCTTGTATTCTCTCCTATTTTCTCTCCAAATGTTTCCTAATACTATAGCTGACCCTACCCTGAAATCATCAACAAAGGATAGAAGATCACAATGTGCCAGAAGTGTGAGACTAATACTCCATATATTTCCCATGACTCAATATAAAGGAACTTGGAGAAAGACTCAAGTGGAGACTTCACAATACGCAGCAGGACCTCAGAGAAGAAAAGGAAGACACTACTACATTGAAGGCAACCATAAGTCAACTTAAAGGTGACATGGAAAAGCTAGTATCTGAACTTAGTGTTCAAGGAGACCTCATCAAAACCAAGGATGAACAGATTGCCAATCTACTGAAGCAGCTGGACCAGAACAATGGATCTGCTTAGAAGAGTACCAAGAAGCCTTAGTTGGACCTCCATCTAGGAAATTTTAATAAGCAACGACGTGTAATAAACGTTTATGGTCATACCAACTTGTGGATGATCGTACCTTTTGTGTGTGTTATAGAACTAGTTTGCTTGTGTTGATGAATGTTTGTTAGATATTGCTTGTAGGATAAATTGTTTTGATCAGTTATGTTTGGGTAGGATTTTCTTTTAGATCCCTTCTATCTAATTCTCATCTATGCTAAGACCTAAACTTGTCCCAAAACCCAATCAAAAGTCTTCTCAATGACAGAACAACTACAATGACCCTCAGTTGGAGATAAGGATTCAGAGTACAACAACAAGAGATAGTGTTTCAAGTACAAGAGACTGGAACATTTCGCAAAAGGGTGCATAAAGGATGATACTCCAAGACTCCAGTAAGCTAGGATGACTGAAGGATACCACGCAAACAATAAGAAGACACCCCAAGGTGTAGCTAATACTATTCAACCACCTTAGGCAAGAAAGGTGGAAAGGACAAACAGAGCAATGGAAAGAGCAAACAGAGCAATGGAAAGAGCAAACAGAGCAATGGAAAGAGCAAACAGAGCAATGGAAAGGATTTTTAATTCCTCTTAAATGGCAAACCAAAGGATCTACAGCTTAAGGATTATTGACATGAGCTTTGTTGAAAACCTCTAGCTAGGAACGATAGATTTTGTTTTCAAAATTCAAAATAGGATTTGGGTACTTGGTTCCAATTTCAACAAAACTTTGTTTACAAGCTAGTGAGGTTGACCAAGAGTTAGAATGCGAGATGCACCAAACCAAATACAAGGTAATGATTGGGTGCGACATGGATTGGCCCCCATGACGACTACTCATATTGTTTGCTCTTGTTATGAGGAATGGTGAATCTAGAGAGACATACCTACATGAGAGACGATGTCGTTAAACCATAACCTTAGGAGGATAATATGTTACATCCCTTATAGTGAGCCAGTGTGGCCAAAACGTAGGAATACGGTGAGGATGTTTCGGTATTGAACGGCTACACGAATCAGAAACGTTTTGCTCAGTGGGCTTGAATGCGAAGACTGTTCAGCTTCGGCTGCTGCCTATTCGATTCACCTTCCCGATCCTTCGTTCGACTCCTTACGTGACCTATTCGGCTACCTCCCTGAGCCTATAAAAGAGAGGCCACTCCTCTCCAGAGAGTCGCAACAAAGACAACCACCACTACCTATGAGATTTCCTCCTGATTCCAGAGCCCTACGCCACCGAAGTCTACCCCATCCCGACCTGCGACGTTATGAAGCAACTCTCCGAAATCCCTGAAACTACTCTCCTGCCCATGAGAGCTTCGTTAGACCCCTTTTCCCAGCAAAGGAGTTCATCTTCGAGATATGATCCAGTTGTTCAGCGCCTTTCAACAACTATGAAGACGGTTGCTAAAGGAATTCTTAAGGACCATCTGGTACCTGTGGCAAGTAGCACGACTTGCTCCGGTAACTTGAATGGGTTCAACAATGCTGGTTATAAGGCGACCTTCCGTCCCTTAAAGGTGCAAGTACCTCTTACAGAGTCCACCTTGTTTACCCCTATGAAATGCAAGAGAAGACTGCAGAGAGATGCCATCCTAATTCATTGGGATGTGTGGTCTCATCATGTTCGTGGGGCAAGCATGCAGCACTTGGCACTGTGTCATCTTTTGAGATTCTTGGATCGAAAATCAGCTAAAAAAAGCAACAAGGAGTATGGTGATGGCATGTATGTTGTCTTGGCCTTGGTGAGGACCGACCAAAAAAAGGGGCTAGATACACATTCTTGGAAGATGTGCAACAACCAGGAAGGTTACCAGAACAGAATGGTATCGTGAAAAATTGAAGATCAGAATGGTATAATGAAGCAATCATATGATGAAGAACCTCTAAGGATGATGATAAGGAAGTTGAGATGATGAGAGTATACCCTCTCAGCTTGGTCTTCTGAACGACCCAAAGAGGAGACAACTCATCTTGGTCCTCTGATTGAACCAAAGAGTGACTCCTCAGTGTCCAAAGTAGTTCAACAACTACCCTGTTGGATAGAAAGCTCTACAATAGAGTAAGGTTACCTCAAGCAGCCCCATAAGGAAGGTTGGTGCCCGGATTTGTGAATAGACACCCACCTATTGTAAATGAAGATGTGGACTACCTTATTGTTGACAACGCGATGGATGATATCTGCTTATCACCGGAATTGGATGGAACCCTTGGTGTGCCCACTTTCGAACATAGTGATGAACATCAAAACTTCTGAGAAGGACGATTCAAGAAAATGGCACAACAGTGAATGCAAGCTGGGAACAAAATGCAAGTACCTAAGGAAGCATCAAGATACCACCAAGAGGATATTTCTTTTAAGGGTGGTAGCACCCTAGCCCCATTGGAATCAATAAACGTTTAGCCTTTCTCCAATCTCGAGGACAAGATTTCTTTTAAGGGTGGTAGTCTGTAACATCCCAAGATTTTATCAAATTTTGGGGGAATTTTTTTTGCTTTTGTTTTGCTTGAAATGTTTGGAAATTCACAGGGATTTAAAACTTTTTGAGTTTATTTGAAAACCTTATTTGAAAACTATTTTAAACTTTCTATTATTTTCTTGAAGAACTTCTTTGAGAAAGATCAAGTTTCAAAATAATATTTTCCATCCTTTATTCACTCCTATGCAAGCACCTTCGCAAAGGAAATGTCTTACAAAATGATTTATAAAGTTTCTATGCCAAAGGAATGTTTGAAAAATATATTTCAAAAACTATTTTTGTAAAGTTTATCCTCTTATTTTAAAAGGATTATTTCAAAATCCTATTTCTACTTTGGTTTATGCAAATAAGCCCTTTGTCTAAATTATAGAGTTTTATTTGGAAATTTGTTTTAATTATAAACACATGTTTGTTACTGTTCTAGAATGTTGTTTTGAATTTTAGAAACTTTACAAAGTTGGTTTGAAGCAATTTGAACCAAATATGCAAAAGATACAAAAGAAATAAGAAAACAGAAAAAGAAAAAGAAGAAAACAAAATAAAAATAGAGAAAGGCCTCGCGAATGAATTCCGGCCTAGTACCGCAAGCAGCCCGCAGCCCAGCAATGATTTTCCGAACCGGTACAGCCCTTATCTCTTCCCCCTCGCTGACAGCATGGGCCCACACGTCGGGACACCTCAGCGTCTTCTTCCTCGCGTTAACCTCGCCGGAGACCGAGTTAACCCCCCCCCCCTGATTAATTCTCCCTCTTTAATCCACTTTAATCCCTGCCCGTTTCGACCTCTCGCTGCGCCTATATAAATCCCTCGCCCTCCTCTCCTGCTTATCCCCTTTTTCTGAACCAAATCGCCGCCAGGCCATCGAAATTGTTTGCCGGAGACCCGCAGTACTGTCGTGGCGCGAGCTCAATTCCGACGACCACGAGGTACCATACCGCCTGTTCCCAGCTCTAATCGACTGACCTCGACCGTCCTCTGCTCTCTGACCATTTCTCCTGATTTTTCCCGTAACCAAACGTCGTGCCCGACCTCGACTGACGCCACCCGGCGCCTGGAGCTTCTCCGGCCGCTCCTCGTCGTTGTTCCAGGGAGCGATCCAGGACAGAGACCACGCACCCGCATCCACCGTGCTCCGCTGCACCTCGTACACGTCTCCACCATCCACGGGAACCGCCAGAACATCGCCGGACATCTCCTTCCATGCCGCCTCGTCGCCGGCGTTGACCAAATCCCGGTGAGCACACAGGATCTCTCTCCCATCCCTTAGATCTGGATCTCACGGCCACGATTAGATCCCACCGTGAAACGGTATGAACAGATCAGAGCCGCGCATCATCACTTAAATCCAACGGCCGAAAACACTGATCTGGCCGAACCGGTACCGTCCACTTAAAATACGCCACGTGGCCTTCTCTAAATCAAACAGAATTTCAAAATAGAAATTGAATCAGATTTGATCAAAACCTTCAGAAAATCATATCTTTTGATCTGTAACTCGAAATTTAGCAAATGTTATACCATTGGAATCCTTAGGAATTGTAGAATCCAGTAGTACAATAATATCCTATATTTTATGGGTTCAATTTGAAACTATTTTCAAATTGGAATCAAACCTTTCGTTAGCTTGTTTAATTCATATCTTTAGCTCTATTAATCCAAAAATTACAAATTTGTAGTCTTTGGAATCCTCTCAACCTGTAGAACATCATAGGATCAAGAAAATCCAAATTTGATACGTGCACACACTTTGTGCATTCAAATTTGTCCAAATGACTATTTTGGTGATAATTCAAATTCTATCACTTATTTTGGAGCGAATCCAATTGCAATAGCTTTGTTTTACTGCAAGCTATCCATTAGTATCACTCCCATAAATTTCTTGAACCACTTCACAATTATTCAAATTCTAATATGAGAATTTGAGTATTCCTATATAGATTAATTTCAATCAATGATTCCTTCTACTTTAGGAAACCCTATGATCATACCTAGTCATCAATGTTATCTAAATAACATCTTGATCAAGATCATATTCACTTAGACCTATCTTGTATGATACCCACTTATTCAAATTACAAATGTGTCATTTGAGTAAAGTGTGATACCTTCAATCTTAGTTTCTACCTTTGCTACTATGGTATTAATCAAATCAACCTCATAGTACTTAACCCAATCCCATTTACTCATTAGGAACCTTAAGCCATGTTTTCGAACATCATCTATACATATCCATTACCTATAGCCATTTACTCATGTCTACTCAATCTTAGCCTTGCATTGAACTATTCAATTTGCATTTGAGACAATTGAGTACTTCAGTGTTATAAGAATCCTAGCCTAAGCTTAAGTGTAATATATATACTATTTAAGAATAATTGTTGTCACACTTATTCAATAGTATTGCTATTGCACTATGTTGTCTCTTGTGTGAATTACCCACATGAGATATTCCAAGATTTAATATGCTTTAATAAAGCATAAAGACCTCACTCATTATATTTTGTCTAATTCATATATATTCAAATTGCAATTGTGCTACTTGAGTAGAATATGAATTCATCTCAAACCTAGATTTTTGTTAATGTGGTGTTGTTATAACCCGTACCATAGTATGTGTTATACACCATGTTGATCAATGAACCATTTGAGCCATGTCCTCAAATATCAATCATTCATACCCAATCCAATGCCTACTTAATCTTGTCTCTATGTATTGAACTATTCAATTTGCAAATGAGTTCATTGAGTAACTCAATACTTCATGAATCCTTACACAATGTCTAAGTGTTATGCATACTATTTAAGAGTAATTGTTGACACATCTACTCAATAGTATGGTTGTGCACTATTTGACACTCGTGTGATGTAGTTCACATGAGCTATTCCTAAAACTCTTATATGCTTTGATAAAGCATAAAAACTTCATCAATTATATTATGCCTAGTCCAATTATCTCTCCAATCATATTGATCTTTCCCCAACTAAGCTCTCAAATTCATATCTCACAAATCATAATCCTTTGCCATATCTTTCGTAACATCTCAATAAATCTAAATGGTTAAACAAACACTTTTCAATTGTTTGATTTGTTTGATTGTGTTGGTATGGTATGTTTATGTTATGTTATTTTTTGTGCTATAGTTTGTGCGAAGAGCTACGTGCTTAGTTGAGAAAAGTGGAAAGATCATATTCTACAAAAAGGCAAGTGACACACATGTCCCTTTTTCCCATTTTTACTTATGCATTAGTGTACTCACTTCTTGTAGTATGCATGATAGGTGAATTGATCAACTGTTTTATCAAATGCTTAGATCCTAGTAGTGTGTAGCAAATCCCTCAAAACCCCACCTGTTAGGATGCTAAATACTTTGAAAAATATTGATGCCATGCTTTGTTCACTTGCACAAAGTGTTTTGCGAACAAATTAAGAACTTCAACTAAAATGAAACACCTGGGTGGATTGGTTTGATGATGGAGGCGATGTTGAGTGGTGACCTGGGGCTACACATTGTGTAGTTGCTGCCTGGGCATTCACTTGTGGTTTGCCACCCAGGAACAAAGAGATGGATATGTCTTCCATGCTTAGTGTACTTCCAGTGCAGCCTTATGACATTATGGGCTCTGTCTTGACTGATTAGATGTGGGAGTGCAACTTGTCGGCGAGAAGTGGTGGTAGTTGAATTGTAGGTTGGGAACGGAGCTTGCCAAGTTAGTTGCCCTCTTCTTCTAAAAGGTCTCGTTTCATTTTATGTATGGGCATAAAATGAATCGTAAGGTGAAAGTGCACAACCCTTGCAAGGTGTTTAAACTAATCGATTAGCCGTGTCCTCGGTTATGGACAATTGAGTCTCTAGACATGGAATGTACGGAAGAATCTCATCACCGATTCTGAATGACTAAAATTTGTCTAGAAACCCCTAGGTAGGAACTAAAGACCACACACTCCGAGGGGTGGTGGTGCCTGAGGTTCCAAACTTTGTTGAGTTTCGCCCAGAACTACATACCGGCCAGTATGTAGTGTATGGGGGTTGTCTTGACCCTTGAAAAATAAAATTTGTTGAAAGAAAGTATTAAAATGGATTTTAGGATAAAATTGGCTTTATGCAAATCAGCCTTTGAGATCCACCAGCCAAATGTCATGTAGTATAGTCTTTCCACAAAATGCCACCAAATATGTGTCATTTGCCAGTACATCATTGTACTGACCCCCCTGGGGCTGCATATTCAAACGTGCAGGTTTTATTTCGAGTAAGGAACCAGGAGTAGGATCTCGAGCTTACATTCCAACATGTCTGCCTGTGCCACGTGATGAAGAATGGAGGCTCACTGCAACTATGCTTTATGTTGTGTACTCGTAAGGTTGAAGACCTATGTAACTGGATTTACGTTGTAATATTGATGCTATTGCAATGATTACTTATTTTGTACTGTGGTGCTATCTACTGATCCAGGGAATGGCACAAATACATAGGAGTTCTGCCTTTAGCAAAAGGCAGGGCGTTACAGAGGATGACCAAACAATCTGAAAGGACACGGATGTCACATAGAGGGGGTGAATAGGCAATTTAAAATTTTTAGGAGTGGTTGACAAATGCGGAATAAAACTAACGTTTAATTTGCCAAGCATACAAAACCTAAATAAACTAGGTTCACCTATGTGCACCAACAACTTATGCTAAACAAGATAAGCAACTATGTGATAGCAAGATATGTATAACTTAAAGCACGAAGGCTATCACAAAGTAAATTGCATAAGTAAAGGAGCTCGGGTATAGAAATAACCGAGGTACGTGGAGACAATGATGTATCCTGAAGTTCACACCCTTTGCGGGTGCTAATCCCGTTGGAGCGGTGTGGAGGCACAAGGCTCCCCAAACGCCACAGAGGCTCACTGTAATCTCCTCGAGCCCTCCCACCAAGATGGAAGACCCGACCACTATGGGACACTTGAGGGCGGTCACCGAACCCGTACAAGCTTGGGGCAATCTCCACAACTTAATTGGAGGCTCCCAAGAATTGCCACTGAGGCACCACAAATCTTGGGAAGATCTCCACAACTTAATTGGAGGTCCCCAAGAAATCCACTAAGCCGTCTAGGGTTCCAAGAACCCAAGAGGAAATAAGCTTCTTCCTTTCACCACCGAATCTCCGAGGAGAACTCAAACCGATGCACCAAATGCAATGGCAAGAACACACGAAGTGCTCAAATCCTTCACTCTCAAATTCAACCAAAACAACAAATGCTATGGAAGAATATGAGAGGAAGAACAAGGAGGAAATCCACAAAGAACTCCAAGATCTAGATCCAATGGGTTCCCCTCACAAAGAGGAGAAAGTGATTGGTGGAAATATAGATCTAGATCTCCTCTCTCTTTTCCCTCAGAGATATGCAAGAATCATGGGAGGAATTGAGAGATGGGCAAGCTTTCCAAGATCAACAATGGAGGGAGAGAGAGGAGAAAACAAGCTAGCTCGAGCTAGAAGAAGGGGGGTATTTATACCTCCTCCCAAAATGTAGCCGTTGCAGGAAAACTTGGATCGGATAATCCGGCCAAAACTGGAAATCTCTGGCCCAATAATCCGGCCCCGGATTATCCGGCCAAAACTGGAAATCTTCGGCCAAATAATCCGGCCCCCCATCTGGGTGACGCGCATCGCGAACTCTTTAGGTCCTTAGCCAAAATCGAGCAGGGCCGGATTATCCGACAAGAACTGGAAATCTCCGGCCAAATAATCTGCCCCTTATACTGGATGACGCGCACCCTGACCTCTTTGAGTCCTTAACCATTTTTTGAGGAGCCGGATTATCTGGCCACCTTTGGGCAGATAATCCAGCCTGGAAGAGACAACAATACAAAAAGGCGATAACTTGAGCATCCAGACTCCATTTTTTATGAACTTGGGCTCGTTGGAATCACCACAATGAGCTCTGCAACTTCATCCATAGAAACATCATAGTCCAACAAAGGAGGATGAAACCAAATAATAAAAGGTTTGACTTAGCTATAAAGATGAACCGATAAAACCTCCAAACACCAAAAATGCAATAAGAGTTTCATGCGAACTCCATTTTTGATGAGCTAGAGCTTGTCATGGAAATAACCACAAGCTCTAGAACCTCACATGGATAAAATACAAATAAGAACCAAGAAAGATGATGCCAAGTATGCAAAGGTTTCAGCTCTCTCCAAACGATATGATTAAGTTACTCACTTGAGAACCCCTCTTGATAGTATGGCTACCGATTCTAAAACCCAGTCACCTAAACACTATGGGACCGGGAAGAAAGAAAACCTATCAAGATCATACCTTTTCCTTGCACAATCCACTTCAGCTAGATGATGACGGTCTTGACTCCCTCAAGATGGAACACCTTTCTTGATCATGCTTGCTCGCACGAGTTTCATGAAGACATCTCCAAATACTCCCCCATACCCCAACATGGGAGAGCTTGCTTAGCTTCATCTTCATGAGTCCATTGCACTAACTTGACATTGTCTTCACACATTGACTAGATCAACATTGTGCTTCATCTTCTTTCTCCATAATGATGATGCCTTGAGAATACACATGAGAGCACACTCCATATTATTCCTCAAGACACACTCTGTAGCCTCAACTCCCTTATGACCATTCTTCGGATCACTCCTTGAATAACACCTTGGTCATAGAATAATCTTCTTTATTTCATCTTCCTACATCCTTGAAACCAACATATGGCTCAAGCATTGACTATGGACAAGTCCTACAAATATAAATCAATGCAAACATTAGTCCATAGGGATTGTCATTAATTACCAAAACCACACATGGGGGCAATGCTCTTTCACAATCTTCTCAAGTTCCAGCAGCAAAATCAATCATCAGTATCAAGTGTTTGCCATCATAGGAGACAATTTAGAAGAATTCAATGACAACAACAACCCAATACTCAACCCAGCAAATATAACCAAAGGAGCAAATCATTTGGCAAAAGGGATACTGTAGATTCCTTGACAACCAGAGCAAAGGTGCGACTAACAGCCGACGAGTGGAAGACAATTAAAGCAGCTGACAACGGCGCAACCATCCCAATAGATACAAGTAACGAGGTACTCTTAGGTTACTATTACACTCTACATCGGCAATAAAAGCAGCTGGAAAAAGAAAGAAGCGAAATAAGGAGAAGGTGAGAATTAGTGAGTGCAGCAAGTAAAGCCATCCATGAAGCATGCAGCAACGAGTCGCATACAAACAGCGGAAGGCACAACAGGCACGGTTCACGAGTCGATAATCTCGAGCACTCAGATAGGAGAAACCTTTCAAGAAACCTTTACTCATATTTCTTATCAGTCGATGAGCGAGGCAATATCATGCCAAAAACACCCGAAGGATCACTTGTAGCAGCACAAGCATATCTATACACCAAGCAGCCAACACCAGGAGACCCGAGAGAACAAATGCATCGGGCAGCATTACAAGGATTAAGATTAGTGGGAAGCTAATGTCTATGAACGCTTCTATTCTTGTAGACAGTGTTGGGCCTCCAAGTGCAGAGGTTTGTAGAACAGCAGCAAGTTTCCCTTAAGTGGATCACCCAAGGTTTATCGAACTCAGGGAGGAAGAGGTCAAAGATATCCCTCTCAAGCAACCCTGCAATTAAGATACAAGAAGTATCTTGTGTCCCCAACACACCCAATACACTTGTCAGGTGTATAGGTGCACTAGTTCGGCGAAGGGATAGTGAAATACAAGTAATATGGATGATAATGAGTGATAATTGCAATCAGAAGTAAAAATCGCTGCGAGCAAACATGTAGCAAAACAGGTTGTAAACTATGTTTCAATGCTTAGAAACAAGGCCTAGGGATCATACTTTCACTAGTGGACACTCTCAACAAAGATAACATAATTGAACACATAAATATCATTCTTCACTATGCTACACTGAACTACTCTCTGGTTGGATAACAAACACTAATCATGTGTAGGGCTACAAAGCACTCCTTAAAGTTTGCATTCCCCAATCTAGATTACCCCATACTGTCACCTTGAGTGCACTAGACGGTTCCAGACAAAAACCAACAATTCATAGAGACATCCAACTCAAATCATAACTCATGATAAGTATAACTGTAAATTTTAGCCTAAGAGACACACATAATGCGCACACTGTCACCTTCACATCATGGGACAAGGTGTCTCCGGAGATTACAAGAATAAAACCACTTGAGTAGCATAATAGATGAAGAGTAACATCTACTAATTTAACTAGATACAAAGCTCATGATCACATAAAGATCACACCATGGGAGAGATAGATGAACAAATAGCTACCGGTAGAGCCCTCAGCCTCAGGGGAGAACTACTCCCTCATCATCATGGGAGTCAGCAATGACGATGGAGATGGCGGTGGAGTCGATGGAGATGGCTCCGGGGGCAATTCCCTATCCCGGCAGGGTGCCGAAACAGAGACTTCTGTCCCCCGAAATTGGTCTTCAATGGCGGCTGCGCTGCAGAACTTTTCGTGGATGGACGCCGATTGATTTAGGGTTTTTGCCTTGTAGAGAATATATAGGCGGAAGGGCAATGTCAGGGGGTGGACCAGGGGCCCACACCACACCCTGGTGCGGCCAGAGGGGGGCGCGCCACCAAGTGGTGTGGCCACCTCGGTGCCCTCCTTCATCTCTGCTTTGGACTCCGTCTCGTGTCGGGAAAAATAGGAACTTCGGGCTTCATTTCGTCCAATTCTGAGAATATTTCCTGTGTAACTTTTCTGAAACACAAAAACAGCAGAAAACAGGAACTGGCACTGTGGCATCTTGTTAATAGGTTAGTTCCAGAAAATGCATACAAATTCCACAAAGTGTAAACAAAACACAAAGCAATTGGTGTAAAACAAGCATGGAGCATCAAAAATTATAGATACGTTTGCAACATATCAAGCATCCCCAAGCTTAACTCCTGCTCGTCCTCGAGTAGGTAAGAGATAACAAAACAATAATTTTTGAGGTGACATGCACCAATACAATCTTGATCAACTTAAAGTAAAGCATTGCATGTTGAGATCAAAGTACTCTAAACATGGTCATAAGAGATATAATTCTAACCATAGAACTTAGCAACAATGTTACAACATGAAAAGAAACACAAACAAAAGATCATGAATAATAATGCATTGAAAGTTGTTTGTTTGCTTTGACCATAGAGAAAACATAACAAAGTGGTATTCAGCTTGTCCCTCATGGAGTAGCAAAACATAAATGCATAGGACACCTTCAAAGTGCAAGAGGGTGACTAGATGCAAATAATTTGAGAACAAGCAATACCATAATCATGAATCAATCAATAATAAATTTTGGGACTATGCACATTATACTCAGAATGACAACTATGCTCTCTTAATCGGTGCTTAAAGATAGAAGATGAAGACTCGGCATAAAAGTAAAATAAAGGCCCTTCACAGAGGGGAGTAGTGACTGCAAGTTTTATAAACCTTCCAAAAATTATGGTACTTATTAGCTTTGAGCTCACATTGCCCCTATCATTGGCATCTTGAGTGGTTAAGGTTAATGTGAGAACAAGTACGAGTTATATGCTTGACAAACTATAAGTTGAAAATCTCATGTCTCGTGAATACGAGTACCTAAACAGCATGCTACTCGACTTAGGTCCCAAGCAAGTTCTTGTCATTGCAAGCATACATGTATCATCGAGAACGCCAATGGGGTACCTCCTGCCCCGATGATATGGAAGCTTTCCCATATCAAAATGATAGGACAAATAGACAATGAACACATCGGCATCTCTTTTATTTACCATTGGGTATAGCTTTTTATTTTGAGATGCATCGTCGAATGTCCACTATGGTTATGCTATAAATTTCCACCATGAATGATGCATGGTTTAGATTAGCGGCCCAGGCGTTTCTCTAACACATATACAAAATCCATGAGCTCACAAGTTTCCAACTTATTTCACATCGCTAGGCATCCATAAACAAAAGATCATGATATCAACTAAATAGGAATAAGTGCAATGTTGAAAGCGTGCCCCATGACAGCATGGTTGAACCAACTCCCAACTTACAATTTGCAAGCATATAAACTTCATGAGAGAATCACAATGGTCAAGTTTATTTGGTGCAAGAAAGTAAATGTGCCATCAAGTTCGTGAGAGCTTTACTAACTAATTTTCTCATAACAAATAATTTAATTTGGAAGATAGATAAAAGCATGATGATTATACTTCGAATAGCAATAATGCTAATAGGTAGATATGGTGGACACATTGGCAAACCTTGCTTTTTGGGAGTTGGATGCATGAGTAGAGCTCATACTCGGTACAGATGAAGGCTAGCAAAAGACTGGGAGCGACCAACTAAGAGAGCAATAACGGCCATAATCATGCATAGCGACAAAATATTATTAATCAAAGCATAAAGTGATATCACAAGTCAAAAACCAAATGACCATAGAGGCTTGAGGCGACTGGTTTGTAGTCATAACATGGTGTAAGCATGGACCAAGTCAACCCAAATAAAGCATCAAAGGAGAATACCACAATATTATGCTTCTATATGATAAAAACAACGCATGATTCTTTCAAAGGCACATTAAGCACTCTCAGTCATTTGAGACAATTCATGCTAAAACAATAACTACTAAGCATATAATCAAAATAATATATAGCATGACATGCTAAAGTCTAAGCAACACTGTACACAAGATCCCTTTTGCACCACTATAAGCATGAAACATTTTACTCTTTTCCAACAGCAATCAACCTATTTGAAACAACTCTCAAGGATGAAAAGCAACAAAGACCAGAGGTCTAAATACACCTAGCTAAAAAAGAACTAACAAGTTCTGAACAAAAATAAAGGCAAAGAATAAAAGCTAAACACAGTACTAGAAAAAGAGAACACTCGTTGAACGATAAGAGTGAAAACTAGAGTGTTCTAGCCAATGAAAATGGAGCGTGTCTCTCTCCAAAACAAATATGGTGTGATCCAACCATATGCTACAGCAAACAAAACAAAAGAAAACTGAAAGCAAAAATAAAGACTCTCCAAGAAAAACACATAGCATATAAAGCAATAAAAATATAGTGTCTTGAAAGATGACCTGATATTTTTGTTGATGATGAAGAGGGTGCCTTGGGGCATCCCCAAGCTTTGACGCTTGTACTTCTTGGATATTTCTTGGGGTGACATGGGCATCCCCAAGCTTGAGCTTTTGTCCATACTTCATCTCATCTCATCATTCTCCTTTCCCTACACTTGAAAACTTCCTTCATACAAAACTTCACACAATTCTCATTAGCAACATTAGTGTTTGCAAGATAGTAGATCCACTTTTGGTTCTGTTTCAACTCAAGTACAACACTTATTGACGCATTAGCTGCTGTAGCAACTTCTCCCAAAAGTTTCGTGATCAAAAGAACTCAAAAAGAAAGAGATCAAGAGGCAAATGCAAATAGTGGCAGAAATCTGTCAAAACAGAACAACAAGTAAAGATCATTTTTTTCAAAACTCTTCTGTTGCTCAAATCGAAAAGTGCAAATATAATGAAAGTTAGATAATAACCTGGGGCATGTGCATAAGAAATCGCAGATCAAAATGACGTTCTTGGAATTTTTACAATTTTTTACGGTGAAGCGCAGAAATCTATTTCGGGACAGCAACTTCCTCAAATCTTACCTTCTTCCAATTAGAGGTTACTCTTGGCACAAAAACGGATTAAAAATGATAAGGAGAGGTCATTACAGTAGTAACAACTTCCAAGACTCAACAAAAACAAAAAGTACTAAAAATAAAACATTGGGTTATCTCTGAAGAGTGCTTTTCTTTAACGCCTTTGAGCAAGGCGCAGTGATTTTAAAAGATGCTCACGTAAGCGCCATAAAAGAGCTTGAAGCAAAAGAGAGCATCAAAAAGCAAATACGAAACACTTTTAAGTTTAAACCACTTCCTATGAAAAAGAATCTTGTAAAGAAACAAGTCATGAGAGCACAAAGCAACAAGCATAGGAAAGCAAAACAAGTGCAACTTCAAGATTTTCAACATAAAGAGGGGAAACTTAATATTGTTGAGATGCATAAAACCATGTTTCCCTCTCTCATAATAACTTTCAGTAGCATCATGAATAAAATTAACAATATAACTATCACATAAAACATTCTTATCATGAGCCACATGCATAAAAGAATTAATACTCTCCACATAAGCATAGTCATTCTTATTAATTGTAGTAGGAGCAAATTTAACAAAATAGCTATCATTATTATTCTCATCACCATAGTCATCAAATATAGGAGGCACATTGTAATCATAACTAATTTTCTCCTCAATAGTAGGTGGACTGAAAATAACATCGTCATCATTGTAATCATCATATATTGGAGGCATAGTATCATCAAAGTAAATTTTCACCTCCATGCTTGGGGGACTAAAAATATCATGCTCATCAAAACCAGCTTCCCCAAGCTTAGACTTTTCCAAAGCATTAGAAATAATGGTGTTCAAAGAATTCATAATAATAACATTGCTATTAGCATGCAAATAAAGTTCCATAGGTTTTTTAATTTTCACTTCAAACACTTCATGTCCTAACTCAAGATAAATACTATAAAGCTCTCTAATTTTGTTGTTGTTTTCCATTAATCCTAACTAGTGAAAATAAAAACAAGAAACAAAAAGATATAATTGCAGAATCTAAAGGAAATAACTTCGAGCACTCACACACCAATAGTACTATAAGATAGCTTAGTAACCAGAGGATGTGAGTACCTTTGACCTTACCTCCCCGGCAATGGTGCCAGAAAAGAGCTTGATGTCTATGAACGCTTATATTCTTGTAGACAGTGTTGGGCCTCCAAGTGCAGAGGTTTGTAGAACAGCAGCAAGTTTCCCTTAAGTGGATCACCCAAGGTTTATCGAACTCAGGGAGGAAGAGGTCAAAGATATCCCTCTCAAGCAACCCTGCAATTAAGATACAAGAAGTCTCTTGTGTCCCCAACACACCCAATACACTTTTCAGGTGTATAGGTGCACTAGTTCGGCAAAGAGATAATGAAATACAAGTAATATGGATGATAATGAGTGGTAATTGCAACCTAAAATAAAAATCACTGCGAGCCAACATGTAGCAAAATAGGTTGTAAACGGTGTTTCAATGATTAGAAACAAGGCCTAGGGATCATACTTTCACTAGTGGATACTCTCAACAAAGATAACATAATTGAACACATAAATATCATTCTTCACTATGCTACACTGAACTACTCTCTAGTTGGATAACGAACACTAATCATGTGTAGGGCTATAAAGCACTTCTTAAAGTTCGCATTCCCCAATCAAGATTACCCCACACTGTCACTTTGAGTGCACTAGACAGTTCTAGACAAACACCAACAATTCATACAGACATCCAACTCAAATCATAACTCATAATAAGTATAACTGTAAACTTTAGCCTAAGAGACACACATAATGCGCACACTGTCACCTTCACATCATGGGACACGGTGTCTCCAGAGATTACAAGAATAAAACCACTTGAGTAGCATAATAGATGAAGAGTAACATCTACTAATTCAACTAGATACAAAGCTCATGATCACATAAAGATCACACCATGGGAGAGAGAGATAAACACATAGCTACCGGTAGAGCCCTCGGCCTCGGGGGATAACTACTCCCTCCTCATCATGGGAGTCAGCAACGTCGATGGAGATGGCGGTGGAGTCGATGGAGATGGCTCCGGGGGCAATTCCTCATCCCGACAGGGTGCCGGAATAGAGACTTCTGTCCCCCGAAATTGGTCTTCAATGGCGGCGGCGCTGTGGAACTTTTCGGGGATGGACGCCGATTGATTTAGGGTTTTCGCCTTGGAGAGAATAAATAGGCGAAAGGGCGATGTCAGTGGTGGACCAGGGGCCCACACCACACCCTAGCGCGGACAGAGGGGGTGCCACCAGGTGGTGTGGCCACCTCTGTGCCCTCCTCTGTATCTGCTTTGGACTCCGTCTCGTGTCGGGAAAAATAGGAACTTCGGGCTTCGTTCGTCCAATTCTGAGAATATTTCCTGTGTAACTTTTCTGAAACACAAAAACAGCAGAAAACAGGAACTGGCACTGTGGCATCTTGTTAATAGGTTAGTTCTAGAAAATGCATAAAAATGCCACGAAGTGTAAACAAAACACAAAGCAATTGGTGTAAAATAAGCATGGAGCATCAAAAATTATAGATACGTTTACAACGTATCAGAAGCAAATTGACAGCTAGAGAAGAAGAGATGTGTCGCAATGAAGGCACCCATAAACCCAGATCACCACGCCATCACAACAGTCCTCGGTGCAGAAGCAGGAGTCGACGATCTAGGTCACTATCACCGAAACACTACAACAGCCCGATGTATGAAGGAACCCAAAGATCCAAGTCTCCCAAACAAGCATACGACTATGAAGATGACAAAAAGAAATGGGAGTGCCATGCTTTACTTGCAGAGTTCGCAGAAGCCTCATACCCAAAGGATTCAAACTACCCCATGACCAGCAAAAGTATGACGGGTCACATGAGCCGCAATCATGGTTCTCAGACTACCTACAAGCAGTAAGAATACTAGGAGGTTCGAAATAGACACCAATGTAGAGCTTGCAGCTACACCTCACCGGTGCGGCGCGGTCATGGTTAGGCAATCTAGGGAAAGAAACAATTGAAAGCTGGGATGAACTCAAAAGGCAATTTACAAGCAACTTCAATTCGACTTACAAGCGACCAACATCAATGGAAGAAGTCAAAGCCTGCACGCATAAGCACAATGGATCACTTTGGTCATACATACAACAATGGAGCATCATCAAAAATTCCGCAGTCGACATTTCTGAAGAAAGAGCAATTGACGCTTTCACAATTGGATTATGACGAGCAGATCTAGTCAAAGAGATGGGACGGATCAAGCCAAAAATAGTAACATAATTAATGGACATGGCAAATAGATTCACAGACGGCGAAGATGCTTGTCACAACAAGAGGACACGGTCACCCGAAGACGACAAGGGGAACAAATATAGCAATCAGAGGCGAAGGTCCCACAACTATGATAACTACGAATCCCATAGTCAAGTAGCCACAGGATACAAAGAGAGGAACTATCAAGGAGATGATCGCAGAAACACGGGATATCGCAACAACAGCAGAGAAGACTCGAGCAGCAATAGGCAATTTCAGCCAAGAGGTTCAAGGGAATACAACTAGTCACTTGATGACATGCTCAATGGGCCATGCCACATGCAGTACGCATACATCGACGACAAAAGAGTGTCACAACATGCAATGAAGGATTGCAGGACATTCCTAAAACTTCAAGAAGCAGTAGGACATAAACAAGCGGAGGCAAGAAGGCAAGAATATGACGGAAACGCAAGCAATGTACCTCCAGCAAATTAGCAAGCAACAAATGGAGCCGCACAAGGACAGAATCAGCTAAGTCAGGGAAATGAAAACGATGGAGGATACATGCCATTGATAGTGCGTGTTAGGCACCCAGTTGGGAACCCCGAGAGGGAGGTATGATGAGCACAGCAGCAAGTCTTCCCTTAGTATGAAACCGAGGTTTATCGAACCAATAGGAGAAAGAACCAACTTCCGAAGGTTGATGCTCGCTGGCTTGGCGACAACTCTAGACAATTTATATATGGCGCCTTATCTGGGGTGTAGCTTTGCACCAGCAGCAACGTGGAACCTGCACACAACATAACCAAACTACTTTGCCCCAACTTGCAGTGAGGTTGTCAATCTCACCGGTTTGCTGTAAACAAAGGATTAAACGTATCGTGTGGTAAAAGATAGTAGTTTGTGAGTAAATAGTAAATGGTAATATGAATGTAAAAGAATGGACCGGGGTCCACAGTTCACTAGAGGTGTCTCTCCATAAGATAAAACATGTTGGGTGAACAAATTACAGTTGGGCAATTGACAGAATAAAGAATGCAAACAAATGCATGTACATGTCATGAGAATCACTATGAGATTCACTTGGGCATTACAACATAATACATAGACCATAATCCAACTACATCTATGACTAATAATCCACCCGCTGGATGTCATCCGAGCAACCGTTGGGTATTAAGTTGCAAGCAACAGATTATCGCCTTAAGCAAAGTGTGTAATGTAAACAATACAAATGTCCTTGAACACAAGATTGTTGTTTTCTCCCTAGTAGCAATAGCACATCTACAACCTTAGAGGTTATTGTCACTCCCCCAGATTACTAGAGGCATGAACCCACTATCGAGCATAAATACTCGCTCTTGGAGTCACTAGCATCTACTCGGCCAAGATATCTACTAGCAATGGAGAGCATGCAAGATCATAAACAACATAGAGATGATAAATCAATAAATCAACTTAACATAGTACTCAATATTCATCGGATCCCAACAAACACAACATGTAGAAATACATAATGATGATCTTGATCATGATAGGCAGCTCACAAGATCTAAACATGAAGCACATGGAGGATAAGACAACCATCTAGCTACTGCTATGGACCAGTAGTCCAAGGTAGACTACTCGCACATCACTCCGGAGGCAAGCATGGTGATGAAGAAGGCCTTCGGTGGTGATTCCCCTCTCTGGCAGGGTGCCGGGAAGAGCTTCTGGACCCTCCCAATCTCGCATCGACGATGGCGGCGGCTTGTAGTATGTTTTCTAGAAAATTGATCGGGTACTTAGGGTTTTCTCGTCGAGGAGAATATATGGGCGGAAGGGCGATGTCAGGGGTGGACCAGGGGCCCACACCATGCCCTGGCACGGCCTAGGGGTGGCCCGCGCCATGGGGTGGTGTGGCCGCCCTCTGGCCCCCCTTCGTCTCTGCTTTGGACTCTGTCGCGTACCGGGAAAAATAGGAACTTCAACTTTTGTTTCATCCAATTCCGAGAATATTTCCTGTGTAACTTTTCTGAAACACAAAAATAGCAGAAAACAGGGAACTGGCACTGTGGCATCTCATTAATAGGTTAGTTCCAAAAAATGCATAGAAATGCTACGAAGTATAACAAAACACAAAGCAAATGGTGCATAAACAAGCATGGAGCATCAAAAATTATAGATACGTTTGAGATGTATCAAGCATCCCCAAGCTTAACTCTTGCTCGTCCTCAAGTAGGTAAGTGATAACAAAACAATAATTTTTGAGGTGGCATGCACCAACACAATCTTGATCAAACGATGTAAAGCATTGAGTGCTAACATCAAAGTACTCTAAACATGGGCATAAAAGACATAATCTTGACAATAAAACTTAGCAACCATGTTATAACATGAAAAGTAACACAAACAAAAGATCATGAGTAATTATGCATTGAAAGTCAAGTGTGTGTTTCAACCATATAGAAAAACATAGCAAAATGGTATTCAGCTTGTCCTTCATGGAATAGCAAAATATAAATGCATAGTACACCTTCAAGTTTAAGAGGGTGACTAGATACAAATAATTTAAGAACAAGCGAAACCATAATCATGAATCAATCAATAATAAATTTTGGGACCATGCATATTATACTCAGAATGACATCTATGCTCTCTTAGATGGTGCATAAATGTAGAAGGTGAAGTCTCAACATAAAAGTAAAAGAAGGGCACTTCGCAGAGGGAAGTAGGGATTGCAAGATTTTATAAACCTTCCAAAAATTATGATACTTACTAGCTTTGAGCTCTCATTGCCCCCATCATAGGCATCTTGAATGGTTAAGGTTAATGCGAGTACAAATATGAAGCATATGCTTGTCAAACCATAAGTTGAAAATCTCATATTCCGTGAATACGAATACCCAAACCTCATGCTACTCGACTTAGGTCCCAAGCAAGTTCTTGTCATTGTAAGCATAAATGTATCATTGAGAACGCCAACGGGGTACCTCTTGCCCGATGACATGGAAACAAGACCACATCAAAATGATAAGACAAACAGAAAATGGACAACTCAGCATCTCTTTTATTTACCATTGAGTATAGCTTTTTATTTTGAGATGCATCGTCGAATGTCCACTAAGGGCATGCTGTAAATTTCCACCATGAATGATGCATGGATTAGATTAGCGGCCCAGGCATTTCTCTAACACATATACAAACTCCATGAGCTCACAAGTTTCCAACTTATTTCACATCGCTAGGTATCCATAAACAAAAGATCATGATATCAACTAAATAAGAGTAAGTGCAATGTTGAAAGCGTGCCCCATGACAGCATGGCTGAGCTAACTCCCAACTTACAACTTGCAAGCATAACAACAACATAAGAGAGCCACAATGGTCAATTTTATTAAGTGCAAGAAAGTAAATGTGTCATCGGGTTCATGAGAGCTTTACTGACTAATTTTCACATAACAAAAAGTTTAATTTGGAATATAGATAAAAGCTGGACGAATGTACTTGGAATAGCAAATTGCTAATAGTTAGATATGGTGGACACAACGGAAAACTTTTGGTTTTTGGGAGTTAGATGCATGAGAAGTATTCCCTCTTAGTACAAATGAAGGCTAGCAAAAGACTGGGAGCGACCAACTAAGAGAGCAATAACGGACATAATCATGCATAGCGACAAAACATTATTAACCAAAGCATAAAGTGGTATCATAAGTTAAAGTCAAACATGGTGTAAGCATGCGCCAAGTCAACCCAAATAAAGCATCAAAGGAGAAAACCACAATAATATGCTCCCATATAATAAAAACAACACATGATTCTTTCAAAGGCACATTAAGCAATCTCAGTCATTTGAGACAAGTCATGCCATAGAAAAAACTACTAAACATACTATCAAAATAAAATCAAGCATGACATGCAAAAGTCTAGGCCACAGTCTAAATAAGCTCCCATTTGTACCACTATAGGCAAGAAACTTTTTACTCTTTTCCAACACCAATCAACCTTTTTGTAACAACTCTTAAAGATGAAAACCAACATACACCATAGGTCTAAATACACCTTGATACAAAGAAATAACAAGATCTGAACAAAAATCAAGGCGAAAAATGAAAGCTAAACGCAGTACTAGAAAAAGAGAACACTCGTTGAACGAAAAGAGTGAAACCTAGAGTGTTCTTGGCAATGAAAAACAGAGTGCATCTTCTCCAAAAGAAACATGTTGGGGTCCAACAATTTATTGCAGCAAACAAAACAAAATAAAACTGAAAGCAAAAGTAAAGACGCTCCAAGAAAAACGCATAGAATACAAAGCAATAAAAATATAGTGTCTTGAAAGGTGACATGATTTTTGCCGATGAAGAAGGGGTGCCTCGGGGCATCCCCAAGCTTTCACGCTTGTACCTCTTGGATATTTCTTGGGGTGACATGGGCATCCCCAATCTTGAGCTTTTGTCCATACTTCATCTTATCTCATCATTCTCATTTCCCTACACTTGAAAACTTCCTTCATACAAAACTTCACACAATTCTATTAGCAACATTAGTGTAAGCACGAAAGTTAATCTACTCTTTTGGTTCAGTTTCAACTCAAGTATAACACCCATTAAAGCATAAGATACTGTAGCAACTTCCTCAAAGGTTCTGTGATCAAAAGAACTCAAAAAGAAAGCGATCAAGAGGCAAACACAAATAGCGGCAGAAATCTGTCAAAACAGAATAGCTGGTAAAGATCGATTTTTTAAAAAATCTTCTGTTGCTCAAATCGAAAAGTGCAAAACTAATGAAAGTTTGTCAATAGCCTAGGGCATGTGCACAAGAAATCGCAGATCAAAAAGACGTTCTGAGAATTTCCACGAATTTTTATGGTACAGTGCAGAAATCTGTTTCAGGACATTAACTTCCCCAAATCTTACATTCCTCCAATTAGTGGTTCTTCTTGGCGCAAAGACAAAATAAAAATGATAAGGAGAGGTCATTACAGTAGTAATAACTTCCAAGACTCAACAAAAAGAAAAGGTACTCAAAAGAAAACATTGGGTTATCTCCCAAGAGTGCTTTTCTTTAACGCCTTTGAGCTAGGCGCAGAAAGTGGAAATCAAGTAATGTCAAGCGATGAAGCATCAAGTTCATAATTTGCTCTAAGAATAGAATCAAAAAGTAATTTCTTTATCTTTCTAGGGAAGTGTTCCATACCTTTCTTGAGTGGGAATTGATATTTAATGGTGCCTTCCTTCATATCAATAATGGCACCAACAGTTCTAAGAAAAGGTCTTCACAAAATAATAGGACAAAAAGCATTGCATTCAACATCCAAAACAAGGAAATCAATGGGAACAAGGTTATTGTTAACCATAATAAGAACATCATTAATCCTTCCCAAAGGTTTCTTCTTAGCAACATCAGCAAGAGGAACATCAAAATAACAATTTTCAAGCGGTGGTAAACCAAGCATATCATAAATCTTTCTATGCATAATAGAAATGCTTGCACCACGATCATATAAAGCATGACAATCAAAATCATTCACATTCATATCAATGATGGGCTCCCAACCATCTTCTAACTTTTTGGGAATGGAAACCTTTTATTTCAACTTTTCCTCCCTAATTTGTATGCGAGCATTCGTAATATGGTTTGTAAAAGCAACATAGAACTAGCATTAGGACTTAAAGCAAGCTTTTGCAAGAACAAAATTAGTTCAGAGATATTGCAACCATCAACATCAAAATCATTAAAGGTAGTAGAGTTATTGTCTCCCATACTCCGAAAAATTTCAGCACTTTTATTAGAAAAAGTTTCTGCAGTTTTAGGCTTTTTAACATAAGGAGTAGGAATTTTCTCTGCACCAATCAAAGTAAGAGTATTGCTAGCATTTGAAACAACATCACTAGTTGACGAGGGTTAACTCGACAAATGTCCTAGATGAAGGACTTAGGATCGGTGAGATAGGGCGTCGGATGAACTCGAAGGTAAAGTTAGTCGAAAATAGGTGTGTGTTGAAAGTAAACTTGGGTGTTCAACCTGGCTTGCTTTCAATCTGGCCTACACCGTCCCCTCCTGGCCCCTATATATAGATGGCCAGGTCTCGAGGATCGGGTAGGGTCCGATACAGATTACAATATCGATATACGGTAAAGACTCGTATTCGACTATTATTACAATTGGGCCTAGCTATACGGGCCTTAGGGGTACTCAACTAACGGGTTCTATTAGCTATACCCTTGTCACTAGTGGTGGTAATAGTACAAAACTTCATATTTCTAGCCATCTCATCTTCTCTTTCCCACCTAGCATGCAATTCTGCTAACATCCTAACATTATTATCAATCTTAACCTGGATGGCATTCAAAGTCTTGCTTTCTTTCACATCATGAGGCAAAACCTTTAGTTTTAGAAGTTCAACATCAAGGCCAAGGCTATCAACTTTAGAATCAAGAACATCAATTTTACCCAACTTTTCCTCAACAGACTTATTAAAAGCAGTTTGTTTACCGATGAAGTCTTTGAGCATGACTTCAAGATCAGAGGGCGCGCCCCTAGTGTTGTTGGAGGAATTCACATAAGAGTCGCCATAACCATTACCATTGGTAGAAGTATACGGCCTATAATTGTTGCTAGCAAAATTGTTCCTAAAAGCACTGTTGTTGAAATTCCCATCAACATGCTCTTCTTGAGCAACCAAAGAGGCTAAAGGAACATTATTAGGATCAACATGAGGTCTATCATTAACAAGCATAGCCATAATAGTATCAATCTTATCACTCAAGGAAGAGGTTTCTTCAACAGAATTTACCTTCTTACCTTGTGGAGCTCTCTCGGTGTGCCACTCAGAATAATTTACCATCATATTATCAAGAAGCTTCTTTGCGGCGCCCAAGGTGATGGACATAAAGGTACCTCCAGCAGCTGAATCGAATAGATTTCTTAAAGAAAAATTTAGTCCTGCATAAAAAGTTTGGATAATCATCCAAGTAGTCAGTCCATGAGTGGGACAATTCTTTATCAAAGATTTTATTCTTTCCCAAGCTAGAGCAACATGTTCATTATCAAACTGTCTAAACTTCATAATATCACTTCTCAAAGCTATAATCTTAGCAGGAGGATAATATTTTCCAACAAAAGCATCCTTACACTTAACCCAAGAATCAATACTATTTCTAGGCAAAGATAGCAACCAATCCTTAGCTCTTCCTCTTAAAGAGAAAGGAAACAACTTAAGCTTAAAAATATCACCATCTACATCCTTATACTTTTGCATCTCACATAGCTCAACAAAATTATTCAGATGAGCTGCAGCATCATCAGTACTAGCACTAGAAAATTGCTCTTTCATAACAAGATTCAACAAAGCAGGTTTAATCTCATAAAAATTTGCCTCAGGAGCAGGTGGAGCAATAGGAGTGTAGATAAAATCATTGTTGTTGGTGCTAGTAAAATCACACAACTTGGTGTTCTCAGGAGTATCCATTCTAGCAAAACTAAAAGCAGACAAGTAAAAATAACAAATATAAAGGAACTATTTTTTTGTATTTTTTGATAAAAAGATGCAAGAAAAAATAAAGTAAATAAAGTAAGTAAAACAATAACAAAGTAAAAGATTGGAAGCGAGAGACTCCCCTTGCAGAAATCCTCTTTCTCCCCGGCAATGGTGCTAGAAAAATTGCTTGATAGTGCGTGTTAGGCACCCAGTTGAGAACCCCAAGAGGAAGGTATGATGAGCACAGCAGCAAGTCTTCCCTCAGTATGAAACCGAGGTTTATCGAACCAGTAGGAGAAAGAACCAACTTCCGAAGGATGATGCTCGCTGGCTTGGCGATAGCTCCAGACAATTTATATATGGCGCCTTATCTGGAGCGTAGCTTTGCACCAGCAGCAACATGGAACCTGCACACAACACAACCAAAGTACTTTGCCCCAACTTGCAGTGAGGTTGTCAATCTCACCGGTTTGTTGTAAACAAAGGATTAAACGTATCGTATGGTAAAAGATAGTAGTTTGCGAGAAAGTAAATAATGCGAGTAAATAGTAAACAATAATATGAATGTAAAAGAATGGACCGGGGTCCACAGTTCACTAGAGGTGTCTCTCCATAAGATAAATAACATACTGGGTGAACAAATTATAGTTGGGCAATTGACAGAATAAAGAATGCAAACAAATGCATGAACATGTCATGAGGATCACTATGAGATTCACTTGGGCATTACAACATAATACATAGATCGTAATCCAACTGCATCTATGACTAATAATCCACCCGCCGGATGTCATCTGAGCAACAGTTGGGTATTAAGTTGCAAGCAACAGATTATCACCTTAAGCAAAGTGTGTAATGTAAACAATAGAAATGTCCTTGAACACAAGATTGTTGTTTTCTCCCTAGTAGCAATAGCACACCTACAACCTTAGAGGTTAATGTCACTCCCCCAGATTACTAGAGGCATGAACCCACTATCGAGCATAAATACTCCCTCTTGGAGTCACTAGCATCTACTCGGCCAAGATATCTACTAGCAACAGAGAGCATGCAAGGTCATAAACAACATAGAGATGATAAATCAATAAATCAACTTGACATAGTACTCAATATTCATCGGATCCCAACAAACACAACATGTAGAATTACATAACGATGATCTTGATCATGATAGGAAGCTCACAAGATCTAAACATGAAGCACATGGAGGAGAAGACAACCATCTAGCTACTGCTATGGACCCGTAGTCCAAGGTAGACTACTCACACATAACTCCGGAGGCAGGCATGGTGATGAAGAAGGCCTCCGGTGGTGATTCCCCTCTCCGGCAGGGTGCTGGGAAGAGCTTCTGGACCCTCCCAATCTCACGTCGATGATGGCGGCGCCTTGCAGTATGTTTTCTGGAAAATTGATCGGGTACTTAGGGTTTTCTTGTCGAGGAGAATATATAGGCGGAAGGGCAATGTCAGGGGTGGACCAGGGGCCCATACCATGCCCTGGCGTGGCCTGGGGGTGGCCCACGACATGGGGTGGCGTGGCCGCCCTCTGGCCCCCCTCCGTCTGTACTTTGGACTCCGTCTCGTATCGGGAAAAATAGGAACTTCGGCTTTTGTTTTGTCCAATTCCGAGAATATTTCCTATGTAACTTTTCTGAAACACAAAAACAGAAGAAAATAGGGAACTGGCACTGTGGCATCTCCTTGATAGGTTAGTTCCAGAAAATGCATAAAAACACCACGAAGTGTAACAAAACACAAAGCAAATGGTGCATAAACAAGCATGGAGCATCAAAAATTATAGATACGTTTGAGACGTATCAACCATCTAAAGGGCACATCAGTGCAATGATACAACAGTACCAAAGTCAAACAAAGAGTAGAAAAGCATCTCTCGACAAGTTAATCTAGCAATAACATCGCCTCCTATGTCCACGGAGTATTTGCACTGGTCCAAAGAGCCGATAGAATTCAATAGAGAAGACCACCCAGTAACAGTACCTCGGCCAGGTAATGCGCCTTTTGTACTCAAAGCATAAATAGGAGGATACGATGTGGAAAGAGTGTTTATGGATGCAGGAAGCAGTATAAATCTAATATACACAAAAATGCTCTGGGCAATGCACATATCACTGGAGTTTCCCAAGCCGACAGATTGTTCCTTCCATCAAATTGTACCCGGAAGCACAAACTACCCATTGGGTCGAATAGCACTCAACGTTTGCTTCGGTAACCGCCAGAACTACAGAAAGGAGAAGCTGGACTTCAAAGTCATGGACTGGCCCTCTCAGTATCACGCGATCCTCGGGTGGCCCGCTTTTTCGCTTTTTATAGCAGTGCCTCACTACACCTACCTGGAACTCAAAATGCCAGGACCCAATGGAATCATCATAGTGAAAGGAAGCTTCGAGCTCTCGGATATATGTGACAAAGAGTTCCATAAAATGGCGCAAACATCAGGCATGACAGCCAAATATGGACAACTGAAAGAAAAACAGAAAAGGAGACCACAACGACTACAAGGCAACCCGAAGAAGACAAAGTAGACAATATCGAGCCAGAAGCGAAGAAACTTCGAGACCAAACTGAGGATCCGAACAAATCTGCAACAAACGAGTTAGGGAATCCCACCACCTAGGTGACAACCTCTTAAAGTAAATAGATAGTAGAGTTAGCGAAATAAGGCTATTCAGCCATGAGTTATAAGGGCAAGACCCTTTGAAGCCAGAACACAGGCCACCGGTCGAGTTCCTTGGGCCACCCCATGTATCTTTACATTCAGTATCATAAAAAAAGACAAGTTCCTCATTTTTTGAGCTTACAAAGTCTACCATACCAGTGACTCCATATAGAGAGTACACAAAATACTAAAACTGCAGCAAACGCACAAAAAACGACAACATAGCATCCGAAGTCGAACATTCTCATACAGTCGATAAAGACATCAGAATAACTAAAACTCTCACGCTCATGAAACAGTCCAAGACAAAGCAAATAAATTACAATGAGCAAATCTTTCCTACAAAGCCACTTGATCTAATGAATCAACCTTGAGTGGGTTCAATAGTGGTACTCACGGAAGAAATCAGCATCGGCTTCAAGCAGCTTAATAATCATCCTTCTTGCAGGCTCAAGAGTAGCATACATATGGATCCGCAGCACTGAGGATCTGGATCTTTATGGAGGAGGCAAACCCCAAGAAATAGTATTAAAGTTCAGCCTTGAGTGCCACTTCCGCACCCAGTCAAGAGCAAAAGTGGCACCAGCAACCAGGTTAAGTTATATAAGCCGGTGAATATGCTGACTCATCTTGAAAACTTCGAGTAGCTGGCCAAAATTCTCCGGGAGAGGATTTATGGGTAGCATGACTGAAAACATAGTTGTCAAAGACTTTCGACAACCATCAACATCTTCTCCAACATGACGAACCCGATCTTGCAGCAGAACAATGGCACTACGTCGACGAGCATCAACCCAGAAAGTATTGGTATCCGAAGAAACCCTCTCAAGAGCCACAGTTTGCTCGTTTACTCGATGATCTTCAGCAATAGGATCCAGGCAAATACATAGGAACCAAGAGTCAAGATAAATCAAAACAAGAGCAGCAACAAGGACACTCGAGGGCTCCGAGCAGCTTACATTACAGTTGCTCGCATGATGTCTCGATAATCTTAGTCATATAAATATCACATTCTTTGAGTTGAACAATTTTCGCCATTAGGATAGACATCTGATCCTCTAGAGAGGAAACCTTCTTCAGTAAATTAGATGATTTTTCGGCTTGCTCCATGATAGTCCCCATTTGATGTTTCAAGGATGTCAATGGACCTTCAAGATCCGCAATCCTTGACAAATTCTCAGCACAACGGTCAGACGAATCATGTCCAGAGGGAACCTCAGGAATTCGTGAACCAGCTATATTTATTGGCAATCACTATAAAAAAGTGTCCATCTACCACGACTGGCACTTTCGGTCGTTGCTGAAGACCTCCCCTTCTACCATGATTTTTGGCGGTTTCGTGGTAGATTGAAATAAAATCTCGTTTCAGCGGTCCTCTACTGCCACAGATTAGGGCAAATCATGGTAGATGGTCGTTCGGAGTGTGGTAGATGTCGATTTTTCAATTTCGCGTCCAATTTTGGACTCTGACCGACCTTTTCAGGCTATGGGGCCATAATGTCAGTGTCTCTAGCAGACTTATTTTTTTGCTCCTGCGACCTAGTTCACGTTGCTCGATGCAATAGTCTATGGTCTGGACCGTGGGTCCCCGATGTCAGCCTCTCTGTTCGATTATCTGTTCCACACCATTGCTGGCTACTTGCTTTTATTTTTCGAAACCGCTCACTCTGATAATGTTCATGGACGTTGCAGTCTGGTGGGACCTTGATGTCAGCCTCTCTGAACAAGAAACTTATGCTATGTTGATACTGTTCATGGACACTGTTATCGGGTGGGTCCTTGATGTCATCCTCTCTGAACAACAAACCTGTTCTACATTGATAATGTTCATGGATGCTGCAGTCGAGTGGGTCCTCGATGTCAGCCTCTCTGAACAACAAACGTGTGCTATGTTATTATTGTTCATGGACGCTGCTGGCTGATGGGTCCTCGATGTCAGCCTCTCTGAACAACAAACCGGTGCTACATTGATAATGTTCATGAACACTGCACTCGGGTGGATCCTCGATGTCATCTGAACAACAAACGTGTGCTATGTTGATAATGTTCATGGACGCTGCTTGCTGGTGGGTCCTCGATGTCAGCCTATCTGGACAAGAAACGTGTGCTAAGTTGAGTTATGTTCTTCCACGTGATTGATGGCTACTCCGCTTGTTTTCGAAACCGCCCATGAAATTTGAATCTGTTAAGGTCGAGGACACTGCTAACATTGTGGGTCCCAAGGTCAGACTCTCTGAACAATAAATGTGTTCTATCTGGATTTTTTTCTTCCCCGTGATTGCTGGATACTTGGATTTTATTTTAGAACCCATCCCTGAAATTCCAACTTGATAAGGTTGAGGGACGCTGCTGATGGGTGGGTCCAGGATGTCAGATTATCGGAAAAGGAAACGTGTACTCTGTTTGATTTATTTTGTTCCCCGTGATTGCTACATACTTGAATTTTATATTCGAACCCGCCCGTGAAATTCGAACTTGATATTTGATAAGGTTGATGGAAGCTACTGACGGGTGGGTCTAGGATGTCAGGTTATCGGAAAAAAAAACATGTGTGTTATCTGGATTTATTTTGTTCCACGTGATTGCTCTTGGCTTTAATTTTTCAAAGCCACCCCTTAAATCTGAATATGAACTTCGTATGATCGAGGGTCTATGCTGACGGGTGGGTCCTTGATGTCAGCATCTATATATGTCAGCGTTGTTGTTCCATTAAATTAATAGTATCTCCTTATAAGGTTTTGGTACTTCCTTGTATTACTCAGCTTCCTTCGATATAAAAAAATCAGCATGTCTGACAGACTCCAAAAAAAATGTGTTCCAATTTGTGATGCAATTTCATGAACTCTTTCTTAACACTTCAGAATTAAGTGTTCAGTTTAATGTACTTGAAACCATGTAGTAGTGGAATTTGCAGAAATCAGACAAAGCGAACTTCATTTGCCCAGATTCAGACAGCTACCTGCTTACTAACCAATAGAAGTGCAGCCAAAGGATTCGAAAGAGAACTTATGGAAGCTTGGTTGTATTTGTAGATAGCTTGGGTAGATTTGAATCTGCCCAATTTTTTCAACTAATGTATTCAAAACCATGAAACAGTGGAAGTTTCAGACAAACAGACAGATAGTCTTCGATTTGCCCAGATTCAGACAGCTCAGGTAAGCCAAACTTCCGGCTTGCAATGATCAATTAATGGAGGTGCAACCCAGGATTCGAACAGAGAACTTACGGAAGGGAGATATATATATATATTCAGTACAATCAAACATGTCCAAGGGCAGCCTACTTCCGACCCCAATGTCATATGTAGCTAGGTCGACCAAAAACTTGTCATAGCTACCACCCATATAATTAATCAGTGCACGTGCATGTATATATATAACACAACCACAGAATGAACTTATTCACAAAAGCATGCCACCATATACTAGCTAGCTAGGCAATCAGCATGAACTTCAGGAGCAGAACATTATAGTCACAGCAGCGAGATATGTTGACCTTGATTGCTGCTCCAGCGTGAAGTTTGCTTCCTTTCACAAACTTTAACCACCTGGAAGTAACCACCAAGCGGCCATCCTTTGGATTAACAGCATACCGTCCCTAGACTATCAGACCTTCACTTCGCATGATGAGACATATCTCGCCCTTTCGACCAGCTTGAAGATCTTTGGCAATACATTTAGGCAATTTCTGAAAGAGAAACCCCTCAAAATTAGCAAGAGAAATGCACTAGGAACATAAAACAGAGCAATTCTGCCATATACTCACAAACATTGCCTTCATATGACTGCTGGTGACGACGTGGGTGAATGTTGCCATGACATCATTCCTGGTGCCAAGCCTGGTGCAATGAACTAGTCGTGGTGTCGATGTGGGAGCTGGTGCAGGAACCGGTGATGGTGTTGGTACAGGAGCTGCAGCAAGCAGCTGAAGAGGAGCCAAGGATGGTGGTGCAGGATGTGGTGCAAGGAGCTAAAGAGGAAATGAGGCTACTGAAGGAACCGGTGATGGTGTCAGTGCAGGAGCTGGTGTAAGAAGTTGAAGACAAGCCGAGGGTGGTGAGGGAACTGGTAGTGCCATCATCTAGGGGACTGCAGTTGCAGGACTGGTCGTCAACATCCCCCCATCTAGAACAGCAAACAGAAAGGTTTAGCACAATTACTAACAAAACAATAAATAGGATATAGGAAGAATACAAGCAAATTTACATGTACTATAATCTCTCATGTGGTCCTTATGTTTGTAAGCAACTGCAACTATGTCCCCATTTAGAGAACAATCAATCAAAACCTCATCCCCGTCCTTTAGTTTTTTCTCATCCAGGAACTGACGCCACCCATCTCCACAAAGATAGGTGATGGTCATTGTCTTGTAGACCATCACATCATGCAATGTGTACATCCCTATAGTATTCATATTGGCATGCAGAGTCAGATTCTTGCAATGTGCATACTTATGGTTGATTATAGTTCTAATGGCACAAGGGACAGTCTATAAGAGAGAGAGAGAGAGAGAGATACAAATGTAAGACAGCATGAGAAATGAAAATAGAAGATCGTATAGTACATCAACTCATTGTAAACCACTTAGAATCCATACCTGGTGCTCTCTAGACTTCGAGGTAATGGGCAGGACGTAAGTTTTCTCCAACTGAGTGCCCAAACAAGGGCCCCTTTTACTCCCACAAGCTTCACAACTTGATGGCAAGTTTAATATCACAGGACCAGCTAGTGCATACAGCTAAATGAAAGTGGAAGAATTAAACATTGCAGAAAGTCAGTAACTCTTCTTCAAAATTCCCAACAATATAAGCTTTGACCAAAATTTTTAGCCAAAGGCTATCAACATCTATCATGTCAAACCATAGTTATTAATAGATATTAGTACATCTTTCATATCATTTGACTTCAGGAAAAATGTATACGCCTCTTTATGGAACGGAGGTAGCCTCAAATAAAATCATGGTATGTGGATTAAGAAAATGTACCCTCTTCCTGGAAGTGGGCTTGGGCTTCCTTGGAGCTGGGGGAGGCATCAATAGCTTCACAGCCTCATCTGTAGCAGGAGTTTCATTCTGCATTTAAATAGCAATCAGACATTCAGAGTCATCGGTGCTATAGTATGACTGTAGGATATAGACTGATATACAGAGGAGAGAACATGATGACGTTAAGCTTCATGCACTAGCCAACGCAACCAAAAGTCCGAACTGATGGAAAGGGCTAGGCAATTCACTTATACACATCAACACCCCTCCTCACGTGTGGCGAATCAAGGGAGAAGAGAAGGTCAACATGTGGAACTCAGAGGTAGGCACAAATACGCCTTGTACATGGATGGAGGGGAAACTTGAGACCCTGCGCTCTGATACCATGTTAAGCTTCATGCACTAGCCAACGCAACCAGAAGTCCGAACTTATGGAAAGGGCTATGCAATTCAATTATACACATCAACAGATTCAACCTATAGTAAGGCTTCACATAAACAGTGTCAGCATTGGTAAATTGCACACTTGTTTCTGAGCTTCTGATAAGCATGTAGCATGACATAAAGATGATAATAATGTGAGACTATAGAGGGGAGAACATGATACAACCCATAGTAAAGGCTTCATAAAAATAGTCTCAGCATTAGTAAATCGTACACATGTTTTTGAAATTCTGATAAGCATGTAGCATGTCATAAAGATGATAATAATGTGAGACTATAGAGGAGAGAACATATGATATAACTTATTGTAAGGCTTCACATAAACAGTCTCAGCATTAGTAAATGACACACATGTTTCTGAACTTATGATAAGCATGTAGATAATGATGTGAGACTATAGAGAGAGAACATGCTACAACACATAGTAAGGCTACACATAAACAGTCTCAGCATTAGTAAATAGCATCATGTTTCTCAACTTCTGATAAGCATGTAGCATGACATAAACATGATAATAATGTGAGACTACAGAGAGAGAACATGATAAAACACATAGTAAGGCTTCATACTCCCTCTGTCAGGAATTACCCTGCATTCTGTGTTTGGTCAAAGTCAAACTTTTTAAATTTTGACCAAACATATTGGTAAAACTATCAATAACTATGAAACCAAATACATGCAATATGAAATATATTTTATGACAATTCTAATGATGGTTATTTCATGTTATAAATATTAATATATTTTCTTATACGCTTAATCAAAGTTTATAAAGTTTGACTTTGACTAAACCTAGAATGTAGGGTAATTCTTGACAGAGGGAGTATAAACAGTCTCAGCATTAGTAAATCGCACTCATGTTTTTGAACTTCTGATAAGCATGTAGCATGACATAAAGATGATAATAATATGAAACAGAGGACAGCACATGATACAACACATAGTAAGGCTTTACATAAACAGTCAGCATTAGTAAATCACACACATGTTTCTGAGCTTCTGATAAGCATGTAGTGCACATGACATGAAGATGGTAAGAATATGTGAGACTACAGAGAGGACAGAACATGATACTACACATAGAAAGGCTTCACATAAACAGTCTCGGTATTAGTAAATCGCACACATGTTTCTGAACTTCTGATAAGCATGTAGCATGGCATAAATATGATAATACTGTGAGACTACATCATGGATGAGAAAATAACCTTCATCTTCAAGCTGTCCCTGCCCAGCTGGGCAGTGGCCTTGCGCTTCTTGGGTGACTAGTGGTAGCCTAAAACGCGTGGGGGCTCATCTCTGGCTTCACCTTTGCAGGAGCAAGGTAAGTACCACCCTGATACAGAGAATTGAACATGGTGTCACAGAGGCTTTACACACAATAGAAGGATGGGTGAGAAAAGAAACCTTCATCTTCAAGCGGTCCCTGCCAGCTGGGCAGTGGCCTTTTGCTTCTTGGGTGACTGGTGGTAGCCTGTCTCCAGCCTCACCTTTGCAGGAGCAAGGTAAGTACCACCCTGATACAGAGAATACGGAAACAAGGTGTCACACTGCCGGCCTTTCACACCGTAAGTGCTTCACTGCCTATCTTGTCCGCCACCCACCAGATCCACAAAGCCGCCGTCTTGGTCTACCAGACATAATTTACTTCATCAACTCCCGCATCCAGCTTGCAGGATCTGCTTCATCAATGCCACCGAAGAAGCGGTTCTTCTACAACAATGCCCTGGGCACACCGGACCTACTCCACCGGCAACCGCGTCCACTGCACCGGATCTACTCCACCAAAGACTGTGTCCACCGCACCGGATCTACTCCACCAACGACCGCGTCTAGTGCACCGGACCTACTTCACCGACGACCGCGTCCACCGCACAGGATCAGCATCACCGACTCCCTCGTGCGCCTCACCCGAAATGCCCAGCCGCTCTCGCCGCACCCTCGCCCTCGTCAACCCCGCCACAGCGCAGTAGGTACTCTGGCCCGATTCCTTGCTTGGTGGATTTCACTACTTTGTAACCTTCACCGATGATCTTGGTCGTTATGGTTATATCTATCTTATGAGACAGAAATCTGAAACATTTGAAAAGCTCAAGGAATTTCAAAACGAAGTAGAAAATCATCGTAACAAGAAGATTAAATTTCTATGACCCGATCGTGGAGCTGAATATCTGAGTTATGAGTTTGGAGAGCATTTGAGGGAGTGTGGCATTGTGCCACAACTCGAGTCGCCCGGTACACCTCAGCAAAATGGTGTGTCCGATAGGCGCAATCGATCTTTATTAGATATGGTGCGTTCGATGATGTCTTTAACTGATTTTCCTTTATCCTTTTGCGGTTATGTGTTAGAAACTGCCGCTTTTACACTGAATAGAGCTCCATCTAAATCCGTTGAAATAACGCCATATGTGTTATGGAATGGCAAGAAACCAAATCTGTCATTTCTTAAAATTTGGGGATGTGACATTTATGTGAAACGATTATAGCCAAATAAATTGGAACCCAAATCCGATAAGTGTGTCTTTCTAGGTTATCCCAGAGAAACCGTTGGGTATTCCTTTTACCATAAAACTGAAGGCAAAGTGTTTGTTGCAAAGAACGGCATATTTCTTGAGAAAGAGTTTATTGAGAAAGGTTTAGGTGAAAGGATGGTACAACTTCAGGAGGTTAGAGAACCGGAGCAAACAGAGGAAGTACCGCAGCACCGGATACTGTTCTGAGGCAGCAAGCAGCGGCGGGAACTGTTCCGACGCCGCCTACGGCGCCCGAGGCTCCTGCATTGACTAGTGGAGTTAATGCATCCACTGAAGCTGTAACTGAACAGCATAGATCAAGTAGACTTTGTGCTCCACCCGTAAGATACGGTGACGAAGTGTTGTTGTTAGACAACAACGAACCTGATACATACAAAGAAGCTATGATGGGCCCTGATTCCGTCAAATGGCTATAGGCCAAGAAATCCGAGATAGAATCCATGTACGAGAACCAAGTTTGGAGCTTGGTAGACCCTCCGGAAGGCTCAAGGCCTATCAAATGTAAATGGATCTATAAGAAGAAAATAGACGCTGATGGAAATGTTTCCGTCTATAAAGCTCGACTTGTCGCTAAAGGTTTTTGACAAATTCAAGGAATTGACTACGATGAGACTTTCTCTCCTATAACGATGCTTAAGTCTGTATGGATACTTCTTGCAATAGCCGCCTATTACGATTATGAAATATGGCAAATGGATGTCAAAACAGCGTTCCTTTATGGAATGCTAACTAAGGATGTACACATGCTACAGCCGGAAGGTTTTATCGATCCAGCAAATGCAAGAAAGGTATGCAAACTTCAGCGTTCAATTTATGGACTGAAGCAAGCATCACAGAGTTGAAATCGCTGGTTTGATGAAGTATTCAAGATGTTTGGCTTTATCAAGAATCCCGATGAGGCTTGTGTTTACAAGAAAGTAAGTGGGAGCGTAGTAGCATTTTTGGTACTTTATGTGGATGACAAATTGTTAATCGGAAACAATGTACCATTTCTGAACAAGGTGAAAGATTATTTGAAAAGTAAATTTTCTATGAAGGACTTAGGCAAAGCTGCATACATATTGGGAATTAAGATCTATAGAGATAGAACTAAACATCTCATAGGGCTTAGCCAAGATACATACTTAGACAAAGTGGTGAAAAGGTTTCATATGGAGAATTCTAAGAAGGGATTGCTACCAATGATTACTGGTAAACCACTGAGTAAAGCTCAGCGTCCACAGACAGATGAAGAGCAACAATACATGAGTGAAGTTCCGTTCTCTTTGTCAATCGGGTCAACCATGTATGCTATGATATGTACTCGTCCTGATGTGTCTTTTGCTCTAAGTGCTATGAGCAGACACCAAAGTGATCCTGGAAAGGAACACTGGGTTGCAGTGAAGAGAATCCTCAAGTACTTAAGAAGAACTAAGGATATATTTCTAGTTTATGGAGGTGACAAAGAATTGGTTGTAAAGGGTTACACTGATGCAAGCTTTGTCACTGATCTGGATGATTCAAAATCACAGTCGGGCTATGTGTTCACACTAAATGGAGGAGCATTTAGTTGTAAGAGTTTTAAACAGGGAACTGTCGCAGAATCTATAACAGAAGCGGAGTATATCGCGACTTCAGAAGCACCGAAGGAGTGTGTTTGGATCAAGAAGTTCATGATAGAGCTTGGTATGGTTCCAAGTGTGCCAAGACCAATGGAGATCTGTTGTGACAACAATGGCGCCATTTCCCAAGCCAAGGAACTAAGGTCTCATGAGAAGAACAAACATATACGTCACAATGGGAGTACGTGGATGAAGGTGAAATCAAGCTATGTAAAATTCATACGGACCTGAATGTGGCATATCCGTTACCTAAGCCTTTATCGCTTGCAAAGAATGTGCAACACCGAGAGGCTATTGGTGTAAGACAGCTATTTGTAAACTAGATGATTGACTCTAGTGCAAGTGGGAGACTGGTGGGAATATGCCCTAGAGGCAATAACATAGTTGTATTGTTCAATATTCCTTTTGTTCATAATTAATGTCTATGTTTCATGCTATAACTGTATATTGGTTCTGAATATGAGATTTGAAGGAAAACCTAATTACACGTGTGGAATAATAAACAACAAAGATTTCCCTAATCTTGCCTCTAAGATTAGTTCACTTGTTATCCGATAGTATTGTTTTCCTGACTATGGGCATAAGTAATTTGTTACAAGGTTGCCGATAATAAGTGAGAGCACATTCCTCGGGGAGAACAATGTTTTGGACAAGACCCCATTGATATACCATGAAACTAAGTCGCTAATATGTTGTTGGTATTTCATTATGATAAGCATTGTCGTTTATACATTTCAGAAGACCATGAGAGAAATAGACGTGCATACCGAAAGATTACTTTTGCTACACTTAATGTTATCCGTAAAAGGGTGATTACTAAAGTGATGGTGGAGTACTCAGAAAGTACGCTATAGTTCTATTGTCTTGAGATTTGGATTTACTACTCCGATGATGGAGAGATATTCTCTAGGCCCGGTTAGTGTTAGGATGTTCGTCATCGTCTGGCCGGACATGTGACTAAGACGTTAGTCACAAGAACATTGATAACATGGATAGAGTAAAGAGAGCACGCCAGGAAACGAGATACAACATAATAGTTTCATCTCGGGTCATGCAAAGTATCGCTAAGTAAACCGAAACCCTAACAGACATTGTAATGGTTCATACGATATAGATCTTTGTGTTATATGTAGGGATCATTGCAGCGATTCAAGATCACGCATATGATCATTGCCACGGAAATTTTTCTGAGGGAATGTCTACATATATTCGAACCAAATGGGTCACACACTTAAGAGTTTCGCTTCTATTGAATATGAGTTTGGTGTTTTGATCGAAGATAGAGGGAGACTCTGAAAGTGGTTCGGGGAAGTCTCGGAATGGTTCCACTATATCACGGATGGTTCCGAAGGATCTAAAACCCTATCGGTGATATATATAGAAGGTCTCAGAATGAAATTAGGTCAAACCAGAATATTTATGGAAGGTTTGGAATATTCTGGAAGGTCAAACCTCGGAGGTGGATGACCATAGCCTAGGGCCGCATGGGGCCCACCCCTAGCCGGCTGCACCACTAGGTGGTGGAGTCCAAGTCAAAGACTCCACACCTAGGGCGGTTTAGGAAAGAGGGAGGAGGAGTTCCTACTCGAACTCGAACTTCCCCCTCTAGGTTTGGAAGGAGGGAAGGAGTCTGAGTAGGAACCCGAACTCCTTCTCTTGCTCGTCCAGGGAGAGGCCAGCCAGCCCTAGGGGCCTAACCGCCTTTATAAGGGGGCGCGGGGAGGCCTGTCACATCCCAAAAATTGGAATGTGAAAAATAAATAAAACGGGAACCATGTTTGTTATATTGAAATTTCACAAGGAATTAAAAACCTTTTGCTTTATTCAAAAGCCTTATTAAAAAACATTTTTTTTACTTTCTATTATTACTTGAAGAACTCAATTGAGAAAATAAGATTTCAAAAATACTATTGTGTTTTTAATTCAAATCCTATGCAAGCATATTTGCAAGGAAATATTTTACAAATGGTTTATATCAAATAAAGTTGCACTTCCAAAATTTTGTTAAAATAAAGTTCAAATATTACTATTAGAGTTTATTCTCTGATTTTAAAAAGAAATTATTTTGAAAACCCAAATTCTATTTTATCTTATGCAATAAAACCCTTAGATCAAATTTATAAGGCTTTATTAAAATTCTGGTTAAAATTATGAAAACATGTTTATTACTATCCTAGTTTGTTCCTTTGAATTTTAGAATTTTTTTGCAATTGGTTTGAAGTCATTTGAACATCAAATGCAAAAGTTATGATTAAACAAAGAAAACAGAAAAAGAAAAAAAGGAAAGAGAAGAAAAAAAAAATATGAAAAGGCCCCGGGGAACCCTTCGGCCCAGCAAAGGAAACAAGACCGCGGCCCATCTATTCATTTCCGAACCGGTACCCTCTTTCTCTCTTCCTCTCACTGACAGGAGGGCCCCATGGCGCCACATCACCGTCATCTTCAACCTCTCGCCGGATTTTTCTCCCGAGACACCGAGATTTTCTCCCATCAAATGCCCTTTAATTCCTGCCTTTTTCGACACATAACCATGCTTATAAGAAGCCCTCCCACTCCTCTCTGATTCCCCTCTTATTCCTCTTGCAAATTCGCCGCCAGGTCGGCGAATTTTATCGCCGGAGTTCGCAACCCCCGACGACGAATTCCATCAATTCCGGCGAGGTAAAGCCACCCCGACTCCTCCCTCTGGCCTTATCCTTCTCCCTTAGCTCCGACGCACTCCCTGATGGCCTCCTCTTGTCCTATTTCGTAGGGAATCAACGCATCCATCTACACCTGAAGCTCGCCGTCACCCGCAAACTCTCCGGCCACGCCTCCTCGTCGACCCTGGACGAAATCGACATCAACGACGACGCCCCAGGTCTTCCCACATCTCGTCGGTCCTCGTCCACCTGTTCGCCAGCCTCAGAAAGGTCTAGAGCCCCGCCGGAGTCAACCCCCGAGCTGCTCCTCACCGCCGGCACGCCGGAACCCTAGCCTCGCGGTGAGCCCTCCCCTCCTTCCTCTGCTGGCCATTAGATCTAGATTCTATGGTCCGGATTAAATCACTAACTCGAAGAGGTATGCTCAGATCTGAGCCGTCCAGATCTCTTTAGATCTGACGGCCGAAAACCGTGATCCACCCGAAGGGGTACGGGCCAATCAAAACAGAGCACGTGGCAGCTCTCTGTTAAATCAGAAATTTGAATTAGGATTTAAAAACAGAAATAGTTATAAACTTTGAAAATCAATATCTTCTGTTCTGTATATCCAAAAATTGCAAATAATATCTCTATGAACTCCTAAAAATGTGTAGAACACTATTATGTAATAAAATTTGACTTTTGAACTAGTTAAAAACATTCAAATTTAAATATGTGAATTTGAGTATTTTTGACATAGTTCAAATTCTATAAATCCTTTTCAATTACTTCTTTTTGCAAATGGACCTTGTTGTTATACTCTATCCAGTAGGATAACTGCACAAATTAATTGGACAAATTTTATCAAGTATTCAAATTCAAATGGATATTTGAGTATTTTCATCCTAGATTTAATTCTATAATTAATTTAGGCATATTTCCTTTTGCAAAATTGAATATCTTGATAATATAAAACCACCAGAACACTTCACACACATATCTTAGGTATTCAAATTCAAACTCCTTTAGCACATCCTTTTTGCAAGATTTGTGTTATTTGGGCACCTTGCAAATATCAATCCAAATTGCAATCATGCACTATGTGCTATTTGATTTTGTTCCACTATGCAAATGGTGTGAATGATCCTAAGTCCTAATGACCTTCTCTACCCTGACTTAGTGAAAAATCTACTCCCTATTCCTTGCCAAGTGCAAAACTATCAACTCCACCTCATCCACATTCTACTAAGTGTTTTGACTACCCTATCCAACACTATGACATAGAAGCCTTCTCATATCAAGACCATGGAGAAGAAGTTGAAGAAAAGACAAGAAGCTGAAGGCAAAACAAGAAGATGAAGAGAAGACAAGGAGATGAAGGAAAAACAAGAAGATCAAGAGGAGAGAGCCCAAGTCAAGAAGATGAAAGAGACAGACCTCAAGACTTAGAATATATTCATCCAACTTCTCAAACCAAGCCTATGCTATTTTACTAAGTGTTTAACACTCCCTAAGCAACTTACAAAACTCCCATCAATCTTTAGAAGTCCTTGACTTAGCCATTCTCTCCATCCATATCAAGTCAACTTCATGCCACAATCTTGTCCAATTATCACTAAGACTTTGAAGACTAAGCTAAAACTAATAAGCATCTTGGTTTGTCTTTCTTGGTTATGTTGCCTTGAATGGCATGTTTATGTTGTGTTCTTTTCTACTTTATAGTTGTACGGAGGACTACATGTGTTGATTAAGAGAAGTACAATCTTCAGAAAGTTACTAAGGCAAGTATCATTTTTATGGTGTTTCCATCTTTTCTATACAAGTTTTGTGATTGTGAGTATAAGTGCGTGTGTAGGGTTAGGTTGTTATTGCATGTGTAAGAGGGTTGTGCTTTACAACGCAAACCCAACTAAGTATCTTTATTCATCGATAGAAGATACAGTAGGAGTTGGTTGCTTAGCTATGCTTGTAGACAAAGATCGGATACTATATCAAGAGATTGGACTATTGAAGGGAAGGCTCTACCTTGATAGCAAAGTATGGATGGTGGACGACCAGGGTGGAATTGGTTTGAACACCCTTGGAAACGTAGATTTTTTTTGAAGGGGATGAACTAGTTATATTTGTTGTCTTAAGGGTTTACTGCGGTAGGAGTAGTGTTACCTTTTATTCTGAATTGGGTTCACTGTGGCAGGAGCAGTGTTATCCTGTAATCTTTGACTTGGGTTCACTGTGGCAGGAGCAGTGTTATCCTTTAATATTTGACTTTGGTTCACCATGGTAAGAGCAGTGTAACGTCTTTATGGTCCACTGTGGTTGGAGTAGTGTTACCCCTTATATGTATCTTGGTTCACTGTGGAAGGAGCAGTGTTACCACTTAGTTGTCACATGACCCATTGAAATTTTATAAGTTTTGTCCCTCTGGAACATTGAGGAAGCACTAGGGATTACTACAAGTTTTGATGGGAAAGATTGAAGTCTTTGAAAATATCATGACACAATTTATAGCCTCGAACTCTACTTAGCCAAATATTTCTTGTGTAGATATGTGTCTATTTTATTTTCTTTCTTGTGACACTTGCCAATACAATTCAAAATGTATTGACCCTTCATGGCTGCAACGTTTCATGTTGCAGATTTAGGTGACAAGTAAGGTACACCAGGGTTACGAGTCCATCCTCAACATGCTCGCCTGTGGCACATGAAGACGAAGGACTCCATGCTACTTCTGAATTTTGTTGTAAACTCTGATATTGAGATGGCCTTGCGCTATGCAAATTGTAAGGTTTCATTATGTAATTTTCTGGATCATACGGGGTAATAAAATGACCTTTGTTTCTTGGTATTACATCTTAAACTATGTGTGCTAGCGATTAATCTAGGGACTAGCACAGGATCTCTACCTTTGAAAGGTGAGGTCGCTACAGATGGTATCAGAGCATTGTGTTGCCCTTAGATTTGTGACCCTAGGATTGGACAAAGACCACTTAGAAAATAGGAATTGTTTTGTCTATAAGTTATTACACACTCATTATCTCATAAACTCTTCCCTTAAGTCATTTTTGTCTCTATTTCTCTTCATTTCAACTCAATGATGAAGAGCTTCAGCTTCACCACCGCCAAGGACTTCAAGAGCACCTGCTTCAGAAATCGTCATCGTGACATCATCAATATACCAACCCTACCTATCCCTATCATTGAAGGAAGCAAGTTGAAGAAATTGAAGAAGGAAAGCTTGTGCCTCAATACTTCTAGGACTTAGAAATTCTTAGTAGGGAACTTGATAACATTAGGACAACTAACTACTTATCAAATGATGAGCTATGTGACCAACTTAAGGGAAAGAACCATGCTACGTGGAGCAAGAAGATAAGATCAAGACTAAGGACGCAAAGATCAAAGCTCAAGACAAGAAGTTCAAGAATCAAAAGGAGAAGGTCCAAGAGAACAAGTAGATTAGAGAGAATAATGCGATGGTAAGAGCAACGAATTCGAGTTAGGACCCATCCATGAAGTGATTGTGAAGCTACGTGCCAAGAAGAGAGAGCTTCAATCGAAGATCGATGCTCCAATTATGAAGGTAAAGAAGTACAAGACGATGGTTGTTGAGCACCATCATGGAAAAGGAAGTTGTCGTGGAGGAATAGAGTAGTTAGTGAGACCACCATGTGGAATGATATCTAGTAAGTTGTTCTAACTTTCGTGACGTTTAACAATCCACGTACCTTGAAGCTATTTGTGAGTTATGTGATTGCCTCTTTGTTTTTGAAGATTGTTTCCATGCATGTGTTGTGAGTAGGAAACCTTATTCCCTAGACTCTATCTCTAAGTCTAACCTCACCTATTTCAAACCCAACAGATGCCTCCTCGCCGCGCTCCTAAGGAACAGATGCAGCAGATGACGGAAGCTCAGGCTCAACTCATGCAAGTCATGACTCAGTTTCTTGCTAACGTTCAGGGCAACAACAATAACAATAACAACCCTCCACCACCACCCCCTCAGGTTGACATGCTTGCAAGGTTCTTAAGGCTTCGCCTTGCAAAGTTTTCTCGTGCTGCTGAACCACTAGAGGCTGTGGATTGGCTTCGTTCTGTTAACAAGGACTTGGTGATAACTGGTTGCACTGATGCTGAAAAGGTCAGGTTTGCAGCTCATCTGTTGGAAGGACCAGCAGCAAGCTGGTGGGACACTTACCAGATCTCTCACCCCATTGAAGAAGTGACTTGGAACTCGTTCCAGGAAGGATTTCGGGCTGCACACATTTCTTCTGGTGTGATGGGTCTGAAGAAGAAAGAGTTCTGTGACCTTAGACAGAAGTACCGCAGCGTGTCTGAGTACATCGATGAGTTCACCAATCTGTCCCGCTATGCACCGGACGACATTGACACTGATGCAAAAAGGAAGGAGAAGTTCCTAGAGGGCCTCAACGACGAATTGTCAATCCCTCTGTCTGTTGCCTACACTCCTACCTTCCAGTCTCTGCTGGATCAAGCTATAACTCTTGAGAGCAAGATAAAGCAGTCTGAAAACAAAAAGAGAAAGCATCATGTTAGCAAGTGCCAAGAGCCTGTGCATAAGAGAAGCTTCCATAGTGGCAGTGGGAGTTCTAGATTTCACAAGAATGGAGGAAACAACCAATATAATAATAGTGGAAATGGGCATGAGCACCACAAGGCAAATGGTCACCACCATGATGGCCATAAGAGTCACCACCACCACCTTGGAAGAGGAAATGGTAACAATCATAGAGGCATCGATGGTTACCATAATGGCAACAACCTTGCTAAGAAAGATCTAAACCAAATCGAATGCTTCAAGTGTCATGAGATAGGTCATTATGCAAAGGATTGCACGAAAAATGGGAATAACGGTCAGAACTCCAATGAGAATGGAAGAAACAATAATAACAACGAGAACAACAAGCCTTCTATAGATCGAAGTAAAGTCCAGTGCTTCAACTGTCGCGACTATGGACATTATGCCAACAAATGCCCAAAAGGGAATTCTTGAAGACACCAAGGGAACCTTGTTGATGCAATAAGATAGATAGATTCCTTTTAAGGGTGGTAGCACCTAAATGTATCCTGAACCCTTCTTTCTAGCCTCTACGAATCTCAGGACGAGATTCCTTTTAAGGGTGGTAGCCTATCACATCCCAAAAATTTGGAATGTGAAAAATAAATAAAACAGGAACCATGTTTGTAATATTGAAATTTCACAAGGAATTAAAAACCTTTTGCTTTATTCAAAAGCCTTATTAGAAAACCATTTTTTTTCTTTCTATTATTACTTGAAGAACTCAATTGAGAAAATAAGATTTCAAAAATACTATTGTGTTTTTAATTCAAATCCTATGCAAGCATATTCGCAAGGAAATATTTTACAAATGGTTTATATCAAATAAAGTTGCACTTCCAAAATTTTGTTAAAATAAAGTTCAAATATTACTATTAGAGTTTATTCTCTGATTTTAAAAAGAAATTATTTTGAAAACCCAAATTCTATTTTATCTTATGCAATAAAACCCTTAGATCAAATATATAAGGCTTTATTAAAATTCTGGTTCAAATTATGAAAACATTTATATTACTGTCCTAGTTTGTTCCTTTGAATTTTAGAAAAATTTTGCAATTGGTTTGAAGTCATTTGAACATAAAATGCAAAAGTTATGATCAAACAAAGAAAACAGAAAAGGAAAAAGAAGGAAAGAGAGGAAAAAAATAAAATATGAAAAGGGCCCTGGGGAACCCTTCGGCCCAGCAAAGGAAACAAGACCACGGCCCATCTATTCATTTCCGAACTGGTACCCTCTTTCTCTCTTCCTCTCACTGACAGGAGGGCCCCATGGCACCACATCACCGTCATCTTCAACCTCTCGCCGGATTTTTCTCCTGAGACACCGAGATTTTCTCCCATCAAATGCCCTTTAATTCCTGCCTTTTTCAACACATCACCATGCCCATAAGAAGCCCTCCCACTCCTCTCTGATTCCCCTCTTCTTCCTCTTGCAAATTCGCCGCCAGGTCGGCGAATTTTATCACCGGAGTCCGCAACCCCCGACGACGAATTCCATCGATTCCGGCGAGGTAAAGCGACCCTGGCTCCTCCCTCTGGCCTTATCCTTCTCCCTTAGCTCCGGCGCATTCCCTGATGGCCTCCTCTTGTCCTATTTCGCAGGGAATCAACGCATCCATCTACACCTGAAGCTCGCCGTCGCCCGCAAACTCTCCGGCCACGCCTCCTCGTCGACCCTGGACGAAATCGACATCAACGACGATGCCCCAGGTCTTCCCACGTCTCGCCGGTCCTCGTCCACCTGTTCGCCAGCCTCAGGAAGGTCTAGAGCCCCGCCGGAGTCAACCCCTGAGCCGCTCCTCACCGCTGGCATGCCGGAACCCTAGCCTCGTGGTGAGCCCTCCCCTCCTTCCTCTGCTGGCCATTAGATCTAGATTCTATGGTCCGGATTAAATCACTAACTCGAAGAGGTATGCTCAGATCTGAGCCATCCAGATCTCTTTAGATCTGACGGCCAAAAACCGTGATCCACCCGAAGGGGTACGGGCCAATCAAAACAGAGCACGTGGCAGCTCTCTGTTAAATCAGAAATTCGAATTAGGATTTAAAAACAGAAATAGTTATAAACTTTGAAAATCAATATCTTCTGTTCTGTATATCAAAAAATTGCAAATAATATGTCTATGAACTCCTAAAAATGTTTAGAACACTATTCTGTAATAAAATTTGACTTTTCAACTAGTTAAAAACATTCAAATTTAAATATGTGAATTTGAGTATTTTTGACATAGTTCAAATTTTATAAATCCTTTTCAATTAATTCTTTTTGCAAATGGACCTTGTTGTTATACTCTATCCAGTAGGATAACTGCACAAATAAATTGGACAAATTTTATCAAGTATTCAAATTCAAATGGAGATTTGAGTATTTTCTTCCTAGATTTAATTCTATAATTAATTTAGGCATATTTCCTTTTGCAAAATTGAATATATTGATAATATAAAACCACCAGAACACTTCACACACATATCTTAGGTATTCAAAGTCAAACTCCTTTAGCACATCCTTTTTGCAAGATTTGTGTTATTTGGGCACCTTGCAAATATCAATCCAAATTGCAATCATGCACTATGTGCTATTTGATTTTGTTCCACTATGCAAATGGTGTGAATGATCCTAAGTCCTAATGACCATCTCTACCCTGACTTAGTGAAAAATCTACTCCCTATTACTTGCCAAGTGCAAAACTATCAACTCCACCTCATCCAAATTCTACTAAGTGTTTTGACTACCCTATCCAACACTATGACATAGAAGCCTTCTCATATCAAGACCATGGAGAAGAAGTTGAAGAAAAGACAAGAAGTTGAAGGCAAAACAAGAAGATGAAGAGAAGACAAGGAGATGAAGGAAAAACAAGAAGATCAAGAGGAGAGAGCCCAAGTCAAGAAGATGAAAGAGATAGACCTTAAGACTTAGAATATATTCATCCAACTTCTCAAACCAAGCCTATTCTATTTTACTAAGTTTTTAACACTCCCTAAGCAACTTAGAAAACTCCCATCAATCTTTAGAAGTCCTTGACTTAGCCATTCTCTCCATCCATATCAAGTCAACTTCATGCCACAATCTTGTCCAATTATCACTAAGACTTTGAAGACTAAGCTAAAACTAATAAGCATCTTGGTTTGTCATTCTTGGTTATGTTGCCTTGAATGGCGTGTTTATGTTGTGTTCTTTTCTACTTTATAGTTGTACGGAGGACTATGTGTGTTGATTAAGAGAAGTACAATCTTCAGAAAGTTACTAAGGCAAGTATCATTTTTATGGTGTTTCCATCTTTTCTATACAAGTTTTGTGATTGTGAGTATAAGTGCGTGTGTAGGGTTAGGTTGTTATTGCATGTGTAGGAGGGTTGTGCTTTACAACGCAAACCCAACTAAGTATCTTTATTGATCGATAGAAGATACAGTAGGAGTTGGTTGCTTAGCTATGCTTGTAGACAAAGATCGGATACTATATCAAGAGATTGGACTATTGAAGGGAAGGCTCTACCTTCATAGCAAAGTATGGATGGTGGACGACCTGCGTGGAATTGGTTTGAACACCCTTGGAAACGTAGATTTTTTTTTGAAGGGGATGAACTAGTTATATTTGTTGTCTTAAGGGTTTACTGCGGTAGGAGCAGTGTTACCTTTTATTCTGAATTGGGTTCACTGTGGCAGGAGCAGTGTTATCCTTTAATATTTGACTTGGGTTCACCGTGGCAGGAGCAGTGTTATCCTTTAATATTTGACTTTGGTTCACTGTGGTAAGAGCAGTGTAACCTCTTTATGGTCCACTATGGTTGGAGCAGTGTTACCCCTTATATGTATCTTGGTTCACTGTGGAAGGAGTAGTGTTACCACTTAGTTGTCACATGACCCATTGAAATTTTATAAGTTTTGTCCCTCTGGAACATTGAGGAAGCACTAGGGATTACTACAAGTTTTGATGGGAAAGATTGAAGTCTTTGAAAATATCATGACACAATTTATAACCTCGAAATATTTCTTGTGTAGATATGTGTCTATTTTATTTTCTTTCTTGTGACACTTGCCAATACAATTCAAAATGTATTGACTATCGTCGTGGTGAAACAACATATGCCATGGGATGGCTTAAATGGGGTTCGAGCTAGATGCTGGTGGATTCGGGAGAGGGGAACGAGCTAAAAAGCACGACAGAAAGAGACACTGATCTACCCAGGTTCGGGGCTCTCGTAAGGAGATAACACCCCTACTCCTGCTCTACGGGTTATATATTTGGATCGATGGGGTACACAACAATGGTGCTTCCAAGCTCTCTGCTAGAGGAGGAAGATGAACTGCTAAGTGTAGGAATACTCAGAAGCCAACCCCTTACCAGGACTCCCTGTGCCACCTTATATAGTGGTGGCCAGGGTTACAACGGTCACTCGAAGCCAGGAGACACAGGCTACACTCCAAACAGGAGCTGGTGACGATGGCAGAGACCCTTGACTTCCTCCCTGATTGCTCTCGATGGGACACCATATCCATGTACCTTGTACTTCCAGGACTGTGGCCTTACCACTCTGAGGTAAGCTTGTACTTGTGCACAGTGAGGGTAGGTAGAACACCACTGTGCACCCTGTCACCATACTCTGCTTCCATGCTTGGATATTTTCTTCCTTGATTGTAGCGATGTGACACCATGGCTGACTTATGTATCCGGGATACGACCCTTGGCCATACCCCGGACCTATATGCCGGACCAACGACCTAGAGGGTCGGGTAATCCGGCCTCCCTGTTCCTGCACAACACATCAAAATAGATAGGCCGGCATATCTGAGTATATGCCGGCACTCCTCAGTCAGTATTCCGGTTAATCCGGCATATCCAAGTATCAGCCGGGATATGCATATACCCCGGCCCTGCTTATGCCTTTATATCCCGGCCAGACCCTTTCTTGGTCAACCGGCCTAAAAAGTCAACCATAGACCTTGTATCTTTCTAGCCTCTTGACCCTACCCGGGGTCATCCCCCCGACACTAGTCCCCGAAGCTGCCGAGGTTCCCCAGTCATAACTGTGGAGCCTTGACAGGTTCTACATATCTTCTTTTCATTAAACTCCGGTTCTCCGGTATATCCCGACGATCGGATTATATGCCGGGACATCCTCACATATCCCGGCCACTGTTCCCTTTTCAAAAGCTAATCCGGCCGGTACAGGAGGTAATCCGGCCGGAACTTATTCTTCGGGCACATAGTCCGGCACATAAATGAAACTTCCCTGAGAAGCCAAGTCCGACGGTTTGCATCGAAACTTGCAACTGCCCTGCCACCTCGAACGGTCACATGATGTGACGGTTCACAGTGCAGTTACTCCTCGCCATCATGGCCTAGTGGCACGGTTACAGGAACCGCCGCCCCACTCCTTGCCGCCACGTGGCGACTCACCGCAGAAACGGTCGGGGTAGTGTATCACTACCACGATCCCCTCGTCCTTACTCCTCTGGTATAAATATCGAGGCAGGGGTAAACTTGTTCTTTTTACCCCCGCCACAGTGCCTTCTTCCTCCTTTGCTCCCCTGCCCCTTGCGCTTCACCGCCGACCAGTGGAACAGAGAGAAAGCTCCGCCGCCGTCGGTCTGCTTCCGGCCAACACCGACGCCCGACATCTCCGTCGACGACGCCGCCGCCACCTCTCTCCCCCGCAACATTGCTGGGAGATTGGACCTTCTCCTGCACGCTCGCCGCCGCTGTACCACCGCCGTCGACCAAGCTCCGGTGAGTTCCTCTTTCCCTGTTCTTCCTCTTTTCTGCTTCTCTATAGCTTCGCATTGGTAGCCATACCCGCATAGATCCAGTGCAGTTCCTCTTTGGATTCGACTAGCATTGCTAACAACGCTCACAGGTGTTCTTTCTTAGAAGTTTTTCCCTTATTTGTTTCCTGTTTTAACTGGCTCGGTAGATCTTTTATCTCTGCTAACATTGGTGATAGCGGTATGCCGGAGAGACTAACCTCCCTCTTTTCTCCGGCCTTGATAGGAATTACACCACGGGACTCCGGCTATCTCGCCTTGTCCCGGCCATCAAGATGGCATCATCAAGCATGACCGGCACCTCGGCCTCAGAGGAAGATACCTCGGCCCGGGTCCAAGGACGCTCCGGCTGGGAGGGGTCGGAGGTTACCCCGGCCGACATATCCTGGGTCACCTCCACCAGGAGAGTGTCGGAGGGCGTAGCATGCCGGCTGCCGGCGGGGGAAACTGTGCCGGCACCTGAACCCGACGAACGGGTCGTCTTCATTGCTCACTTCGAGCGAGGTTTCGGCCTGCCGGCATCGGACTTCTTCCGGGACTTCCTCGACACCTACGACTTGCACCCTCACCATGTCCCGGCGAACGCGGTGATGATCCTCTCTGCCTTCGCCGCATTCTGCGAAGGCTTCGCCGGCATTGAGCCTTTCTGCCAAGGTTGGGCGAAGTACTTCCAATTAAGGAAGCAAGTCGTCCAGGAGCCGCCCCGGAGCAAGGACGACCCGCCGGAGACGGCCCAGGAGAAGAAGGACCGCCCCATGACTCTCTGCGGCGCGGCCACCATAATGTCCCGGAAGGGCTCGGACTTCCCCAAGGTGGAACTCCTGGAATCTTGCAAGAAGTGGCAGAAGAGCTTCTTCTACGTCAAGAACACCACCGACACCGACCTGCTCAACCTGCCGCCATTCGTGGATGAACCACCCTTGGCGATGAAGAACTGGACATATCACCCAAAGACCTCTGTGGTGCCGGTGAACGCCCTGGACCGGGTTAAGGGCGACCTCCGAAATGACGGCCTCACCCCACAAGACTTGGTGGCATGCTTTATTAGCCGGCGCGTCTCTCCTTTGCAGCGCCGGCCACATAAAATTTGCCAGATGAGCGGGCCTATGGACCCCACACGGCACTCGACGCACGAGCTGACTCCGGCCGACATACTGCGGCGGATCAAGGACATCTGCAAGTCCTCACAGGCCACCTTCGCCTGGGGGCTCGAACCATACAGCCGGGATAGGCCTGCCCCAACGGTAAATCCTCCTGCCGATACACACTCTCTTGTCCGACATATATATAGCTACGCCGACACATACCCTTTCTCCGACACTTATCAAGCATAGCGCCGAGATATAGACATTGCCGACATACATATTGTACCGGCACATTTCTTGCTTCTGACCCTTTTACTTTTTCTTTGCACAGAGGTTCAGCTTCCAGGCTATGGAGAACACCCGGTTCAAGATCGCGGCAGACCGCACTGTTGCGGATGTTGAAGATCCGGATCACTGGGACAAGCTACCCAGGAGCACCCGTGCTGCAGCTGCCGCGGGTAAGGCCTCTTCATCCCGGCATTATACTCAAGACCGGAGTGACAATGATTCTGATGAAGACTGCCGGATGTTTATCTGCCCGACGCCTCTTGCTTATGCTTTTCCAGAAACGCCCATTGCTTACGCCTTTCCAATGCCGTCCTCAGCTATTCCGGACGACATGGTTGTCGACGCCGCTCCTCTGAACCAGGGACCTCCTTCCACCGGCGGACGTGCCGGCCGGAAGCGAGGTGTGAAGCCCCAGCCTGACACTCCTCAGTCACAGAAGAGGCAGAAGATTGGCGTGCCCAAACAGAAGAAACAGAGGCCAGTTGCCTCGGGGTAAATCTCAATCTCTTCTCATTGCCTCATCTCCGACATATCTCATGCCCAGCTTATTAACTTGGTGTTTTTTCTCTCTTTCAGTGCTCCTCTCGCGCCGGAACAAGCTTCTGGCTCGAGTGGCGACCCGAAGGTTACCAAGCCCGCGGCCCCTTCTACCTCCGACATACCCTCAGCCAGTCATACGACCTCCCCGGCGCCGGCATCTTCGCCCGCGCCCGACAAGACCATCTCCCCGGCGAAGGACGACCCTCCGCCGGAACAAGACACCTCTGCCCCCGACGTCCACATGGACTCGGGGGCTCAACAGGAACCTCCGGCTCCTGATGTCCACATGGACACAGGAGCCCATCAAGAAGCCCCAGACTCCGGCACGCCCATCAGCGATGCCGGCACAACTAAAGACGCCGGCGCAGGCGACAAGAGCGCCGGCACAGACCTTAAAGGAAAGGGCCCTGCAGTGCCGGAAGTCCGGATTATTCCGGAACCTGCTCCTGCGGGCCAAACTGCCCCGGCCGCGCCGGAACAGCCCGCGCCCAAGACTCCATCCTCTGAGAAGACTGCTACGCCGACCAAGGCTACTGCCTCGGCCAAAACCACTGCCCCGGCCAAGTCCGGCACATTGAAGATCCAGCCGACCAAGTCCAGCACCCCATCCGCCGCCACTGCTCCTCCCAAGGCAGCGGCCCGGACCAGCTCTGCTTTGGCCCTGCATCTTGGCAGGGCAGCAGCCCGGCCGGGGTACCGGACCAGCTTCTTCGACACACCAGAACTCGAGGGCCTCGTCCCTCTTGTGACGAAAAGTGACCAGAGCCTCGGCTCTCTCAAGGAGCAATGCACCAAGTGGAACGACGCCAGCAGCATGGACACTGCGGACTCCCGGAGCAAGAAGCTGGCCGAAGCCATGGCCAGTGGCGACCCAACTGACTTCCTGGCAGCCAAGCCCATACCGATCGCCAGCGAGCTCCTCAGCCTCCAGCAAAGACTTCACAAATTGGCCGACGCAACCAACGTAAGTCCTCTCTACTTGTACAGATATCCCCCAGTCCCCGAAAATGTCGGGTGTCCGGGATACGGACATCCGGGATTTTCCATTTCCTTTTGCACTTAGCCGCTTTTCAAATTGACTTTCCGACATATGAGCTCGATCCGAGCTTCAAATCCTAGTCACCGAGAGCCGGGATAGGTGCGCAGCACCTGTGCCGGATCTTTAACGATCTCAGCCCTTAATCATTTTTCAAATCCTCTTGACCGAGATATAAGCTCGTTTCGAGCTTCAAATCCTAGTCACCGAGAGCCGGGATAGGTGCGCAGCACCTGTGCCGGATCTTTAACGATCTCAGCCCTTAATCATTTTTCAAATCCTCTTGACCGAGATATAAGCTCGTTTCGAGCTTCAAATCCTAGTCACCGAGAGCCGGGATAGGTGCGCAGCACCTGTGCCGGATCTTCAAAAGAATGATCACTTGATAGAATCTTCAACTTAATTATCATGCCAAATTTCTCTGCTGATATCTCAAATCCCGGCACTTTTTGCAGCGCATGAACAACACCCGGGCCGACATGTTTCATGACTTGGTGTGCGAGCACCGGAAGTTATCGGACGCACATAGCAAGCTTCAACTGGAGCTGTCCAAGAAAGGTAATCTCTGCCGACATACCTCTGTATGCCGGATATCTTTTCCTCTTTTGACTTTGCAACATTTTATTCTTGCCGACACATGACCTTTTGCCGACATTCTTCAGCTGGCACTGAAGAGCAAATCGCCGCGCTTCTTACGAGGGTGAAGGAGCTTACAGGTATGCCGGGTCCTGCTGCTTCCCGGATAGATACTTTACACTTCAAATCCTTTCCTCTTTGTCACTGTTTTCTTTCTTCAAATCCTTTTAACTTCAAATTTTTTGCAGATGAAAAGGCTGGACTGGAAGCCCGCCACCAGGACTGTATGTCCTCAGTGGACGTGGCCAAGCAACTGGACGACTGGGATGCTGCTCATAAGGCCGAGATAGAGCAGCTGAAGGGCCGGATCACCGAGCTCCTGGACGAGAAGGAAGAGAGGGAGGGCCAACTGAAGAAGGTCCAGGACCTGCTCGTTGAATCCGAGACTGATGCCTCCACTGCCCACGCTGAACTGGATAGCCTGAAGGAGCAGGCCACCAAATGGGAGGTTACAGTTGCACAGCTGAATGCCGACCTTGCCAGTAAGCTTCAAATCCTTTCCCTTTTATCCTTCCCGACATAGTGCAATTCTCTCCGGCATAGCATCTTATGCCGACTTATTCTCCTTTTGCTAACATTGTTTCTATTCTTCAGACATGTTTCCCGCTTCCGTCGAAGACGTTGAGAGGGCTTTGCAGTTGGATCGAGAGAACCAGAGTGTTCCGGTTGACTCGGCCAACTGGGACATGTCTGAACAGCTGCTGGCTCTGCAATCCCGGAAGAACGCCATGACCCTCTACACTGAAGAACTTTTCTATGGCGCCCAGGAGGCATTCTCTGCCCTCTGGCCGGGACAAAGGACTCCCACTGACCCCGTCGACCTCGGCAACGATCTGCAGCTGGCCAAGGTTCGCCTCCGGGAGTGGCGAGATTCCGGCGCGAGGGTTGGAGCTGACGAAGCTCTCAGCTACTTCTTGTCCTGGTACGAAAAAGCAGACCTGGAGACTTTGCACACCGTGCGCGAAGGATCCATCTGGACCACGGATCCGGATCATATCCGCCGGCGCCGGGAGTTGGCCCACAGTTATGTGGACTATGCCGACACCGACAAATTCGTCCGGGACATCCGCGAGCCGGAGAAGAAGGACGATGCCGGGGCATCTGCCGCTGCCGAGGGCTCCGACTCCAGCCAAGATGAAGATGAAGCTGAAGAGGCCGACACTGATGTCCCGGAACAGGCATCTGCCCCGGGCGGAGGTGATGGCTCTATTCCATCTGCTGGGTCCGGCACACCTGAAGCCGACACTTCCACTGCTATCGCTCCACCTGCCGGCGGCTCTGCTTCTGCCGCTGCCCCTTGACTTTGCAGCACAAAAACTTTAAGTTTTATCAGATCCCCGGTGTGCCGGGTGCAGTTGTAAGATATACGTTTAATTTCCTTTGGTTTGCTACCTGAACCAGTTTTATCTCGGTTTGCTTGTTATTAATGCCGGATCATCTTTTGGCTAAGTCACCGAGTTTGTTTTCCTGTTTCCTCAACTTCACAACCTTGGCTACTTGTCTGCCTTAATTGGTTTTCGACGCATGAGTCTCAAGGTTGCTCCATTGAACATACAGTACTTTAACTTTGAAACTTAGACTTCAAATCATCCGACACTTCAAATTTTAACTTTGGTAATAAGATAAATGTCGGTTCGCTTGCATTATCTTTCCTTAACCGTTTTCCATGTGCAGACAATCTCCGGCATCTACTCTTGCTAGCCATGAAGCCGGATTCCGGATAGCAGCTGAGTCGAAGAGTGGCCTTTGGTGCCGACACACTACTAGGCCGACATAGGAAACATTCAAACCAAGCCAGCCGGCATTTAAACAAAACTGAAAATGGACAACAATATATCTCGGAGGTATTGCCCGATCACCTCGGGATGCCGTTATTTCATTTATTAGTCTTGTGCCGGCATAACAGCGCCGGCACTTCAAAGTAAAATATGGAAATACATACATTGCTGCTTAGGAGTAAAAGGGGCGGAGTAGAGCTATGTTCCATGGCCTCTTGGTTTCTTCTCCGGACCTGTCCGCCTTGTTCTTCTTGGGTTCCTATGCATCTATAAGATAGTAGGCATCATTGTGTAGTGCTCTGCTCACAATGAAGGGCCCTTCCCACGGAGGTGTCAACTTATGCCGGCCCTCTGTGCCTTGCTTTAGCCGGAGTACTAGGTCTCCCTCTTGGAATCTCCTTGGACTTACCTTCTGCGCATGATAGCGTCTGAGGTTCTGCTGATATACTGCTGTTCTTGACAGAGTTATTTCTCTTGCTTCCTCTAGCAAATCAACATCATTTTCTCTGGCTTCTTTAGCCTCCTCCTCAGTATATAGCACCACTCTTGGTGCATCATGTATCACATCTGTTGGAAGCACAGCTTCTGCCCCATAAACAAGGAAGAATGGCGTGTAGCCTGTTGACCTATTCGGAGTTGTCCTTAAACTCCAAAGCACTGATGGCAATTCATCTAGCCAACATCCCGGAGTTTTTTCCAGTGGTTCTATCAGCCGGGGTTTTATGCCGGCCAGTACTAACCCATTTGATCTCTCTACTTGCCCATTGGCGCATGGGTGAGCGACCGACGCAATGTCTAGCCGGATTCCCACCTCCTCACAAAATCTGGCAAATGGCCCTTGTGCAAAGTTTGACCCATTATCAGTGATGATGCTATGGGGAACCCCATATCTTAGAATTATATCTTTTAAGAACTTCACTGCTGTGTGGCCGTCACACTTGCTTATGGGCTTCACCTCAATCCATTTGGTGAACTTGTCCACCATAACCAGGATATGGGTCATCTTTCCTCTGGCCGGCTTAAAAGCCCCGACCATATCCAAGCCCCAAACAGCAAAGGGCCAGGTTATCGGGATAGTCTTCAAGGCAGATGCCGGCTGATGAATCTGGTGGGCATATCTCTGACACCCATTGCATTTTCGGACCAAGTCCTCTGCTTCTTGTAGCGCCGTCGGCCAATAGAACCCATGCCGGAATACCTTTGCCACCAATGCCCTGGATGAAGCATGGTGACCACATTCCCCCTGATGAATTTCCCGGAGCATCTCCAGACCTTCCGCAGATTCGACACACCTCTGCAATACTCCGGTGGCACTCCTCTTGTATATTTCCTTGTTTATGATGGTATACGCTTTGGATCTCCTTATAACCCGGCGGGCCTCGGTTTCATCCGCCGGCACTTGTCCATTTTCCAAGAAATCCATGATAGGACGTGCCCATGAGGGCACTTCCCTGACAGTGAACACTGCCTGATCTATCTCCATCGTTTCGACCGACACATAATCGATTTCCATGGGCTGCGAAGTCCCCGGGACTAAAGGGTCAGTCCCCGGGTATGCCGGAGCAGTCCCCGGGTATACCGGCACGACTTCTTGGCACATTTTACCCTTGCCCTTAGCTTTGCTCCGGAATACCGCGCTCACAGCATATGCCGGCCCAGTCCCCGGGACTGAGGAATCAGTCCCCGGGATATCTGACCTGGCTCCGGCATCTATCTCCATCGGAACTGCATTCTCCGGACTTGGCGGGACGTAAATGGAAGATGACTCCGGCGAAGGCTTGATTGACGGCTTCCTCAGATGCTCCAACGAGATGCCGGGCGGGATCGAATCTCTGGAAGACCCCAGCTTGGACAATGTGTCGGCAGCATCGTTCTGAGCCCGGAGAACATGCCGGAACTCACAACCTTCGAAATAACCGCTCAACTGCTGCACCAGGAAACGGTAGGATGCCATGTTAGCATCATGCGCGTCCCATATGCCGGAACACTGCTGAATCACCAAGTCAGAATCACCGAAACACATGATCCGACGAATTCCTATGTCCTTAGACACCCTCAGGCCATGCACAAGTGCCTCATATTCCGCCACATTATTCGACGCAGCGAAATGAATCTGCAGGACATATCTCAGCTGGTCATTCTTTGGTGAACTGAGAACTATGCCGGCGCCCAAGCCATGGATTGTCTTGGATCCATCGAAGTGCATCCTCCAATAATTTGCATCTGGCAATGGCGGCTCATACTGTATCTCGGCCCAATCGATGAAGAAATCAGCCAACACCTGGGACTTGATTGTATCCCTCTTATCATACTGTGGTGTATATGGTGAAAGCTCTATTGCCCACTTTGCTATCCTGCCGCTGGCATCTTTGTTACTTATGATTTCCGAGATAGGGGCCTCGGCCACTACCCGGATTGGATGCTCTTGGAAGTAATGCTTGAGCTTCTTGGCCGCCATATAGACACCATAAGTCATCTTCTGATAATGCGGGTAGTTTTGCTTCGAGGTGGAGAGGACTTCACTCAGATAATATACCGGCCGCTGCACGGTTTTGCCTCCCTCTTCTCGCTCCACTACTACCACTGCACTGACAACCCTGTTGGTTGCCGCTATATAGAGCAACATTGGCTCCCGGGGCATCGGAGACGCTAATACCGGCGCTGTAGACAGCATCTGCTTCAATTCCTTGAAAGCTGCATCTGCTTGCATCGTCCAGACAAATGTGTCGGACTTCTTCAACAACTGGTATAATGGCAGAGCTTTCTCTCCCAGCCGGCTTATGAAACGGCTCAGGGATGCAAGGCACCCAGTGAACTTCTGTACTTCCCTTAAATATGTCGGCGGCTTCATCCTTTCTATGGCACGAATCTTGCCGGGATTTACCTCAATACCCCGGCTGGAAACAAGGAAGCCGAGCAACTTGCCCGCCGGCACACCGAAGGTACATTTTGCCGGATTCAACTTCATCCGGAATCTCCTCAGGTTTCCAAAGGTTTCCCGGAGATCATCTATGAGAGTCTTGCTCTCCTTGGTTTTTATGACGATATCGTCAACATATACCTGCACATTTTTATCTATTTGGTCGTGCAAACATTTTTGCATACACCTTTGGTAAGTTGCGCCGGCATTTCTTAAACCGAACGGCATAGTGAGATAGCAATAAGACCCGTACGGGGTAATAAAGGATGTCTTTATTTGATCCGGCTCATACAAAGGAATCTGGTGGAAACCAGAATAAGCATCTACGAAGGATAACAGTTCACATCCGGCTGTGGAATCAATCACTTGATCGATCCGAGGCAGCGGGAATGGATCTTTAGGACATGCCTTGTTCAAGTTGGTGTAATCAACACACATCCGCCATACTTTCACTATGGCTGGCTCATCCTTTTTCTTTTCCACCAAAACCGGGTTAGACACCCAGTCCGGATGAAGCACTTCCTTGATAAAGCCAGAGGCTAAGAGCCTGGCTACTTCCTCCCATATGGCTTTCCTTCTATCGCCGGCATTCCGCCGGAGCGGCTGCTTCACCGGCTTAGCGTCCGGTCTCACATGCAATGCGTGCTCAGCCAGCTCCCTCGGCACACCTTGCAGGTCCGAAGTAGACCATGCAAAGATATCCCGATTCTCACGGAGGAAGCTGATGAGCTCGCTTTCCTATTTGGGATCCAGACCTGCCCCGATGAGGGCATGGCGTTCCGGGAAAGCTTCATCCAGAGGCACCTTCTTGACTTCCTTACCCACTTGAAAAGAAGCGCTGCCACCGGGATTCGTCATGCCCGGCATAGATTTGCCGGCCACGACCGTCTCAGCAATCTCCACTGCTCGCTTGAGCCTCTTTCTTTCCTCTGTAATGATCAGAGTCTCGGCCAGGTTAGACCCGGCTGTGGCACATGCCATCGAGCGCTTGTAATCACCTATGATGGTGATCACTCCCTTAGGCCCCGGCATCTTCATCTTCAAGTACGCAACATGCGTAGAGGCCATGAACTTTGCCAATGCCGGCCTACCCAGCAAAGCATGATATGGACTTTCCAGATCTACTACCTCAAACATGAGGTTTTCCACCCTGCAGTTATCCCGGCTGCCAAACATGACATCCATCCGGATCTTGCCCATCGGCGCACATGAAAGTCCTGGCACGATGCCGTGGAACGTGGTCTTGCTTGGCTCCAGCATATTCTCCTTGATTCCCAGCTTCTGCATCGTATCTCGGTACATGATGTTGATGCTGCTTCCATTGTCAACGAGGACCTTGCTGAACCTCACGTTATTAGCCGGCCCGACGAATGTCGGATCCATCACAAGAGCATATCCGCCGGGATTTGGCATGATCCTGGGATGATCTGCCCTGTCCCAACCAATGGCCTGGTCAGACCAGTACATCAGCTTCGGCACAGCCGACATAACAGCATTCACCTCCAAACTCCGCCGGTACAAGCTCTGCTTGTCTGTTCTTTCGGTCTCGAAGACCATGTAGCTCTGATCATGCTCCTTGTACTCATTCCGGCCTGCTGTCGGGCCTCCGGTATAATACTCCGGATTATAGCTCTGATTCACTTGATTTACGTCGGCGTTTCCGGCATTGCTCTGATTTCCGGGGTTAACCGGCCTGGGCGGGACAGCCACTGTATTTGCACCTGTCAGCGGCGAAGGAGCTGCCGGGACAGGTGGCCTAGCTGGTCCCCAAGGACCTGCACGACCTGCTAATATGTCGTCCAGCCATGAACAGTTTCTTGTCAGATGATTTTCCGGCTTGCCCGGTTGGAACGTATGAAACACACAAGGCTGGTCCATGGCCAGACCCACTGTATACTTCGGATATTGCTTCTTCTGGCCGGCACTTCCTCCGGCATTCTTGTTGGTCCAGACATTCTTCTTCTGGAACGGCTGCGCTTGCTGCTGCGGTTGTTGCTGCTGAGGCTGCTGATAGCCCTCATATCTCGGACGCTGGCTACTGCCGGCGCCCCCTTGCTCTTCCTCCACAGCTGCTACTTGCGCTGCTCCGTACCGGTGATCCGGCCTTTCATCTCTTCTCTTGTTCCGGTTATCAGTGCGATAATACTGCCCTGGCCTTCCTGCATTGCTGGTGTTCCCCTGGGTCTGCCCCTGTCCTTGTGAATCGAGACTGGGCTGCATGGGATCTCCCAGAGCATAACTATCAGCAATCTTGATTGTTTCGGCTAACGTTGCCGGCATTTCCCTCTGAAGCTTTTGCCACAGCATGGTGCCATGCCGGCACCCATGAGCGAACCACATGATGGCCTGCTGCTCATTAACGCCTTCACAGGAATTGCGCAACGTGCACCACCTGGTCAGGTAGTCACGGTCGGTCTCATTCACCCCCTGCCGGCAATTGGCCAGCTGCTGGGGACGGTTAGGCCTCTTGTATGTACTGGTAAAGTTCGACACAAACTGCTCTTCAAAGTCAATCCAGCCGTTGATACTCCCGGCCGGCAAATTGTTCAGCCATATCCTGGCTGGACCTTCTAGCATCTGCGGCACATATCGCACCGCCCATCTGAGGTTTCCTCCGGCGATGTTTACCGCGGTGGAGTAATCCTCCAACCAATCTTCCGGCTTCGTACTGCCATTATATGTCCTCGCGCCACGCGCGAGCTGGAAGAAGTAAGGCACCGGCTCGCCCATAATCCGGGGTCCAAAGCACCTGGGACCCGGAGCTCCTTGCCTTTCCACCATCTCTGACTGGTGAATCTTGTCCAGCTTGAAACGTGCATCATTTGCTGCCAAGGACCGAGGTCCAATCCGGGATGCTATTGGGCCTGCGATCATCTGTTGCTGCTGTTCCGGTTGGCACTGATCAGCTTGCTGGCCGGGCTGATCTTGCTGCTGATATCCCCCCTGGCTAGGGCGGAATTTCCATCATCTTCCCGATATCTCGGCTGAGCTGCACCTTGCTGCTGAGCCGCACCCCCGGCACCCTGCTGCTGACGCCGGGCTGCACTGTTACTCCGGCCATCACCGGCCGTGCCTGCTGCCTGCCCGGCCGGCACGCACTGACCGGGCTTCTTGCTGCCGACATACTTGTCAGCTTGGCCGACATTCTTCTGCACCATCGCTTGCTTTCCGGCGACAGCCGGATCGTACACCTGGATCTGCTTGTCCCGGCGGCCAGAGGTCACACTTCCGGCACGCCGGGCGCTGGGATGCGGGGACGAGGCTTGGCCCCTCGACCTCGCGCCGGCACCTCCCGCCGACACAACGTACTGGGATGCCCCGGCACCTGGATTTGCCTTCTTAAAGGCCTCATGCTGCTTGGTAGCTTCAGACAAAAGTTGGTTAAGCCGGGCTTGCTGCTCCCGCAGTGCTTCGCCGGATAAACAAGACAAATCCTTAGCTACCTCGGCCGCAGCCCTAAGGTTCTTTACTGGCGAGCTATAGACTACCTTAGGCACAGTACTAGTTGCAGTATGACTCTTATCTCTAGCATCTTTTCCTATCTCAGCATTAAGATTTCTGCCTCTAGTTCTAACCTCTTCTATCCGGCTAGGCCGGTGTAACAACCCAAATTTTTGGGAAATAGAAATAAATGGATTTATTAAAATACCAAATTTTAGAGACAACAAAAACCTTTATTTTGAATACAAGATTAATTTCTTGTCTTTTAAAAACTTGTGAATTTGAGCAATTGCTCCCATGCTTCAAATAAAAAGAGTATGGGAAGGGTTTTTAAAAACAAAGAATGATACATGTAAAATGTTTTTGTGAAATAGAAATAGTTTTATAACTATTAAATTTTGGTGTATGGTTACATGCTAAACCCATTTGGGTCAATGGCCAAACCAAAATTGAGTCAAGCAATCACAAACAAATAGAAAAGAATCAAATACAATAAAGCGTGAAACAAAAAAATCAACTTGGAACTCTATTTAATATTCTACCAAAGTTTGAATTTAAATAAGAGGGCATTTCCCAACTCCATGTCATCTACAAGAAAACCAACACCTTTGGACCAAGATTAAAACTTTTGCACTCCATATTGCATGTATGCATGGAATTTCAATATAGGTCTTTTATGATTTCATGTGGGTTTTTATTTGTTGGGCAATGTTTAGTTAATTCAAACTTAACCAATAGAAGCATTAGAGAAGAACCACAAAGATCAAAAGAACCAGAAGCAAGAGAAATAAAGAAAAAGAGAAGAAAAGATGATCTAGAAAAAGTTAACCACTACCCTACTTTGGACACTTAGAATAAGAAATCTGTAACTCAAGCAAAGGTGTGGTCAGTTAGTTGAGCTTGACCATATCACATACTAACTCAACCAAGAAGTTTCCAGCAAAAACTCAAATCCTAACCTCTTTCAAAACCTGTCCAAAGTTTGAATCTGAATCAGAAACCATACTTCAAATTGGAAATAAGATTTTTGCAAAACCTCATATTTCTTCATAACAAAAATATTTCTGGAATCCCTATCCAATATAATGACCAACCCAAGTGGAAATTTTCAAAAATTCAAATTTTGATTTCATGCGGGCATTGTATCGAACACGTGGTGGGCGAAATCCAGGGAAAATCGGTTCTACTGTGGCCAACGCTGTTCACCCCTGCCCAAACCCTGTAGCCATGCTAGGGAACATCTCTTGGTCGAGCCCCAGCCTCCCCTGCCCCGACCATGGCCGTGAGACAGGGAAGATCAGAGGAGAACCACCGCCCGGACCCCTACCATGCCCCCCCTCTGAACCAGACCATCCCGACCTCTCCCATCGCGCCAGGACTCACCTACAGCACACCGCAGCCCGCAGCACCCGCCAACGCCGCCCCTCTTCCCTCCCACAGCCGACACCGGCCGTGCTCTCTCCGCAGATCCACTCGCCCCGTGCTCCCTCTCCCGTCTATAAAAAGGCCACCTTTCTTCCCTGAAAAGACTCCCCTCACCTCCCTCTACCTCCTAGACAAGGTCTCCAGCTCCATCTCCCTCTCGTTCGAGCTCCCCCGTCGACGCCGCTCCGCAGAGCACCTCCCGTTCCCGGTGTTCCAGAGCCTCCCGCGAGCTGCCGCCTGGACGAGGTGGAGGAGGAGAAGCTCCTCCGCCGCCTAGACAACCTCGCCGCCGCTCCCCATCGCCGCCGGTGAGCTCCCCGTCGCCGCCCTACTCCCAGTAACTCGCTCTCGTTTACGTCCCTGCAGCGCCAGGAAGAAGAAAGCCCGTGCGTACCGTTTCACTTAATCTGACAAGCCGGGCCCATGGTCAGGCCGGTTTCTTTTTTTTCCCTTGCACCCGCCCAACTGCAGCCTAACGGGCCGGCCCGGAGCAGTTTGTGTGTCCGGCCCGGATTAAAAAAAAGGGGAGATTCGATTTCCGATTTCTGAAAAACCATTCAGATGCTTTCGTATATTTAATTTTCCCGGAGTTCTACCAACTCAAATTTAGCAAATGAAAATGTTCTGGAAACCTTAGAACATAAGCTATCCATTAGAAGTGGTTTCAACACAATTAGATTTACAGAGTGGTTGCAGTAAAAATAACAAAACAGGAGCTTTTCCAACTTAGAAAATCCATATCAATTCAAATAAAATTCCTAAAAATATAAATCCAACTTTGGAAATTCACAATTAGTGATACCCATATGTCTATGCCATTAGATCTCATTTTTGAACCTTCTAAAGTAAATGCTATTTACCTATATGGTTAAATAGGCATTTGCCATATAGGATTTTATTAAACTCAAATCTATAATTGAAATTTTTATGGAACTCTTGTTGTTGAACCACATTTTCCAAATACCATCTGTAGGTATTGATCTTAGTCCATGTGAGCTTGTAGGAAGTATTTGGAAAATTAAATACTACATAGTAGTAATTCAAAACTCAAACTTGCACACCAATCTCAAATTATGGAAATGATATGAAACCAATTCGAATCAACCCCATTTCTAAATATTGATCTACAACCTTTGATCCCATTCAACTAGGATCTATAAACTCTACTTGTAGATTCAAACTTGATCACTAAATAGTTGCAAACTAGAAATGGCTTCAATAAAAGAAAGATACTCCAAATCCTATGAAGCCTCTTTGGTTGAACCATAATCTTGAACATATACTAGTAGTATATGAACTTTGGTCAATAAGGACTTGCAGGAGATATTTCACAATTCAAAGTAAATTAAATCCTCACTCAAGTCAAGAAAGTGATAATCCCATCTATATGAACTCCATTAAGTTAGCCACTCTCCATAGACTTCCTAGATCGCTCCCCTTACCCCAAGTATCCTTATTTGCTTGAGTATGTGTTGCTTGTAAATTGTGTGGTGATTGTATGCTTATTTGATTTTCGACGATTAGACGACAACGAGAGTAAGGAGAATGGATCCCGAAGTCAACCAAGAAATGGAGATGGAGATCAATCAATCAAATATAAAGATGAAGACTATTTTGACTTTGCCAGGCCAGGCAAGCCATCTTTTGATTCATACTCCCAATGCCTAGTTTTAATATTGCATTCTACTTGTTTTAAGTAAATTGCATGATTGAATTGCTAGAGTAGAATGATAGAAGAATAGTGATATCTTGCTTAGCAAGAGCATCAAGCTGAGTTTATCCAACCTTACCTAGTGGTATCATCACTCATACTAGTTGCTTAGTCGCTAATAAAATTGAGGTCTTGGATAAGGGGAAACCCAGTTGGAAAGGTGTGACTTGAACTTGAACTTTGGAACTGGAGGTTTCTCCTACATGATGGTTTTCCAAAGGAAAAATAATCTTGACTAAGAACTATGGAATATATTTGCGAAATGACAACGAGTGATGTACTATGGGAGCCAGCCATACAGTACGACCACATTATCCTGGTATGGGACAGGGCTTAGTGGAGTAGTTTGTTTCGCCTTAGTGTAGACCATACAAAATGTGAATGGAAGTCCGACCAGGGACTCCTTTTCCAGGGCACTCTGGGCTACGGCCGAGTTTCGCCTTGTCCTCCTCATCCATAGGTGGTTGGGGTACAAGCCGAAGAGCCCTCATTGAAAATGGACTGCCGGGTGTAGGACCCTACCTCGGTTGGTGGCATTCCGGTGGGACAAGCGGCTGGGAACTTTGCACACTCCGGACAGCTTCTTGGACCCCGGTGTTGAGGGGTACATCTCTAGGCGGTATTGTTTATGCTAAGGCGGGCAGGTGAAACATTATGGTCGGCTACTTGTCGTGGCATATGACGGTATGCGGGGAAGTTGCCCACACGATGAGTAGTCGGATGGTGTGGGTAAAGTGTACAACCTCTGCAGAGTGTAAAACTATTCGAATAGCCGCGTCCGCGGTCATGGACAGTTGGCAAGCTGTGCCTGGCTTTTGTCAATAATAAAAACAACTTGGTGAACTTGGTGAATGACATGAATTGAATTGACTTGACTTGACAATGATGTTGACACACTTGAAGTTCCTCTTTAGATGAACTTAGAGAACTAAACCTCTTTTCTACCAATGAACATCCTTGGGAAATAAAGCTAGCATTTTGCAAATAACCCTAGTGCTTAGTCCACCATATCAACCATGCATATCTCTTTCCCCACTCTGTTTATAAGATGGTTTGCGAGTGCATCCAATGTACTCATGGCTGTGTCCCTGGCTATTAACTTGGCCAGACTTGAAGGAGCAAGATCAAGAAGGAAGGACTCATTGACGACTTTGCGAATTAGGCCCGTTTCCTACTGTCTGCTCTGCCTGTGCGGTTGAAGCTTGACAATATGGACCCAAAGTGTTATTCCGCTGCATATTGATGTATTGTAAGGTTTGGTTTGTGCGACCACCTATGTAATCCCCTTTATTTACTATTAATGTCTATGACTATGATACCAATTACGTTATGTGAATCACAACAATGGTTCTGGGATTGTGATGGATTGCATAACGGGCACTTCGAATTTGTTATCAAATTTGAGGTCGTCACAGCCGGATTACTACAGGAGTAAAACCATGGGCTGCCTCATACTCACGGAGTTGCCGGTTGAACCGTTCGCGCTCCTGATTCATGGTCAGGGCCTCGTCGACGAGGGCTTGACGAGATCCCTCCAGGACCTCCCTTGCTTGCTCCGGATCATCGCCGGATCGTACCGGCTCAAGAAGCCGATCTAGGATGGGAAGAAGCACCTCGCCCCTAGCCGGCACGCCGGAAGTGCCGGCCAGGTTCTCCGCACGCTCCAACGGAGGACGCGCCGACCTCTTGGCCTTCGGCGGCTCCGGGGGAGAAGCTCCGGCCGCTGCTGCTTTGCCGGCATCCTCTGCCGGCGGCACAGATGTGCCGGCCATCATCACCTCGGCCGGCTCTACTGAGCGAGCGCTACGCCCAGCGTGAGCCAGCCGATGTGACGGAGGATCCGACGCCACCAGCACCTCCTTCCTGCAAATTCTCTCAGTCCCCACGTACACCTCGTGGGAACCGAAAGACATGATCCGGCCATCCCTGGGGAACGGCCGGCCACCGAGACAACCGGCGTTGTCACTGACGAAACTGAGCGAGCCTAGCCTCTGGACGAGGCCAGAGACCACGCGCACTCCCGAAGCTGCTATCACAGACCCCGTCCGAATGAACACTCCGCCCAGCATATCGATCAGCCCCACGGTGGGCGCCAAATGTCGTCGTGGTGAAACAACATATGCCATGGGATGGCTTAAATGGGGTTCGAGCTAGATGCTGGTGGATTCGGGAGAGGGGAACGAGCTAAAAAGCACGACAGAAAGAGACACTGATCTACCCAGGTTCGGGGCTCTCGTAAGGAGATAACACCCCTACTCCTGCTCTACGGGTTATATATTTGGATCGATGGGGTACACAACAATGGTGCTTCCAAGCTCTCTGCTAGAGGAGGAAGATGAACTGCTAAGTGTAGGAATACTCAGAAGCCAACCCCTTACCAGGACTCCCTGTGCCACCTTATATAGTGGTGGCCAGGGTTACAACGGTCACTCGAAGCCAGGAGACACAGGCTACACTCCAAACAGGAGCTGGTGACGATGGCAGAGACCCTTGACTTCCTCCCTGATTGCTCTCGATGGGACACCATATCCCTGTACCTTGTACTTCTAGGACTGTGGCCTTACCACTCTGAGGTAAGCTTGTACTTGTGCACAGTGAGGGTAGGTAGAACACCACTGTGCACCCTGTCACCATACTCTGCTTCCATGCTTGGATGTTTTCTTCCTTGATTGTAGCGATGTGACACCATGGCTGACTTATGTATCCGGGATACGACCCTTGGCCATACCCCGGACCTATATGCCGGACCAACGACCTAGAGGGTCGGGTAATCCGGCCTCCCTGTTCCTGCACAACACATCAAAATAGATAGGCCGGCATATCTGAGTATATGCCGGCACTCCTCAGTCAGTATTCCGGTTAATCCGGCATATCCAAGTATCAGCCGGGATACGCATATACCCCGGCCCTGCTTATGCCTTTATATCCCGGCCAGACCCTTTCTTGGTCAACCGGCCTAAAAAGTCAACCATAGACCTTGTATCTTTCTAGCCTCTTGACCCTACCCGGGGTCATCCCCCCGACATTGACCCTTCATGGCTGCAACGTTTCATGTTGCAGATTTAGGTGACAAGTAAGGTACACCAGGGTTACGAGTCTATCCTCAACATGCTCGCCTGTGGCACATGAAGACGAAGGACTCCATGCTACTTCTGAATTTTGTTGTAAACTCTGATATTGAGATGGCCTTGCGCTATGCAAATTGTAAGGTTTCATTATGTAATTTTCTGGATCATACGGTGTAATAAAATGACCTTTGTTTCTTGGTATTACATCTTAAATTGTGTGTGCTAGCGATTAATCCAGGGACTAGCACAGTAAAGCACAGGATCTCTACCTTTGAAAGGTGAGGTCGCTACAGATGGTATCAGAGCATTGTGTTGCCCTTAGATTTGTGACCCTAGGATTGGACAAAGACCACTTAGAAAATAGGAATTGTTTTGTCTATAAGTTATTACACACTCATTATCTCATAAACTCTTCCCTTAAGTCATTTTTGTCTCTATTTCTCTTCATTTCAACTCAATGATGAAGAGCTTCAGCTTCACCACCGCCAAGGACTTCAAGAGCACCTGCTTCAGAAATCGTCATCGTGACATCATCAATATACCAACCCTACCTATCCCTATCATTGAAGGAAGCAAGTTGAAGAAATTGAAGAAGGAAAGCTTGTGCCTCAATACTTCTAGGACTTAGAAATTCTTAGTAGGGAACTTGATAACATTAGGACAACTAACTACTTATCAAATGATGAGCTATGTGACCAACTTAAGGGAAAGAACCATGCTACGTGGAGCAAGAAGATAAGATCAAGACTAAGGACGCAAAGATCAAAGCTCAAGACAAGAAGTTCAAGAATCAAAAGGAGAAGGTCCAAGAGAACAAGTAGATTAGAGAGAATAATGCGATGGTAAGAGCAACGAATTCGAGTTAGGACCCAGCCATGAAGTGATTGTGAAGCTACGTGCCAAGAAGAGAGAGCTTCAATCGAAGATCGATGCTCCAATTATGAAGGTAAAGAAGTACAAGACGATGGTTGTTGAGCACCATCATGGAAAAGGAAGTTGTCGTGGAGGAATAGAGTAGTTAGTGAGACCACCATGTGGAATGATATCTAGTAAGTTGTTCTAACTTTCGTGACGTTTAACAATCCACGTACCTTGAAGCTATTTGTGAGTTATGTGATTGCCTCTTTGTTTTTGAAGATTGTTTCCATGCATGTGTTGTGAGTAGGAAACCTTATTCCCTAGACTCTATCTCTAAGTCTAACCTCACCTATTTCAAACCCAACAGATGCCTCCTCGCCGCGCTCCTAAGGAACAGATGCAGCAGATGATGGAAGCTCAGGCTCAACTCATGCAAGTCATGACTCAGTTTCTTGCTAACATTTAGGGCAACAACAATAACAATAACAACCCTCCACCACCACCACCCCCTCAGGTCGACATGCTTGCAAGGTTCTTAACGCTTCGCCCTGCCAAATTTTCTCGTGCTGCTGAACCACTAGAGGCCGTAGATTGGCTTCGTTCTGTTAACAAGGACTTGGTGACAACTGGTTGCACTAATGCTGAAAAGGTCAGGTTTGCAGCTCATCTGTTGGAAGGACCAGCAGCAAGCTGGTGGGACACTTACCAGATCTCTCACCCCATTGAAGAAGTGACTTGGAACTCGTTCCAGGAAGGATTTCGGGCTGCACACATTTCTTCTGGTGTGATGGGTCTAAAGAAGAAAGAGTTCCGTGACCTTAGACAGAAGTACCGCAGCGTGTCTGAGTACATCGATGAGTTCACCAATCTGTCCCGCTATGCACCGGACGACATTGACACTGATGCGAAAAGGAAGGAGAAGTTCCTAGAGGGCCTCAACGATGAATTGTCAATCCCTCTGTCTGTTGCCTACACTCCTACCTTCCAGTCTCTGCTGGATCAAGCTATAACTCTTGAGAGCAAGATGAAGCAGTCTGAAAACAAAAAGAGAAAGCATCATGTTAGCAAGTGCCAAGAGCCTGTGCATAAGAGAAGCTTCCATAGTGGCAGTGGGAGTTCTAGATTTCACAAGAATGGAGGAAACAACCAATATAATAATAGTGGAAATGGGCATGAGCACCACAAGGCAAATGGTCACCACCATGATGGCCATAAGAGTCACCACCACCACCTTGGAAGAGGAAATGGTAACAATCATAGAGGCATCGATGGTTACCATAATGACAACAACCTTGCGAAGAAAGATCTAAACCAAATCGAATGCTTCAAGTGTCATGAGATAGGTCATTATGCAAAGGATTGCACGGAAAATGGGAATAATGGTCAGAACTCCAATGAGAATGGAAGAAACAGTAATAACAACGAGAACAACAAGCCTTCTATAGATCGAAGTAAAGTCCATTGCTTCAACTGTCGTGACTATGGACATTATGCCAACAAATGCCCAAAAGGGAATTCTTAAAGACACCAAGGGAACCTTGTTGATGCAATAAGATAGATAGATTCCTTTTAAGGGTGGTAGCACCTAAATGTATCCCGAACCCTTCTTTCTAGCCTCTACGAATCTCGGGACGAGATTCCTTTTAAGGGTGGTAGCCTGTCACATCCCAAAAATTTGGAATGTGAAAAATAAATAAAACAGGAACCATGTTAATTATATTGAAATTTCACAAGGAATTAAAAACCTTTTGCTTTATTCAAAAGCCTTATTAGAAAACCATTTTTTTTACTTTCTATTATTACTTGAAGAACTCAATTGAGAAAATAAGATTTCAAAAATACTATTGTGTTTTTAATTCAAATCCTATGCAAGCATATTCGCAAGGAAATATTTTACAAATGGTTTATATCAAATAAAGTTGCACTTCCAAAATTTTGTTAAAATAAAGTTCAAATATTAATATTAGAGTTTATTCTCTGATTTTAAAAAGAAATTATTTTGAAAACCCAAATTCTATTTTATCTTATGCAATAAAACCCTTAGATCAAATTTATAAGGCTTTATTAAAATTCTGGTTCAAATTATGAAAACATGTTTATTACTGTCCTAGTTTGTTCCTTTGAATTTTAGAAATTTTTTGCAATTGGTTTGAAGTCATTCGAACATCAAATGCAAAAGTTATGATTAAACAAAGAAAACAGAAAAAGAAAAAGAAGGAAAGAGAAGAAAAAAATAAAATATGAAAAGGGCCCCGGGGAACCCTTCGGCCCAGCAAAGGAAACAAGCCCGCGGCCCATCTATTCATTTCCGAACCGGTACCCTCTTTCTCTCTTCCTCTCACTGACAGGAGGGCCCCACGGTGCCACGTCACCGTCATCTTCAACCTCTCGCCGGATTTTTCTCCCGAGACACCGAGATTTTCTCCCATCAAATGCCCTTTAATTCCTGCCTTTTTCGACACATCACCACGCCTATAAGAAGCCCTCCCACTCCTCTCTGATTCCCCTCTTCTTCCTCTTGCAAATTCGCCGCCAGGTCGGTGAATTTTATCGCCGGAGTTCGCAACCCCCGACGATGAATTCCATCAATTCCGGCGAGGTAAAGCCACCCCAGCTCCTCCCTCTGGCCTTATCCTTCTCCCTTAGCTCCAGCGCATTCCCTGATGGCCTCCTCTTCTCCTATTTCGCAGGGAATCAACGCATCCATCTACACCTGAAGCTCGTCGTCGCACGCAAACTCTCCGGCCACGCCTCCTCGTCGACCCTGGATGAAATCGACATCAACGACGATGCCCCAGGTCTTCCCACGTCTCGCCGGTCCTTATCCACCTGTTTGCCAGCCTCAGGAAGGTCTAGAGCCCCGCCGGAGTCAACCCCCGAGCCGCTCCTCACCGCCGACACGCCGGAACCCTAGCCTCGCGGTGAGCCCTCCCCTCCTTCCTCTGCTGGCCGTTAGATCTAGATTCTATGGTCTGGATTAAATCACTAACTCAAAGAGGTATGCTCAGATCTGAGCCATCCAGATCTCTTTAGATCTGACGGCCGAAAACCGTGATCCACCTGAAGGGGTACGGGCCAATCAAAACAGAGCACGTGGCAGCTCTCTGTTAAATCAGAAATTCGAATTAGGATTTAAAAACAGAAATAGTTATAAACTTTGAAAATCAATATCTTCTGTTTTGTATATCCAAAAATTGCAAATAATATATCTATGAACTACTAAAAATGTGTAGAACACTATTCTGTAATATATTTGACTTTTGAACTAGTTAAAAACATTCAAATTTAAATATGTGAATTTGAGTATTTTTGACATAGTTCAAATTCTATAAATCCTTTTCAATTAATTCTTTTTGCAAATGGAACTTGTTGTTATCCTCTATCCAGTAGGATCACTGCACAAATAAATTGGACAAATTTTATCAAGTATTCAAATTCAAATGGAGATTTGAGTATTTTCTTCCTAGATTTAATTCTATAATTAATTTAGGCATATTTCCTTTTGCAAAATTGAATATCTTGATAATATAAAACCACCAGAACACTTCACATCCATATCTTAGGTATTCAAAGTCAAACTCCTTTAGCACATCCTTTTTGCAAGATTTGTGTTATTTGGGCACCTTGCAAATATCAATCCAAATTGCAATCATGCACTATGTGCTATTTGATTTTGTTCCACTATGCAAATGGTCTGAATGATCCTAAGTCCTATAACCATCTCTACCCTGACTTAGTGAAAAATCTACTCCCTATTCCTTGCCAAGTGCAAAACTATCAACTCCACCTCATCCAAATTCTACTAAGTGTTTTGACTACCCTATCCAACACTATGACATAGAAGCCTTCTCATATCTAGACCATGGAGAAGAAGTTGAAGAAAAGACAAGAAGCTGAAGGCAAAACAAGAAGATGAAGAGAAGACAAGGAGATGAAGGAAAAACAAGAAGATCAAGAGGAGAGAGCCCAAGTCAAGAAGATGAAAGAGATAGACCTCAAGACTTAGAATATATTCATCCAACTTCTCAAACCAAGCCTATGCTATTTTACTAAGTGTTTAACACTCCCTAAGCAACTTAGAAAACTCCCATCAATATTTAGAAGTCCTTGACTTAGCCATTCTCTCCATCCATATCAAGTCAACTTCATGCCACAATCTTGTCCAATTATCACTAAGACTTTGAAGACTAAGCTAAAAATAATAAGCATCCTGGCTTGTCTTTCTTGGTTATGTTGCCTTGAATGGCGTGTTTATGTTGTGTTCTTTTCTACTTTATAGTTGTACAAAGGACTACGTGTGTTGATTAAGAGAAGTACAATCTTCAGAAAGTTACTAAGGCAAGTATCATTTTTATGGTGTTTCCATCTTTTCTATACAAGTTTTGTGATTGTGAGTATAAGTGCGTGTGTAGGGTTAGGTTGTTATTGCATGTGTAGGAGGGTTGTGCTTTACAACGCAAACCCAACTAAATATCTTTATTGATCGATAGAAGATACAGTAGGAGTTGGTTGCTTAGCTATGCTTGTAGACAAAGATCGGATACTATATCAAGAGATTGGACTATTGAAGGGAAGGCTCTACCTTGATAGCAAAGTATGGATGGTGGACAACCTGCGTGGAATTAGTTTGAACACCCTTGGAAACGTAGATTTTTTTTTTAAGGGGATGAACTAGTTATATTTGTTGTCTTAAGGGTTTACTGCGGTAGGAGCAGTGTTACCTCTTATTCTAAATTGGGTTCACTGTGGCAGGAGCAGTGTTATCTTTTAATATTTGACTTGGGTTCACTATGGCAGGAGCAGTGTTATCCTTTAATATTTGACTTTGGTTCACTGTGGTAAGAGCAGTGTAACCTCTTTATGGTCCACTGTGGTTGGAGCAGTGTTACCCCTTATATGTATCTTGGTTCACTGTGGAAGGAGCAGTGTTACCACTTAGTTGTCACATGACCCATTGAAATTTTATAAGTTTTGTCCATCTGGAACATTGAGGAAGCACTAGGGATTACTACAAGTTTTGATGGGAAAGATTGAAGTCTTTGAAAATATCATGACACAATTTATAGCCTCGAACTCTACTTAGCCAAATATTTCTTGTGTAGATATGTGTCTATTTTATTTTCTTTCTTGTGACACTTGCCAATACAATTCAAAATGTATTGACCCTTCGTGGCTGTAACGTTTCATGTTGCAGATTTAGGTGACAAGTAAGGTACACCAGGGTTACGAGTCTATCCTCAACATGCTCGCCTGTGGCACATGAAGACGAAGGACTCCATGCTACTTTTGAATTTTGTTGTAAACTCTGATATTGAGATGGCCTTGCGCTATGCAAATTGTAAGGTTTCATTATGTAATTTTCTGGATCATACGGTGTAATAAAATGACCTTTATTTCTTGGTATTACATCTTAAACTGTGTGTGCTAGCGATTAATCCAGGGACTAGCACAGTAAAGCACAGGATCTCTACCTTAGAAAGGTGAGGTCGCTACAAGGCCAAGGCACTACAAGCACTTGCCCCCCGCGCCCAAAACCCTAGCTGGTCGCCGCCGCCACCATAGCAGCCGCTGACCTAGGCCGCCGCCGCCTAGCCGGCCGCCGCCTAGCCGGCCGCCGCCCTAGCCGCCGCCAGCCACCCTTGTCAACATCGCCTCGCTATTGTCGACATCCTCTCTCTCTCTCTCTCTCTCTCTCTCTCTCTCTCTCTCTCTCTCTCTCGGAGTGCTGCTCGTCTTCTTCCCCGATTCCATCGGTGACGTGGAAGCGCTGCCGGATATTCGCTAACATATTCTGCGTAGTCCGTGTGCTTGATCACACGTTCGACGTGGTGACGCCAAGCTCGTACGTGTGGATACCATCGGAGGTGTTGCACATGCGACACTAGATCGTGGGAGCTGAAGGAGGATAATACATCTTCTCGCTACTAACCGAGGTTAGTTGCGGGAATTGACTCATGTCTACATCAACCTCGTCATCGATAAACTCTTCCGCTAGTTCGATCACACGAGGTATTTGATCTGTTACCTTCCCCTTGCAAGCTTGATCTTGGTTTAAGCGCTAGAATTTTTTTGTTTTGGGTAGCGCGGTTCCAAACAGTATGTACATACAAATTGCTCTTTGATTTTTAGAAGGGGTTAAACCTGACAATTTCTTCACTAAATGGGGTAATGAAGATGAAAAAATGGTCAATAGGGTAATAAGTGTAAAAAAATATTAAACTAGGGGTGAAAACTAGGATTTACTCTTAAAAATCATATTGTTAAGTGTTAAAAAGTTATGAAAATAACTATAAAAATAGTTAATGATGTAACCTACAAGCATGCAAAATTTTACTATAAAATTCTTTATATTGTGGGCTACATAAAAGTAACAAAATCTAATAAATTTATAGATGTGAAAGTATACATAATCAGCTCTAGACGATTTGTCAGCTTTGCGTATCCCAAAATACATATTTGAACACTTTTTTTTGCATGTTTATGGGATAAATAGTTGGCTACACACGATTTTTTTAGACTCGGTATGATTTGTTTTTTGAAGGGATCACTGGTATCCATGTGCAATAAAATTTTCACTTACATGAAACCAATAGTATACTTCCTTCGTTCGAGAATAATAAGTGTATTTCTATCTTTCCCTTAAATCAAACTTGTTAGAATTTGAGCAATGCCATAGGGAAGGTAGCAGCATTAATGGCACTAAATTTGTACAACTAAATCTATCTTAAAATGTGGTTTCATGATATACCAATCTGACATCATATATGTTGCTACTATTTTTTTATAAATTTTGCCATATTTATAAATTTTTAACTTAGAGCAAAATACAGATGTACACTTATTTGTGGATGAAGTGAGTGTATCTGAAACATGGAGGAGTATATACTTTTGTGTAATAAAGTTGAGTATTGGGATGGCATATTTGGATCACCGGGGTATGCAACAAAGTAGGCAAATGATCTTATTGAAAACTCTCTTTTTTTAGAAATTATTGAAAAGTCTATACAGGAAGATATAGAGATGCTCCTAGACTTGCTCTTAGGCCTCAGTTTAACGGGTAGCTTGGTGACATGAAGAGGTCCATGTTTAAGCTCCAACTTGACTGCGAACACTAGGACATGGTTGGACAAGTTCGTGAGGAAGGAGGTATTGTCGTGTTGACCCAAGAGAGATGAAAATGTGTTGCAATAGGAGGAGGAACTCGAAAGAGGGAGGAGAGGAATGGAATGGAGCGGAAAGTTTTGTGGAAAAACCTAAAATGGAATGGAAATACAGAAACAGAAATGAAAAGGAAATTCTTTTGGCTGGAACGGAAAAGAAATTATGTTTTTCGGTGAAACAAACACGAAAATGGAATTTCTGTTTTTGTCGAGTACGGAGTTCTCATTTTAGGATTGGTGTGCATGGCCCATTCCAACATGCTCAATATGTGACCCTGTCAAGCCGAACAACCAAAAAACCAAACTAGAAGCTAGCTACCATGTAATCCCTTGGTGTGTTTGAGAAGACTCCCACGGTTCGTCCCTTCACCTAGTCCGTAGTCGATCAAGCAGTCTTTGTTAGGGTTAGTGAATAAGTTTTGTCTTTTTTGCTGGAGGTTTTCTTCATGAGATGCTTTCACTATATTTGGTTATCTATTTCTTATTTGCCTTCAAGGTTTCTATGTGTTTCCGTTTCCGCTGAAAAAAAAACAAATGTCGCACCACTTAGTCCTGTCAGTTTTTTGTTGCGTTTTCATCCCTAGATTGCACTCGACAAGTACTACATTAGGAGGATGCGAGGGCGTGAGCCGCCATTGCGCTGGAGCGGTGGTAGAGATAACTGGGGGCAAAACTAGACCTTGGCCACGAGAATTTTTTTGTATGCCTATAAATTGGCAAAGCCTAGTCTATTGACAACACAATCTACAACTATCCTTCAATTTGTCCCACCAATTTTTTTTCTTAGCCGCCACTGGAACACGATATCACGAAAAATTGACAGATAAATTGCTTGAGTGATAGAGATCTTTTTCCTTTAATTTAATACTAAAACCCAACAATCTAAAGATAAGATTAATAGTTTTTTTTAGAGAATTTTGGCACTTTATTGATCACAGCAAATCATTACAAAGTATCTCTCGAATACACTCCGGGGGTACATGACGAAAGATAGTAAAAACCAAAGTGTTCAGAACGTCTAGCTAGCACATGTGCCCACTCATTTAACTACGAGAGACATGAAAGATAGAACAAGAAGCAAAGGAATTCACCATCTTCTTCACATCTTGAATCACCACTCCCAGGTATGAGCGATCTTGGATAGAAGCCTTGATACGTTGTATACCACTTAAAAAGGCAATCTAAAGCCACCATAACATGTTCAAAACCTTCCTCGCCTGTGATAGCCAATGCCAGCCTCATAGCCAAAGCTTCTATGAGTTCTGGCGTTGTAACCACATGAAAGTACCTCACTGCAAGTAGTTAAGCATTCACCTATGTGATTTCTAATCACAACGCCAGCTCCCATCCGCTGGGGGGTCTTGAACATGACTGCATCAACGTTTATAAGCATTGTACCTTCTCGCGGCGGACTCCACTTTGGTGAAGAAGAATTGGAACCACACATGTGGTTAGTAATAGTTTTAGTCAAGTGCGGCTCAATCATGGTGGTATAAGCCTTGATCTGCTCGGCCAGCTGACGCGGGTCCTTCATCTGATCATTATTTCTGACCCTGTTCTATGCGTTCAAAAGGTGCCGAATGCCATCCCTCGGCGAGAATTGAGATACAAAATCAAATATCCATGCCTTCTGTTTGACAAAGCTCCTTTTGCACAATTTAACAGTGAGAGAGAATTTCAATTTTCGCCACACATCTTTAGCATACAGGCAAAAAAGCAAGGTGTGCGCCGCCGGTTCAGAGTGGCCACAATAGACACATGCATCAATAGATGTGATGTGATGATGCACAACTTGTTGGCCAGATGGCAAGCAATGGTGGGCGAAACGGCAGAGTGAACTTCATCTTCCCCGGTGTTGTGATTGCTCAAAGCTTCTTTCATAGTGCAACTTCGTCGTCCGAGTTTGAGGAACGACTAGCTTTAGTTTGCTTCGGAACAAATGAAATTAATAGTTGTGAACAATCGCGAACTATTACACTATCTTTCCTCTGTTCTGAAATTTTAAAGAATTTACAGTTTGATTTGGCTAATGATTTGATATTTAACTGTGTAGTCTAAAAATACTACTCGTTCAGGTCGTCATTGGTAATACAAATCGTTTTCCTTAAATTAAGTGCAAAAATCATGTAATCTAAATACAATCTGAAACCATCAATGAAATTCCTTTATTTTGTGACCCAGATATTTGAAGGCGCGGTTTTGCAATCCTTTGACATCTCTAATTCATGTTGTCCAAATATGTCTTGACTTGCCATCCTTCGATTGGTCCCGTCGAGAACTCTAGATGATGGAAGCCCGAAATATTGGCCGTATGTATAATGGACTGGACCCAGCAATTAAAGAAAAATTAACGGCAGCGTCTAGTTTTCCGCTCACGTCCACCGTCATCAACACCCTGTAAAACCGGGACGACCTTCTCCCTCTCCTCCATACCCTTCGTCCCTCTCCCAGCAGCCTCGGCGGCTGCACATCAAGTCTATCTACCGTGCACCTTTGAGATTGAAGCCTGCGGCTGCGGCTCCAGCGTGTTCCAGTTCCACGGAGGCCGTCATGCTTGGCTCGCCCGCGGAGGAGAATCCGCCACTGAGGCGTCCCATTATGTCCTCGGGTGCTTCTGCTGGCGGCTACTATCCGTACCCGTACTCCATGGCCTCGGTCCCGACGGCAAGAACAATGAGCCCGGTCGCTTCCTACCCTACCTCTCCGTCGCCGGCCGTTTTTGGGGCCGCCTCGTTTTCCGCCCCCGATGGATCTGTCCCCCCTTCTGCGTACAAGCCTCCCGTTGTCAATGCCAAGACCCCCGCCACCATATCGAACGCTTCTGCTGTGCGCGATTTTCTCGCGGCCGCCGTCGCCGCGTCCAGGTCCAGGGCGGCGGCACCGAAGCAGCCGGCTTTGCAGGCGTACGGCCGGGACATGACGGCCGCGGCCGGCAAAACTGATCCAGTGATCGGCCGCGATGACGAGGTCGATCGCCTCGTCTGCATCCTCTGCCGCCGGACCAAGAACAGCGCCGTGCTAGTTGGGGCACCAGGGGTCGGCAAGACGGCTATTGCCGAGGGCCTCGCCCAGCGCATCGCGGCTGGGAATGTCCCTGCCGCGCTTGCTGGAGCGTGCATTGTGGAGGTCGATCTTGGAGCCATGGTGGCCGGGACCCAGTACCGAGGCATGTTCGAGGAACGTCTCAAGAATATGATCAAGGAGGCGGAAGATGCAGATAGTAAGGTGATTCTGTTCATCGACGAGGTGCACATGCTTGTTGGCGCCGGGAAGTGCGCTGGCGGCAGCATGGACGGCGCCAACCTGCTGAAGCCGGCATTGGCCCGTGGCCGTGTCCGCTGCGTGGGTGCTACGACTTTTGATGAGTACTGTAAGTACATCGAAAAGGATGCCGCATTGGAGCGGCGGTTCCAGATGGTGCATGTGGAGGAGCCCAGCACAGAAGCAACCATTGCCATTCTGCAGGGGCTAAAAAGGAGGTATGAAGAGCACCATGGTTTGAGAATTGAGGATGCTGCTCTTGTTGCTGCTGCACAGCTTGCTGGCCGCTATATAACTGGTGAGGGATCTTAACCTTGTTTCAATCTTGTTTACATTTGTCTCCTTGTTACTGCATTAATATGCCAGTTGAGGTTGGGATTGGGTAGCATATACACAATGATTTTTTTCATTCCAAAAGGCAATAGAAGTTATGAGAATTCAGGATCTACTTGAACACGCTAGTGGAAGATATGAGATAGACATTTCAACTTGTTCACATCTGAACATATAATTGGAAATAAGAAGCTCTTCAGTTTTCCTATTATTTAACTATGTAGTCTAACTTGTAGCAAGTATTCAGATGATCCAGTGGTTAACAGCATTACCGTCTTATATAATCTCTACTTAGAAATAGCATACACGTGTGGTGACATAATAAAATGCAATTAATTACTGCAACAGTGGCATGGGTACTGAATTATAATTATATTCAAAATCTAATTTGTTTCTGAGCTAATCTGCAAAAAGACCTTTTTTGTGAACCGTATTGAGATCGTCTATTATTATGTCAATAGATGGGGTAACAAGACAGTTAGATTACATGTTACTTTGTCTGTATGTGTGCTATTTGTTAACCCTACCAATCTCAGAGTCTTGAGCTCTTCATGAATCAAACAAGAGTTTAACACACCTAGTCATGTAGAAAGTACAGTGAAAATAAAAGATAAAACAAAGAAAATAGACTGTTCATTCTTTTTGCAATCAAATAGGGTAATTAATCAATTGGTCATAGTCAAATTCCTGCCCTGATGTGCATCTTTGGATTACGCTGTCACTTCATACTTTCAGTATATACATTAAGGTTTTGTTATGTTGGGCAGTATAATTATAGGGCAATAGTGATCATACATTCCTACTAGCTTTGACCTCTGTGTCTTGTGATTACAATGTGCACAGATTGAGCAAATTTGTGGTAGTGTCTAGAGTAAATGGAGCAAAATTGTAATGCTCCCATCGAGCTGCATGCATGTGTGTCAACTGAATGTTGGAGAAAATTAATGGATTTTACTGTTGCCTGTAGGTCGTCAGTTTCCCGATAAGGCAATTGATCTCATTGACGAGGCGTGCTCTACCACAAGGATGCAAATTGACAGCAAAAAGCAAGTGATCGCAGCACAAAGTAGCTATGCAGTAGTAGTGAAGGAAGGAATTCTTGAAGCAGATCATGTTGCACAAGTAGGCATTTCTTAATGGCTCCTGGCTCCTTTGCTATTATTTCCATTGTGTCACTGTGATTTCTTTTGTGAATTTTTTCCATTGTTTCAACACTATCTGTTTGTTATTTGAAGGTTGTGAGTCGGTGGACAGGAATTCCTGTCACTACGCTTGATCAAGAGGAGAAATATAAGTTAATGTACCTTGCTGACAGATTACATGAGCGAGTCGTTGGCCAGGATGAAGCGGTCAATTTGGTCGCGCAAGCGGTCTTACGCTCCAGAGCTGGTCTTGATCAACCTGGCCAACCGATAGGATCTTTCCTGTTTCTAGGACCGACCGGTGTTGGAAAGACTGAGCTTGCGAAAGCTATTGCTGAGCAGTTATTTAACAGTGAGAAAATGTTGGTTCGCTTTGACATGTCTGAGTATGTTAACAGTGGATCTGTGTTGCGCCTTATTGGAGCACCTCCAAGGTTTGTATATTATGCTCTTTGTCCACATTATATTTTCATATTTGTTGTCTGGTTTTAATGCTTCTTTTGTAACATTGTACAGCTATAATGGTCATCAAGAAGGTGGACAACTAACTGAAAAAATTAGGAGGCGTCCGTACAGTGTCATTCTTTTTGATGAGGTGGAGAAGGCAGATTCCTCGGTGTTCAATGTTTTTCTTCAGATTCTTGATGATGGTATGTTGACTGATGGTAAAGGCCGGACTGTGGATTTCAAGAATACCATCATCATTATGACCTCAAATCTGGGAGCAGAGCACCTGACGGCAGGAATGAATGGACAAACCACAATGGAAGCTGCACGCAGTCTTGTTATGCAACAGGTTTGTGAACTAACCTTTTTTTTAAGGCTGCAGTAGGTACCATCTGACTGCCGTATGTACTGTTTGTTTGAGCAGGTTCAGAAACACTTCAAGCCTGAGCTTCTCAACAGATTGAGTGAGATGGTGATATTTGAACCGCTTTCGCATGACAAACTGAAGGAGGTTGTTGCGATCCAGATGAAGAGTATTGTTGCCAACTTAGCTGACAAGGGCATCTCTCTAACTGCAAATAATGCCGCGCTGGATGTTATTTTATCAGAATCGTACAACCCTGTAAGTGAAGTTCATTTTCAACACCGCTGGGTGATCACGCTTCTGTAGTCGTCGCATAACCAGGAGGTTCTTACTCTCCATTATGTATGTTTTGGTAACCATGCTTATGCCCCTCGCAGATGTATGGTGCAAGACCTATTGGGAGGTGGGTGCACAAGAATGTGATGACAAAGCTCTCCGAGTTGCTGGTCAAAGGAGACGCTGGCGAGGGGTCCATAGTTTCCATTGATGCTACGGCTGACAAGAAGGGGCTGAAGTATTTAGTGGCGAAGAAGAAGGTAGCAGATCCGCGGGGCAAGAAGTCAATGATGGAGCTTCTCACTGATTCCGACGACAGCAGCGATGATGTGGTCGAGGTCGCTCCCCTAGCAAAGAAGGCGAAGGTGTTAAGGTTCAGCACACCAGCAGATGGCAAGTGGCTGAGCTAGTCTGGTCACTAGTGCTTTGGCAAGCAAAGCTGCTTCTTTTCTTCGTTTGTGTGTTGGCAATAACCAGCAGCAAGATTATGTAGGCAGTTGGTTTAGATATTTACCACGTTATCACTAGTGTACGTTTGTTCCCGACCTATGACTTCAATCTAGTGCGTCGTTTATATAGTAGCTTTAATCTAAGTCGATTTGGTATGAGACGGTACATTCTATGTACGTTGTTCAGTGCTTATCTAGACATATTCCTCGATTACTCGAGCCCGTTGCTTTCTTTTGTTTCTATAGTATTACTTTATTTTTTTCTTCATTTTTGAGCCTATATCCCGCTGAACACATGTGCAAAACTTAGAGCATCTCAGTTTGTGTGACCGACTCGCCCCGCTGAAATGGGTTTTTGTCCAGCACGGTGTCCTGCTACCTAGCCTGTCATCGAGACTATGGCTAGATAGATTTATGGAGCTTGAGCCGGCTGGTCGGCTTAATGAAAGACAACGCCGGTTCTTCAGGCGCGGCGACGGGCGACGCGTCTCGTCGTTGGTTTGTCTCGCCTTTCCCCACGCGGTGCAGGAATCTAAAGCGCCAGCGTAAATGAGCACCAGCCTCCTCGCCTACCTCCGGTATAAAATCACCACGCCATTACACTTCATTGGCACTCGCTACTTTCCTCGCCACAAAACCCTAGCATTCTGCAATGTCGTGGTGCTGTAATGGAGCAGCGACAACGAACGGGTTTAGCCCATGCAATATGATCGAGGAGGAGGCATGGGCGCTCTACTGCGCCCACTACCTGACGCCACGGGACATACGTGGCTCACCAACGGGCGGCGCTGAGTGCGGGCCGCGTAGGCATCCCGCCTGCGCCGACATCACATAGCCACCAGTGGTGGGTGGACATCCACACCCATTGTGCCACCCTGACGGGTGAGGAGTGCATGTCCCTTCAGTGGCACACCGACAACATCAACGCATGGGAGACATTCTTCAGGCAGAGTCGGGAGCTCGAGCTGGTGCAGCATGATGGCGGCGCAGTTCCGCTGCCGCACAAAAACCATGCAGGGAGGGAGTGGTTCTAGGGTGTGTCGGGTCAAACATGCCCCTACGTGCTCATCCCATCAAGCCCGGCGGTCCACGCCTGGTGATGCCGCCACCACTTCTAGGCTGGTGGGCAGCGAGCCAGCCACCGCCTCTGTGCCGGTGGGAACCGAGGAAGACCTTGTTGTCACCATCCTCGGAGCCATCTTAGTCTCGCTCCACCCTGACGTCATCCTCTCCAGTGGCCACCTCGTCGCACATCCCAATCACGAGGTCAAGGAAGAGTCATCGATGCCACCTAGGACGCGCATGGACGAACGCGACGGTCCCTTAGCAATATAGGAGCTGGCAAGCCAGCCTTCAATGCCGTAGTAGCCTCTCCGGCCGAAGGAGGAGCACGTCAACATGGAGCCGCTGATGGCGGCTTCATCAAGGCGGCAATAGCTTCTTCATTCCACCGACGACCCCGAGGATAGCCCCAACTTCTTCAAAGTGCTCCTAGACTACATGAACGACTATGGCGCCTGGGCGGCGCCTCTCTTCATCGACATCGAGCAATCTATGCGTGACTCTAGCCCCTTCATCCACCTGAGGGCAGCGAAGGCACGAGCACTAGCGCAAGACCGAGCCACATCAAGAAGGTGGAGGAGGACGAGATGAAGAGGAGAGGCTCTGGCAAAAACCTACAAATGGTTCCACTACCGCGGCACCAATGATGTGTAGATTTAGTTGTTTTTTCTTTTAAATTTGTAATATATCACCAAATCTTGAATGAAATATGTAAATTTAAGTTTTAGATTGCATTTTGGGGGCGTCGTTTGGGGGTCGCGGCTGGGTAGATGCATGCCCCAAAATCGGCAACACACGTTGATGCCCCACGTTTGACCTTTTCGACGATCCTACCGAACACCGTATGGGGGACGCGGGTGGAGATGCTCTTATATAGTCCAATACAAGAGCATCTCCACCTAGAGAACACATATTCTCCTTTACATCATGCTTCTTCAGTTAAAATCAACAACTTACATAGGTCAAACCAACAGCTTACATAGGTCAAATACCTTAGAGTGAGGCACAAACTTTGATATTGGTTTTGACTAGGGTTGGAAATAAAGAGCAACTCTGGCAGATCCAGGATAACAGGTCAAACCCAGATATTTCCAGTACTGGTCAAAAAAAGATGCACCGCATAGATAAAAAACGCTAAAACTGCAAAATATAATCAATCTAATACCCCATAAAACCACTTTTACAGTCAATTTTGGGGTGAACTTGATAAATTTAATGCTCCCACCGGTGCCGACGACTCCCAAACTAGATTCTATGACGAGGAGCCTCGATTCTAGCATTAACCTTCATTTCCTAGCTTGCAGGTTTGATTCTGACCGATTTACCGAGAAATTGGTCCATGAAACAGCCGATTTCGGTCCGCGTGCTGGAGGTCGAGAGCTCATCGAGGAGGAGGCTAAAGGCGGGAGAGCAGATTAGGATTGTAATTTTATGATTAGGATTGTAATTTTCTATATAAATATACAACCAATGAAAGACTCATGTTTGGTCAATTCTCTCACATGCTATCATTTTAACAATCCTACATTGCTTCTGCTCCCAACCCTAGCCACTGTCGTCCCCCTACAACCCCAGCCGGCCATCGCCGCCCCTCCCCCTCCTCTCCCCTCCTTCCACCATGGCTGCTCTCTGATACGGGCAGATAACCACCCAGTTGGGAATCCCAAGAGGAAGGTATGATGAGCACAGTAGCAAGTCTTCCCTCAGTAAGAAACCGAGGTTTATCGAACCAGTAGGACAAAGCCAAACTTCAGAAGGTGATGCCCGCTAGCTTCACGACAGCTCCGAACAATTTATAAGGCGCCTCGTCCAGGGCTTTGCTTTGCACCAGCAGCAAGGTGGAACCTGCACACAACACAACCAAGAACTTTGCTCCCAACTTACGATGAGGTTGTCAATCTCACCGGTTTGCTGTAATAAAGGGTTGAGCGTATCGAGCGGAAAGCAATAGTAGTATGCGAAAAAGTAAACAATGCGAGTAAAAGTAAATAGTAATAGCAATGTAAAGGAAATTGGACCGGGGTCCACAGTTCACTAGTGGTGTCTCTCCATATGATAAATAACGACATGCTGGGTAAACAAATTCAGTTGGGAATTTGATAGAATAAAGATAATGTGCATATGTCACGAGGATCACTATGAGATTTACTCTTGGCATTACAACAAAATACATAGACCGCCATCCAACTGCATCTATGACTAATAATCCACTCATGGGGAATCATCCGAGGACCCCTTGAGTATTAAGTTGCGAACAACAGATAACTGCATTAGGCAAAGTGTGTAATGTAAACAAAACGAATGTCCTTGGACACAAGATTGTTGTTTTCTCCCTAGTGGCAATAGCACATCTACAACCTTAGAGGTTTCTGTCACTCCCCAAGATTAAATAGAGGCATGAACTCAACTATCGAGCATAAATACCCCCTCTTGCAGTCACTAGTATCTACTTGGCCAAGATATCTACTAACAATGGAGAGCATGCAAGATCATAAACAACATAGAGATAACATAAGATAAAATTCAGAATATCAACTTAACATAACACCAATATTTATCGGATCCCAACAAACACAACATGTAGAATTACATAAAGATGATCTCGATCATTTAGGGCAGCTCACGAGATCTAAACATGAAGCACATGGTGGAGAAGACAACCATCTAGCTACTGCTATGGACCCATAGTCCAAGGTAGACTACACACTCATCACGCCGGAGGCAAGCATGGCGATGAAGAAGACCTTCGGTGGCGATTCCCCTCTCCGGCAGGGTGCCGGGAAGAGCTTCTGGACCCTCTCGATCTCGGGTCGATGACAGTGGCGGATCGCGATGTGTTTCTGGAAAATTGATCAAGTCCTTAGGTTTTTCCCATCGAGGGGACTTTATAGGCAAAGGGGCGGCATCAGGCGTGGGGCCAGGCGGCCTCACCACCATGGGGCGCGGGCCAGGGGCTGGCAGCTTGTCCTTCATGGAATAGCAAAACATAAATGCATAGGACACCTTCAAGTTTAAAAGTGCGACTAGATACAAATAATTTAAGAACAAGTGAAACCAAAATCATGAGTCAATCAATGATAAATTTGGGACAATGCACATTATACTCAGAATGGCAACTATGCTCTCTTAGATGGTGCAAAAAGGTAGAAGGTGGAGACTCAACATAAAAGTAAAAGAAAGGCCCTTCGCAGAGGGAAGCAGTGATTGCAAGTTTTATAAACCTTCAAAAATTATGGTACTTACTAGCTTTGAGCTCTCATTGCCCCCATCATAGGCATCTTGAATGGTTAAAGTTAATGCGAGTATAATTATGAAGCATATGCTTGACAAATCATAAGTTGAAAACCTCATGTCCCGTGAAGTATGAATACCCAAACCTCATGCTACTCGACTTAGAGTCCCAAGCAAGCTCTTGTCATTGTAAGTATATGCGTATCATCGAGAACCGCCAACGGGGTACCTCCGTGCCCGATGACATGGAACAAGCCCACATCAAAATGACAGGACAAACAGACAGAACACCTCAGCATCTCTTTTATTTACCATTGGTATAGCTTTTTATTTTGAGATGCGTCGTCGAATGTCCACTATGGGCATGCTGTAAATTTCCACCATGAATTATGCATGGCTTAGATTAGCGGCCCAGGCGTTTCTCTACACATATAAAAACTCCATGATCCCGCAAGATTCCCAACTTGTTTCACATCGCGAGTATCCATAAACAAAAGATCACGATATCAACTCAAATAAGAAGTGCAGTGTTGAAAGCTTACCCCATGACGGCATGGTTTGGCTAGTTTCCAACTTACAACTTGCAAGCATAACAACTCAACATAAGAGAGCCACAATGTCAAATTTTTAAAAGCGATAAAAGTAAAGTGTGCCATCAGGTTCGTGAGAGCTTTACTGACTAATTTTCACATAACACCAAAAAGAGTTTAATTTGAAGGATAGATAAAAGCAAGTCAAATGTACTTTTGAATAGCAAATTGCTAATAGGTATGTATGGTGGACACATTGGAATAACTTGGTTTTTGGGAGTTGGATGCACGAGTAGAGCTCATACTCAGTACAAAATGAGGGCTAGCAAAAGACTAGGAGCGACCAACTAAGAGAGCAATAACGGCCATAATCATGCAAAGCGACAAAAACATCATTGAGAGAAGCATAAAGTGGCATCAAAAGTCAAAAACTAAATGATCATAGAGGCTTATGGCGACTTTGTATGAGTCCAACATGTTGTAAGCATGCGCCAAGTCAACCCAAATAAAACATCAAGGAGAAAACCATATTAATGCTTCCATAAAATAAAAACAACGCATGATTTTTTCAAAGGCTCATTAAGCAATCTCAGTCATTTGAGACAAGTCATGCTATAGCAAAAATCACTAAGCATACTATCAAAATGACATCAAGCATGACATGCAAAAGCCTAAGCCGCAGTCTAAACAAGCTCCTTTTTGTACCAGTTTTTTGCATGAAACTTTTTCTCTTTTCCAACACTATTCCAACCTTTTTGAAACAACTCTTTTGATGAATACCAACATAGACCATACGTCCAAATACACCTTGATGCAAAGATATAACAAGATCTGAACAAAAATCAAGGCAAAAAATGAAAGCTAAACGCAATTCTAGAAAAAGAGAACACTCGTTGAACGATAAGAGTGAAAACAGAGTGTTCTTGGCAAATGAAAAACGAGTACATCTTCTCCAAAAGAAATTTATTGGGGTCCAACCATTTCTTGCAGCAAACAAAACTAAACAAAACTGAAAACTAAAGACGCTCCAAGAAAAACGCATAGTGCATGAAGCAATAAAAATATAGTGTTTTGAAAGGTGACCTGATTTTTGCCGATGAAGAAGGGGTGCCTCGGGGGCATCCCCAAGCTTTGATGCTTGTACCTCTTGGATATTTCTTGGGGTGCGTGGGCATCCCCAAGCTTGAGCTTTTGTCCATTCTTCAACTCATCTCATCATTCTCCAATCCCTACACTTGAAAACTTCCTTCATACAAAACTCAACACAATTCTATTAGCAACATTAGTGTAAGCATAATAACGAATCAACCCTTTTTGGTTCATATTTAAACTCAAAACCACCACATATAAAGCATATACTACTGTAGCAACTTCCCCAAAAGTTCCGTGATCAAAAGAACTCAAAAAAAGCGATTAAGAGGCAAACACAAATAGTGACAGAAATCTGTCAAAACAGAACAGCTGACAAAGACTGATATTTTCAAACGTTTTCTGTTGCTCAAATCAAAAAGTGTAAAACTAATGAAAGTTTGGATATAACCTGGGTCATACGCACAAAAAATAGCAGGTCAAAAAGATATTCTGAGAATTTTCACGAATTTTTATGGTGCAGCACCGAAATCTGTTTCAGGACAGCAACATCCCCAAATCTTACCTCACTCAAATTAGAGGTTTCTCTTGGCACAAAAATGAAATAAAAAGGATAAGGAGCGGTTATTACAGTAGTAATAACTTCCAAGACTCAAATAAAAGAAAAATAACTGAAAGTAAAACATTGGGTTATCTCCCAAGAGTGCTTTTCTTTAACGCCTTTGAGCTAGGCGCAGAAAGTGCAAATCAAGTAATATCAAGCGATGAAGCATCAAGTTCATAATTTGCTCTAAGAATAGAGTCAAAAAGTAATTTCTTCCTCTTCCTAGGGAAGTGTTCCATACCTTTCTTGAGTGGAAAATGATATTTGATGGTGCCTTCCTTCATATCAATGATGGCACCTACAGTTCAAAGAAAGAGTCTTCCCAAAATAATAGGACATGAAGCATTGCATTCAACATCCATAACAAGAAAATCAATGGGAACAAGGTTATTGTTAACCATAATAAGAACATCATTAATTCTTCCCAAAGGTTTCTGCTTAGCAACATCAGCAGGAGGGATATCAAAATAACACTTTTCAAGCGGTGGTAAATCAAGCATATCATAAATTTTTCTAGGCATAATAGAAATACTAGCACCTAGATCACATAAAGCATGGAAATCAAAACCATTAACATGCATATCAATGATGGGTTCCCAATCATCTTCTAACTTCTTGGGAATAGAAGCTTTTTGCTTCAACTTTTCATCCCTAATTTTCATGAGAGCATTTGTAATATGATTTGTAAAAGCAATATTTAAAGAACTAGCATTGGGACTCAAAGCAAGCTTTTGCAAGAACAAAATAACTTCAGATATATTGCAGCCATCAACATCAAAATTATTAAAAGAAATAGAGCTGTCATCTCCCACACTCCGAAAAATTTCAGCACTCTTTTGAGAAAAAGTTTTTGTAGTTTTGGGCTTTTTAGTACAAGGAGTGGGAGTTTTCTCTACACCAATCAAAGTAAGAGGATTGCTAGCATTTGGAACAACATCATTAGAGGTGGTAATAGTACATACCTTCATCTTTCTAGCCATCTCATCTTCTCTTTCCCACCTGGCATGCAATTCTGCTAACATCCTAACATTTTCATCAATTTTAACTTGGATAGCATTAGCAGCGGCAAAAGGATCAGGCTTAGCGGACATTCTGTGTAACATCCCATGTTTTTAATATAGTAAATTTGCATCATAAGCATCATCTAAATTTCACTCTGAAATTTTTGCATTTGAATATGAAATGGAAACCCTGAAATTGAACCGAATTCAGTCCCTCTTCAAGTAGTTACAAAATGAGTTCAACTTTTTCAAACTTGTCAAACAAGAGCAGCTTGAGCTTTTGCTATTTAGCAGGAAAGCCCCTGAAGATTTTCATAAACTCTTGAACAAGTCTAACTCACAAAATATTGCAAACTTGTGCTGTTTCAAAAATTTCGGAGACAACCCCGAAGCCAAAGGGGCTTTTTGGAAATACTCGTTTGTCTTCTTCGTGGAGTACCTGCGTGGAGGCTCCCAGGTGCCGCCGTGGCCACCTCCTGCTTGCCACACATACCACCAAGGAGTTCCCCTGGAGAAGCCCAGCGATGCCACGAGACGTCCTCCCCCTCCTCTTTCTCTCTCTGGCTCGATTCTCTCTCTCTCCCGTGAACACCCTCTCAGAGACCGAACGTACCACCATGGCCGCCACCTAGGGCCATCGTTCCATGCCCCCCTGCTCCTCCGAGGTGCTGAGAAGGTCCCCGTCGCCGTCCTCTGTCTCCCCGTTGAAGGAATTGAAGCCCCGCGCCCGGACTCACCACCGAATCGCCGGATTCCTCGCCGGAAACTGAGCTCCTCCGCTGCCGAATTCATCGCCGCCGGCCCTCCTCCGGCCAAGCCGACCTCCCCGGCGGGTTCCCGGTGAGCTTCCGGTCCTCCTGGACCCTTCCCCCGTCCCCTTCCCGCGCCGTAGCGCCGCCCATAGCCGGTCGCCGCTGGCGCCAGAGAAGAGGTCGGGCTGGGTCTTTGACCCAGTCAGACCTAGCCAGCGTGGCCTGGCATATGGGCCTTGGGCCCCAGTAGTCAGTGGCCCTGGGTCAAGTTGACCCAGGTATCAAAAGTTCCTGCGCCCTGTTTTTGTTTCCAGAAAATTCAGAAAAATGCCTAATCTTGTAAAATGCATATCCATTGATCTGTTAGCCAGAATAATGTGTATGACCTATCAAAATGTTTAGAAAAACATGCTCTACATTTTAGTATCAAATTCATGCATTGTTAATCAACTTGAACCTTATACAAAAGTAGAAGAACTAATCAAACCCCTTTACTCCGATTTAGGGTTCGTCGGAGTGCAAACCCTAGAGCATCTGAACTTCTCTCAATTTGATCCTTGTATCTTAGGGTTTATTTTGTGCATTATAAACATATCATATCATCATGCTTGATTGTGCATCGATGCATTATTTGAATGTGTTGTTTCCTTTCCGGTGTTTCTTCCTCTCGGTAGAATCCGAGACCGCGACCGAGATCAACGCCCATACTGATCAGATCAACTACATCAAAGAACAAGGCAAGCGTAAACCCTTTCATGCATTTCTAATCCTATGATTTACAAATGTTTCGAGCCTCCACCATATCTGCATGCGTTCAACTGTCTTTTATCGAAACTTAGAGTAAACCTATTCTGATGCATGCCCTGCTATTGTCAACTATATATCCATGATCCATTTGCTCCTAGCATGACTAGGTTCTGCTTTTGCGTCACCAGAAATTTACTATTCTATGCTTAGCCATGCTTAGCATTTACTGTTGCAATTCCAGTACTTGGGCTTGAAGCTTTATATGAATCTAGCATGATAGCTTGTCGTGGTAATTGTGGTGAATTGGTGAAACTTGCCAATAGGCCTGGATGAGCCGCCATGCGGGTTGTAGTTGTTTGACTCATTCTCGCCGCCCTAGGACCTGAGTTCTTGTCTCTTGATCCAAGATGAGCGTACAACCGCACGTGGAGGTATGGGACTCCCGTCGACTGAATAACTTGCTTAGACTTATCCATGAGCTACCTAGTTTGGGCTTTCCATTTGGCATATGCATTGAAAATGTTTTGGAAAGAGGAGGAGGTGCATCATACAGGAATGCTGCCGAGGTTGCTTGAGGCGGATTCCTCTGGTAAACCAACCTCACCATGCAACAAACGGTTCTGCGTCGGAGAACGGCCGTCTTGCGATGGCGGACTAAAACCTTTTGGCGTGGCTCATGGAATAGGTCGACATGAGGTAAAGGTTGTAGGCGATCACCACTCCGCCAGCGTCTCACGGAATGACGTGTTGTGGCTTATGGAGACGATCGTCATGTGTGGGTAAAGTTGTGCACCCCTGCAGGGTTAAATCTTTTCGAAAAGCCGTGTCCACGGTTATGGACGACTTGGAGACAGATGCTAGATCATAGACAACTTGAACCTAATCGTAAAAGTGCCAACTTAAGAGTGAGACTCTGGATCACTTCCTCGGGGTCGAGGGGGTGATCGGAATGAGTGGGTTTTGAAGGTAATGATTCGGTGGATGCTCCATGATTAAAAGATTTTGCGAGACTCTCTCTTATCCCCTTTACAAATTCAGAGTAGTCCTCGCCTTGTGTCGTTTTCACAAAGAAAACTTGCTTTCTGCAAAGAGCTACACAAAAAGACCTTGATGCCATCATATAGTGTAGAAGGTCAGCTTGCTGAGTACACCATCGTACTCACCCTTGTTTAATGTTGTTTTTCCACAGAGGAGACCGCCGCAGGTAACGAAGGTGGTTTCTATGCCGATATCGACTTCGACGACTAGTTTGGGATTCCCAAGTAGCAGCCTGAGATCTACGGGTTGGGACGTTGCTTATGTTTAGGGCCTCTTAGGCCATTTGCTATCTTGTTATGTAGCATAACATATTTGCTTTCCGTTGCTTGATGTAATGTTGGGTCAGGGACCTATGCTTGTAATAAGTTGAATCTTTACTCTGTTAAGAGTTTGAACTACTACTTTGAGTCGTAGAGTCACTGTTGTGTTACCAGTTGTGGTTACCCATCTCGTGCATGATGCGTGTATGGATATAAAGTGCACGAGAGGGGTTTAAGGCTCTCGAGCTCTCTGTTATGCAGTCTTGGTTATGATTAGTTTCACGGCGCTTCGAGATGTGTAGAGCCGATGTTTAATTCCGGCCTGCCTGCTGATGGTGTTTCGGCCTGGGACTGGTAACTCCAGTATCACTCATTGCTAGCGTGACTAATACACATAACATCTCTGTATAGCTTAGATCCCGGGGTCCGACAGCTTTGGTATTAGAGCAGGACTGTCTGTAGGAAACCCTTACCATTGGTCGAAGCTGAGTCTAGTGTTTGCGAAAACTATTTGAAAGATAAAATGAATTGAGAAAACTCTGACTATGATTCTTTTTACTCCTTATCTGGTGTCGCTCTAATTCTGAGTCACCTTACCTTGTTTTGATTGAAAAGGTTTACTTTCTCATCTGTCATTTCAAACCTCTAGGATCTCAGGGTTTGGGTTCTCCTTTAGTACTCTGTGTCAGGTGTTACTATTCTCAAAACTTCCAAGGTTGCCTCAGCTAATCCGAAGCATTGTCTATCTATTAGGCTTCAGTTGTTCTGGTTATCCTTTGTTAAGTAATGTATTGGACATGACTTGGTGGTTTTGTATCATCCTGGCATTCCATAGTTATGGTTTGTAAGTCGGCTGGTTAGTGTATACTCCTGTATGCCTTTCTACTACCATGCTTGATTGGATGATATGATTTGTACCACATGTCTTGTTTCTCATTTGAATTCCTTCACTGGATCCCTTTGGTGATCCACTCTCTTGGGCTTACCTCTCGGACTTCGATGGTTACCCATGGTGTTGTCATTGATATTGGGTATAATCTGTTTCCCACTTCTCTCATTGCCTTGAAGTCAACTGACATTGATGTCATCTTGGGCATGGATTGGCTGACAAAATTTCAAGCCATCATTGATTGTGTGGCTAGATCTATTGTCATGACCTCTCCTGCTGGCAGAAATTTCATATACTGGTCTCCATCATCAATACCTCCCTCCGCGGTGTCTATGTCAGAAGCAAATTTCTATGCCATTGACGTCCTTCCACCTCTTGAAATACATGATGTACCAGTGGTATGTGACTTTCGAAATGTCTTCCTAGAAGAATTGCCTGGCATGCCACCTGATCAAGATGTGGAGTTTGTCATAGAGTTGGTTCCTGGAACCGCTCCTGTTTCTAAAAGACCTTATCGTATGCCTCCTGAAGAGTTGGTTGAATTAAAGAAGCAAATAGAAGAGTTGGAGAACAAAGGCTTCATTCAACATAGTACTTCCTCTTGGGGTTGTCCCGGACTCTTTGTCAAGAAGAGGGATACCAATGTTCCACGATTAGTCGTTGACTATCGTCCCTTGAATGCAGCAACAATCAAGAATAAATATCCTCTTCCTAGAATCATTGATCTCTTCGATCAATTGAGCAGTGCAACCGTCTTCTCCAAAATGGATTTAAGATCAGGTTATCACCAAATTAAAATCCGAGCCGAGGACATTCCAAAGACGGCGTTCACAACTTGTTATGGTCTTTGCGAGTACACTGTCATGTCCTTTGGACTCACAAATGCTCCAGCCACATTTATGCGGCTCATGAACTCTGTGTTCATGGAGTATCTCGACAAGTTTGTCGTGGTCTATATTGATGATATTCTAATCTACTCCAAGACCAAAGAAGAACATGCTGAACATCTACGTCTAGCTTTGACGAAACTTTGTGAACATCGGCTTTACGCCAAGTTCTCTAAATCTGAGTTCTGGTTGAACGAGCTCATCTTTCTTGGCCATGTGCTCTCTGCTAATGGCGTTGCGGTCATCCCTGATAAAGTTCAATTTGTTCTGGATTGGGTGACCCCTTCCTCAGTCAAGGATGTGCGGAGTTTTCTCGGGTTGGCAGGTTAATACCGCCGTTTCATTGAGAATTTCTCCAAGATTGCCAAACCTATGACTGAACTTCTGAAGAAAAATAAGAAGTTTGAGTGGTTAGAGAAAGCCGAAGAAGCTTTCCAGTTACTAAAAACTAAGCTGACTACTGCTCCTATGCTTGCCCTTCCGGACACGAGCAAGGAATTTGTTATCTATTGTGATGCCCCACTCCAAGGACTTGGTTGTGTGTTGATGCAAGATGGTCATGTGGGTGCTTATGCCTCTCGGCAATTAAAACTGCGTGAACTCAATTATCCAACCCATGACTTGGAGCTTGCAGCAGTTGTACATGCCTTGAAGCAATGGCGGCATTACCTGCTTGGTAATCGCTGTGAGCTATATTCCAATCATCAAAGTCTGAAGTATCTCTTTACCCAACCGGATCTGAATCTCAGACAGAGACGATGGTTGGAACTCATCAAAGATTATGATGTGGGTCTTAACTATCAACCCGGCAAAGCCAACGTCGTGGCTGACGCACTAAGTCGGAAGTCCTACTGCAATAATCTAATGCTTAAGCAAGCCCAACCTCCTCTTCATGAAGAGTTTGCACGGCTTAATCTTGAAGTTGTTCCCTCTGGTTTCCTGTCAAACTTGGAAATCAAACCTTCCCTTGAAGAGCAAATTAAAGAGGCTCAAAAGCAAGATTCAGACATTACTTCGATCAAACAGAACATTGCTAGTGGGGATGCTAATTGTTTCTCTCTTGATCATCAAGATACTGTTTATTTCGGTAAACATCTTATTGTACCAAACCATCGAGACTTGAAAGAGCAAATCCTTAAGGAAGCTCATGAATCACCCCTTTCCATCCATCCTGGAAGTACCAAGATGTATCAGGATCTTCGCCAAAGGTTCTGGTGGACTGGGATGAAGCGAGAAATCGCTCAGTATGTTGCTGAATGCGACGTTTGTCATCATGTAAAAGCTGAACATCAAAGACCTGCTGGAGTTCTTCAACCTTTATCTATTCCTGAGTGGAAATGGGATGAAATTGCATGGATTTCATCACTGGATTTCCAAAAACTCAAAAGAGCAACAATGCAATATGGGTAGTTGTTGATCGTCTATCCAAGGTTGCTCATTTCGTTCCTATCCACGAGGATATCACTGCTACTCAACTGGCAGAGCTTTATATTTCTCGAATAGTCACACTTCACGGTGTTCCAAAGAAGATTATCTCCGACCGCGGAAGCCTTTTCACCTCCATGTTCTGGAAAAGCTTTCAAGAAGCTATGGGAACTCATATTTCCTTTAGCACTGCCTATCATCCTCAAACCGGAGGTCAAACTGAAAGAGTGAATCAAATTCTTGAGGACATGCTCCGAGCTTGTGTTATCTCTTTAGGGAAGAATTGGGAGTCTTCCCTTCGCTGAATTCTCCTATAACAATAGCTTCAATCCAACTTGGGCATGGCACCTTTTGAAGCTCTATATGGAAGAAAATGTCGAACACCGCTAAATTGGTCTGGAACCGGAGAAAGACAATTCTTTGGACCGGACATGATCAAAGAAGCAGAAGATCAAGTTTGCATAATCCGAGAGCATTTAAAAACTGCTCAGTCTCGTCAAAAGAGCTATTATGATCGTCATCATCAAGATGTGAGCTATGAAATTGGCGAGAAAGCCTATCTCCGAGTCACACCTCTAAAAGGTGTTCATCGCTTTGGTATTAAAGGAAAATTGGCTCCTCGCTATGTTGGTCCTTTTCCTATTCTCGCTAAGCATGGAGAGCTTGCCTATCAGTTGGAACTTCCTTCAACATTTTTGGATGTTCATGATGTGTTTCATGTCTCTCAACTCAAGCGTTGTTTCAAAGATCCAATCTGTGGAGTTGATCATACCACTCTTGATCTTCAGGAAGATCTCACCTACCGTGAGTATCCTATATCTATTCTTGATGAAGCTGAAAGGAAAACTTGAGGCCGACCATCAAGTTCCTCAAAGTTCAATGGTCTCATCATTCTGAACAAGAAGCAACTTGGGAAGGAGAGGATCGGCTTTGATCCGAGTACCCTTCCTTTTTCTCTAGTTCTTAGGAATCTCGGGATGAGATTCTTGTAAGGGGGTAGACTTGTAACATCCCATGTTTTTAATAAAGTAAATTTGCATCATAAGCATCATCTAAATTTCACTCTGAAATTTTTGCATTTGAATATGAAATGGAAACCCTGAAATTGAACCGAATTCAGTCCCTCTTCAAGTAGTTACAAAATGAGTTCAACTTTTTCAAACTTGTCAAATAAGAGCAGCTTGAGCTTTTGCTATTAAGCAAGAAAGCCCCTGAAGATTTTCATAAACTCTTGAACAAGTCTAACTCACAAAATATAGCAAACTTGTGCTGTTTCAAAAATTCCGGAGACAACCCCGAAGCCATAGGGGCTTTTTGGAAATACTCATTTGTCTTCTTCGTGGAGCACCTGCGTGGAGGCTCCCAGGTGCCACCGTGGCCACCTCCTGCTTGCCGCCCAGGCCATCGAGGAGTTCCCCTGGAGAAGCCCAGTGACACCACGAGACGTCCTCCCCCTCCTCTCTCTCTCTCTCTCTGGCTCGATTCTCTCTCTCTCTCTCCCGTGAACACCCTCCCAGAGACCGAACGTACCGCCATGGCCGCCACCTAGGGCCGTCGTTCCGCGCCCCCTGCTCCTCCGAGGTGCTGAGAAGGTCCCCGTCACCGTCCTCTGTCTCCCCGTTGAAGGAATTGAAGCCCCGCGCCCGGACACGCCGCCGAATCGCTGGATTCCTCGCCGGAAACTGAGCTCCTCCGCCGCCGAATTCATCGCCACTGGCCCTCCTCCAGCCAAGCCGACCTCCCCGGCGGGTTCCCGGTGAGCTTCCGGTCCTCCTGGACCCTTCCTCCTTCCCCTTCCCGCGTCGTAGCGCCGCCCATGGCCTGTCGCCGCCGGCGCCAGAGAAGAGGTCGGGCTGGGTCTTTGACCAAGTCAGACCTGGCCAGCGTGGCCTATCATATGGGCCTCGGGCCCCAGCAGTCAATGGCCCTGGGTGAAGTTGACCCTGGTATCAAAAGTTCCTGCGCCCTATTTTTGTTTCCAGAAAATTCAGAAAAATGCCAAATATTGTAAAATGCATATCCATTGATCTGTTAACCAGAATAATGTGTATGACCTATCAAAATGTTCAGAAAAACATGCTCTACATTTTAGTATCAAATTCATGCATTGTTAAGCAACTTGAACCTTATCCAAAAGTAGAAGAACTAATCAAACCCCTTTACTCCAATTTAGGGTTCATCGGAGTGCAAACCCTAGAGCATCTGAACTTCTCTCAATTTGATCATTGTATATTAGGGTTTATTTTGTGCATTATAAACATGTCATATCATCATGCTTGATTGCGCATCGATGCATTATTTGAATGTGTTGTTTCCTTTCTGGTGTTCTTCCTCTTAGTAGAATCCGAGACCGCGACCGAGATCAACGCCAATACTGATCAGATCAACTACATCAAAGAACAAGGCAAGCGTAAACCCTTTGATGCATTTCTAATCCTATGATTTACAAATGTTTCGAGCCTCCACCATATCTGCATGCGTTCAACTGTCTTTTATCGAAACTTAGAGTAAACCTATTCTGATGCATGCCCTGCTATTGTCAACTATATATCCATGATCCATTTGCTCCTAGCATGACTAGGTTCTGCTTTTGCGTCACCGGAAATTTACTATTCTATGCTTAGCCATGCTTAGCATTTACTGTTGCAATTTCGGTACTTGGGCTTGAAGCTTTATATGAATCTAGCATGATAGCTTGTCGTGGTAATTGTGGTGAATTGGTGAAACTTGACAATAGGCCTGGATGAGCCGCCACGCGGGTTGTGGTTGTTTGACTCATTCTCGCCGCCCTAGGACCCGAATTCTTGTCTCTTGATCCAAGATGAGCGTACAACCGCACGTGGAGGTATGGGACTCCCGTCGACTGAATAACTTGCTTAGACTTATCCATGAGGTACCTAGTTCGGGCTTTCCATTTGGCATATGCATTGAAAATGTTTTGGAAAGAGAAGGAGGTGCATCATACAGGAATGCTGCTGAGGTTGCTTTAGGCGGATTCCTCTGGTAAACCAACCTCGCCGTGCAACAAACGGTTCCACGTCGGAGAACGGTCATCTTGCGATGGCGGACTAAAACCTTTTGGTGTGGCTCATGGAATAGGTCGACGTGAGGTAAAGGTTGTAGGCGATCACCACTCCGCCAGCATCTCACGGAATGACGTGTTGTGGCTTATGGAGACAATCGTCACGTGTGGGTAAAGTTGGGCACCCCTGCAGGGTTAAATCTTTTCGAAAAGCCGTGTCCACGGTTATGGACGACTTGGAGACAGATGCTAGATCATAGACAACTTGAACCTAATCGTAAAAGTGCCAACTTAAGAGTGAGACTCTGGATCACTTCCTCGGGGTCGAGGGGGTGATCAGAATGAGTGGGTTTTGAAGGTAATGATTCGGTGGATGCTCCATGATTAAAAGAGTTTGCGAGACGCTCTGTTATCCCCTTTACAAATTCTGAGTAGTCCTCGCCTTGTGTCATTTTCACAAAGAAAACTTGCTTTTTGCAATGAGCTACACAAAAAGACCTTGATGCCATCATATAGTGTAGAAGGTCAGCTTGCTGAGTACACCCTCGTACTCACCCTTGTTTAATGTTGTTTTTCCACAGAAGAGACCGCCGCAGGTAACGAAGGTGGTTTCTATGGCGATATCGACTTCGATGACTAGTTTGGGGTTCCCAGGCAGCAGCCTGAGATCTACGGGTTGGGACGTCGCTTATGTTTAGGGCCTCTTAGGCCATTTGCTATCTTGTTGTGTAGCATAACATATTTGCTTTCCATTGCTTGATGTAATGTTGGGTCAGTGACCTATGCTTGTAATAAGTTGAATCTTTACTCTGTTAAGAGTTTGAACTACTACTTTGAGTCATGGAGTCACTGTTGTGTTACCAGTTGTGGTTACCCATCTCGTGCATGATGCGTGTATGGATATAAAGTGCACGAGAGGGGTTTAAGGCTCTCGAGCTCTCTGTTATGCAGTCTTGGTTATGATTAGTTTCACAGCGCTTCAAGATGTGTAGAGCCGATGTTTAATTCTGGCCTGCCTGCCAATGGTGTTCCGGCATGGGACTGGTAACCCCAGTATCACTCGTTGCTAGCGTGACTAATACACATAACATCTCTGTATAGCTTAGATCCCGGGGTCTGACATTCTTCTAATCAAAGAAGATTGCACATCAAACAAAGATGAAATATCGGTTTCAGCTTTGGAAACCTTTGCTTGCAACTCAGGAATAGCCTTGTTTAAATTTTCAAGTTGATGACTAATAGTCCTCAACAGAGCTGATTGCTCCTCCATGGTCTTGGTGAAAGCCCTATTCTGCTCATATTGCATCTGCATAAAATTCTTGGTAGCCTTTTCAAGTTCTAAAATCCTTTCTTCACTAGGCATTTTAGGTCTACCAAGATAGCTATTATCACCATTAGAAGGGAACGGCCTATAATTGTTACTAGCAAAATTGTTCCTATAAGCATTGGTGTTAAAATTATTATTTCTAATGAAGTTTACATCAACATGCTCTTCTTGAGCAACCAAAGAGGCCAAAGGAACATTATTAGGATCAACATGAGTTCTATCATTAGAAAGCATAAGCATAATAGCATCAATCTTATCACTCAAGGAGGAGGTTTCCTCAACAGAATTTACCTTCTTACCTTGTGGAGCTCTCTCGGCGTGCCATTCAGAATAATTTACCATCATGTTGTCGAGAAGCTTTGTTGCGACGCCCAAGGTAAGGGACATAAAAGTGCCTCCAGCAGCTGAATCCAATAGGTTTCTTGAAGAAAAATTCAGTCCTGCATAAAAAGTTTGGACAATCATCCAAGTAGTCAGTCCATGAGTAGGGCAATTATTTATCATAGATTTCATTCTTTCCCAAGATTGAGCAACATGTTCATTATCAAACTGTCTAAACTTCATAATATCACTATGCAAAGCTATAATCTTAGCAGGAGGATGGTATTTTCCAATAAAAGCATCCTTACACTTAGCCCATGAATCAATACTATTTCTAGGCAAAGATAGCAACCAATCCTTAGCTCTTCCTCTTAAAGAAAAAGGAAACAACTTCAGCTTAGTAATATTAACATCTACATCCTTATATTTTTGCATCTCACATAGCTCAACAAAATTGATGAGATGAGCTGCAGCATCATCAGTACTAGCACCAAAAAATTGCTCTTTCATAACAAGGTTCAATAAAGCAGGTTTAATCTCATAAAAATTTGCAGCAGGAGTAGGTGGCGCAATAGGAGTGCAGATAAAATCACTATTATTAGTGCTAGTAAAATCACACAACTTGGTGTTCTCATGAGTACCCATTCTAGCAAAGCTAAAAGTAGACAAGTAAAAATAACAACTATAAGGAAACTAATTTTTTTGTGTTTTTGATAAAAAGATGCAAGCAAAAGTAAAATAAAGCAAAACAATAAACAAAGTAAAGGATGTGCGTGCGAGACTCCCCTTGCAGAAATCTTCTATTTCCCCGGCAACGGCGCCAGAAGAAATGCTTGATGCGGGTAGATAACCACCCAGTTGGGAACCCAAAGAGGAAGGTATGATGAGCACAGTAGCAAGTCTTTCCTCAGTAAGAAACTGAGGTTTATCGAACCAATAGGAAAAAGCCAAACTTCAGAAGGTGATGCCCGCTAGCTTCACGACAGCTCCGGACAATTTATAAGGTGCCTCGTCCAGGGCTTTGCTTTGCACCAGCAGCAACGTGGAACCTGCACACAACACAACCAAGAACTTTGCTCCCAACTTACGATGAGGTTGTCAATCTCATCGGTTTGCAGTAAACAAAGGATTGAGCGTATCGAGTGGAAAGCAATAGTAGTATGCGAAAAAAGTAAATAGTGCGAGTAAAAGTAAACAGTAATAGCAATGTAAAGGAAATTGGACCGGGGTCCATAGTTCACTAGTGGTGTCTCCCCATAAGATAAATAACGACATGCTGGGTAAACAAATTACAGTTGGGCAATTGATAGAATAAATATAATGTGCATATGTCACGAGGATCACTATGAGATTTACTCTGGGCATTACAACAAAATACATAGACCGCCATCCAACTGCATCTATGACTAATAATCCACTCGCGGGGAATCCTCCGAGGACCCCTTGAGTATTAAGTTGCGAACAATAGATAACTACATTAAGCAAAGTGTGTAATGTAAACAAAATGAATGTCCTTGGACACAAGATTGTTGTTTTCTCCCTAGTGGCAACAACACATCTACAACCTTAGAGGTTTCTGTCACTCCCCCAGATTAAATGGAGGCATGAACCCAACTATCGAGCATAAATACCCCCTCTTGGAGTCACTAGTATCTACTTGGCCAAGATAGCTACTAACAACGGAGAGCATGCAAGATCATAAACAACATAGAGATAACATAAGATAAAATTCAGAACATCAACTTAACATAACACCAATATTCATCGGATCCCAACAAACACAACATGTAGAATTACATAAAGATGATCTCGATCATGTAGGGCAGCTCACGAGATCTAAACATGAAGCACATGGTGGAGAAGACAACCATCTAGCTATTGCTATGGACCCATAGTCCAAGGTAGACTACACAATCATCACGCCGGAGGCAAGCATGGCGATGAAGAAGACCTCCGGTGGCGATTCCCCTCTCTGGCAGGGTGCCGGGAAGAGCTTCTGGACCCTCCTGATCTCGGGTCGACGACGGCGGCGGATCGTGATGTGTTTCTAGAAAATTGATCGGGTCCTTAGGTTTTTCCCATCGAGGGGACTTTATAGGTGAAGGCGCGGTGTCAGGAGTGGGGCCAGGCGGCCTCACCACCAGGGGGCGCAGGCCAGGGGCTGGCCGCGCCGCCCTATGGTGTGGTTGGCCCATGGCCCCTGATACGTCCAAAACGTATCTACTTTCCTGAACACTTTTGCTATTGTTTCTCCTCTAATTTGTGTGTTTTGAATACAACTAACACGGATTGACACTGTTTTCAGCAGAATTGCTCTGGTGTCTTGTTTTTGTGCAGAAATCCAACTTTTTGGAAAAATCCCAGAAAATATCGCAAAAATCCTATTTTGCCAGAAGACCCACGGAGCCAGAAGGGGAGACGAAGAGAGGCAGTGAGCTGGGCTCACCACCAGGGGGCGCGGCCCAGCCCTGGCCACGACCACCTGTGGTGAGGCTAGCTCGGCCGTCGCCTCGACCCCTCCTTCCGCCTACATATACCCTCTGACCTGAAAGGAGCGGGGGGTTCAGCGTTTTTCCCAGATAGACTTCCGCTGCGCCGCCGCCATCAGAAACCGCGATTCGGAACCAGAAACTCCGTTCTGGCACCCTGTCGGGACGGGGATTTAGAGGAGATCTTCATCACCATCATCACCGACGTCTCTCCATCAACCATCCATGACTCCCCCATCCATGTGTGAGTAATTCCCGCTGTAGGCGAAGGGGATGGTAGGGATTGGATGAGATTGTTCATGTAATTTGCTATGAGATTGTTAGGGCATAGTGCCTAGTATCTTTTATTAGTGCTTATGACATTGTTGCAACTTGTTGTGCTTAATGCTTGTCACTTTGGGCCCGAGTGCCATGATCTCAGATCTGAACTTGTTATTGTTTTATGATGATACTTGTTATTTGTGATCTTACCTGCAAGTTGTATACACATATTGTTGTCCAGAACCCGAGGCCCCAAAGTGACAAAAATTGGGATAACCGGAGGGGATGGCTATGATGTGAGGATCACATGTGTTCACTGAGTGCTAATGATTTGCTTCGGTACTTTTATTAAAAGGAGTACCTTAATTACCAGTAGTTTCCCTTGAGGCCCTGCTGCAACAGGCTGGTAGGACAAAAGATGTCGTGCAAGTTTCTCATTGCGAGCACGTATGACTATATACGGAACACATGCCTATGATTGTTTCGTACTAGGATGCTTTATCATTTTTATCTGCAATTGCCCATATCTCACTGATTTCATGAATTATCTTATCCATGCAACGCCCGTACATCCATCTCTATGCCTACAGTATTTAATCCTACTGTTTACTATTGCTACTATTACCGCTTTTATTCTACTATTGCTGTTATTGTTTCACTACTATCACCACTATAAAACTGTTGCTACTGATAAACCGCTGCGAACAAGTCTGTTTCCAAGTGCAGCTGAATTGACAACTCATCTATTAAGGCTTATAAATATCCTTTGGCTCCCCTTGTGTCGAATCAATAAATTTGGGTTTTACTTCCCTCGAAGACTGTTGCGATCCCCTATACTTGTGGGTCATCAAGACTATTTTCTGGCGCCGTTGGTGGGGAGCATAGCTTTATTTGTAAGTTCACTTGGGATTCATATTGTTCGCTGCAATCCTTTCATCATGGGTAAACCTCGTGATGGAAAAGTTCCTATATTGCCATCCACTACAAGAAGAGGTACGACTTTGAACACCTCTGTTGCTCTTGATTCACCGTCTGTTATGAGTAAGTTGCTTACACCACCACACGCACATGCTACTGCTACTTCTTCTGCTGAGCTTGAAAATGCCACTGATAATTTAGATGATGCTTCTACTGTGCTTGATGAGAGTGGTTCACTAGGTTCCTTTTTAGATGCTACAATTGCTAGAGCTAAGATGGGAAACACCACTGTTACACCTGTTAGTTCACCAGAGTCTAGGGAATGTCCTAGTGATGATTTTGATGACGCTTATATTGAGCTTGACGATGATTTTATTGCCGAAGCTCGGGCTACTCGTGATACTAATGCTGTTAAGGAACTTCTAGCAAGATGTGCTGTTAGATATAAATTATCTCCTGATGCTAAGTTTGCTGCTTCTCCCATAAATATTAGAGATAAGGATTATGATTTCTCTTTAGATTTATCTTACATATCTATTGTTGAGAAAGAACCTTTTTGTGGTACTGAGAATGAAAGTGCTATGGAGCACATGAATGAGCTTTCTACTCTGAGTAATTTGTTTTCTGATGATATTAAGCTTCGCACTTACTTTGTTGCTAAGATTTTTCCTTTCTCACTGAAAGATGCAGCTAAAACTTGGTTTAATAACTTGTCTCCTGGATCTATTAATAGTCCTATTGCTTTGGTTAATGCTTTCTTTCAGAAATATTTTCCTGCTAGTGCTACATATGCTGTTGTGCAGAAAATCTTTGACTTTGAACAGGGAAAAGGAGAGATATTGCCTGAATCTTGGACAAGGTTTTGTTCTTTAATTAGAGCTTTGCCTAAAGAGCCATTGCCTAAAAATGAACTCCTTGATATATTTTATAACAGACTAACTGATGAATCTAAGACATATCTGGATAGTTGTGCTGGTTGTGTTTTTAGGGAAAGAACTCGGGCTGAAGCTGAAGAATTAATGGCTAAAATAAGCCGGAATCATGATGATTGGACTCTAGTTGAGCCAACACCAGCACCAACACCTGCACCAGCTCCACAGCCAACACCGAAGAAGAGAGGAATGATTGAATTAAATGATGAAGTTATGAGGGAAGCCAAGAAATCTCTGAAGGAGAAAGGTATTAAATCCGAAGATGTGAAGAATTTACCTCCTATAGAAGAATTATGTAAGCCAATCCCTTACTCATCCACTATTGAGGTACACTCTCTCCAATGCTTTGATGATAGAGATATTCCTTACTCTAAACCTCCTGATCAATGCTTAGATGAGTTAGATAAATTCATTGTTAAGCAAGATAATTTTAATAGAAGGGTGCAGAATCATTTGTTGGAAAATTCTAGAGCTATTAACAAGTTGCAAGATATTGTGGAGAGAACCTCCAATGATGTGAAGATACTTGTCAAACATTTTCAAATGGTTCAGACTCAAATTGATCAGCTTAACAAGGTGCAAAAAGACTTGCTAGTTAATGCCGCAAGAGAAAAAGAAGCGTGTGAAATACGCACAAGAGGAGGTGCTACCACTCAAGACCCCTTATATCCTGAAGGACATCCTAAGAGGATCGAGCAAGATTCTCAACGCACTTCAAGTGATGATATTCCTTCCAAGAAGAAGAAGAAGAAGCATAAAACAATTGCATAATCCTCTGAAGCAGGTAAAGATCCTAATAGTGTTTCTATTTCTAATGCTAAAATTGAACCAGGTGATACTCCCGATAAAGAAGAAGTTGAAGAGGAACCAGAAAAGCTTGCTAAGAATGCAAAGTACACCAAAGAAGACTTCATTGCCAACAAGCATGGTAATGAGAGAGAACCTTGGGTGCAGAAACCAATGCCTTTTCCTGGTAAGAAACATAAATCCAAGGAAGAAGAACACTACAACCGGTTTTGTGAATGGATAAAACCTTTATTTTTGCAAATTCCTTTGACTAAAGCTATTAAAATGCCTCCTTATTCAAAGTATATGAAAGATATTGTTACTAACAAAAGGAAGATTCCTAATGAGGAATTTTCCACTCTACTTGCTAATTATTCTTTTGATGGTAAAGTTCCGGAGAAGCTTGGAGATCCAGGTATACCAACTATTCCTTGCTCCATTAAAAATAACTAGGGATTTCTATTTTCGTGCCCTCGGGTCCTCAGTTGTACTCAGTTTTCCCTAGCTCCTTAGTTCTTCCTCAGTTTTCCCCAAGCCCTTGTCTGAAACCCTCACAAGGAGCTCGGACGGGAGGAATCCCGTTCAGTTGACCGTTCCGTGCTGACGAGTGGGGCCACGTCGTGTGGGGCCACGTCGTGTGGGGCCACGTTGTGTGGGGCTGGTAGAAAGGGACCGCGTGGGACAGGACGAGACCGTGTTTGGTCATACGAGCGGAGCGAGGGCCGTAGCGTGTGGGGCCGTAGCGTGTGGAGCCATGTGGGTCCGGGACGTGGGCACGAGTGGTTTCTGTCTCTTTCGCCCAGATAAGCAGTTTTCAATACACCTTTTTCCTCTCTCTCGCTCGATCTCATTCATTTTTGATTGCCCAAATTGGTAGCAAATCTAGAGCAGCTTCTCCTTCTGTTTTTTAACGCCATTCATTTCTTTATGCCTTCATTTTTACCCAATCGGGTAGGAAATCTAGGGTACAAATCCAGAGAAAATATAGGATAAGCTGCATACAGCAGCCAACATAGCATAGATATACTCATGACAGATCCAACAGTACTATCGATAGATCCAACATAAGCTACATTTTGCATGAATTTAAGCTTGGAGGCTGCGCAGGTGAATCCCGAGTGCTTTGTGTTTGGCCATGAACGCATGCACGTTCACGGTTGTTCCAACTCTAGCGTCGTCAATGGATCTGCCAATGGATTCAGCATGGTTCACCAGGCAGTTGAAGTCGGTGGCGCGGAGCCTCCTGTTGCAGAAGGGGCACCTGTAAACGCCTCGAGCAAAGTGGCCATCGTAATGGCTGGACTGCAGCCTCCTGAGGACGTGACGAGTCTTGGTGTGGAAGGACTCGTCGTTGCTGTCAACATCGCTGCTCTGCACCTATCACGTAGCACCAAAGATCGAAAAACACGGAGTCAATTGCAGCGATGATGGAACAGAGAGTGAACAAAAGATCATGCATGATAATATGGGCACGAAAAAAAGAGGTAGCCTCAGTTACATTGGACACACTTATATCCAGGATTTGAGTCAGTGAACCAAAGATCATACACAACAAATTTGAACACACCAATTGTTCACTGACCAAACCCTGAATCAATTTGTGCCCAAATATTCATCATCATCGGCACAAATTAACCGGATGGGATTGATTACTCACATAAGTTAATCGAATCTTAAACAAAAGTAAATCACAAACACTAATAACGCAAGATCTAGAACTAGGAATAGACGAACCCTAATAACGCAAGATCTAACACAAAAGGATTGAACTAGGAACAGACGAACCCTAATAACGCAAGATCTAACACAAAAGGATTGAACTAGGAACAGACGAACCCTAATAACGCAAGATCTAACATAAAAGGATTGAACTAGGAACAGACAAACCCTAATAACGCAAGATCTAACACGAAAGGATTGAAATGGGATAAGAACAAGGGAACAAAGGGTTACCTCCGACTCGTTGTCGACGATGCTGGTGTTGTAGGGGTTCTCCGGCGCGACGTACGGCACTGGTTCGTACGGGTCCCAATCGACGGGGGCCTGGACGGGGGCAGCGGCCGATGCGCCGACGGCTACGTCGGAAGCAGCGACAGGGGCCTGGACGGCGGCGGCTGATGCGCCGGCGGCTACATTGGAAGCATTGACGGGGGGTGGCAGCCGATGTGCCGGCGGCTGATGCGCCAGCAGCTACGTCGGAAGCGCCGACAATGGGCATCTCATTCTTCTCCATCGCCGGGGTTTTTTCTTTGGGGTTTTTTCTTCGGTTGTGGAGAAGATGATGGGACAGGATAGGCGATTGCAGTGAGAATGATAGAGTGGGTGAGCGTCGAGGGAGAGAAAGAGGGGCTCTATAAAAATGAAGGTGGTGTGTACCGCAACACACATCCGCTATGCATGGCTGCAGCGTGCACCGCGACACGAGGCTAACCCTGGGACGTTTGGTGTACTCAGTTATAACCTCGGGCCTTATACAGAAATTTTATCTGTACTCAGTTTTCCCCTCGAGTACTTAGACTGGCAAGTGCAATATACTCAGTTCTACCCTCAAGTAGTTGGTCAACAGAGAGTCAACAAATGAGATTAACATAGCTAATTGAGTCATTTCATGCGCAAAAAATCCAAAAAAAATAAAAACATAGTGGCACCTACTCATGGAGTCTTCCTACGCAACCTGCCACCTAGGAAACCTTAACAAACATAGATAAATCAAGTTTTACCACAAATTGCCACTTCTCAGAATCACTAGTAGCTATGAAGATGCATGGTTTTCCACTCAAACCCCTTTGCAAAACATCTTCCGCAAAACATAGTTTGTCTAAATGAGGCCATAATTGTCACACTCATGTATATTTGAATTGCAAATAATTTGATGTAGCCCAATATGAATTATATTGTACAAAACACACATTTTTCATTTTGTAATTCTTTTGTTTGAATCCCTTAGTCTATTTACTATTTACGTGCCCTTGGTTTCTTAGTACTACTCAGTTTTGCCCTCAAGTACTGTCACAAATGCTCACGGAAGCCCAAACTTATCATGATTGGTTGAGCCGTTGTCACACGGATCGACTCCACCAACCGTTGATCCACTGATCTAACGGGCAGTATACCCCTCTCCATCTCTTCATGGCCACCCCTCTCTCTCTCTCTTCGTGGCCACCCCTCTCTCTCTCTGTCGGTGGACAGTGCCACCCCTCTATTTATGTGCAATAATGAGTTTGTCACGTAACTATATTCCCTCTATTTATGCATTATTTTCCACGATCTAAAAATGTTAAACTAAAAAGTGGTATAATTTTGGTGTAAACAAGAGACATACATATTTGCGAATTTCGGTGAATGCAATTTTTGTCACCCCTCTAACAATTATCAACTCTATTTAGCATTCCTTTTCTTTTAGGGAATATAGTTTGGAATATAGTTTGTGGTATAATTTTGGTATAAGCATGAGGCATACATATTTGAGGGATTTCGGTGAATGGATTATTTATCACCCCTCTAACAATTATCAACTATCTTTAGCATTCCTTTTCTTTTAGGGAATATAGTTTTGATAATTTGAAACGGCCCAAAAGTGGTATAATTTTGGTAGAAACATGAGACATGCATATTTGGCATATTTGGGGGATTTCGGTGAATGGATTATTTATCACCCCTCTAACAATTATCAACTATCTTTAGCTTTCCTTTTCTTTTAGGGAATATAGTTTTGGTAATTTGAAACGGCCCAAAAGTGGTATAATTTTGGTAGAAACATGAGACATGCATATTTGGCATATTTGGGGGATTTCGGTGAATGGGTTATTTATCACCCCTCTAACAATTATCAACTTTCTTTAGCATTCCTTTTCTTTTAGGGAATATAGTTTTGGTAATTTGAAACGGCCCAAAAGTGGTATAATTTTGGTAGAAACATGAGACATACATATTTGGCATATTTGAGGGATTTCGGTGAATGGATTATTTATCACCCCTCTAACAATTATCAAATTTCTTTAGCATTCCTTTTCTTTTAGGGAATATAGTTTGGGATATAGTTTTGGTTATTTGAAACGGCCCAAAAGTGGTATAATTTTGGTATAAACATGAGACATACATATTTGTGAGATTTCGGTGAATGCATTATTTGTCACCCCTCTAACAATTATCAACTATCTTTAGCATTCCTATATTCCCTAACACTTATTTTTTTGGTAATTTCGGTGAATGCACACACTAACTTTGAAAACAACTACAAGTACATGTAATTGAATAATGGATTTGTAACAAGGGATCCCTTGTAACAACTTCTAGCGCCTGATGAGAAATGATAAGAATCCGATCGCAATTATACAACAAAAAAAACAACCAGCCATCAGATTAGCTTGCTTCTTCAACTCGATCAGCTGCCTTAACTGCTTGTTCATTTTCTTCAGTTGTCCCTTCACTTCCACCAGTTCTGCATTGGGAGCATTAGGCATAATCAGAACGGCTCCTCTCTCCGCCGCATTCTCTACAGCAAGTCCCCCCTCCCAAATTGTGCTCCCCAATAGCGCCAATTGATGCCTGCAATTGAAGCCTCTGAACATACACATCGATCCACTCGAAATACCTGCATTTCTTCAGGATCTGAAAACAACAACGTGAACCCTAAATCCCAAATTCGAGGGAATAACAAGAAAATCGAGAGAAAATAGAGCAATTGGAGCGAGATCTAACCTTATCCCCCTCTCTATATGGCAAGCTCTTGCATGCAAGGAACTCACGTCCACGGTTGCCGTTGTCGTCCATCTTACAGATCGACCGCTTCAGAGGCTCCTGGCGTGGGCAGTCAGGGCATCTTGTCAAAGGCACGGGTCCATACTGCGGCCATGAAGAACGGGAGGTCGAAGAGAAACTAGACATCACCCGCCTACCGGAGAAGGGCTGCCGCTGGCGGAGAAGAAGAACAATGGGGCACGGGGAAAGAAAGGGGAAGCAATGGCATGGGCACGGGCGCGGGGCTGGCTCGGGCTCCCATTTTGCAACGGTCACCTGGGTAAGCTGTGGGTCTGACGCGCTAACATGGACAAGTTGTGGGTCCCACGATGATCTGGATAAGTGGAGACGTGTCCACTGTGGGGCACCAACAGCGGCCCCACTTGCCAGCACCAACCAACGGTCAACTAAACGGGTTTCCTCCCGTCCGAGCTCCTTGTGAGGGTTTCAGACAAGGGCTTGGGCAAAACTGAGGAAAAACTAAGCAGCTGGGGAAAACTGAGCACAACTAAGGACCCAAGAGCATGAAAATAGAAATCCCAAATAACTTTGTTAGAACTGCTTTATGTGATTTGGGAGCCGGAGTTAGTGTCATGCCTTTTTCTCTTTATAAGAGACTTGATCTAGAAAAATTGGTATCGACTGATATATCCTTGCAAATGGCTGATAAGTCTACTACTATTCCTATTGGTATATGTGAAAATGTTCCTGTTCAAGTTGCTAACGGTTGTTTGATATTAACTGACTTTGTTGTGTTGGAAATGCCTGAAGATGATAATATGTCTATTATTCTTGGAAGACCTTTTATAAACACTGCAGGAGCTATTATTAATTGCAATCAAGGAAAAGTAACTTTTAATGTCAATGACAAAGAGTATACGGTTTATTTTCCCAAGAAGATTGATAGAAAGAATGCTCTAAATTCAATCAAGAATGTTGAGACCATTAGAGTTGGTCAGATTATTTGTTCAGAGCGAAAGCCCAAGGAAGAATATAAAATTGTTATGATTGGGACTATGCCTATCAAGGTCGAGGTAACATAAGCATATAGTGAAATGCAAAGTTTTGCCTCATATAAAATTAGTTTGGTAACTAGACTTGATCAACCTTGTTAACAAAATGATTTTATATGAATGAAACTTCGTTTTCACCACATTTACTTTACCTCACTCATATTTACTTTCACCATTTTTGTTCCCTTTGTTAGTTACATGATTAGAGTATCCTAGAGGTGATGCATACTTGGTTTTGATTTGCTTGCAATCATTCCATCTTCGCTTTCCCGAGTTTTTAATCTGTTGTCAATTTCTGAAAAACCCTTGAAAATAAAGTTTCTCGAAAAATTCTAGAAAAATCTTTTTAAATTTTTATGTCAAAAATGGGGCAGAGAGGCACCTGGGAGACCTCAGGGGGAACCACCACGCCAGCTCACCACCAGGGGGTGCGGCCCAAGCCTGGCCGCGCCCACCTATGGTGAGGGGGGGGCCTGGCCTCTCACTTATCTCTTCATCCCCAGCTCTTTCTCTCTCCCGAAAAATCACGACACCCCAGCTCAAACCCGTGTTCTTGCTGCTCTCCATCTCGATTTTTCGATCTCCTTGCTCAGCCCATCATTGTTGCTGAGATTTGGAGCATTTGTTCTCCGGTATGTGACTCCTTCGATTGTCCAAGTAGAATTTTGTTTAGTGAAGTATTTCTTGAGTATTTTAGCTCTATAGGCTGCAGGTGAAATGAGTTTGCATGCTTGTCCAATTGCTTAGAAATGCTATTTTGATGCATGTTAGCCCTCTAGTAACTCCCTATAGTAGTTTCCTACACTTGTTTGTCTCAAATCATTTTTTATGAGGTTTGTCAAAAAAAATTAGAAAAGGGAAATGGACAACTACACCTATGGAGAAGTCTTTGAAAGAGAAGCACCAAGGTCATCAAGGCCTTCAAGATCTACTACTCAATATAGGATATCCTACAATGAAGATCTTATGTCACCGAATATTGAGGGGGATGATGGAGATGCGCATCCATCCACCTTCCCTTGTGCTAACTTTTTGAGTGATGCAGGGATTCTTGAGGATTTCTTACTCCTTGTCAACAGGGTTGGATTGACTACATACATGTCGGATGAGAGTAATCAATATGCTTTGCTCACAAAGATTTTCGTTGAAAGCTTTAAATTCACTAACTCTCATTTCAAGCCTTCCATTGCATTTAAGATTTATGATAAGTCTATCACCATGTCTTTGGAAAAGTTTTGTGATATTCTAGGTATTCCCATGTTTGGGACAGCCAAGAAGATGCTGCAACAACCCATTGATTTGTTGGAACTCTACCGAGGAGTAACTAATGATGATGACCACATAGCATAGCGTGGCAAGATAAGAAACATTCAACTCCCAGCTATTAGATATTTTACTTACTATCTTGCCACTAGCATTCTTGGTAGGGGGAACACTAGCAATATCTCTAACTATCATTTAGCTTTTCTAGCTACCGCTATTGATGTTAGCAAGAAGTATAACCTCGGTGCTCTTATTGCTCGTCGCCTAGCCGCTAGGGGACCTATTTATGGAGGCATTATTGTTGCGCGCATTGTTGCTGCTCTAGGACTTTCTATTGCTCCTCATGATATATTGTTGGCTCCACAGAGGCTCGATCTTGCTGCCATGAAGCCCCATCACTTTGTTACTGCTAACTCGTGTGCAGGGAAATTAGTTTATAGAATGTTATTTACTGATGGAGATGAAAGGGGAATTCCCTTGCTGCAGTCCAGTTTGTTCACTATTCATAGGAGGCCATGGTCGCGCTCGAAGGAGGAGTTGGACGAGCAGCTTAGGTTGCTTACCTTCCACGTTTAGCACGGTGCAGTGGACCTGGAGGAGGAGGAGGCGTCAGCCGATCACTACGCCGCATACCACACCGGGGCGTCCTCGAGCTCGTACCAGGACGAAGGTACTTCTTCATCACACTTTGGAGGCGCCACTTCATGGCCGTGTTGGACGAGCTGGGATTGATCTCCACTTAGGCCAAAAGCCTAAGCTTGGGGGGAGGTACGCCGACAATTCACTCATCTACATATCATAATTTGTCGGTCCTTTGTATATCCATATTTCGCTTTCTTTATTGTTCTCGTTCTTATTTCTTCTTTCCAAAACACAAAAAGACCAAAAATATTTCCATTATTTCTCTTCGTTGTCTTTTTAGCTTTCTAGCTTTGGTTTGCTTTGTTCTCTATTTTCGGTTTGATTCTTGAAAAATCCAAAAATATTTTGCTTTGTTTGCTATTTCCTTTCGTTCTTGTTTCAAAAATCAAAAACCCAAAAATATTTGTTGTTCTTCTTCGGTTTTGTAAAGTTTGTTGCAGAGTTCAGTCTCCCGTGACTCCATTGGAGCTTGGTATTCACTTCATATTATTCAAGCCACACAAGTGAAAAAGCAATAATGACGACATATGGCAATCCGAGATGTGGTAAGAGGCTGGTATGAACTCTGTTTGTTTTCATTTTTGTACATATACTCATATATGTGGACATGCTTAGTCGGTTCATGTAAGGTATATGTTTTTTAATAGATGCTTTGTAGTTTTTGCTCTCATATGATTAGTTCCAATTTACTAATAGTTCGTAGCATGTCATGTAGACGCTTGCTTTCATTGTTTTATTCAAAATATGGTATGACATTGTGGTATCCACCTCTGAAAGTTTCATTTGAATCGACTTGGCACATGCTCAAGCATGCACATGACTAAACAAAAAGTCAATTAAGCCTCTATGATTTACTTTGCCTCAGAGTTCTTGTATCATTTTTATGCCTATATTAATTTTGTTTTGTCGCAAGCATGATTATGATAGCTATTGCTCTCTCGATTGTCGCTTCCCAGTCATTTGCTAGCCTTCACTTGTACTAAGAGGGAATACTTCTCGTGCATCCAATCACCAAAAACCAAGTCTACCAAAGAGTCCACTATAAATTCCTATGCATGGTATTTCAAAGCCATTCCAAGTAAATTTTCATGTGCTGCCTTTCAAACTTTCAAATACTTCTCATTTTATGCCACTGTTTTTAGCTCATGAGGACGTAGTGGTCGGAATTGCTATCTTCCATATTAAATTGAGTACCCCTCGACTAGGCAGCTTCATGTGCTCGTCATTAATTTTGCAAGGGAGCTGGTCAGACCACTGTAATCTAATCTAAAAAAAAGAAAAAAAGGCACTCCTCCATGGTATGTGAAAGTTGGTGCGCACCCGATGGAATCGGTTAGCCATGGTTTGAGAAAGGAAAAAGGTGGGGAGGAGTGCCAAAGCTTTATAAAAGAGCACCAATGTGCCAAATTTTCAAAGAACTCGGAACCGCTCTCACTTGTTTATTATGGAAGATAGCAAGTCCCCATTGCCAGTCATTGACATAAAACAACCACCTCTCAAATAAATTTTTATCTCTGTTTTACAAATGAAAAGCTCTAGCACATGTTAAATCACTGCTTCCCTCTGCGAAGGGCCTTTCTTTTACTGTTATGTTGAGTCTTCATCTTCTAACTTTAAAGCACCTTCTTGAGAGCATAGCTGTTATTCTTAGTGTAGTGTGCTTGTCCCAGAAGATAGTTAGTTGTGGTATAACTTTGATGCTTGTATCTTTGATATTTTTACTTCTAGTCTTCCCTTGGACTTCAGAGGTGCCTCAGCATTTATGTTTTGCTCCACAAATAAAAGCAAGCGGGATACCACTCTTTCATATCATTTATGAGCATTACAATCTTGCAACTTCTTATGTTTCATGATTACTTGTTATTAGTATATTGGCACTCTTTCATAGCTTGCTTGACTATGAGGTAGCATTAGTTGCATATTTCTTATTATAAATTGCCTGAGTACTTGATCATATAGTGAGTATATATACATCATATGAAGCAAATGTGTTCGTGAAAGTTTCTTTTATTGCTCTCAGTTGTTAACTGAATTGCTTGAGGACAAGCAAATAGCTAAGCTTGGGGGGAGTTGATACGTCCAAAACGTATCTACTTTCCCGAACACTTTTGCTATTGTTTCTCCTCTAATTTGTGTGTTTTGAATACAACTAACACGGACTGACGTTGTTTTCAGCAGAATTGCTCTGGTGTCTTGTTTTTGTGCAGAAATCCAACTTTCAGGAAAAATCTCGGAAAATATCGCAAAAATCCTATTTTGCCAGAAGACCCACGGAGCCAGAAGGGGAGACGAAGAGAGGCAGTGAGCTGGGCTCACCACCAGGGGGCACGGCCCAGCCCTGGCCGCGCCCACCTGTGGTGAGGCCAGCTCGGTCGTCGCCTCGACCCCTCCTTCCACCTATATATACCCTCTGACCTGAAAGGAGCGGGGGGTTCGGCATTTTTCCTTGATAGAGTTCCGCTGTGCCGCCGCCATCAGAAACCGCGATTTGGAACCAGAAACTCCATTCTGGCACCCTACCGGGATGGAGATTTGGAGGAGATCTTCATCACCATCATCACCGACGTCTCTCCATCAACCATCCATGACTCTCCTATCCATGTGTGAGTAATTCCTGCTGTAGGCGAAGGGGATGGTAGGGATTGGATGAGATTGTTCATGTAATTTGCTATGAGATTGTTAGGGCATAGTGCCTAGTATCTTTTATTAGTGCTTATGACATTGTTGCAACTTGTTGTGCTTAGTGCTTGTCACTTTGGGCCCGAGTGCCATGATCTCAGATCTGAACTTGTTATTGTTTTATGATGATACTTGTTATTTATGATCTTACCTGCAAGTTGTATACACATATTGTTGTCCGGAACCCGAGGCCCCAAAGTGACAGAAATTGGGATAACCGGAGGGGATGGCTATGATGTGAGGATCACATGTGTTCACCGAGTGCTAATGCTTTGCTCCGGTACTTTATTAAAAGGAGTACCTTAATTACCAGTAGTTTCCCTTGAGGCCCTGCTGCAACAGGCTGGTAGGACAAAAGATGTCGTGCAAGTTTCTCATTGCGAGCACGTACGACTATATACGGAACACATGCCTATGATTGTTTAGTACTAGGATGCTTTATCATTTTTATCTGCAATTGCCAATATCTCACTGATTTCATGAATTATCTTATCCATGCAACGCCCGTACATCCATCCCTATGCCTACAGTATTTAATCCTACTATTTACTATTGCTACTATTACCGCTTTTATTCTACTATTGTTGTTATTGTTTCACTACTATCACCACTATAAAACTGTTCCTACTGATAAACCGCTGCGAACAAGTCTATTTCCAGGTGCAACTGAATTGACAACTCATCTATTAAGGCTTATAAATATCCTTTGGCTCCCTTATGTCAAATCAATAAATTTGGGTTTTACTTCCCTCGAAGACTGTTGCGATCCCCTGTACTTGTGGGTCATCAGCCCCCCTCCGTCTCCTCTTCGGTCTTCGTGAGGCTTCGGTAAAAATAGGAGGTTCTGCTTTTATTTTGTCCAATTCCGAGAATATTTCCTATGTAACTTTCCTGAAACACAAAAACAGCAGAAAACAAGGAACTGACACTGTGGCATCTTGTTAATAGGTTAGTTCCAGAAAATGCATAAAAATGCCACGAAGTGTAACAAAACACTAAGCAAATGGTGTAAGAACAAGCATGGAGCATCAAAAATTATAGATACGTTCTAGACGTATCACTCTCCCTATGCAGCAGTCCTTCTTCCTCGGCCATGTCGCCCCTTACTGTGCGTCTCTGTACGGACCTCTGCCTGGCGCCGCCTCCTATGCGTCTCCTCCCCAAGCCGGCCACGCCGGCCCCTATGGTGCGGCCACATACATCGCCCCTACAGCATTGCACTACAAGGTTATCGATGCATGGATCTCGCTACTCATCGTGTCCTCATCTCTCGCCATGTTGTTTTTGATGAGTCCACTTTTCCCTTTGCCTCGCCGCAGCCTCCCTCCGCTGCCACTTACGAGTTTCTTGACAACGTCACTCCTCTCAACGTCCCCCCAGCTAAGCTTGCCCCATGCATGCCCTCGCCAATGCCTTCCCATCCGCCTTCGTCGGCGACCTCGCCAACACGCGCGCCGTCCCCAGCGCCCCCGCTTGTGCATCGCACACGTAGCACCTCTGGCATATGTGTCTGTAACACCCACGAATTTATAACAAATTTGGAGTGCCCGTTATTTAATCCATCACAATCCCAGAATCATTGTTGTGATTTACATAACGTAGTTGATATCACAGTCACAACCATTAATGTTAAATAAAAGGGGTTACAAAGGTGGCCATACAGACCAAACCTTATATTACATCAAAATGCAGCGGAATAACACTTCGAATCCATATCGTCAAGCTTCAACCGCACATGCAAAGTTGACAGTAGGAAACGAGCCTAGTTCGCAAAACCGTCAGGGATCCTTCCTTCATGATCTTTCTCCTTCAAGTCTGGCCAAGTTAATAGCCCGGGCAGAGCCATGAGTACATTGTATGTACTCGCAAACCATCTCATAAAAAAATTAAAAGGGAAATGCAAGGCTCATATAGTGGTCTAAGCTCTATGTTTATTTGCATAAAGCTAATTTTCTTTTCCAAGAGATCTCATTGAGAGGTAAGAACATATTTAATACTCTAAGTTGAATCTAGGATGGAGTCCCCAACTGTTGGTCACTTTCATTAGTCAAATCACTATCATTCAGAAGATCATGGTTCATGTAATCAAGTCACAATGTTCACAAGGTCACAGTTCACTCTTAGCTGTTCAAAGTTCTTGACAAAGGTCAAGTACAGCTTGCCAACTATCCATGACCATAGATGCGGCTATTCGAATAGTTTTGAAACCTCTGTAGAGGTGTACACTTTACCCACAAGATTTAATACATCTGTCGGGAACAATCCACAAGCGTCATACACAAGTATGTGGGGTTCAGATGATCAAAACAAATCTTTCACTTGCCTACTTTAGTATAGGATCCTCCCTAAGAGCCTAGATACATAATGGCACTTCTAGTCTTTCCGGCTACAGGATGTTGCATTGTGTACTCCCATAGTCTATGGCATTCTCCATCATAGCTATGGCAAGTCCCGGCTTCAGGGGCGTCCCGCGGGATCCATCCCCTATAAGCTCAATGTGGTCTCTCATACTAAGGTAAACAAACTACGGACTAAGCCCCTTCCCATATAGGGGTAATATGGTCATACGGTGACAAGGTTCTAACTCGGCAATGCCCATGTTCGAGGGCTTTCGATCTAGGGAGCGCATTGTGGGATCCGGCGAACTCAACGGCGATCAGACGAAAGCAGGGAAACATGAGGTTTTACCCAGGTTCAGCCCCCTTGGTAGGGTAATGACCTACGTCCTGCTTGTCTGACTTTTATTGATGGGGTGGCTACAATGGTGGTGTTACAATGGTGGCATAGATTAGATCTAGCCGAGACAGAGAGCTCTAAGTATCGAGCGCTCCAGCGTGAGGTGGTGGAAAAGTGTCTAGGGTTTTGGGACCTCCCTCCCAGCCTTTTATATGCGAAGGCTGGGTCTCAGGATTGTCCCTCAAGAAAAATACAGATCGGATCGGTTTCAAATAAGTTCTAGCCGGAGACTAATCCAATTTGGACTCCTCGAATCCTTGCTTGCCCGCCAAGTATAGCTCCTGTGCCGTGTCCAGCCGCTGCCCTTATGGGCCTTGCAATTCCTTCGACAGTAATCTCCCCTGGGCCAAAAACCAGGTAGGCGAATATCGAGGGCCTATTTGTCATTCCTTCGTCAGTAGCCCCCGAGTGCCTAGGATAGTAGAAGACTATGGAAGGGACTCTAACTCGAGTCTCCTTTTAATTGCATGAGACCATATTCGCCCTTCCTGAAAAAGCACAAAAGCATAGCGAGTATACAAATGATGCATCTGACAGATGCGGCTGATTCGAGTAGTACTCATTATGAGCCTCGAAAATGTTTAGCTTGGTTTGCAGGGGGATACGCATAACCGGCCTGAGACTCACGCCAGGTCTCAGTTAATTGCATAGCTGCAAAAACATTCGGTTAGCTTACTCAGATTCGAGTCCCCCGACTCGAACCTGCGTGGGCTGGCGCTACCTCGACCCGAGCCGCGTTGGACTTACTGGGTCGAAGCCCAGTTCAGTGTGGGGCTCCCGATGCGTCCATCGGTGCAAACTTCATACCGAAGGTATGGAAAATTACTCGGCAGAGCGCGCTTGATACGAATACCGGGCCATCTGGTGTTGCAAACCGTGGACTTACCTTCGTATTTGACATACGGCATCCGAATCGGTATATTGCCACCAGAATTCGGGAATTTTGAGTGCATGTGTGAGCATGAAATTGGATTCAGGGGGCTAAAGCCACCCCCGAATCGCAGTTGAGGCACTGCTAGCCCTGAACCAAGAATAACATGGGGACTGAAGCCCATGGTTAGATGCTATGTTGACTGTAATCGTATAAACTGACGAAGTCATTATTCGGGCAAACTTGCGGCTCTGCTGGCCGGACTTGAGAATCAACAGTCATGACTTGGATGATGAGAGGGCGTTGCTAGCCAGAGTGTAATTCGAGGGATCGCAAACCTCTGCTCAAAAGTCGAAGTGACACATCCTGCCCGAATGCAGGAGCTTAGGAGAGTCGATACCTTCGATCAAAGATGCCTGGAGGCTCTGCTGGCCCGTGGCGAATAATTCGAGAGCGAGAACTCACCCCTCGAATGCCAAAATGATACCAATTAAAGCAGTTGAATCTTTTTGAGTGGTCATGCCGAGAAACTCACTCAAAAACTCTAAAGGCTCAAAAGCATGGGGAAAAAGCCGCTCGAAAGGCAATATCTTCCAAAAGGACGAGAAAAAGCTTCGAGAAAATACCCAGTTCTGAAAGAGTTTAGCTTTGGGAAAATACATACCTCGAAAATATGAGGGCCCAAAATCGAGCTTATCCCTTAATTCCAAAGGACACCGTTCTGCGAGCCATGACATCAATGATGATGCTTGGATTCTTCGAGTTGTCAAGCCATCCTCTGCCAGGATAGACTGACATTGACAAGACCAAACGTCTTGTGGGCCCTCATGCTCGCATGCCCCGGCTGTTGACCGAGTTTGACCACACATCCCACGCGTGGGTGAGAAAAGTCTGCTCGGTTTCCTTGATTACCGTGCGTAGTGGAGGCCACGGTTCTCGTGGTACTGACACGTGGACGGCCAGATCTGCTCTGCCGTTTCCACTTCATAGTGAACGGCTAGGATCAACCGTGATTTTCTAGGGATGAGATAAAAATGGCCACGGAGGAGTAACAGTTCACCCCACTCCGCCGCCATCGTCTTCTTCCTTGCGCTCTGCTCCTGCTGCTCCTCTCTCCCATCTCCATTCATAGAGCCCTTGCCGCGCGCTGATCCCATGGGCAAGAGAGGTTCCACCACGACCGGCGCCACCGCCGGCACCGCCGCCAAGAAGGCCAAGACTGCGAACGCCGACACCTCTGTTGTCGGCAATTGGGTGCAGTTCAAGGTTGGGGAAAAGGAACTGTCCCAGGACGAGAAGATGAGCCTCCTCAAGAATGACCCGGCGGAATCGCTCGCCGCCGGTCAAGAGATCGTTCCCCGGCCTCCTCCAGGCTTCCGGGTAATCTTCTTGGCCTTCCTACTGCGGGGACTGTCTCTTCCCCCGCATCCTTTTCTTCGCGGACTTCTTTTCGCGTATGGGATTCAGCTCCATGATCTGAATCCCAACACGATTCTACACATTGTGTGTTTTATCACGCTTTGTGAATGTTTCTTGGGGATCGAACCCCACTGGGCGCTTTGGTGCCGAATTTTCGCCGTCCGGCACCCACTGCGCTACCAGACCGGCGGCTTCAGCTGCCAGGTGTGCCCGGACGTGCCATACTTCAATCTCCAGACGCCCGAAAACAACCCCGGCTGGAGGACAAAGTGGTTCTATGCCAAGGACAAGTCCTTCGCTGGCGAAGACTTCGGGCTCGAGGAGTTTCGGGCCACCACCATCCTTCGACCGCGGGTGTCTTGGAGGCACGAGCTTTCCGATGAGGAGATGAAGATCACAGAACCGCTGATGGAGAAAATCTAACAGCTCCGAGCCACGCCGAAGAAAGAGCTCTCGGGCGTCCAACTTATTCGGACCTTTATAGAGCGCCGGGTTCAGCCGCTTGCTGCTTGAGCCCACTGCATCTGGGACTACAGCGACCGCCGAGACTCGACCCGAATTTCTCCCGATGAGTTGCACAAGGCGGAGATCGACGACTATGTGTGCGCCGTCACCAAGATCAAGAAGAAGTCGATTGTGCCGAAAATCTTCGGCGCGGTGGCCTTCAGCAAGGCCTTCCCCCGCAACGAGGTACATTTTCCATCATAGTCGAACATTTCTTTCGTACCGCAGTTTTGCTGATCAGAATTGAATGTGATTGGAACTCTTGCTCTGGTCGTCGAAATAGCTCGATGTTATCCGCCCCAACCCGAAGTGGGTGAGTATCCAGGGCGCGACAACATCGAGGTCCCGGAGGAATCGACCTCTGCCGCTCCATCGCCATCGCGAGCACCGCCAACGAAGAAGAAAGCTGTGGATGCCGACATTGTCGAAGATTTGGAAGATCTTGGCGACACCCACTTCTCCTCTGGCGATGATGACGATAGCATGTTTCCTGCCGCGCCTCTGAGCAGCCGCCCACCTCCTCGACTTGGGAAGAAAATTCTCCCAAAGTTTGGACTCGATGCATCATAAGCTTCCTTGTCGAACTTCTTTTTTCATATAATCTCATCTTGGATTGACTACACTATGTTGACTTCAATGCTTGACTCAGATCTTCCACCGAGGAAACTTCGGCGAGCCCGGGTGATCGTGACCGCTATCAAGTTCAGCCCCATGATTCCACCCTTGAGCAGATCGCAGATTCGTAGGAGAAAGCGGCTGGCAACGCCGCGCCCGAGGTCGATCTCCTGAAGCCGCCGTCTCCTCAGAAGAAAAAAAAACCGAACACGAGCTCGTTCTGCTTTCTTCCTCCGGCGAGCCTTCTGGCCCAAAAAGTCATGTAAGCCCGAAAATGCTAACTTTGCGATTCTTATGCTGGCCTATCAGTAGCCCCCGAGGGTGAGTCTAAGTGTTTACACTTGGGCTTGCCCTCCAAACAATTATTCAGGAACTCATATGTGCTTCTATTTGTTCAGCCCGTTGTCAGGGATTTATCGAAGGTGTGCAAGAACTTCCTTGCGCTGGAGGAAGAAAATTGGCAGTTATCCACGCAGCTCAAAGACATGCGACGTGATTACTGTTCCGCCCATCTGATATTTTGCTCCGATGATTTTGCTTCCCTTCTTTTTAATATGACACTCTTCAAATGACCAGGGATCGCAGCACAAGCTGCCACCGACAAGACGTTGTTGAAGGCCCAGCTGGACAATCTCATGGCGGAGAAATCCGAGCTAAAGGCTAAAGCTGACGGGTTGGTCGACGAGGTTGCCCGGCTGAAATCTGAATCGACCAAGGCCCAGGAGCTTGCGAAGACGCGTCGTCTGGAAGCTGAGTCGAGGGAAAAGGACCTGCATCAGCGTCTGCAGACCTCTCTCGACATCTTGCGCGGTGAGTCTTCGATATCCTTTGGCTAAACTTTTTGTGCTGACTAAGTTCCCTATTGACTGGGGATCTTGTTCTTTCCTGAAGCCGCTGCCGAATTGGACGTCGGGGATATGAAGGAGCCCACTGGACTCGAGTCCAGTGTTGGTAGCGCCGAACGCCTGTGTCAGGAAGTCTGCGACCTCCTAGTGAAGGTACGGTCGACACTTGACCGCGTTCGTGACGTGTCCATCCCTGACTCGACCAGCAACACCATGGACGGCATCCTCAAAGCCCTGGCGATGAAGACGGATGGTGAGGATCCTTTAGTTGCTGCGGTTCGCCGACAGGTAACTATCAGCTCCGAGTCTGTCTCCTCTCTATGGTTGGCTCATAGTACATCAGGCATCATCATTTCCAAAAATCATTTCATAATCCTTAGTTCATTGTTATCTTTCCTTCAAAAGTCAACATGGAGGGAAAATCACCATCCAAGGTTTTCGAATTACTTCATAATTTCCCAAAGGATATCCATCTAGATTACTTCATGTTTATTAGCGACTAAGCATATTACTATGAGTGATGCTACAACTAATGAAGTGTTGGATAAAGTCAGTTTGATACTCTTGCTAAGCAAGGTATCACTACACAACTATTACTCTATAGTTGACAAGGGTATAGATAATAGAGCCCGTCAGCTAAGTACCCCTGAGGCCCATTAAGCTAGGCCCAATTGTAATATTAGTCAAAATACGAGTTCATGTCGTATATCGATATTGTAATCTGTGTCGGATCCCACCCGATCCTCGAGACCTGGCCATCTATATATAGGGGCCAGGAGGGGACGGTGTGGGATAGATTGAAAGCAAGCCAGGTTTACACCCACGTTTACTTTCGATAGCCACCTTGTTTGACTGATTTTACCTTCGAGTTCATCCGACGCCCTATCTCCCCGATCCTAAGTCATTTATCTAGGACATTTGTCGAGTTAACCCCTTGTCAATTGGCGCCGACCGTGGGGACTTTGGGCGTTGGAATCATGAATTCGACGGCTTTTTCGCTTTTAGCCAATAGCAGTCCAGAAGTCGACGAAAACAAAAAGATGGAGTTGACATTTGGAAGTCTGAATTTCTATGTTGGACCTTCGGGTTCAACTTGTCTTTCGGGTCCGGTGAAATCGGGTCCGTCGACAAGTAAAACTGAAACAATGGCCAAATCCGGATCATCTGTAGGCTCTTCTAGCGAAGCAAACTCGCCAGTCAGCTTAGCAGCAACAGAAAATCTGCAGGAAAAATTCGAGGAACCCGACGAAACCGGGCAAAAGTCCATCATGGAAGCAGCAGTGGACAAGCCAAGGGACTTCGCTGGCGGAAGCAGCGGCGTCTCCAGAAGCGTACACCAATTATGCGTCATCATCACTGAAGCAGCAGAAGAAGAAAACAATCACACAGGCAACGAGGAGGTCGACATGCAAGTCGACAAATTAAGGAGTAATGGCAAGAAAGAGAAGGAGAAAGTCCATGTTTCCGCCGGAGAGTGGAGAATGATCATGTCAGCTATCAACCACGGGACTGATGTACCTGCAGATTCAAGAAGAGAAGTTTTAATGGGATACCAATACGCCCTACACCAGCGCAGAAAGAAGATAAGGTAGGAAAGAGATATGATTATGAGAAGCCTAGATTACAACAGCACATCAAGTGGAAGATATTGGGGTGAATATAGCGATTCATCAGAGTCCAGCATGGAAAGGCACAGAGACCCGAAGCACAGTAGAAGGACAATGGCACGGACAGTAGAAGAAAGCTATATGAAAAGCCCAACTGCGAACCAACCATAGGAGGAAGAAGAATTCGTGCAGGAAACACCAAAAGCAGCATTGGTAGCAGGACAGGCATACCTACTAACCACGCAACCAAAGCCGGGAGACCCGCGGAAACATATGCATTAAGCCGCAATACGAAGCCTCGGGCTAGTGGAGGACAAGCTAAGGGGAATTCTTCCAGAGAAAGACTCGACTCATCGTAGGGAAAAGCAAAAAGAAGAGGTCAAGCGCAAGTCTTCACGGAGCGAAGCTAGCGAGTCCTCAGAAGATGAGAACCGCCAAAAGAGGAAGGAGGATGCAAGAAACATAATAGCACAAGCAAGAGTAAACAACTCACGTTATGCATGGAAGGAAGAAAACTACGAGGACAACGAGAAAGAGATGGGCGCATTATGCTTTACCCGCAGGGTTCGCAAAACGCGAGTACCCAAAGGATTCAAGTTGCCACACGATCAAGAAAAATATGATGGGTCACAAGAACCAACTCTATGGTTGTCAGACTACCTACAAGAAGTACAAATACTTGGGGGAACGAGAGCAACGGCAATGCAAAGTTTGCAGTTACACCTCACCGGCGCAGCGCGGTCTTGGTTAAATACTTTACCCAACGATTCCATCGGAAGTTGGGGGGAACTAGAGAGTCAATTCGCAAGAAATTTCCGCTCAACATACAAACGACCAGCGTCATTGGAAGAGGTCAAGTCGTGCATGCAGAATAGAGATGAAACTCCGCGTTCTTATATACAACACTGGAGTGTCATTAAAAATTCCGCAGAGGACGTCTCCGACAAAAGAGCAATAGACGCCTTTTCAGCCGGACTGTGTCGTTTAGACCTTGTTGAAGAGATAGGGAGAATAAAGCCAAGAACAGTTTCAGAACTAATGGAGATAGCCAACAGATTCGCTGATGGAGAAGATGCATATAACAACAAAAGGGGACGTTCACCGGAAGTCGGTAAAACGAGCAGGCAAAAGCGACAATACTGCAACGGCGACAACCACGGAAGGCAAAATCAGATAGCCGCGGGATACGATGGAAGGAATGAGGAAGGCTACGAAAACAAAGAGTTTCAAGCAAGAGATAGCAGGGGAAAGGAGAAACCAAGGTACTCGGGTCCCTCGGTAGAAGATATGCTATACGGCCCTTGTCGCATCCATTATGCGTACCTGGACGGGAAAAGAGTTTCCAACCACCAGATGAAAGATTGCAGAACCTTCCTAAGGTTGCAAAATGCCATGGATTCAAGCCAAGACACACGACAGCAAGGGAAAAGCACGAGTCAAGGATATCAAATGCAGCGACTCGCAAAGCAGCTGGAGTCAAAAGTATATATATCAGCAATGATTCAACCAGTACCAAAGTCAAAGAAAGAAAGGAAAAGCATATCTAGACCGGTTAACTTGGCAATATCATCACCACCAGCTACTACAGAGTACTTGCAGTGGTCCGATCAACCAGTCAGATTTAGCAAAGCGCACCACTCGAGGAAAGTTCCTAGGCCAGGGCACGCTCCAATGGTACTAAAGGCGCAAATAGGGGGATACGACATCGGGAGAGTATTCATGGATGCAGGAAGCGCCATAAACTTAATATACGCAAGAACTCTGAGGGCAATGTGCATCTCATTGGATAGTCTAAAGCCAACAGACTGTTCTTTGCACGGGATAGTACCGGGGAGCGCAAATTACCCTCTCGGGAAAATAGAGCTCGACGTTTGCTACGGCAATAGTAGCAATTATCGCAAAGAGAAGCTGGAGTTCGAAGTCATGGATTGGCCTTCACAATATCATGCAATCCTGGGGCGTCCAGCATTTGCAAAGTTCATGGCAGTACCTCACTACGCATATCTTACGCTAAAAATTCTAGGGCCCAGAGGAACAATCACAGTTCAAGGCAGCTTCGAAGTATCTAACACTTGCGACAAGGAATTCAACAGGTTGGCGCAAACCTTTGGCATGATAGCAGAATACGCAAGGCTAAAAGGTGAAACCGACCACAACGTACTACCCAACGTCGGGCGATCCCTGCCAGACTAGGCTTTCGATGCAACTCAAGACTCGAAGAAAATCCAGGTCCACCCTACGGACCCAAACAAGACTACCTCTATAGCAGTAAACCTGGATCCCGCATAGGAAAGCGCGCTCGTCGAGTTCCTCTGTGAGTGCTGGGAAATCTTTGCCTGGTGTCCTTTGGACATGCCAGGGGTTCCCAGGGAACTCGTCGAGCACGCACTAAACGTCGATCCCAAAGCGAAGCCAGTCAAACAACCATTGAGAAGATTTGATGAACCCAAAAGGAAAGCAATAGCATTCGAGCTACATAGACTCGAAAACGCAGGGTTCATCCGTGAAATCAAAACATCGACTTGGGTATCTAATCCAGTTATAGTCCCCAAGAAAAACACAGATGTACAAAGAGTGTGCATCGACTATACATCTCTCAACAAGCACTGTCCAAAGGATCTCTTCCCTCTACCTCGCATTGATCAGATAATTGACTCAACAGCAGGGTGCGCAAGGCTTTCCTTCCTGGATGCATAATCTGGCTACAACCAGATAAAGTTGAAGAAAGAAGATGAGGAAAAAACAGCTTTCATAACACCTTATGGCGTGTTCTGCTACCAAGTCATGCCTTTCGGCCTAAAAAACGTAGGAGCAACCTACCAGAGGATGATGCAAAACTGCCTCGGAAGTCAAATAGGATGAAACATCCAAGTCTACACCGACGACGTGGTCATTACCACAAGAAAAGAAGAGTCACTAATCAGTGATTTAGCAGAGACCTTCGACAACTTAAACAGGTACAAGCTCAAGCTCAACCCGACAAAATGTTCTTTTGGGGTATCTGCAGGACAACTCCTGGGATTCCTGGTATCCGCAAGAGGAATAGAAGAAAATCCAGAGAAGATCCAAGCGATATTAACAATGGGCAAGCCCACAAAGCTGCACGATGTACAGAAGCTCACAGGACACGTTGCGGCACTAAGTCAATTCGTTGCAAGACTAGGAGAAAAAGTGCTCCCTTTCTATGCATTGATGAAAAAATCAGACGACAAATTCGAGTGGACAAAAGAAGCGGACACAGCCTTCGCACAACTCAAAAAGGTGCTTTCCACACCACCGGTGTTGGTCACACCAAAAGAAAAGGAGCCACTACTACTATATATTGCAACAACACATCAAGTGGTGAGCACAGTATTGGTAGTCAAAAGAAGCGAAGAAGGAAAAGCTCATGGAGTCCAACGACCAGTATAATTTGTCAGCGAGGTACTATCTCCGACGAAGCAAAGGTACCCGCACTATCAGAAACTTGCATACAGCGTATTCACAACAGCACAGAAACTACGGCAGTATTTTGCGGTTGATACGTCCAATTTGCATCACTATTTTGTGTCATAATTTACTATTATTCATTGATATATTTCATATTTAGATAAGTTACTTATGTTATTTCCTTTGTTTTCACATGTTTGATGATCATCGGAGGAGTTGCTGCCGGAGTCAGGATTCTGCTGGAAAAAGGACCGTCAAGAGACCATATTTCGAAGATCAGGAAAATTCCAGAAAAATACCCAGAAATTATATTTTCCCAGAAGACTCAGGAAGCCAGAAGGGGGAGTCGAGAGGAGCCAGGGGGGCTCCACACGCTAGGGTGGCGCGGGCCCACCCTTGGCCGCGCCAGCCCTGCGTGGGGCCGCCCTGGCCCACCTCTAGTCTCGCCCCTCCGCGTACATCATCGTCCCCGAAAACCTAAGTCAGGGGGGGTTCAGAGTTAGACACAGCCGCCTCTGCGGGGCGGAGAACACCAGAGAGAGAAAGCTCTCCGGCAGGGAGAAATCTACTGGGGAAATTCCTTCTCGGAGAGGGGAGATCGTCGCCATCGTCATCACCATCGCACTGGACTTCATTGGGATCATCATCATCATCATCTCCATCACCAGCACCTTCATATCCACCATCACCACGCCGTCCCGCTGTAACATCTTGAGTTGGATCTTGTTATATTCATAGGGGAAACTTTCCTGGTGTTGATTACTCTTGTAGTTGATGCTATTGAGTGGAACCGTGAATTAAGGTTTATGTTCAGATTGTTATTTACCATTATTTCACCTCTGATCATGATCCATATGATGTCTTGTGAGTAGTTCGTTTAGTTCTTGAGGACATGGGAGAAGTCAAGATGTTAGTAGTGAATTATTGTTGAGAAATATTTAATGGTTTGATATTGTTGTGGTGCTATTTCACTAGTGGTGTCATGTGAACGTCGACTACATGATACTTCACCATTTATGGGCCTAGTGAGATGCATTGTGTATTTGGCTACTAATTGTGGGGTTGCTGGAGTGACAGAAACCTAAACCTCCGTTGGGAAACCATTGCACCAGGGAGCGTAGGATCCTAGAGTTTAAGGCTGTGGTTAGATTTATCTTAATTACTTTCTTGTATTTGCGGATGCTTGCAAGGGGTATAATCACAAGTGTGTATTTATCCTAGTAAGGGTAGTGCGCTAGCACAGGTTCACCCCCATAACACTTACCAAACCAATGAATACTATTGGCTCTATGAAGCGAAAGCTCTTGACAGAAAACTCCCGTGTGTCCTCGAGAATGTTTGGTTATTATAAGAACACAACCGGCTTGTCCTTTGCTGAAGAAAGGATTGGGCCACTTGCTGCAATTGTTACTACTGTCTTTTATTTACTCGCACTTTATTTACTCGTATTACCAAATACTCCTAAAAACCTGTTTGCTAGTATTTACAGTGATTCCTTGGTCAAAACTGCTCATCAACACCTTATGCTCCTCGTTGGGTTCGACACTCTTATTTATCGAAAGTACTATGATACACCCCCTATACTTGTGGGTCATCAAGACTATTTTCTGGCGCCGTTGCCGGGGAGTGTAGCGCTATTGAAGAGTGGAATTGGTAAAGGTAACCGTCGCTGTGAGTATTGTTTTTATTTTGTCTTTTATTTTACTCTGCTATGGAGAACTCTCCATTTGGTTTCCTATTTGGAAACACATCCACTGCTGTTGCTGCACATGCGGAGGAACCACCACCGCCACCGCCTGCTGAAATTGATCCTTTTAAAATACCTATGAAAATTGTTGGGCGTATTATGGATAACTGCTATTCAGGAGATGGAACTGTCCATCCGGGTGATCACTTATTATTTATACATGAATTATGCGAGTTGTTCAGATGTGCAGGTATTTCACCAAGCCAGGTCAAGAAGAAATTATTCTCATTATCATTGAAAGGCAGAGCTGAGGAGTGATATCGACTACTCCAGGATGGTCCATCTATGGCATGGGAGGATATTGTGCCTCTCTTTTATTCCAAGTTTTATCCTCCAAGTGAAATTCATAAAGACCGTAACCGGATATATAATTTTTGGCCTCATGATGGAGAGAGTATTGCCCAAGCGTGGGGGAGATTGAAGTTACTAATGCTCAAATGCCCCATTCATGAGCTCCCCAATAATATTGTTATTAATAATTTTTATGCGCGGCTTACTCTTCCTGATAAGGATTATTTGGATGCTTCTTGCTTTGGATCATTTACTCATATGAAAGAAGATGCTAAGTGGAAACTTCTTGACCGTATACAAGAGAATGCTGAAGGTTGGGAAAATGACAAAGGTAGGAAGTCAGGTATAAACTATGATTATGAATGCATTAAATCTTTTATGGGAACCGATGACTTTCATAGTGTTAGCGCTGCTTATGGTCTTGATTCCCAAATACTTGCTAATTGCCTTAAGGCTTTTGCCTCTTATATTGATGTTCCAAAGAAAGATTGGAACAAATATCATGCGCCTTATAAAGATTCTATTAGTCATATTCCTGCTGCAGCTACTGAAGTTTGTACTGTTGATAGCATTGTGCCTGAACCTTATTTTGAGAAGACACCTTTCCCTGCTAAGGTAAAAAAGTATTCTACTTTGGTAAGTGTGTCTAATAAAAGTACTAAGAAAGCTGCAGAACCTGATGAGCAAATTACTATTAAGTCTCCTGTAGCTATATTGAAGGATCTTGTTACTAAAGATGTAGGGGATGAATATATTCTTTTTGTGAAGATGCTTCTAACATTCTTTCACATCCAAAAAAACACAGGAAAGCAAGTGTTCCTGTTATTTCTGTTAGGATTGGAGATCATTGCTATTATGGTTTATGTGATATTGGTGCTAGTGCAAGTGCTATTCCCTTAGAGCTTTACAAAGAAATCATGCACGAGATTGGCGCTTGTGAACTTGAAGATATTGATGTGGTTGTTCAGCTTGCTAATAGAGAGACGGTTTGGCCTCTTGGTATTGTCCGAGATGTGGAAGTTCTTTGTGGTAAGACTAAATACCCTACTGATTTTCTAGTACTTGGTAAGGAAGCTAGCAAAACTTGTCCTATTATTTTTTGGTAGACCCTTTTTGAACACTTGTGGTGCCGTAATAGATTGTAAGAAGGAGAAATTTTTTACTAAGTTTAATGGAGAGTCTTATGAGTTTAATTTTTCCAAGTTTGCTAAGACTTCTTATGAAAATGACACGCCTAATGAAAATTTTCGAGTTGAGCAGCTTGCTTCTATTGCTCTTGCCCCTAATAATGCCTTGCAGCAATTCATGGAAGATCACGAAAGTGATGTTTTTAGCAAGGAAAGAGAAGAGATTGACGATATTCTCCTTCGTCAACCACCATTACTCAAGCATAATCTACCTGTGGAGGATCTTGGTACCACTTTGCCGCCTAAAGAAGATCCTATGTTTGAATTAAAGCCTTTGCCTGATGACCTCAAATATACTTATATTGATGATAAGAAAATATATCCTGTTATTATTAGTTCTAAACTTTCAGGAAAGGAAGAAGAAAGATTATTGGAGATATTGAGGAAACACCGAGGAGCTATGGGATATACTCTGGATGATTTAAAAGGGATTTCTCCTACTTTATGTCAGCATGCCATTAATATGGAGAAAGATGCGAAGCCAGTTGTGGAGCATCAGCGCCGCCTAATTCCGAAGATGAAGGATGTGGTAAGAAATGAGGTATTAAAGCTCCTTGATGCTGGTATTATTTATCCTATTGCTGATAGTACATGGGTTAGTCCTGTTCATTGTGTTCCTAAGAAAGGAGGTATGACTGTTGTGCCTAATGAGAATAACGAGCTTATTCCTCAAAGGGTAGTTGTTGGTTATAGAATGTGCATTGATTATAGGAAGGTAAACAAAGTTACTAAGAAAGATCATTACCCTTTACCATTTATAGATCAAATGCTAGAAAGGTTGTCTAAGAAGACTCATTTTTGTTTCCTTGATGGTTATTCTGGTTTTTCTCAAATTGCTGTTAAGAAGGATGATCAAGAGAAAACCACTTTTACTTGCCCTTATGGAACTTATGCTTATAGACGTATGCCGTTTGGTTTATGCAATGCTCCTGCTACTTTTCAAAGATGTATGTCTGCTATCTTTCATGGCTTTTGTGAAGAAATTGTGGAGGTCTTCATGGACGATTTCTCCGTCTATGGAACTTCTTTTGATAATTGTTTGCACAACCTTGATCTAGATGTATTATGGGCGCGTTTGGTAGCCTGCAGCCTTTTTTTGGCTCCCTGAGCGCAGGCGCTGGGGGGCCTGGGTCGCATCAAACGGGCCAAAAATATGGAGTGCATTTTGTTTGGTTACCCATAACATATTTCGTTGTCTCTGAGAGCCAACTTTGGCCCATTTGTTTGGATACCTGCAAACCGAAATCGTAGCCCAGCAGATGCACTGTCTAGCTGTTTGGTTAAGCACACAGGTGTTCTAAGAGTTACTCATTTTTAAAATCGGGTGAGGTTACCACAACAAGCGAGATTACACCAAGAACAAGAGCCTCGCGATCACCACCATCAGTACAAGGATGATGAAATCTCTAAACCTGTGTCCGCCATGGTAAGGCATTGCCTCAACAGCCATTGCTTGGAGAGGCATGGCATGAGCAGGCATACCTTGAACAGGCAGGGCTTGAAGAGCCATTCCTTGAGCAGGGAGTGCTTGAACAGCCATACCTTGATAACCCATTGCCTCATCGGCCAGAAACTGGTTGAACTCCTCCACTGCTTCCTCCAGAGTCTGGTACCCTCTGTAGCTGTTGTTCGAGAAACCATTAACCTGTGCCTGGCAGATCCTCCACGAGCTGTAGACTCCGGGCTGCCTCCCCCTGAGCACGACGTACCACTAACAAAGAAACATGAGGGGTAAGTACAAGAAGAGGTAACAAATGGTGACAGCAAGATCATAACTTATGGGAGCATGCATTACAGTTTCCAAAAGGGGATCATAATTTCTTCCTAGCACTAAGATGTTAACCTAGCACCACAGCAAAAGTGGGTGTCGTCCTACCACCGCATAGTCTTCATCACATGAGGGGTTTAGTATGTACCACCTCATCTTACTTACAGGCCATAACAAGTTTTTGAGTCCTAGCTACCACCAAAATGTACATCGCAAGATCATCATCTTCAGCAATCACAAGCAAGCATGCATGTCTCCCCAGCCCCACAATGCCCTAGGGAACGCACTACAGATTGAAGTAGTTCTTGGACAGGTAGTTCTGGAGCCAGAGGGACCTGTGGGAGTCTGCCATGGCAACAAAGGTGACGCCCTGGGCCTTGTGGTCGACAAGGTGATTCAGCGCCGCCATGAGAGCATCCGGGGAGTACTCAAGCACGTCCATGACGGCCTTGTAGAGTTCCGGATGGACGTGGGTGGGCTTGTTCTCCCTTATCGCTTGCGCGACATCCTTGACGGCTTCAGTCATGGAAGTGAAGGCCATGAGCTCATCCTCAGCCAGAGCACCCATGTTCCTCTTTCCTCCAGCTGTTGGTGCCGGAAATGGCTTGTCCGGGCCATCGATGATGATGGTGTCGGAGTCCTGGGAGTCTGTCCCGTACTCTCCAGCCGGTGAAGCCGTGCCCAGTGGCTCATTGGAGCCCATGGCGAACCTGCCGGTGGTGATCCCACCAACAAAGATGGTGTGCATCTCATGGTAGTTGAGTATGGGCTTGTTGAGGAACTCGGCGTCCTTGGGGTGATCCTAAACAGGGATGACAAGGAAGATTGTTAGATGTAGGCATAAATGATCAAAGGGCAGTCCTAGGTAATAAGGTGCTAACCGTGATATGGCCCTGGTAGTGGTCAGTCTCTAGCACGATGGTGCAGGTCTCCTCATCCAATTTAGCACCGCTCAGATCTCTCAGCTTGTTAATTTGGATCCACTTCGTCCTCCACTTCCTCGGGTGGTTATACACCTGAGTAGAAGTCACCTCCGCTCCACAATGCTCAAAGAGCGCCTTGGAAATAGAAACAAGATGCACCTCTTTGAAGCCCTTTTCAGTACGAATGCCGGTCTTGATCAGGTCACACATCTTCTGGAGGATGAAGGTCGACTGGAAAGGCAGCCACTTCATGGTGCCCTTCATGCTCGCTTGCGCGGTTTTGCGAGCTGAGACGGCCTCACTCAGCTCCTTGTCCTTCTTTGCCTTAGCAATGTTGAAGGCAACCTTCGATGCCACGCTCTGGACAACGCTCTGAACTGTGCTCTGAGACGATCCGAGATGCGCAAACTGAGGCTGGTCGGAACACTGCCCAACCACCCCGTCTGCAACCTTCGATGCCATGGGAGGCTGCGAATCAGTGACAAATGAAGGGATCTGGGACTCCTCGAAGGGGACTAGAGCCTGGCTAAGGAAAACCTGGCTTGAGTCCTACATTGTCGCACAATATAGAAGCAGATTATGACTACAAGCCTACATGATCAAATACTAGGCATACAAAAGATCTTTGCTACACATGCTAATACTCACAGATCAAGCTTACACACGACAAGATCTTTGCTACAAGCCGACAACAGGGATAGATCTAAGCAAAACAAGTCACAGATCTAACCCTAAGAGCAAGATAGTGCTCAAGATGTCATGGTGTTTGAACTTACAGTCATGGCTGGAGGTGAATCCTTGTCGAAGAAGTGGTCGGAGCCGCAGTCGCCGCCGTCGCCATCGCCGCCAACACCGCCTACTTACCTTCCTTGCGCACGGGACAAGTGAGCTCGAAGAGGGGAAATGGCGATTTCAAACGAGGTGGTGAGAGGAGGGGTAGAAATAGAGGGGCGGTCTCGGCAGGAGGTGACGAAATCCTCCCGCCCTCTTTTTTGCCTGCGCGCGGGAGCTCGCGCCATCTCCATGGTCGCAGCCGCTCGTGCGGGGGTTGACCGCTTTTGGCTCATGGGAGCCAGAGACGAGGGTGGCTCCGTGGAAACGCTTGATTCGGGGGTATCCCCAAGGCCTGTGTAGAGGGTGCTTTAACATGCGTGTGGGCCACATTTTGGATGCAGCCCAGGAATCCAATCAACAGTCTCTTGGCTCCCTAGGGCCTGGTTGGACTGCTTGCAGGCTACCAAACGCGTCCTATATATATAGTACATCCGAATCTAGACAAATCCACATCACTTATTGTTAGAGGGAGGGAGTACCATACTCATACTCATATAATTAATGGGTACAAAATTTTACCTAAATTTATACCCATGCATAGAAACTTTATCCTTACCCATATCTAACGATTACCCGTATCTATTGGATACCCTTTGGATAGGTTAAATATACATAATTTATTCACTATTTTACATTCATCGGCAATCAATAACATATTATGGTGGCTAGAGCTTCATATTCTTATGAGCTTACTTTAGGCAGCAAAGGAGTAGGGAGCTCATATACTTTAACCGTTGTCGACCAACACTATTAAACAGAACTACAACCAAATATCAGTATAAATGAGTAAGGTATGGTTATAACTACAGGTAGAAGGCTATGCTCATGCTCTACCCATGACTTAATTGGTAGGATATAGATACAACTATGGGTATAAAAGTATGCCCATAACCCTACCCATGCGTATATGATACTCACGGGTACCTGTATCCATGGGTAAAATTGACATCCTTACTCGATATCCACCCATAATTAGACAATCGAAAATCGAAAATTTTATTAAATACTTATGTTCTCTATTTGACTAGGAGAAAACACTCTTGCATTTCAGAATTCTACATATAGCATGATGAGGAGTATTGAACAATTGTACAAAGACAGTTCGGTTACATACTGGTTACATCAATATGTCACCCACAGTTAACTCAAGGACTGCACCGTTCCGTGCATTACAGCAGCGGAGGCCGCTATTGCCTTGCGAGATATATTCAGTTAGAATAAATAGAGTAGGTGCAGCAGCCAAATCCACGGTGCAATCTGCACTGGGTCACCTTTTCGACTGAAGCACGGTGCGAAAGCAAACCATGCAGCAGACTGATAAGTTAGTTGGCACCACCAGTTTCCCCCAACAAATTGGGGGTTCAGAATGGTTATAAGTCTGAACTTGCTGCCCTGACTTCCCTCCAGATGTGGATTCTAATGGAAACAACCCAACTCTTTCCATTGTGAAATCAGTATTTGCTGTCACGTTGTGCCATCTCACTGAAACCACATGCACCAGGCATTCCATATCTCAAGTTTTCAATTCGTTACCCATATGATCTACGGTTGATCCATGCTTGGGACCTGCATCCGTGGCTCACCCACTGTGAGTGGATGCTGATTATGTGCACGCGGGGTGCTAACATCTTCAGGTAAAAAAACATCTGTGTCCCACTGCACTTCTGCTATTTTCCATGTTAAGTACTTCAAGCTGCAATACTAATTAACACTTGCAGATAATCTCATTAGTATAAAAGAAGTTTAATGAATGATCTCAAAGGATACGTGCTGTTTTCCAAATGTCGGTAATGCTGACGTCCCCTTCTGTTAGGAGCCAGTAGTCAGCATCAGTCTGCAAAATAGGGTAGAATTGTAAATCCATCGTGGATTGTGTGCAGAATAGCGGTAGCCAATGCCTAGCAAAATTTTGCTCGAAAGGAACAGAGAACAGCATTGTAATTAGGATCAGAGCCAAAATGTTGTGCTCAAAGCCGCTAACCAAGATCATCATATAACCCTATCTGTTTAATTCGAAACCCTTTAACCCATAAAAAGAAGCATTGTAAATCCATCATGATATATTTGGATTTTCCTTCCGCAAGAAACAGTTCTACAAAAGAGTAAAACGTAAGAATATGCTACTGCAAACTTAATAGGTAGTGGGTTCTACGCATAGGATTAGCATGTGACAGTTCAAGGCACCGATAATAAGATTGAAAAAAGGCAGGAGAAATGTTTGTTCACTAATGCATAATGTTGCAACATTCTATTTTAATTTCATGAGTATGATGCAGGGGAAATTTGCAAAAATAAAATTGAGGAAACCTGACTTACATTAACATCTGAAGGGATTATCCTTGTCATCCCTCCAAAATCATTTGAAGGACTAGGATCTTGTGGAGTATTCTGGCTGTATTGAACATTATGTTCCACATACATTGATTTGCTGCTTTGTGCATCATTTGTTGTATGTAAGTCTTCGCAAGATCTGTGTTTTGGCACATTCGTATGCATTGGAGGTGTTGCACCACCACCCAGATCCTCAATTCCTTCGTCAAATTGACTATACAGAAGGTATTGATTAGATATAAATTCAGTCAAAATATTTAACTCCACAAGAGGAATGCACATTACCTAACTAAATAAACATCTATTGGGCCCATTGTACTTCTTAATACGATTCTATATCTCCGCTGGAGATAATCACCAGCCTGCAGGGAGCAATTACAAAGAAGATGTCATTAGTAGGTTCACAAAATCATTTATATGTGTGCAAAGCTCCGTTATTTTTGCTAATCCTACCTCGTCAGGATCTGGTACTTCGAGTGTAGTGCCATGAGGAGCTTTAATTGCAATTAAAGTTTCATTCTGCAAAGCCCAAGACATATGTTAAACTATCATACAGAATTAGCTACGCAGGAATACTGTGGTGCAAAGTAAAGCTGCAAAGAAATAATAACCAACTAACATATGGCATTGCTCAACCATGTAAGTAGATTAGCATACCTGAAAGCAGGGTAATCCCTTGATATCATCTTCTGTCACATAGAGCCATCTAACAACAACTAAAAGTCAGGTCTTGCACATCATTACAATGACGAAACTAAAACAAGAAATACAAATTACCTTTGACTGTTCTCGTCTTCTGTTAACCCCCTTAGCTTTTCGCGCATATCGCTACAAGAAAATCAAGAATACAGTTTATACATACTTTTGTTACGTCCAGCAGCACAACGTAGTGTATGTTTTGTAGCAAAAACCAAGATTTGAAGTTTGTAATTTGCTATAGCTACTACCTTATACGCTCATCTAAGGCTTGCTCCTGCAGATTCAGATTTTCAACTTCTGTCTGGAAAAATAGATTATACAAAATTGAGCTTTGATATAGTTATCATAATACATGTCAGAAAGGTAATCAGGTTCAATTAGGAATAGTACGTGAATCCAAAAGAAACAGCAAATTAACAAAAACAAATACCTGTAAAGCTAAAAGGCCATTATCTAGTTCCACCCGTGAATCATCCAAGCCCCTGTAATGTTATGTGTGATTAGCTTCATACTACCTTCGTTCCGTAAAAGAAGGCCTATAAAAAATTTCTGAACTCAAACCATGTAAAATTTGACCAAGATTATAGAAATATCTTATTGGGAACTATGACACTGCATAGATAATACAATATGAAAGCTTATGTCATCATGTATCTAATACCATTAATTTGGCATGGTAGATGTTGATAGTTCTTTGAGAACTGCTATACACACGATAATTTTGGTACGATTTACGTACGATGTGAAGGATCGAACCGTTCACGCAGGTGAGAATAGCAGCGTGGCCGCTCGATGGCTTGTCGTACGCACGTCGTACACTATGTGTCGTACGCATAGAGGATTCGTAGTTCTTTTCTAAAATCTTGGTCAAAGTTTGCATCGTTTGACTTCTAAAAGAATTTATATGTCCTATTTTATGAAATAGAGGGAGTAATACATGAAAGCAAGGAAACAAATAAGACAAAAAGAAGGAAGACAATGGTCAAGAAAGGAAAATATTACTTCCAACGTATTCTGTTTTTAAGTGTCTTTTCTATAAGACCAATTCCTTCAAGGACATTAGTTATGTCATATATACGTCGCTTTTGAACCTGCATAGTAGGAAACATATATGAATTTGTAGCAATTGGAAGCAAATAAGTAACAGCTGCAGTGATAACAATGTGTAACCTCTAGTGTTTCTGCAGCATTATTCAAATCTAGAACACCATCCTCAGCATTCTTAAGCAAGCTGATAAACTTTTTTGTCAGAAGGCCTGAAGATGGATCGTAAGGATTGATATAAGTTAAGATGTAATCAAATCGTGAGAGATACAAGTTTCAGTTACACATATGAATGCTAAATTGTAGCATCAAATCCTAAGACAAAATCACAACTATATCGTAAGAGAGTATTGTCATCACCTAATGAACTGTCATAGCGGCAAGTACCAGCAGGAGTTGATGGATTGAGTGGTGAGCCTGCACACGGAAATATCTGCATGTTTAATCTCTTTTTGCCTGAACACATATGCAAATAAGAGTTTGGCCTTTAGAAAAGTGGCTCTCAGAAGTTTTCACTTACCAACATTTGGTGTAGGAGTCTGCGGCACAGCTTTATTGTTCTTAGCCTTTGATTTAGAAGTCTTAACAACTTTTCCAGAGACCGGAGTGAGTAGCGGATTGCCAGTAGCTGCAGGGCTGATAATCATACAATCACTCGACTCAGCAGCATTATTTTCTACACATGTGGCTTTTCTTTTCAACTGCGTAAGAGCGGACTTGTGTTACATAATGGTAGTAAGACTTGCCGACAGCCAACGACAGTTCTATCATCAATGAGAGCTGAAGTTTATATTTGCAGCAAACAATTACTCCGTTCATTCCCGTATGTAGGGTACAATATGTTCTGTTAAGACAAGGGTTTGGTTCACATGATACTTAATCACAGTAAGTACTTCTAAAAATGAATCTAGTGAAACCAATTTCATGGCATGTATTCCCCCACAAAAAAAAAATGTAAACCACATATCAACAAAGTAATTCTTGGCCGAAGTCTTGTCTTAAGGAAACTTTCATTAGATTCAGAGTATTTACAGACCACTGAAACAGTGAAACATATGCCTAGTTGAAGCTTTGACCTATACTTATCAAGTTGTTGGCAATGACAGAGCAATATGCATGTCTTCAACAGTTGCACTGATCTGGTAGTTCGAGCTTGCAGAGAATATACAAATTGCGGTTCAACTAAGTCTCCTACTGCCAGCCATGCGGTGTGCAAGCAGTTGGCAAGGATTAATGGGACTTTCTTATTAGCATATATTGTCTGTGTATCCTTTTATGCGGGCAACATGTACAAATGACAGGCTCTTCCTCATTGTAACCTTTATGATTTGACATTGAAACTCTTGGTGTGCCACAACATGGCATGGATTCTTTATTTTTGTCGATCCAAATCACAAAATTGGCATAGTTGATGCATTCAAGCTTCCCGAAACCGAGAAGACTTTGGGTAGATCGAGAAAATGAACAAAATTTCACCCGAATCTGCATGCGGATCCTTCTGGTACACTCAAATCGGCGCATGCCAGCAAAACGCTAACTATTTGGCCGATAATCCTCTACCAAACAGCTCTAATCAGACACGAGCTCAGCGACAACCGTAACTAAAAGACCCCCATATAGAAACGAATAAATCAAGAGCTCCTTGTGGAGCAGAAGTATCTCACCGGCGTCCGGATGATAACCCTCTCCTCAATATCAGCACCAACACCACCGGCGCCGATGCCGCCGGAGCCGGTGGCAGAGGGGGTAGCTGGCGCGTGGAAGCGGTGGTAATCGTCGGGGGAGGCGAAGGGCGGCCTCGAGGGCGCGGAGAACACCGGGGGCGGGCGCAGCGACTGCAGGATCTTCTGCGCAGCCGGCGGCCTGCCGCCCCCCGACATGGGGCCCGATCTCGCGATCGCGCGGTGCGGCGCCCCCGGCTCCAGGGAGCGATGGGCGGCTTGGGATGCAGAAAAGGGGGCAGACCAGCGAGAGGTTCGCCGGAGATAGGGTTCGGCGGCGGGAGGTGGGTGGGTGGGGTTAGGGAGGTGGGAAAGGGGGGAGGGGAATAGAGGGAGAGAGAAGGGGGGGAAGAAGGGAGGAGAGAGAAAGATAGCAGAAAACGAGGGAAGGAGGGAAGGAAATTAAGTAGTAGGCGTTTGGGGTATCGTCGGGGAGGCAACCCATCATCAAGCAGGCTGGATTTTGAATGGGCCGCTTCGGGAACACCACGCGCTTTTACTTCTTGTGGTTTCGTGGGCCGCTCTGGTCGTTTCTCAATTGGTACTACTTCCTGGGAAATCTTAACTCCCGCTCTTTGCGCGAGGGAGGGGCTCCTAGTCGGCGATTCCTATACGCCGCCTTCTGCGGTGCAAACGTCTCGCGCCGCGTACCCCTGCAGGCACGCGTGCGGTGATGGGCTAGGCCTGGCGGCGGTCGACAAAGGTGAGGAAGTGCGTCGGAGGTGAGGAAGAAGGCGGCCACCGGAGGTGAGGAAGAAGGCGGCCACCGGAGAAGGATACCACTGCGCCACGAAGCCGTCGATGCCGTGGCTGGCCGTGGTGGAGGCAGCGGAGCAAACTCAAAAACTTAGGGTTGTGGAGGAGGGTGGGAGCTCACCGGCGTCGGAAAGGAGGCTGCCGGAGAGGGGAGAATCGAGGGAAGGCATGTGCCGCTGCGCCACGAAGCCGCCGACACCACGGCTGGCCGCGGTGGAGGCGGCGGAGCAAGCTCAAAATTTTAGGGTTGTGGGGGGTGGGGAGCTCGTCGGCGTCGGAATAGAGGCTTCTGGAGGGGGGAATCGTGGGATGACGGCAGCTTGAGGTTAGACGGTCGGCAGTGGTGGCGACGGCCCGATCGGTGGCGGAGACGAGAGGAGAAAGAAGAAAAAGGAGAGAAGGAAGAAGAAGACGTGGAAATGGGCCGGCCCACCAGCTGGGTTCCTTCGTGCGGCGCGACGCCCTCGTGCCGCAGAAGGCGACGTACAGGACCCCCCCCCCTCCTAGTCTCCGCCCGCAGGTGCGTCTTAGTTGGCTCCGCCCACGTGATGTTTGTATTGGGCTGGCCCAGGTAGTGATTCATCTTCGATTTTTATCTTTTTCTGTTTTTTTTTCTATTTTCTTTTTTGAAATTTGAACAATTCTAAATTCCAAAATTTGTTCAGATTACGAATTTGAACAAATTTTGATTTCAAACAAAGTTAGATTTTGAACAAATTTGAGATATGAACAAATTTCGAATTTGTTCAAAATTCAAAACACGAACAAATTTCATATTTGAATGAAATTCAAATTTGAACAAATTTCGAATTTGAACAAATTTTGATTCTGAACAAAATTCGACTTTGAACAAATTTCAAATTTGTTAAAACTTTGAAACATGAACAAATTTTGTATTTGAACGAAATTCGAATTTGAACAAAAATCAATTTTAAAAAATTGAATAATTTTAAATTTTAAGAGTTCAAAAAATGCCCATTAAAACCGAAAAAACCAGGGGAAAGAAGAAAACAAAGCTAGAAAAACCTTCAGAAATAATAACAAAAAATAAGAAGAAAATAAAAAACGAAGGAGCCTACGTCATCGGCCGCGGCCCATATGCCTCCGCTCGCGGGCGGAGCAAACAAAGACGTGCCCGCGGGCGGAGCATAGGAATGGCGGCGATTCCTATTTGACGCGTTTTTCGTCGCGAACGAGTTGACGCGCACCCCTCGCTGTGCTATTTTTCGAACGGGCCGGCCCAATAGGAACTGGTGTTTTCTTTTTTTTGTTTTCTTTTTTTCTTCTTTTGTTTTTTCATTTTCTACAGTTTATAAAAAATTCGAAACAGTTTCAAATTCTAAACAGATTTCAAATGGAACAAAATTTGAAATTCTGAACAGATTTCAAATGAAACAATTTTTCAAGTTCTAAACATATTTCAAATGGAACAATTTTTGAAATTCTAAACAGATTTTCAAATGGAACAAATTTTCAAATTTTGAACATTTTTTCAAATGGAACAAATTTTCAAATTCTGAACAGATTTCAAATGGAACAAATTTTCAAATTCTAAACAGATTTAAAATGAAACAAATTTTCAAATTCTGAACAGTTTCAAATAATTCAAAACAGTACAACGTACACAGCAAAGTGAATGAATATATGGGCCGGCCCACCAACGGATCCCCGCGAGCGTCGGTTGGTACCAGACGCAAAAGGCGCTGAATAGGAGCTCCCAGGAATGGCGGGCTCCTAGTCCCCGCGCGCGAGCGCGCCCTAGTTTCCTCCGCCTACATGACTTTCGTCTTGGGCCGGCCCACATGGTGCTTCTTCTCTATTTTTTTTGCCTTTTTCTGTTTTTCATGTTTTCTTTTTTGAAATTTGAACAATTTTATATTTTGAAATTTGTTCAGATTTTTAGTTAGAATAAATTTTATTTTGAACAAAATTCAATTTTCAACAAATTTAAGATATGAACAAATTTTGAATTGGTTCAAAATGTGAAACACGAACAAATTTTGTACTTGAACGAAATTCAAATTTGAACAAATTTCGTATTTGAACAAAAATCAAATTTGAACAAATTTTGATTTTGAACAAATTTCGAATTTGAACAAATTTGAGATATGAACAACAATTTCAAATCACGAGCAAATTTCGTATTTGAACAAAATTCGAATTTTAAACAATTTTTAAAGTTGAATAATTTTAAATTTTAAAAGTTAAAAATCTCCCAGCAAAACCGAAAAAACCATAAGGGGAAAAATGCCAGCGAATTGGTAAAAAAGAAAGCCAGGAAAACCTTTAGAAAAAAATAAGAACAAACAAAATACCAAAAAAGCCTGCGCTCATGGGTCGCGGCCCATATTCCTCCGCTCGCGGGTGGAGCGAACAAAGGCGCGCCCACGAGCGGAGCATAGGAATCGCGGCAGGAGGGATCTCCATCCCGCTCACATCCCTCTGCTCGCTGGGCCGATTCAGGTAAGGTTCTTTCTGTTTTTCTTTGTTTCCTTCCTTCTGTTTTTTCACAGATTTTTTATTCTTTATGTGAAATCTAAACAATTTTCAGATTTCAATTTTGTTTTAAAACCATTTAGTTTTTGGAATCTGTTTAAATTTATTTTTGGTTCTAAATTTGAAATTTGTTCCAAGTTCAATTTTTGTTCCAATTTTGAAGTTTATTACAAATTCAAATTTTGTTCGAAATTCAAATTTTGTTCCAAATTTGAGATTTGTTCCAAATTCGAAATTTGTTCCAATTTGAAATTTGTTCCAAACTTGAAATTTGTTTGAAATTTGAAATTTGTTCCAATTTAAAATTTATTTCAATTTTTGTTCAAAATATATTTATGCACATCTAAAATTTGTTTAAATAGAAAATAAGAAACAAGCCTACCTGTTGGGCCGAATTGGCTCGGCCCATTCAAAGACCGCTCCCAGGTGGGAGCGATTCCCTCCCACAAGGGGTGGTGTAGCGAATTCCTATACCTCGCTCAATGTGGGGCTTGCGCCTCGTGCCGCACACCCTAGTGCAGGACGTTTGCTTTAAATTTCGGGCTATGAGCCAGGCCCATAGTCCAATTTTTTAAGTAAATGTGTTCTATTTTTTGCTTTTCTTTTTTTCTTTTCTTTTTTCTTTAGATTTCAAAAAAAATAGATTTTGAAAAAAATTAGATTTTAAAATTTGTGCAGATTTCGAATTTTGTTCGGATTTCAAATTTTGTTCGGATTTTGAAATTTTGTTTAGATCTCAAAATTTGTTCAGATTTTAAAATTTGTTCAAATTTCTAGGTCAGATTTCGAATTTTTTATTCAGATTTCGAAATTTGTTCAAATTTCAAATTTTGTTCCAATTTTTGAAAATTTTGTTCAGATTTCAAATTTTGTTCGAATTTCAAGATTTGTTCAAATTTCAAAATTTATTCAGATTTCAAAAAATTTGTTCAAATTTTGAAATTAGTTCAAATTCAAATTATATTCGGATTTTGATTTGTTTTCCAGATTTTAGACAACGTACGGGACAGAACAAAGGCAACGTAATAAATGGGCCCAGCCCAAAGTCGCTAGGTTGTGCGGCATGAGGCAGAACCCCTGCTTTGAGCGGGGTACAGCATTCCCCGGTGGGGTATAGTGATACGTCTCAAACGTATCTATAATTTTTGATGCTCCATGCTTGTTTATACACCATTTGTTTTGTGTTTTGTTACACTTTGTGATGTTTTTATGCATTTTCCGGAACTAACCTACTAATGAGGCGCCACAATGCTAGTTCCCTGTTTTCTGCTATTTTTGTGTTTCAGAATAGCTACACAAAAAATATTTTCGAAATTGAACGAAACATAAGCTGAACCTCCTATTTTTACCGAAGCTTCACGAAGTCCGAAGATAAGACGGAGTGGGGCTAGGGGCCAGCCACACCCTAGGGTGGCGCGGCCTAGGCTTGGCCCGCGCCACCAGGGGGTGAGGCCGCCTGGTCCACCTCCTGCCGCCGCCCTTCCGCCTATATATTCTCCTCGACGGGAAAAACCTAAAGCCCCAATTAATTTTCCACGAAACCTACTGCAAGCCACCGCTGTCATTGACACGAGATCGGGAGGCTCTAGAAGCTCTTCACGGCACCCTGCCGGAGAGGGGAATCCCTGCCGGAGGCCTTCTTCATCACCATGGTCGCCTCCGGAGTGATGTGTGAGTAGTCTACCTTGGACTACGGGTCCATAGCAGTAGCTAGATGGTCGTCTCCTCAACCATGTGCTTCATGTTTAGATCTTGTGAGCTGCCTTACATGATCAAGATCATCTTTGTGTAATTCTACATGTTGTGTTTGTTAGGATCTGATGAGTATTGGTACTATGTCAAGTTGATATGCTGAATTATTATCTTTATGTTATCTCTATGTTGTTTATGATCTTGCATGTTGATACGTCTCAAACGTATCTATAATTTTTGATGCTCCATGCTTGTTTTTACACCGTTTGCTTAGTGTTTCGTTACACTTCGTGGTATTTTTATGTATTTTCCGGAACTAACATATTAACGAGATGCCACAGTGCCAATTCCCTGTTTTCTGCTATTTTTGTGTTTCAGAAAAGTTACACAGGAAATATTCTCAGAATTGGACAAAACAAAAGCCAAACATCCGGAAATTCACTGAAGCTTCCAGAGAACCGAAAAGGGGACGGAGTGGGGCCACGAGGGGCCCACACAACAGGGCGGCGCGGCCCAGGGCTAGGCCGTGCCCCCTATGTGTGTGGCCACCTCGGTCCACTTCTGACAATGCCCCTTCGCCTATAAAGACCCCCCGACGGGAAAAACCTAAATACCCGATCAATTTTCTAGAAACACATCGCGATCCGCTACCGCCGTCGACCCGAGATCAGGAGGGTCCAAAAGCTCTTCCCGGCACCCTGCCGGAGAGGGGAATTGCCACCAGAGGTCTTCTTCATCGCCATGCTTGCCTCCGGTGCGATGAGTGAGTAGTCTACCTTGGACTATGGGTCCATAGCAGTAGCTAGTTGGTTGTCTCCTCCAACATGTGCTTCATGTTTAGATCTCGTGAGCTGCCTTACATGATCAAGATCACCGTTATGTAATTCTACATGTTGTGTTTGTTGGGATCCGATGAATATTGGTGTTATGATTGAGTTGATGTGCTGAATATTATCTTATGTTATCTCTATGTTGTTTATGATCTTGCATGCTCTCCGTTGTTAGTAGCTATCTTGGCCGAGTAGATACTAGTGACTCCAAGAGGGGGTATTTATGCTCGATAGTTGGGTTCATGCCTCTATTTAATATGGGGGAGTGACAGAAACCTCTAAGGTTGTAGATGTGTTGTTGCCACTAGGGAGAAAACAACATTCATATGCTCAAGGGCATATGCTTTGTTTACATTACACACTTTGCTTAATACAGTTATCTGTTGTTCAAAACTTAATACTTGTGGAGTTCTTGGATTGATTCGCCACAAGTGGATTATTAGTCATAGATGCAGTTGGATGACGGTTTATGTATCTTGTTGTAATGCCCAGAGTAAATCTCATAGTGATCCTCTCGACATATGCACGTTGTCTTTATTCTATCAATTGCCCAACTGTAATTTGTTTACCCAGCATATGTTATTTTATCTTATAGAGAGATGCCACTAGTGAACTATGGACCCCGGTCCTATTTCCATTATATTGCTATCACCTGTTTACTTTACTCGCACTGTTTACTTTACTCGCATACTACTATCACTTTCCACTCGATACGCTCATACCCTTTGTTTCAAGCAAACCGGTGAGATTGACAACCTCATCGTAAGTTAGAAACAAAGTATTTGGTTGTGTTGTGTGCAGGTTACACGTTGCTACTAGTTGAAGACGCACTAACAAGAAATCGTTAACGGCGCCCTTGTTGGAGTGTCACTAGGCTAGCAAGCATCACCTTCTTGAGTTTGGCTTTTTCCTACTGGATCGACAAACCTTGGTTTCTTACTGAAGGAAAAACTTGCTGCTATATTCATCATACCTTCCTCTTAGGGTTTCCCAACTGGCCGGTTATCTACTTCATCATCACCGCGCCATCTATAGCAATCAAGACTTTTTCTGGCGCCGTTGCCGGGGAAAAAGAAGACTTCTGCAAGGGGAGTTTCGCACGCACATCCTTTACTTTGTTTTAGTTTTGCTTTACTTTATTTTTTACTTGCATCGTTTTATCAAAGACACACAAAAATTAGTTTCCTTATAGTTGTTTTTACTTATCTGCTTTTAGCTTTGCTAGAATGGCTACTCCTGAGAACACCAAGTTGTGTGACTTCACTAGCACTAATAATAGTGATTTTATCTGCACTCCTATTGTGCCACCTGCTCCTGCTGCAAATTTTTATAAGATTAAGCCTGCTTTGTTGAACCTTGTTATGAAAGAGCAATTTTCTGGTGCTAGTACTGATGATGCCGCAGCTCATCTCAACAATTTTGTTGAGCTATGTGAGATGCAGAAATATAAGGATGTAGAGAGTGATATTATTAAGCTTAAGTTGTTTCTTTTTTCTTTGAGAGGAAAAGCTAAGGATTGGTTGCTGTCTTTGCCTAAAAATAGTATTGATTCATGGGCTAAGTGTAAGGATGCTTTTATTGGTAGATACTATCCTCCTGCTAAGATTATAGCTCTGCGTAGCAATATTATGAAGTTTAGCCAGTTTGATAATGAACATGATGCTCAGGCTTGGGAAAGAATGAAATCTATGATATAGAATTGTCCCACTCATGGACTGACTACTTGGATGATTATCCAAACTTTCTATGCAGGACTGAATTTTTCTTCAAGGAACCTATTGGATTTAGCTACTGGAGGCACTTTTATGTCCCTTACCTTGGGCGCCGCAACAAAGCTTCTCGACAATATGATGGTAAATTACTCTGAATGGCACACCGAGAGAGCTCCACAAGGTAAGAAGGTAAATTATGTTGAGGAAACCTCTTCCTTGAGTGATAAGATTGATGCTATTATGCTTATGCTTTCTAATGATAGGACGCATGTAGATCCTAATAATGTTCCTTTAGCCTCTTTGGTTGCTCAAGAAGAGCATGTTGATGTAAACTTCATTAGAAATAATAATTTCAACAACAATGCTTAATGGTTATGGTAACTCTTATGGTAATTCCTCCAACAACACTAGGGCCGCGTCCTCCGAGCTTGAGGTAATGCTCAAGGACTTAATCGGTAAGCAAAATACTTTTAACAAGTCTGTTGAGGAAAAGTTAGGCAAAATTGATATTCTTACTTCTAAAGTTGATAGCCTTGCTCATGATGTTGAACTTCTGAAATTAAAACTGTTGCCTAATGATGTGAAAGAGAACAATCCTTTTGCTACTGCTAATTCTATCCAAGTTAGAATTGATGAAAATGTTAGGATGCTAGCAGAATTGCATGCCAGGTGGGAAAGAGAAGATGAGATGGCTAGAAAGATGAAGGTATGTACCATTACTACCTCTAATGATGTTGTTCCAAATGCTAGAAATCCTCTTACTTTGATTGGTGTAGAAAAAACTCCTACTCCTAGTGTTAAAAAGCCTAAAACAGCTAAAACTTTTTCTCAAAAGAGTGCTGAAATTTTTCAGAGTGTAGGAGATGATAGCTCTATTTCCTTTAATGATTTTGATGTTGATGGCTGCAATATATCTGAAGTTATTTTGTTCTTGCAAAAGCTTGCTTTGACTCCCAATGCTAGTTCTTTAAATGTTGCTTTTACTAAGCATATTACCAATGCTCTCATGAAAATTAGGGATGAAAAGTTGAAGCAAAAAGCTTCTATTCCCAAGAAGTTAGAAGATGGTTGGGAACCCATCGTTGATATGCATGTTAATGGTTTTGATTGCCATGCTTTATGTGATCTAGGTGCTAGTATTTCTATTATGCCTAGAAAAATTTATGACATGCTCGATTTACCACCGCTTGAAAAGTGTTATTATGATGTTCCTATTGCTGATGTTGCTAAGAAGAAACCTTTGGGAAGGATTAATGATGTTCTTATTATGGTTAACAATAACCTTGTTCCCGTTGATTTTCTTGTCATGGATGTTGAATGCAATGCTTCATGTCCTATTATTTTGGGAAGACCCTTTCTTTGAACTGTAGGTGCCATCATTGATATGAGAGAAGGCACCATCAAATATCAATTCTAACTCAAGAAAGGTATGGAACACTTCCCTAGGAAGAGAAATAAATTGCTTTTAGACTCTATTCTTAGTGCAAATTATGAGCTTGATGCTTCATCACTTGATATTACTTGATTTGCACTTTCTGCACCTAGCTCAAAGGCGTTAAAGAAAAGCACTCTTGAGAGATAACCCAATGTTTTTACTTTCAGTAATTTTTCTTTTATTTGAGTCTTGGAAGTTATTACTATTGTAATAACCTCTCCTTATCATTTTTATTTCGTTTTTGTGCCAAGAGAAGCCTCTAATTTGAGTGAGGTAAGATTTGGGGATGTTGCTGTCCTGAAACTGTTTTCGGTACTGCACCGTAAATATTCGTGAAAATCATCAGAATATCTTTTGGACCTGCGATTTCTTGTGCATATGCCCAAGGTTATATCCAAACTTTCATTAGTTATACACTTTTTAATTTGAGCAACAGAAAACCCTCTAAAAATTAGACCTTTGTCAGCTGTTCTGTTTTGACAGATTTCTGCCAATATTTGTGTTGCCGCTTTATCGCTTTCTTTTTGAGTTCTTTTGATCACGGAACTTTTGGGGAAGTTGTTACAGTAGTATATGCTTTATATGTGGTGGTTTTGAGTTGAAACCTGAAGCAAAAAAGGGTTGATTCAATGTTATGCTTACACTAATGTTGCTAATAGAATTGTGTTTAGTTTTGTATGAAGGAAGTTTTCAAGTGTAGGGATTGGAGAATGATGAGATGAGTTGAAGAAAGGACAAAAGCTCAAGCTTGGGGATGCCCATGTCACCCCAAGAAATATCCAAGAGGTACAAGCATCAAAGCTTGGGGATGCCCCCGAGGCACCCCTTCTTCATCGGCAAAAATCAGGTCACCTTTCAACACACTATATTTTTATTGCTTCATGCATTATGCATTTTTCTTGGAGCGTCAGTTGTTTTTAATTTTCAGTTTTGTTTAGTTTTGTTTGCTGCAATAAATGGTTGGACCCCAACAAATTCCTTTTGGAGAAGTTGCCTTGCTTTTCATTTGCCAAGAACACTCAATTTTTCACTCTTATCGTTTCAATGAGTGTTCTCTTTTTCTAGAACTGTGTTTAGCTTTTGATTTTTGCCTTGATATGTGTTCAGATCTTGTTATATCTTTTTATCAAGGTGTATTTTGACCTCTGGTCCATGTTGGTTTTCATCAAAAGAGTTGTTTCAAAAAAGTTTGAATGGTGTTGGAAAAGAGAAAAAGCTTTATGCAAAAAAGTGGTACAAGAAGGAGCTTGTGTAGACTGCGGCCTAGGCTTTTGCATGTCGTGCTTGATGTCTTTTTGATAGTATGCTTAGTGGTTTTTATGTAGCATGACTTGTCTCAAATGACTGAGATTGCTTAATGAGCCTTTGAAAAAATCATGCGTTGTTTTAATTATTTAGAAGCATTATTTTGGTTTTCTCCTTTGATGCTTTATTTGGGTTGACTTGGCGCATGCTTACACATATTTGACTCATACAAAGTCGCCATTAGCCTCTATGATCATTTAGTTTTTGACTTTTGATGTCATCTTATGCTTCTTTTAATGTCGCTTTGTCGCTTTGCATAATTATGGCCGTTATTGCTCTTTTAGTTGGTCGCTCCCAGTCTTTTGCTAGCCCTCGTTTTCTACTGAGTATGAGCTCTACTCATGCATCCAACTCCTAAAAACCAAGTTTGTCATTGTGTCCACTATAAATTCCTATGCATGGTATTTGTAAGCCGTTCCAAGTAAATTTTCATGTGCTACCTTTCAAAACATTCAACTACTTCTCGTTTTGTGCCACTGCTTTTAGCTCATGGGGACGTAGTGGTCGGAATTGCTATCTTCCATATTAAATTAAGTACCCCTCGACTAGGCAGCTTCATCTGCTCGTCATTAATTTTGCATGAGAGCTGGTCAGACCATTGCAATCTAATTCTAAAAAAGAAAAAAAGGCACTCCTCCATGGTATGTGAATGTTGGTGGGCACCCGATGGAATCGGTTAGCCATGGTTTGAGAAAGAAAAAAAGGTGGGGAGGAGTGCCAAAGCTTTATAAAAGAGCACCAATGTGCCAAATTTTCAAAGAACTCGGAACCGCTCTCACTTGTTTATTATGGAAGATAGTAAGACCCCATTGTCAGTCGTTGACATGAAACAACCACCTCTCAAAACCAAAAAAAAATTCTCTGTTTTACAAATGAAAAGCTCTAGCACATGTTTAATCATTGCTTCCCTCTGCGAAGGGCCTTTCTTTTTACTTTTATGTTGAGTCACCACCTTCTATCTTTATGCACCATCTAAGAGAGCATAGTTGTCATTCTGAGTATAATGTGCATTGTCCCAAAGTTTTCATTGATTGATTCATGATGTTGGTTTCACTTGTTCTTAAATTACTTGTATCTAGTCGCCCTCTTAAACTTGAAGGTGTCCTATGCATTTATATTTTGCTCTCTCATGAAGGACAAGCTGAAAACCATTTGTATGTTTTTCCATATGATTTGAACACACGTTTGACTTTTATTGTTTCATTTTCATGATCTTTCGTTTGTGTTCTTTTTCATGTTATAACATGGTTGCTAAGTTTCTTCTATCAAGATTATATCTTTCATGCCCATGTTTTAAGTTCTTTTGATCCCAGCGCACAACGCTTACATAGATGATCAAGATTGTGTAGGTGCATGTCACCTCAAAAATTATTTCTTTTGTTATCACTTACCTACTCGAGGACGAGCAGGAGTAAAGCTTGGGTATGCTGATACGTCTCAAACGTATCTATAATTTTTGATGCCCCATGCTTGTTTTTACACCATTTGCTTAGTGTTTCGTTACACTTCGTGGCATTTTTATGCATTTTCCAGAACTAACCTATTAACGAGATGCCACAGTATCAGTTCCCTATTTTCTGCTATTTTTGTGTTTCAAAAAAGTTACACAGGAAATATTCTCGGAATTGGACGAAACAAAAGCCAAACATCCAGAAATTCACCAAAGCTTCCAGAGAACCAAAGAGGAGACGGAGTGGGGCCACGAGGGGCCCACACAACAGGGCGGCGCGGCCCAGGGCTAGGCCGTGCCCCCTATGTGTGTGGCCACCTCGGTCCACTTCTGACGATGCCCCTTCGCCTATAAAGACCCCCCGACGGGAAAAACCTAAATACCCGATCAATTTTCCAAAAACACATCGCGATCCGCCGCCGTTGTCGACCCGAGATCGGGAGGGTCCAAAAGCTCTTCCTGGCACCCTGTCGGAGAGGAGAATCGCCACCAGAGGTCTTCTTCATCGCCATGCTTGCCTCCGGCGCGATGAGTGAGTAGTCTACCATGGACTATGGGTCCATAGCAGTAGCTAGTTGGTTGTCTCCTCCACCATGTGCTTCATGTTTAGATCTCGTGAGCTGCCTTACATGATCGAGATCACTGTTATGTAATTCTACATGTTGTGTTTGTTGGGATTCGATGAATATTGGTGTTATGATTGAGTTGATGTGCTGAATATTATCTTATGTTATCTCTATGTTGTTTATGATCTTGCATGCTCTCTGTTGTTAGTAGCTATCTTGGCCGAGTAGATACTAGTGACTCCAAGAGGGGGTATTTATGCTTGATAGTTGGGTTCATGCCTCTATTTAATCTGGGGGAGTGACAGAAACATCTAAGGTTGTAGATGTGCTGTTGCCACTAGGGAGAAAACAACATTTATATGCTCAAGGGCATATGCTTTATTTATATTACACACTTTGCTTAATGCAGTTATCTGTTATTCGCAACTTAATACTTGTGGAGTTCTCGGATTGATTCGCCACAGGTGGATTATTAATCATAGATGCAGTTGGATGACGGTCTATGTATCTTGTTGTAATGCCCATAGTAAATCTCATAGTGATCCTCTCGACATATGCACGTTGTCTTTATTCTATCAATTGCCCAACTGTAATTTGTTTACCCAGCATGTGTTATTTTATCTTATGGAGAGACGCCACTAGTGAACTGTGGACCACGGTCCTATTTCCATTATATTGATGTCACCTGTTTACTTTACTCGCACTGTTTACTTTACTCGCATACTACTATCACTTTCCACTCGATATGCCCATACCCTTTGTTTCAAGCAAACCGGTGAGATTGACAACCTCATCGTAAGTTGGGAACAAAGTATTTGGTTGTGTTGTATGCAGGTTACACGTTGCTACTAGTTGAAGATGCACTAACAAGAAATCGTTAACGACGCCCTTGTTAGAGTGTAACTAGGCTTGCAAGCATCACCTTCTTGAGTTTGCCTTTTTCCTACTGGATCGACAAACCTTGGTTTCTTACTGAGGGAAAAACTTGCTGCTATATTCATCATACCTTCCTCTTGGGGTTTCCCAACTGGCCGGTCATCTACTTCATCATCACCGCGCCATCTATAGCAATCACATGCTCTCCGTTGCTAGTAGATATCTTGGCCGAGTAGGTGCTAGTGACTCCAAGAGGGAGTGATACGTCTCCAACGTATCTATAATTTTTGATGCTCCATGCTTGTTTTTACACCATTTGCCTGATGTTTTGTTACACTTAGTGGCACTTTTATGCATTTTCTGGAACTAACCTATTAACAAGTCGCCACAGTGCCAGTTCCCTATTTTCTGCTGTTTTTGTGTTTCAGAAAAGCAACACAAGAAATATTCTCGGAATTGGACGAAACAAAGGCCAAACATCCAGAAATCCACCGGAGCTTCCAGAGAACCGAAGAGGAGACGGAGTGGGGCCACGAGGGCCCCACACACCAGGGCAGCGCGGCCCAGCCCCTGGCCGCGCCCCCTATGTTTGAGGACGCCTCGGTCCACTTCTGACGATGCCCCTTTGCCTATAAAGACCCCCGACGCAAAAAACCTAAGCACCCGATCAATTTCCCAGAAACACATCGCGATCTGCCGCCGTCGTCGACCCGAGATCGGGAGGGTCTAGAAGCTCTTCCCGGCACCATGCCGGAGAGGGGAATCGTCACCGGAGGTCTTCTTCATCGCCATGCTTGCCTCCGGAGCGATGAGTGAGTAGTCTACCTTGGACTATGGGTCCATAGCAGCAGCTAGATGGTTGTCCTCTCCACCACGTGCTTCATGTTTAGATCTCATGAGCTGCCCTACATGATTGAGATCACCGTTACGTAATTCTACATGTTTGGTTTGTTGGGATCCAATGAATACTGGTGTTATGATTGAGTTGCTATACTGAAATATATCTTATGTTATCTCTATGTTGTTTATGATCTTGCATGCTCTCCGTTGTTAGTAGCTATCTTGGCCTAGTAGTTGCTAGTAACTCCAATAGAGGGTATTTATGCTCGATAGTTGGGTTCATGCCTCTATTTAATTTGGGGGAGTGACAGAAACCTCTAAGGTTATAGATGTGATGTTGCCACTAGGGAGAAAACAACATTCATATACTTGAGGGCATATGCTTTGTTTACATTACATACTTTGCTTAATGCAATTATCTGTTGTTCGCAACTTAATACTCATGGGGTGTTCGGATGATATACCCATGAGTGGATTATTAGTCATAGATGCAGTTGGATGGCGGTCTATGTATTTTGTTGTAATTCCCAGAGTAAATCGCATAGTGATCTTCTTGACATATCACGTTATCTTTATTTTATCAATTGCCCAACTATAATTTGTTTACCCAGCATGTGTTATTTATCTTATGGAGAGACACCACTAGTGAACTGTGGACCCCGGTCCTATTTCCATCATATTGCTATCACCTATTTACTTTACTCGCACTGTTTACTTTACTCGCATACTTCTACTGTTTTCCACTCGATACGCTCATACCCTTTGTTTCAAGCAAACCGGTGAGATTGACAACCTCATCGTAAGTTGGGGACAAAGTACTTGGTTGTGTTGTGTGCAGGTTCCACGTTGCTGCTCGCAAAGCAAAGCTTGGATGAGGCACCCTATAAATTGTCCGGAGCTGTCGCGAAGCTTGCAAGCATCACCTTCAGTCGTATTGGCTTTTTCTTCTTCGAACGATAAACCTTGGTGTCTAACTGAGGGAAAAACTTGCTGCTGTGCTCATCATACCTTGCGCTTGGGGTTCCCAACTGCCTGGCCATAATCATCATCATCAACAACACGCCAGCCATCAAGTCTTTTCTGGCGCCGTTGCCGGGGAGGAAAAAAGAAGACTGCTGCAAGGGGAGTTTTTCGCACGCACATCCTTTACTTTGTTTTATTGTTTTGCTTTACTTTATTTTTACTTGCATTGTTTTATATCAAAAAAACACAAAAAAATTAGTGTACTTTATAGTTGCTTTTATCTACTTGCTTTTAGTTCATCATGTTGTTCCCTAAGTATGTTTTGGAGGACCTCTCAGTAGGTAGTGGTCCAATTATTAGGAAAGATAACATTGAGGAGTTCTTTAATCACATTAGTATGCATAAAGAAGTTGAGGAAAAGTCTTTGGTTGAGCTAGCTCCTAGTATTGAAGTTGCTTCTGCTTATTTAATTCACATGTTGGAAGCTAGGTTTGCTAGCCTTAATCCTTTTATGCAACACATGTTCCTTAAGCTTCATGAAATTGAAGATCCTGAAAAGAAACTTTTATCTTGGAAACTTTGCGCATAAAATTTAGAGATGTTGCTATTGAAGCTAGGAAAGTTCTTAAGCGTTTTAATAAACTTGGTTCACCTATAAAGGTTATTAGTATAAACAATGAAGGAACCGAAATACCTATACCTAGCAAGCTCTAGGGATTGTATGAAGCTTTTGAAAATAATTTTGATTGGATCTGTCCCAAAAATCTCTTTAGTGATTTGAGTGAACCAAAGTGTGATCATAAAGGGTCTTCAAAAACTTATGTGGATGAAATACAATGCCTTATTGACAAGACCTCTGCAGTTGATCTTAATGCTTCTTCTAAAAATACTTGATTCGCAATTTTCTGCGCCTAGCTCAAAGGCGTTAAAGAAAAGCACTCTTGGGAGATAACCCAATGTTTTATTTTCAGTACTTTTTCTTTTATTTGAGTCTTGGGAGTCATTACTACTGTAATGACCTCTCCTTATCCTTTTATTTTATTGTTGTGCCAAGAGAAGCCTCTAATTTGAGTGAGGTAAAGATTTGGGGATGTTGCTGTCCTGAAACTGTTTTCGGTGCTGCACCATAAAAATTCGTAAAAATTCTCTGTATATATTTTGGACCTGCGATTTCTTGTGCATATGCCCCAGGTTATATCCAAACTTTCATTAGTTGAACACTTTTTGATTTGAGCAACAGAAAACCCCTTAAAAAATCGGCCTTTATCAGCTATTCTGTTTTGATAGATTTCTGCCACTATTCGTTTTTGCCGCTTTATCGCTTTCTTTTTTAGTTCTTTTGATCACGGAACTTTTGGGGAAGTTGCTACAGTATTATATACTTAATATGTGGTGGTTTTAGGTTGAAACCTGAAGCAAAAAGGGTTTATTCTATGTTATGCTTACACTAATGTTGCTAATAGATTTGTGTTTAGTTTTGTATAAAGGAAGTTTTCAAGTGTAGGGATTGGAGAATGATGATATGAGTTGAAGAATGGACAAAAGCTCAAGCTTGGGGATGCCCATGCATCACCCCAAGAAATATCCAAGAAGTACAAGCGTCAAAGCTTGGGGATGCCCCCGAGGCACCCCTTCTTCATCGGCAAAAATCAGGTCACCTTTCAAGACACTATATTTTTATTGCTTCATGCACTATGTGTTTTTCTTGGAGCGTCAGTTATTTTAGTTTTTATTATTAGTTTTTTTTGCTGCAATAAATGGTTGGACCCCAACAAATTTCTTTTGGAGAAGTTACCTTGCTTTTCATTTGCCAAGAACGCTCTAGTTTTCACTCTTATCAAAAACCGAGTGTTCTTCTTTTTCTGCTACTGCTTTTGGTTTTCGTTTTCGTCTTGATTTGTGTTCAGATCTTCTTATATTTATTTATTAAGGTGTATTTTTTGCCTCTGGACCATGTTGGTTTTCCTCAAAAGAGTTGGATTAAAAAAATCGAATGGTGTTGGAAAAGAGAAAAGCTTTATGCAAAAAAGTGGTACAAGAAGGAGCTTGTGTAGACTGCGGCTTAGGATTTTTCATGTCATGCTTGATGTCTTTTTGATAGTATGATTAGTGGTTTTGATGTAGCATGACTTGTCTCAAATAACTGAGATTGCTTAATGAGCCTTTGAAAAAATCATGCGTTGTTTTTAATTATTTGGAAGCATTATTTTGGTTTTCTCCTTGATGCTTTATTTGGGTTGACTTGGCGCATGCTCACACATGTTAGCCTCTTACAAAGTCGCCAATAGCCTCTATGATCATTTAGTTTTTGACTTTTGATGCCATCTTATGCTTCTTTTAATGTCGCTTTGTCGCTTTGCATGATTATGGCCATTATTGCTCTCTTAGTTGGTCGCTCCCAGTCTTTTGCTAGCCCTCGCCTTGTACTGAGTATGAGCTCTACTCGTGCATCCAACTCCTAAAAACCAAGTTTTCCAAAGTGTCCACCATACATACCTATTAGCAATTTGCTATTCCAAGTAAATTTGACTTGCTTTTATTATCTCTTCAAATTAAACTCTTACCAGTGTTATGCGAAAATTGGTCAGTAAAGCTCTCACGAACTGGAAGGCACACTTTACTTTTTCTTGTTCTTAAAAATTTGACATTGTGGTCTCTTATGTTGAGTTGTTATGCTTGCAAGTTGTAAGTTGGAGACTAGCCCAACCATGCTGTCATGGGGCAAGCTTTCAACATTGCACTTCTTATTTGAGTTGATATTGTGATCTTTTGTTTATGGATGCCCGCGGTGTGAAATGAATTGGGAATCTTGCGGGGATCATGGAGTTTGTATATGTGTTAGGGAAATGCCTGGGCCGCCAATCTAAGCCATGCATAATATATGGTGGAAATTTGCAGCATACCCATAGTGGACATTCGACGACGCATCTCAAAATAAAAAGCTAAACAAATGGTAAATAAAAGAGATGTCAAGGTGTTCATTGTCTGCTTGTCCTGTCATTTTGATGTGGGCTTGTTCCATGTCATCGAGCACGGAGGTACCCCGTTGGCGGTTTTTCATGATACATATATACTTACAATGACAAGATCCTTGCTTGGGACTCTAAGTAAAGTAGCATGAGGTTTGGGTACTCGTATTCATGGGACATGAGGTTTTCAACTTATGATTTGTCAAGCATATGCATCATAATTGTTCTCGCATTAACTTTAACCATTCAAGATGCTTATGATGGGGGCAATGAGAGCTCAAAGCCGGTGACGAGGGTTAACTCGACAAATGTCCTAGATGAAGGACTTAGGATCGGGGAGATAGGGCGTCGGATGAACTCGAAGGTAAGTTAGTCGAAATAGGTGTGTATCGAAAGTAAACTTGGGTGTTCAACCTGGCTTGCTTTCAATCTGACCTACACCGTCCCCTCCTAGCCCCTATATATAGGTGGCCAGGTCTCGAGGATTGGGTAGGGTCCGATACAGATTACAATATCGACATACAATAAGAACTCGTATTCGACTTTCATTACAATCGGGCCTAGCTTAACGGGCCTCAGGGGTACTCAATTAACGGGCACTATTAGCTATACCCTTGTCAGTAGCCCCTGAATTCTACCAGAATTGCAGATTCAGGTTGAATCTCTAATCTCTAAATCTTCGACTTGATCAATTCTTCGACTTCTTCTTATCTTCAAATCTTTGACTCAGTCTTTCGACTTGTTTTCATAATAATATATCGCAAGGGGTTTTGATGAACAAGCCTGACAACTCTGATGGATCAAGAGGTCAGTTAACTACCGGAACAGATACTTGTCACCTACTTCAAATTCAATCCCCTTGGATTTGAATTCGGGATACCGGTCAAACCCACTCTTTTGCCGCATTTAGGACTTACAAAGAGTGAATCCCAGTGATTCTCAGGGTACCCAGTGCGTCCACCGGGATTTTCTTTGCATCGTAGACACGGATACATACCAGCAGAGCGCATCCATGTGCATATACCAGGCCACACAGGACGAATCCTGGGGTCTTACCTTCATGATAAATCATGGCATTCGAGTTTCGTTGCGATAACGCAACTCGAGAATCCTATGTCGCAGCCAAGTTTTGACTGATAAAATCAAAGAATTTCGAACTTAAATTAACTTCTTCCAATTCCCTCTCGATGGGAGTAATCTCTCTGTATTTTGTCGACTACATAGTCGAAGTTTGTATGCTAATCTTTCTTCATCTTCACTATTGATTATCTCATCCTCTATCAGGTGCGCGCTCAGCGCTCCCGATGGGAGTAGCCCCCGAGGCTATATTTGGATACTTGTAGTTAAGCATAGGCTCAAAATTCACTTCTTCTTCTTTCTTTTAACTTCTCCTGTTTATAAGCCCCCGAGCCCAAGGCGAGGTTTTTCATATCGTGCGACCACACTCTCCCCTTCTTATTTTTTCCTCTTTGGTATTTATCGTCTGCTATGTGCAGAATTTAACTCCTTTATAAAATATGTTTATGGGCCTTGCTTATCACGGGGGCCCAATAATATGTGCTTATAAATAAAGCATCTTTGGCAAGGGTAAAAACCCTAATCAGATTCCTCCTCCGCCGCATCATCTTCTCTCATCATCTAGGGTTTCCAGCCGTCCCACTTTTCCACATGGCTGACGCAGATGGTTTTCGTTTGAACCTTGGCTCTCTGGTGGCGCCGCGAGGTCGGGGCTGCCCTCGTGGAAGCAAGAACAAAACAACTCCGGCCGCCGCAGGATCGTCATCGGCCGCTCTGGTTAAGCGTCATCCCGGCCGTCCACCTGGTAGCAAGAACAAGCCCAAGGTGACAGGCGCTGCCCCAGGTCCAAGCGCTCCTCCTCCTGCTGCTCCCGCTGCTCCTAATGCTCCTCCCAGAATCTTTTCTTTCTTCTGCATTGCCATGGCGCAGTGCCGCGAGATTCAGCGCCTGCCACTGAATTTCACCAAGTTCATGGATGGGCGAGAACTACGAGAAGTGGTTCTCCGTGAACAATCTGGCAATGGGACTCCATACGAAGTGGAGGTTTGGTATGATGGCGACGGCGAGCAGTACTTTAAGGGTGGCTGGTCACAGTTTGCAGAAGACCACGACATCCATCAAGGCTTCTTCATGACCTTCGACTTCCATATCGGCACGTCAAAGTTTGACGTGAAAATCTATGATGGCACTCAGTGCCAGAAGGAGTATGAGGCTGAAGTCCACTTTCATTAGGATCTGCTTTATACGTAATTTCTTTTGATAATGTCCTTGCTGCCGTGCTATATGTAATGAATATTCATACTTTGCTTTGACGCTTTTATTAGTACCATGAAAACAAATCATTGTTCTGAGGTATGCTTTATATATATCGGGTTCTTTGCGAACCAATTATTTTGAAGAATATCGGGTTGACTGCACCATCTTGTAATATAAAAAGATCTCCATGTCGCGATAAAAACTTTCTTTCGTACGACCCGAGGGTTGAAGCCCCCGAGTGGAGAAAAAATATTTGGACAATTTTGTCGAGTTCAACCCAAGGAACCCGACCTTTGGCCTCATGTTCTGGGTTTAGAAGGTTAACTCGATTTTACTGATACCACTAGATTTATTCTATGCGTAAAAATGTCGTAGCTGCTCTGCATTCCACGGGTTGCTCTCATCTTTTCCTGTCTTCTTGTCTTGTAGTCGATATGCTCCTCCTGGTATCACTTCTGTGACGATGTAAGGTCCCACCCAAGGGGACTCCAATTTGCCGTGGCTGTCTTGCCTGAGTCATAAAACTAGATCTCCCACCACGAAGGATCGTGGACGAACTCGACTACTGTGGTAGTTTCGTAGGCTCTGTTGATACTGCGTGGCTCTTTCTAATGCCTTATCTCTTGCTTCATCTAGTGCATCGACATCATCTTGCAATGCTTCTGTTGATGTTGTTTCGTCGTATGCCGTCACTCTTGGAGCCTCGTGTGTAACTTCGACTGGAAGCACGGCTTCTGTGCCATGGACCAGGAAGAAAGGAGTTTCTTGAGTTGCTGCATTAGGCGTAGTTCTTAGGCTCCAAAGAACGGAGGGCAATTCATCTACCCAAGCGCTCTTGGCTTTCTCGAGAGGTGCTAAGAGCCTCTTTTTTATCCCACTACATATCAGGCCATTGGCTTTTTCGACTTGCCCATTTGTCTTCGGGTGCGCCACAGATGCAAATTTGAGTTTGATTCCTAGTCCTTCGCAATAACTCTTGAATTCCTTTGAAGTGAAGTTTGTCCCGTTGTCCGTGATGATGCTATATGGTACACCGAAACGGAATACTATTGACTTGATGAAGTTGATTGCTGCTGTCGAATCTTGAGTTGTTACCGGGGCCGCTTCCACCCACTTGGTAAATTTATCGACTGCCACTAGCATGTAAACAAGTCCTCCTGGCCAGGATTTGTGCAACTTTCCCACCATATCGAGGCCCCATTGTGCAAAGGGCCAGGACAATGGTATTGGCTGTAACTCTGCTGCTGGTGCATGCGGGCGAGATGCGAATCTTTGACATGCTTCACACTTCCGGACTATATCTTTCCCGTCTTCGATGGTTGTGAGCCAATAAGATCCTGCTCGGAATGCTTTTGCCGCTATTGCTCTGCTGCTAGCATGATGGCCGCACACTCCGCCGTGTATATGTTTTAGTATTACTTGTCCTTCCTGGGGCGTTACACAACGCTGCAAAACACCGGTAATACTCTTCTTGTATAATTTCCCCTGCAACACGACAAACGCTTTCAATCGTCGAGTTATCCTCTTGGCTTCCACTGCATCTTCTGGTAACTGTTTATTTATCATATACGCGAGATATGGCTGCATCCAGGTTTCTTCTATCATCATGACTTCCTCGAGTTCCGGCGTAGCCCCCGAGTCTGCTGCAGTAGTCAAACTTTGTACACTTTTTATTGATCTTTCCACTATTTCCTTCCAAAATACTCTGGATGGCACGGGTAAACATTGTGACCCGATATTTGCTAAGTTGTCGGCTTCTTCATTGTTGTTCCTGCTTATGTGCGAGACTTCGCATCCATCGAATGTTCCTTCGAGATAATGATATAAGTTCTTGTAGGCCATCATGTTGTCATTGATTGTGTCACATCTGTTCATAACTTGCTGGACAACAAGGTTGGAATCTCCAAATATTCTTAGGCGAGTTGCTCCACATGCTTTAGCCATCTTCATTCCGTGCAACAAAGCCTCGTATTCTGCTTCGTTATTAGAAGCCTATGGAAAACTCATACTTAAGACATACTTCAATTTGTCGCCATGGGGCGATATCAAGACCACTCCTGCGCCTGCGCCTTGGACTCTCTTAGAACCGTCGAAGTACATTGTCCAAACACTGGATAAGTCTGGCGGTCCCGTACTCTGCAACTCCAGCCACTCTGCTGTAAAATCTGGAAAGACTTGCGACTTAATCGCCTTCCTTTTTTCGTACATGATATCCATGGGAGATAATTCGATTCCCCACAAAGAGACATGTCCTGTTGCCGAAGGATTGTTTAATATGTTCGATAGTGGTGCTTCATTGACCACTATAATTGGGTGAACCGCAAAGTACTGTCGCAATTTTCGTGCTGTTGTAAAAACACTATATGCGAGCTTTTGATAATGCGGGTACCTCTGTTTTGTCGGGGATAGTACTTCACTGATGAAATATACCGGTCTCTGGACGCCATGGGCTTTTCCTTCTTCACTTCTTTCGACTACCAATACTGTACTCACCACCTGATGGGTTGCGGCGATGTAGAATAGTAGTGGTTCTTTTTCTTTTGGTGCGACCATCACTGGCGGCGTGGAAAGCACTTTTTTAAGCTACACGAAAGCTGCGGCTGCTTCTTCTGTCCATTAAAATTTATCATCTGACTTCTTCATAAGTGCATAGAAAGGAAGCGCCTTTTCTCCCAATCGAGCAACGAAGCGACTTAATGTCGCGACGCGTCCTACAAGTTTCTGTACATCGTGTAGTTTTGTGGGTTTCCCCATTGTTAAAATTGCTTGAATCTTCTCTGGATTCGCCTCTATTCCTCGTGCTGATACCAGGAACCCCAAAAGTTGTCCTGCCGATACGCCGAAGGAACACTTTGTCGGGTTAAGCTTAAGCTTGTACCTGCTCAGGTTGTCGAAGGTTTCTGCCAAGTCGCTGATTAGAGATTTCTCCTCTCTTGTGGTGATGACTACATCATCAATGTAGACTTGGATGTTGAGTCCTATTTGGCTCCCGAGGTAGTTTTGCATCATCCGTTCATAAGTTGCTCCTGCATTTTTTAGGCCGAATGGCATTACTTGGTAGCAAAACACTCCGTACGGTGTGATGAAGGCCGTCTTTTCTTCATCTTCTTTCTTCAATTTGATCTGGTTGTAACCAGAATATGCGTCCAAAAAGGAAAGCCTTGCGCATCCTGCTGTTGAATCAATTATCTGATCGATGCGGGGTAGAGGGAAGGGATCCTTTGGACAATGCTTGTTGAGAGATGTGTAGTCGACACATACTCTTTGTACGTCTGTGTTCTTCTTGGGTACGATAACTGGATTGGATACCCAACTTGAAGTTTTGATTTCTCTGATAAATCCGGCATTTTCTAGCCTGTGCAATTCTGATGCTATCGCCTTCCTTTTTGGTTCATCAAATCATCGCAATGGTTGCTTGACTGGTTTTGCCTTGGGATCTACATTTAATGCATGCTCGACGAGTTCCCTGGGAACCCCTGGCATGTCCGATGGACACCAGGCGAAGATTTCCCAGCGCTCATGGAGGAACTCGATGAGCGCGCTTTCCTATGCGGGATCCAAGTTCACCGCAATTGATGTCGTCTTGTTTGGATCTGTAGGGTGGACCTGGATCTTCTTTGAGTCCTGAGTTGTGTCGAAAGCCTGATCTGGCAGGGCTCGTCCAACGTCGGGTAGCACATTATGATCCGTTTCTCCTTTTAGCCTCTCATATTCCGCTGTCATGCCGAAGGTTTGCGCCATCCTATTGAATTCTCTGTCACATGTGTTGGCTACTTCGAAGCTCCCTTGCACTGTTATTATTCCTTTGGGTCATGGGATTTTTAGCGTGAGGTACGCGTAGTGAGGTACTGCCATGAATTTTGCAAATGCTGGGCGCCCCAGGATTGCATGGTACTGTGATGGCCAGTCCATAACTTCAAATTCTAGCTTCTCTCTGCGGTAGTTGCTGCTGCTGCCAAAGCAGACATCGAGTTCTATTCTTCCCAAAGGGTGGTTTGTGGCTCCTGGTACTATTCCATGGAAGGAGCTGTCTGTTGGTTTCAAACTCGACAGCGAGATACACATTGCCTTCAGGGTTCTAGCATATATTAGGTTGATGCCACTCCCTGCATCCATGAATACTCTTCCGATATCGTACCCTCCTATTTGTGCTTTTAGAACCATAGGCGAGTGGCCCGGCCTAGGAACTTTTCTTGGGTGATCTGCTCTGCTGAACTTGACTGGTTGATCTGACCACCGTAGATATTCTGTAGTGGCTGGTGGTGATGATATTGCTAGGTTCACTTGCCTGGATATGCTCTTTCGCTCTTTCTTCGACTTAGGCACCGGTTGAATCATTGCTGATATGTAAACTTTTGATGTTAGGTGCCTTGCTAGTCTTTGCACTTGGTATCCTTGACTTGTGTGCTTCTCTCCACGCCATCCTCCTTGGTTTGAACCCATGGCGCCTTGTAGTCTCAGGAAAGTTCTACAATCTTTCATCTGATGATTTGAAACCCTTTTTCCATCGAGATAGGCATAATGGATTCGACAAGGCCCGTATAGCATATCTTCGGCCGAGGGGCCAGAATATCTCGACTTTTCTGTTCCCTTTGTTTGAAACCTCCTACCTTTGTCTTCTTCCTCTTCTTTTACTCTGTAACCCGCTGCTACCTGGTTTCGCCTTTCTTGATTATCCCTGCTGTGGTGTCGTCTCCTTTGCCTGCTCGTTCTGTCGACTTCTGGTGATCGTCCTCTTTTGTTATTATATGCGTCCTCTCCATCAATGAATTTGTTGGCTTCTTCTATTAGTTCAGCTACTGTCGTTGGCCTCGTTCTTCCTATCTCTTCCACGAGATCTGATCGACGAAGTCCGGCCGAAAAAGCGTCTATTGCTCTTTCATCAGAGACGTCTTCTGCTGTGTTTTTGATTGCACTCCATCGTTGTATATAAGAACGTAGAGTTTCGCCTTTCCTTTGCACACATGCTTTGACCTCCTCCAGTGACGCTGGACGCTTGTATGTCGAACGGAAATTTCTTGCAAATTGGCTTTCATGTTCTCCCCAACTTCCAATGGATTCATTGGGTAGGGTATTCAACCAGGACTGTGCTGCGCCGGTGAGGTGTAGTTGTAGACTTTGCATTGCAGTTGCTTTTGTCCCTCCTAGTATCTGTACTGCCTGCAAGTAATCTGATAACCATAGGGTAGGTTCTTGTGACCCAACATATTTTTGTTGGTCGTGCAGTAACTTGAATCCTTTGGGTACCTGCGTTTTGCGAACCCTGCGGGTAAAGCATAACGCACCCATCTCTTTTTCGTCGTCTTCATAATTTTCTTCCCTCCAGGCGTGGCATGATTTATTTACTCGAGCCTGCGCTATTATATTTCTTGCGTCCTCCTTCCTCTTTTGTCACCTTTCCTCTTCTGATGACTCGCTATACTCGTTATCTGCGAAGTTGTATCTAAGCTTCTCCTTTTGCTTTTCCTTGTAGCTTGTCGACTTTATCTCTGGACCTTTTTCCCTGATCTTGCTCTCCACTATCCCGAGGCTCCGTATTGCGGCTCGGTGCATATCTTCTCGTGGATCCCCGGGTTCTGGCCTTGTAGTTAGTAAATACGCCTGTGTTGCTATCAACGCTGCTTCTGGCGTTTCTTGTATGAAGTCATCTTTCTCCTCTTCTAGCTGTGGGGTAAGGCTCCTCGAGTATCTTTCCTCTCTGCTGCGTGCTGTTGCCCCCCTGTTGTGTTTTGGGTCTCCGCGCCTTTCTCTGTTGTACTCGGAATCCTCACTATAGTCATCCCAGTATTCCTCCCTTGATACACTGTTATTGTCTTGAAAAACCGTGTCTCTTTCCTCCCTTAGTTTCTTCCTATGTTGGTATAATGCATACTGATATCCCATTAGAACTTCTCTTCTTGATCCTTCGGGTACTTCTGTACCATGATTGATAGCTGACTTGATCATTCTCCATTCGCCAGCCGAAACGTGGACTTTCTCCTTCTCCTTTTTGTTGTGTTCTTTTATTTTGTTGACTTGCCTGTCGACCTTTTTACTTCCTTCGTTGTTATTTTCTTCTTCTACCTCGGTGATAATGACGCATAGCTGATGTACTTTAGAGACGCCACTGCTTCCAACGGCGAAGTCCCTTGCGCTGTTGTGTGTTTGACACACCCTTTCTTCTGAGTCGAAATTTTCCCGAATTTTGTCGCCTTCTGCGATTGGTGCTTTTTCCAAGCTGACCGGCGAGTTTACCTCGCTGGAAGAGCCTTCTGATGATTCCAACATTACCTCTGTTTCGGGCTTGCTCGCCGACGGATCTGGTTTCGTTGAATCCGAGAGGCGGGATGAACCCGATGGCCCGACGAAGATGCTCAAACTTCCAATTGTTAACTCCATCTTTTGACTTCCGTCGAGTTCTGAACTGCTGTTGGCTAAAAGCAAAAAAGCCGTCGAATTCATGATTCCAACGCCCAGGGTCCCCACGGTCGGCGCCAATTAACGAGGGTTAACTCGACAAATGTCCTAGATGAAGGACTTAGGATCGGGGAGATAGGGCGTCGGATGAAATCGAAGGTAAAGTTAGTCGAAATAGGTGTGTATCGAAAGTAAACTTGGGTGTTCAACCTGGCTTGCTTTCAATCTAACCTACACCGTCCCCTCCTGGCCCCTATATATAGGTGGCCAGGTCTCGAGGATCGGGTAGGGTCCGATACAGATTACAATATCGACATACGGTAAGAACTCGTATTCGACTTTCATTACAATCGCGCCTAGCTTAACGGGCCTCAGGGGTACTCAACTAACGGGCACTATTAGCTATACCCTTGTCAGCCGGTAAGTATCATAATTTTTGAAGGTTATAAAACTTGCAATCACTGCTTCCCTCTGCGAAGGGCCCTTCTTTTACTTTTATGTTGAGTCACCACCTTCTGTCTTTATGCACCATTAAGAGAGCATAGGTGTCATTCTTAGTATAATGTGCATTGTCCCAAAGTTTTCATTGATTGATTCATATTGTTGGTTTCACTTGTTCTCAAATTATTTGTATCTAGTCGCCCTCTTAAACTTGAAGGTGTCCTATGCATTTATGTTTTGCTCTCCATAAAGGACAAGCTGAAAACCATTTGTATGTTTTTCCTTATGATTTGAACACATGTTTGACTTTCATTGTTTCATTTTCATGATCTTTTGTTTGTGTTCATTTTCATGCTATAACATGGTTGCTGAGTTTTTATTGTCAAGATTATATCTTTCATGCCCATGTTTTAAGTTCTTTTGATCCCAGCTCACAATGCTTACATATGTGATCAAGATTGTGTAGGTGCATGTCACCTCAAAAATTATTTCTTTTGTTATCACTTACCTACTCGAGGATGAGCAGGAGTTAAGCTTGGGGATGCTTGATACGTCTCCAACGTATCTATAATTTTTGATGCTCCATGCTTGTTTTTACACCATTTGCCTAATGTTTTGTTACACTTAGTGGCACTTTTATGCATTTTTCGGAACTAACCTATTAACAAGTCGCCACAGTGCCAGTTCCCTGTTTTCTGTTGTTTTTGTGTTTCAGAAAAGCTACACAGGAAATATTCTCGAAATTGGACGAAACAAAGGCCAAACATCCAGAAATCCACCGGAGCTTCCAGAGAACCGAAGAGGAGACGGAGTGGGGCCACGAGGGCCCCACACACCAGGGTGGCGCGGCCCAGCCCCTGGCCGCGCCTCCTATGTGTGAGGATGCCTCGGTCCACTTCTGACGATGCCCCTTCGCCTATAAAGACCCCCCGACGGGAAAATCCTAAGCACCCGATCAATTTTCCAGAAACACATCGTGATCCGCCGCCGTCGTCGACCCGAGATTGGGAGGGTCCAGAAGCTCTTCCCAGCACCCTGCCGGAGAGGGGAATCGCCACCGGAGGTCTTGTTCATCGCCATGCTTGCCTCCGGAGCGATGAGTGAGTAGTCTACCCTGGACTATGGGTCCATAGCAGTAGCTAGATGGTTGTCCTCTCCACCATGTGCTTCATGTTTAGATCTCATGAGCTGCCCTACATGATGGAGATCACCGTTATGTAATTCTACATGTTTGGTTTGTTGGGATCCGATGAATATTGGTGTTATGATTGAGTTGCTATACTGAAATATATCTTATGTTATCTCTATATTGTTTATGATCTTGCATGCTCTCCGTTGTTAGTAGCTATCTTGGCCGAGTAGTTGCTAGTAACTCCAAGAGGGGGTATTTATGCTCGATAGTTGGGTTCATGCCTCTATTTAATATGGGGGAGTGACAGAAACCTCTAAGGTTGTAGATGTGCTGTTGCCACTAGGGAGAAAACAACATTCATATGCTTGAGGGCATATGCTTTGTTTACATTACACACTTTGCTTAATGCAATTATCTGTTGTCCGCAACTTAATACTCATGGGGTGTTCGGATGATATCCCCGTGAGTGGATTATTAGTCATAGATGCAGTTGGATGGCGGTCTATGTATTTTGTTGTAATGCCTAGAGTAAATCGCATAGTGATCTTCTTGACATATCACGTTATCTTTATTCTATCAATTGTCCAACTGTAATTTGTTTACCCAGCATGTATTTTTTATCTTATGGAGAGACACCACTAGTGAACTGTGGACCCCGGTCCTATTTCCATCATATTGCTATCACCTGTTTACTTTACTCGCACCGTTTACTTTACTCACATACTTCTACTGTTTTCCACTCGATACGCTCATACCCTTTGTTTCATGCAAACCGGTGAGATTGACAACCTCATCGTAAGTTGGGGACAAAGTACTTGGTTGTGTTGTGTGCAGGTTCCACGTTGCTGCTCGCAAAGCAAAGCTTGGACGAGGCGCCCTATAAATTGTCTGGAACTGTCGCGAAGCTTGCAAGCATCACCTTCAGTCGTATTGGCTTTTTCTTCTTCGAACGATAAACCTTGGTTTCTAACTGAGGGAAAAACTTGCTGATGTGCTCATCATACCTTGCGCTTGGGGTTCCCAACTGCCTGGCTATAATCATTATCATCAACTACACGCCAGCCATCAGGGAGTATTTATGCTCGATAGTTGGGTTCATGCCTCTAGTAATCTTGGGGAGTGACAGAAACCTCTAAGGTTGTAGATGTGCTGTTATCACTAGGGAGAAAACAACATTCTTGTATTCAAGGACATTTGCATTGTTTACATTATGCACTTTGCTTAAGGCGATAATCTGTTGTTCGCAACTTAATACCCGATGGTTGCTCGGACGACATCTGAAGGGTAGATTATTAGTCATAGATGCAGTTGGATTACGGTCTATGTATTTTGTTGTAATGCCCAGACTGAATCTCATAGTGATCCTCATGACATATGTACGTTATCTTTATTCTACCAATTGCCCAACTGTAATTTGTTACCCAGCATGTTGTTATTTATCTTATGGAGAGACACCACTAGTGAACTGTGGACCCTGGTCCAATTCCTTTACATTGCCATTACTGTTTTACTTTTACTCGCACTATTTACATTCTTGCATACTATTACCTTTTACCACTCGATACGCTTAATCCTTTGTTTACAGCAAACCGGTGAGATTTACAACCTCATCGTAAGTTGGGGCAAAGTACTTGGTTGTGTTGTGTGCAGGTTTCACATTGCTGCTAGTGAAAAGCCGCGCACCAGCATTATCTGGCGCCATTGTTGGAGTGTCGCAAAGCTAGCATGCATCAACCTTCGGAAGTGTGGTTCTTTCTCCTACTGGTTTGATAACCTTGGTTTCACAACTGAGGGAAAACTTGCGGCTGTGCTCATCATACCTTCCTCTTGGGGTTCCCAACGGGGTGTAATCTACACGCTATCAAGCATTTTTTCTGGCGCCGTTGCCGGGGAGAAAGAAGATTTCTGCAGTGGGAGTCTCTCACTTCCAATCTTTTACTTTGTTATTGTTTTGCTTTATTTTATCTTTGCTTGCATCGTTAGATCAAAAATACAAAAAAAATAGTTTCTACTTCGAGTTGTTTTTTATGTCTAGCTTAGTTGGTGTTAATATGTCGCCTGAGGAAATGATCTCCACTTTCAAACAAAAAAGTGAGGAGAGTTTCAAAGAAGCTTGGTCTAGAATTTATGATTGCCATGGAAAAACTGAACCGAAAATGACTTTGAGTTTGCTTCTTAGTAGCTTTTACTTTGGTCTTGCTCTTCGTTATAGATATGCTTTGGATGCTACAGCAGGAGGAGATTTCCTTCATTGTGATGGAGATCAATCTTTCAATATTATAAAAAAGTTGATTACAATTTATAGCTTGCCAAGTGATTTTGATTCTTCTCTTGTGAGCATTTTTGCTAGACTTAATACCCTTGAGACTCAAACTACTTGTTTAAAAGATTGTTATGGTACATTGCGCGAGCATTAGGATTATGTGCCAATAAATTCCGAACCATCAAGTTGGTTTCCTACGGTGAAAATCACTATCAATGGTGAAACTTGTCATGCTCGTTGTGATATTATGTCTGAATTTTGTCTCATGCCTAAGGATGTTTATGAATCTTTGAATCTTTGGAAGCTTTCTGAGGGAGGAGAAGAAATTTCTCTTACAAATAATGCCACTATATTTCCCGTTGGAATAGTTGAAGGAGTATTTACAAAAATCCTAGGAAGCATGGTATCTACTATTTATCTTGTTATTGAATGTGTAGGAAAGGGACAAATCACTCTTGGAAGGTCTCTACTAAAACTCCTGGGCGCCACTATAGATGTGGGAAAAGGCACTATAAGATTCATCTCTCCATCTTGCAATAGTCACATCTTTCCTAGAGTTAAGAGCAAAGGTAAGAAAGGAAGACCTAAGGCATCCGGTGATCTTAATGCTTCACGTGATAATACTTGATTTGTACTTTCTGTGCCTAGCTCAAAGGCGTTAAAGAAAAGCACTCTTGGGAGATAACCCAATGTTTTATTTTTAGTACTTTTTCTTTTATTTGAGTCTTGGAAGTTATTACTACTGTAATGACCTCTCCTTATAATTTTTATTTCATTTTTGTGCCAAGAAGAACCTCTAATTTGAGGGAGGTAAGATTTGGGGAAGTTGCTGTCCTGAAACAGATTTCTGCGCTGCACCGTAAAAATTTGTGAAAATTCTCAGAATATCTTTTTGATCTGAAATTTCTTGTGCATATGCCCCAGGTTATATCCAAACTTTCATTAGTTTTGCACTTTTCGATTTCAGAAACAGAAGGTCCTCGAAAAAATCGATCTTTGTCAGCTAATCTGTTTTGATGGATTCTGCCACTATTTTTGTTTGCCTCTCGATCGCTTTCTTTTTGAGTTCTTTTGATCACGGAACTTTTGAGGAAGTTTCTACAGTATCTTATGCTTTAATGGTTGGTATATTTGAGTTTGAAACTGAAATAAAAGGGTAGATTTACTATTACATTTATGCTAATGTTGCTAATAGAATTGTGTGAAGTTTTGTATGAAGGAAGTTTTCAAGTGTAGGGAATGGAGAGTGATGAGATGAGATGAAGTATGGACAAAAGCTCAAGCTTGGGGATGCCCATGTCACCCCAAGAAATATCCAATAGGTACAAGCGTCAAAGCTTGGGGATGCCCCCGAGGCACCCCCTTTTCATCGGCAAAAATCAGGTCACCTTTCAACACACTATATTCTATGCGTTTTTCTTGGAGCGTCTTTACTTTTGCTTTCAGTTTTATTTTGTTTTGTTTGCTGCAATAAATTGTTGGACCCCAACAATTTTTTTTGGAGAAGACATACCTTGTTTTTCATTGCCAAGAACACTCTATTTTTCACTTCGAGTGTTCTCTTTTTCTAGTACTGCGTTTAGCTTTCGTTTTTTATCTTGATTTTTGTTCAGATCTTGTTATATCTTTGCATCAAGGTGCATTTATACCTCTGGTCTATGTTGGTTTTCATCAAAAGAGTTATCTCAAAAAGGTTTGAATGGTGTTGGAAAAGAAAAAAAAGTTTCATGCCTATAGTGGTACAAATGGGAGCTTGTTTAGACTGCGGCTTAAACTTTTGCATGTCATGCTTGATGTCGTTTTGATAGTATGCTTAGTAGTTTTTTCTGTAGAATGACTTGTCTCAAATGACTGAGATTGCTTAATGAGCCTTTGAAAAAATCATGTGTTGTTTTTATTATATGGGAGCATATTATTGTGGTTTTCTCCTTTGATGCATTATTTGGGTTTGACTTGGCACATGCTTACAACATGTTTGACTCTTAAAAAGTCGCTATTAGCCTCTATGATCATTTGGTTTTTGACTTGTGATACCACTTTATGCTTCGGTTAATGATGTTTTGTCGCTATGCATGATTATGGCCGTTATTGCTCTCTTAGTTGGTCGCTCCCAGCCTTTTGCTAGCCTTCATTTTGTACTGAGTATGAGCTCTACTCGTGCATCCAACTCCCAAAAACCAAGTTTTCCAATGTGTCCACCATACATACCTATTAGCAATTTGCTATTCCAAGTACATTCGACTTGCTTTTATCTATCCTTCAAATTAAACTTTTTTGTGTTATGTGAAAATTAGTCAGTAAAGCTCTCACGAACCTGACGGCACACTTTACTTTTCTCGCTTTTAATAATTTTGACATTGTGGCTCTCTTATGTTGATGTTATGCTTGCAAGTTGTAAGTTGGAAACTAGCCCAGTCATGCCGTTATGGGGCAAGCTTTCAACATTGCACTTTCTTTCATTTAAGTTGATATCGTGATCTTTTGTCTATGGATACTCGCGATGTGAAATAAGTTGGGATCTTGTGAGGTCATGGAGTTTGTATATGTGTTAGAGAAACGCCTAGGCCGCTAATCTAAGCCATGCATCATTCATGGTGGAAATTTACAGCATGCCCATAGTGGTCATTCGACGACACATCTCATAATAAAAAGCTATACCAATGGTAAATAAAAGAGATGCCGAGGTGTTCATTGTTTGTTTGTCTTGTTATTTTGATGTGGGCTTGTTCCATGTCATCGGGCAAGAGGTACCCCGTTGGCGGTTCTCGATGATACATGTATGCTAACAATGACAAGAACTCGCTTGGGACCTAAGTCGAGTAGCATGAGGTTTGGGTATTCGTACTTCACGAGACACGAGGTTTTCAACTTATGATTTGTTAAGCATATGCTTCATAATTGTACTCGCATTTACCTTAACCATTCAAGATGCCTATGATGGGGGCAATGAGAGCTCAAAGCTAGTAAGTATCATAATTTTTGGAGGTTTATAAAACTTGCAATCACTGCTTCCCTCTGCGAATGGCCTTTCTTTTACTTTTATGTTGAGTCTCCACCTTCTACCTTTATGCACTGTCTAAGAGAGCATAGTTGCCATTCTGAGTTTAATGTGCATAGTCCCAAAGTTTATCATTGATTGATTCATGATTATGGTTTTGCTTGTTCTTAAATTATTTGTATCTAGTCGCCCTCTTAAACTTGAAGGTGTCCTATGCATTTATGTTTTGCTATTCCATAAGGGACAAGCTGAAAACCACTTTGATATGTTTTTCTATATGATTTGAACACACAATTGACTTTCAATGTTTCATTGTTCATGATCTTTCATTTGTGTTACTTTTCATGTTATAACATGGTTGCTAAGTTTTTATTGTCAAGATTATGTCTCTTATGCCCATGTTTTAAGTACTTTGATCCGAGCACTCAATGCTTTACATCGTTGATCAAGATTGTGATGGTGCATGTCACCTCAAAAATTATTCTTTTGTTATCACTTACTGAAAGGACACAGATGTCGCCTAGAGGGGGGGGGGTGAATAGGCAATTAAAAATTTTACAAAAGGCTTGTACAAATGCGGAAATAAACAAACGTTTAATTTGACAAGCTTACAAAACCTAATCAACTAGGCTCACCTATGTGTACCAACAGCTTATGCTAAGCAAGACAAGTAGCAAGGTGATAGCAAGATATATAACTTCAAGCACGATGGCTATCACAAATGTAAAGTGCATAAGTAGTGGAGCTCGGATAAGAGTTACCGAGGCACGAAGGAGATGAAGATGTATCCCGAAGTTCACTTCCAAAGGAAGCTAGTCTCCGTTGGAGAGGTGTGGCGGCTTAATGCACTCCGAACGCCACAAAGGCCTCACCTTGAGATGTGGTAGCACAATGCTCACCAAATGCCACAAAGGCTCACCTCAAGATGCGGAGGCACGCTACGCACCGAACGCCACAAAGGCTCACCTTATTCTCCTCGTGCCCTCGCACAAAGCAAGATGCCACGATCCACTATGGGACACTTGAGGGCGGTCACCGAACCCGTACAAGCTTGGGGCAATCTCCACAACTTAATTGGAGGCTCCCAAGAATCGCCACAAAGGCACCACAAAGGTTGGGGAATCTCCACAACTTAATTGGAGGCCCCAAGTATATGCCACAAAGGCCACTAAGCCGTCTAGGGTTCCAAGAACCCAAGAGTAACAAGCTCACGAACTTTCACTTACCGAATCTCCGAGGAGAACTCAAACCGATGCACCAAATGCAATGGCAAGAGCACACAAAGTGCTCAAATCCTTCTCACTCAAATCCTACCAAAGCAACTAATGCTATGGAGAGATATGAGAGGAAGAACAAAGGAAATCAACAAATGAACTCCAAGAACTAGATCCCAATGGTTCCCCTCACTTAGAGGAGAAATTGATTGGTGGAAATATAGATCTAGATCTCCTCTCTCTTTTCCCTCAAGAAGATGCAAGAATCATTGGAGGGATTGAGAGATAGAGCAAAGCTTCAAAGTCAACAATGGAGGAGAGTGAGAAATAGGAAGCCAACCAGCCCAAGGAGGAAGAAGGGGGCCTTTTATAGGTCCCCCACGAAAACTAGCCGTTGCTGGGCACTAGGGACGGAGTCTCCGGCCTAGAGGACCGGAGTCTCCGGCCTAGAGGACCGGAGTCTCCGCCCTAAGTGACTCCAGGGCCGGAGTCTCCGCCCCTGGGCCGGAGTCTCCGGTGCCCCGGGGTCATTCGGGGGCCTCAGGACGGACTAAGCAGGTGCCAGGCCGGAGTTGGGCCGGAGACTTTGCGTCTCGGGCCGGAGACTCCGGCCACCAAAAACTGGCAGGAACACCAACACGAAAACGACCATAACTTGAGCATCCGGACTCCGTTTTTGATGATCTTGAGCTCGTTGGAATCACAACAACGAGCTCTATAAGTATATGCATAGAAACATCATAGTCCAACAAGGGAGGATAAAACCAAATGATGAGAGGTTTGACCTCTCTTCAAAGTCGAACCGGTAAAACCTCCAAACACCAAAAACACAATGAGTGTTTCATGCAAAATCCCTTTTTGATGAGTTAGAGCTTGTCATGGAATTAACCACAAGCTCTAAAACCTCACATGGATAAAAGCCAAATAAGAACCAAGAAGGATGATGGCAAATATGCAAAGGTTTGAGCTTTCTTCGAACGATGCGGTTAAGTTACTCACTCGAGAGCCCCTCTTGATAGTACGGCTACCAATCCTATAACCCGGTCTCCAAACTAACACACGAGACCGGTAGAAGAGAAAACCTATCAAGAACAAACCTTTGCCTTGTGTATTCCACTTGAGCTTGATGAAGATGATCTTTTCCACCTCAAGATGGAATCCCTTTCTTGATTGCTCTAGCTTGATGAAGTCTTGTGGATTGCTCCCCCATAAATCAATATGGGAAAGACTCTCTTAGGAATATCTTCACAAAGCCATTACCACCAAATAGAATACATGCATCAAGCATATAATCTCCTTGAGATGGCACATCCTAAACTTGACTTCTCATCCATGAAGACGATCACCACTTAATAATATCCTAGCCCGAGATCACAAGATCCCACTCGATACATTATGTATGCTTTGAGAGTTGATCAACTTGAATCCCATCTTTGCACTTTGACTTGATCAACCTTGTATCCTTCCTTCTTCCTTCATGAAGATGATGTCTTGAAGGTAAACACAAATGTCCACTCAATTATATTCTTCAAGACATAGTTGCAATAAGCTCAATTCTCATATGACCATTCTTTCGATATTTCCTTGAATAACACATTGGTCATCACTTAAAGTTCTTCATTTGATCCTTCTTACAACCTTGAAGCCAGCATATGGTTCAAGCATTGTCTATGGACATGTCCTACAAATATAACTCAATGCAAACATTAGTCCACATAGATTGTCATTAATTACCAAAACCACACATGGGGGCTCCATGCTCTTTCACTTACCTACTCGAGGACGAGCAGGAGTTAAGCTTGGGGATGCTTGATACGTCTCAAACGTATCTATAATTTTTGATGCTCCATGTTTGTTTATACACCATTTGCTTTGTGTTTTGTTACACTTCGTGGCATTTTTATGCATTTCCTGGAACTAACCTACTAATAAGATGCCACAGTGTCAGTTTCCTATTTTCTGCTGTTTTTGTGTTTCAGAAAAGCTACACAGGAAATATTCTCAGAATTGGACGAAACAAAAGCCAAACCTCCTATTTTTACCGAAGCTTCGCGAAGTCCGAAGATGAGACGGAGGGGGGCCAGGGGCCAGCCACACCCTAGGGTGGCGTGGCCAAGGCCTGGCCCGCACCAACTGGGGGTGAGGCCACCTGGTCCACCTCCTGACGCCGCCCTTCCGCCTATATATTCCCCTTGATGGGAAAAACCTAAAGCCCCGATCAATTTTCCACGAAACCTACTGCAAGCCGCCACCGTCATCGACACGAGATCAGGAGGCTCCAGAAGCTCTTTCCGGCACCCTGCCGGAGAGGGGAATCCTTGCCGAAGGCCTTCTTCATCACCATGGTTGCCTCCACAGTGATGTGTGAGTAGTCTACCTTGGACTACGGGTCCATAGCAGTAGCTAGATGGTCGTCTCCTCCACCATGTGCTTCATGTTTAGATCTTGTGAGCTACCTTACATGATCAAGATCATATTTGTGTAATTCTACATGTTGTGTTTGTTGGAATCTGATGAGTATTGGTACTATGTCAAGTTGATGTGTTGAATTATTATCTTTATGTTATCTCTATGTTGTTTATGATCTTGCATGATCTCCGTTGCTAGTAGATATCTTGGCCGAGTAGATGCTGGTGACTCCAAGAGGGAGTATTTATGCTCGATAGTTGGGTTCATGCCTCTAGTAATCTGGGGGAGTGACAGAAACCTCTAAGGTTGTAGATGTGTTATTGCCACTAGGGAGAAAACAACATTCTTGTGTTCAAGGACATTTGCATTGTTTACATTATGCACTTTGCTTAAGGCCGTAATCTGTTGTTTGCAACTTAATACCCGATGGTTGCTCGGACGACATCCGGAGGGTGGATTATTAGTCATAGATGCAGTTGGATTACGGTCTATGTATTTTGTCGTAATACCCAGAGTGAATCTCATAGTGATCCTCATGACATATGTATGTTATCTTTATTCTATCAATTGCCCAACTATAATTTGTTACCCAGCATGTTGTTATTTATCTTTTGGAGAGACACCACTAGTGAACTGTGGACCCCGGTCCAATTCATTTACATTGCTATTACCGTTTTACTTTTACTCGCACTATTTACATTCTTGCATACTATTACCTTTTACCACTCGATACGCTTAATCCTTTGTTTACAGCAAACTGGTGAGATTGACAACCTCATCGTAAGTTGGGGCAAAGTACTTGGTTGTGTTGTGTGCAGGTTCCACGTTACTGCTAGTGAAAAGCCGTGCACCAGCATTTATCTGGCGCCATTGCTGGAGTGTTGCAAAGCTAGCGTGCATCAACCTTCGGAAGTGTGGTTCTTTCTCCTACTGGTTTGATAACCTTGGTTTCACAACTGAGGGAAAACTTGCTGCTGTGCTCATCATACCTTCTTCTTGGGGTTCCCAACGGGGTGTAATCTACATGCCATCATATAGCAGCCCCCCTACTCCCTCCGTTCACCTTAACTCTACGTTTTAGTTTTTTCAAAAAAAATCCTTTTACCTTGCGTTCTGGTTTCTTTGCTAGCTGATGTCCTAATATGTCCTGGCATTGGTCTCCAAAGCATTGAAATCTCTTCGCAATCACTCGCCTACTAGCCGTAAAGTATAGCTGAGTGAGTAGCGCTCACAAAAATAGAAGTAATTAGCATGAAGAGGCGAGCCGATTAGGCCAATGCATGTGTAGACTTGATAGCGAGGACTACATGGAATTTTTTTGGCACTAATAGGGTAATTTAGTCCATCTCCTTCCTAATTCAACCTCTCGTGAGCTTTTCTTGGTATCCATGTTTAGTCCAAAACGCAGGGTAAAGTTGAATGAAGGGAGTATGCTTTATTTCACGCCTTCTTCCTTAAGTTGGGGCTTACTGGCTAGCACATGTGGTGTTGTGCTAGGCAGCCTGGGTTCGAGCCTCAGCTCCTACCTTAATTAAAATAATAGGGGTTTCTCTCTCTGTTGGTTTTTTTGAAACTAGTAAACGAACACGTGCAAGCATGTGTAAATAATAATTACTATTATCAAATATTTAAACAAAATCAAAGAGGTCTTCTGTTGTAAAAACAAAACAAAATCAATAGGGGGATCTATCAATGTATTAACGGAGATATCAAGAACAAATGACAGTGCAACACAAATTAAAACAACAAGGAAAAAATACACATGATGACATGAACAATTTCGTTCCATTAAGAACACCTTCTTTGAGATGCACAAGAAGTTTTTGAAATAACAACAATTCTAGCCAGGCCTAAAACTACTTCAAAATACCAATACCAACTAAACAAAATAAAATGACAGAAAATATATCCCATATTTAAATTCAATGACTTACTTGCCAAGTCTGCATGTACCCAAACATCAAGAGGCCAAGCGACATCCAGAATAACAACATGCTTCTAGTCTAGTAAAAAGCTACTTAGTTTGGCTGATATCAAGATAACTATAGAAAAGCATGCCACACAAAACATCAACTCGTAGAACACTCATAAGGATAATGTATGCAAAACTACATGCCTGGAGTATGCAAAAACCCCACATCACTGATGTTATCTTGAACGGAAAACTCAGAAATTATTCAGCGCATATCAAACAATGATTAAAAACTACAACTGTAAATAGGTGATACGTCTCAAACGTATCTATAATTTTTGATGCTCCATGCTTGTTTTTACACCATTTGCCTATTGTTTTGTTACACTTAGTGGTACTTTCATGCATTTTCCGGAACTAACCTATTAACGAAGTGCCACAGTGTCAGTTTCCTGTTTTCTGCTGTTTTTTGTGTTTCAGAAGTGATACACAGGAAATATTCTCGGAATTGGACGAAACAAGTTCCTGAAGTCTTATTTTTCCCGGAAGCTTCCAGACATCCGAAGGAGAGATGGAGAGGGGCCACCAGGGCCCCACACACAGGGCCGGCGCAGCCTGGCCCTTGGCCGCGCCACCCCTGTGTGAGGGAGCCTGGCTCCACCTCTGACATCGCCCCTTCGCCTATAAAGACCCCCCGACGAAAAAAAACCTAAGTACCCGATCAGATTTCCAGAACACATCGTGATCCGCCGCTGCCGTCGACCCGAAGATCGGGAGGGTCCAGAAGCTCTTCCCGGCACCCTGCCGGAGAGGGGAATCGCCACCGGAGGTCTTCTTCATCGCCATGCTTGCCTCCGGAGCGATGAGTGAGTAGTCTACCTTGGACTATGGGTCCATAGCAGTAGCTAGATGGTTGTCTTCTCCACCATGTGCTTCATGTTTAGATCTCATGAGCTGCCATACATGATTGAGATCACCGTTATGTAATTCTATGATGTTGGTTTGTTGGGATCCGATGAATATTGGTGTTTATGATTAAGTTGCTGTACTGAATTATATCTTTTGTTATCTCTATGTTGTTTATGATCTTGCATGCTCTCCGTTGTTAGTAGCTATCTTGGCCGAGTAGTTGCTAGTGACTCCAAGAGGGGGTATTTATGCTCGATAGTGGGTTCATGTCTCTATTTCACCTGGGGGAGTGACAGAAACCTCTAAGGTGGTAGATGTGCTGTTGCTACTAGGGAGAAAACAACATTCATATGCTCAAGGGCATATGCTTTGTTTACATTACACACTTTGCTTAATGCAATTATCTGTTGTTCACAACTTAATACTTCTAGGGTGTTCGGATTGATATCCCCGGGAGTGGATTATTAGTCATAGATGCAGTTGGATGGCGGTCTATGTATTTTGTTGTAATGCCCAGAGTAAATCTCATAGTGATCTTCTTGACATATCACGTTATCTTTATTCTATCAATTGCCCAACTGTAATTTGTTTACCCAGCATGTGTTATTTTATCTATGGAGAGACACCACTAGTGAACTGTGGACCCCGGTCCTATTTTAATCATATTGCTATCACCTGTTTACTTTTCCCGCACTGTTTACTTTACTCGCATATTATTACTGTTTTCCACTCGATACACTCATAACCTTTGTTTCAAGCAAACCGGTGAGATTGACAACCTCATCGTAAGTTGGGAGCAAAGTATTTGTTTGTGTGTGTGCAGGTTCCACAAACACCTTCAGTCGTCACCGTCTCTCCTCTCATGTTCGATAAACCTTGGTTTCTAAACTGAGGGAAAACTTGCCGCTACACTCATCATACCTTCCTCTTGGGGTTCCCAACGGGCTGGTCATCACCACGCACAAGGACTTACTGCTCCCACGTCAACTATACGCCACAGCTCTTTTCTGGCGCCATCATCACCAAGTAGCAGCCTCTTTTCTGGCGCCGTTGCCGGGGAGGAAGAGAAGACTTCTGCGAGGGGAGTTCTTCGCACACACATTCTTTACTTTGTTATTTGTTTTGCTTTACTTTATTTTATTTTACCTGCATTGCTTTTTATATCAAAAACCCAAAAAAAATAGAATCCTTGGTAGCTGTTTTTACTTGTTTACTTTTGTTTTGCTGAAATGGGTACTCCTAAAAACACCAAGTTGTGTGACTTCGCTAGCACGAACAATAGTGATTTTATCTGCACTCCTATTGCACCACCTGTTCCTGCTACCACCTTTTATGAGATCAAGCCTGCTTTATTGAACCTTGTTATGAAAGAGCAATTTTCTGGTGCTAGTATTAAAGATGCTGCAGCTCATCTCAACAATTTTGTTGAGCTATGTGAAATGCAGAAATATAAGGATGTTGATAGTGATATTATTAAGCTCAAGTTGTTTCCTTTTTCTTTGAGAGGAAAAGCTAAAGATTGGTTGTTGTCTTTGACTAAGAATAGTATTGATTCATGGGCTAAGTGTAAGGATGCTTTTATTGGTAGATACTATCCTCCTGCTAAGATTATAGCTTTGCGCAGCAATATTATGAAGTTTACTCAGTTTGATAACGAACATGTTGCTCAAGCTTGGGAAAGAATGAAATCTATGGTAAAGAATTGCCCCACTCATGGACTGACTACTTGGATGATTATCCAAACTTTTTATGCAGGACTGAATTTTTCTTCAAGGAACCTACTTGATTCAGCTGCTGGAGGCACTTTTATGTCCCTTACATTGGGCGCCGTATCAAAGTTACTCGACAACATGATGGTAAATTATTCTGAATGGCACACCGAGAGAGCTCCACAAGGTAAGAAGGTAAATTCTGTTGAGGAAACCTCTTCCTTGAATGATAAGATTGATACCATTATGGCTATGCTTGCTAATGATAGGACTCATGTTGATCCTAGTAATGTTCCTTTGGCCTCTTTGGTTGCTCAAGAAGAGCAAGTTGATGTGAATTTCATTAGGAACAATAATTTTAATAACAATGCTTATAGGAACAATTTTGCTAGTAACAATTATAGGCCGTATCCTTCTACCAATGGTAATGGTTATGGTAATTCTTATGGTAATTCCTACAACAACACTAGGGCCGCGCCCTCCGAGCTTGAGGTAATGCTCAAGGACTTCATCGGTAAGCAAACTGCTTTTAACAAGTCTGTTGAGGATAAGTTAGGCAAAATTGATATTCTTGCTTCTAAAGTTGATAGCCTTGCTCACGATGTTGAACTTCTGAAACTAAAAGTGTTTCCTAATGATGTGAAAGAGAACAATGTTTTCGCTACCGCTAATGCTATCCAAGTTGGAATTGATGAAAATATTAGATTGTTAGCGGAATTGCATGCCAGGTGGGAAAGAGAAGATGAGATGGCTAGAGAGATGAAGGTATGTACTATTACTACCTCTAATGATGTTGCTCCTACTGATAGCAACCCTCTTACTTTGATAGGCGTAGAGAAAACTCCCACTCCTTGTGTTAAAAAGCTTAAAACTGCCAAAACTTTTTCTCAAAAGAGTGCTGAAATTTTTCGGAGTGTGGGAGATGATAGCTCTACTTCTTTTAATGATTTTGATGTTGATGGCTGCAATATATCTGAAGTAATTTTGTTCTTGCAAAAGCTTGCTTTGACTCCCAATGCTAGTTCTTTAAATATTGCTTTTACTAAGCATATTACCAATGCTCTTATAAAGATTAGGGATGAAAAGTTGAAGCAAAAAGCTTCTGTTCCCAAGAAGTTAGAAGATGGTTGGGAACCCATCATTGATATGCATGTTGATGGTTATGATTGCCATGCTTTATGTGATCTAGGTGCTAGTATTTCTATCATGCCTAGAAAGATTTATGACATGCTTGATTTACCGCCGCTTGAAAAATGTTATTTTGATGTTCCTATTGCTGATGTTGCTAAGAAGAAACCTTTGGGAAGGATTAATGATTTTCTTATTGTGGTTAACAATAACCTTGTTCCCATTGATTTTCTTGTTATGGACGTTGAATGCCATGCTTCATGTCCTATTATTTTGGGAAGACCTTTTCTTCGAACTGTAGGTGCTATCATTGATATGAGGGAAGGCACTATCAAGTATCAATTTCCACTAAAGAAAGGTATGGAACACTTCCCTAGGAAAAGAAAGAAATTACTTTTTGACTCTATTCTTAGAGCAAATTATGAGCTTGATGCTTCATCACTTGATATTACTTGATTCACAATTTTCTGCGCCTAGCTCAAAGGCGTTAAAGAAAAGCACTCTTGGGAGATAACCCAATGTTTTCTTTTCAGTACGTTTTCTTTTATTTGAGTCTTGGAAGTCATTACTACTGTAATGACCGCTCCTTATCTTGTTTATTTCGTTTTTGTGCCAAGAGAAGCCTCTAATTTGAGTGAGGTAAAGATTTGGGGATGTTGCTGTCCTGAAACTGTTTTTGGTGCTGCACCGTAAAAATTCGTGAAAATTCTCTGTTTATCTTTTGGACCTGCGATTTCTTGTGCATATGCCCCAGGTTATATCCAAACTTTTATTAGTTGAACACTTTTTGATTTGAGCAACACAAAATCCCTCAAAAATTCGTCCTTTGTCAGCTGTTCAGTTTTGACAGATTTCTGCCAATATTTGTTTTTGCCACTTTATCGCTTTCTTTTGAGTTCTTTTTGATCATGGAACTCTTGTGGAAGTTGCTACAGTAGTATATACTTTATATGTGGTGGTTTTGGGTTGAAACCTGAAGCTAAAAGAGGTTGAATATATTTTATGCTTACACTAATGTTGCTAATAGATTTGTGTTTAGTTTTGTATGAAGGAAGTTTTCAAGTGTAGGGATTAGAGAATGATGAGATGAGTTGAAGAATGGACAAAAGCTCAAGCTTGGGGATGCCCATGCATCACCCCAAGAAATATCCAAGAAGTACAAGCGTCAAAGCTTGGGGATGCCCCCGAGGCACCCCTTCTTCATCGGCAAAAATCAGGTCACCTTTCAAAACACTATATTTTTATTGCTTCATGCACTATGTGTTTTTCTTGGAGCGTCAGTTGTTTTAGTTGGTTTAGTTTGTTTGTTTGCTGCAATAAATGGTTGGACCCCAACAAATTTGGAGGAGATGTACTCGTTTTTCATTTGCAAAGAACGCTCTAGTTTTCACTCTTATTAAAAATCGAGCGTTCTACTTTTTCTGCTACTGCTTTTGGTTTTCATTTTCGCCTTGATTTGCTTTCAGATCTTGTCATATCTTTTTATCAAGGTGTATTTTTGCCTCTGATCTTCATTGGTTTTCATCAAAAGAGGTGTTTATAAAAATTTCAAATGGTGTTGGAAAAGAGAAAAAGCTTTGTGCAAAATAGTGGTACAAGAAGGAGCTTGTGTAGACTGAGGCTTAGGCTTTTTCATGTCATGCTTGATGTCTTTTTGATAGTATGCTTAGTGGTTTTGCTGTAGCATGACTTGTCTCAAATAACTGAGATTGCTTAATGAGCCTTTGAAAAAAATCATGCGTTGTTTTTATTGTATGGAAGCATTATTTTGGTTTTCTCCTTGATGCTTTATTTGGGTTGACTTGGCGCATGCTCACACATGTTAGACTCTTACAAAGTCGCCAATAGCCTTCATGATCATTTAGTTTTTGACTTTTGATGCCATCGTATGCTTCTTTTAATGTCGCTTTGTCGCTTTGCATGATTATGGCCATTATTGCTCTCTTAGTTGGTCGCTCCCAGTCTTTTGCTAGCACTCGCCTTGTACTGAGTATGAGCTCTACTCGTGCATCCAACTCCTAAAAGCCAAAGTTTTTCAAAGTGTCCACCATACATACCTACTAGCAATTTGCTATTCCAAGTAAATTTGACTTACTTTTATTTTCTCTTCAAATTAAACTCTTACCAGTGTTATGCGAAATTCGGTCAGTAAAGCTCTCACGAACCGGAAGACACACTTTACTTTTTCCTGTTCTTAAAATTTTGACATTGTGGTCTCTTATGTTGAGTTGTTATGCTTGCAAGTTGTAAGTTGGAGACTAGCCCAGCCATGCAGTCATGGGCAAGCTTTCAACATTGCACTTCTTCTTGAGTTGATATCGTGATCTTTTGTTTATGGATGCCCGCGGTGTGAAATGAATTGGGAATCTTGTGGGGATCATGGAGTTTGTATATGTGTTAGGGAAACGCCGGGCCGCCAATCTAAGCCATGCATAATTCATGGTGAAAATTTGCAGCATACCCATGGTGAACATTCGACAACGCATCTCATAATAAAAAGCTAAACAATATAGCAAATAAAAGAGATGTCGAGGTGTTCATTGTCTGCTTGTCCTGTCATTTTGGTGTGGGCTTGTTCCATGTCATCGGGCACGGAGGTACCCCATTGGCGGTTCTCAATGATATGCATATACTTACAATGACAAGAGCCTTGCTTGGGACTCTAAGTAAAGTAGCATGAGGTTTGGGTACTCGTATTCACGGGGCATGAGGTTTTCAACTTATGATTTGTCAAGCATATGCATCATAATTGTTCTCGCATTAACTTTAACCATTCAAGATGCTTATGATGGGGGCAATGAGAGCTCAAAGCTAGTAAATACCATAATTTTTTAAGGTTTATAAATTTTGCAATCACTGCTTCCCTCTGTGAAGGGCCTTTCTTTTACTTTTATGTTGAGTCTCCACCTTCTATCTTTATGCACCTTCTAAGAGAGCATAGTTGTCATTCTTAGTATAATGTGCATTGTCCCAAAGTTATCATTGATTGATTCATGATTTTGGTTTCACTTGTTCTTAAATTATTTGTATCTAGTCGCCCTCTTAAACTTGAAGGTGTCCTATGCATTTATGTTTTGCTCTCTTTGAAGGACAAGCTGAAAACCTTTTGTATGCTTTTCCTTATGATTTGAACACACGTTTGACTTTCATTGTTTCATTATCATGATCTTTTGTTTGAGTTCATTTGCATGTTTACAACATGGTTGCTAAGTTCTTATTGTCATGATTATATCTTCATGCCCATGTTTTAAGTTCTATTGATCCCAGCTCACCAATGCTTACATATATGATCAAGATTGTGTAGGTGCATGTCACCTCAAAAATTATTCTTTTGTTATCACTTACCTACTCGAGGACGAGCAGGAGTTAAGCTTGGGGATGCTTGATACGTCTCAAACGTATCTATAATTTTTGATGCTCCATGCTTGTTTTTACACCATTTGCCTATTGTTTCGTTACACTTAGTGGTACTTTCATGCATTTTCCGGAACTAACCTATTAACGAAGTGCCACAGTGCCAGTTTCCTGTTTTTTGCTATTTTTGTGTTTCAGAAGTGATACACAGGAAATATTCTCGGAATTGGACGAAACAAGTTCCTGAAGTCTTATTTTTCCCGGAAGCTTCCAGACATCCGAAGGAGAGACGGAGAGGGGCCACCAGGGCCCCACACACAGGGCCGGCGCGGCCTGGCCCTTGGCCGCGCCACCCCTGTGTGAGGGAGCCTGGCTCCACCTCTGACATCGCCCCTTCGCCTATAAAGACCCCCCGACGAGAAAAAACCTAAGTACCCGATCAGATTTCCAGAACACATCGCGATCCGCCGCCGCCGTCGACCCGAAGATCGGGAGGGTCCAGAAGCTCTTCCCGGCACCCTGCCGGAGAGGGGAATCGCCACCGAAGGTCTTCTTCATCGCCATGCTTGCCTCCGGAGCGATGAGTGAGTAGTCTACCTTGGACTATGGGTCCATAGCAGTAGCTAGATGGTTGTCTTCTCCACCATGTGCTTCATGTTTAGATCTCATGAGCTGCCATACATGATTGAGATCACCGTTATGTAATTCTATGATGTTGGTTTGTTGGGATCTGATGAATATTGGTGTTTATGATTAAGTTGCTGTACTGAATTATATCTTTTGTTATCTCTATGTTGTTTATGATCTTGCATGCTCTCCGTTGTTAGTAGCTATCTTGGCCGAGTAGTTGCTAGTGACTCCAAGAGGGGGTATTTATGCTCGATAGTGGGTTCATGTCTCTATTTCACCTGGGGGAGTGACAGAAACCTCTAAGGTGGTAGATGTGCTGTTGCTACTAGGGAGAAAACAACATTCATATGCTCAAGGGCATATGCTTTGTTTACATTACACACTTTGCTTAATGCAATTATCTGTTGTTCGCAACTTAATACTTCTAGGGTGTTCGGATTGATATCCCCGGGAGTGGATTATTAGTCATAGATGCAGTTGGATGGTGGTCTATGTATTTTGTTGTAATGCCCAGAGTAAATCTCATAGTGATCTTCTTGACATATCACGTTATCTTTATTCTATCAATTGCCCAACTGTAATTTGTTTACCCAGCATGTGTTATTTTATCTATGGAGAGACACCACTAGTGAACTGTGGACCCCGGTCCTATTTTAATCATATTGCTATCACCTGTTTACTTTTTCCGCACTGTTTACTTTACTCGCATATTATTACTGTTTTCCACTCGATACACTCATAACCTTTGTTTCAAGCAAACCGGTGAGATTGACAACCTCATCGTAAGTTGGGAGCAAAGTATTTGTTTGTGTGTGTGCAGGTTCCACAAACACCTTCAGTCGTCACCGTCTCTCCTCTCTTGTTCGATAAACCTTGGTTTCTAAACTGAGGGAAAACTTGCCGCTACACTCATCATACCTTCCTCTTGGGGTTCCCAACGGGCTGGTCATCACCACGCACAAGGACTTACTGCTCCCACGTCAACTACATGCCACAACTCTTTTCTGGCGCCATCATCACCAAGTAGCAATAGGCAGTGAGGTCGTCACTAGTTTCTGAAGTGAAAGCCATATGAACAATTAAAAACTCAAAAAATATTCTGCGCATATCAAACAATGATTAAAAACTTCAACGGTGTTCAATCTCCTGATGGCATAAGGAGCACCATCTCTCTCCTCATCCCAAATTAATTAGATGACACTGCACAAGCATTAATGAAAACTCTAAAGTGATGACAAAGTGGAATGACATAGTAGATATACTTTGTTTATAAGAAGATCAATCAACCTACCTGACCTAGAATGTTGGGTGAGCTCTCAAATTTCATCAAAATCGGAATATCATGGGAAATTAATTTTATAATGATGACCAATCCATCTGACACTAACATATATTGCCAATTGATATTATGAAGAAAATATACTCCGGTTAACGATATGAATCCACCATAATTACTTTGGGGAACACCAATGTATTTAGGAAAACTATCAAATGAAATGTAACAAACATCAATTGCAAGCATTGATAAGCTTTTAATCAAATATTAAAGCAGTTGCTTCAGGACATATGATGTCTCCTCCTAGCCACCCCCTTTCTCATACCCCCAGCAAAAAAAAACTAGAGATAAGATGTGGAGGCACCATTCTAGGGGCATGGTCTTAGCACATGCACCACATCCTCCTCTACTTCGATTGACAGGATGACTTCACACAGCCTTGACCTGTACCATGTATCTGTCATGGTCACCACATCAACGGTGGTGTGTAGTATTCGTCTGAGGGGGAGATATACGGGTCGAGGGAGGCATAGGGCCAGCACATCCGCGTGGCTGGGTGAGTAAAGACGTCGGGGCCGGGGAGGGTGGTGTAGGTCATCATCGGGAGGGATGAGGAAGGTGGAGTCGAGCTAGGTGAGGGAGGGTGTCGGGGCATGGCAGGGTGGTGTTGGTCGGTGTCATGCTGGACAAAGGAGGTGTCGGGCTGGGTCGCGCTGGACAAAGGAGGTGTTGGGCTGGGTTAGGCCGGGAGCGCCATAGAGAGGTGATCGAGGCGGATTAAGGAAGAAGATTAGGAAAGAGAAAAATTACCGGAGCAGTTATTGGCTGGATTGGATTAAGCATGAATGTTGGCACACGCCGGATTTCAAACTATGTTGAGTCCAGCTGACTCAACCTTGGAGCATTTTTTACCATTCCATCGACAAGTTTCGATGGCCCCAGATTAATTTTATCCCAACAAATTCATGCCTTTATAAGTAGTACAGATAGATGCATTAAATAGACACATACAGAGCTAATTTTTATTATAGAGTTTTAAAATATCACTAGCTCAAAAGTCACTTACAGTGCCTATGTGAATCAACCATATAAACAAATAACACCAAAATCTACATGTATCTTGTAGACTTCAGAATGAAGCTAGCATCCTAAATACCCGAACGACTGCCATCGATAGATTGAACCTAGCTATCATCCATAGGTCCTCTCTAGATAGGCCATGTGAATCCAGGAAAAAGTCATGTGGATAACTTGTAAAAAAATTGGTGTTACGACCTTGTTAAATAGTTCATCATTGCAATAATTCCAAATTTCCCAAACTAAAGCACAAACTCCCATATGAATTCATGTTTTTAGTTTCTTGTCTATCCCATTTATCCACTCCAAACATCTACTCACATTAGTCGGCACATAGATATTGTAAGTAACATGAACCACTCTCCAAACCAAACATGAAAAAGAACAAGATATAAAAAGATGGTCGATTGTTTTCCCTGAATCACAAAATGCACATTTCTTACACCCAATCCATCATATGTATTCTAGCAAAGTTATCCTTGTTAAGTATATCTTTTCTAGTAAAAAAAAACCACATAAAAGTCCTAAATTTTAGTGGCACCTTTATCCTCCATGAATATTTTTTAAGAAACCTAGAATGTCCATTTATATAATCAACATTCATAGATTTGAGGAAAAAAAAATCCATGTTGGAGTTAGACTCCATTTAAAGTTATCTGGTTTCTTTTTTTAGAGTGACCACCAGTGGCCAATGCACTAGGTTTAGCCATGCCGACCATTTCTCCCCAGTAGAAGCACGTGTAAACCATATATTTTATGGAGATTGAAATAACACATCCTTTCAATAATATTATATAGGGATGAGTATTTGAGGATAATGTTGTAGTACCAATCCACCTATCCTCCCAAAAATGAGATCCTTCAATCACCTATGAAGAAAGAGCCTCGCTTGAAGAAATCATCTTTAACCTCCACGATTCCTTTCCAAAAAGATGAATCAGTCAGTTTGGCTTGTACTTGAGATAAAGTTTTGCCACAAAGGTACTTGTTATCTAGATGCTCCTGCCACACCCCTTCCTCAGATTGTAACTTAAATAGCCATTTACTAAGTAAGCATCCATTTCTATGCCAAGTACCTACACACCTAGACCTTCTTGGTCTTTATGTCGACAAATAATGTTCCATTTTGCCAGTCAATACTTCTTCTTCAACCGATCACTTTTCCAAAAGAAATGAGATTGATAGAAACCTAAAATTTTGCGCACCCCGTTTCGGTAATTCAAAGAAAAGATAACAAGAACCTTCATAGGCTTGTGAGAACAGAGTTTATTAATATTATGTGCTCTCCATATGAAAGCGTCTTGCCTATAAAGAACCCAATGCAAGCTTACATTCGAAGCAGTCCTATACTGCTTTCCAGTCTTTGTTAAGCAACTTCTTATAATTGATAGGTATGACTTCTTCCTTCATGCTCCTCCATGCCTTCTCCCTTCCACCGTTCACGATAGCCACACCAACACCTCCATCCAGCTCCTCTGCCGCCCTCATACTCATACCCTTCTCCTCCATGGGAGCCCAAATAGCTCCAAGCACAACCATGGCCATTGCCAAGGTAGGGTTTCAAATTCGGGGTCTACACCATCTCAGGTCTTTGACGGGGATCAAAGGGGGATGATCTCAAACCGGTTAGATCTAGCTACAATGAGGCTCGAGCTAGCCAAATGTGTACCAGATTTGGTGAGGTTGGAGCTCCAACATAAGTTCTCGTGCATTGTTTTTATGTTGCATGTGTGCTTTAAAGTTATAAAAAAGTTGTATCATTCTTGTTTGCAAAGCACAATCATGATGTTGCAAGAGTTATATTTTAGTCGGATGTTGCGTAAGTGCTTTTAAAATGTAAAGAACGTGTATTAGTTTTAGTGTGAAAATAGACCAGAAATATGCTTTGTAAAATGCTACGGACACGTGATTTTTTTGTTGCTGTAGTTGTTTGTGTTTTTTGTTGAAATAATTGGTATTTTATTGCAAATCAACCCAATGCACAAGAATATGTTGCTTAACCACTCTTTATTGCTGTAAAAAGTTGGCAAAGATTACACTCTATATGATGGATGGATCATATATATGTGAATGATAAAGTTTAGCAATAAAGTGTGCCAAAATCAAACATATAAGAGACTGCCAAACTTTGGCTTGATAAATTGAACATCCCCTTAAAACCTCGAGCAAGAGAGAGAGAGAGGCAAGCAGTGGCCAGCCCAAACCCCATCGCAGGCACCCAATCCCCAAAAAAGCCGCACTCCATCCCCTCCTCGTCCACTCCTCCGGGAGCCCGGCCATGGCCTGCTCCTTCGCCACCTCTACTGTCCTGTCCTCCACCCCCACCCCCAAGCCCCTCGCCGCACCCCTCGCGCCGCAGTCCCTCTCCGTCTCTCGCGCGCCCCTCGCAGCCTCGAGGCCCCCCCGCCTCGCCGCTGCCACCAGATCCGCCCGGACCAGCCCCTTCGTCGCCCGCGCCGGCGGAGTGGTGATCCTCGTAGCCCCGCCACCCAGTATTCGATTTAGATTCGCCTCCTTCTCACCGGCCCTGGTATACGTGCTTTGTAGGACGATTTGCCATTGGTCGGGAACAAGGCGCCTGACTTCGACGCCGAGGCCGTGTTCGACCAGGAGTTTATCAATGTAAGCGCTTGCTTGCATCTTCGTAGTGCGTTGACGCTGTATACCCTGACTTCCGAGCCTCTAACTATTGCTTTACCCTCTCTGTGCAGGTGAAGCTATCTGATTACATCGGCAAGAAGTACGTGATTCTCTTCTTCTACCCTTTGGACTTCACCTTCGTCTGCCCAACAGGTGAGTCCAAAGTTCCTTCAGATGACTGCAAGAGTTGATCTGACAAAGGCCCTGATAAATGCGCGTGCCTGGTATTTTCAGAGATTACTGCTTTCAGCGACAGGCACGAGGAATTTGAGAAGATAAACACTCAGGTCCTTGGTGTTTCAATCGACAGCGTGGTATGTTTCAACGTCCTGAATTCATGGCACTTCAGTCGTGGTAGCATATATATATATTGCCATTCTCTTGATTTGGTGAAATGGTATTGTACCTGTAGTTGCAGCATCGAGAAATGCTAGTACTGGTAGTATTATCACAGCTCACGAGACAGAGCTGGTTACAATACCCAAACGAATTAAATGTATCAATTTCTCTTGTTCGTGCAAAAGCATTTCCCTTGGTGGAGTGTATAGGTAGCTACCTGAGTGCAATTATGTTTTGGACATTGGCTCGTAAGACACAGTAAATTATTCCTTAATATGGCTGTATAAAGGCTCCTATTTTTAGAAATTTTATCTATGAAGCTTAAATGATGGCCTTGTGTGCACAGTCTAGAGCATTATTCTGTACTTCTAAAACCAAAGTTTGGCCTAAACATGCTCTGTTTTTCACATACATACGGAAAATATACTAACTAATACCAAAATTTGGCGTAAACATGCTCTGTTTTTCACATACATATTCTGTGGAGTATATGGTTTCTCCACCAGTATTGCGATTGACCATAAAATCTATCATGTTGGATTTTAATAGTGGTTTCAGGCCGGACCAATGTTATTCTCTTCTGGTGTAGTAATAGATAGCCAACAGGTGTCATGGAACCATTGTTATTCTAAATAATACTTGTTCTGTGTTGTGCTAATGTTTTCAACTTAATGGCCTTAATAGTAGTTTTAGGCTTCTAAGGTTTCTGTACTGAAGAGATTTTGTAACTATAGTTTTGTCAAACATAGACCTCTTAATAGTGTTTCGTCTCTGTCCTTGTATGCCAAGTTAATAACCTGAGTACCTGATTCAACCATTATCTGGATGCAGTTTTCCCATCTTGCATGGGTGCAAACAGACAGGAAGTCTGGTGGGCTCGGTGATCTGAACTACCCACTGATTTCTGACGTTACTAAATCAATTTCGAAGTCCTTTGGTGTCCTTATCCCTGATCAGGTATCCCATTTGTCTAACTGTTATTGTTACCATGCCGAGTGGTACTGCCTTTTTCTTTTCTGCATTTCTGCTTTGTGTTGTTATGTAAATCCACATGTCCTGTTAACAGGGGATTGCGCTGAGAGGACTTTTCATCATTGACAAGGAGGGAGTAATCCAACACTCTACCATTAACAACCTTGCCATTGGTCGCAGTGTGGATGAGACCATGAGGACACTTCAGGTACTGTACATTTTACATCTGCTGAATTTCTGCGATGGTTATCTGCTTCAGCCTTCTATTGAAGCAAAGGTCAAGTTCTGCTAGTTTAGTCATCAACCACCATGCGAGAAACATATACTCAATATCGTTATTGCTAACACAGTATATTTCTTCAATGCGTACTGTACATTTTTTCAAACCACGACGCACCTCTTTTCCATTACTTTCAGAATGGAAACAGTCAATTAGAAAAAGAAATATACTTTATATATTAATTGTAGTTATGTTATTTGCATTTCATGTGTAGTAATATATAATTTCAACACTTTTTTCTTAAAAATAATACACTTGCTGTGGTGATTAGAAGCTAAATTTCTAGCATTAAGATTGCACATTTTTTGTATATTATATCTCAAGAACTGAAAGTGCATTATTGTCGATGTGAGCAAATACAGTGGCCCTGAAAAAGCCAAGCTTATTTTAGGCTGCTTAACCTGATCCTGCCATGATCCAGAACATGCCTCTATAAAAATAGTTGGGCTTTGCTTTAATCAGGCGTAGCTATGCCATTCTGGCTGTTTGTTGTTTTCTTTGCCTTGCGTTGTTTCTGGGCCGTGTGGCAGAATGTGTAGCTGACAGCTCCTTTTTGCGATGTTACAGGCTTTGCAGTATGTCCAAGAAAACCCAGACGAGGTCTGTCCGGCAGGATGGAAGCCTGGGGAGAAGTCCATGAAGCCCGACCCCAAGGGGAGCAAAGAATACTTCGCGGCCATCTAGACGCTAGAAAACGCGCTTTGCAGCCAATCTTGATTCTCAATGTTGCCGCCCTGTTACCGCTGGATGTAGAGTTTTGCTTCTGCGAGAGACTTTTCTGCGTTTGCGTCTCGTCGACATTTCTTTGCTGTGAGAACCAGTGTGTAGTAGCACATGTGCATTATTTTGCAACATTACCCCAACAAATAAGGTTCTGGTTTGGCCGTATATTGCTGGCAAGGCCCTTTGTCACCCCTACCTAAAATGATTATGAAACGATTATTAAATATTCACATAGATAGATTAATTATCTATGATGAACATAATTGAGGGTGTTCTTTGTTTTTGAACGACTAAAGGGCATCATAGGTCTTATAACTATACAGAGTTAGTAGTTTCATACTATATATGAAGCTGTAAATATTATCACATTTTCTATAGACCTGTTCAAACGTATACCGCTGCTTTGCAATTAGAGAGAAATTGCTTGAGATATTTTTAAATCATTGGGTTGCTTATGTATTTAGCCAGCGTTACAAGACATGGCATCACTTTTGCTATGAGCAAGCTTAGACGATTTGTTTTTAATTTAGGAAATAACCATTTGCGATATTTGAAAGACACCGTGAGCTATGGTATTCACTATATTAGGCATCCAAAGATGTGTACTTGAGACCATGAGTAGCTATGTGTTTACACGTGGTGATGGCACTGCTTCTTGAAATACTTGCAAGCAGACCATTTTAATAAGATCAATAATGAAAGCAGAACTCACGTCATTCAACACAGCCAATGTTAGCTTTTGATGGATTTGCATGTGGTTGATAAGGTAAAAAGTTTTAAGGATAATATAAAATCATCAAGACTTACGAAGAAAGATTAAAGTGTTAGAAAAAATTTCAGAGTTATTGAGTTAGATTATATCCAAATATTTAAGAATTTAGTACTCCTTCCGACCCATATTACTTTTCCTAAATATAGATATATGTAGCACTAAAATGTTCTAAGGATAATATAAAATCACCAAGACTTACAAAGAGAGATTAAAAAAATTCAGAGTTATTGAGTTAGATTATATCCAAATATTTAAGAATCTAGTACTCCCTCCAACCCATGTTACCTTTCCTAAATATAGATGTATCTAGCACTAAAATGTGTTTAGATATATCTGTATTTGCGAAGAGTAATATGGGTTGTAGGAAGTAAAAAATTCAATAAATGGTATATCATGTTATGTGATAAACAATGCATCAAAGGAGGGAGTTTGAGACTCATAATATGAGTCGTCTAGTGTGGAAACTCACTCTGCTGAATATCCCATGAATTAGATTAAGAGACATGCTGTTGGTCAACAAGAAGATAGTATCCTTTTGAAATACCACTCCGTGAAGATGCAATACTATCCTAATCTGCATCTCATATTGATATTTATCTTAATGTGTTGTGTCTTAATTAAGTACATATGCTGTTCTGGAGAACATTTTAAAAGAACACATCTATATAAGTCTGACTGTCAAATAATGTAGTCTATGAGAGTTTAGGGACTCTCCAATAAACTCACAAAATACCATGAAGTATAACATATAAGCTTCAACCCGTAGGACGGGAAGCCCTGCGACAACCCAATATTGGTCTAGGCGTTGTATGAAACGTCGACATAGAAATCATGTAATTCAAGGACAACACACTATTAATGTTGCAAACTAGTACTGTGCCATGAAGGTTTAAGTGGATGTTAAATTTAACAGTTTCCACCAAACATCCATGTATAAACAATGTCTTGAAACCATACACAAACTCTATGTGCCTCTACGATGTGGTGGGGTTTGTTGAAATTATAGTGTTGGGCCAGCCCATTTAGTATTAATCCAATAATTTATAGCGAACATCTCAAAGGACCATTTATGCATGGCTAGAGGCGAAACCAAAAAAAATTGTCCCACATTTCTAGTTACAAGGTGTTGGACCTTCTTGTAAAGAAAGCTCTTTCACGTGGCTTGAACATCCTTATATGAAAAAATAGCGGCATTTATTAGTATCACTATATTTTCTTTAAATGTAGTTTTATAATATACCAATTTGAAATCATGTGTATTGCTATTCTCTTATATGAAGTCGTTCAACTATTAATATATTTGCTTAGGATAATACCTAGAAATACACTTGTTCGTGCAGGGAAGAAGTAGCTGCATGCAGAAATCAACAGAAGAGCCGAACACAGGTACAACCAGACGAAGTTAACGATCACCGGCCATTCTTTCCATGTTGCCGGCCCAGTGATCTCACCCTTTATGACATTTCCCTACCTGGCTTGGGGTGGAATTCCCCAGCTTCCTGTTCCTGATCGATCCTACACGACACAACAACAATGACCCAATCACAAAGCATTACTAAAATAGACTGGTGATAGGACATGGCAAAATGGCCTGCCCGTCCACCGCAGCTCTCCCCTCAGGCTCTGCCCCTCCTCCTCCTGCCCCTCCCAGCTCCCCGGGGGAAGGTCTCCCCGATCCAGATCCCGACCCGGGAACCTCTCCGGCGGTCGGTAGCTTGGTGGATGGTGTGCTGCCCCATGCTGCTCCGGCTCCGGCTCCTATTTCCCCGGCCCCCGCTGCTCCAGCTCCGGTCCCTGCTGCCCCGGCTCCGGCTGCCCCGGCTCAGGCCCCTGCTGCCCCAGCTCAGGCCCCTGCTGCCCCGGCTCCGGCCCCTGCCGCCGCGGCCCCTGCTGCTCCTGCTCCGGCTGCGGCCCCTGCTGCCCCGGCCCCTGCTGCTTCGGCCTCAGCTGCTCTGCTGCCGCCTCCTCCGGACAAGCTTCCGGCCAACTTTAAGCCGCAGGTCGTTGGGCCACCGTATGCTATTCCGATTGAGGTGGATGGCGAGCTGGGTTGGCAGGAGGTGCATGACCGGCGTCATCGGCTGCGGAGCAAGCCGCCCTCTCCTCCTCGCGAGAGTGCTGCTGACCGTGCCGTCGCCTTCAGGCGGAGGGTGCATGGTCGATGCTTCCGATGCTTGGAGCCGGGTCACCGCGTGGCCGGCTGTCTTGGCCGCATCAGATGCTTGGCATGCCGCCGCTCTGGCCACCGTGAGCGAGATTGTTGGAAGCATCGGCAAGCTACTGCTGTTGTGACTCCATCGACGTGCAAAGACCCTGGCTCTCCAACCCGGCCTCCACCTCCTCCTGGTCGGGTGTGCGACAGGCCATGCGGTAGCTCGCCTCCGGCACCTCTTCGCTCTTGGGCTTCGGTTGTTGCTCTTCCGGGTGATCCTACCGCTGGTCTGGGTCATGTTGCGGCTGCACCGGGTGATTCCGTGGCTGATTTGAGGGATTCTGCGGCGGTTTCGCTTCTGTTGCAGCCTCTCATTGCAGCCCAGGTAGAGGTGCTAAGCAATGAGTTGCAAACCATGTTTGCCGCTCGTCTGGAAGAGGTGTTCCGGCCTCTTCGCGACTTGGTCGCCTCTGTGCAGGGTTGGACTGATCAAGTCTCAGGCCTCTGGGAGCTGATGGAAGCTTTGGGTGGAAGCCTTGCTCTATCTAGCTCTTCGGCTCCGGGCGGGCATGATGAAGCCGCCTCTCCTGTTGTGGCTAGTGGAATGGATGCTTGTGCGGCCGAGAGGGATGGTGTGATGGTGCTGGCTACGGTTGATCCTCCAGATGATCCTCCGGACTTGGCAATTGTCCGGCCCAAGAGGGTGATGCAACGTGCGGAGGAGCATGCCAAGGTGGATGTTGAAAGAGTACCGTCTTGCTTTGACAGAGAGCTATCTGAGGTGGATTCTGGTAGGCAATTGACATTGGGGGAACTGAAGGCTTCTGGTGATGCTTGCACCATCAAGCCTTCAAAGGAGTTGATCCATATGGATGGCGATGAGCCACTCGAGAGGGCCTCACCTTCTCCATGGGGGGATTTTCTCGAAGAGCTTGCTCTCACGGTGTCGAGCTCGTCCCAAAGTGCACAGATGGGGGAGGCTGCTCCACCTCTCTCAGAGCGACGCAGCTGCCGTTTGGACAAGAAAAATAAAGACTGCGACATTCCGGTAGCCAAGCGTGCGGAGTATAGGCGGGCGGAGGCTTTTGGGGAGGTTCCAAAGATCAAGAACAAAGGAAAAGCCTCCGAAGAAGTCCTGGATGAGAAGATGCAACATTATTTGCAGATGTACAAGAATCAACACACACCCCAGGGAATCGAGGCGGTGCGCGCCTTAGTTAAGGCCAATGCTTGATCACTTCTGTTGTGAGGGTGCACAGCGGTGCACTGCCTATGGCGAAAGTTTGTTTGTGTTTGTGGAGTTTGTCTTTGTTGGATACAAGGCGTGGTCTTTGTCCTTAGGTCTAGGGGCTCTTGTATCCGGCACAGATGATGTGCCATGAGTTGGTGTGTAGGGTCTTTGGCCGGTTTCCCTGAATTAACCGTGCGGTGTATGGTTTTTGGATCCGGTTTCCCTTATTAACTGGATCATTTTCCCTCTTCTATAATGTAAAGGCAGAGCTCCTGCCATTCACGGTCAAAAAAGATAGGACATGGCAAAACGGCATGTTTTCTGTGCATCCAGAACCGGCTGACGATCAACTGTGCCTGCATGCTTGCCTGCAATTCAGCCAGGAAGGAATGACTCGACCTGCACTTTTCTTTCCTATTTCCAACCAGCCCTGTTCCAATAGTGCCATTCTCCTTATCGTAGTCAGGTCAGGCCAGAGACGAGATCAGATCAGGAGCAGGAGCAGTTAGTCTAATTAGAATGTGCCGCTTTTGGCCGGATAATGCCACATACATGCTTTCCTTCTAATAACTTTACTGCTCTTCGTTCGTCACACAACTTTGAGAAAAGATTTGATCCATGAATGAACAGACCAGGGCGGCCTAGAGAACCCATCTTTGCTTAGCCTAATCTGAATATATGCATGTACGGTCTCTGTCGCCTGTGCTGAGCTCTACTTTGTGTGCAACCGTTAAGTACGCAAAGAATAATTAACAAGGGCTGTATGATTCTATGGACGTCTTTCCTGCTCCTTTCTTTCTTTTCATATGTTTGCTTGGGTCTTTTCTTTCCTTCTTCTTTCTCTTTGCTTGTGTTACTTGTCTAGCTGCATCTTACCTGCTAATGTGTGTGCTTTTCCATCTTGAATAGCGCTCCTTTTGTAGAAGCGTTTTTTGCCTTTGCCTTTGCAGAGTAAACACCATCTTTGTTATCATTAGGGCATATCCTTTTGCTGTCCTCCGGGACCCATCTGGTGGCGAGACCTTTTCTTGACTGTGACCTAGCTAGCTGGGATTAGTTTGAAAAGATCACACAGGGAGAAAGCAGAAACAAAAACTGTGTTCAAGCCTTCCCAAGAGGGCTAAATGATCATGGCAAAAGCATGAGTATGATTTTCATTGAAAAAAGAGATAATTTTTCTATGTTTGCACAAATGTTTTACAAAAAAGGGAATCAAATTTCAATGTTTGCACAAATGTTGCGTAATGCTTGGTCTCTGCATATGTTGCACATTCTACAAAGAGTCTTTTTCCATATCTCAGTTCATATCCATGTAAAGAACAACATTGGAACACAACTTTTGATGCAAATGTGCGTGATTATGACCTGGTCAATGGCGCTTAGCCTCACTTTAATTTGCAGGCTTTGGCTTTTAACTCCAGTGTCAATTATCTCGCACAGGGAGCTTGCACATCAACAATAATATCACTAATGCTATCAGAAATCTTACAAATTATACATACACACGACACACACATATATGCATGCATTATCATCGATCGCTGTTTTCTTGTTGTTATTAATCGATCGGTGGATCAGCAGGGATTCAGGCCCCTCCCAAAAGATGAGAGGTCTGATTCATCGATCACATAAAGTATCAAACGTTGCATCGTCATCATTGCATGCAGCCGGGGATTCGATCCCCGCCGTTGCCTAGCTAGTCATGCCTACGTGCATCTATGCAGAAAGAATCAACTATACTAGCCGTGCTACCGATTTTCCTGTTCTACGTTACAACTTACAACAGTTGCATGCAGAAAGAATCAACTATACTAGGAGAACAGACGTTTGGAGCTCCAGCTCTATGGAGCTCGAAATTTAAAGCTCTAAAAATTCGAATTCAGACACCTCAAAATTCTTTGAAAAAATACCATGACGTAGACAATGTTGTATTCTATTAGTGTGTATTTTTTTAGAACAAAATATGTTGTATCTTTGGCTCAGTAAAAATAATAAATTGAGATTTTGTCCCCAATGAACAGTACACATAAAACGTAATTTTGTCTTCTTGTATGATTTTGTTATTTTTACTAAGCCCAAAATACGAACATTCTGAAAATTTACACAATGATGAAGTACAATATTGCACACGACTAGATTTTTTTTAAATTTTTTGAAATGCTAAAATTCGAATTTTGAAACTTCAAAAAAGAAAAAAAAATCAAGCTCACTGGAGCCCGAGCTCCATTTAAAGTTTTTGCTATACTAGGTGTATCTATGTCACAGTGATGTTGATGAAGATTAACTTTTTTTGAGGGAACTCCTGGCACTTTATTGATTCCAAATATTGTTCAAAATACAAAGACCATCCGGAGGACGGATTAACCAAACTTGACAACCTAAATTACAAGAAATTGCAAAACGTGCCAGGTTGTGAGCATCAATATTCGATGAACGGTTCTCATGTCTGAAGGCGACCTCCTCAAGCTGGGCTGCATTGGACTTCACCTCATCAAGAACCATGCTGAAGCTGCCGTAGAACGACTGTCGAAGAGCATTAATCATCGTCAAACAGTCCAACGCCAATGTTATTCGGTTCAGTTGTAGATCTTGAGCTAGGGCAATTGCCTCCCGGCAAGCAATCACCTCCATAGTAGTCGGATCCGTGATCCCATGGACAGTCAGGGAAGAAGCGCCCAGGAAAACACCATCGCCGACCTACACACGGCACCCCCCGCTCCTCCTGTTGTGGTTTTAGCCATAGCTGCGTCCACGTTAATTTTTACACACCTCTGCTGGGGGGAGCCACCTAGGATGCGCCGTCTTCAAGCCTTCCCCAGTCTTTCTCTTTGTGGCCGAGATCGATAGGTCTCGAAGGTAATTTTCAACAAAAGAGTGCGTTGAAAGGAGACTTTGAAAAATTTCATCGTGAATGCAGATTAACTGATGATAGCTTGCACCTTGCAGGACAAAACATCCCGGACCTTAACGGGCATCCAGCTAGGGTGATTCTAACGTGTAGGTGTGGGACCTAGCATAAGTTTCTTGCATCTTGTTTCGATAATAATATTACTATACAAGAGGCAAATAATTAATTTACTATATTATTGCGAATTTATCTGCGGATAGTATTCTCCAGCTATTTCATATTCTGGGTACAAGTTAAATTGAAGGGGTGTCAGACTGTCAGGTGTCCTTTCGGGTACATCCAATGAAGGCGTGCCAGGTTTTTGGGCACATCTTTTTTCCTTGATTACTAGAGCAACCAACAAATGTAATCACATGCACCATAGTGCAGAGGCATCACATCCCACATATTCTTCTTCGGCCTGTAGCACAGCCCATCAGATTTGGCCAAAAAGGATAACTTGTGAGAAGTAGAGTTGGATGCAGAAGCTCATTTGGATCAATAGTAGTCCTGCTACACCAATGATCGATTAACTCATCAAAATAATTCTGATTTCTTGTAGATGCTTTATAAGTTTGGTATAACTATTTTTTAACATAAGTTATCCATACAAAAGTTTTATGTAAAATAAATCGACATCACAATAATCATAAATTTTCAACCCAAGATTTTTATTTAATTTTTGGATGGACAACTAATGTTCGAAGCTAGGTTTATTAACCCTACTATAAGGAATCGACAAAACAATTCATGTTTTTTTAGATGGACAATAATTTTATTATGATTTGTTTAGCATGCCATGAGTATTTTATTTATAAAACTATGTAGACTAATGCTTTTGAATAATCATTAATACTCATATAAAATTCGTCCATGACATCCTAGTGTGCATCCACAAAAAATATGATTTTTGGATGAATAATCATCTTTATGATTTTTATTGTTATACATATTTTACATCGAATGAAGCATTGACGTGTGGGTCCATCGATTAGTTTTACTTTAAACGAAGCTAAATAGTTGATTAAATGAACAAAAGTGCAATAGATTAGACCACCAACTGGTGGAAACCGCAAAAATTCCGTCCATGTAGTGATCTGTGCAACACAATGAGTGGAACATGGTGGAAGTTGCAATTTCCTCGATAGAGAGACATCCCAAATCAGTAAGATCTTGTTAGTGGATTTCTTGTTCCGGCATGTCCGGCTTGTCTTCCCGTTGCACTTCTACTGTTTTCAAGTGGGAGCTATCATCTCGACTGGCGACGATGACTTGCAAGGAGCGGTTCGGACATGAAGAATTTCGTGGGAATGAGTTTTGCATATCTCCTCTTCAGAGCTTATTATTAGAATCGAGAAAAAGCCCCACAAATAGCTCTCGTGTCGCTATCGGGTGACTTCAGAGGTGTCACCGCCACCACCAAAGGAGGTCCACCCTCCCTCACGCCCTTCACCCTGCCGCCGCCGAAAGAGGCCATCTGACAGTGGATGGCGGTGGCGGGGCATCTCCCCGCATCTTTTTTCCAGTCCTAGCAGTCTTTCTCCTATTTCATTCATGAGCCAACTCATCTTCGATCTGGCCTCTCCTTGATCAATCTTCGTCGGGCGTCGGGTGGTCTATTGTTGCCAGCATAGATCTGACCCACATAGAGTCGGATGGTCTCATTGTTGCCAGCATTGATCATGACCAACTGTAGATTGTCGGGGTAGTTTATGTCATTGCCAATGGCGCGTCCGCGTCAGATCGATCGATGGTCTACGCTGTCACTAGCATAGCGCGCTGCAGGATGTGTGCTACCAATTTCTTGGCGGCCATCGCACGAGGTCAACACCAACTGCAACACACCAGTGTTACTGTCCCTGAATACCCTTTGATTTTTTTCCATTTGTATTTCTAGTTGAATCAGAAGAATCATTTTTTGGTTTATCGAATGATGGTACATAGAACATGGTGTTGTATTTTTTAATATAAACCCTAGACAGAAAGGGAGTCTAATCCATGGATCTTTTTCCGATCCTTTTCTACCCAATTACTTTATGTTTGTTCTAAGTTACAAAAGAGAACAAAACTTTTTTTCATTTTTGTAGGCCAGTTGCTCTTTTGACTTTGGAATAAATCCTCTTTATCTATACTTCTCCTGTTACACATTTAATCCATAATATCACTTATTTAATATTCACTTAAAAATCAAGAATAATTAGGATTTCTAAAAAAGGGTCCACTCATTGGAAAACCCTACCTTTCCCCGCATCCGGCAGTCCCGTGACAGCTGACACCGCATATGCTATGGAAGGAGTGTTCTTCTATGGTTAGTGGAGAGGATCATCGGCCCAACTTGTGCACCTCTCTGCTTGACAATACACACGGTCATTTCTGCATGTGCAGCTTCGAGGTGGAACATCGTGAAGACTCACTTTTGGTCGATACCATTGTGCACGTTGACAATGACATCACTAGCCGGCATTACCATCGTGCTGCTCTTGGTGGGAATATCAAAATTGTTGCGCTCGGAATACCAGAGGATCTTGACTTTCTCATGTAGAGTTCAAGATTACCAAGAGATGGCAGAGGTACAATTGGATAGGGGGAAGACGACGCATCATAGCCGGTTATGCTGCGGGTGACTAACTGTTCACGTGGTGACTGTGAGCCTGGTGATCAATGTATTGTACACCAGTACATGGTCATGAAGACTTCATTTTTGGTGGTGCTCTCATGTAGTACAAATTGAGTTCCAAGCTAAAACCCTAGGTTTAACCCACATTGATTGTACCAGGCAATGGTGGCCTTCTAGCTATTACCTTGTTGATGGCATGGTTTGGGAGCTCGGTCTTTCTCTAGGGTGAAAACCTAGGTCCGACCTTCTTGTTGGATCCGACAAAGACAACACTTGTGCATTGTTCCTTCCCCAAAGAAATCGCTGTTGTTGAATCACTTATGCAGTCCAGGTGTTGTCATTGGTGATGGTGGTAGATTCCTGCTGCTGCAACTTGTTAATAACTTTGGCCTGGCTTCTTTTTCTCTCTCTTTTCCTTTTGGCTGTGTGCTTCCTTATGTCTCAACTAGTACTTGACACCACGTTGTTGCAGAGGCCGAGTGTAATTGCTATCTTTTGGATATTAATATATTTCCTTTGTTGAAAAAAATGTCTCCCACGTGAAGAGTCATCGGTTTGGAATACGCTAGCGCGTGTGCTTCACGATACTGCTACATCAAGGTCTTACTAAGTGGTCGTTTATTTGGTGAAGTCAAAGTTTCTAAATAGTGATGACGATGACGCTGGTTGGCAACTCGACGATACCACTAGTTTTCCATGGTCTTTTGTTGTTAATGTTGGTAGCCCGGGTGGTTGTGTGTCCTCTGGATAGTCAGTGTTCCATGCAATAGGGAGGGTGTATGTGCCGGTTTTTAGTTAGTTTCCCATTGATTAACTAGCCAACTCTCTCCTACTTAATTAATAAAAATGGTAAGTTAAAATTCAAGAGCATCAGTTTAATCACTTCGATGCCTAGTATTTGGTTAAGTTTGTGGGTTTCAATATTTTTATATCCTTTTAATTAGAGGCATGATGTTGGCAGGCCCTGGTCACAATCACACAGTTAAAGACACTGTGGAGCACACCCCGTAGTACAAGTCCTAGGTGCTGCTACCTGACTGAGCTACCAAGATAGGTACAGGCCTACAACAGCCTTGTAGACAGAGAGAGGGTAGAAGAGGAGAGAAAGCTGAAGTAGCTTTGTAGCACATGCAATCCACTTTTTTCACACCACAAAATCCAGTTTGAACCAGAGAAACCTCTCTCATCCCCACCACACACAAAAATCGGAAATACTAACAACAAATCAGCCCTCCTCGACAAGAAAAGCACAAACCCAAACACAAAAGTAATCCATCAAACTTCATCATCATACTATAAAGCAGCTAGCAGCATGGAAGGACCAGACACCACCCCTACATATGACCCCTCTTATCTTATGATCAACTCTGTCTATCTTGCACCTAGCTAATCAACAAGACACACTTCACAACACCACCAACTAGTCTGTGAGCGTGGATACACACAAGCCTAGCAAGATCAATAATTCTTTGAGATGAGAGCTGGGGGTTGCACGGTGCAGCAGACGCTGACGGCGGATGCGGCAGTGATGGTGAAGCAGGCGGTGAGCCTGGCCCGGCGCCGCGGGAACGGGCAGGTGACGCCGCTGCACGTGGCGACCGCGATGCTACATGCGCCACCGCCGTCGGGGCTCCTCCGCGCGGCGTGCCTCCGGTCGCACTCGCACCCGCTGCAGTGCAAGGCCCTCGAGCTCTGCTTCAACGTGGCCCTCAACCGCCTTCCAGCCTCCTCCGGGGCCTCGCCGCTTCTCGGCCACCATCACCACGGCCAAGGCTACCCGCCGTCCCTCTCCAATGCGCTCGTCGCCGCATTCAAGCGCGCGCAGGCGCACCAGCGGCGGGGCTGCGTTGACACCCAGCAGCAGCCGGTACTCGCCGTCAAGATCGAGCTGGAGCAGCTCGTCATCTCCATCCTCGACGACCCCAGCGTCAGCCGCGTCATGCGCGAGGCCGGCTTCTCCAGCCCCCAAGTCAAGGCCAACGTCGAGCAGGCCGTCTCGTCCATGGAAGGGAACAACCCTTGCAATACCACCGCTCCCGCTGATGCGCACGGCCGAAACCCTAAACCTAGCGCAGCTGCTAGCAGCTTACCAATGCCACTACCACCACATCAGGAAACCAAATTAGCTCGAAAGCTACCTCTTGATCAGGTGCGAGAGGAGGACGTCGCGGGCATCCTCGATTGCCTTGCCAGCCAGAGCAAGAAGCGGGTCATGGTCGTCGCCGAGTCCGCGTCGGCGGCCGAGGCAGCAACACGAGCTGCCGTGGACAAGATCATGCTCGGTGAAGCGAGGCAGGAGGCCCTGCGGGGCGCGCAGGTAGTCAGCCTCAGTGTGTCCATGTTCCGGGACGCGCTGAGGGACAAGGCGGAGCACCGGCTCGCCGAGCTGCGGTGCGTCGTCAAGGCGGCAGGCACCGCCGTTGTGCTGGTCGTGGAGGACCTGATGTGGGCGGCCGAGTTCTGGGTCGGGCGCCTGGAGGCGGGGAGGAGGTTGGCGTCAGGCAGCTACTGCGGCGTGGAGCACGCCGTGGCCGAGGTGCGCGCCCTGGCGTGTCGCGACGGCGTCTGGTTGGTCGGCTACGGGACGTACCAGGCCTACATGAGGTGCAGGACCGGGCATCCCTCGCTGGAGAGCCTCTGGAGAATCGAGACGCTTGCCATCCCCGCCGGCAGTCTCGCGCTCAGCCTCAACTGCGTCGACGTCGACAGGTAAAAACCAATCATCTATGCTTGGACAGCCATCGAGGCTGTACACTAGTTACGCCATTTACACACAGAAGCTACACGCGTAGATAGGCCACCACATCGATTAACTTCACTTCTCTCCTCAGTTTGCGTCTTTGTTTCCTACACGTACATTTTATTAGTAGAGATGCCTGGCATCAGAATTTACAGGTTTTCATTTTCATATACGATTCGAATTATATGTATAGCTTCATGCAAGCATATTATTGGTCACTGCTAGTTTCGAATTCCAACAGAATAATTAGACCTGTTATACATGTGCATGCGGTGAATCTTATTACCGTTTTTATGTACTTGCAGCAGTGCAGTCGCACTCAATCATCGTCAGTCGATGAAAGCCGAGTGGGACGTAAGTGGAAACGGACCGACGTTTCCTGCTTGCCTGTCGCTTTTGGACGGAGGTGGTTCTCGTAAGCTGACGGCCGCCTCCACCTGCTGCGCCGCCGCCGATTGCACCGCCACAGAGGCCGTAAAAGCACTTCACCCTTCCATCTTGCCGCCGTCGTCCAGCATCCCTCCCTGGCTTCAGCATTGCCGTGATCAGGTAAAATATACTGCTACACGAGACATGCCATCAGTGATCGACTAACTGAACCGCGCATGAGAAGAAGAGTAAATGTTTCGGTTTTAGTTAGTGCTTGAGTTTATGGCGTGTGATAATCTTCTAGGTTTTCATTGCTGCACTGTACTTGATACAGGAGCTTCCTCATTGCAAGAAATGGAGGTCGACATGCGGCGGCTCGCCGTCCCACAGGACACTGAACAGGAACTTCTCAACGGTGGTGTCACCGTCCTCCTCTGTCTCTTCCTACGACCAGTACCACCGCCAGCAGCTGTACCAGCCATGGCTTCTCGCGGAGGCGCATGAGCCCGAGCCCAAGTTCGGCGACGAGGCAGCCGATGGCGTCAGGCTTCTGAGCGCCGCGGCCAAGTCCCGCGACTCGAGCGCCTCCAGCAGTTCGGTGGAGGTGGAGTACCGCTCTAGGTTCAAGGAGCTCAACGCCGAGAACCTCAAGGTACTCTGCGCCGCGCTGGAGAAGGAGGTGCCGTTGCACAGGGAGATTGTGCCCGAGATCGCCAGCACCGTCCTCCGGTGCCGCTCCGGCACGGCGAAAAGGCGGCGCAACGGCGATGACAGCGGCACCAAGGAGGAGACGTGGCTGCTCTTCCTCGGAAGCGACGCGGACGGCAAAGCAAGGGTGGCCAGGGAGCTCGCGAGCCTCGTCTTCGGCTCGCACAGGAGCTTCGTGCTCATCGACGACAGCACGTTGTCCCCGGCACGGCCGGATCCCACCCAGAAGCACTGGGCGGCCAAGCGGCCGCGGCCGGAGGCGAGCCGGGGCTACCTCGAGAGGTTCTTCGAGGCCGTGCGCGACAATCCGCACCGCGTCATGTTGATGGATGGCGTCGACCAAGTCGACCGGAGATGTCAGATGGGCATCAAGGAGGCTGTGGAGAGCGGCGTGGTGCGGAGCCACGCCGGCGACGAGGTCTCCCTCGGTGACGCCATCGTCGTTCTCACCTGCGAGAGCTTCGACTCGAGGTCAAGGGCTTGCTCCCCGCCGACGACCAAGAATGCAAAGGCGACGAGCGAAGACGATAGCACGTGTGGTCATCGTCAAAAGGGAGCGGTCGCCACGTCGTCGACGGGGTGTTGCTTTGATCTCAATATTACTGTGGATGACGTCGACGAGGTTGAGGAGGAGGAGTGCTGCTTCGGTGACTCTGGCCTGCTCAAGGCAGTGGACAGGACATTGTTCTTCAGACCACCGGAGAACTTGTGAACTTATGATCTCGGTCAACCGGCGTGAACTCGAAATTAATCGATACCTGTAGGACCGTAATCTAGGGTCGAAAATGCTAGACCTACAGATGAAAAGTTACGGAAATAATCCTACGGGATTACGTGGAAGAGGTAGGTTGGTGTAAATCTGTTTTGCATGCCCCCGTGATTCAAGCGCTGTGAACTAACATGCGTTCTCCACGATTGTTCCGTAACTCGCGTTCGCACCATGCAGCGAGCTACTCCGGTGAGAAGTGGCTGTTTTGAGTAGAGAAAGATTGCAAAGAAACAAGAGACAATCATGAGAGTAAAATCTGTAGGCTTTATTGATGATTGATGGGGCTTATATACAATCTGAAGAGAGACAAATATGTCGGTTCCTAAAAGAGGCATCGCTCCGAATGGAACCGCTCTGCGGTTAGAAGCGGGGATTATCCCTTAATAACCGTAAAGGTTATTTATTTCTAACATTCCCCTTAATCACTGCTTGATTATATAAAGATCCATCATCTTGATTAAGTCTCCTCCAAAAACCCTGTGGGAAAAATATGAGGAGTAGTGTATGATATGTTGCTAAAACTCCTTTAAACCCAGTGGGAAAATAATGAGAAAATGGTGCAACATATAATTGTTGGATATGCTGTTAAAACTCCTTCAAACCCAGTGGAAAAATAAGAAGAAAATGATACATCATATAATAATTATTGCCTCCGCTAACTCCATATGAGAAAAATCTTGTAAAAGGGAAAAATCCATAGAGTTTCATGTATACTTTCCTAAAAACCCCGATGGGAAAAAAAAGAAAATATGACATATGATCTTGTGTTGATATTACCTCATTAAAACCTTGATGAGAACCTAGATAGTAAACTCATAAAGGGAAAAAGAGTGTAATATGATGCTTTGAATAGGAGTAGTCCAGGGAGATACCCCCCCTGATTCTTGCAAATCCTGAAGCCATCAAATACCAATTCCATGAAAATATTTCTGGAATGTTAAAGTTGGTAGAGACTTCATAAATAGATCAGCGATGTTATCGCATGGTTTGACTTACAAGATGTTTATTCCCCAACTCTTCTGAGTTCATGGAGATAAAACAATTTAGAGGCAATATGCTAAATGACATTGCTCTCGATATATCCTATTTGCATCTATGCAACACAAGAAACATTATCTGTGTAGATAATGGCCGATGATTCAAGAGAACCAATACCACATAACTCATATATGTGGTTTATCATTCTATAAAGCTACACGTGTAACTTGGCTTTGTATTCCAGAATGATTGATAGGTGTAGCCACCGAAGTCTGTTTCGAAGACATCAATGGAGTGACACTTCTACCATGTAGGTACACATTATGGGGATCATTCAAGTGGCCAACATCAGCGTATTCTGATGATATTGGAGTTCAGATTTCTTTGAATACCAAGAATAGGTCAAGTAATATGTGGTGCCTTGGAGATATCGAAAGATATTCTTGATTCCCAACCAGTTGTGTTGGTGGGCCCAATAGCACTGAGATATGGAACTTCAAGTCCCAACATCCCTTGTACACCATCCCGTGGTTTGAGTGAATCTTTCTCTACGTCTAGAGATCGAACAACCAACATGGGAGATGAATATAACTTGTCCATTTTAGGTTTCTCCAATATTTATAATATAGGCAGCTTGGTGTACCATAATATTTGAGTGAAGTAGCCTGACATGTAGTATCAAGCACTGTTTGGGTTTAGCCAAATTCTTCATCTCAAATTCTGTCTTTTAGATGATCACGTGCTTTGTCATTGTAGGAGTATCCTTGTGTATGACAAACATGCATGGGTAATCATCATTGTAGGAGTAATCCTTATGGATAAGGAACTCACTACGTCGGTTGTACCAAAATATACCGATAACAGTAAGCCATGTAATGACTCATTGATTTTACACAATGCATGTTGCATTTACTTTTTGATTTAGATAGAGATTCCATTGGGAACCATACATGTCCAAACCTAGTGATCCACATGAAATGTAGTCACTACATCTATCAACTGCATAGATAGATGATTTTGCACTGCAAATGATATAATTATCGGAAAATTTTGAGGATTCCAATCCTGTCTGGAGAGTATGTCCCGGATCTCTGCGGAAACCCAACCTTATGCTACAAGCCTTGCTTTCTCACCACCTTGTTGTTCTCATTCCATTTCTAGAAGAAAACAGATTGAATCCCGTATAGGGAATTCAATTGGAGGAGCAAGACTAATTCTGCTTGGATTGCATCCTTCGTTTATTTCAGTCCGAGCGAGTGGTTTACACTCTACCATGGCCATGGTCTTTGGATCTGAATTATTGTGAAGGATGTTTGCAATCATACAAGAGAAATGTTTGTCGACAATTGTAGGCTTTTGTTATGATTCTCCAGAATCGATATTGTAGGAGGAAATCTCATGCACCCATGATGACTCTTCGTGATTTCCCAATACGCATGAGTCTGGGTGTTCCGATGTCCCAGCCAGTGTGTGCAAGCTGAAGCTGGGGTTGTGGAGGTTTCCCTTCCACTGGGTGTATACTACCCATAAGGTGTTTGTCAATGCTAGGTTGACTTGCATTTACTAATTTAGAGGATATCTCCTCGATTTCCTTTGTTGCTTGTAGGAAGCTAGATCCTTGTTAGAGGCCGTACTACTCCCCCTCTTTTCAGGTACGGGGAATTGAGTGGTTTTTATTGGTACCTCCACTCTTTTGGGCGCATTTCTAGCCAGACTAAAAGGATTTTGTAACACCTTTGAGATCAGTAAATGATCCTGGCAGGTTATTTGCAATGTGTTGCAAAAATGTGAATTCGGGACGTAGTCCAAATTCTTGAATACAAGAATATAAGGTGGGACGTGGAGTCCCTATTGATTTCCTGGCATTCAATGTGATACATGGAATTTCCCCCTAATGCCTGGAAATAATCCATCCTTTAATATAAGCAATCAACATACTGGGCTATGAATGTATCCCCATTTAGGGGTTCAAGGTACATGTTGATCGACGGAGATCTGTACCCCACATAGATCCTCAGTCTGTGGGCTCAATGATGTACGCTGCGGTGGTGGGATTGGTACGCGTGAAACGCTTCCAAACTTACGCAGATGGGAAATGCTCGGAGGATTTCCACATATTGGTTGCAGAGGAGGAGTACTGCAATATGCAGTTAGTCATTGAACAGTGTGTAAAGCTGCATGACTCCAACGTCAAGTTGGTAATTGCAATTCAGTAACAAAGGTCTTGCAATGAGTTTGATCCTATGGATAATGGATCTAGCCAAACCATTTTGAGTATGGACATATGTGATAGAGTGCTGAACTTCAATCCTCAAGGCCATGCAAGTCATTGAAGCCACATGAGAAGAATTCTGCATCGTTGTCCATGCGAATTGATAAAATTCGACTTTCGTGATAATGGGCCTGTAACTTAATTACTTCCCTCATTATCTCGGTAAAATGCATGGTTTCGTGTAGACATATGGCACACGTGTGACCATCGTGTAGATGCGTCAATGAATACCATGAAAATACCTAATATGGTCCACACAATGGTTGGATGAACACAAATGTCTCCCTGAATGTGTTCAAGGAACTGAAGTGGTTCAACATGTATTTTGAGGTGCGAGGGCCTCAAAATTAGTTTCCCTACAGTGACGCACGAGGTGCACACAAAGTCTAGTGAGAGAATTTGAACTCGAGCAAGTTTTGACAATGGAATTGCTTTATATGCAACATGTTCTACGGGTTGAATGCACATGTAGTACAATCCAAACGATAGAGAGTGTACTTTTTCAAATACTTGTTCCTCATCCATCGGATTGCTTCCCGTAGAAATCTATATATCGAGTTAAAGAATTTTCAGGATTGAAATCTTTCTCGGATATATAGAACACATATAATCTTATTTATATCAAAGTGCTGATGCAATATTTATGCTCTATTACAACTACATCAATGGACATGAATAAGTTGATCACTAAGGAGATAGTGGGACTAGTTAAATTCCCCAAATATGTCAATTAAGGCATACTTACTATCATGTTCTCCGTGCTCATAGGGATCCTATGACTTCTGGAATGTTGTAGCGTTGCTAGGTCCAAGAGAAACATCTTGCAAACCAATTCCATTGGTGTCATCTGGATGAAGGTTGAAGTTGTCTTCAAACCTTTTCCCTTGAGATACTTTGCGCGTCTAGGATTGCTGGTAGGGAACAACCAGATGCTTTGGGTTTTACACTTGGTAGTGGGATGCGTGTAGCATCCATGTTTGTCGCTAAGCTTAGTTTTGACAAACCTTTGTTTTGCATTGCATTTCCCACAGTCCGAGTTTCATGGCTTGAGGGCCTAAAACAAAGTAAGTGGGGATTCCTCCTCCAAATACACAGACTTAAGATCTGGGTGAATATTTATGCTCATCTCGCAGCGGCATGACTCCAACCGGGAGGGGGTCCTCCGGATTCTGGATTGCACGCACTAATCCATGGGACGCAAGAGTGATCTTGATGTCCATGGCCCAGATGGGGTAGTTGTGGTCATTGAGGTCTCAGTGCATCAAACTCTCTTTTTGGCCATCGGTTACCATCATGAGTAAACCAAAGATTATTAATTTACACATGGTAAATCAAAAACCATCATGGTTATATTGTAATGAACAATGCAAAATCCATGGTAATTTCAAGAAGTGGGCTTGAAACCATTACTGAGGACTTCAAGTTGTTAATCATGACACATTGTAGATACTTCCTAAAAAGAATTTCAGGGTCCATCTCTCAGCACTAGAGTATAATCTGATGAAATCAGTAGATACTCATATTTCTAATACCTTATGTCATGACTTAATTAAAATGTATGGGAGATCACTTGATAAGTAATCATGGTAGCAAACATAATCTGCAATGTATGCAGTAGATCCGTGCACTACCCTTGATCCCAAACATCAACTTGAAGAAGTCACTTAGAATTTTGCATATCAATTCATGCTCGTATTAAGCAAAAGTGCTCAATTAAGCCGATGAATTGATGTTTATTTGCAAGAAATTAAAATTTTCAATTGCAAATGATGGACAAAAATTATCTCAACATGTAATAGACATGGAAATAATTTACATCACAATTTTATTCTGGAGTACATATTACTCAACAGAAAAACAGTATTGAAAATCAAATACTGCAAAATAGGGGTCTAAAACAGATGAAATACTAATGAATATAGTATACTGTTAACGGGATCAATCTGCAATTACCCTGAAAAATTCAGGTCTTTCTGCAAACAGCCTGGACCAGTTTGCCTTCTATTTGCTAATTCCTGCATTTGCAAGGACCTTAATGCAAAGTTGGCAAAGAGATAGGGTTCCTTATCTTCTCTCCTGGGCGGTTACCATCATGAGGCATAGAGCGCCGCGCATGGTACTGGCCGCCTCCGCGCTGGAGCTGGACGCCTTCACACCGGGGCCGAGTGCCGCCGTGCGAGATGGGAACCGCCTCCGCCGGCTGATGCGGGAACGGAGTCGAGGCCGGTGCCGCGCACCGGAGGCTGCAGTAGCCTGGAGCCGGCCGCTGTCGTGTGCCACGCCTGGAGGTTCCACCGGCAAGGGAGATGAGGTCGCTGCTGGAGATACCGAGGATATTCGCCGGGAGAAGTGCTGGCCAAAGCGTGGCCATGCTGTGCGGGGCCGAAGGCCGCCGCACGCACTGGGCGTCGTCTCCATCGGCAACAGTCGAACATGGCCGAGGGGCACGGCGCGCGCCGGAGAACGTCGCTGCGGGGGAGCGTGCCGGAGGGATCCACTCTCCGCGCTTTAGGTTGAGGACGCGCGTGCTGGCCTCCGGTGGATGCGCCTCGGGAGGAAACGATGCGCCGACCGTTGTCCTGTGGGGCGGCCGCTTGGAGCAGCAACGCACCGGAGGCCGCAAGGACGCCAGCCGTGTGATACCACGCGTGGGCGGGTCGACATCGGGGCTACCTCTGCCAAGGTCCGTTGTCGCGCGGGTGGTCTGGCCGTGGGCACTGCCGCAACGATGCAGGAAGAGGGCTGCCGCGTGCTAGACGGCCACGCCGTCGGGTTCGATTGCACAGGGAGCCGCGTCCGGGAGGCACACCACCGCCGGGAACATTACGAATGGCGTGCCGCCTGCGACTTCAACAACCATAGGGGGTCAGAGATGCGGGCAGCGCGGTCTCATCCTCTTCATCGTCTACGACGACGATGGCATCCTCAGGAGGCGGTGCAGCCTCGACTGGAGCGATAGCGATGTGCGCGAGAGGAACAGGGAAAGCATCCCTCCAGGAATTGTTTTCTTACCTTTTGCCGGTAGAATTTCCTTCCATCGATGTTCCTCCAAATTCTTCTCAGAATCGCTCAGTTTTCTTCTCAGAATCGCTCAGATGATGAGTGTGTGCTGATAACATATTTTGAGTAGATTGCAAAGAAATGAGAGTAAAATCTGTAGTCTTTATTGATGATTGATGGAGCTTATATACAATCTGAAGAGACACAAATATGTCGGTTCCTAAAGGAGGCATCGCTCCAAAACAGGGCGACGGTTCCCATCGTGGAACCGCTCTGCGGTTAGAAGCGGGGATTATCCCTTAATAACCGTAAAGGTTATTTATTTCTAACAGTGGCCACAGGTTTTTTGGGTATGGTCCCCACAAGTTGCCACGTGGTATTGTTTAAAATTGCCATCCATCGTACGCTGTAAAATCCGACGGCACTGGATACACTTGCTCTGGTTGACTAAAATCGGGGAAACCTATTTTCAGAGCGCCCTGAAAATGTTCTTATCCAGCGAGCATTTTTTGGCCATTAGATTGGAAGTGTACGGTTAAGATTCTCTCCTAATTAGATGCATGTACTTTAAACCACATGATTCTTCGTGTTTACACTTGTTTGTACTTTTATTCACACACGATGTATGCGGGATTCCTTCTTAATATCTCCTGGTTTATATGCATGCACTAAAATCCGAAATTGCTGATGTCATCCACATTAAATGTGAAATTCGAATATTTAAAATGTTTTATAGCTCAAACCGTTTATTCGATAGAAAATCCGTTTTTACCGTTGGACTAGTCGCGACGAGATCTTCGAAACTAGATCCCATGTTGATATGTTTCGTCGACTTTTTCCAGCCAAATAGTTATCCACCTCTAACACAGTAGTTATCCATGCTATATCATATAAGTTACCCGCCCCATAACATATAAGTTATCCACCCTAAGGATATGCAAAAACAATTTTGCAATAACTACTTCATTTTTAATAGGGGTGAAGCCTCGATACCCTAACACCCTTCTAGGCTTCGTCACCTATATACCGCGTTAACGGCGACGGGTGACGAAGTCAAGCCGCTAGACTATTGGTTGCACATTTATTTGTTCACTACAACTTATGGTGGTGGGTGTGGGTGGAATGTAAGACCCCAATTTATATGTGCTATGCAAAAGAAGCTTAAATTTAATCCTTTCAAAAATTATGCTTGATGTTTGATGTGGTAGTATTTGAAGGTTAAGTCGCCCATACACCGCAAGAGGGTGACGGGCGATGAAGCCGAATCACTAGACTAGTGGTAAAATTTATAGAATTTTTATTATGTGTGTACAATATTTTTGTCTTCATAAAAACGACTCTACCGAGCCTGTTTATACGGTGGATAACTTATATGTTACAGGGTGGATAACTTAAGTAGTACGGCTGGATAACTTACGTGTTAGGGGTGGATAACTTTTGGGTCCGAATATAAAGTCGTCAGAACATATCAATATCTTTATTGTTAAATGGGAGTTTGTGATGGTACGTCGTCCTCAAATTTTTTGACATCAAATATTCAACGCATCCAGGCCGTCCCCAGTTATAGGGACGCATTTATAAAGTTTCCTAAGTATCTTCTCCATAGGTGTATCAGATTGGACGTTTAAATCATTCTCTCCTATTTTTTCTCCAATCAGTGCATATCTTTCATAATTAATAATGTTAATCAACCTTCTATTTTCAATAATGCTACACCTACGTAAAAATCTTACGGGAAATAGCCTACGCGCTGACGTGCCTTTTGACCTGGAACAACTAAACGTTCGCGTGAAACTAAAAGGAAAGGCTCCAAAAATAAAGGGAGTGGTCCAGCACCTACGGAAGGAAAAATAGAAAAACACCGGTGGCTATGTTTGGCATCATTCTATTGCGCTTTCTGTGTTTCTGATACGGCGATGTATGCCTATAATACTGCTGATTCTGATGTTGTGCCAAAGTATGATGTAGTATTCTTATATTTGCTTGACCAAGATACAGAATCAAATAGGAAGCCTGAAAATACCACGAGTGCTACACGTTTTGGTCATATTGAGGCATGTTGCGTGGGGTCTAGAGAAAGAAAGAAGCATCAAGATTTCATTGGGATCAACGTGACAACTTTTAGTACAAGGAAGCATAGCAATTCAGTTAGCTCTTGGCTGTTTGGATTAATATCTCAAATAACCGTACATAATCAAATCTTCAGAGAATCAGTTCGCCGATTGTTTCTATTTTTACCACGCAAGGAAAATCAAACAATTAGGATTCTTATGATACGTGAGGTCCTTTCCCTGTGCGCGATGGGCTGGGGGCCACCCCTGTAAATAAAGAGCAAAGGAGGACACGTCAAGTTAGGCTATTTTTGGAGTAGGTCTGTTTATTTTCTTATAATAAAATATTGGAACTGTTTAGCCGAGAGTCGAAATAGGTTATTTTGTTCCTTGCTTTCCAAGTTGGTTCGGCTGATCTATAAAGCCATTGAGAGTCCGTTGTAATAGGCAGATTGGAGTTATATGAGTTAAAACACGTGTGTGTTTCGGCCTTCGCGCCGAGGGTGAAAATCCCTGTGTTTATCCGTCGAAACCGATCAAGGTTGTTTCAGTGCGTTGGATTGGAGGCGTCGTGCTTCTAATTGCTTCGTGGTTCGCCTAGAACCGTCCAAGTAATTCCTCTCGCCGAGAAGGGTTTGCTTGTTGTTCGCGCGAGTTTGCATCGTCTAGATCGTAAGCCGTGCTATTTATCGCTGTTGCTGCTGATCGCCGTGAAAGATTGGGCCTAAACCCCTTTGGATCACGTTGATCCTTATAATCTTGGTATCAGATTTGTCGGGTTTCTTACGGTGATTTTACTGCTAAGATCTGCTGAGTAAGATCTGCTGAGAAGTTTTGCTGTTGGAGGTGATCTACCAAAACACTGGTCCTGTCGTGGTTATTCGCTCGTTCCTGAAGTTCTGATATTTTGTTTTGTCGCCGACGCTCAGTTGAATTAGCTGAGATCTGTTTTGCTGCTCGGTGTCGCTGATCCAAAGATTCCTTTGTTGGATTGGAATCGGGTGTTCAGTAGAGTACTACTTCATCCATCTGATTTCTGTGGTGCTTTGCACGTGTACAGATCGGATCACAAATTCCTTTTAGCCTTTGAAATTTGGATTGTAATTACATTGCCAGTTTGAAGTCTGTCTGCTGCTGTGGTACACGTTACACTTGAGGTCACTTCAGATCAGTTTTGGGCACCGCTAGTTTGTTTTCTACTGTGATAGTCTGCTGTACTTGGTTTTCTTGATATGGTGGAGATGATTGGCACGCTATCCTCAGGGAAGAGCTATTGGAGGCTGTCCAGTGATTTCTTGCTCGAGGTTGAAGGCTACGGTGCCGATCTTTTTCATACCTGCTGTAAAGTTGGAGAAAAATCTTGCGCCATGACGATCGATCTTGATAGTTCGATCAACGCAGTCGGCATCGACATGGTGGAGAAGCTAGAGCTGTCAACGACACCACATCCGCGACCCTACTCGTTGAGGAGGTGCCACGACAAGCTTGACATCATGCACCAAGCTATGGTATCGTTTTCCATTGGTAAATTTTTGTGTGATGTTTCATGTGATGTGATACCGATACCGATGGTTTCATGTTATTTGGTACTGGGACAACCATGGTACAAAGAGAACAGAGCTGCGTACGACTGTCTTGCCAACACCTACACGGTCACGCGAGAAAAGATTTATGTTCTACAGCCCATGGAAAAGAAGCTTTTCAGATCCTGGAGGAAAGAACGTTTGCTGAAGATGAAGGAACAAAAGGAAGCACAAAGAAAAGAGGCTGAATCTGCTACATTTTTTCCAACACCCGTGCAATCTAAAGATGGTGTTGTTGCTTTGGAGACCAACTCAAAACCGAGGACGGTTTTGCTTGAAGAGGAGGAGGATGATACGGCGATGTATGCCTATAATACTGCTGATTCTGATGTTGTGCCAAAGTATGATGTAGTATTCTTATATTCGCTTGACCAAGATGCAGAATCAAATAGGAAGCCTAAAAATACCACGAGTGCTACACGTTTTGGTCATATTGAGGCATGTTGCGTGGGGTCTAGAGAAAGAAAGAAGCATCAAGATTTCATTGGGATCAACGTGACAACTTTTAGTACAAGGAAGCATAGCAATTCAGTTAGCTCTTGGCTGTTTGGATTAATATCTCAAATAACCGTACAGAATCAAATCTTCAGAGAATCAGTTCGCCGATTGTTTCTATTTTTACCACGCAAGGAAAATCAAACAATTAGGATTCTTATGATATGTGAGGTCCTTTCCCTGTGCGCGATGGGCTGGGGGCCACCCCTGCAAATAAAGAGCAAAGGAGGACACACCAAGTTAGGCTATTTTTGGAGTAGGTCTGTTTATTTTCTTATAATAAAATATTGGAACTGTTTAGCCGAGAGTAGAAATAGGTTATTTTGTTCCTTGCTTTCCAAGTTGGTTCGGCTGATCTATAAAGCCATTGAGAGTCCGTTGTAATAGGCAGATTGGAGTTATATGAGTTAAAACACGTGTGTGTTTCGGCCTTCGCGCCGAGGGTGAAAATCCCATGTGTTTATCCGTCGAAACCGATCAAGGTTGTTTCAGTGCGTTGGATTGGAGGCGTCGTGCTTCTAATTGCTTCGTGGTTCGCCTAGAACCGTCCAAGTAATTCCTCTCGCCGAGAAGGGTTTGCTTGTTGTTCGCGCGAGTTTGCATCGTCTAGATCGTAAGCCGTGCTATTTATCGCTGTTGCTGCTGATCGCCGTGAAAGATTGGGCCTAAACCCCTTTGGATCACGTTGATCCTTATCAGTTCCAGTCTTCCAGAATTTAGATCGCTCGACGAGGGGTACGTACAGGGAGCGTTGTCGACGTTGCCGCTCGCACCGCTGCAAGAAGAACACCGCCGCTCGACGAGGAGTACGTATAGGAAATTGAAGAGCCTATAATTCTTCTGCATTTCCTGATACTGAACAACATTAAGAGTGGAAAGAGCGCCTACAGAACTAAACAAATAACTTCCTCAACTTAGCATACACCTATCACAATGCGTACAAAATTTCTATAATAATCATGATATGTCTTTCTCCCCAATGCTTCTGAAATTAAGATACAGAGCTATGATGCAAAGCTTATGCATAACTTTTGTGTGAAGGCTATCAGAACATCAGCATATTGTTACTCCGTGAAGCTCATGGTTGCTTGCCGTTCTAGCTGAATTCATTCACAAGATTGCTGGAGCTCTCATCCGCGTCGTGAAACAAGAAGTTGAGGTACTTGGCTTCCTTGGGAGACCACCGTTAGCGCCACCGCCACTGCCCTGCCGGCGGCCTCTGACCGAGAGAGTCCGCGGCGATCTTATACAGAGACTCGGGCGTCTCCATGTCATGCAGACGCTCCCACCACTGTTGGCCATCTTGACGGTACGAAGCTGGTCCCTGCCAACGATTTAACCGCGCCGCTTCCGGCGAGTATGAGTGCACCGCACCGCCGAGGACGAAGGAGCTCGCCTAGCCGCTTCTCTCACCGCCTTGGAGGATCTTGTCGCGCCTCTCGTCGGCTTGGAGGACCTCGCCATCGGCCGGTAGCCTGAGGGAGAAGGGACAGGGAATTGAGGATAAGGAGATTTTCTAGCAAGGAAGATTTTGAAGCTGTAACCCTCTCTCAGGTTTTTCATGTCCACCTCCTCAAGCGAGCAAATCGCGGCCACGCCCGACGGCACGTCAGCGCGTAGGCTATTTTGCGCAAGACGTTTACGTAGGAGTAGATTGCTTTCTCGGTGCCATCACAAGCAATCGGATCAAACACAAAGAGTAATTAGAGGAGGGGAAAGAGGTCCACCGATCCATTAAACATGAGTATTTGAAAGCTAAATCGGAACAAACTGATTTTGGATTTAGGCACACCGAAACAAAGAGAGTACTCACTCTTTATTTATACGTCCGGATGACAGTAGCGACTGAGGCAAAGGTGTGATGGTATGGTATTTACGGCTCACTTAGAAAAACCAAATGTTCCAATTAGCCAAGAATTAAGGTTATCTTATTTATTTTATTACTCAGTTTGCATGCGGTCAACAAATCGTGTGAAACCGGCCCCTTCTCGCTATGCATGCACGAAATAGTCGGAATGATTGAGCAGTTTTGCACATCTTTCTTGCGGCCTTGTGCATGCAAAATCAAAAAAGAATTCATATGAGCCTCTACATTAATAATTTGGCTAAATAATAATGTTTTTACTATTGGTTGTTGATGAGAGGAATACATCGGAGAAGTGAGTCGCTCCTACTCAGTTATCGGTCGCCTATGTCATAATGGTTCTCCAAGTGAGCCCTAAACATCGGAATCGGGGAGTATACGAACCGTTCCTCTATCTTCTTCCTACTCTCTAGGGAAGTGGAGGATTAACAAGAAATGCATGCATTAGCTAGGTTATTGGATGGCGTAATTACAGGGAGAGAAAATGTGGGACGATACATTTAGAGAATTAAGCCCCCTGAATCTATGAACATGGAATATTTGAAAAATTCAACGAGCTTCACTCTTTTAGAGAATGTCCCATGGTTTGACATTCTCCTCCACACTTTTTTTGCACTTTCGAGTAGCAAGGGTGCCATGGCAAAAATTCAGCGAGCTTCACTCTTAAAGTCTTTCCCACTCCGCCTCTGCGTATCAGCAATCAAATACGACTACTTTTAATGTGAAGCAACACCCATTAAAGCAAAGAGGTGGGTTAAGATTGGAGGAGGCGATGGGCGTGTCGACTTCATTGATGACGAGGGTGCCAAAAGAGGAGGAACACGACATGGACTCACAACCATAACTATATTTTGTTCTCCCCACGCGACCGCCTCTCGGACGTGGTAGTGGCCTGGCTGACTGTGTGTGAGGTATATCTGGGCATGGGAAGCCCGGCCCGATGGCCTGGCCCGACCCGGCCTGAAAAATGGCCTGGCCCGTCGGGCCAAAACATGCAGTCGGGCCGGGCCTGGTCAGCAAATATCGGCCCGATAGCCTAGCTGGGCTAGGCCTGGGCAAGAAAAATGGAAGATTTTAGGAAGGCCCGGCCCGATAGCCCGACAAAAAATAGCCTCCATGGGCCGGGCCTGGGCTGAGATTTCCGGCCCGACAGTCGGGCCGGGCCGGGCCTAGGCCGGCATTTTTTGCATCGGGCTTTTTTCTAGCCCGACCCGACCCGGCCCGACCCAAGAATATGCCCAGGTATAGTGTGAGGCATCATTAGCCTCACCGGGGAGGGCATCCTCGACTTCTAGCAAAGGTTTCAAGACGAGAAAGGAAATTTTAATACACTTGCTAAAAATACCAAGCAAATTAAGCCAAAGATAACATATATTACACCATGCATGCCCAATGACGCCCAATAATACAAGTTAGGGAAATACACTCAAGCAAGGTGCAATCTTAATGATTTGACAATACGTATCATGTATTCATGTGCTGTATTTTTTATACGCGTGAATATTCATATGCATTATATATGTTGTGGGTAAAAAACAACCGTAGCAACGCACGGGCATTCAACTAGTGAGATCTAGTTTCGAAGATCTCGTCGAGACTAGCCTAACGGTGAAAACGGATTACAAATCGGATAAATGGTTTGACCTACAAAGCTTTTTAAATATTCAGATCTTACATTAAATGCGAATGATATCAGCAATTTTGGTGGTATTTGCATGCATACAGTTTGCTTGTTATTAGCATCTAAATTAGTCATTTCTCACCCGACATGCACCGTGTGAACACTTGATCCACCTGATTGGAACGCTCGCTAAGTTTTGTTATTCTCAGGGCGCTCATTGTGTAGTCCGGTCCAAATCTTAACGTTAGCTCAATACAAATTTGCTATCTTTAAACTTAATTTACTCTTCCAATCCAATCTTAATGCAAAGAAATGCAGCCTCTTGCATGTTCTTAATTTTTTTTAATATACCCATGTTGTTTGTCTCTATATAATTTTTATACTAGATACTTCTTCGAAGAAGATTCAAATACTAGATACTTCCATAGTGTCGACAGACACACAAAGAAACGTATTCATTCTCTTATGCAAGATGAAGAGACGATTGAGGGACATGAGCAGCTTAAGGCTTATATCACTAGTTATTATGAAAATATGTTCGGAGAACTTCACTATGGACGAAGCTAGAACGGAGGACATTCCCCAAGTTTCCATTGAGGAAAACGACTTTCTCACAGCCACCTACATAGAGGAGGAATTTCGAAAGACTGTTTTCCTGATGGAACACAACAAAGCACTGGGACCAGATGGTTTTTCCAGCAGAGTTTTATCAAAAAATTTGGGATACCATTAAAACAGACCTTCTAGCTATGTTCGGTTCGCTTCATGCTGGACAACTAGAGTTGTTTCGTTTGAATTTTGGTCAAATTATCTTGTTATCTAAGGTGAATGAGGCAGAAAGGATACAACAATACCGACCTATCTGCCTCTTGAACGTTAGTTTCAAGATTTTCACAAAAGTTGCCACGATTCCACTAAACACGGTGGCTGATCATGTGGTCTGTCTGTCACAAATAACCTTTATGAAAGGAAGGAATATCCTTGATGGGGTAGTGGTGTTGCACGAGGCGGTTCATGAACTGCATTCGAAAAAGTTGAATGGGGTTATCCTGAAGTTAGATTTCGAAAAGGCTTATGACAAGGTTAAGTGGTATTTCCTTCAACAAACACTCTCTATGAAAGTTTTTTTTGAGGAGTGGCGCGCCTCTAATTCCTAATTTTGTGTCTGGAGGTAGTATGGCCATCAAAGTCAATGATGATGTTGGCTAATATTTGTAGACCCAAAAAGGCCTCAGGTAAGGCGACCCATTATCTCCCGTGCTATTTAATATAGTAGCGGATATGCTAGCTATTATAATTGAGCGTGCAAAAGTTGATGGTCAGATTGAAGGATTGATTCCTCTTCTTGTGGATGAGGGTCTCTCAATCCTTCAATACGCCGACGACTCAATTCTTTTTATGGAACATGACATCGAAAAAGCTTGGAATCTGAAATTAATATTGACAGCATTCGAGCAGCTTTTGGGTCTAAAGATTAATCCATAAGAGTGAGTTGTTTTGTTTTGGCGAGGCTCAAGACGAAGCCAACCTCTATGCCGACCTCTTCGGTTGTGGGCAAGGTCAGTTTCCAATTCGGTATCTAGACATCCCGATTCATTATCGAAGATTAACACTTGCTGAATGAGGTTGACCAGGAATAAGGTTGACCGGCATAGGGCAGGCCGATATAGCAAGATGTGGCCCGGCCGACATAGCCGGCTACGGCTAGACCGGCATACCAACGGTGTGCCGGCATTTTGTCCCATTAGTTTGGTTGAGATATGTATAGAAAGAAGTTTGTTCAATCAAGAAAATAGTCAACTAGCTAATAGTCACATGACAGTAATTTACTATCCAAAATTAATCACGGGTCTCACATTCATTTTGGTCAACAACCCAGCTTATCCCATTTTGCGCCACATGCATCACGATAAGCTACTTAGTATTTTGATCAGGTGCTTCACATAAACTTCGGGTTGATACTATTTATTGGACATGTTCACACTTTTTTATTAGGTTTTCTTTTATTAGGAAAAGTGTTATAATATTAGATCTGATGCATTTATTCGATGCAGACATTGGATAATGAATGCGTCCATTAAAATAAGAACTATATCGAGATATATGCCGGCCAGCAATTCGCGATTAGAGGTACTGAGAATATTCGGTGAAATACACAAGGATTCAAAACTTGGAGCTTGCGCAAAGGAGGAGCCACTTTAGAAAGCAAAGGAACAATCTCACCCTTAAAGAAGTGCAGCAAAAGGACACCCCTTTTCATGCTAGCCGAATGTGATTTAGGAAAGGATGACAGCCTCTTTTCTTTTTCTTTTGGTTTCAGTTTCCTGGCCTTTGCTTTTGGTCCTCGCAATCCCAACACTCTCGTCTTTGGGCTATGTGAAAAGCTTAACGTACTACGTAGACACATGCAAAAGATGAAGTCATGAAGACACATATACTTAGACATGTATTTAGCACTCTTGTGATCTCAAAGTTCGTTGCTTTAGGAACTTTTGGAAAGAAAGATCTTGCATCATACTTACACATGTACTTAAGCTAATATTGGACTTTTTTCACACAATGTACTTAATGTGATTTGCACCCTTCTTTTGCCTTACCACATATACGAACCAAAGAAGGCAAGGTTGATCTTCCTCAAACTGGAATGACATAAAACAAGATATGGATCGTTGATGTTGCAAAGATCATAACAACAATTATCTCTCTTCTCTAAGAAGCTATTCACTATCTCCCCGCAAAAAAAGCTCCTCTCACTATCACTCTTCATGCACGGATACGTTGACGTGAACAAGGTGAGAGGCCCCTTGCTGGCGACGGCGATGTAGTGGACGTTGGGGCAGTGGCCCCAAGGATGTGGTCGACGGATATGCAATTAACGGATCCGGTCGGTACATTATGCCAACGTTGCTCCCTCTCATATCGATGGGGATTGAAGAAGGTCGGAAAGACACCAGAAGCAGACAACAAGGTACTCTACCTCCTTTGTAGCGTTTTCTCTAACGGCATGGGTGGGCATTGGTCCCACTCAACCTCGGTATCCTTCTAACAAGAGGTCATCAGTAGGTAGACATGTTTCTGGCAGTGATGGGTTCGACAACAAGTATGCACATAGCTAAAAAATATCATCTCTTTGAGTTAGATCATGCAATGTTGGCGTGCATGCGCGTGCCCTTGTTGAAGGTGTTGACTTGAACCTCTGATTTTGGGTTAAAAGTTCCGCTTTTGACCTTATTGGTCTTGTCAACATTTATACATGTGCGATGATCATGTCTTGATGGTTTTAACAATGAGCAATGTACTTTTCATTGTTATATCTTTTGTCATAGGGTTCATGGTAAGGTCGTAGAGACATTGTCGGCTTGTCGCGAAGCTATAATCCTTCTCCGAAGGCCTCATGTTTTATTTATTTTTGTTTGAAATTTATTTGGCATTGATGGTTAGCTTTGTTTGACATTTTTAATTATTCCATAATATAGGAAGAGTTTACGGTGCATCGGACTATACATCTATTGTGTAGTACACGGTCCGATCGTACTGTCCGAATTAATTGAGTTAGTAGTTAATTTGGTATTTTTCATCAAAATTTCATGGATAAAATCACAATTTTACTTATAAGTGAAATTACGACCTTACACTTCGACTGAAAAACTGGATCCATGATTTAGTGGTAGATACATCCGTATTAGCAAAGAGTAATATGGGTCGGAGGAAGTACCAAAAATTTGAGGCAGTATAGTATACTAGATCTGGATTGTAGGATCAAGATTGGACAGTGCAGGTTGCATTGATGTACCGTAAAACATCCCATAATATATGGTTGTGTGCATTGATCTATGCAGAAGTGAGAGGGTCATCCTCCGTTTTAAAAAAAGGAATTATACTTGCACTTATTCTACTCATGAGACAAATCACTATTCAGATTGAACCAATTTGTTTCTACATAGGACACAATATGCACTAAGTTTGGCAAGTTATTCTTTTTTTAGCATGATGAATACCACTTCCCCTGAAAGAGATACAAAATATTTGTGGAAGATGTCGGGTGGTTAACCAGCAGGGTGATGGATTGAAGGAAACATTTCGTCCTGCCCCCACGTCGCTCCCGCTGGGGCGACTCGGGAGGCGATTCCAAACCCTAGCTCTGGCCCCTCCCCCTCCTCCCTCCTCCCTCCTCGGCTCCTCCTCGCCATTGCCGGAGTAGACCGTGTCAGGCCCAAGACCTATCCAACATCTTCAGGTTCAGTTATCTGAACGAACGTATTGCTCGGGAAGCACCCTCGCTCACGTGTATCTCGCGTGGCATAATTACTATCGTTGTTATTACTGTTACTAGTTACCGTGGCTTGGTCCACTGCCTATAAGAAGGCTGGGTTGTAGCCAAGTGAGTTTATCCTGAATTCTATTGCCTAAAATATAAAACAATATACAATATATGACATCAGAGTTCCTGTTCCTGAGATCCTCGGTGGTCTGCCATACAATTGAATGGGCCAGATTTAATGTTCTGCTATCAATTATCCGCCTATACAAATTGCTTCGCGTCCCTCAATACTCGCACGTCTAATTTGCTGATTTACTCCCGCTCCCTATGCCCCTGTTAGGCTAGCCATAGTGCTAATATCATAGCTAGTATCATGCATTCTAGGCCTACTAAAATATTGATGTGACAGCTAATTAAGGAAGAGAGAGACAATTAGAGTATCATAGGTAAATACTATATCATAGCGCATATTACGAGAAAATTTAAGGTTAAATAGATCTTGTACATTGTTTTGCATTGAGATTATACAATTCAATAAATACAATAACACTATAATACTATAATATGATACCCTTAATTATAGAAGTACTATCATATACTAGTATCATATACATGATACTCTTATATGATACTATACACTATGACTAGCCTTAATAATGTAACGCTAATCTGATATGATTTGCTCCCATTCCAAGGCCGTTCAGGTGCACCGCCGCAGGGAAGGGAAGCGGTGCTGCAGTTGCCCGTCGAGGAGATCGAACAGAACCTCAAACTCACCTGGCTGGCGGACGCTCGGCCTCGGCCCATTTAGGCTGCTCCTCATGGACTCCAGTCTCCAGCGGCCTGCAGGTTGCAGGAGCATACTTCTGTTTTCTTCATGGTGCTCAAGCACGATGGGGAGTACAAAATACTCACAGAGACAATCAACAACCATCAACGGGACAGGCGCATGTCGATTTCTAACCGTGGCTACCTTACAATGCACGATGTATGTAGCAATTTGTTATACTAGGCAGGCAATGCAAACTGTGTGGTCTGAATCACTAGATTTGCTCATATGGCTAGCATCGTGTATTTATTTTGACAACCCCCATCCATTGGAAGAATATTGACTACATTTCAGTTCATGAGCATGGTATATCATCCTTTGTCATAATGCCATCTTCTTTGTCAAAAGATAAGGTGCCTCAACAAGGAAAATGCATATTCTTCCAGATTTGTGTTACTTTCAGTCGGAAAACTATATGAAGTCCACCTCTGATGCTTCAAGACTTTGGCAAAATAAGCTGAATGTTCTTCTCCACTACTAATAAAAGAGCAAACATAAACTTTCTTAGGTGCACCAAATCAAACGTACACAGAACAACCACCGCCGTCAGATCTTGCCTACCTACTCAAATCGAATGACACAGATTTGATCGGTAACAACCAACACAAACCAACGAACCAGATACATCCTGTCAACCGGCAGACCACGGTCTGCCTAATAATTCCCTGATTTCCAGCGTCTGCGTCAATCGCTCCTAATAATTCCTAAAACAGCGCTTGCCTATGACCTCTCTCTCAAAGGCATGCCTCGCAATTTCCTACCATAGCAAACGCCCCGCCCCAGCATCCCCTTCCTGGCCATCGAGCATCCAGATCGCCGGCGACCATCAAGACCCCCGACAATCACGAGCCGTCGCCATCTCCCAGCATCCCCTTCTTCGCCGTCGAGCGTACAGAACGCCGACGCGATCAGCAAGACCCCCCACGACCAGGAGCCGTCGCCATCTCCTGCCCAAGTCGCAGTCCACGCACGCCACAACATCCAAGTAGGCGCCATCGCCCCGACGTCGACGCCATAGCCTCATTGCCCGACATCGACCTCCAAGACGATGAAGGCCCCGAGGATCACTCTGCTCCGGCACACTGCATAAACAAGGAATATATAATCAGGTTATCTTTTCATCTTATTACTACTGCATTCTTTATCGGTTTACACAGGGAAACCGTGTTAAACCACCAGAATACGTTCCAGATGGTACATCACCTATACGCAATATTGACCCAAAAACCCCATAATTCAAGCCATCAAAGTCTGGAATTCATTTAGAATTGCAATTGAATATATGAGAGAACGAATTCATGCAGACCACCAGGTTGACCAATCAGCTTCACGCGAATAATGAAATTATATATGACGTCATCTTGAGGTAGAAGTAGACGTATACGTATTATGTTGTAGTTAGTATTCTGAAAATTACCTACCGAACAGTCGTTGCGTGCATGTTCACTTTGACACCAGGCCATCGAGTAATATACACTCTTGGATGACTTAATCTAAAAGGTGGAGGTTACTACTGCATTCTTTATCGGTTTACTCTAGGCTCCTAAATAATAGACAGAGAAACTCCTGCAAAATATTGCAGGAGAAATGTTTACATAGGTTCATTGTAATTTCTGCTCCTATGGTCACACAACCGAAGTACCACATACAGAATGCATCTCATATATCAATACAACAACCTCTTGCTTCATTATATTAATGATAACTGCCTAAATATAATGTTGATCGATGCATGTTTACCGTACTGATGACGATGATCGTTCTCTTGCTAAACATAGGAAACACATTTTGCTATGTCGTCTTCCCGCACGCCATTGCAGGATGTAACCAACACCCACTCCTCAGGTGATGATCATTTTTGCCACTAAACTAATATATTAGTTAATAAATAATAATTTAGTACTGTTTGCAGATCCTAAAGAGCTAAGGAGGGAGAGAGAAAGGGAACGCTATGCACTTCATAGTGACGAAATTTTAAAAAGAAGGCGCCAAGCCCGTGAACAGAAAAAGGCTGCTCCTGACAGTCACAAACCTGATGCGACTACATCACAGTCACAGTTATCACTATCTCATGGTGATTATTGACCAATTAATTCATATAATGTATATTTATTATGCAAATTCTCATTGTAATTCAGGTAATATGTTCGTGCATGTTTGCAGATCCTAGAGAGATAAAGAATCAGAGAGCAAGGGAGCGTTACGCACTACATAGAGACGAGATATTGAAAAAACGACGTGAAGCCCGTGAACATAAAAAAGCTGCAGCTGCCGCACTGGAGCCCGAAGCCGTATCTATGGCATTTGATACAATAATGGTCAGGAGCCATAATAAAAGACGGCGTGATGTCCATGACCAGATTAATACTACAGCAACCCTTTTAAGCGAAGAAGACCACGGTACGACTTCACGAGCTATTTACATGGTTTTTTTCATTTATTGCAACCATAAGTCATTCAACAACATTTGATGATAGGCTCGCACACTCAAGAAAGGGCTACAGGCAGATCGGCTGTGACGCAACTACAGATGCAAGGACATGATGCCGACAAAGAAAATACAGAAAATGATGATGATTCAGATTGGTTGCACAGAAATGATGCGTACCATTTACAGCCTAGACATCACCAGCAAACTCACTACCCCATCTTCCCGACTATGGCATCAGGTATTATCTTAATCATGGAGTTTGCGTTTTTCAACAATGACAATATATTCTGCTTATATTCTTGTGAATATTAGGAAATGCATGGACCTTCACACCACTGTCAGGAGTTCTTACTGCACAGCAAAGCGTGATCATGACGTGTACGCCAAATTCAACTATTCATAATGCAGGTAGTGCAACGCCGATATTACTAATAAATAACCATTTTACATTGATTTGCATATTTTTGGGGTACACTTTTTGATGGTATAAATTTCACCGCTTTTGTCCATTCAGATGTCAATCCTGTTGTCGGATCCAATATATTGAAAGAAACTCGAGATGCTGACATACGCCAACGAAGAAGGGAACAATATTCAGCAATGTCAGAGGTTCATAAGGATATTTTGTTGAGTAAGAAACGTGAATACTATAAAAGAAGCAAGGTTGTCGTGGAGTGCCCATCCAATGTTGCATTTCTCAGCCCAGATGGAACCACTCAGGATCCAAACATGGCGACTATCACCCAGTCAGAATCATACCAATTGACGAAATGCACATATTCTGTAGAAACACCTCCCCATAGGAATAATACACCGTCCGAGAATAATGGTCAAACCACTCAAAATATACAGAGTAATATTCACAGCCCTACGTTTAATACTTAAATTGGTATCCTATACTGACTAGCTAAATGCCCGTGCGTTGCTACGGCCTACATAAGTATTTTCTTGCTGCAAATATAAATATATGCATGAAACTTCATATCAAAATAGGCACATAATATTTAAATAATATTGTAATTTAATTTACTATAAAGTAATTTGATAGAAAACTATAATTCACCAGCGTATCTATTCTGTTAAAATAGGGTGGGTAGTTTTCGTTCATCACTTCGTCCATATTATATTTGTACGATAACAAAAGGTTTTTATTCATCTATATTTGCAAAAGGAATATAAATTATATGAGGTGCATTTAATAGCCAAAGATGATGGCAATGATGAAGATACTTTTTTTTTAGAATGACAGACTGTGTGGTCATCAAAGATGATGGCCGACGGTAAAGATATTTTTTTCAGAATAATGGCTGATGAAACTAAAATCGAGTATAACGCCCCAAATTGCGCTATGTAAAATTTCCATTATGATTAGTTAACCGTATATTTAAAATGGCAAGCAAAAAGGCAACCGCCAAAGAAAAATTAAACCAAGAAATTAATAAGAGATTTTAAGAAGATCAAGAGAATAAACTGATCTAGGCCTACTTTGGCGCGTAGGCTACTTGCAGGATGCTGTAGCCACATTCACGACACTGAATCACATCTCCGGTCTTCAGATTGTTCTCCACTCTGAAGTCTGTAATCTAAACCAGCTCACAGCCTCACACTCGGTAAAATATGAAGAAGAACTCCAATTGTTTGTACTGCATAAACATTGGAAAATAAATTCAGTGGAGAGCGAAGTTAATAATTTCTCCTATTTGGCAGGAGCAAGAATCCGTCAGATCAAGGCCACACACGTACGCATGTTGTACTTCTGTTTGTGCTCAACAAATCGAACCAAAATAAGATTGAACAAAGAAGCAAGCCATGCATACAAATAACCGCTAGCTGAAAATCGAGAAATCGCCTCCGCATAGGTAACTGACAGTCTCCACCTGCTGTGGATCCATCGGGGGAGGGGAGGAGCTTGTGCAGAACCAGACATCGGGGGTGGGTTGAGGCCATCCTTGCGTCGTCATGGCAGCCGCGGCGCCACGGGCGTTGCTCAAGATTTGGCAGGACCCGACGGACGTCGACGGCGATCTGTTTTGTGTAATCTTATGGACGTATTGATTACCGAAAATTATGGCAGAGTGATTGATTACCTTGATTAGCGAAAATTATGGCCCAATTAATGTCACGATTCGTTGTTTGCTACTCCCTCCATCCCAAGGCTTAGGGCATAAAAATCTCAGCGCAATGATTTAGGCAACAATCGGTGGAGAAAAAAAAAGACAGCTTTCCCTCCATGCCCTTGCATGCACGCATGTCCTCCCCTTAATTTCTCTCTATTAATTACCTCTGCATGACCATTTCCTTTTATCTCTCCCGCATGCAAACCAATGGTTGATTGACAATAACTACTCTCTATTAAATCTCTCCTATTGAATATCTATCATTTTTTTGGTAGGGGTAATTTCGGAAACCAAAAGATGTATAGCAAAAGTGCCTTCACCAACTCCAATCTTATAGGTAAGATTCTTGTGAGTTTTCATAGGGGGCAACGACCAGACAGATGATCCATATGGGATATTTGAGCCCATTGTCCCTGATACCTATGTTGAGGGTACATTTCTATATTGTCGTTCACATTTCAAGTTCTTCTTCATCAATTAATTTGTGGGAATTATGTTTGACCAGTATATTACCTCCTAGATTTCGTGGGGACGGTGCAACGTGGAGAAGAAGCTACATACCATGAGCCTGATGAAGAAGCTAGAATATTTACCGAACAAGGTATGCAAATTCTCAATTGCACATTTTAGGACTATGTTTGTTAATTTATTATATTTTTGTGTGCTAGATGTTGCTTTTGAATCGTATCAAGATGGACTTCATCCTTCTCGAGCAACACCTATAGCAAATACCGAGGAATTCATATATCGGAACCTACCTAAAAAACATCATGTGCTAAAAAAAGTTCCGGACTGCCAACACTGTGGGGCATTGCGGTTTCCATATGAGGGGCCTGCATTTTGCTGCAGAAAAGGAAAAGTCGATATATTTACTCCAGATGTTCCAGAAGAGTTGAAGCGGTTGTTTACAAGTCAAGAGGATGATGACGCTAAATATTTCAGAGAGAACATACGATATTTCAACTCGCACTTCTCATTCACAAGTCTAGGAGTCACCCTTGATCGTCGGGTCAGCACAGCTGCAAGAACTGGCGTATATACATTCCGGGCATGTGGAGGGTTGTACCACGCTCTTGATGATCTGGTACCAGCTGATAATGGACCTCGGCATTTGCAGCTCTATATTTACGATACAGATGAAAATCTGATTCATAGGGCTAAGAGGTCTCCAGATCTTAATATGGAAGTCATACGGAAGATTCTAGGAATACTACAACGTAACCCTTATGCACAAGTTTTTAAGAGCCTCGGAGCTATTCCAAATCTAGATAAATATAGGATCTCACTGAACACTGATATCAAGCTGGATCAGCGAAGATACAATGCCCCAACGGTTTCTCAGGTGGCAGCGATATGGGTTGAAGGGAGCAACCCACAAAATTGCTTTGACAGAAGTGTTGTAGTGCATGCAAAAGGAAACCGGCCCCTGTATATTAGAGCATACTACGGGTGTTATGACCCATTGTCATATCCTCTATTCTTCCCACGTGGAGAGACTGGTTGGAATCGTTGGATGCCTTATGTTGACCCCACCGATGGCACTACCAAACATTCAGCTTGTAATTCTTCACAACAACAAAAACAAGCCTTTGATTTAAAGATAGGTATGATGTTTATTACTAATTCATAAACTTACTTATATTTTAACTGGTGACTGATGTTTCCTTCAATCTATTAGATGATAACTTGATTACAGAAGAACAATTTGTGCATATTCCACCACATGAAAACCATGCCACAGAATTACCTGCAGGTATTGGTCATTGTTTCATATTTTTTATATTTTAATAATTCTGGTGAGACTATTGTCGTAATATTAATGTTGATTACTTACTAATATAATATTTCAGATAATAACAAAATGCAAGAACCAGTTGGCAATAATGATTTACATCACGAAGACACCGCCACTGAATTACCTGCTGGTATCGGTCATCAATTCTTATTTTAATAAATTCTGGTGAGTCTATCATCGTGATATTAATGTTGATTATACTTACTAATGTTTTAGATAATAACATGATGCGAGAACCAGATGGCAATAATGATGTAAATTGCGAAGATAATGCCACTGATGATGAACTTGAAGGTATTGGTCAACGTGCTATATTTGAATTATTATGTGTCCAAAAGAATTTACAAATATTTATGTTGAAACAAATTTAGATAACAACGATGATAACCCAGATGAGGATTTTGGTGACCCCGAGGTGAAAGGAAAAAAATCCAGGAAATTTGTTAGTGCGAGGGAGTACTACTGCTTCAAGTTGCAGGTTAGAAAGAAGCTTTTTAATATCATCTTGTTCGGGGGGCGCCTTTTCCAACAGTGGGCTGTTGACATGTATATCAAAATTGAGACTATGAGGCTTGATTGGTATTCAAAGCCGGAAAACCAAAAGGTTATACGTGCTGACCTCTACCAGGTAATCGTACTTGTTTTTATTGTAATACACACATTATATATGTCGCATGCTTTTTCATAACATTTTATACTTTTATTATTATAATAGGGTCTTGTTGACACCGTGGTTGCTGGTGAGTCACGAGGTGATCGGATTGGCAAGCGAATCGTGCTCCCACGTACATTTCCTGGTGGTGACCGCGACATGCAGCGCAGGTTCCTGGATGCGATGGCAATCGTTCAGCGCTGGGGTAAACCAGACTATTTTATCACGATGACTTGCAATCCTTATTGGGATGAGATAACTGAGAAATTGTTTCCTGGACAACTGCCACAAGACCGTCCAGATCTGGTGGCAAGGGTATTCAAAGCAAAACAGCGAGATTTGATGGACTTACTGACTAAGGGCAAGCATTTCGGAGAAGTTGCAGCTTATGTACATGTCACGGAGTTTCAGAAACGAGGACTCCCGCACGAGCATATACTTCTAATCATGAAATCAAAAAGCAAGTTAGCAACCCCAGATGACTATGATCGGGTGATATCTGCAGAGCTACCTGACAAAGATAAGTACCCTGTCCTCCATGGTCTGGTCGTCAAACACATGTTGCACGGACCTTGTGGTCAGTTGAACAAAAGTTGTCCTTGCATGATTGACGGACAATGCCGATTTCATTACCCGCGAGATTTTTGCAATGCCACACAGCAAGGGAAAGATTCATATCCCATATATAGAAGGAGAGATAATGGGCGTGGAGTTAGAATCAGAGGAGCAGATTTGGACAATAGATGGGTGGTCCCTTACAACCCTTTTCTGCTTATGCGATACAACTGCCACATTAATGTGGAAGCATGCTCGAGCATCAAGGCAGTCAAGTACTTGTTCAAGTACATCTATAAGGGGCATGATCGCACATCCTTTGCATTCGAGCAGGATATCATCAATGATGGTGGGATCATCAATGAAATTCGACAATATAGGGATGCACGCTTTGTATCTCCTCCAGATTCTGTGTACAGGCTATACGAATTTAAACTATTTGGTGTCAGTCCATCTGTGTTGCAGCTCCAGCTTCATCTGGAAAACATGCATACAGTCGCATTTAAAGCTTGTGAAAATCTAGAGGATGTTGTTGCTCGACCATCTTCTACCAAATCCATGCTTACCGAGTACTTTGAGATGAACCGAAAGTTTCCACAGGCACGGAAATGGTTGTATAGAGAGTTTCCAGAACATTATAGATGGATTGCCGGAAATAAGAAGTGGCAGAATAGAAGAAACAAGAGATCACAGATCGGAAGACTTGTGTATGCACACCCTGCTAAAGGAGAGAGGTACTACCTGCGTGTGCTCCTAAGTCATGTCCGAGGTGCCACTTCATTTGATCATCTAAAAACAGTAAATGGCAAGCTATGCAGTTCTTTCAGGGAGGCATGTGAGCTCTTAGGCCTCATTGAGCACGACAGGACCCATGATGATTGCATGACGGAGGCAGCCACGTTTCAGATGCCTTGTTCTCTAAGACGGCTGTTTGCGACTATACTGGTATTCGGCGAGGCAACTGAAATCCGAAAGTTGTGGGATAAACATCTACCAGCAATGTGTGAGGATTACCGTCGTAATCAGCCTAATGAGGAAGCACTTGAGCAGATGGTCCTTAGAGATATCAGGGATATGTTGCAATCCATGGGAAAGAATATTACAAGCTATGGACTTCCAGATCTTGTTGAGGACCATGGTTCTAATGATGGTGAGTACAGAGAGGTAATAGAGGAGAGGCAAATCACCGCGGACAAAGAACATCTAGATCTAATTAGCAGTTTGAATAGTGAGCAGCTCGATGGTTTCAATGACATAATGAATCATGTGACGAACCAAAAAAGTCGTATTTTCTTTGTTGATGGTCCAGGAGGCACTGGGAAGACATACTTGTACAAGGCATTGCTTGCAAAAGTTCGTTCCATGGGCCTAATAGCTATCGCAACTGCGACATCAGGTATAGCGGCGTCGATAATGCCTGGAGGCCGGACTGCACACTCTAGGTTCAAAATTCCAATCAAGCTAAAAGATAACAGCATGTGTAGTTTCACAAAGCAGAGTGGTACAGCAGAGTTGCTTAAACAAGCGTCCTTGATAATTTGGGATGAAGTTGCTATGACAAAGCGTCAAGCTGTTGAGACGCTTGACAGATCACTCCAAGATATAATGGACTGTCCTTTGCCGTTTGGAGGAAAGGTTGTCGTCTTTGGTGGGGATTTCAGGCAGGTCCTTCCAGTTGTGACACGTGGGACAAGAGCACAGATCACGGATGCTACATTTCTGAGATCCTATCTGTGGGAGAAGACCCGCAAGATACACCTCACGTGCAATATGCGGGCACAAGATGATCCTTGGTTCTCCAAATACCTCCTAAGGATTGGCAATGGAACAGAAGATACAATTGGCGATGACTATGTGCGTCTCCCTGACGACATTGTGATCGGCTACACAGAGGATGAAAAAGCTATAAACACGCTTATCGACGATGTTTTTCCATCGTTGCATGCCAACGCTAGATCGAGAGAGTACATGAGCACACGTGCAATCCTTTCGACCAAGAACGAGCATGTGGATAACCTGAATGACAATATGATCTCCAGGTTTCTAGGCGATGAAAGATTATACCATAGCTTTGACTCAATTGAGGATGACTTGCAGAATAATTACACAATCGACTTTCTAAACTCGATCACACCAAATGGCTTGCCCCCGCATATCTTGAAGCTAAAAGTCAACTGCCCGGTCATTCTGCTACGGAACCTAGACCCTCATAATGGTCTTTGTAATGGAACACGACTCATGATCAGAGCCTTCCAAGATAATGCAATCGATGCGGAGATTGTTGGTGGTCAGCATGCCGGTAAGAGGGTGTTCATACCTAGGATCCCTATGTCGCCCTCGGAGGACATCTCACTACCTTTCAAACTCAAGAGAAAACAGTTTCCCATCCGCCTAAGTTTTGCAATGACCATTAACAAGGCGCAGGGTCAGACCATACCAAACGTTGGTATTTACCTTCCCGAGCCTGTATTCTCCCATGGCTAGCTATATGTTGCATTGTCAAGGGGTGTGTCAAGAAAGACGACGCGGATTTTGGCTAAGCCGAACAAGGAGATTGATAAATCAGGGAAAAGCACCAAGAATATTGTCTATAGAGATGTTTTGGAGCGGTGAGGCAGGTGCGTTATTCTAACATTAATTTACATAATATATGTTCTTGTATCTAGCTAACTGCTTTTGACGCTGACATTATTTCTTGCTCATTTGCAGGTTTTGATTAGCCAGAACTACATAATATAAGAACGAAAGAGGACTCATGTCGATGCTGGATACAAGCGAACAAGAGATTTTGTTGGCCATATATGCCTTCTGCGCCTTGCTATTTAGAGCTGAATGTACTTGATGATGTTTTTTAATAACTACAGATTCACTTTATTATTGTTTCTTTTTCTGTACCCACAAAAGTATAACTGAGGTTTGTATTGTTTGTTGTCAAACATAGGTTTATTACTTTAGTTTGACAGGCTAACAACATTAAATAGACGAAAGCATGCTCATTTAGCAAAATAAAAGTTGACATGCAATGAAAATGTCATAAAAAATGCTACAAAAACAGTATCAAACTTAAGCATAGCAGCATGGAGTAATCGGAAATGGAGTGGGGCTTGAAAGGAGATGTCAATATAACTAACCTATACCCTCTCGCATTGTTGTCTTGCCAGAATAGTGGTTAGTTCTGCTTGTGCCCATTAGATCCTGATGTCTTTGCCATTGCTGAATTATTCTTCCCCTTTTCAATAGCTCTTCTGACAGTACCAACCTGGATGAGTTTGTTCAAAGATATGAGCGTAGAATAAATAAACTTCATACCCAATCGTAGATATAAAAACAGTAAAATGAAGAGCATTCTGATATTTCTTCTTTTTCCATACTACATGACATCATATTCAGTTCTAATATTGCCATCCATCCATGCATCAGATTATATGCAATTTTGTACCCCCTGCATTATTTCAGACATAGGGTGATTCAGGTGATGACACTTACCGACTGCAAATCAAAATCAGAGAACATTATTTCATCTACACGGTTTGTCCTAAGAATCTAGATACCAGTCTAATTCTCCAACAAACTTAGAAGATCGTCCTGCTCACCAGAGAGGCGTTCGTCGACAAGATCATCAGCGTCCAGGAGCCCGCCATCAGGATCCCTGGGCTGCTCGGCTCGGCAGCGGTAGCACGACGTGAGGACGGCAAGATTCTTCGAGTCAGTGTCCACCTGCATCTCCGAGGCCTGCAACTCCAGCCGAGATTCTTCGGGACACCGACCCGGGGAGGCATCGAAGGCACCGTGGCCACTGACCACGGGTCTCTGCCAAAGCGGGGCGTCCTCGTCGGTGGCTCTTGTCCCTACGGAGCCGGGAGAAGGAAGGCGACGCTGTGGATACCTCCAACACGCGCGTGCTGCCGGTGGAGACGACGTCCACGCTCGCTGCCGGTGGAAACGAGATTTGCTTGGCCTGCCGTGAGCGGCGGCAGGGCAGGGTACGGGCCAGCCCTTGCGGCAGTGCCGGTGACCGGCTGCAATTCAGTAAACTGCGATCTTAGCGCCGGCGGAGGGGAATCTGGGGAGCGCCGGGCCTGGCGCCGGCGGAGAGGAAGGCGCAGTTGTCACGCCGGTTGCGGGGCGGCAACGTCGGAGATGGGAAATCAACGAGGCTGCATCGGCGCTCGGTGGGAGAGAGGGGAGATGGGGAGGGTGGCAACGCCAGCAGCACAGGGAAGCAGCGTGTGCGCTCGCCGGCGATAAGGATAAATGAGAGAGAGATAGAGAAGAGGAACGAGCGGCTGTGACTGTGAGTGAGGGCGTGTCAGGTTAGGAGTAGGGTGATTTTTTTTTCTTCTCCAGGTTCACTCCATATCCCTTCATTTACCTTCATTTAGCTATACATGGCACGAGGTCTGAACTCTATACAAATCTATATACTCTATATAACTCTATAAGTTGTTGTATTTACAGGTACTTAAAAATTTAAGTATAGTAATTTTTTTGTAAATAATTATAACACATTTATGTGATCTTGAATTTTATGTAAAGACATTTGTGTGGATTGTGTGTTTCACGCTTGTTCACATTGTTGGACATTAGTGGCTTGGTAAAAATCGCTAAAAAATCACAACAAATATTTTTATAATATAATATAAAACGTGCGTTGCACGTGCATGTTTACTAGTTAGGACAAACATACTTGTAAAAGATCATCAAATTGATTGATGTGTCATACGCCTCAGAATGACAAAGATCTTATCATATCTCCCAAATAATTGATTGTATATTTGCCTAAATAAAAAAAATTACGTGCTTGATGTCCTCTAATACTTCTAAGAGAACTGCTATACGTGCCATCCGATTCATGTCCAATGTTCAAATCAATTCGTGCGTGCTTGGATTATTTGGCCAGCTGATGGTGCAGAGAAGCCATCGTACAGACATCAGACAGGAAAGATCGTACGCAGATCATTTTCGTACTCCTAATTTTTCCCTTATCGCTATTGATTGCAATGTTCAATTGTTCTTGATGTCTCTATCAGTATATTGTTAGATCTCCCTATTGATATTGTTATGTTTGTACAATAGAAGACCTCTTTGTTTATTTTGTTTAAATATTTGCAAAAACAAATTGATTACACGTGCGTACACGTGCCCATTTACTAGTATCATAAAAAACCAGATATTGGATCGGTGAATCAGTGGTCCGATCAGTAAAAACCTGAATCGATGGCCTCACCGGTTCAGTCACTGATCCAGATTTTTAAATTATAGCCACGGCAGACTCTTACCGAAACTGTGTTGTTTTCTCCTGATTTCTTTCTTTCCTAGCCGAGAGTATCTGGGACATCTTGGGGCGAGCTCGGCTGCATCCCTTTTTTTTCTTTGAACTAGCATGATCGGTCCACGGAGAGGATGGCCTGGACTCGAGCGATCGGATCTGGGAACCGATCGTAACCAGGCGAGCGGCGAACACTCTGGTAACCAACACGCGGAACCAGACACACAGGCCTCGATGTCTGGTAGGTAGCGATCGATGCCACCTTTTTTTTTTACTTGCAACGATCAGTCCTGGGGAAGTAACCTGTCGTGACATTGGGGATGGAGCGATCGGATCCGGAGAAGTAACCGCCCTGGACTCCAGGTTAACGATCTGTCTGGCAGCGTGGAGCAACCGGAGACCGCGAGCGATCGGATCTGTGAAGGAAACGAGGATCCCGATCCCGACTTGGTGCCGATTATAGATCGATCGGCCAGGGAATTCTCACCGATCTGAAAACTCTCGATGAAGAACAATTTGAAATCAATCTGAACCGAAAACTGCTCAGGGAAAGAAGAATCCACAGATGAATAAAATACTCACCGTGAGCAACCCAGTAATCTGATACCACATGATAAATACCATGTCGATGATCCTAGAGTTTTGTCCCAATCTTTCACAGCGAGTTAACCGGATAGATAATCTTCTAATCACACGATGAACGCAACCTGAAGAAGAGGAACAAATCCAGCAAGCAACATGGAGATAATCAACACGCCTCAAAGCCGAGCCTGATAATCCTTGATGAACATAAAAACCTTCACAACGATTAACTTCATAAGATAGATAACGACAGCGCCGTCCCCGGAGGGATGCTACACGCAGCAACACAACTCAATATTTATCTCAAAAAAAAAAACACAACTCAATATTTTGTGTAAAATTCTGAACCCCTAACCCTCGTCTACTAGCTCCTTTGTATAGGAGGCCTGCAAATTAGTCGGTTGGACATGCCCAAACCAAACACACAAAATAACCCTATGTGGCCCACAACATGACCTGACTACGAAATAATATGGATACAAATATAAATTGTTGACACGACCTTAGACTAAATTATTACATATTGTAGGTCGTCTAGACGTGCCAATCTTCAATGAGCTATCCTCATCTTGGTGGAGCCTTGAAATTGGGCTTCACCTTTGCCTTTATGGGGCCCTCATTATTCTTATCACCTCATGATTCAACATGTTGGTAATCGTGCGTACAAGTTACAGCTTCCAGAAGGTGTGCTAATTCATCTAGTGTTTCACGTCAGCCAGTTAAAACTCCACATTGGCGACAAAGCTGTCCCGAGTCCTGATTTGCCCTTCATCCTCCCTGATGGCGTGATCAAGACAGGTCCTGAATGTGTGTTGCAGGTACGACAAATCCCTCATCACAACTTACCTATCGTTCAATGGCTGGTGCAGTGGCAAAATCTCCCACCAGAGGAGGCAATGTGGGAGGACGCAGACTCCATCAAGCATGTGTTCCCGGCTTCTTCAAGACTACTATGCAAGCGTGGATGAATCTGACACCCTCAACATGAGGACAAGTTGGCTCTGAGAGGGTGGCATTATCAGGCCCAAAACCTATCGAACATCTTCAGGTTCAGTTATCTGAACAAACGTATCGCTCGGGAAACACCCTCGCTCACGTGCATCTAGCATGGCATAATTAATGTCGTTGTTATTACTATTACTAGTTACTGTGGCTTGGTCCACTGCCTATAAGAAGGCTGGGTTGTAGCCGAGTGAGTTTATCCTGAATTCTATTGCCTAAAATGCAAAACAATATACAATATATATAATATATGACAGTGGAGCTCCTGTTCCTGAGACTCCCGCTTACTTCTCCAAGTTCATATGAATTCTCCCATCAGATCTCCTTCCAGGATCTGACAGGCCAGCGGGAAAACCTACGGATTTCGAGGAATGCGGCGGTGAGGCGAATCAGTTTTCTGGCATGTCTTCGTACACGAGCTCTTCCAGGTGGGTGTGGTGTGAGGCGGCCGTGGAGCTCTTCGGCTGGCGGCGGAGATAGCGGTGGGCTGCGAGGACGGCGTCGGTGGCGATCAGTTATGGACGGTGACAAGGGTATAGATAATAGAGCCCGTCAGTTGAGTACCCCTGAGGCCCGTTAGACTAGGCCCAATTGTAATGCTAGTCGAAATACGAGTTCATGTCGTATGTCGATATTGTAATCTATATCGGATTCCACCCGATCCTCGAGACCTGGCCACCTATATATAGGGGCCAGGAGGGGACGGGGGGGGGGGGGGCAGATTGAAAGCAAGCCAGGTTTTAGACCCACGTTTACTTTCATAGCCACCTTGTTTGACTGAATTAACCCCTCGTCAGACGGCGTGGGGCGGGATTGTGCTGGCCGATCTGGGCCTATGGTGGGCGGGATCTGGGTCGACAGGGCTCCCGATGGGGCTTCTCTATAGCAACCTGGTAGGTCTGGTCGGTAGCATGCAACTAGGAAGAGGGAGATGCTCTTTCCTTGGTGCGTCGTGGTAGGCTTGCTTGACCAGGGTCGGGCGGGTCTATGTCGGGCGCCTGCCCCTGCAGGCCAGATCTGCCATGCTTGACCCTCTGCCATGCTCATGCGGCTTGGATCTGGGCCAGGCGGGCCGGGATTCGGCACTACTGCCCCTGTTCGCTCAGGTGGGCCCGATGTGGTCAAATCTGCCGTCCTGCTAGTGAGAGTTCGGGGATGCCGGAGCGGCGGCTCCAGACGGTGGATCACGCAATTGGCTCTTCGGCGGGCGACGTCGTTGGTGGTGGCTTCTCACTGTGGTCATGTGGGTGGCGCGGAGTGGGCGGCGGGGAACCTTGGTGTTGACAGTGCTTCGACGATGGCGTCGCCCAGATCGTGTCCTGGAGGTCTAGTTTGTTGGTAGCGTGGTGGTCCGAGAGTTTGTGGTAGGGTGGAGGTTTTTCAGGAGAAAGCTAGTGCCTTGGCACCAACGGCGGCAATGACTGTGGGTATCGTGACCCTCCTGGGGGCGTCACTGTGTTACCTCCCCTCTACCAAAGTTTCGGGTGAAAACCTTTGACCATTTCGGTCTCGCGATGGCGGCGCATGGAGTCGTCACCCTCTTGAGGGCATAGAGCTTTGGACTCTCGGTCCTGCCCCGCTGACATCGGCAGACATGCTCGGATCCTATCTCGATGCACTTCGACATTGGCGTGTGGGGTTCTCGGCGGTCTTCTATCATTTGCACGTGACTTAGTTGTCTTGGACCTACTCGCTGTCTGCTGGCAGGATCGGCGCTCCACGGCCTAGAGCGAGAGGGCAGGTGGCCCTCTCCGGTAGTGTCCTGGTGGGTCTAGGATGGCTATGTCCGGTGGTTTCTCATGGAGGCGTTGGTTCACTGCTTGTCGATCGTCTTGAGTGTGATTTGGAGGGTGTGGCTACTCCTGTATCTTTATTTTATCATTGATCTGCTTGTAAGAGGGGTTTCCTTACTACCTTGTATCGGTTTGGCCATGTGGCTTTATTTATAAAGCGGAGCGAAAGCATGATTCGTGAACCAGCAGGGTGATAAAATGGCATCCACGCGATATGCATGCATGAATATTGTAATTAATTGAAAATTACGTGTAGGATTTATCAAGGGAAAGTATGAAATGAGCAGGGTCTCACCTACACCTTCTTAACTTTTTCCAGTTTCTTTTTTCATATCTCTCAAAATGTATAATATATAGATTTAAAACTTTGCGTACCATTGAAACATTACAACTGCAACATGATAAAAATAGTTTGGGATTTTTTTGTGCAGTTTGAAATTTTTGAATTTTTAAAATTCAAAAGAATTTCTTTAAATACATATATATTTAATGTCATAAAAATACCAAAGTATTTTTCCCACATTCTATCTCAAATGTTTCCGTGAACTGCAAAGTTTTGGATTCAAATATTGTATGGTGTGAGAGATACAAAAAAGAGAAGTTATTTGTGAAGGAAAAAAGTACTAGCACGGATCTTGATGCACCTCTGAACAGCCCAGATAGAGGGGATAGCTAAGATGGTGCTCAGAAAATCTTATCTCACATTTATCAACTAATAACCTAAGTAGATTTGTTTGCACAAAGTTGATAAAATGGTAAAGATCAGGCGTCATGGAGAATTGGAGAGACAAAGTTTCCACAACGAAGAGGCTTTGGCAGCTTTGCTACGGACTTTTCAGAAGAATGGGCGGCCTCTCTCTCTGCTTTACTTCTTTTGATCTGCTCATCTTTTCAAGTGTGTGAGGACTGAGGATCACATGAGAAAAAGAAAGCAGCGAGATGTATGCCTCTTTGTATCAAAGTGAGTGACTGACGAACTGCACTGCACAGTTCTTGGATCACTAGCTATCTACTGATCATGGCAAGCATCTGTACTGTGACCTAGCTACTAGCCTACTAGTCGCTACTGTTAGCTTAGTATAGCTAACAATACCGCCGCGGTGGTGCCTAGACCATCTCCAACAATTTATCCATCGCGTGTGTGTCCAGAGTCCAGACCCCTATCGGGCTTAACCATAGCAGCAGGTAAATATAAATAGCTCAAGTTCTAGCTAGATGCCTAGATGGAGAGATGGGTCAATGATGGCTTGGGGATCCAAGGGTTATTGGCTTCGATTTTCAATTTCTTTCGCATGAAGCTAGCATTATAAGCATTCGTCCATGGTACTATATGCATCTAGCCAGGAAAGGCCTAGACAGCAACCCATGATCTCTCCACGTGCTCTCTATTACTCATCTTTTTTCTCTCCTTCTTATGTTGCTTGTAATTAGACGAAGGGCAACAAAAAGCTGAGATTGATCTGATTATGAATTTTGGTGTTTTTCAAGGTGAGGACTGGTCAAAAAGAATGAGAGAGATCGTAACAGCTTGGATCCGATAGCCTTTACTTTTGTCGAATGAGAATAGAAGAATATTATAGGAGACATTGAGCGAATGTAATGTGTGAGCTTTTTGTTTCATGCGGGACGTTTAAATGGTTTTGGGAGGGCAGAGTGTGTAACTTTATGCATGCATAACAGACAGGGAGGGTGGCAATCCCGAGACAAGCCTAGAGATTGAGGGGACCATGAAAATGGGAGCTTTCATGCTTTACGAAAGGTTGCCAAAATGCTCCATTTTGCTCATGGCACAAAGCTTTATTTCAAATAAGCGCAATCATCATTGGCAAACTGGTGAAATCTGAAAGATATCTAAACATGATGTGGGCAGATAGTTTTAGATAGTAATAGTATAGTTGTACCTTCAGAAATACAGATAACCTTACTAGTTACTTGTTTAGTTTGCCATAAGAGAAATTCTTTGCCCGGCTCCCCTTGCATGGCAGACTAAACACAAAGGATAGGATGACAAGGAAAAACTTCTTTGTTGAGTTATCTGATTGCATTATCTGTGAAGAATGCCCAGAGGAGACCACCATGCACCTCTTCTCTGAGTGTAGCTTCAGCAAGAGCTTCCGGTGGACGATTGGATTTGAATGGAATTCTGATTTGGATTTAAATAATATGATCATAGAACCCTATAACAGATATTCTCATAATTTCTTGATCAAAACCATAATAACTGGATGTTGGAGCCTATGGGAACAAACAAATGATGCCATATTAAAAGGGGTTTATCCTGATGTTCAGAGATGTCTAATTAGATTTAAATGTTTCCTCATGGTTACATGCATCGAGCTAAACCTAGTCTTAAGGAGGTCATGCAATCCTGGTTAGACACTCTATGAGCTTGTAATAAGGATACTATTCTACCATCTGTAAATACCAAATTATTTATAAATGAAAAATGTAACAGTAGAGAGTCTTTCCTTACTGTATTTGTGTAAAAAAAATAGTTTGTCATATAAACTATTGTATATACTCCCTTTGATATTTTGGTGGACACAGTTTATGCGCTTTGTTGCTCTGTTTGGTTTGAGACGAGCATGATTCTGGGTGACGAATAAAATCATTCGGATTCCCACTGATATTTCATTATTATTAATAATCATCTACTCCCTCCGTTTATTAATATAAGATATTTAAGATTTTAGTAGATTCATCTATTTTGATATGTATCTAGTCTACTTTTATTGTGTAGATTTAATTATTATGATATATATCTAGCTCACTTCAAAATGTCTAAAACGTCTTATATTTGTAAACAGAGGGAGTACTTCTGCAATCATGATGTCTCAGTTCTTAGAGAATTGTTTGCTTATTTTTTTTGTTCGTGTTTCATAGTTAGGCAAGTGCTTTTATTGGAAGCAACTTTTGTACATTTGTGATGTTCTGCTAGCTTGAGCTGTTCATGTTTCTAGGTGAAGAAGAAAATCCTTCGGATTCCTACTGATATCTCATGATTATTATATCCAGCTACTTCTGACAGATCATGTAATCATTCAGAGTAATTGTTTTGCAAATTGTGTTATTAACCAGCAGTGACATGTTAAAATTTTGCTTCAACTTGATGTGTTGCTGCTGCTGATGCGGCGTCTCCAACTTTTGTCCTCTAATTAGCGCTAGATTAGTCCTTTCCTGAAACCTAGAGTTTGGAAAAATATTGCATACCCAATCTCTGGCTGTGCATTGCCGTCCACTTTTTTGGTGGATCTGCTAGCTATTGAGATGCTGCTAGTTAATTCCCTGAAACATCTGAGTTGGAGGTGCAATTTCAGGCATAATCACCTAATAGTGTTGCATTGAATTTTCTAGGGAAGTAATCACGTAATAGTGTTGCATTTTCTACAGAACATGGATGGATGCATGGCTACCGGCATGACTGTAATTTTGCATCCTTTCAGTTCTGCTCATTTTCCTGTAGCTTATCAGCCGTTTTAATCAGGATATAAAACCTTGTCTCCACAAACAATTCATGTGTCGGGCACCGGTCCTAGAGCTCTGTGCTCGAGGGTGCTGTCCACCGCCGGGACGTGGCCGTCGGCAAGCGCAGCAACGCCGCCACGCCCTCGGCGTCCATGGCCATGGACGCGGCCAAAGCCGCCAAACCAGCTCCACGTCAAGCCCAGCTCGCTTCAGGACATCGCCAAACAGCTCTGCGCAGGTGCCCAGCGCGCTCCAGGGTGTCTTCACCGATTTTCCTCATGGGCGGCATTGGCACTCCATGATTAGCAGAAGGAACACGCACTAAATTACGCGCCAGATGCGTTCGTGTGTGTTGATACCTGCAAGATCTGAATCAACATCTGTGGTAGACAAAGCCATGGGCTTGATTGCCTGCTCTGCTTTCTACACGGAAGTGTGATCCATTGTGCCGACATTGTAGTTGGCGATGTGACAACCCCGTGCACCTTGAGTCTGCCTTGGCACCTTCATTAATGTGTTTCCCAAGGTATTGACGGGGGATCAGATTGACTCGGGAGGTTCCATCTCGCATACTCATGTCGAGTCGAGAGTTAGCGAAGTATCCTGAGTTGTCGCAGCGGATTGGGAGAAGTATGTGTGTCGGAGGATCAACGTTTTGCCGCAGTGTTCTTGTCAGGTGGGGACAACTGACTTCGTTCTTGGCAGTCTTAGTTTCCGGGGTGAAAATCCTCAGGCTGACCTTCGGTGGTTGTGTCTGGCAATGAGTCCTTGTTGAAGGCATTGTTTGGAGTTTGGACCTTCTCTAGAGTGAAAACTTAGGATCTGACCATGCTGGTTAGACCGGGTGACAACGTTGATTGTGCACGGTTTCCTTCCTAAAGGCATTGGTTTGGAGAACCTTGTATGGAGTTTTGGTGTCTGTCACCATTGCTGGTGCTCTTGTTGCGAGTCTTCGGTTGCTTCGGCGGGGACTTTATTTTCCTTTTTCTTTCATTTATTTTAGTTGTGTGTATCCTCAATGTCTTGGCATGCTCTAGATATTATGTTGTTGGAGAGGCTGGGTGTAATTGGTATTATTTTGATATTAATATATTCCCTTTATAAAAAAGACAAACAATTCATGTAGCTTATCAGGATTTTAGATCAATATAAGGTGCAATGATTGACTGATCACTGAAACTACTCCCTTAACTGAACTACTCCATTGACTGAAACTAAGGATTTATTGATCACTGAAACTTCTTCCATGACTGAACTAATGGGATATTAAGATATAAATTAGATTGGCTGAAACTAGCTCCTTTGACTCAGACGATACTTTAGTACTCCCTTGACTGATACTTGCTGAAATTTAGTCCTCATTATCTACTCCAGTTACTTGCTGAAATTTAGGTTGTGACTGTCCATGAAAATTTTACTTGCTGACTTGCACTACAGAAACTTGTAGTTGGGCCAATGATCTGCTGTTGTTGGGGAACGAGGAGAAACTAATGATCAGCTGCTGGTGGGGAGCCAAGGAGGAGCCAGTGATCTGCTAGGAGAACCGAGCCTGGAGGTGCCGAGAGCCAGGGAGAGAGAAGGGAGGCAGTGTTGGGCTAGCTGGACCTTGTCAACGACGCGGGGAAGATGCAAGGTGGTGCTGGCAAAGATGGACCTTGCTGGTGATATGCTGGGTGATCGCACCTCGTGCAAACTGATCGATTCGAGGGTTATAATTGTCCATTACTGCTTTTTGGGCTCTTCGAAATTTTGCTCCACGACTTAGGGCATCCATTGCGGGCCCCCACCCAAGTGATGATTGCGCGTGTGAACGTGTTCACCACACACGGGCATAGCCCAACGCGGCGACACAAACGGACCGAGGAGCGTGAACAGTCTGCACACACCCAATTTTGTGTCAGATTTGGGTTGAAAATATGGTCGCGCGTACTGTGCACACATTAGCGGCACAAACATGCCTTTCTTCCTTTTCTTACACTTCTGTCGTTCCATTTCCCTCTTCTTCCACCAAGCCCTATGTAGCGACGGAGGCCATTGCCATCGTCGCCACCCGCGAGCCTTCCACCGCCACCGCTAGAACCGCTCTGTTGAAGCCAAAGTAAAATATCACGTCTTAGCAGCGCTTGAGACTACGAAGCACACTGCTAGTAGAGAAGCGGCCAAGGCAAAAGTGGCCGAGGCAAAAGCAGTCGCCGCTAGGGCACAGGAGGCCGAGCTCATGCAAATCCTAGAGGTGAAGGCCAACGCCGATGCCCTCGCCGCACAGGCCACCACCTAGGCCTCGGCATGTTGGAAGGAAGAGGTCCTCACACAGTTTACCATGCCCAAGGTGGTGATGTCGTCGTCTCCTCCCCGATAAGCTCAATCTCATCTACGAAGCCGTGGCCACCACTTCAACCTCAACTGCGGAGCCACTGATGCATGTAAAATGCATACATGAACTTTGTAGTTTATTGTCCTAAAATGCTTATTATTTTGCAACTTTATTATATTTATTGGGACTAACCTACTTATATTTGAAAAAATGCACAATTTCTTGTTTTACACTTTGTTGTGTAGGAAAAAAATGAATATGGAAGAAAATCCTTCATTATGGCAATATTTGGAGTTTTCTGAAATCTGTCCTGCTGAACACTTTTAAAAGATTGACCTCTAAGGGCTTGAAGATGACGTCAAATGAAAAAGTAATCAACATGAAAGTTGTCGAAAATTTTAAGCCACACGATTTAGAGTAAAAAAAACCCAGAGTCCTGATACACAAGATAAGCCCTGATTTCTGAAGGGTACAGAAGCATTTTCGGGATTCCAAAAGTTGGTGACGTGGTTGACTCAAACTCTTGCCATATAAGATCAATTTGGCCAATCCACGAATTTGGAGACTTTGGGCCTTTCTAGGAGTCACCATGAAGGTTCTAGAGGTTCCCAAGATCCCTTGGATCCAAAGATTTTGATCTGATGACTCCGGTGAAGCCTCCAACATTATATATTGACCGGAAACTCTATTTTTCAGAGACACCACCCATAGCTGCGAATTTGCCTCCCCCGTGGCTGCCATCTCCAAGTGGGAGAGCTCCTTTACAGTACCAAGAAGCTCCAAGGAAAAAATAGGATAAGTGGGTTGTGCTTCCCTAGGGCCGGCTGTCGCCAGGGCGCCCCGCGCTGCCGGCGGCGCGGCTGCCCTTCACCGCCGCCTTCTTCGGCCGGGCCACCGGCTCTCCCCCTTGGGGAGGCACATCTCAATCATCATCCACAACACTTCCTCATCATCCCTACTGTAATCTCCTGGCAAACATAATATGTGGTAAAATCTATTATTTTCCCATGATCCATTGTATCTATGTCTAAGTTTGAGTAGTGATTGTTCATGATAATTGTGAAATACTTTATTGATTGGTTGCATAAAAGTTTGTTATCTCCTATGATAGTCTTATGTACTGATATATGAGTGCACATATATGTTGGGGGATGCATAAGGTTGTCACCCTTACATGTTGTTAGGAGGAGGGACGGGCGGAGTTAAACAGAAAACGTGTTCCAAGTCTTTTATGCATGCTATATTAATTCATGGTTAATTAACGGGGAATATATTAGGGACCTTAGAACTTAAAGCGATGGTTGGACATATTTGTCTTAATGATTTTCTTGTTAGCACATTAATTTAGCTTAGGGACCAATCACTAGGGTATGTGGTAGTTCATTTACTTGACTACTCCACGATTTATGGCTCCACCTAGAAGAAATAATAGACTTTACCTATATGAATTAGATGTGATGGTTACGAGTGTCACCTGCTAGACACATGTCCTTAACTAATCTTATTATTCCTCTAGATTCTAGTGTCTTGGGATTTTAATCATCGGGTTCTTTATGCTTTATTGTGTTTAGTATTTATGCATATAGCTTAAAATGTGCTTCACTAATTGTGCAAACCAAAAAAACGAAATAGCAATTTGCCAGAACACTTACTCCCAAGAGTTACCCTCTCTCGTGATGGCGGCTCCCTCTCTCTGGCGATCTCAGGGCGACCATGGCGATCTCACCGTGGCCCAGGCATAGACTTGGATCCCTTCCAAGATCTGGCCATGGACTCTGCTGATCCATTCGAGGACCCCTCCTCGATTGCCTATCGTCTGGATTTCTCCCCTGGCCATGCATTTCGGATCAAGGTTCGTGATACTTTCAACACCTCGGTCAACCCCATCTCGGTTCATTATGGTTTCTCTCTGGTGGTGTCATTTGGATGTGCCACATTCAATCTCTCGACTCTCAATGTTAGTCTTGCATTATCATCATGTTTGGGGGCTGCATATGATGAATTAAGGGTCTCACCTCTACGAGGTAGGGTTTTCATTTTTGACGTGTGCTCCAAAGCGGTTGGATTTCTTATCACCAAAATGAGATCGTTCAAATCTAAAGAATTTGTTTGTTACTTCGATCTCTGGAGCAATGGTGGACCAAACTGGGAACGTGAAGAAAAATTATACTATGCTGAATTAGATCGAGAATGGACCCTCATACGATCTAGATCTAATCGCCGTAATTTGGCCAATAGAAATATTCCCACACCTGTCTACCGCCCCAAATCAGTAGTTCGTCAACCAATTCTGACTGGTGCTAATCAGGTTCCACTTGGTACTAGAAAATATGCTGATGTTGTCAGATCTAGTCCCAGTGCATCATCTCATGGTTCTACAAATTCCCCAGAACACACTCCCATCGTGCATGATCGCGGGAATTTCGGTTTGAACACTTCTGGTCCAATAACTCATGAGCCCATCTTCAAGGGACCTAGCCCATCTCTGCGTAGCTGCAATTCCCCTCATATTGAGCCCACCTGGCTGTATACGAAGCGTCGCCCTGTCTTCTGCTTCAAATGTCTTGCTGAAGACCATGTGATTGATGTTTGCACCAATAAAATCAGATGTCGGAGCTGTTATAATTATGGGCATATTGCCAGGAATTGTTTGTCTAAACACAAAAAAGAGTCCATTAAGTGGAGGGTAAAATAGGTTGACAAATCCTTTATTGTTACCTCACCTGAATTATCTCCTGTCGTTACGACTCCTGCCCATTATATAAGAGACGACATATCTCACGTCTCAGAAACCCTGATTCATAATCAATCTACCTCCACCTACCTCACAACGCCGCCAATGGCAAACTACGACTGCGACCCCTTCCCCCATGTTCCTGCTGGCATGGTTGCCATCCCACCTGGGCCTCTTCGGACGCAAAGAGGCTACGTGGTGCTGGGAGGTGAGTTCCCAGTCTTTGCTGATGATTGGGCCATCGCCACTCTCACTCCAGGACTCAGCCAGAACCACTTCAAAATCATCAGAGGTACAATCGAGAACCATCTGCAAGGTCTGGGTTTGGAGGTTAGAAGTATGTCCAAGTGTGCAATGGGCTCAGCTCTGGTCAGATTTGCTACTGTTACTGATAGAGATGCTGCTATCAATTTGAGTCCTCACTATTTGGGTGATACTGTTCTTTGTTTTGTTGCACAAGACAACAGTATCAATCGTAGGGCTACTCTGCTTACTCATGATGTTTGGGTGATGCTTGTTAACTATCCTACTGAGTGTTGGGATCTGGATTGCATAGTTAAGACATTTGTGCCATATGGTAGATTCCTAGTTTGGAACAAGGATCTTTCTGATCATGCTAGGGTGTTGGTCAAAATCAGAGCTTACAATGTCGATACCCTGCCTATGAGCATTGTGGTGATGAGAAACTTAACTGAAGATGGCAATACAGACAGTTGGACTTGTCCTCTCATTCTGCTACAGAGGAGAATGCTTGGTGGTGTAGCTGGAGATGAAGACCCTCTGCCTCCTGATGGTGCTAACCCACATCCTCTTCCACATAATGATATTGGTGGTTTTTGGCATGATCAGCAATTCCCTATGGGTCCTGCTCAGATGAATGTCAACAACAATGTTGCAGCACAACATGATGATGCTGCACCTGCTGCAGGGGAACATGAGCTTGCACCAGATACTCCTCACAAGAGCCCTCCTGCAGTTAACAATGCTCCAGTAGTGAATGATGATCCTATTGCTGCAATCACAGCCCTGCTGGCAAAGCTGATAGATAACTCTGATGATATCATCCCCAGAATTGATGGTAGCAAATTCCTGAATGTTGGCTGTCAGCTAACTGAAACCAAGGGACAAGATGGCACTGTCAGGCAACTAACTCTTCAGTTCAACACTATCAACCCAGATGAGATTTCCCAGGACAATGTGGAGACCCAGGACAATGTGGAGAATATGATGATCATCAATGATCCTCTTCCTGGCACTAGCAAGACCAGAAAGAAACAGAAAAAGGCACCCGGAGATGTCTCCTCTGTCAGACGCATCAAGAGGATTGCTGACCTTACTGATGGTTTCATCAACTCCAAATGTGCAGCTGCTGCAGATGTGGAAGGTAAAGGTAAAGATGCAGTGGAGCCAGAGGAAAATATTCATCTTGAAGCTTCTGTCATTGACAACTCTGCAACCCCTCCTCCTCATCTGCCACTCTCCACAATCCAAGTTATTGGTACTAGTCACTGCAAGATGCCACTTACAGCGGTATCTGAGGATGTCATGAACTATGACAGCTCCAATGATAGTGTGTAATAGGCTTTGCATAGTCATGAGCAAGACTATAAACTGCTTAGTTATCCCTAGGATCTATCATGTTTACTTACTCTGTTCCCTATATGGAACATATTTGTGCTTGCCAGACTCTATTATATCTATGAACCCATGTTTCTATTTGGTTTCTGTTTCATCCCTCATTGAATATCATATCCAGTTATCTGGTCCATTTTATGGATTTATTTATGATTTTTTCTATGCACAGTACCTGTGCATATCTAATATCTACACACACATTTTCAATGAATAGAAACTGGAGTATACTTGACTGGAACATTAGAGGTATAAACTCTCAGAGTAGATGGGATGACATATCAAATAAAATTGCTGAAAGCAGCTGCAATGTTCTCTGTATGCAAGAGACTAAAAGAGAATCATTTGACTCCAATTATCTGAGAAATTTCTGTCCTAGAAGACTGAATCAATTTATTTTCTCTCCATCCATTGGTAACTCTGGGGGACTAATCACCATCTGGAATGGCAATGCATTCTCTGGCACATTGATTGATCAATCCTCTTTCCATATCACTATTAAGCTCACCTGCCTATTAAGCTCATAAATTTGGTACATTACAAACATTTATGCACCATGCACCAATGAAGGGAGAAATGATTTTGCACAGTGGCTCTCATCACTTGACTCCTCACCATATGAATTATGGATTATTATGGGTGATTTTAATCTGATCAGAAGCACAGAGGACAGGAACAGACCTGGGGGAAACATTAACAATATGCTATTGTTTAACTCATTAATCCAGTAGCATGATCTGGAGGAGATTCCTCTAAAGGGCAGAGGTTACACATGGAGTAATATGCAGAACAGTCCACTCCTCGAAAAGCTTGATTGGATATTTACTTCCCCTGCATGGACCAACAAATTTCCCAATACATTTGCTTCCCCCATGGCTAGACTTGGATCTGATCATATACCTATTCTTATTCAAGTTGGCACTGATATTCCTAAATGTAATATCTTCAGATTTGAGGAATACTGGCTTGAATTTGATGGATTCAAACAGGTGGTTGAAAATAATTGGGTCAATAAAGGACTATTCAAAAACTGTGCACAGGATTTGGTTGCCAAATTTAAATCTCTGCGTCATGGTATCAAAATATGGAGCAAGCATCTCTCTCAGCTTACTGTTATTATTAATAACTGCAGTTATGTGATTGCAATGCTGGATGCGTTAGAAGAACAGAGAACTCTGTCCACTATTGAGAGAAATTTCAGAAATGCTGTCAAACATCACCTCAAGAAACTCCTTGAAGCCAAAAGGTTATATTGGAGGAAAAGGGCCAATATCAGATGGGCAAAATTAGGTGATGAGAATACTAAATTCTTTCACGCGATTGCAACCAGGAATTATAGAAATAATAAAATTGCCATGATCCGGGTTGAGGATGGCAGAGAAATCACCTCCCATGAACAGAAAGCTTATGTTTTATGGAACTCATTCAAAGGAAGATTGGGACAAAGTGTGGAATGTCAGATGATGTTTGACTTATCCACCATGATCACACCACAGGATCTATCTAGTATTGAGGAGCCATTTACCACAGAGGAAATTGACTCTATTGTCAAGCATATGCCCAATGATAAATCACCTGGCCCAGATGGATTCAATGGGCTTTTTATGAAAAGATTCTGGTATCTAATTAAACCTCAGTTTTATGAATTATGCAATGCATTCTACAATGGTAACCTGGACATCCAGAGTCTCAATACTGCATTCATTGCTCTTATTCCAAAAATCAATAGCCCATCAGCAGCTTCAGATTACAGACCTATCTCCCTGGTGAATATGGCTATGAAAATACTTACCAAATTGCTGGCTAATAGGCTCCAAGATAGAATCATTCCACTATTACATAAAAATCAATATGGATTCATCAAATCCAAGACCATCCAAGACTGTCTATCATGGGCATTTGAATACCTGAACACCTGTCATAAATCCAAGAAAGAGATTGTTATTCTCAAATTGGATTTTGAAAAAGCCTTTGACATGGTGGAGTACTCAGCCATATTGGATGTAATGAAACATATGGGCTTTGGAGACAAATGGATCAAGTGGATTGACATTATTCTCAATAGTGCAACAACCTCTGTGATCCTTAATGAAGTCCCTGGTAAAATAATTCATTGCAAAAGAGTTGTGAGACAAGGGGATCCCCTATCACCTCTCTTATTTGTGGCTACTGCAGAATTACTACAAGTGGCTGTCAACAAGGCATGGAATGATGGCATTATTAATCTTCCTATTGAGGAATCATTTGGCCAAAGTTTCCCTATTTTGCAATATGCAGATGACACATTACTCATTCTGCCCGCAGACCCCACTCAGCTAGGTAACCTGAAGGACATCCTTCACAATTTTACCATGTCTACAGGACTCAAAGTAAATTATCACAAATCCTCCATGGTTCCTATTAATATTTCACATGAAAGATGTCAGGAACTGGCCAATGGTTTTGGATACAAAATCGAGTCTCTGCCATTTACTTACCTTGGCCTGCCTATGGGCACTACCAAACCAAAAGTGGAGGACCTGATGCCTATGATATGCAAGATAGATAAGAGATTATCTGGCATCTCCAATATGCTAGCCTACAGCTCTAGACTGGTTACTATCAAAGCAATTATTGCTGGGATGACCAATTATGCCATGTGTGCACTGAAGGTTCACATGACCTGTCTGGATCATGTTGAAAAATCATCCAGAGTATCTCTATGGCATGGTAAGGAGATCAATAAAAGTGGTAAATGCCTTGTCAAATGGGAGAAAGTTTGTCTGCCCAAAAAGGCTGGTGGACTTGGTGTCCTTAATCTTAGAGAGCAAAATAAGGCCCTTATGATTACAAATCTCTTCAAATTTTATAATAAGGCAGATATACCCTGGGTTGACTTGATCTGGCAAGCATATTATCAGAATGGCAAGCTTCCTAATCCAGATAACTGCAAAGGTTCCTTCTGGTGGAGAGATTGTATTTCTAATCACAACCAATTTAAAGAGATCTTTGTTTGCAAACCTGCTACGGGCACAACAATCCTCTGTTGGCATGATAAGTGGTGCAACAATGAAATCCTAGCTGTCAAATTCCCTCAACTATATTCATTTGCTAAACAAAGGAGAATTACATTGCAAAATGCTGTGGCTTATAATCAAGAGGACATATATGAGATGTTCAATCTCCCCCTGTCTATGATTGCTGTTGATCAGTGTAACCAGCTCTCTGTGATGCTCACTGATCACTATCATCAAGAGGAATTAATGAATGATGATTGGTCATTTCCTGGCAAACCTGGCAGATATCCAACTAAGAAGGTATATCTTGCTATCACTAAACCACCTACTGCACCAGCACCATACAAATGGATATGGAAATCTTGCTGTCTTCCGAAGTAGAAATTCTTTTTCTGGGTTCTGGTACAAGATAGATTAAGCACCAAGGAGTTAATGAGGAGGAAAATTTTCTTTGTGGAATCTAAATACTGTGTGCTATGTGATGAACAAATTGAAGAGAGTATGTTTCACCTCTTCTTCTCATGTGATTTCAGCCAAAACTTTTGGTGGAAACTTGGTGAAGAATGGAACGTTGAACTGGATATCATGGATATGATTATTGATGCCAGAGACATATCACATAACACATTCTTCAAGGAAATAATGATTTCGGGATGCTGGAGCCTATGGAATCAAAGGAATAAAATTATTTTTGATGGAGCACAGAGAGATGATGCAGCATGTTTAGCACACTTCATATCATCATTCCATCAAATCATGCAAGACTGGCTAGATACCTTGTAATATAACTTTATTGGACACTAACACCCACGTAACTCCTTACCACTAATTTATAAAAAATGAAAATTGGCATAGTGGGGGCCTTCCCCACTGTTTTTGTGTCAAAAAAAGAGTTACCCTCTCTTCACTTTTCTACTTTACTTTCTTTTATTTTACTTGCATTTTATAGCTTTATTTTGCATATTTATTTTTAGCACTAGGTAGTTTTACTTTACCGTTCTCTAGTTATAAGGAAAATACATTTTCATCTTGTAGTTCATTGCATTGCATAAACTGCCATATCAGTGGGTTATAGGGCTTTAGAGAATACATAGTTTACCTTTAGCTCCTCGTGGGTTCGACACTCAAATACTTATCTAATTGTGCTACAGTGATTCCCTGTACTTGTGGATTATCAGCCACATACTCACATCCTCTCGCCGTCTCATCTTGACATGTGCCATTCGATGTCATCGGAAACTCCATGCCGCGCGGACGGCGTGATGCCACCCGGCCTCAACCTAAACTACACCCCTTTTGCGACGAATCACCTGTGGAGCATAGCAAGAGGCCACATGTGGTGTATGACGCTAACATTTTGGCGACCCATCAACTGTTTGGGGAAATGACAACCCTGGTTGTCAGGACCCTGTTCTTCAGATGGGCCTGTTCTTACCTTCTCTCGATGAATCAACGGCCATGATTGCCCAATACCGCTTCATCGCCATCCGACGGCTCTCGTTCTGCCAGACTTAGTTTTCATTTTAAAACTGTTTACGCGCACTAAACGCACTTATCGATATAATCTCAGTGTAATCGAACTTAGCATGGCTCCTTGGGGGACTATATAACCCGGGAGAGTGGGTGGATGGGTGGCACGCTGATACGTCTCCAACGTATTTATAATTTTTGATGCTCCATGCTCGTTTTTACACCATTTGCCTAATGTTTCGTTACACTTCATGGCACTTTTATGCATTTTCTGGAACTAACCTATTAACGAGTTGCTACAGTGCCAGTTTCCTGTTTTCTGCTGTTTTTGTGTTTCAGAAGTGATACACGGGAAATATTCTCGGAATTGGACGAAACAAGTTCCTGAAGTCTTATTTTTCCCGGAAGCTTCCAGAGATCCGAAGAAGAGTCGGAGGGGGGCCACTAGGGCCCCACACGCAGGGGCGGCACGGCCAGGCCCCTGGCCGCGCGAGCCCCGTGTGAGGGCGCCTGGCTCCCCCTCTGACGACGCCCCCTCGCCTATATAAAGCCTTGGGACGGAAAACCCTAAGGGAGTCGGCAATTTTCCAGAAAGAGTTCCGCAGCTCCGCCGCCATCGCTGATGAATTTTGGGGGACAGAAGTCTCTGTTCCGGCACCCTGCCGGAACTGGGAAGTGCCCCCGGAGCCATCTCCATCGGTCTCCATCGCCGTCTCCGCCGTCTCCATCGACCTCACCGCCATCTCCATCAACCTTGTTGTCTGCTATGATGAGGAGGGAGTAGTTCATCCCCGGGGCTGAGGGCTCTACCGGTAGCTATGTGGTTCACCTCTCTCTCCCATGATGTGATCTTTATGTGATCGTGAGCTTTGTATCATGTTGAACAAGTAGATGTTATTATTCAGATATTATGTGTACTCTAGTGGTATTATTAAAGTAATCTATTCCTCCTGCCATGGTGTAACGGTGACAGTGCGTGCATCATGGTGGTACTTGGTTTAGGCTATGATTGTGATCTCTTGTGGATTATGAGAATAATTATTACTATGATAGTATTGAAGTGATCTATTCCTCCTTTCATGGTGTAATATTGACAGTGTGTGCACCGTGTTAGTACTTGGTCTAAGTTGCAACAATATCTATCTTGAATTGTGATCTGATTTGGATATCTCTATGAGTGGTGTTTGTCAAGCACTTGATGAACTTTAAGGGGTGCTTCTGTAGCCACTACACAATGATTAGTGTTATTCAATAGTAGAGTAATTCAGAGTACCATAGTGGAGAGAAGTTGTTTATTTGTTCATTCATGTTATATTGTTGGGAGTGTGTCCACTAGTGAAAGTATGATCCCTAGGCCTTGTTTCCAAGCTTTGCACACCGTTTACTTGCTGTTTTGTTACATGCTTGCTCGCAGCGATACTTATTTCATATCACAGTTACTACTTATAATCATCACTACCGCTTGTATTTTACTATCTCTTCGCCGAACTAGTGCACCTATACATCTGACAGGTGTATTGGGTGTGTTGGGGACACAAGAGACTTTCTGTATCGTAATTGCAGGGTTGCTTGAGAGGGATAGCTTTGACCTCTAACCTTCCTGAGTTCGATAAACCTTGGGTGATCCACTTAAGGGAAACTTGCTGCTGTTCTACAAACCTCTGCACTTGGAGGCCCAACAAGTGTCTACAAGAATAGAAGTGCGTAGACATCAAGCTCTTTTCTGGCGCCGTTGCCGGGGAGGTAAGGTAAAAGGTACTCGCATCCTCCTGTGTGAGTGCTCGGAGTTATTTCCTTTAGATTCTGCAATTACATCTTTTTGTTTCTTGTTTTTATTTTCACTAGTTAGGCTTAATGGAAAACAAAGAGTTCTATAGTCTTTTTCCTGAGTTTAGATATGAAGTGTTTGAAGAGAAAATTGAAAAACCTTTGGAGCTTATCTCGCATAGCAATGTTATTAGTACAAATGCTTTGAATACCGTTACTGCTAATGCTATAGAAGAGTCTAAGCTTGGGGAAGCTGGTTTTGTTAAGCATGATATTTTTAGTTCCCCAGCTTTAGTGGAGAAAGTTTGCTCTGATGATATTTTATCTCCCATATGTGATGTTCCTTCTTATGATGATATGTTTGATGAATATGCTTTGCGAAATAGTTATTCTCTAGCTTGTGATGATACTAAACCTCTAGTTTATGATGGCTATGATGATGAGTATAATATTTTCAGTTCACCTACTATTGAGGATAAAATTAGTTATGATTATAATATGCCTCCTATTTATGATGATTATGGTGATGAGAATAATTATTCTGTTGAATCTGCTCCTACTGCTATTGTTCCTGTGGTGAGTATTAATTCTTTTATGCATGTGGCTCATGATAGGGATGTTTTATGTGATAGTTATATTGTTAGTTCTATTCATGATGCTACTGAAAGTTATTATGAGAGAGGGAAACATGGTTTGATGGATCTCAACAATATTAAGTTTCCCCTCTTTATGTTGCAAATCTTGAAGTGGCACTTGTTTTACCTATCCATGGTTGCTACTATGTGCCTCGTTGATTTATTTTCTTATAAGATTCCTATGCATAGGAAGTGGTTCAGATATAAATGTCTTTCATATTTGCTTTTTGATGCTCTCTATTGCTTCAAGTTCTTATATGGCGCCTTTGCCTCAAGCTCTTATATGGCGCCCACATGAGCATCTTTGCAAATTACTACGCCTAGCTCAAAGGCGTTAAAGAAAAGCACTCTTGGGAGATAACCCATTGTTTTATTTTCAGTAATTTTTCTTTTATCTGAGTCTTGGAAGTTATTACTACTGTAATAACCGCTCCTTATCCTTTTTATTTTTGTTTTTGTGCCAAGAGAAGCCTCTAATTTGAGTGAGGTAAGATTTGGGGATGTTGCTGTCCTGAAACAGTTTTCGGTGCTGCACCGTAAAAATTCGTGAAAATTCTCTGTATATCTTTTGGACCTGCGATTTCTTGTGCATATGCCCCTGGTTATATCCAAACTTTTATTAGTTGAACACTTTTTTGATTTGAGCAACAGAAAACCCTCTAAAAATTCGACCTTTGTCAGCTGTTCAGTTTTGACAGATTTCTGCCAATATTTGTGTTTGCCACTTTATCGCTTTCTTTTGAGTTCTTTTGATCATGGAACTTTTAGAGAGGTTGCTACAGTAGTATATACTTTATATGTGGTGGTTTTGGGTTGAAACCTGAAGCAAAAAGAGGTTGATTATATGATATGCTTACACTAATGTTGCTAATAGAATTGTGTTTAGTTTTGTATGAAGGAAGTTTTCAAGTGTAGGGATTGGAGAATGATGAGATGAGATGAAGAATGGACAAAAGCTCAAGCTTGGGGATGCCCATGCATCACCCCAAGAAATATCCAAGAAGTACAAGCGTCAAAGCTTGGGGATGCCCCCGAGGCACCCCTTCTTCATCGGCAAAAATCAGGTCACCTTTCAAAACACTATATTTTTATTGCTTCATGCACTATGCGTTTTTCTTGGAGCGTCAGTTGTTTTTGTTTTTAGTATTAGTTTAGTTTAGTTTGCTGCAATAAATGGTTAGATCACATCATGTTTCTTTTGGAGGGAGATGAACTCCGTTTTTCATTTGCCAAGAACACTCTGTTTTTCACTCTTATCGTTTCAATGAGTGTTCTCTTTTTTTTGCTACTGCTTTTGGTTTTCGTTTTCGCCTTGATTTGCATTCAGATCTTGTTATATCTTTTCATCATGGTGTATTTTTGCCTCTGGTCTTTATTGGTTTTTATCAAAAGAGGTGTTTATAAAAATTTCAAATGGTGTTGGAAAAGAGAAAAAGCTTTATGCAAAAAAGTGGTACAAGAAGGAGCTTGTGTAGACTGCGGCTTAGGCTTTTTCATGTCATGCTTGATGTCTTTTTGATAGTATGCTTAGTGGTTTTGCTGTAGCATGACTTGTCTCAAATGACTGAGATTGCTTAATGAGCCTTTGAAAAAATCATGCATTGTTTTTATTATATGGAAGCATTTATTTGGTTTTCTCCTTTGATGCTTTATTTGGGTTGACTTGGCACATGCTTACACCATGTTGACTACAAAATAAGTCACCAATAGCCTCTATGATCATTTAGTTTTTGACTTTTGATGCCATCTTATGCTTCTTTTAATGTCGCTTTGTCGCTTTTCATGATTATGGCCGTTATTGCTCTCTTAGTTGGTCGCTCCCAGTCTTTTGCTAGCCCTCGCCTTGTACTGAGTATGAGCTCTACTCGTGCATCCAACTCCCAAAAACCAAGTTTGCCATTGTGTCCACTATAAATTCATATGCATGGTATTTGTAAGCCATTCCAAGTAAATTTTCATGTGCTACCTTTCAAAAACCTTCAAAACACTTCTCGTTTTGTGATACTGTTTTCAGCTCATGGGGACGTAGTGGTCGGATTTGCTATCTTCCATATTGCTTATTCCAAAAAGAAAAAAAAGAGAAAAAAGAAAGAAAAAAAGTCACTCCTCCATGGAATGTGAATGTTGGTGGGCACCCGATGAAATCGGTTAGCCATGGTTTGTGAAAGGAAAAAAGGTGGGGAGGAGTGCCAAGCTTTATAAAAGAGCACAAAAGTGCCAATCTCTCCCTCAAAAACTTGCTTCATTTTTGTATGGAAGATAGTAAGAACCCCATTGCCAGTCGTTGATAAAGACAACCACCTCTCAAAACCAATTTTTATCTCTCTGTTTTACAAATAAAAAGCTCTAGCACATGTTTAATCACTGCTTCCCTCTGCGAAGGGCCTTTCTTTTACTTTTATGTTGAGTCTCCACCTTCTATCTTTACGCACCATTAAGAGAGCATAGTTGTCATTCTTAGTATAATGTGCATTGTCCCAAAGTTTTCATTGATTGATTCATATTGTTGGTTTCACTTGTTCTCAAATTATTTGTATCTAGTCGCCCTCTTAAACTTGAAGGTGTCCTATGCATTTATGTTTTGCTCTCCATGAAGGACAAGCTGAAAACCATTTGTATGTTTTTCCTTATGATTTGAACACACGTTTAACTTTCATTGTTTCATTTTCATGATCTTTTGTTTGTGTTTCTTTTCATGTTATAACATGGTTGCTAAGTTCTTATTGTCAAGATTATATCTTTCATGCCCATGTTTTAAGTTCTTTGATCCCAGCTCACAATGCTTACATATTTGATCAAGATTGTGTAGGTGCATGTCACCTCAAAAATTATTTCTTTTGTTATCACTTACCTACTCGAGGATGAGCAGGAGTTAAGCTTGGGGATGCTGATACGTCTCCAACGTATCTATAATTTTTGATGCTCCATGCTCGTTTTTACACCATTTGCCTAATGTTTCGTTACACTTCGTGGCACTTTTATGCATTTTCCGGAACTAACCTATTAACGAGTTGCCACAGTGCCAGTTTCCTGTTTTCTGCTGTTTTTGTGTTTCAGAAGTGATACACAGGAAATATTCTTGGAATTGGACGAAACAAGTTCCTGAAGTCTTATTTTCCCCGGAAGCTTCCAGAGATCCGAAGAAGAGTCGGAGGGGGGCCACCAGGGCCCCACATGCAGGGGCGGCACGGCCAGGCCCCTGGCCGCGCGGGCCCCGTGTGAGGGTGCCTGGCTCCCCCTCTGACGACGCCCCTTCGCCTATATAAAGCCTCAGGACGGAAAACCCTAAGGGAGTCGGCAATTTTCTAGAAAGAGTTCCGCAGCTCCGCCGCCATCGCCGATGAATTTCGGGGGATAGAAGTCTCTGTTCCGGCACCCTGCCGGGATGGGGAAGTGCCCCCGGAGCCATCTCCATCGGTCTCCATCGCCGTCTCCGCCGTCTCCATCGACCTCACCGCCATCTCCATCAACCTTGCTGTCTCCTATGATGAGGAGGGAGTAGTTCATCCCCGGGGCTGAGGGCTCTACCGGTAGCTATGTGGTTCACCTCTCTCTCCCATGATGTGATCTTTATGTGATCGTGAGCTTTGTATCATGTTGAACAAGTAGATGTTATTATTCAGATATTATGTGTACTCTAGTGGTATTATTAAAGTAATCTATTCCTCCTGCCATGGTGTAACGGTGACAGTGCGTGCATCATGGTGGTACTTGGTTTAGGCTATGATTGTGATCTCTTGTGGATTATGAGAATAATTATTACTATGATAGTATTGAAGTGATCTATTCCTCCTTTCATGGTGTAATATTGACAGTGTGTGCACCGTGTTAGTACTTGGTCTAAGTTCCAACAATATCTATCTTGAATTGTGATCTGATTTGGATATCTCTATGAGTGGTGTTTGTCAAGTACTTGATGAACTTTAAGGGGTGCTTCTGTAGCCACTACGCAATGATTAGTGTTATTCAATAGGAGAGTAATTCAGAGTACCATAGTGGAGAGAAGTTGTTTATTTGTTCATTCATGTTATATTGTTGGGAGTGTGTCCACTAGTGAAAGTATGATCCCTAGGCCTTGTTTCCAAGCTTTGCACACCGTTTACTTGTTGTTTTGTTACATGCTTGCTCGCAGCGATACTTATTTCATATCACAGTTACTACTTATAATCATCACTACCGCTTGTATTTTACTATCTCTTCGCCGAACTAGTGCACCTATACATCTGACAGGTGTATTGGGTGTGTTGGGGACACAAGAGACTTTCTGTATCGTAATTGCAGGGTTGCTTGAGAGGAATAGCTTTGACCTCTAACCTCCCTGAGTTCGATAAACCTTGGGTGATCCACTTAAGGGAAACTTGCTGCTGTTCTACAAACCTCTGCACTTGGAGGCCCAACAAGTGTCTACAAGAATAGAAGTGCGTAGACATCACACGCTATGATCAAACACCAAAACCCTAGCTATCTTTTTCCTCCACTTTACTTTATCTAGGAACTAGATCTGAGCACCGGCTCCTCCTTCTTCCTCTTCTCCGGCGTGGATGTCAGCGACCATCGGGTCCTGACACGGTGGTATCAGAGCCTACCCTCCTCGGATCTGTACCCTCCCTCCCTCTTCCTGCTGCGGAAATTCTTGCACTGAGGTTACCGACTCCGATTTGGCCGTAAAATCCCTCCTCATGCCGCCGTCCATCAGATCGCGTTCATCGTCGCGGGACAGAGAGAGACCACCCGAGGGCGACGTTGTTTGTACACCGGCTACAACTGACGACGAGGCTAAGGTAGAAGCGATTACTCTCCGTCTCCCACCAGATCTGCGGGCGATTGGTCAGCGCTTGGACTAGCATGATGCAGAAGCAGCTTCAGCGATGTCTACCCTTTCTTCTCTCCAAGGTGAGATTTTTCACATGAACGAGATGATCTTAGCCATGAACACCAAGTTTGCTCATCTTCTCCCATTCGATCAGCGTCCCACGGTTGAAACCCCACCTCCACCCCTCCAAGCACCAACCTTTGCCACTCCTCCTTCACTTCCCCACTCGCTTTCTCCGATTCCTGAAACTACTACACCAGCCTGCAACTCCGGCATAAGTTCCCGGTCTCACAACCCACCAAATTTTGGCAAATTAACACCAGACAAACTTCTCCACCCCCAATTTCCACCCAATTCACATCCTTTCCTATCCCACTTCCCACCCATGCCAATTTACACTGAATCCCCTTCCCTGGTAACAACTACACACCCATCACAGTCCCATATCGACCATGTGTTTTAGTACACAAACCCCTCCACCCACCCAAACCTTTACCAGCCTCATTCACCACACTACCATTCCCATCCACACTAGCCATCTCTCCCACATAGCTACAACACCACCACACCATCTTTTTCCCAATATTATCACCCACCATTTTCCACCCAACAACATGGAGACCCACCCCAACACCATGATTTCCAACACACACATAGTTGTTGTCCAACCTCTCATCATCAAAACACTTGCTTTCCTCAGTTACATATGAGTTTCCAGTATCATCAATTTCCACTCATGCAGCATCACTCCATCTTCCCACCCTCTTGCACGACACCTCCCTTGACCAATCATACTACCCAAAGCACCACTCAGCCTCCATTGTCAGGGAATCATCTCCAACAAGACACACCTTCCGCTGTGACAACCAACATACCTTCCGGCCTTTCCACAGGTTCCACAAATACAAGGAATGTGACTGAACTGCAAATCAGAACACCACATGTGGAATTACCTATTTTCACTGGAGAAGCGCCAAGAGCATGGCTTTTAGAGTGTTAAGATATTTTCAATCTGGTGCAAATTCCCCAACAAAATAGAGTACAATGGGGTATAGCTCATATCAGGGGCCAAGCTAAAACATGGCTCAACAGTTCTGGTTTTCATGTCCAGCACATGACATGGTCTGACCTCAGCTCCATATTGATAGAACGTTTTCCTGATACAACTTCATCTAATCCCATGGATCTCTTACAGCAACTCAAGCAACTATCATCTGTTAATGCATACATTGACAGTTATGAAGCATGGATGACACAAATAAAGAGGGAGAGCACTTACTTGGTGCAAGAGTTTTTTGTTGACAAATTCATCAGTGGCCTCAAAGAGGGAATTAAACACCATGTGCAATGTCAAAAACCTGATTCCCTACTGTCGGCATATTGGTACGCCACGCAATATGAAAAAGCCTATCTGTCGGCTAACAAAAGAATTCCGGCACCTGCCTTGGCACCTAGACAGCAAGCCAATATCCCTGCTCGACAACTCCAAGGTCCAGTAGCACAACAAGCACCAGCAAGGGAATTTCGCATTAGACCACCCAGGAAATGCTGGTATTGTCCTGACAATTGGACTATCGGCCACAAGTGTCAACCTATGCAGATGGCACTAAACTAGATAGAAATGCAAGGGCACTCTGATGACGAAGATGATTTCCCTTTACCCCAACCAGCTGCTCCAGAAGTAATTCCAGTCCCAGCTATCCAGCAAGTTCAACCTGAGGAAGAACCAGCAGTAGAAAATTTAATGAACATCTCAGCTGCAGCTTATAGTGGCTGTCCTAGTGACTCCACAATTTCACTCCTCCTGCACTTTCCTTACTCCACAGCTGTTGCACTAGCAGATACTGGTAGTACCAATACCTTTATGGATTACCAGTTTGCTCTCAAGCATAATATTCCTCTGACTCAGACAAGGAAAAGATCAGTAAAAGTGGCTGTGGTGGCATTCTCTCTTCTAAATTCATGGCTTATAACTGTCCCTTTTCTGTTCAAGGCCACAAATTCCAGGTGGATTTCAGAGATCTAGAACTCCAAGGTTCTGATGTTATTCTGGGAGTGAATTGGTTCAAAACTTATGACCCAGTTACTTTTGACTTTGTTGCAAGATCACTTACCATTGGCATAAACGGCTCCCTGCATACTTTTCATGATCACATCATTCCAAAGGATCATTTCTTGATTTCTTTGGACCAATGCAGTAAACTAATTGAGCAAGGCTCCCTAGGCTACATGCTTTTCTTCCTGCTGAGTTAGAAGACAGCCAACAACCCACAGACACCCCACCACTCCCTGATGACCTAGCAAACTTGTTGCATCAATTCCAGGACATATTCCAGGAGCCTACTGGTCTACCTCCACATAGGGACTGTGACCTCCACATTCCTCTTAAGGAGGGTGCTAAACCACCAAACATCAGGCCATACCGCATGTCCCACAGCCAGAAGAATTCAGTGGAACTTCCTATTAAAGAAATGTTGCAAAAATCTAAAATACGGCCAAGTACAAGCCCATACTCTTCTCCTATCATTCTGGTCAGGAAAAAAGATAAATCATGGAGATTGTGTGTGGATTTCAGAGGTCTCAATGATATGACAGTGAAAAATAAATTTCCCATACCTCTGATTGAGGATCTCCTAGATGAACTAAATGGTGCTACCATTTTTAGCAAATTTGATCTCAGATCAGGTTACCATCAAATCAGAATGAGGCCTGAGGATATTCCAAAAACTAGGTTTTCCACACATTGTGGTCACTATGAGTACTTGGTGATGCCTTTTGGCTTATGCAATGTCCCAGCAACCTTTCAAGAACTCATGAATTCCATCTTTTCCAAATATCTTAGGAAATTTGTTCTTGTTTTCTTTGATGATATTCTTGTCTACAGCAAATCCCCTGAGCAGCATGTGCATCATCTGAGATTAGTACTCCAAGTTTTCAGAACTCACTCTCTGAAAGCCAAGCTATCCAAGTGCACTTTTGGCCAGCCTCAGGTAGAATACCTTGGCCATATACTCTCTGGCAATGGAGTTCAGACTAACCCAGCAAAAATCAAGGAAGTAGTAGAATGGACTACTCCAGTCTCCCTAAAAAAATTAAGAGGATTTCTGGGTTTAACAGGCTACTACAGACGATTTATTCCCAAATATGCGATCATTTGTCAACCTCTCTATGCTGCCCTCAAGAAAAATGCATTCACATGGGGTCCAGAACAACAAACTGCTTTTGACAAACTCAAGATGGTCATGTCTCACCCACCCCTGCTAGCCTTGCCAGATTTCACACTCCCTTTCACCTTGGAAACTGATGCATGTGCCACAGGCCTGGGAGCAGTCCTCATGCAAAATTCCAGACCACTGGCTTAGTTTAGCAAGTGTCTTGGTCCTAATACCAGTGCTAAGTCAGTCTATGAAAAAGAAGCTATGGCCATTTTGGAAGCTTTAAAAAAATGGAGACACTATTTCTTGGGCAATCAACTCATCATCAAGACTGATCAGAGTAGTCTCAAGTATTTGGCTAGCCAACAGTTACTTCAAGGCATTCAGCACAAATTGATGCTCAAATTGCTCGAATTTGATTTCCAAATTCAATACAAGAAGGGCAGTGAAAATACAGCAGCAGATGCACTTTCCAGGAAATACCAGCTCGATTCCTGCCAAGCAACATCCCTGATAGTCCTAACATGGACTGCTGAAATCACTTAGTCTTATGTAGGTGATGCTCACTATACCAAGCTCTTGCAAGACCTTACCAATGATCCTAACAGTCATGCACATTTCACAAACCAATCTGGTATACTAAGATATATATAGATGAAGACTCTACATTGGCTCTGGTCAGGATTTAAAATCCAAAGTGTTTGATACATTTCACTCATCTGTCTTTGGAGGACATTCTGGAACAAGAGTCACACATCGACTGAAACAATTGTTCTATTGGCCGCAGATGAAACAATTCATTGAGAAAAGGGTGCAGGAATGTCCTGTCTGCCAAATATCAAAAACAGAAAGACTACCCTACCCTGGTCTCCTAAACCCTCTGCCTATACCTACTGCTAAATGGTTCGAAATCAGCATGGATTTTGTTTTTGGGTTGCCCAAATCAAAAGGTAAAGATGTCATCCTAGTGATTGTTGATAGACTGACCAAGTATGCACATTTCTTGCCATTGGCATACCCATACACAGTTCAGAAGGTTGCAGACATCTTTATGTCCAACATTATCAAGCTTCATGGTCCTCCCTCTGTGATTACAATGGACAGAGATGCTATCTTCACAAGCAAACTTTGGCAAGAGCTTTTCCAGGCAATGAAGGTATCACTCCACTTCTCCACTGCATATCATCCTGAGTCAGATGGCCAAACTAAGCGAGTAAACCAATGTTTAGAACAATACCTTCACTGTATGGCATTCTCTGAACCAAAAAATGGGTCGACTGGGTTCCTACTGCTGAATGGTGGTATAACTGCAGTTATCATACCTCCATTAAGATGTCTCCCTTTCAAGCATTATATGAATGCCCCCCACCATTCCTAGCAGAGTTATCCGCTCCTGAGACGCTCTCTCCTGAAGCCCAGACCACCCTGACAGAGAAGGAGACCATGCTTCAGATTCTGCAACAACACCTGGCCCAAGCTTAGCACACTATGAAGAAACAAGCTGATAAGAAGAGAACTCCTCGGTCCTTCGAGCTGAGTGACATGGTCTATCTCAAAATGCAACCATACCGTGAACATGCCCTGGGCACTGGCAATCCTCTCAAACTGGCAAGCAGATGGTACAGACCCTTCAAGGTGATTCAGTTAGTGGGTAACAGGGCTTACAAGTTACAGTTGCCCCAAGGAACACTTCTGCATGACGTCTTCCACGTTAATCAACTGAAAAAGCACCTCGGTCCTCGAGCAGTTCCAAATCCATCTCTTCCAAAGGTCACTCCAACAGGTAAACTCAAATATAATCCCCTGGCTGTCCTCCAACATCGACAAGTTCCACAGAGTGCTGGTGATTATGACATCGCCATCCCACAATGGCTCATACACTGGGACACGATGACTCCTGATGAAGCAACATGGGAAGATGCAGATTTCATCCGCCAAGCGTTTCCTCAATTCAAGCCGTGAGGTCTTGTGCCGTGAGGGGGGAGTACTGTCAGGACCCTATTCTTTAGATGGGCCTGTTCTTACCTTCTCTCGATGAATCAATGGCCAGGATTGCCCAATACCGCTTCATCGCCATCCGACGGCTCTCGTTCTGCCAGACTTAGTTTTTGTTTTAAAACTGTTTACGCGTGCTAAACATGCTTATCGATGTAATCTCAGTGTAATCAAACTTAGCATGGCTCCTCGGGGGACTCTATATAACCCGGGAGAGTGGGTGATGGGTGGCATGCTATGTTCAAACACCAAAACCCTAGCTATCTTTTTCCTGCACTTCACTTTATCTAGGAACTAGATTTGAGCACCAGCTCCTCCTTCTTCCTCTTCTCCGGCGTGGATGTCGGCGACCATCGGGTCCTGACACTGGTGCCGGCCATAGATGTATGGACCGTTCATTCACTGAGGCAAAATAGCCAAAATGAACTGAGGTGCACGAGCGGGCAGAATGTGTGACAAGGCAGTACATCCCATCGCGGTGCAACCCTGATCCAACAGACCAGGGACGAACGCAGGCCAATTTCTGTCCGCAGGGTGAAATGGATCGGCCCATTCAAGATGCCCTTACACGGAAGGAGAAAACATTATGATGTTGGACGTTTATATGAGTTAATTAGAGCATCTCCAACAGCCGCTCTAAATTTTGACACTGTAAAAATGGTTTGCAGCGCGCTGGATCCACTTTAGCGCACGAGGCCATGTCTAGCTTTTTCAGACGTGATAAATTTTAGCGCTGTAAAAACAGATAGCAGTTGATGTGCATGCTCATTTTATTCTTTTACTGTGCGCTCTTTTCTAAACTAGACATATAGCGCCTAATAGTGTTTTTGCCGTGCGCTCTCTTTTTCAGAGTCTATTAAAGCATCAATATAGACCTTCCGCGCTAAACTAGCGGTTTTTTTAAGTGTAGACGCGCAGTATAGCGCTTTATATTTTACTAGGAAACATGCATGTGCGTTGCAACGGGAGAGAAAAATAAATTTTTAAATATTTTTTCTAATCGAACTGCATCTTACTCCGACGCGGCGCCGGAAAAGAACGATACCCTGGCCTCCCCACGACGGCACGTGCGAGCAGCGTCGTCCCGGTCCCGGGCGCGGCCGACAAGTAAGCACCCCTTGCTGTCTTGGCCCCGAGCGAGTTGTACTTAGTTTTATAGGAAAACGAAGACCTCCTTGAGCTCAATCTTGACATGGTCGGCGCCGGTAGCGTCCTTGAAGCTGGGCAGTTCATGAAACTTGCTTTGTAGCGTTCGAAGTCAATGGGCCCACTGAGCCTTGGAAAAGTGCACGCTCTCACCTTGCCCCTCTCGATGGCATAGAAGGCAGCAACAAGGTCAGACCTGCTCGATCTGATTGTCCGGGGCAGCATCCGTGTTGCTCGTCCACACGTCCGTCGGCGGAATCTAGCGTTGTCGTGACCTGTAGAAGCACTACTGTGAGGGCTGAGACGACACCATGTTGATTTACTTAGAAGCTCCGGCCGAACCAGATGAAACCATGGTACCGGCGTTGCCGTTTTTCTTTCCCTCTATCCCGGACAGTGGGTGGAGTCGAGGCGATAGAGCGCCCACGTCGGAGCTGAAAATTTTGCTTCCATCGCCATCAAATCGGTAGCTCGCGTGTCTGATGTAGCTTAGGAACGTACGCTTGATTTTGTTTGTAAGCTTTCACCAATTTGATGCAGAGCAATCAATTGCTCCCATATATTAAGGGTCTAGAGAAGGCAAGCAGAGGCTGACTCGGTTCCGGTCAGGATCATCCACACCCGTGAGCCAAAGTGGATTTCCCGAGAATAAAGCTCTTACTGATCTAGAAGTGAGATGCGTAAGACCCGTACCTGAACTCACCAAAAAACAGTAGCCGTCATGCAGTTCTTGATCATACAGGCCAATTCATCTCGAGTGACAAGCTTAAATTTAACTCTTCTGATCTTGGTGATAAGGTCATGAGGAGGTTGACTCTGGATTACGATGGCAACTTTAGGCTGTATAGTCTAAACACGACAAGCGACAATTGGTCAGTCGCGTCGGTCTTCCGCGAGTTCCGCGACGCATTCAAGCCAGAGGCGCCGTGGCTCGTCCTACCCGGCAAGACCCCGGAGAAGGCCACACTTTTCTCGCTCGCCGATCGTCGCTCCGCCACGGTGCGCGCCCCGGACTCCGCACTGCGCGGCCACGCCGTCATCGGCTCCTCCCTCAGGTGGCTAACCACCGCCGATGACCGCGGCCGGATGAGCCTCGTCAATCCGGTCACCAGCGACCAGCGCTCACTCCCGGCCATCACCACCATCCCAGACATCGACGCGAGAAGCGGGGGCTCCACCTTCGTATTCTGGCTGAAATCCTTCTCCAGGGGCCCCCCGTACGCCGGCAGCCGCGAGCCGTGTGGGACGTTCACGCTGACAGCTGAGCAGATGCGCTGCCACCTCTACCGCAAGGTCGTCCTCTTGGACTCCCCCGGCGTTGGTGGCCACGGCGCCGCCATGCTCATCACCGGCGAGCTGTTCGGCGTGGCGACCTTCGTGACTACGGAGGACGCCATGTGGAGGCTGGCGCCGTCGCGCGATGGCGTGGAGGACGCAATCCACTACGACGGCAGGTTCTATTCTGTCACGTACACTGGGGCCGTGGAAGTGTGGGAGTGTGACCCCTACACCGGCGTGTTCACGAGCGCCGTAGTCACGCCGAGGCTGGACGACGGAGGCGGCGACCTGTCGTGCCACCGCAAGTACCTCGTGGCGGCGCCGGGAGGGCGGCTGATGGTCGTGCTCAAGGACTGGAAGGAGACGGGCGGGCGCAACACAAGCCGCTGGACCTGCTCATTGGGGCCAACGAGTATCTTTGCATGTCGACGAGGGTACACTCGGAGCTCAAGGCCGGCCACGTCTACTGCACCGAGGACGATCTTAGTTACAAGGGACATAGCCGCTGCGACGTCGACCGGCATGTTGTCCGGGTGTTCTGCCTGAAGGACGGCACGGAGGAGAATGTTGAGGGGCTCGGGCAGCACTGGAGCTGGCCTCTGCCGGCGTGGTTCACGCCTTGCATCCCATGATACTAAGGATAGCTTGGCTGCTGACTCGGTTCTGGTCAGGATACATGAGTTTGGATCAAGCTTTTTCTCACGTGTTGGTTGTGCGGACGAAGAAAAGGGTGGGCCGACGAAAACAACTATCGATAGCGGGTGATAAAAATCAGACGATACGAATTTACCGATATGGAAGAACCAAACCATGGAACTCTTACGTACTTTATTATTAGGTATAGACAAGCTTTTCCGCACGTCAGACAATACAAATTTACCGATACGGAAGAACCAAACCATGGGACCCTTACGTACTTTATTATTAGGTATAGATATAGACAAGCTTTTTCTCACGTGTTGGTTGTGCGAACGAAGAAAAGGGTGGGCCAACGAAAACAGCTATCGATAGCGGGCGATAAAAATTAGACGATACGAATTTACCGATACGGAAGAAACAAATCATGAAACCCTTACATACTTTATTATTTGGTATAGAAAAAGAATCAGTAGATATGCTGAAGCAAAAATCAGGAGCGGCTACCTCTTCTCTCCCAGGTGACTAGACGGGAGAAACAACTCTGACACCGACCATGGGTTCATGTCTATCACAAAGCGAGGAACCTGTCCTCTGCACTCCACACGTGCTTTCCTTTGGATTTTGGTCCACTCGAGCACAGTATCAGTACTAGCAACAGACAGCCGTGGGCGTACTCGAGGATTGATCACTCAGACTCTCAGAATACGTGTACGACGAGCCGGTACTGACTCCATAGACTAATCGGCGGGGCGGCGAGTGGCATCGAATCGTGCCAACCCATGTGAGGGCGGCCTCTGTGTTCCCTCACTCTCCCATATACATACCACTTTCCCTTCCGCCGCTTTCCCCGTTGCCTCCTCCTTGCTCCTTGCACTCCACTCTTGAGAGTAGTTGCGAGATCAGCTGCGCTTCTTGTGCCCGTGACCGGCCGGAGCCGAGCGAGGAGAGATGGCTGACTGGGGTCCGGTGGTGGTGGGGGTGGTGCTCTTCATCCTGCTCTCTCCGGGGCTGCTCTTCGAGATCCCGGGCTCGCACCGCCATGTCGACTTCGGCGGCTTCCGCACCAACGGCAAGGCCATCTTCGTCCACACCCTCATCTTCTTCGCCGCCTTCACCATCCTCACGCTAGCGCTCCACATCCACATCTATGCCGGATAGACTAGACTATCACGCTATGTATGTACTAGCTCATGCCTACATGATGCTCTCTTGTTTGGTTGATCCATCCCTGCATGTACTATCTTGATTGATCCTCCCATGAATCTGTAATCTTGTCGTCGTCTGGGTGTATCAGATCCATAATATCAGCTTGAAGCGGATATATTAAGTTATTGCGTTCAGCTCATTTGATTGTTCAATCCACCATGTCGAACAAGGTGCTAACTACTGTAGCTCGCTTAATTAGCCCGTCAGCAGTACGCTTTTCAGCTGGTGTTATCTTCCACCTTCCGAAGAAAAGAATAAACCTTCTTTGTTTCTTTCCTCTGCGAGCCAATGTTAAAGATAAAAAATAGAGAGGGGATTTGGTGCACATGAGCATCAGTGCTCCCTTTACTTTCAGAATTTTGAATTTTTTAAAATCTTATAATTTTATGTCTTAAAAAATTATGGCGTTAAATATATAGATAAATATGTACAAGAGGAGTGTGTGCGAAAAAGACCCGTTAAAAATACGTTATATTTTGAAAGATATAAAAAAGAGAAATTTGTGATAGTAAATAGTAGTAAAGTAATGATAAAATAATATATTTTTGTTAGAAATTTGTTTTTTTTGTATATCTTAAAATATAAAGGATTTATCTGAGTTTCTCTTCTTGCTCCCCTTAGCGACCCCAAGGGACACTAAGACTTTTTCAACGTTGGTCGGTGGTGATAACAACAAATGGCTTTATTGACGTTGGCACACTTGTACTAGGTCACGAAGGCAGTGGGAGAGGTTGACCGCGGAGTGTGCAGTGGCTGCACAAACTCATGGTTTCTGCGACAATTTCACCTATACCAATACTGAAGCTCATTGGTTTCTGTGACACGCCCAACGGTATTAACGAGAACATATTTTTGGAGGGCATGCAAGATACAAATTTTTCTCCCCATTGCAAAGCTATACCAACACTAAAGTTCATTGGTTTGTCCGACACACGCAACTATACTTAGAGAACTTATTTTGTGTGTCTGCACAACATAATTTTTATTCCCGTTGCAACGCACGGACGCTTCTGCTTAGATAGCCCATATTATTAAACTAGAGAGGACACAACATAAATCCTCATATATTAACATTATTCAGGTGCTAATAAAATCTACACCAGCACCTGGAAACGTGAATCTAAAAATCAAATGTGAGAATAAATAGCCTTGGTACTCACCATCGTACATTTGTAATTACCAAACCACCAGAAGGTACTGCAAAGGCAAAGGTGTTCGTGAGTGGACAAACCTAAAGTTTGCAAGAAGCGTGCGAGCAACTCTGCCAGAAAATTTCTCTCCACTATCAACCAATACACGTGTTTCTGAAGCCGCTGCTCCGTGGTCTTCTTCTGCTACTGATCTGATCCATGGACACTGCTAATCTTTCGATCTGTGGTTCCAATAGCTGGTGCTTCCTCACGCTCGAGGCCATTGACGTCGGCGAGCGAGCAGCTCTCACTGGCCTCCACCGCCAACAGAGGCGGTCTTGTGGGCAGAGGAGAGCCGTAGCACACCAACCGGGGTATGCATTCCATCTCGACTAACTTACCAAGCAGCTAGCTCACCAACGATAGACTTTGCCCCCACGTAACATCCGCAGTCCGCACCAGCGTATCCCTTATCAGGATCATCCTCATCAGCATCTTTGTAATGCATTTCCATGAACCACTTATGTGCAAAATTTAGCTGTTGAAATTTTGAGCTCTCATCGCTGCTTCCAGAACCATGTCATATATAACCGTATCCATAGCTAGACCACCTTGTAGCATCTGTTTTTACAATACCATGTAAGGTTAAAATGGATGCTAAATTGTAGCACATTCATCAACGTATGAGTATGAAAAGAGAAGAGCAAACCTTCGCAGATCCATAATCGGTGGAAGACATGGACAAGTTCATACAAAGCTGAACTTTACCCACACATTCTTGATCCCTCGTCAGGATCATCTTCATCAGCATCCTCTACTGATTCTCCACGGCGTTGAGGGCATCCCGACGGTGGCTCACCAAGGTCTCAACCAACCTAAGATTCTAGCCAACAATGCTCAACCTGCCGCTTGGAAGCGCCCTGCTCCGGCCTCTCCCTACCAACGGGCGCACCTGACTTGAAAAACTTCAACGAAGCATGCCACCCAGACCTTGCCGATCTCCGAACCCGATCTTCGACCTGCCGCTTACTGACACATGATGAATGCAGAAGCTAGCCTTTGTATTGCTGGATCTTAATGCTGCATCGTGCTGTTGAAGCTTGCCGCGTGCTTGCCGAGAAGAATTTAGACGTCCAAAGTCTGACACGTTTCATCGAACAGGTAGAGGGCGTGCTCCAAAGTTGCGCGTCAACACAACAACTTGCAGTAGCGCTCAGAAACGATCCAAACTGACTGCACCCAAAGAAGAACCGGACGCCGCATCGTAGCAGATCAACACTCGAACAAAATCACCCCACCTTTCATCATCACATTCCATCCCCTAAAACCAAAATCATGAGGAAAATTGTCGACGAGAAATCTCCCCTCCTCCACGGGCAAAGCTACAGTGAGTTCCCTCCGTCAACTCTGACCCTTCTATCGACAAGCTGGAAGTGCAGTAGTACATCGTGCAACGCGCTGAATCGTCGCGGCAGGAGCTGCCAGGTCCGAGCGGTGGGGCAGCTCGAGGCGCCGTCGGAAGGAGGTTAGAGTTAGACAGAGTTAGGAAGGCGAGCTGTTGCGTCCACCGGCCATGACGCCGCAGGGAGGACAGAGAGGCGGCGGCGGCGGGAGGACAGAGTGATGGCGCCAGGAGTGGTGCGGGAATCGTCGGCGTGGGGTAATCGAATTGAGCACGACTGTGCACACGCGTGATGGCAGGTCTCGGCCGACACGGACGAAGACGTAAACTTAAACGAACCAAGACGTAAAGACCATCACGACCTCAAGCCGTATCATTAGTGACGAGGGTTAACTCGACAAATGTCCTAGATGAAGGACTTAGGATCGGGGAGATAGGGCGTCGGATGAACTCGAAGGTAAGTTAGTCGAAATAGGTATGCGTCGAAAATAAACTTGGGTGTTTAACCTGGCTTGCTTTCAATCTGGCCTACATCGTCCCCTCCTGGCCCCTATATATAAATGGCCAGGTCTCAAGGATCGGGTAGGGTCCGATACAGATTACAATATCGACATACGGTAAGAACTCGTATTCGACTATCATTACAATTGGGCCTAGCTATACGGGCCTTAGGGGTACTCAACTAACGGGCTCTATTAACTATACCCTTGTCAGTAGCCCCTGAGATTCTACCAGAATTACAGATTCGGGTTGAATCTCTGATCTTTAAATCTTTGACTTGATCATTTCTTCGACTTCTTCTTATCTTCAAATCTTCGGCTTGGTCTTTCGACTTATTTTCATGATATTCTTTCGCAAGGGGTTTTGATGAACAAGCCTGACAACTCTGACGGATCAAGAGGTCAGTTAACTGCCGGAACAGATATTTGTCACCTACTTCAAATTCAATCCCCTTGGACTTGAATTCGGGATACCGGTCAAACCCACTCTTTTGCCGCATTTAGGACTTACAAAGAATGAATCCCAGTGATTCTTAGGGTACCCAGTGCGTCCACCAGGATTTTCTTCGCGTCGTAGACACGGATACATACCAGCAGAGCGCATCCATGTACGTATACCAGGCCACACAGGACGGATCCCGGGGTCTTACCTTCGTGACAAGTCACGGCATTCGAGTTGCGTTGCGATAACGCAACTCGAGAATCTTATGTTGCAGTCAAATTTTGACTGAAAATATTCGGGTTTCTACAACCATAAAACTCGCTCCCGATGGGAGTAACACTCCTGCACTCCTCCAACTCTAATGCTTTATCAAGAAATATCGTCGGGTGCGCGCTCAGCGCTCCCGATGGGAGTAGCCCCCGAGGCTATAGTCGAAAAAGACTTTTTCGAGTATAGACTCAAAATATATTGTAGTCCATCATACTTCAACTCGAGATACTTCAACTTTCGAGATACTTCAACTGGAGATACTTTCAAGAACATCTTGTCGTCGAATACTAATCCACCACTTTAGAGAAAAGTTGTATTCACCACTCTTGAAAATAGTAGCCCCCATGGCTATAATCGAAACTCCTTCATATACAGTCTTGTGCACCTATTTTGCATTTGTCGGCGCCATCTTTCTTCTTTCTTATATTATCTTCTTTATGACATCAATGAGTACGTCACTCTGTACCATTGCGAACCGTTGCGTGGGCAGTACTGTAAATTTCTTAACTTTTGACCGTTAGTGGGCTTACCGTTTCCGATCTTTGCGCCACGTCTCAGCCCACGACCCTTCTCTCAAAAGATATATAAGGGGGATCGTGGGGAATTTTACTGTTTACCAGCTCTTTCTCTCCGCCACCGCCGCCATTGTCGATCTTGCCTCCTTCTCCTTTCGTGCATAGCCCCCAGGCACAGATTTGATAGATACGCGTGAAGCACCTAGCGAGCAAGAACGCCATGGCCAAGGGAAAATCGAACGCTGCGACCAGCTGGGTGACCTCTGCCATCACGAAGAAGGAGGTGGAGAAGACCCGGACGGACGGCCTCATCTCCGCCCAAGATTCGATCAAGTTTCCAAGCACGGAGCGGATCCCGGAGCCCCCGAGTGGTTATCGGGTAATGTTCCTTGCTTTCCTCCTCCGTGGTCTTTCTCTTCCTGCCCACGAGTTCCTTCGTGGGCTTCTCTTTGTTTATGGTGTGCAGCTTCACCAACTCACACCGAACTCTCTTCTGCACATTGCGTGTTTCGTGACTCTTTGCGAGTCATTCTTGGGCATTGAGCCCCACTTTCTTCTCTGGAGGTCAATCTTTCGGCTCCGCCCCAATGTTGCGTTGGCTAGAAAACCCGAACTGGGCGGAGCCGTCGTTTCTGTGCGCCCTGAAGCATAATACCTTGAATTTTCCATGGCCGCATCTGTCCAAGGGTGGAGGACAAAGTGGTTCTATATCAAGGACCGCAAATCCTCTCCTGAAGATGAATACGGCCTACCTCCTTTTGATGCTTCCCAGGAGGTAAAGAAATTGGCGTTGTGGGATACGCTCCCCTCAGATGCGGAAGTCGAACAAATTCTTCCTCTTCTGTCTCGCATCAAGGCTTTAAAAGGAGGTCAAGGAGGCGCTTTGTCGGGTATTCAACTCATGGCGTTTTTCATTCAACGTCGAGTTCAACCCCTACAACACCGCCTTACCAAATTTTGGAGTTACTCTGGCTTGGAAGATCCTACCCGCGTCTCTGAAGATCTGATATCGAAAGAAGATGTCGACAAGCGGGTCAGGAGTCTCACCAAGCTCACCAAGGATCATGCAGTTGCTGATTTGACCGCTGATTTCTTTGACTCCGTGCACCCTCTTCCTGAGGTATATATCTGCTTACTTCTTGGCTTCTTATTGTCGATTTTCGTGTTTCTCAAACTATGTTTTCCTTTTCCTGACTTACTCTAGTAACGCATTCGCGTGCAGGGACACCAATTTCTCCTCTCGCGCCCCCCTCTTCCAGAGGCAGGGCCCCTTCCGGCTGATCTGGCCATGTCTGTATCTGAAGCCCCCGAGGCTGATGATAATCAGGACGGAGATGATGCCGAAGAATCAGAAGAGGATACTAGTTCGTCGACATCGTCTCCTCCTGTGCGGCCTGAAGACACTGGCTTGGACAAGAAGAGGAAATGAGTCGACGAATTTGCTTCTTCGAGTTCCTCTTTGCAACAAGCAGTTGCGGAGAAATCTCCTGTTTTGACAGAAGATATGGAATTCTTCGACCTCCTGGCGTCGTAAGTGTTTTATTTGAGTTCTTCATTTGCACCATTCTTGTCTTGTTTCTGTAGTATGGCATATAACGTATTTTCTTCTTTATAGAGATGACGAAGAGCTGCCAAAAGATGATTCAACTGCTCCTTTGATGTCGCCAATGACCGCTGCCGAGCCCCCTGAGCCAGTTGCCGCACCGAGGGTCACCAGGGCTTCTGTCAAGAAGGTTCCAGAAACTCGAAGCAACAAACGCTCAAAGAAGGCCAAAGAACCCGACGTTTCTCTTGAGGCCCATGTATCGGAGGGTTCTCCCGACGACGTGAGCGACTCCTTTTGCTTTTCCTTTTCTTGTCTTTCCTTTGCATATACTTGTGCTCTTACACGTCCTTTCTCTTAGGCACTATTGAAGAGATTTGTCACTTTAGGCACGGAATGTGCTGGATACCTGAGGGTTGCGAAAGCGTCCGAAGGTGCACTTTTGACGTCCGGTCACAACTTTTTCCTTGTACTTATCCTTTGCTGCTTATCTGACACGCTTGCCTCTTCTTCTGTAGTTGCTCTGGCGATGGCTAACGCTCGGATTGCGTCGCTGGAAGCGGAGCTCCGTGCTTCACAGAAAGCTTATGATGCTGCAGCCACTGCCAAGGCAAACACTGAGAAGTCGCAGAAATCTGCCCTTGGTAAGGCGAAGAAAGCTGAAAAAGCTTTAGCTGATGCCAACAAGGATCATGCCCAGCGAGAGCAAGCCGTGGCGGAGCGTCTCCACACAATGTCCACTGCTGCTGAAAGTGAGTGTTTCGCCTTGTCTTCTATTTTCGACTTCTGTTGCACTATTGTACGTGCTGACATCTTCCTCCTTCTTTTCTTTTCTATCTACTTTGCGTCGTGCAGGATTTACCGGGGTATCTCCGTCGGCCCTGCAACCGGACGATGACCCTCTGATGACTGCGGTTAACCTACTTGAGGAAAACTGGATATCTATCCAGGAAACTTTCGAGTTAGTTAACCGCATTCTATCACGACTGTTTGTCGGGTTGTGGCCAAAGAAAAGGGCAACAGTTCCGAAGGACGACTTGAGTAATCTTGCCAAGTCCTTCGATACAACTGAAGACCCCACCCTCCAATTGAAAGGGCTTTCTATTAAGCGTGGCGCCGAGGGTGCTATCGCACTGTCCCTTGCGCACGGTACGGACTTCAACTGGGAGAGGGTGAGCTCTCCTTATGGCCGCACCCGCGACGAGATGAAGGCTTTTTCGAGAAGGCGAAGAAGTTGGCGCCTGCATTGGTAACACTTATTTCCCCTTAGGCATCCTCTGCGGCATCTGCTGCACCACCTCCAGCGGTGGAAGATCCAGTGCCACCATCGACTTCTGGCGAGAAAACTGCCATGCCTTCTTCTGCCATGGAGCGTAATGCTGAGGTGGCGTAGACTTGGCTTCTCTGTAGCTTTAGATTTCTCCTTTTGAATGTAAAAAACTTTAGTTGCGTGCAACCCGAGAACCTTAGTCATAGGGTTTTGCACTTTATGTAAATATATTTCTTAGGGTATGAAGTCTTATGCTGTCTCTCTGAAATGTTTTTCCTTCCTTTTTTGGCTTGCAGTCGATGCACGTCAATGATCCTTTGACTCATGGTCCTGCTCCTTCCTCTGCCTGCGTGTTCGGTTCTCAGATTTTGTCGACTCCTAGTCGATGCAGTCGATGCGCAGAATACTCTTCCAGGGTTTCTGATCTTGAGGCTCGCCTAACTTTAGCCAAGCGGCAAACTCAGATGTCATTTGACAAAGCCAGCAAGACTTCCAATTTGACGAAGCAGGTATCTATTCTTGATGATAAGGTGTCCAGCTTGACAGCAAAATTTTTGCATCACGAGGAATGCAATTCTTTTCTCCTTGCCATTATCGAGTCCGCCTGCGAGATGTTGCGATGTAAGTTTCCCTTCGACTTATCTTTTCTCTCTTTTTGCCCCACTGCTGCTTTTATGATATCCTCTTGCCTTCGTAGGCACTTGTTTAGATTTTGCTGCTGAAGATCGTCGGGTTACCGAGCGAAATGCGGCCCTAGAGAAAATGTCCGCAGGTGTTGAAAACTTGTGGTCTGATCCTCGACGCCGGAGTGCTGTTGTATTGCTTCAGGACCGTGCTCAGCACGTTGGTGAAGCGGTGGACGGCTGCAGAAGATCTCTCGTAACTATGCACTCTGTTATGCTTCCTCGCAATCCTCTACCTGCGACTTTCCCACTTCTCCTTGATACTTTTAGATCCAACCAGCGAATTCATCGATTGATAGAACTGAACTTAGTGGCAGGTGCCAATTTTGCTCTTGGGTGGATACGCAAGTGGAAACCAAGACTCAATTATAGTTCTATGTCGCTGAGCTACCCTCCAGGTGGAGCTAGCCTTTGAGTACACTTGGAGAGTACCATGCAGCCTGCCCGACGAATTATAGCCAGGCTGTTGCAAGAAGATGCCGCGTTTTTCCGCGAGTTTCACTATTTAGACCCTTTGGGTGTAGATGATTCTGACAACCCGATGTTGTAACATATTTTTGTATGTGTGCAACGCGAGAGTGTTTTATTTCGCGACTTTTATGGCGAAAATTTTGTTCTCAGAGCGTTATTGTATGACTCGTGCATTTGCCGCATTTTCTCTTTGAAAGACTCGTAAACTCGAATATGAGGAACGTTTTGTCTTCATTATACTTGTAATGTAAGATACATGGGGTGACCCAAGAGATCCGGCCTATGACCTGTGTTCTGGATCTAGAGGGTATTGCCCCTGGTATAACTCGTGGCTTTTACAGCCTTACTGTTCTACTCTACTTTATTGTCTTTTGATGCTTATGCCGCCATGGCTTTCCCTTTTTCCCCGGCGTCCGTGTCTTCTCCTAATGCTCCTACTCGTGGTTTCTTCGTTTCGGGCTCCGTGACGCATCCTTCGAGTAGCTTGACGCCCTCTGTAATCGCGCTTTTTGCCTTCTCTGCATGGTTGGCTATTACACCAAAATTTTGCGCCATCTTGTGGAACTCCCTGTCGCAGAGATCTGAGACTTCAAAACTCTCTTTGACTGTAATTATTCCTTTTGGTCCTGGCATTTTAAGTACCAAATATGTATAGTGAGGCACTGCCATGAATCGCGAAAACGCGGGTCGTTCGAGGATCGCATGATATTGAGATGGCCAGTCCATAACTTCGAAGTCTAGCTTTTCTCTTCTGTAATTTTGTCGGTTGCCGAAGCAAACATTGAGTGCTATTCAACCCAGTGGGTAATTAGCACTTCCTGGCACGATCCCATGGAAGGAACAATCTGTTGGCTTCAGGAACTCTAGTGATATATGCATTGCTCGGAGTGTTTTTGCGTATATCAGGTTAATTCCACTCCCTGCGTCCATGAATATTCTGTCGACATCATACGCGCCGATTTGAGCTTTGAGTACCAAAGGCGCGTTTCCCGGCCGAGGTACTGTTATAGGGTGGTCTTCTCTGTTGAACTCGATTGGTTGTTCTGACCAGTGCAGATACTCCGTTGTGGCTGGAGGTGAGATGACTGCTAGGTTGACTTGTCGAGTTATACTCTTCTCTTCCTTGTTAGACTTGGGCACAGGTTGTATCATTGCTGTGATGTATCCTTTTGATGGAACGTACCCTTCGTCGTCGTCGTGTCCCTGGTTTTGCTGGTCTTGTCCTTGAGGAGCTCTGTTGTTTCCTTGCTGTTTTGCCGGAGGGTTGTTGCTTCCTTCAAATCCTTGTCGCCTTGCTTCAATTTGCTTGTTTAGTGCTGCCTCTTGAAGTTTTAAGAATGTTGTGCAATCTTTCATTGCGTGCCTTGATACTCGCTTCCCATCGACGAACGCTGAGTGTATATGACAAGGTCCGTTGAGCATATCTTCTGGCGAGGGGTTGTATTCTCTGGATTCTCTTGCGGGGAATTTTTTATAGTCCTCTTTTCCGTAACTTCGATATCCTGAACTTCTTCGATCACTTCCTTGGTAGCTGTTGTCTTTGTATCCTGCGGCGACTTGGCTATGGGGGCCATAGTTGTCGTAATTTCTGGACCGTCTCCTTTGACTTCCATATCTATTTCTTCTATCGTCTTCTGGGGATCGCGTCCGTTTGTTGTTGCATGCGTCTTCTCCATCTGCAAATCTGTTTGCTGTGTCCATGAGGTCTGACACTATTTTTGGCTTGAATCTACCCATCTCTTCGACTAGGTCTCTTCGCCTTAATCCAATAATGAATGCATCTATTGCTCTTTCGTCTGAAACTTTGACTGCCGAATTCTTGATAAGGCTCCATCTTTGGATGTATGCCCGCAGTGTTTCGTCGCGTTGCTGCACGCACGCTTTAACTTCTTCTATTGATGCTGGCCGCTTGTATGTCGACCTGAAGTTGCCTGTGAATTGCTTTGTGAGGTCTTCCCAGTTTCCAATGGTTTCTTTCTCTAGTTTGCTCAACCATGACCTTGCTGCTCCGGTGAGGTGTAGTTGCAAACTTTGCATTGCTGTTTCTTTGGTTCCTCCTAATATTTGCACTGCTTGTAGATAATCTGATAACCATGATTGTGGTTCCTGTGACCCGTCGTACTTTTGCTGATCATGAGGTAATTTAAATCCCCTGGGAACTGGAGTGATGCGAACCCTGCGGGTAAAGCATGGTGCCCCCATCTCTTTCTCATCGTCTTCATAGTCGCGTCTTTCATTTGGGGATCGCGATCTTTGGGTTCCACCGTGATGTTTTGGTGATGGCGATCGAGATCGTTGCTTGCTGCTTCTGCGCCGAGGACTGTTGTGACGGCGAGGTGACCTTGCTTTGTGCACTTCCTTGTGGTGATATGCTTCTTCTCCTTTTGCTGATAGCTTGTGGCCCACCATGTTGAGTCCATTCAATGCTGCTCTATGCATATGCTCCCTAGGATCTCCTGGACTTGGTCGAGTTGTAAGTAGATATGCTTGCGCTGCTACTAGTGCTGCTTCAGGGGTTTTTGGTAGGATGTTCCCCTGCTCGTCGACCGATAGGAAGGACGAGTCGAGGTTTTTGGAAATACTTTGACTGTCGGAGTACTCGAGGTTGTCGTACCTTGAACCGTGTCGACGATTTTTCCTTGCGTTACTATATGATGCATCGCTTCGTGCTTTTCGAGCAGCTTCGCTAGCTGCCATGGCTGAATCTTATCTTTTTTGTATCTCTATTTTCTCCTTTGCTAGTTGCTTTGCCTGCTGCCTTAGGGTATAATGATACCCCAAAAGCATGTCTTTGCTGAAATTTGATGGTATTGGCGTGCCGTGTTCTACGGCTTCTCTTATTATCCTCCATTCGTTGACTGATAGTCGAATTTTTTCCCTGGCTGCGAGGGATTCTGCTGTTTGCCCTTCTGCTAGGTGATTTGCTCCTCTGTCAATATTTGCTGGGTTTAGCACTGGGTTGTTATTTTCATCGAATTCTTCTGAGTTGTCTCCCACAATGGCGAGCACCTGGCATTGTCTGCCGATATAACTATTGAAGCTTGAGAAGATCGAGTCACCATCTTCAGAAAGCTCTAACCCTGTTTTCCATGTGTCTGTTGATTTGTCTGAAATATCGTCGAGGCAGATCATGAGATCATCGAGTTGGACTTCTGTGTCGAGATTTTCCTTTGCTTCTTCTGTGACTTTTCCTTTTTGCACTTCTCCTGGGCTGACCGGCGAGTTTACTTCGCTGGAAGAGCCGTCGGAATACTCCATCATTGCTACTATTTCGGGTTCACTTGTCGTCGGATCTTGTTTCGTCGAATCTGAAAGGCGAGATGAGCCTAATGGCCCGATGAGGATGCTCAAACTTCCAATTGTCAATTCCATCTCTTGATTTTCGTCGACTTCTGCACTGCTGTTGGCTAAAAGTAAAAAAGCCGTCGAATTCATGATTCCAATGCCCAAGGTCCCCACGGTCGGCGCCAATTGACGAGGGTTAACTCGACAAATGTCCTAGATGAAGGACTTAGGATCGGGGAGATAGGGCGTCGGATGAACTCGAAGGTAAAGTTAGTCGAAATAGGTATGCGTCGAAAGTAAACTTGGGTGTTTAACCTGGCTTGCTTTCAATCTGGCCTACACCGTCCCCTCCTGGCCCCTATATATAGATGGCCAGGTCTCGAGGATCGGGTAGGATCCGATACAGATTACAATATCGACATACGGTAAGAACTCGTATTCGACTATCATTACAGTTGGGCCTAGCTATACGGGCCTTATGTGTACTCAACTAACGGGCTCTATTAACTATACCCTTGTCAATTAGTTTAGACCCTCAGGTCGCGTTCCCTGCCAGCACACCCCTTCATGTCGCATCGCATCGCAACCCACCGTCTCCGCCAACCTGATCTCATCTGCGTACTGGAAGATCCACTGTTCCAGGTTTGCGATTCCGGTGCTTGACCGTACGAGTCGCGGCACTCGGGGAGCGGCAGGGTAGCTCGAATCGCGTCGCCCGCGAGCTGGGAACCTCGGCATCATAGGAGTCCACGGGAAGACGTCGCGAGGCCATCGAAAACATCGCGCTGGGGGAGGTAGTCCAGCCGGAAGGGGATCGTGAGCCGCGTCGCTTGCGAGCTATGAAATCTCTGCCAGGCCACGGGAGGACGATGTCGGGCCGCCCCGCTGCACTTGATGGTTTTGCTCATGTCTGGTATCCGTCGTAGCCTCCGCTGTCGACGCCGTCCGGCGTCGTTCCCGACTCCTACGGTGATATGACAGGTGTGCTGACAGCACTGATCTTCTCAAGGAAGAGGATTAACTGGCAAGATTAGCGCGGCAAGGCATGACAGAAAGAACATTGTGGACGTGCCGCCGATGGATGATGTGAACATCGGCTGCGCGCTCATGTAACCTGGGCCGATTTCTGTCAGTTCACAAGTTACAGCTAGACTGACCGGCAGCATCAGGCCATCAGCTAGTCATTTTCTGAAGAAGAGGACTATATAGCAATGTACATAATCCAGTCCTCGATCTATTCAATCTCAGGTAAAATATGATTACACAAGTTATCAGTGTAGCTGGTGATTAGTTATTTCTTTGATCCTAATGGCTACCTGCCTGAAAGGCACCTTGCTTTTGATTCCAACAGCTCTACTATCTCTGTCATTTGATGATCACGTACGGTGATCCCCGATATACATTGCTGATATTTCTTGATCAGTGTAGGAGTTGACCTGTAGCGCTTAGTACACACTTATATTAAAATAAAAATTAACTCATTACAAACTATGACCACCCGTAGCAACGCACGAGTATATTTTTTTTTGCTATAATATTGCTACAGGTATAGTGGCGGTCACAAATACGCTTTCAATTCACCAAAATTACGTTTTCGTATGTCCGTCTTTATGTTTTCCTACATCCCACGGTCGCAGCGCTTTCAGATCGTTAGCGTGAGGAAAACAAACTCCAAGGTATCCGGTTTCAAACAAAAGAGCGATCCTTACAAAGTATCCTAACCAAACACGAGTTGTTTTCTTCTTTCCTTCTTTAAGTCTTTTTTATTTGTAAGAGCGATCAAATTGTCGTGCATTAATCGATCCCGAGCCTAGAATTAGAAGCAAAGACCAAAGTCGTGGACGGCGAACGCACTAGGCGGCGGTGTTCTGCTACAGCCGCCGCTGTAGAAGCAAAGACCAAAGTCGTGGACGACGAACGCACCAGGCGGCGATGCTCTGCTACAGCCGCCATTGTGGCCACCCTCCGAGTCCAACAATGATTAGCCTATGGCGGACTGTGGCGAGGTGGACGGCCGGTCATCGGTGATACGAGAGGTAAAGGACCGGCTATGGGAGTGCGCGGAATGGCGGAAGCAGGCCATCAGCAACCGTTCGAGCGGCGCAAACATGCTACCCGAGGCCACCGAGCCGCTCCTAGACATGGAAGGACAGGGGTAGGCATTGCCATGGATTTGCTCCAACGCGTTCTATAAATAATTCATTATTTAAAACGTCATTAGCAGGGGCGGAGCTAGAATTTTTTTGACCTGGTGCACTACAACAGGCTAGGTGCACACAAGGAAAAAAATAACCTTGTTGAGCTTGATTTTAGAATAAAATTGTCATCCCTGATGCATTTATATTGAGCTAACCTGGTGCACATGGCTATTTTTTTGACCTAATTAGTTAAAAATTTAATTTCTCCCTGTGTATGTGCACCATGCAAGGAGTATGTAGCTCCGCCCCGTCATTAGAGATGCAGGCCAAGCCGTGAGAGCAGGGCGAGCTCGTGGACACCAACCTTCCTGGCGTCCTTTCTTACTAGGTTGCGAGAATTTCAGTAAATTCAGTCAAAAATCAACAGGAAGGATAACACTATGGCACATGCACTCGCCCAGAGAGTTGTGTTGTTGGCGTTGTGCCTAGCTCAGTTCCGACCTGTGTGTCGCACCGCCGCACCGGACTAGGCTTGACAGCAACCAAGACCCTGTTGGCCGAGGATGCAAGGCTCGTATCTCTTGTGATTTCAAGAGGATAATCGAAGGGAGATTGATGCTTCCCTATCAGTTGCCTTTTAAGAACAACGATTTGTTTTCTGGTGTTGACCAGGGAAGTCTTCTGCATGCTCAAGTGATGAATTTCTGTGGTTTCAGATGAAATGATCAGATGAATGCAATCCATAGAAGGCGTTCTGTGTCGACCACACCGAGAGCTCGCGTATGCCCCACTACCGGGGCATCCTGGCATCTACGCGGCGTCCTGGGATGCGCCCTCGAGGACGAGTCCTTGCGTCCTCCCTCCGAGCTATGACACCAGCGACGACTGGAAGCATCCTGATGTTCATGCATATCTGCCTGCTTCTCCTGATGTTCATGCATACCTACCTGATTTTTGGCCGGATTGAAGTGTTGAGTCCTCTTGTTTTGTTTACTCTCCTCCTAGATGAAATCTGATGATGAGTTTTACAAGAGCATGCTTGATTATCGTACAGCATTCAAACCCTTCACTAGGTTTATACACATAAATAATTTCAGATTTAGTTAAAGTGCAGTCTGTAGCGATACACAATTCTGCAGCAGTTATACTGATGATAGTCAGTGAGTTTACAAATAACATGAAGATTACCTATATATGTTATAAACACTCAGTATTACTACGTAATAACTTAGATTTGATGTTATTGGGTAAATCCTCTAATGAACAGATAATAGTTCTGTGTAGCATATTATATTAATGGGATTTCTATTTTCGTGCCCTCGGGTCCTTAGTTGTACTCAGTTTTTCTCAGCTCCTTAGTTTTTTCTCAGTTTTGTCCAAGCCCTTGGCTGAAACCGTCACCAGTGTTGGAACGGCCGGTTGCCCGACGGTTCAACACCTTTGACCGTTAACTGCTGACTAGTGGGGCCACGTAGAGCCCGCAAAGACACGTCAGAGCATCCATCTTTGTTTGACCGTAAGCATCGCCGTATCCCTGACCAAAACACGGACGAGTGGGGCTTCGGTATATCGAATGACAAGTGGGGCCATGACGCTGATACAAGGGGCAATACACGGGTAGGATTAGATTTTTAAACGGAGCTCTACAGCGATGGCACGGAGGAGGTGGCCTGCGGGGTGCCGAGATGAGATCGACGTCCACAAAGAACTACATGAGGCGAGACCAGATGCATTAGATAGATATGACCTAGATGCGTTTAACCATGCAAAGAAGAGAAGAAATGGTCCAGAACATCGACGACGACCTCAACACTTTGACTGACGGTATCGGACACGAACGCGAGCAATGTAAAGAAAACTAGTGTCTCTCCTTTCTGGCGTGTATAGATGGGTGCTAGGGGAGTGTGGTGGCGAAGGGAAAGACCTCGCGGTGGTCTGTGGCGTCCAGCATAGCGGGGCGGCGTGGCCGTGCCCACAACGGCGTGCATGTTCGGCATTGGCATCAGCATGTACGTTCGTAATTGGCCTCAGCGGTATCTCTGGTGTGTCAGTGATCGAATGTGGGGACGGGATTGAGGGTGCATCCCGACGGTGACCTAGCAGTGGCGGCCAGCATGCATAGCCGTTCTGACCATGCCGATATCGGCATCGGCATTGTTTGGAGGCTGTGGTGCTCGAATCATGGTGGAAATTGCGATTCCCTATTATTTTTACATGCATAATATATAGAAAATAGCTAGATCTCTAAATCGATGCATATGAAGCTACATATATAGTCTTGGTCATAATCCCCTTATCTAAAGGGGATGGATGCATGGCTTCACGTCGTCGTCGCTTTCATCGTCAGTATCTTCATCGTCCATGTAGTAGTACTTCCTGCATAATGTTACGTCGAACACCTTCACTGTGAGCACATCATCGCCTTCATATTTGAAGTGTAGGATGTAGCCAAAATCCACACCGTGCGCGATGGCGAAATTCTCTCAGCCCTTGTCGAGGTACATCGGCCTTGTCCGTCAAATAGGACCTCCACGGTCCAAAGACGAGGACCGCAGTCAGCTGCTCGCAGATACACCTTTGCGGGCTCCTGGCCGTCAAGATAGTCCGCAAACTTTTGTGGGAGTGCCTGCAAAGAGATCGAGCGCCGATCGTTTGAAATTAAAGGCTTTTTGGAACATGCACATAATTAATCACATGCATCATATATGTGGGAACACGTACGTACCTTCTTGGCCAAAGGGTCTTCATAGATGACGATTAAGAACTCCTCTATGATCAATGGCAGTGTTGACGGTGGTGGTGGCAATGATGATGATCCACCACCCAGGCCGCCCCTTCCCCTTCCCCTTCCCCTTCCCCTTCCGATCGGCGTCCGAGACGTGGAAGCCATGACAATGGATCAAGTGTATGTGAATGAAGAAGAGAGGCAGAAACGAAGAAGAGAGAGGCAGAACCTATTGACATGAGGGATGGCCGTTGTGGAGGTTTATAAGGGCGAGATGACCGTTGTGGGGTTTACATAATAAATTAAGGAGGAGATGACCGTTGTGGGTGTTTATATCTCAACAAAAAAGTAATGCCTAAAAGAAATGGAAATTCGTGATAGTTTATTATTTTAAGGTGAAAAGTAATGCCTAAAGGAAATTCGTGATAGTTTATTATTTTACCATGAAAAGTAATGCCTAAAGGAAATTCGTGAAAAGTAATGCCTAAATGGAAATTCGTGATAGTTTATTATTTTACCGTGAAAAGTAATGCCTAAAGGAAATTCGTGATAGTTTATCATTTCACCGTGAAAAGTAATGCCTAAAGGAAATTCGTGATAGTTTATTATTTTACCATGAAAAGTAATGCCTAAATGGAAATTCGTGATAGTTTATCATTTTACCGTGAAAAGTAATGCCTACAAGAAGTGGAAATTCGTGATTACCAAACTTGTTGAATCCGGTGGCCAACTCGTTATTTAGCATACATAGAGGGGTAGTAGTTTGCCACCGACAGATAGAGAGAGGGTGCCACGATCCTGCCCGTTAGATCATAGGATCGATGGTAGGTGGGCACGATCCGTGTGACAACAACTCGACCAATCAGGCCAAGTTTGGGCTTCTGTGAGAAGGGAGAGGGTAAAACTGAGTAGTATCAAGGATACAAGGGCAAGTAAATAGTAAACATGCTAAGGAATTCAAATAAGAGATTTAGAAAAAGAAAAACACATGTTTTGTACAATGAAACCCAGGTTGGCCTACCTCAAAGTATTAGAAATTCAAATATACATGAGTGTAAAAATTATGGCCTCATTCAGACAAACTATGTTTTGGGTATAGATGTTTTGAGAAGGGGTTTGAGTGGAAAGCCATGAACCTTCATAGCTACTAGTGATTTCAGAAGTGGCCATTTGTGTGAAAACTTGATTTATATATGATTGTCTACGTGGCAGGTCGTGTAACAAGACTTCATGAGTAGGAGGAACAATGATTTTATTTTTTTGAATTTTTTTGCGCATGAAATGACTCAATTAGATAGCTTAATCCCATTTGTTGACTCTCTGTTGACCAGCCACTTGAGGGTAAAACCGAGTATATTGCACTAGCCAGTATTAGTACTCGAGGGGAAAACTGAGTACAGATATTTTTGCAGTGTAAGACTCGAGGGTAGAACTGAGTAGATGTAACGGTGCTGACGTGCAGTCCCACGGATGCGTGTCGCGGTGAGCAGCGGTTAGCCGCGCGGTGCGCGTGTTGAGACCAAACGTCAACTGCTGAGACGAACCGTCACTTTGCCAGTACAGAGCCCCTTGATACGTCTCAAACGTATCTATAATTTTTGATGCTCCATGCTTGTTTTTACACCATTTGCATATTGTTTCGTTACACTTAGTGGCACTTTTATGCATTTTCCGGAACTAACCTATTAACGAAGTGCCACAGTGCCAGTTCCCTGTTTTCTGCTGTTTTTTGTTTCAGAAGTGATACACAGGAAATATTCTCGGAATTGGACGAAACAAAAGCCAGAAGTCTTATTTTTCCCGGGAGCATCCAAACATCCGAAGAGAGGAAGGAGAGGGGCCAGAGGCCTCCCTCACAAGGGGCTGGCGCGGCCCAGGCCCTGGCCGCGCCACCCCTGTGTGAGGAAGCCCTGGCAGCCCTCTGACATCGCCCCTTCGCCTATAAGAAGCCTCGGGACGGAAAACCCTAGGGGATTCGGCAATTTTCCAGAAACAGTTCCGCAGCTCCGCCGCCGTCGCCGACGAATTTCGGGGGACAGAAGTCTCTGTTCCGGCACCCTGCCAGGACGGGGAAGTGCCCCCGGAGCCATCTCCATCGGTCTCCATCGCCGTCTCCGCCGTCTCCATCGACCTCACCGCCATCTCCATCAACCTTGCTGTCTCCTATGATGAGGAGGGAGTAGTTCATCCCTGGGGCTGAGGGCTCTACCGGTAGCTATGTGGTTCACCTCTCTCTCCCATGATGTGATCTTTATGTGATCGTGAGCTTTGTATCATGTTGAACAAGTACATGTTATTATTTAGATATTTTGTGTACTCTAGCAATGTTATTAAAGTAATCTATTCCTCCTGCCTTGGTGTAACGGTGACAGTGCGTGCATCTTGGTGGTACTTGGTTTAGGCTATGATTGTGATCTCTTGTGGATTATGAGAATAATTATTGCTATGATAGTTTGAGTGATTTATTCCTCCTTTCATGGTGTAAAGGTGTGAGTGTGTGCACCGTGTTAGTACTTGGTCTAAGTTGCAATGATTTCTATCTTGAATTGTGATCTGATTTGGATATCTCTATGAGTGGTGTTTGTCAAGTACTTGATAAACTTTAAGGGGTGCTTCTGTAGCCACTACACAATGATTAGTGTTATTCAATAGGAGAGTAATTTAGAGTACCTTAGCAAGAGAAGTTACTTGTTCATTCATGTTACATTGTTGGGAGTGTGTCCACTAGTGAAAGTATGATCCCTAGGCCTTGTTTCCAAGCTTTGCATATCGTTTACTTGCTGTTTTGTTACTTGTTTGCTCGCAGCGATTTTTATTCCAAGTTACATTTGCTACTTATAATCATCACTACTACTTGTATTTCACTATCTCTTCGCCGAACTAGTGCACCTATACATCTGACAAGTGTATTGGGTGTGTTGGGGACACAAGAGACTTTCTGTATCGTAATTGCAGGGTTGCTTGAGAGGGATAGCTTTGACCTCTAACCTCCCTGAGTTCGATAAACCTTGGGTGATCCACTTAAGGGAAACTTGCTGCTGTTCTACAAACCTCTGCACTTGGAGGCCAAACAAGTGTCTACAAGAATAGAAGTGCGTAGACATCAAGCTCTTTTCTGGCGCCGTTGCCGGGGAGGTAAGGTAAAATGTACTCGCATCCTCCTGTGTGAGTGCTCGGAGTTATTTCCTTTAGATTTTGCAATTACATCTTTTTGTTTCTTGTTTTTATTTTCACTAGTTAGGCTTAATGGAAAATAAAGAGTTCTTTAGTCTTTTTCCTGATTTTAGATTTGAAGAGAAAATTGAAAATCCTTTGGAGCTTATTTCGCATAGCCATGTTATTAGTACGAATGCTTTGAATACTGTTAATGCTAATGCTATAGAAAAGTTTAAGCTTGGGGAAGCTGGTTTTGTTGAGTATGATATTTTTAGTCCCCTAGCTTTAGTGGAGAAAGTTTGCTCTGATGATATTTTATCTCCCATATGTGATGTTTCTAATGATGCTTGTGCTCCTCATCCTTTTGAAATACCTATGAAGATTGTTGAACGTGTTAGGAATAACTGCTATTTAGGAGATGGAACTATCCATCCTGGTGATCATTTGCTTTTTATACATGAATTATGCGAGTTGTTCCAGTGTGCAGGTATTTCAATGAACCAAGTTAAGAAGAAGCTATTCTCTTTTTCGCTGAAAGGCAGAGCTGAGGAATGGTATAAAACATTGAAGGATGGCCGATCTATTGATTGGGAGGAAATTGAACCTCTCTTTTATTCTAAATTCTATCCTTCTAGTCAGGTTTATAAAGATAGAAATTACATTTATAATTTTCATCCGCATGAGGGAGAAAGCATTGCCCAAGCTTGGGGAAGATTGAAGTTACTAATGCATAAATGTCCTATTCATGATCTTCCCCGTAATATTGTTATTGATAATTTTTATGCACGGCTTACTCTTCCTGATAAGGATTATTTGGATGCTTCTTGCTTTGGATCATTCACTCATATGAAGGAAGATGCTAAGTGGAAACTTCTTGACCGTATACAAGAGAATGCTGAAGGATGGGAAAACGACAAAGGTAAAGGATCGGGTATGAATTATGAGTTTGATTGCATTGAGTCGTTCGCTGAAACTGCTACTTTTCAAGAGCTTAGTGCTAAATATGGTCTTGATCCTCAAATTATGGTTGATTGCTTTAAAGCCTTTGCTTCCCATATGAATGTTCCTAAAGGAAATGGGGACGTGTATCATGAACCTTTTAAGGACACTTGCATAGAAAGTGATATTGTTATTGATGATTGCAATAAACAAGCTCAAACTTCTAAAAGTCCTATTTCTTATAAGCATGTTAATTTTTGTGGAGTACATAGACCTTGTGAACAGAGTTACAACAAGGAAGATTATTGCATCACCCACGCAAATGAAGAAACCAGCATGTGGCTCAAGGATCTAGATGTGCTTGGCGAATGGGTTTGTGAGCTTTATCCTTTTCTTTGTGAATATTGTGGTGAAAAAGGTCACTTTAATTTTCAATGTCCAATTAATCGAACGAGTACCGCAGATTTGTATTGTGATGATAAGATTACTCTCAATCAGCATGATGAGCTTACTCTGTTTTTGAATTGTGAAGAGATATCTAGAAAGCTTGCTTTGATAGACATGAATGATGTTGATATTAATAGCACCCTTGTTGGTTGTCATCTCTATTGTGCTAAAGATTGCCTCGCAAATACTTACTTACAAGATCTTATTAAACATGATGTTTTGCCAAGCTATGACAGGACTAATAGATGTTTCGATATTATTAATAGAGAGGAGGAATCCTCCAAAGTTTCTTCTGTTGTTTCTGTCAGCAAACCAGATTATGTGGAGAAGATGCCTTTCCCTCCTAAAGAATATGTGGAGAAGATGTCCTTCAAGCCTCTTCCTCCTAAAGGAGGGAGTAAGAAGAAGAAGAAGAAGAAGAAGAAGAGAGGAGTAAAAGGCGAGAGGACACGGTATCTTCCCTTAAGCTTTATGATCCTGCTATAGATTATGATAATTCTGATTGGGATGATATTCCTATGCCTGTTACCTATGTTAGTGATCATGATTGGGAAAAGCACTCTACTTTTGATATTGAAAATCTTTTTGGTACCAATTCTAAGGTTAATAATTGTTGTACCATTAGTGCTATCCATGTTCCTTCTTATGATGATATGTTTGACGAGTATGCTTTGCGACATAGTAGTTCTCTAGCTTGTGATGATGGGTATAATATTTTCAGTTCACCTACTTTTGAGGAGAAAATTAGTTATGATTACAATATGCCTCCTGTTTTTGATGATTATGGTGATGAGAATAATTATTCTGTTGAATCTGCTCCTACTACTATTGTTCATGTGGGGAGTATTAATCCTTTTATGCATGTGGCTCATGATAGGGATGCTTTATGTGATAGTTACATTGTTAATTCTATTCATGATGCTACTGAAAGTTACTATGAGAGAGGGAAACATGGTTTGATGGATCTCAACAATATTGAGTTTCCCCTCTTTATATTGCAAATCTTGAAGTTGTACTTGTTTTGCCTTCCTATGCTTTTTGCTTTGCGCTTTTATGACTTGTCTCTTTACAAGACTATTTTTCATAGGAAGTGGTTTAGATTTAAATGTGTTCCATACTTGCTTTTTGATGCTCTCTATTGCTTTAAATTCCTATATGGCGCCTTTGCCTCAAGCTCTTATATGGCGCCCACATGAGCATCTTTGCAAATTACTGCGCCTAGCTCAAAGGCGTTAAAGAAAAGCACTCTTGGGAGATAACCCATTGTTTATTTTCAGTACTTTTTCTTTTATTTGAGTCTTGGAAGTTATTACTACTGTAATGACCGCTCCTTATCTTGTTTATTTCGTTGTTGTGCCAAGGGAAGCCTCTAATTTGAGTGAGGTAAGATTTGGGGATGTTGCTGTCCTGAAACAGTTTTCGGTGCTGCACCGTAAAAATTCGTATAAATTCTCTGTATATCTTTTGGACCTGCGATTTCTTGTGCATATGCCCCAGGTTATATCCAAACTTTCATTTGTTGAACACTTTTTGATTTGAGCAACAGAAAATCCCTCAAAAATTCGACCTTTGTCAGCTGTTCAGTTTTGACAGATTTCTGCCAATATTTGTTTTTGCCACTTTATCGCTTTCTTTTGAGTTCTTTTTGATCATAGAACTCTTGTGGAAGTTGCTACAGTAGTATATACTTTATATGTGGTGGTTTTGGGTTGAAACCTGAAGCTAAAAGAGGTTGAATATATTTTATGCTTACACTAATGTTGCTAATAGAATTATGTTTAGTTTTGTATGAAGGAAGTTTTCAAGTGTAGGGATTGGAGAATGATGAGATGAGATGAAGAATGGACAAAAGCTCAAGCTTGGGGATGCCCATGCATCACCCCAAGAAATATCCAAGAAGTACAAGCGTCAAAGCTTGGGGATGCCCCGAGGCACCCCTTCTTCATCGGCAAAAATCATGTCACCTTTCAAGACACTATATTTTTATTGCTTCATGCACTATGTGTTTTTCTTGGAGCGTCAGTTGTTTTAGTTTTCTTGTTTAGTTTGTTTGTTTGCTGCAATAAATGGTTAGATCACATCATGTTTCTTGGAGGAGATGAACTCGCTTTTCATTTGCCAAGAACACTCTAGTTTTCACTCTTATCGTTCAACGAGTGTTCTCTTTTTCTGCTACTGCGTTTAGCTTTCGATTTTCGCCTTGATTTGCATTCAGATCTTGTTATATCTTTTCATCAAGGTGTATTTTTGCCTCTGGTATTTATTGGTTTTCATCAAAAGAGGTGTTTATAAAAATTTCAAATGGTGTTGGAAAAGAGAAAAAGCTTTGTGCAAAATAGTGGTACAAGAAGGAGCTTGTGTAGACTGCGGCTTAGGCTTTTTCATGTCATGCTTGATGTCTTTTTGATAGTATGCTTAGTAGTTTTTCTGTAGCATGACTTGTCTCAAATAACTGAGATTGCTTAATGAGCCTTTGAAAAAATCATGCGTTGTTTTTATTGTATGGAAGCATTATTTTGGTTTTCTCCTTGATGCTTTATTTGGGTTGACTTGGCGCATGCTCACACATGTTAGACTCTTCCAAAGTCGCCATTAGCCTTCATGATCATTTAGTTTTTTACTTTTGATTCCATCGTATGCTTCTTTTAATGTCGCTTTGTCGCTTTGCATGATTATGGCCATTATTGCTCTCTTAGTTGGTTGCTCCCAGTCTTTTGCTAGCCCTCACCTTGTACTGAGTATGAGCTCTACTCGTGCATCCAACTCCTAAAGCCAAAGTTTTCCAAAGTGTCCACCATACATACCTACTAGCAATTTGCTATTCCAAGTAAATTTGACTTGCTTTTATATTCTCTTCAAATTAAACTCTTACCAGTGTTATGCGAAATTCGGTCAGTAAAGCTCTCACGAACCGGAAGGCACACTTTACTTTTTCCTGTTCTAAAAATTTGACATTGTGGTCTTTTATGCTGAGTTGTTATGCTTGCAAGTTGCAAGTTGGATTCTAGCCCAACCATGCCGTCATGGGGCAAGCTTTCAACATTGCACTTCCTATTTGAGTTGATATCGTGATCTTTTGTTTATGGATGCCCGCTGTGTGAAATGAATTGGGAATCTTGTGAGGATCATGGAGTTTTTATATGTGTTAGAGAAACGCCGGGCCGCCAATCTAAGCCATGCATAATTCATGGTGGAAATTTGCAGCATACCCATGGTGAACATTCGACGACGCATCTCACAATAAAAAGCTAAACAATATAGCAAATAAAAGAGATGTCGAGGTGTTCATTGTCTGCTTGTCCTGTCATTTTGGTGTGGGCTTGTTCCATGTCATCGGGCACGGAGGTACCCCATTGGCGGTTCTCAATGATATGCATATACTTACAATGACAAGAGCCTTGCTTGGGACTCTAAGTAAACTAGCATGGTTTGGGTACTCGTATTCACGGGACACGAGGTTTTCAACTTATGATTTGTCAAGCATATTCATCATAATTGTTCTCGCATTAACTTTAACCATTCAAGATGCTTATGATGGGGGCAATGAGAGCTCAAAGCCGGTAAGTACCATAATTTTTGAAGGTTATAAAACTTGCAATCACTGCTTCCCTCTGCGAAGGGCCTTTCTTTTACTTTTATGTTGAGTCACCACCTTCTATCTTTATGCACCATTAAGAGAGCATAGTTGTCATTCTTAGTGTGATATGCATTGTCCCAAAGTTCATTGATTGATTCATATTGTTGGTTTCACTTGTTCTTAAATTATTTGTATCTAGTCGGCCTCTTAAACTTGAAGGTGTCCTATGCATTTATGTTTTGCTCTCTTTGAAGGACAAGCTGAAAACCATTTGTATGTTTTTTCCTTATGATTTGAACACACGTTTGACTTTCATTGTTTCATTTTCATGATCTTTTGTTTGTGTTCATTTGCATGTTTACAACATGGTTGCTAAGTTCTTATTGTCAAGATTATATCTTTCATGCCCATGTTTTAAGTTCTTATGATCCCAGCTCACAATGCTTACATATTTGATCAAGATTGTGTAGGTGCATGTCACCTCAAAAATTATTCTTTTGTTATCACTTACCTACTCGAGGACGAGCAGGAGTTAAGCTTGGGGATGCTTGATACGTCTCAAACGTATCTATAATTTTTGATGCTCCATGCTTGTTTTTACACCATTTGCATATTGTTTCGTTACACTTAGTGGCACTTTTATGCATTTTCCGGAACTAACCTATTAACGAAGTGCCACAGTGCCAGTTCCCTGTTTTCTGCTGTTTTTGGTTTCAGAAGTGATACACAGGAAATATTCTCGGAATTGGACGAAACAAAAGCCAGAAGTCTTATTTTTCCCGGGAGCATCCAAACATCCGAAGAGAGGAAGGAGAGGGGCCAGAGGCCTCCCTCACAAGGGGCTGGCGCGGCCCAGGCCCTGGCCGCGCCACCCCTGTGTGAGGAAGCCCTGGCAGCCCTCTGACATCGCCCCTTCGCCTATAAGAAGCCTCGGGACGGAAAACCCTAGGGGATTCGGCAATTTTCCAGAAACAGTTCCGCAGCTCCGCCGCCGTCGCCGACGAATTTCGGGGGACAGAAGTCTCTGTTCCGGCACCCTGCCGGGACGGGGAAGTGCCCCCGGAGCCATCTCCATCGGTCTCCATCGCCGTCTCCGCCGTCTCCATCGACCTCACCGCCATCTCCATCAACCTTGCTGTCTCCTATGATGAGGAGGGAGTAGTTCATCCCCGGGGCTGAGGACTCTACCGGTAGCTATGTGGTTCACCTCTCTCTCCCATGATGTGATCTTTATGTGATCGTGAGCTTTGTATCATGTTGAACAAGTACATGTTATTATTCAGATTTTTTGTGTACTCTAGCAATGTTATTAAAGTAATCTATTCCTCCTGCCTTGGTGTAACGGTGACAGTGCGTGCATCTTGGTGGTACTTGGTTTAGGCTATGATTGTGATCTCTTGTGGATTATGAGAATAATTATTGCTATGATAGTTTGAGTGATTTATTCCTCCTTTCATGGTGTAAAGGTGTGAGTGTGTGCACCGTGTTAGTACTTGGTCTAAGTTGCAATGATTTCTATCTTGAATTGTGATCTGATTTGGATATCTCTATGAGTGGTGTTTGTCAAGTACTTGATGAACTTTAAGGGGTGCTTCTGTAGCCACTACACAGTGATTAGTGTTATTCAATAGGAGAGTAATTTAGAGTACCTTAGCAAGAGAAGTTACTTGTTCATTCATGTTACATTGTTGGGAGTGTGTCCACTAGTGAAAGTATGATCCCTAGGCCTTGTTTCCAAGCTTTGCATATCGTTTACTTGCTGTTTTGTTACTTGTTTGCTCGCAGCGATTTTTATTCCAAGTTACATTTGCTACTTATAATCATCACTACTACTTGTATTTCACTATCTCTTCGCCGAACTAGTGCACCTATACATCTGACAAGTGTATTGGGTGTGTTGGGGACACAAGAGACTTTCTGTATCGTAATTGCAGGGTTGCTTGAGAGGGATAGCTTTGACCTCTAACCTCCCTGAGTTCGATAAACCTTGGGTGATCCACTTAAGGGAAACTTGCTGCTGTTCTACAAACCTCTGCACTTGGAGGCCAAACAAGTGTCTACAAGAATAGAAGTGCGTAGACATCACCCCTCCCTCCCTCCCTCTGCACACAGTCATTATAACTCACGCACGCAACCACGCCTCTCACGTCCCATCACCTTCTCCAAAAAACCCCAGCCGCCCTACGCACGCTTCCCTGCCGGCGATGGAGAAGAAGAATGCGCCGGCGGCCGTCGCCCCCGAGCCCGTCGCCTCCGAGCCCGTCGCATCCGAGCCCGTCACATCCGAGGCCGTCGCCGCCGAGCCCGTCGCCTCCGAGGGCGGCGCATCCAGGCGCGGCGCCTCCGTGAACTGGGCCTCTCTCAGGGCTGACGGACCACTTCACAAGATCGGCGCCTGCTTACTGGCGAACGAGGAGTACGTGGACACCTACTCTGCTTTGAGGCAAGTTTGTACTAATTGGTGATCATATTTACCTGAGCCCGACGTGCACCTGCACGAATGGATCATGGTAGAGCACGCCCTGCCACGCGCCGCTGAGTTCTCCTTCCTCCACCTCCGCACATCCCGCTACGTCACCATCGATCCAACGGAAGTTCATGCATGGTTCAAATTCCTCCATATCTATAGAGTTAATCCTTTTATTTTCTATCGTAAACATCTTAGTGCTGAATGTTATCTTCATCAATATATTTTAGATACTACTTCGTCAGCTTTTGCCATGGCATCATCGTGCTTGCCCAGAAGAACCAGCCGCACAAGATACGGCTTCTGAACCCACTCACAAAGACATCGAACACTATATTTGAGGCGCAGATGCCATCTTTTATTCTGGAGTCAGTCACTGTAATGAAGTCCCCGACTATGCTCTTCGTTTCCACATATTACCCGACGGAAATTGCTTGGGTCGATGAGAGCACTCCAACTAAGGGTATAGATGAAGATTGGGGAGAAGGAAGATTTACGATCGAGCACCATTCTATGCGTTGCATTACCATGTTCAATGGTGAATTCTATGCACTAGCTCTACCTTGTCATTACCACAATTTGGAGTTTGGAACATTAGTGTGCACCAACAATGTCCAGTTGGAGCAGGACGCGAGCAATGTCAACATGGAGACACTTTTTTCATTTCCAGAACTTGGAAATGACAAGTTCTACCTTGTGAAGTCGGATGGTGATCTGCTGCTTGTGTTGTTGGGCGGTCGTTTGGATGAAGGTCAAACATTGGTGTACCATGTGGACACTGAGAGCCGCTCTCTTCATGCCGTCAATAACACTGGCAGTCGTGCCTTCTTCATCCATCATGTCCGGTGTATCTCCGTCGACACCAGAGTGCACCCGACACTTCGACCTGGCTGCATCTACTACGCGGATTTGGGTTATATCAGAGAGTACTTTGATGATATGAACGCCTGGGATGAGTGGCCACGACGTGTGGATAGATTAGGAAGGTACGGTCTGAAAGATGAACAAAGGCCATACCGTTTGGAGGATGTATTGGTTGCACACTGCAGACGGAAGGAGTTCAATGAATATTTCTTTCAGACCAGAATAGGGAGCGACGAAGATATATATATGATGAATGAAGAACAGATTCATTCATCCTGGGGTATCCTAATCTTCATGTTGGGCATACATTGCGTCTTGTATTATTTTCAGCTTAGTTTGTCGTGAACATTAACATCGTTATTGGCTGCTTTTGGCTGCTGTATGCAGTTTATGTATTATACTTAGTTTTCTAGATTTATTATGCTGCTGTGAATTTATCCTATACTAGCTTCTAGATTTGCTACTAGATTTGTTACCATATTGGGCAAAAAACGAGGGCCAAAAGGGAACAATCATTGAAGAAAGACAGAAATAGAAGCTTCTCTAGATTTGATACTAATTTGGTGAAAAGAGAGAGAACTGTTACAGAGAGAGAGAGGGGAAAAAGGCGCTCTGAAAAGACGCTCTGAAAAGGCAATGCCAATTTGGCCCGAGAGAGACAGAACCGAGCTCTCACGTACAACCAAATGCGGTCTCGTCCTGTCCCACGCGGTCCCTTTCTACCAGCCCCACGCGACGCAGCCCCACACGACGTGGCCCCACACATCAGCACGGAAACAGTCAACTAAACGGGAATCCTCCGTCCGAGCTCCTTCTGAGGGTTTCAGACAACGGCTTGGGGAAAACTGAGGAAAAACTAACGAGCTGAGGAAAACTGAGTACAACTAACGACCTGAGGGCACGAAAATAGAAATCCCTATATTAATTAAAGTGAGGAACTTCATTTCCCTAAATGGTGTCCCCATGAAAAATCATGCAAGCTCGACGAGTTCACCCCGGTGACGATAGTAGCTCATATATAGACTTTGTTTTGTGTAACTTCAAGAGATGAAATTATTAGCCGCGTATTTGCTCTAAATTTATTAGACCGTAGCAAGGCACGGGCAATTGTGCTAGTAAAATATAAAGTATTTTTTAACGGGACTTTTTCACGTATGCTTATACTATATATATCTTTCTATATATTTAACACCATAATTTTTAAAGACATAAAAGTGTGAAGTTTTGAAATTTTCAAAAATCTAGAACTACAGAGATCACTGGTGCTCATGTTTCAAATGAACTTTCCATAAAAAATAGTGATACAATGTCCTTCCATGTCCTTGCCTTGTAAGCCTTGGATCAGTAGTAGTGGCATTGTTGGCTTGTTCTTTTTTTAAACAAGGTAAAAGACTGCCATTTTCATTAAATAAGAAGTGAGTTGGCCGGTTAAATTGAAAAACCAGCCGAAAAAAGATACAAACATCCTCGCCAATCCTTATGGAACATGACCGTCACTGGGGCACAAAGGGCCACCTTGGCTACCAAACGCACACCACACACAAACCGTAAAAGAGTTGTTGGTGAGGTTGCTCACCCGCGTCGTCGTCATCCCTTTTCCAAGAGCCAGCAACTCGGACTTCAGCAAAGAAACAACCACCAAGGAAGAATAATCGAAGTGGCCTCGTGAAGCCTATACCAAACAAGTGACTGATGACCCACAAGTATAGGGGGTGTATCGTAGTACTTTCGATAAATAAGAGTGTCGAACCCAACGAGGAGCAGAAGGTGTTAATGAGCAGTTTTGATCAAGGAATCACTGTAAATACTAGCAAACAGGTTTTCAGGAGTATTTGATAATACGAGTAAATAAAGTGCGAGTAAATAAAAGACAGCAGTAACAATTGCAGCAAGTGGCCCAATCCTTTATTCAGCAAAGGACAAGCCGGTTGTGTTCTTATAATAACCAAACGTTCTCGAGGACACACGGGAGGTTTCTGTCAAGAGCTTTCGCTTCATAGAGCCAATAGTATTTATTGGTTTGGTAAGTGTTATGGGGGTGAACCTGTGCTAGCGCACTACCCTTACTAGGATAAATACACACTTGTGATTATACCCCTTGCAAGCATCCGCAAATACAAGTAAGTAATTAAGATAAATCTGACCACAGCCTTAAAATCTAGGATCCTACGCTCCCTGGTGCAATGGTTTCCCAACGGAGGTTTAGGTTTCTGTCACTCCAGCAACCCCACAATCGGTGACCAAATACACAATGCATCTCACTAGGCCCATAAATGGTGAAGTATCATGTAGTCGACGTTCACATGACACCACTAGTGAAATAGCACCACAACAATATCAAACCATTAAATATTTCTCAACAATAATTCACTACTAACATCTTGACTTCTCCCATGTCCTCAAGAACTAAACGAACTACTCACAAGACATCATATGGATCATGATCAGAGGTGAAATAATGGTAAATAACAATCTGGACATAAACCTTAATTCAACGGTTCCACTCAATAGCATCAACTACAAGAGTAATCAACACCGGGAAAGTTTCCCCTATGAATATAACAAGATCCAACTCAAGATGTTACAGCGGGATGGCGAGGTGATGGTGGAGATGAAGGTGCTGGTGATGTAGATGATGATGATGATGATCCCGATGAAGTCCGGTGCGATGATGATGACGATGGCGACGATCTCCCCTCTCCGGGAAGGAATTTCCCCGGCAGATTTCTCTCTACCGGAGAGCTTTCTCTCTCTGGTGTTCTCCGCCCCGCAGAGGCGGCTGTGTCTAACTCTGAACCCCCCCTGACTTAGGTTTTCGGGGACGATGATGTACGCGAAGGGGCGAGACCAGAGGTGGGCCAGGGACCCCTCACACAGGGCTGGCGCGGCCAGGGGGCTGGCCGCGCCGCCCTAGCGTGTGGGCCACCCCTGGCCCCTCTAGACTCCTCCTTCTGGCTCTGTGAGTCTTCTGGGAAATTATAATTTCTGGGTATTTTTCTGGAATTTTCCTGATCTTCAAAATATGGTCTCCTGATGGTCCTTTTTCCAGCAGAATCCTGACTCCGGCAGCAGCTCCTTCGATGATCATCAAACATGTGAAAACAAAGGAAATAACATAAGTATCATATCTAAATATGAAATATATCAATGAATAACAGTAAATTATGATACAAAATAGTGATGCAAATTGGACGTATCAACCCCCCCCCCCAAGCTTAGACCTCGCTTGTCCCCAAGCGAAAACTAAACTCGGTAAACATGACCACAGGTTTATGGAGTGAAGTGTCGATAATCAAAATACGAACAAGAAGCATCACATTCACTAAGGCACAAATTATAATAGACAGCAACTTCCCTTTATAAGATGTAAGCTTGCAATAGGTAAAAGGGAATCACATGTAAAGATGCACAAGGTAAATTATAATTGGCAATGGCAAACCTTAGTTCTTGGTCAAGGAATGGAGAACAAACTATTCTCTCTTTTAGACGGAGCCTTTTAAAACGGAGCTAATATAGCAAAGACTATATGCTCAACAAAGTAAACTTTTGCATTCAAAGAAAGCTTTCAAAGATGTATTCCTTCAGACAAAAGCGTTATACAAAACAAGGAAGATAATAAACATGATTAAACGGATCAACATATGGATGAGTGAAACATAACAACTCAAATGCTTGCTTTAGACAGAGGGAAATAGGTTGACTCAACATAAAAGTAAAAGATAGGCCCTTCACAGAGGGAAGCAGGGATTAAACATGTGCTAGAGCTTTTCATTTGTAAAACAGAGGTAAAAATTGTTTTGAGAGGTGGTTTCTTTTGTCAACGACTAGCAACGGAGTTCTTGATATCTTCCATACTAAACAAGTGAGAGCGGTTCCGAGATGTTTAATTAGTTGGCACTTTGGTGCTCTTTTATAGCTTTGCACTCCTCCCCACCTTTTTCCTTTCTCAAACCATGGCTAACCGATTCCATCGGGTGCCGACCAATTTTCACATTCCAATGGAGGAGTGCCTTTTTTCTTTCTTTTGAGATTATAATGGTCTGACCAGCTCCCTTGCAAAATTAATGACGAGTAGATGAAGCTGCCTAGTCGAGGGGTACTTAATTTAGTATGGAAGATAACAAACCCATCCACTACGTCCTCATGAGCTAAAAACAGTGGCACAAAATGAGAAGTGTTTGAAAGTTTTCGAAAGGTAGCACATGAAAATTTACTTGGAATGGCTTAAAATACCATGCATAGGAATTTATAGTGGACTCTTTGGAAGTGACTTGGCTTTTGGGAATTGGATGCACGAGAAGTATTTCCTCTCAGTACAGGTTTTTGGCTAGCAAGGCTGAGTAGCAAGCACAAGAGTTGCATGAAACAAGCAAACATATATATAATAAGAGCAATCATGCAAACTCCCTTGAAGGTACAACGATCTTAACTTTAAGAATAACAATGCTTATAAGCCAAACATAAGGAAAACTGAAGTGATGTAACTACAAGCACTTCTTCAATCTTTTCTACTCAAACCTCAAGGTAAAGTTGCTACTGACCAAGCTAGGTTTGCCAAAACCAACTAAATCTACTCATACTCCCAATGTAATACCAATACCAATCAACAAGACTAGTCACATAAGAGAGATTGCAGACTAACATAAAGTGTGCAAAAAGTAAACGATAAAACTTCTCATTAATATTTCATTACCGCAACTCTCACCAAGGGATACAAAGATAACTAACTAAGGAGGATACTTCCAACTGCAAACTATTCTATATGATAACTTCTCTATTCATGATAAGACTCTACTTGAAAAGTAAATGAACAAAAGGCAATGATGTGATACCGCGGCACTCCCCCAAGCTTGGAACAAGCCAAGGGGATGCCTATACCGATGACGAATTACTCCTTTGGTGGTGGCGGTGGATAATCTCGAATAAGCTTCTCAATCAAGTCCTTCAGATCATCAATCTTGTACTCAAGGTTACGAATCATCTCAGAATTGTGCTCAATACGGTTCATGAACCTGTCAGCAAGAGAATCCCAGCTCTTGGAATTATTTCCCCATCCTTCTTCACTCTTGGAGCTTCCTGTCCCTGCATTGTTAGAATGATCTATATCCCAGCCAGAGGGTAATCGTGATTTGGGCACCTTTTGGAACTGATGTTCATGAATTAGAGTATGGAAGGGATTTTGGCTTGGCGGAGATGTCCGTGGAGCTAAGATGTAATGTGGCACACCTCCTCCGGTCCTTATGCGAGCGCTCTTCTTGAACTTGTCATGATCTGTCACCACCCCTATGCTGGCAATCATGGTGCTTGGCCTTGGACCTTGATCTTCCTCCTCATCTTCGCTTTCAACCTCTTCTTTCAGCCGGAAGTCTTTGATGCCATCTTCCGGAGGTGTCTTCTCCTTGTCCCCGCTCGAAGAGGCCATGACTTCCCAAAGCTTAAGATCAACTCCTGACAGAAACAGCTCAAAACAAAACACGACGAGAAAACGATATACAGACCTCGGGAACTCTGGGGGGTTAAATAGGTGAAAATTATACATCGAAACGAAGTCACAGGAGGAAACCGGGACGGAAAAGAGTTCCGAGGCGTTCTCACACGGGGGTGGCGCGGCCAGGGGTGGGCCCGCGCCACCCGTGTGTGAGATGCACACGGACTTCTTTTTCTCCCCGTTTTCGTCTCGTGATTTTTCATATTTATTAAAAGCAGCAAAAATATTAAAAGGAGAACTTTTCGCGAAACTTTTCTGACTAGAACTGTTACCTATTCGAAAACGAACTCTGCAGGTTCCTGCAGTTTGTCTTGGATGTAATCTTCCGGAGAAACTGTTTCAATAACATCAACATCTTCATTATAAGAATCTCCAGAAATATAATGTTTGAGTCTTTGCCCATTCACCACTTGTGTAGAATCATCTTTCAATGAAGCAATCTTAATAGCACCTGAGCGGTACACTTCCACAATAACATATGGTCCTTCCCATTTAGAAAGTAATTTACCTGCAAAAAATCTGAGACGAGACCTATACAATAGAACTTTCTCACCAACATGAAATTCTCTCTTAAGAATTCTCTTATCATGCCATTGCTTGACTTTCTCTTTGAAAAGTCTGGCATTCTCATATGCTTCGTTTCTCCACTCATCTAGAGAACTCAAATCTAACAACCTCTTCTTACCGGCTAGTTTAAAATCTCTATTAAGCTCTCTCACTGCCCAAAAAGCTTTGTGTTCTAATTCTAAGGGCAAGTGACACGCTTTTCCGTAAACCATCTTATAAGGAGACATACCCATAGAGCCAATAGTATTTATTGGTTTGGTAAGTGTTATGGGGGTGAACCTGTGCTAGCGCACTACCCTTACTAGGATAAATACACACTTGTGATTATACCCCTTGCAAGCATCCGCAAATACAAGTAAGTAATTAAGATAAATCTAACCACAGCCTTAAAATCTAGGATCCTACGCTCCCTGGTGCAATGGTTTCCCAACGGAGGTTTAGGTTTCTGTCACTCCAGCAACCCCACAATCGGTGACCAAATACACAATGCATCTCACTAGGCCCATAAATGGTGAAGTATCATGTAGTCGACGTTCACATGACACCACTAGTGAAATAGCACCACAACAATATCAAACCATTAAATATTTCTCAACAATAATTCACTACTAACATCTTGACTTCTCCCATGTCCTCAAGAACTAAACGAACTACTCACAAGACATCATATGCATCATGATCATAGGTGAAATAATGGCAAATAACAATCTGGACATAAACCTTAATTCAACGGTTCCACTCAATAGCATCAACTACAAGAGTAATCAACATCGGGAAAGTTTCCCCTATGAATATAACAAGATCCAACTCAAGATGTTACAGCGGGATGGCGAGGTGATGGTGGAGATGAAGGTGCTGGTGATGGAGATGATGATGATGATGATCCCGATGAAGTCCGGTGCGATGATGATGACGATGGCGACGATCTCCCCTTTCCGGGAAGGAATTTCCCCGGCAGATTTCTCTCTACCGGAGAGCTTTCTCTCTCTGGTGTTCTCCGCCCCGCAGAGGCGGCTGTGTCTAACTCTGAACCCCCCTGACTTAGGTTTTCGGGGACGATGATGTACGCGAAGGGGCGAGACCAGAGGTGGGCCAGGGACCCCTCACACAGGGCTGGCGCGGCCAGGGGGCTGGCCGCGCCGCCCTAGCGTGTGGGCCACCCTGGCCCCTCTAGACTCCTCCTTCTGGCTCCGTGAGTCTTCTGGGAAATTATAATTTCTGGGTATTTTTCTGGAATTTTCCTGATCTTCAAAATATGGTCTCCTGATGGTCCTTTTTCCAGCAGAATCCTGACTCCGGCAGCAGCTCCTCCGATGATCATCAAACATGTGAAAACAAAGGAAATAACATAAGTATCATATCTAAATATGAAATATATCAATGAATAACAGTAAATTATGATACAAAATAGTGATGCAAATTGGACGTATCAGTGACCCTTTGCACTGAAGACTTATAGCTTCAATTTCGAAGATGAGGTCAGGAGAGGAGATGGATAGAACTCGTGATGAAGGTCTTCTAGATCAGATCACCACAATGCATGTCATCGTCGTCGGCTAAATTCATTGAAACTTGGCGAGTTTTGACAAATTAAAATGAAACATGATAAACATAAACTAAAATTTAAATCCCAGGTGCTGAGACGGCGGTATAAGCATGTGTAGTCCCATCATTGTTCTCTCCTTGGCTCGCCGGCTTGTCCTTGGGCAGGCAGCTGCTGCCGTGGCCATCGTCGTCGTGCCGCTTCTTTGGGCCAGCCCCGTCGATGTTGCTATCGTCGAGGCGATGACGATGTCCAGGCGGCGGGCGCGCTCCGCGTCCTCCATCTTCGCTTTGGCCTTGGAGCGGATAAAGTAAACTCAAACAACTCTAGCGAGACATCGTTGAAGGAGGCACGCTTAGCCATCCTCTAGCCCGAAACTCCTCCGGATCGTTGGGCACTTCGGCTTCGTCTTCTTTCGCGACGGGGCCGGCGCATCGTGCTCCTTCTTCACCCGAGACGTGTCGGACGCGCCGGACTGCTTCTTTGGCCCAATGAGGTGGAGACTGCCACGCGGCTACGATGGCTCCTGCGGCTCGTGGATGACGATGCCACCACCGCCGGAGCGCAGAGTCCTTGGCATGAACGATGAAGACCTCGGCAAGGAGGACGACAAGGAGTCCATTCTCTATGACACCCACCGACACGATGGCGGTGGGTAGGTCAATCGCCGCTGGTCCCAACTGTGGTGTGATCGAGGATTAAGTTTTTCCAGTGGATGTTGTTTCCGGGATCCCAAGTCGGATCCTCAAGCTGCTCTAGCGTCAGCTCGCCGTAGTAATGCTGGTAGATGGCCACCACCCGTGCGACGCCATGCGGCTCGTCGGGCGGGATTGGGTCCCGCCGGTGCTGCGACTCCATGTGCCGGGACATCGGAAGTCCGGCAGCGCCATGTACCGGGCCTCGTATAGGGGCGCGCCTCCCACTCTTTGTACATGCAGCTGAAGCCGTTGGCCGCCGCTGGATCACCATCTAACCGCTCAGCCATGTCGTTGAGCTTGCTTGGTAATTGGTGGGCGGAGATGCGACTGAATAATGGTGAGGTCAGGGGTGTAAAGTGGTAATGGCGAGGAGGGGTAGATATGGTAATGGCAAGGAGGAGTAGATAAAGGCTTGCCACGGCTCGAGAAGGGGCCCCATGGCGTGCAATAATGATGACGTGTGCCCCTTGATTTGATGCTTCGGTTCTCCCTTGCAAAACTTGTGGGCACGAATCATCCTACACGTCTAGCCAGCCCCCTCCCCCTCCCTGGTGGGTAGATTCGACCTGAGGACGCCGGATGAGAAAATAGATTGCGCCGATCAAATAACAATTATTGGGGGAGGGCAGCAGAATTACACTTCTTGTGTCCAAATTGGCCGTTCGGGGGCTATATGGGGCAGCCAAAGATGCTGCTAGAGCATCTCTAGCAGTCCCCGTAAAACAGCCCAAACCCTAAATTTTCTGGCGACTTTACATTTTTGCTCGGTTTTGGCCACATAATAGAGCCCGTATTCATTTCCCGGCCCGTAATATATTTGTTGCAGCCCACAAACGCTTGCCCGTGGCCGCTATACGTACAGTTTGGGAGGGGGAGGTTGCAGGTCAAACCCTATCCCCCATCGTGTGCACTCCTCCTCCCTCCCACAGCCACTCCACCTCGACCTCTACTCCGGCGAGAAATTAACGCGCCTCAACCTCCTCTGTTGCTACGATGTGGCTGACACGTGGTAGCGGCGGTGTGGGCGGTGGCCGGAGCAGAAGCTTGATACGTCGTAAATGTATCTATAATTTTTGATGCTCCATGCTTGTTTTACACCAATTGCTTTGTGTTTTGTTTACACTTCGTGGCATTTTTATGCATTTTCTAGAACTAACCTATTAACGAGATGCCACAGTGCTAGTTCCTGTTTTGTGCTATTTTTGTATTTCAGAAAAGTTACACCAGAAATATTCTCAAAATTGGACGAAATAAAAGCCGAAGTTCCTATTTACCTGAAAGGAAAACGGAGTCCAGAGAAGAGACGGAGCTGGACCAGGAGGCGCCGCACCATAGGGCGGCACGGGCCATCCCCTGGCCGCGCCACCAGGTGGTGTGGGCCCCTGGTCCACCCTCTGACATCACCCTTTCGCCTATAAAATCCCTCCAACGCGAAAACCCTAAATCAATAGGTGTCCATCCACGAAAAGTTCTACAGCGCCGCCGCCATCGAAGACCAATTTTGGGGGACAGAAGTCTCTGTTCCGGCACCCTGCCGGGACAGGGAATTACCCCCAGAGCCGTCTCCATCGACTCCACCGACATCTCCATCACCGTTGTTGTCTCCCATGATGAGGAGGGAGTAGTTCTCCCCCGCGGCTAAGGGCTCTACCGGTAGCTATGTGGTTCATCTCTATCTCCCATGGTGTGATCTTTATGTGATCATGAGCTTTGTATCTAGTTGAATTAGTAGATGTTACTCTTCATCTATTATGCTACTCAAGTGGTTTTATTTTTGTAATCATTGGAGACACATTGTCCCATGATGTGAAGGTGATAGTGTGCACATTATGTGTGTCTCTTAGGCTAAATTTTACAGTTATACTTATCATGAGTTATGATTTATGTTGGATGTCTCTATGAATTGTTGGTGTTTGTCTGGAACCATGTAGTACGCTCAAGGTGATAGTGTGGGGCAATCTAGTTTGGGGAAAGTGAACTTTAAGGAGTGCTTTGTAGCCCTACACATGATTAGTGTTCGTTATCCAACCAAAGAGTAGTTCAGTGTAGCACAGTGAAGAAAGATATGTGTGTGTTTAATTATGTTATCTTTGTTGAGAGTGTCCACTAGTGAAAGTATGATCCCTATGCCTTGTTTCTAAGCATTGAAACACCATTTACAACCCATTCTGTTACATGTTTGCTTGCAGCGATTTTTATTTTAGATTGCAATTATCACTTATAATCATCCATATTACTTGTATTTCACTATCTCTTCGCCAAACTAGTGCACCTATACATCTGACAAGTGTATTGGGTGTGTTGGGGACACAAGAGACTTCTTGTATCTTAATTGCAGGGTTGCTTGAGAGGGATACCTTTGACCTCTTCCTCCCTGAGTTCGATAAACCTTGGGTGATCCACTTAAGGGAAACTTGCTGCTGTTCTACAAACCTCTACACTTGGAGGCCCAACACTGTCTACAAGAATAGAAGGGTTCGTAGACATTAAGCTCTTTTCTGGTGCCGTTGCGGGGGAGGTAAGGTAAAAAGTACTCATATCCTCTGACTACTAAGCTATCTTCTAGTACTGTTGCTGGTGTGTGAGTGCTCGAAGTTATTTCCTTTAGATTCTGCAATTATATCTTTTTGTTTCTTGTTTTTATTTTCACTAGTTAGGCTTAATGGAAAACAACAACAAAATTAGAGAGCTTTATAGTATTTATCTTGAGTTAGGACATGAAGTGTTTGAAGAGAAAATTAGAAAACCTATGGAACTTTACTTGCGTGCTAATAGCAATGTTATTAGTATGAATTCTTTGAACACCATTATTGCTAATGCTATGGAGAAGTCTAAGCTTGGGGAAGCTAGTTTTTATGATCTTTTTAGTCCTCCAGTTTTTTAGGAGAAAATTTGCTCTGATGATACTTTATCTCCCATATGTGATAATTCTAATGATGCTTGTGATCCACGTACTGAAAGTATCCCTTTTAAAATACCTATGAAAATTGTTGAACGTGTTATGAATAACTGCTATTTTGGAAATGGAACTGTCCATCCTGGTGATTATTTACTCTTTATACATGAATTATACGAGTTTTTCAAGTGTGCAGGTATTTCAATGGACCAAGTTAAGAGGAAGCTATTCTCTTTATCACTGAAGGGCAGAGCTGTGGAATGGTATAAGACGCTGAAGGATGGCCGATCTATTGGCTGGGAGGAAATTGTACCTCTCTTTTATTCTAAATTCTATCCTTCTAGTGAGATTCATAAAGATAGGAATTATATTTATAATTTTCATCCTCATGATGGAGAAAGTATTGCCCAATCATGGGGGAGATTGAAGTCACTAATGCTCAAATGTCCCATTCAAGAGCTCCCCAATAATATTGTTATTAATAATTTTTATGCAAGGCTTTCAGGACATTACAAGGGCTATCTAGATGCCTGTTTAGAGGGATCTTTCACAAGCAAGGAGGTTTAAACCAAGTGGGATCTGCTTGAAACAATTCAAAGCAATACTGAAGATTGGGATGACGACAAAGGTAAAGAATCAGGTATAAACTATGAGTATGATTGCATTAAGTCTTTCGCTGAAACTGCTGATTTTCAAGAGCTTAGTGATAAATATGGACTTGATCCTCAAATTATTGTTGATTACTATAGAGCCTTTGCTTCTCATATTAATATTCCCAAAGAAAATTGGAATGTGTATCATGAACCTTTTAAAGACACTTGCATGGAAAGTGAAATTGTTATTGATGATTGCAATAAACATGCTCAAACTTCCGAAAGTACTATTCTTATAAGCATGTTAATTTTGTGGAGCACTTAGACCTTGTGAAAAGAATCAAATCAAAGAAGAGTATTGTATCCATCATAGGAATGAAAAAACTAGAATGTGGGACAAGGCTCTAAATGAGCTTGGTGAAAAGGTTTGTGCCCTCTATCCTTCTGTTTGTGAACTTTGCTATAAAGTGGGTCATTTCAATTTTCAATGCTCAGGCTATGATAATAGCCTTTCTAATCCAATGAGCACTGCAAGTTTGTATTGTGATGACATGATCACTCCTAATCAGCATGATGAACTTACTTTATTTTTGGGATGTGAAGAGTTATTAAGAAAAACTTCTTTGGTAGATATGAGTGCTTTTGATATGAATAGCATCCTGCATGGTTGTCATCTTTACTGTGTTGATAATTGCCACGCAAATACTTACATACAAAATATTATAAGAGATGAGACTTTACCAAATTATGACAGGACTAATATGTGTTTTGCTCTTATTAATAAAAAGGAGGAATCCTCCAAAGTTTCTTCTATTGTTTCTGTCAATAAACCAGGGTATGTGGAGAAGCTTCCTTTCAAGCCTCTCCCTCTTAAAGAGGAGAAAAGAAGAAGAAGAAGAGTAAAAGGAGAGAGGAAACAATATTTTCCCCTAAGCATGTTGCTCCTATTATAGTTTTTGCTGATGATTCTGAACTTGATGATGTTCCTATGCCTGTTACCTATAGTAGTGATCATGATTGGGAAAGGCACACTACTTTTGATATTGAAAATCTCTTGGGTACCAATTCTGAAAATGATGATGTTAATAATTGTTGTACTATTAGTGCTATCCATGTTCCTTCCAATGATGATATGTTTACAAATGAACACACTTTGGAAGATAGCTATTCTATCGCTTATGATGATACTATGAGAGTGGATTTGGTACTCACCTAGGTACGTACACACCCATGCATAATCGTTGGATGCTTTTTAGCATCGTTAGATTCTCTCGGTGACTAACAGCTAACTAACTGTTAGCACACGGCCACGGTATGCAAGCATGCATAAAAGTTGCTCAAAGTCTTGTTGCTAAATGCATTGTTGCCATCTCAAAGAAAGATGCTCAAAGTCTTGTCGCTCCATGCTTGCTCTACCTAATTAACTTACTGCTTTATACTCTCTTGTTGACCACCGGCGCCCACCCATGGGAGCTCTTGTGTTGTGGGATTTTTTGGAACAATGCATCTTAGGAGGTTCAACAGGAATAAGTCTCAGCTAATTAGTGACTAATAAGCAGCTAGTAGCGGCCGGTAGCGGAAAACAACTAGTAATTAACACTACTTAGCAGCCTTGGGAGAGCTAATTAATGACCCCTCTTCCAACGAAATTATATGGAGACGAGATCCAACCGGCGGTTCATCACATGAATCAGAAAAGATTTGTAAAAAACAGCAGCCCCACACGACGGCGGATGGCCAATCAACACCCAAGGATCTGCCGGGCGGCGGCGACCTCAGCCTTCGCAGCCTCCGCCCGGCGCCCGCAGCAGCGCGCTTAAGACGGTTCTGATGGCGTCGTTGTACTCATGCTGGGCGAGCTTGAGCGAGTTCTCAATGAAGCTGTCGAGGAGGGCGCTGCCCATCAACGTGTGGCCGCGGCACCACCCGATGGACCTCCCACCAGTCCCCGCCAAAGTACGGCAGGCCCTGAGCTTGCGCATGGCGGCCTTCTCCACGGCGTCCTGCTGGCCGAGGTACTCATCGGAGGTGAGCCACACCGTCGAGTAAACGCTGCCTCCATGGGTCGCCAGGAGCTCGGCCGCAAGCATCAAGACGTCGACGGAGTTGAGGGCCTACTCTGCCTCTGAGAGCCACTCCAACGCGACGTCGTGCCTGGCGCGCAAGCGTCCCATCCAACCCTCCGACCCCGGTGCCTCGCCAGACGGGGAGACCGGCAACTGGAAGAGGGCCTTGAGGAGCCGAAGCTTGTACTCGGCCTCGCAGACACAGCGGTGCGTGCTCACCACTCGCTCCCGGAGCTACACCTTCCACGCCATCGGAAGGACCTCCGGCGAGAGGAGGCGCGAGGAGGCCATCGGGAGGAGCTTCGGCATGAGCTCCAGTTCGAGCGCCAACACAAGCTCCGCGTGCCCTGGGCCTCAACCCCAAGCTGCTGCGGTGCAAGCAGGTACTGGGAGGACAATGGTGTCGCCGTCGCGCCATCCCAGGCTGGGCAGCTCGAGCACAAGCACGAGGCGGCCGGAGAGAGCTCACGGCGGCCACGGACTGGAGCCACTATCGGCCGAGAAGAAGATCTCCTAGCGTTCCCTTGCTTTAGAGTATACTGCAGAATCCCCAAGAATGGAAGCAAATCAAATAATTAATACTGCAGAATCGACTAAAAACGGAAGCAAATCAAGACCACAAAAAATAAAGGAAATCGAGTCAGGGGAAACAACCTAGTCAGATAGAAAAGAAAAACTGAATGAGCAAATCGGCCTCAAGAACGTCACCTATCCGTCGCCAAATGGTGATGCCCTCCTGGCCTCCTACCCAATGGGCCGCTCCAATCCCCACGCCGAGAATCGCCACGGTGAGCCGCCTTCAAGCACACCCGAGCAGGCAAGATATCACCAGCGAGAGAGATGAGAGGATAAGGGAAGAGTGGCTGAGAGGGGATGAAGTTGGGGGAAAAGGAAGAGAAATAATAGAGAGCGGTTAAGTGGCTTCGGCCCGTGGACGGTAGTGCTTAAATGATTCTATGTAACTAACACCGTTAGACACGTGTTGATTTTTAAAAGGGTGTGTAGCTACCACGGTGTGTATAGTTTTGTTTTTGATGATACTATACCTCAAGTTTATGATGATTACAATGATGAGTATGATATTTTCAGTCCACCTACTGTTGATGAGAAAATTAGTTATGATTACAATATGCCTCCTATTTTTGATGATTATGGTGATGAGAATAATAGTGATAGCTATTTTGTTGAATTTGCTCCCAGTACGATTAATAAGAATGACTATGTTTATGTGGAGAGTATTACTTCTTTTATGCATGTGGCTCATGATAAGAATGTTTTATGTGATAGTTATATTGTTAATTTTATTCATAATGCTACTGAAAGTTATTATGAGAGAGGGAAACATGGTTTTATGCATCTCAACAATATTAAGTTTCCCCTCTTTATGTTGAAAATCTTGAAGTTGCACTTGTTTTGCTTTCCGATGTTTGTTGCTTTGTGCTTTCATGACTGGTTTCTTTACAAGATTCTTTTTCATAGGAAGTGGTTTAGACTTTAAAATGTTTCATATTTGCTTTTTGATGCTCTCTTTAGCTTCAAGCTCTTTTATGACGCTTATGTGAGCATCTTTTAAAATCACTGCGCCTAGCTCAAAGGCGTTAAAGAAAAGCACTCTTGGGAGATAACCCAATGTTTTATTTTCAGTAATTTTTCATTTTGTTGAGTCTTGTAAGTTGTTACTACTGTAACGACCTCTCCTTATCATTTTTATTTCTTTTTGTGCCAAGAATAACCTCTAAATGGAGGAAGGTAAGATTTGGGGAAGTTGCTATCCCGAAACAGATTTCTGCGCTTCACCGTAAAAACTCGTGAAAATTCCCAGAACATCATTTTGATCTGCGATTTCTTGTGCACATGCCCCAGGTTATTATCTAATTTTCATTAGTTTTGAACTTTTCGATTTGAGCAACAGAAGATTTTCAAAAAAATTGATCTTTACTAGCTATTCTGTTTTGACAGATTTCTGCCACTATTTGCACTTGCCTCTTGATCTCTTTCTTTTTGAGTTCTTTTGATTATGGAACTTTTAGAAGAAGTTGCTACAGTAGCTTATGTTTTAATATGTGTTGTACTTGTGTTGAAACTGAACCAAAAGTGGATCTACTATCTTGCATACACTAATGTTGCTAATGAGAATTGTGTGAAGTTTTGTATGAAGGAAGTTTTCAAGTGTAGGAAAAGGAGAATGATGAGATGAGTTGAAGTATGGAAAAAAGCTCAAGCTTGCAGATACCCATGTCACCCCAAGAAATATCCAATAAGTACAAGCGTCAAAGCTTGGGGATGCCCCATGGCACCCCTTCTTCATCAACAAAAATATCAGGTCATCTTTCAAGACACTATATTTTTATTGCTTCATATGCTATGTGTTGTTCTTGGAGCGTCTTTATTTTTTGCTTTCAGTTTTCTTTTGTTTTGTTTGCTGTAATAAATGGTTGGATCACACCATGTTTGTTTTGGAGAGAGACACGCTCCGTTTCATTGCCTAGAACACTCTAGTTTTTACTCTTATAGTTCTACGAGTGTTCTCTTTTTCTAGTACTGCGTTTAGCTTTTATTTTTCGTCTTCATTTTTGTTCAGAACTTGTTAGTTCTTTGTAGCTAGGTGTGTTTAGACCTCTGATCTTTGTTGTTTTTCATCTTTGAGAGTTGTTTCAAAAAGGTTGATTGGTGTTGGAAAAGAGTAAATTGTTTCATGCTTATAGTGATTCAAAAGGGAGCTTGTTTAGACTGTTGCTTAGACTTTATCATGTCATGCTTGATATTATTTTGATTATATGCTTAGTAGTTGTTGTTGTAGCATGACTTGTCTCAAATAACTGAGAGTGCTTAATGTGCCTTTGAAAGAATCATGTGTTGTTTTTATCTTATAGAAGCATAATATTGTGGTATTCTCCTTTGATGCTTTATTTGGATTGACTTGGCGCATGCTTACACCATGTTTGAATTTAAACCAGTTGCCTCAAGCCTCTATGATCATTTGGTTTTTGACTTGTGATATCACTTTATGATTTGGTTAATAATGTTTTGTCACTATGCATGATTATGGCTGTTATTGCTCTCTTAGTTGGTCGCTCCCAGTCTTTTGCTAGCCTTCATCTGTACTGAGTATGAGCTCTACTCGTGCATCCAACTCCCAAAAACCAAAGTTTTTCCAATGTGTCCACCATATCTACCTATTAGCAATTTGCTATTCCAAGTATATTCGTCTTGCTTTTATCTATCTTGCAAATTAATTTTTTTATGAGAAAATTAGTTAGTAAAGCTCTCACGAACTTGATGGCATATTTACTTTCTTGCACTTAATAAACTTGACCATTGTGGCTCTCTTATGATGACTATATGCTTGCAAGTTATAAGTTGGGAGTTAGCTCAGCCATGCTGTCATGGGGCACTTTCAACATTGCACTTATTCCTATTTAGTTGATATGATGATCTTCTGTTTATGGATGCCTGGCGATGTGAAATAAGTTGGAAACTTGTGAGCTCATGGAGTTTGTATATGTGTTAGAGAAACGCCTAGGCCGCTAATCTAAACCATGCATCATTCATGGTGGAAATTTACAGCATAACCATAATGGACATTCGACGCATCTCAAAATAAAAAGCTATACCCAATGGTAAATAAAAGAGATGTCGAGGTGTTCACTGTCTGTTTGTCCTATCATTTTGATATGGGAAAGCTTCCATATCATCGGGCAGGAGGTACCCCGTTGGCATTCTCAATGATACATGTATGCTTACAATGACAAGAACTTGCTTGGGACCTAAGTTGAGTAGTATGCAGTTTGGGTACTCGTATTCACGGGACATGAGATTTTCAACTTATGACTTGTCAAGCATATATCTCATATTTGTACTCGCAATAACCTTAACCACTCAAGATGCCTATGATAGGGGCAATGAGAGCTCAAAGCTAATTAGTACCATAATTTTTGGAAGGTTTATAAAACTTATAATCACTACTTCCCTCTGCGAAGGGCCTTTTTTATTTTTATGTTGAGTCTTCATTTTCTATCTTTATCACCAGTTAAGAGATCATAGTTGTCGTTCTGAGTATAATGTGCATAGTCCCAAAATTTATCATTGATTGATTCATGATTATGGTATTGCTTGTTCTCAAATTATTTGTATCTAGTCACCCTTTTGAACTTTGAAGGTGTCCTATGCATTTGTGTTTTGCTACTCCATGAGGGACAAGCTGAATACCACTTTGCTGTGTTTTCTCTATGCTCGAAACAAACAAAGGAATTTCAATACATTATTATTCATGATCTTTTGTTTGTGTTTCTTTTCATGTTGTAACATGGTTGCTAAGTTCTATGGTTAGAATTATATCTATTATGCCCATGTTTAGAGTACTTTGATCTCAGCATGCAATGCTTTACTTTAAGTTGATCAAGATTGTGTTGGTGCATGTCACCTCAAAAATTATTGTTTTGTTATCACTTACTGTGGTGACCCAGCATACCACTGCATGTTGTAGTATGCAAGTCATTGACATAACATTCGTGAGGTACCATTTCACAAATATTACATCCCTCAGAGTGGTACAATAGAAACATAGCGGTCTTTATTCAAGCACTAAGTATTACAAGCCTTAATTACACAAAGGATTCCAGTTCCTCCTCGGTCCAAGGAGGAACACTAACAGGTTCTAACTTACTACTACAAACCTTGGCTACAACAGAAATTAGTAAACTAAACATGATGATCCACTCAAGTCACTTTATTCTATAGGGTTCGGTGTGACTTAAGTACTACACTAAACGACTAGTTGTCGGTCTCCTCCTCGGTTCCTTTGCTAATACCATAGGATATGGTGTAGTCCACGCCTTCGACTCCACCGGTAAGGTCCGGCTCCTCATAGTAGACTTCCTCAATGTCTTCTGATGCTCCTTCAGTCTCCTCATACTGTTCCTCCGAGTCTAAGCAAGCGTTAAGAGGGAGTGGGGTGAGTAACGAGCGTTACCCAGCAAGTTCATTTAAAAGGATAGGGGTGTTTGATGCACTAGCTACGACTATGGACTCAAGAGTCCTAGGTCAAATGCAGTTTTCATAATCATTTCTTCAAAGGTTAATTTTATTCAGAAAACTATGTCCATCAGTCTTCACAGGTTGATTAGAGCTTTGATGGGCTCCTTTCCTGCCGCGTTCATAGCTCCTTCCCAGAACAAGGAGTATCCAGATACTTTCTTACACTCTACAGAGGTGGTCACTTGTACCCATAAGAGATCAAAGCCTTGCTGCTCAACTAGGCGAATCATTCCTGTCCACACTTCCTTGGTGTGGGGCCCAGTCAATGATCCAAGCCAATCATTGTCCTCCTCCGTGACCCTGCATACCCACCCTTTTGTAATTCACTACACCATAGTTGACTTTCCTGGAACAACTATGGTGCTCAAAGCCAACTTTCCTGGAACAACTTCGAGTCCCTCCCAGCTGATTTTCCTATGACCAGCTGCAGGCCAGTTTCATACAATCCATCATAGACACCGTGTTCCCGTGGGACGTAAGGGCTCCCACCCATTGCATTCACCTACCGAATGAACAGCTTGCTGCATTCACCTTCCGAATGAACAGCACGGGCCGGTACATCCGTTGATATGCGAAAGGAAGTCGGTACAGCTGACTTCTCCGCCCCATTCCAGATCTTATGGTTGACCGTTGTTTATGGCGCTAGAATCACTGGCGACATTGGTTATTAATTCCTAGGTGAACTTTCCAGTTGCAGTGGGACCGCCACCATACTCATACCATGGTCCCACTGCCCACCATCCTAGGGTAACAACCACCGTGGTTGCTAACCACTAATCAAATTGATTAAGAAAGCAGAACTTTTGCTTGAAATGCAGTAGTAATACCACAAGTATATTTGCAAGTAATTTGCTAAAAATAAACAATAGATATGAGCAAGAGTGAACTTGCCTGCAGACTGCAAGGTAGTGCAATTAGAGGTGTTGAATTGACCCGGGACCTCGGGTTCTGGAAAACAGCATCATTGTCCGGTAAGGGAAATGGTTAAAGATCCAAATGATGCAATGCTTTTAAAGTGGTGTGATGTTTATAACCCCATGTGGTGATTTATTTCCTAAGGTTTTTATATATTCTCTTTATGATTTTAAAGAATATATGTTAGGTTAAATTCATTCAAGAATGAGTTCTCATTTATTCTTGAATGAATTTCCTAAATTTCTTCTAATTCAATTATTATATTAGTTCCAAAATTTCTCTTATTTACACAAGTTTTAAATTATTATTCAAGAAAACCTTTTAGATATTTTTCCTACTTAATTAAACTTCAAATTTTCAGTGTTTTAAGAAATAAGATCCTAAAATTCCATTTCAAATTCTCACTAGTGTTGAGAATATTCTAATTATTAAGTTTATTCTTTTTGTTTTGTTAGCTTAGGTTTCTTTTTAAAGGTTTTTCCTTAAAAACTAAAATACATAATAATTAAAAGGGATTTCTATTTTCGTGCCCCCGGGTCCTTAGTTGTGCTCAGTTTTCCCCAGCCGCTTAACTTTTCCTCAGTTTTCCCCTCGCTCTAGTTTGAAACCCCTTGCAGACGCTCGGACGGGAGGGTTGCCGTCTGGTCAGAGGCCTTGACCGTTACCGGTGATGGCTAGGGAGCCGCGGTGGTTGTGAATTGACCGATGCTTTTGAATGGTGCTGACGGGTAGTGACGAGGGTTAACTCGACAAATGTCCTGAACTCGAAGGTAAAGTTAGTCGAAATAGGTGTGTCTCGAAAGTAAACTTGGGTGTTCAACCTGGCTTGCTTTCAATCTGCCCTGCACCGTCCCCTCCTGGCCCCTATATATAGGTGGCCAGGTCTCGAGGATCGGGTAGGGTACGACACAGATTACAATATCGACATACGGTAAGAACTCGTATTCGACTATCATTACAATTGGGCCTAGCTTAACGGGCCTCAGGGGTACTCAACTAACGGGCTCTATTAACTATACCCTTGTCAGTAGCCCCTAAGATTCTACCAGAATTGTAGATTCAGGTTGAATCTCTAATCTTCAAATCTTCGACTTGATCAATTCTTCGACTTCTTCTTATCTTCAAATCTTCGACTTAGTCTTTTTTGACTTATTTTCATGATATTCTTTCGCAAGGGGTTTTGATGAGCAAGCCTGACAACTCTGACGGATCAAGAGGTCAGTTAACTGCCGGAACAGATACTTGCCACCTACTTCAAATTCAATCCCCTTGGACTTGAATTCGGGATACCGGTCAAATCCATCCTTTTGCCGCATTTAGGACTTATAAAGAATGAATCCCAGTGATTCTCAGGGTATAGCCAGTGCGTCCACCAGGATTTTCTTCGCGTCGTAGACACGGATACATACCAGCAGAGCGCATCCATGTGCGTATACCAGGCCACACAGGACGGATCCTGGGGTCTTACCTTCGTGACAAGTCACGGCATTCGAGTCACGTTGCGATAACGCAACTCGAGAATCTTATGTCGCAGTCAAGTTCCTGACTGATAAAATCATAGAATTTTGGATTTTAAATTGATCTTCTTCGCTCCCGATGGGAGTAATCTCTCTTCAATTTTATCGACTATGTGGTCTCCTTCTGCATCTTCATTATTGATTATCTTATCCTCTATCGGGTGCGCGCTCAGCGCTCCCGATGGGAGTAGCCCCCGAGGCTATGTTTGGCTACTTGTAGTCAAACATAGGCTCAAAGTTCGACTCTTCTTTCTTTTGTGAACGTCTTACTGTTGGCGAGCCCCCGAGTCCAAGTCGAGGTTTTCATATCGCATAATCTCCTTTTCTTATTTTTCTTCTTTGATATTATCGTCTGCTGTGCGCAGAATTTAACTCCTGTTGTAAAATATGTTTGCAGGCTTTGCTGTAGCCCCCGAGGGCCCAATAATACGTGCTTATAAATAAAGCACCTGCTGGTTAAGGTAAAAAACCCTAATCAGATTCCTCCTCCGCCGCCTCATCTTCTTTTCTCATCTAGGGTTTTTCCGAGGTTTTTCCTTTGTGCTCATGGCTGATGCTGAAGGTTCTCGTCTGACCCTTGGCTCCCTGGTGGCGCCACGAGGTCGAGGTCGCCCTCGTGGAAGTAAGAACAAGAACACCACGCCGGCCGCCGCAGGAACTTCTTCGGATGCTCCGGCTAAGCGTCGTCCCAGCCGCCCACCTGGTAGCAAGAACAAGTCCAAAGTGACTGGCATCATTCCAGGTCCAATCGCTCCTCCTCCTGCTGCTCCTGCTGCTCCTACTGTGCCTCCCCGGATCTTTTCCTTCCTTTGCATTGCCATGGCGCAGTGCCGTGAGATTCAGCGCCTGCCGCTGAATTTTACCAAGTTTATGGATGGCCGCGAACTGCGAGAGGCGGTTCTCCGTGAACAGTCTGGCGGTGGCATCCCATACGAGGTAGAGGTGTGGTATGATGGCGACGGCGAGCAGTATTTTAAGGGCGGCTGGTCGCAGTTTGCTGAGGACCACGACATCCATCAAGGCTTCTTCATGGCCTTCGACTTCCATATCGGCACGTCGAAGTTTGACATGAAGATCTACGACGGCACTCTTTGCCAGAAGGAGTATGAAGCTTGAAGTCTGCTTCCACTAGGACTTGTTTTTTTATGTAATTTCATTTGATAATGTCCTTGCTACCATGTTTATCTGAAATGAATATTCGCACTTGGTGTCGATGTTTTTATTAATACCAAGAAAACAAGTCATTGTTTTGAGGTATGCTTTTCCATCTATCGGGTTCTTTGCGAACCAACGAGAAGAATATCGGGTTCCTTTGCGAACCAAGTTGTTTCAGTATTTATCGGGTTGCTTTGTGCAACCTTATAGTGAAAAAATTCTTCCAAGTCGCGATAAGAATTCCTTTTGTACAACCCGAGGGTTGAAGCCCCCAAGGCGAAGAAGTGAAGATATTTGTGCAATTTTGTCGAGTCCAACCCAAAGAACCCGACCTGTGGCCTCATGTTCTGGGTTTCAGAAGGTTAACTCGAAATTGCTGATAACACTATTTTTATTCTATGCATAGAAACGCCGTAGCTGCTCTGCGTTCCACGGGTTGCTCTCATCCTTCCCAGTCTTCTTGTCTTGTAGTCGATATGCTCCTCCTGGTATTACTTCGGTGACAATGTAAGGTCCCACCCAAGGGGACTCCAATTTGCCATGGCTGTCTTGCCTGAGTCGTAAAACTAAGTCTCCCACCACGAAGGATCGTGGATGAACTCGACTACTATGGTAGTTTCGCAGACTCTGTTGATACTGCGTAGCCCTTTCTAATGCTTTGTCTCTTGCTTCATCTAGTGCATCGACATCGTCTTGCAATGCTTCTGTTGACGTTGTCTCGTCATATGCTATCACTCTTGGAGCCTCATGTGTAACTTCGACTGGAAGCACGGCTTCCGCGCCATGGACCAGGAAAAAGGGAGTTTCTTGAGTTGCTGCATTAGGTGTAGTTCTTAAGCTCCAAAGAACGGAGGGCAATTATTCTACCCAAGCGCTCTTGGCTTTCTCGTGAGGTGCTAAAAGCCTCTTTTTTATCCCACTACAAATCAGGCCATTGGCTTTTTCGACTTGCCCGTTTGTCTTCGGGTGCGCCACAGATGCGAATTTGAGCTTGATCCCTAATCCTTCGCAGTAGCTCTTGAATTCTTTTGAAGTGAAATTTGTCCCGTTATCTGTGATGATGCTGTATGGTACACCAAAACGGAAAACTAATGACTTGATGAAGCTGATTGCTGCTGTAGAATCTTGAGTTGTTACCGGGGCTGCTTCCACCCACTTGGTAAATTTATCGACTGCCACTAGCATGTAGACATGCCCTCCTGGCCATGATTTGTGCAACTTTCCCACCATGTCAAGGCCCCATTGCGCGAAGGGCCAAGATAATGGTATTGTTTGTAACTCTGCTGCTGGTGCATGCGGTCTAGATGCAAACCTTTGACATGCTTCACACTTTCGAACTATATCCTTTGCGTCCTCGATGGCTGTTAGCCAATAGAATCCTGCTCGGAAAGCTTTTGCTGTTATTGCTCTGCTGCTAGCATGATGGCCGCATATTCCACCATGTATGTCTTGTAGTATTTTTTGTCCTTCTTGGGGCGTTACACAACGCTGCAAAACGCCGGTAATACTTTTTTTGTATAGTTTCCCTTGCAACACGACAAATGCTTTCGATCTGCGAGTTATCCTCTTGGCCTCCACTGCATCGTCTGGTAATTTCTTATTTACCATGTATGCAAGATATGGCTGCATCCATGTTTCTTCTATCATCATGACCTCCTCTGGTTCTGATGTAGCCCCCGAGCCTGCTGTAGTAGTCGAGCTTTTTCCACTTTGTATCGATCTTTCTACTATTTCCTCCCAAAATACTCCAGATGGCACAGGTAAACACTGTGACCCGATATTTGCTAAATTGTCGGCTTCTTCATTGTTGTTCCTGCTTACGTGCGAGACTTCGCACCCATCGAACGTTCCTTCTAGATAATGGTACAAATTTTTGTAGGCCATCATGTTGTCATTGATTGTGTCACATCTGTTCATAACTTGCTGGACCACAAGGTTGGAATCTCCAAATATCTTTAGGCGAGTTGCTCCACATGCTTTAGCCATCTTCATGCCGTGCAACAAAGCCTCGTATTCTGCTTCATTGTTGGAAGCCTGCAGAAAGCTCATCCTTAAGACGTACTTCAATTTGTCACCATGAGGTGATATCAAAACTACTCCTGTGCCTGCGCCTTGTACTCTTTTAGAACCGTCGAAGTACATTGTCCAAACACTGGATAAATCTGGTGGTCCTGTGCTCTGTAGCTCCAGCCACTCTGCCGTAAAATCCGGCAAAATTTGCGACTTGATCGCCTTCCTTTTTTCATACGTGATGTCCATGGGAGATAACTCGATTCCCCACAAAGAGACACGTCCTGTTGCTGAAGGATTATTCAATATGTTCGACAGTGGCGCCTCATTCACCACTATAATTAGGTGCACCGCAAAGTATTGTCATAGTTTTCGTGCGGTTGTGAAGACATTGTATGCCAACTTCTGATAGTGCGGGTACCTTTGTTTTGTTGGAGACAACACTTCGCTAATGAAATATACTGGCCTCTGAACGCCATGGGCTTTCCCTTCTTCGCTTCTTTCGACTACTAACACTGTACTTACCACCTGATGGGTTGCGGCGATGTAAAATAGCAGTGGTTCTTTTTCTTTTGGTGCGACCAGCACTGGTGGCGTGGAAAGCACTTTTTTCAACTGTGCAAACGCTGCGTCTGCTTCTTCTGTCCACTCGAATTTATCGTCTGACTTCTTCATAAGTGCATAAAAAGGAAGCGCCTTCTCCCCCAGTCGAGCAACGAAGCGACTTAGTGCTGCGACGCGTCCTGCCAGTTTCTGTACGTCGTGTAGTTTCGTGGGTTTCCCCATTGTCAAAGTTGCTTGAATCTTCTCTGGGTTCGCCTCTATTCCTCGTACTGATACCAGGAACCCTAAAAGTTGTCCTGCTGAGACGCCGAAAGAGCACTTTGTCGAGTTAAGCTTAAGCTTGTACCTGCTCAGGTTGTCGAAGGTTTCTGCCAAGTCGCTGATTAGAGATTTCTCCTCTCTTGTGGTGATGACTACATCATCAATGTAGACTTGTATGTTGCACCCTATTTGGCTCCCGAGGCAACTTTGCATCATCCTTTGATAAGTTGCTCCTGCATTTTTTAGGCCGAACGGCATCACTTGGTAGCAAAACACCCCATACGGTGTGATGAAAGCCGTTTTTTCTTCGTCTTCTTTCTTCAATTTGATCTGATTGTAGCCAGAGTATGCATCCAAAAAGGAAAGCCTTGTGCATCCCGCTGTGGAATCGATTATTTGATCGATGCGGGGTAAAGGGAAGGGATCCTTTGGACAGTGCTTATTGAGAGATGTGTAGTCGACACATACTCTTTGTACGTCTGTGTTCTTCTTGGGTACTATGACTGAGTTCGACACCCAACTCAAAGTTTTGATTTCTCTGATGAATCCGGCATTTTCTAGCCTATGCAACTCTGATGCTATCGCCTTCCTCTTAGGTTCATCGAATCGTCGTAGTGGCTGCTTGACTGGCTTTGCCTTAGGATCTACGTTTAATGCGTGCTCGACGAGTTCCCTGGGAATCCCTGGCATGTCTGATGGACACCAGGCGAAGATTTCCCAGCGCTCACGGAGGAACTCGACGAGCGCGCTTTCCTATGCGGGATCTAAGTTCACCGCAATTGACGTTGTCTTGCTTGCATCTGTAGGATGGACCTGGATTTTCTTCGAGTCCTGAGACGTGTCGAAAGCCTGATCTGGCAGGGATCGTCCGACGTCGGGTAGTACATTGTGGTCTGTTTCTCCCTTTAACCTCTCATACTCTGCTGTCATGCCAAAGGTTTGCGCCATCCTGTTGAATTCCCTGTCGCATATATTGGCTACTTCAAAGCTCCCTTGTATTGTGATTGTTCCATTGGGTCCTGGAATTTTAAGCGTGAGATACGCGTAGTGTGGTACTGCCATGAACTTTGCAAATGCTGGGCGCCCCAGGATTGCATGATATTGCGACAGCCAGTCCATTACTTCAAATTCCAGCTTCTCCTTTCGGTAGTTTACACTACTGCCAAAGCAGACGTCGAGTTCTATTCTTCCCAAAGGGTAGTTTGCGGCTCCTGGTACTATTCCGTGGAAAGAGCAATCTGTTGGCTTTAGACTCGTCAATGATATGCACATTGCCTTTAGGGTTCTGGCGTATATTAAATTTATGCCACTCCCTGCATCCATGAACACTCTTCCGATGTCGTACCCTCCTATTTGTGCCTTTAAAACCATAGGCGAGTGACCTGGCCTGGGGACTTTCCTTGGGTGGTCTGCTCTGCTAAACTTGACTGGTTGCTCTGACCACCGCAGGTATTCTGTGGTAGCTGGTGGTGATGATATTGCTAAGTTGACTTGCCTGGATATACTCTTTCGCTCTTTCTTCGACTTGGGTACCGGTTGAATCATGGCTGATATGTACACTTTTGACTCTAAGTGCCTTACTAACTTTTGCATTTGATATCCTTGACTTCTGTGTTTTTCTCCTTGCCTCCCTTCCTGTCTTGAGCTCATGGCGCTCTGCAACCTTAGGAATGTCCTGCAATCCTTCATCTGGTGATTTGAGAATCTTTTTCCATCGAGGTACGCGTAGTGGATTCGACAAGGTCCGTACAACATATCCTCGGCCGAAGGGCCGGAGTATTTCGAGTTTTCTATTCTTTTAGCCTGAAACCTCCTGTTTTCATGTCCTTCCTCTTCTTCTAGCACGTAGCCCACGGCTACCTGATTTCGCCTTCCTTGATTGTCCCTACTGCGATATCGTCTCCTCTGTCTACTTGTTCTGTCAACTTCTGGTGAATGTCCTCTTTTGTTGTTGTACGCGTCTTCTCCATCAGCAAATTTGTTGGCTTGTTCCATCAGCTCAGCTACTGTCGTGGGTCTTGTTCTTCCTATTTTTTCCACGAGATCTGAGCGACGAAGTCCAGCCGAAAAGGCATCTATTGCTCGTTCGTCGGAGACGTCCTCTGCTGAGTTTTTGATTATACTCCAGCGTTTTATGTAAGATCGTAGCGTTTCGCCTTTCCTCTGCACACATGTTTTAACTTCCTCCAGTGACGCCGGGTGTTTGTAGGTGGAACGAAAATTTCTCGCAAATTGAATTTCGAGTTCCCCCCAACTTCCGATAGATTCGTCGGGTAGGGTATTTAACCAGGACCGTGCGGCGCCGGTGAGGTGCAGCTGTAAACTTTGCATTGCAGTTGCCTTTATTCCCCCTAATATCTGCACTGCCTGCAGATAATCCGATAACCATAGGGTAGGTTCTTGCGACCCATCATACTTAAGTTGGTCGTGTGGTAATCTGAATCCTTTGGGTACCCGTGTTTTGCGAACCCTGCGGGTAAAGCATAACGCACCCATATCTTTATCGTCGTCCTCATAGTTTTCTTCCATCCAAGCGTAACGCGATTTATTTACTCGAGCTTGTGCTATTATACTTCTTGCGTCCTTCTTTCTTTTCTGTTGCTTTTCCTCTTCTGACGACTCACTATACTCGTTGTCTTCGAAATTATTTCTGAGCTTCTCTTCTCCCTTTCCCTTGCAATTTATCGACTTCGTCTTTGGACCTTGTTCCCTGATCCTTCCTTCTACTATTCCGAGGCTTCGTATCGCAGCTCGATGCATATCTTCTCGTGGGTCTCCAGGTTCTGGTCTTGTAGCTAATAAATATGCTTGCGCTGCTACTAGTGCTGCTTCCGGTGTTTTTTGTATGAAGTCAATTTCTTCCTCTTCTAGCTGCGGGGTAAGGCTCCTTGAGTACTCCTCTTCTCTGCCGTTTGCTGTCGCCCCCCTGTTGTGTTTTGGGTCTCCACGCCTTTCTTTGCAGTATTCTGAATCCTCACTGTAGTCTTCCCAATATTCCTCTCTTGATATACTGTTATTATCTTGAAAGTCCATATCTCTTTCCTCCCTTAGTTTCTTCCTGTGCTGGTATAACGCGTACTGATATCCCATTAGTACTTCTCTTCTTGATCCTTCGGGTACTTCTGTACCGTGGTTGATAGCTGACTTGATCATCCTCCATTCACCAGCCGAAACATGGACTTTCTCCTTTTCCCTTTTGTTGTGATCTTTTTCTTTGTTGACTTGCTTGTCGACGTTCTTATTTCCTTTGCTATTGTTTTCTTCTTCTGCTTCAGTGATAATGACGCATAACTGATGCACCTTGGAGACGCCGCTGCTTCCCACGACGAAGTCCTTTGCGTTGCTGTGCGCCTGATACGCTATTTCTTTTGAGTCGAAATTTTGCTGAATTTTATCGTCTTTTACGATTGGGGCTTTGTCGAAATTGACCGGCGAGTTTGCCTCGCTGGAAGAGCCTTCTGATGATTCCAGTGCTTCTTCTGCTTCGGGCTTATTTGCCGACGGATCTGGTTTTGTCGAATCCGAGAGGCGAGATGAACCCGATGGTTCGACGATGATGCTTAAACTTCCAATGGTTAACTCCATCTCTTGACTTCCGTCGACTTCTGAACTGCTGTTGGCTAAAAGCGAAAAAGCCGTCGAATTCATGATTCCAACGCCCAGGTCCCCACGGTCGGTGCCAATTGACGAGGGTTAACTCGACAAATGTCCTAGATGAAGGACTTAGGATCGGGGGAATAGGGCGCCGGATGAACTCGAAGGTAAAGTTAGTCGAAATAGGTGTGTCTCGAAAGTAAACTTGGGTGTTCAACCTGGCTTGCTTTCAATCTGCCCTGCACCGTCCCCTCCTGGCCCCTATATATAGGTGGCCAGGTCTCGAGGATCGGGTAGGGTATGACACAGATTACAATATCGACATACGGTAAAAACTCGTATTCGACTATCATTACAATTGGGCCTAGCTTAACGGGCCTCAGGGGTACTCAACTAACGGGCTCTATTAACTATACCCTTGTCAGGTAGGGTCAGGAGACACGTCGGAGCAGCCATCCATCTATCGCTGACGTGTGGGCCGTTTTATAACCTGATTGTATATGTTGTGCTGCCAATGACAAATGGAGCCGCTCTATAGGGCTGCCACAGCCAATGACCAATGGGGTCATGTATTTTTCAGGAAAAGACATATATTGCCGCTCTGTGGGGCCTCCGCAGTCAATGACCAATGGAGCCGCTCTGTGGGGCTGCCGCAGCAAATGACCAGTGGGGTCGTCTATTTATTTAGAGAAAATCATATATTGCCTCTCTGTGGGGCCTCCGCAGCCAATGACCGCTGGGGTCGTCTATTTATTTAGAGAAAATCATATAGAGCCGCTCTGTGGGGCCGCCTCAGCCAATGACCGCTGGGGTCGCCCTTTTTCTTAAGCTAGACCCAGCAGGTGACTATTTTTGCTAGAGAGAAGCAACAAGTTCGCTAATTAATTTTTCTTAAGCTAGACCCAGCAGGTGACTATTTTCACAGCTTAATCTAAAGTGAATCTTATGCTAAACATGGCTGGAACCTAGTGTTGTATATCTCATTAGTCATCAGAGAACCGCTGGCAGCTCGTTCCCCACCCTCGGACGGAGCAGCCATCACTGACGCCTCGTCGCGCCGCCGGCTCTGTCCCCCGGCGGCATCGGACGGACTGCGGCGCTGCACGTCAACCATGGCTCCAGCACTTGTTTCGTCCGCACGCATTGTACCCACCGCAGAAAAGTCCGCCGCAAGCAGATCCGCCGCCCACGACGACCGGGATTTGTTCCGCGCACCAATTGGTAGTATAGCTTGGTAAGACCTCCGCTTCCGCCTCCCCCGCCCCCTAATCGATTCGGTTCCCGTAATTTATTGGAGTTTGCAGGTGCGAAATAGTCCTCAATGTCTGGTCGTAGCGGGTACACCGTGAGGGTGGGGATTCGATCATGTCGTGTCCACGTTCTACTTCTCCTACCTCGTCAGAAGTGCAGGTATCTAGCTTCTGCTCTCTGTACTACCATTGAATTTGAAGTGCCGCCATGGCCTGTTGGAGTGATTTCAGTTGTTCTTTTTTCCATTATTGTTACAGTTCGCCAGGCAAGCCGATGATCCATGGTACATTGCATACCAAGATGAATCAACCCAGTGGTGTAGCCAGAGGATGGATTTGGAGGAGAAGGTGGCCAATTTTGGTGATGAATTGGCCCGTAAAAACCTAATGATATTCGAGCTGAAGCGTACTGTGGAGGAAGAAAAGAAGAATTCAGAGCTTATTCGCAAGGAGAAGTTGATACTTGAGACAGATCTTGCCGTATCTGATCAAGTGGTAGAAAATCTAGAACATGAACTTCAAGTGATGGGAGAGGCAAAAAGTAGATTCATCTGGGCAGTTTTATTAGGTGTCATCCCTGTCCTAGCAGTTATGTGGTTGTGGTAGATGATTTAGATAGTATAGAATTGCTATTCAGTAGATGGCTCTAACCACTGTATTTTGGCGTACAATTTCCTAGTTGTGCTAAGTAATGCGCGCGATAATTTTAGCATGCATGAACATCTTATAAAAGTGAAGGGATCCCAAAAGTGAATTTGGATGAGTTCCAAAAGTGAAGGGATCCCAAAAGTGAAAGCATGTACCAGCCTCTCGGATCAAATACATATCAATCTTCCCAATCAAGTTGGGATAGAAATTTAAATCATACATTCGGATGAACAGGGACACATCGAGAAAGTGGAGAAGCTTTTTTTGAGATGGAGGTAGTAGTTCGAACAATTTTATCCCAAATTGAAATTGAAAATACAAATTTATCATAATTTATCCCAATTTGCGGCGTCGAACACGGCCGCACACCGATGGGCTAGAAGGGCCTGGACGACGGGCGGCTGAGGGGTGGTCATCTGCGCCATCCGCAAACTCGGACATGGAGGAGGGCTGGATCTGCGGCTTCACAACCACTCTTGGCACCGCCGCCGTCTTGGTGGCTGGATCTGTGCCATCCGCAAACTTGGACATGGAGGAGGGCTGGATCTGCGCCGTCGCAGCGATGTTGTAGGCGATGGCTTCAATCATCTTGGCATCGATGACCACTATCGACACGGCCGCCGTCTTGGTGTCCATCAGCAACAGATCTGAGGAGGGCAACGGAAGTGAGACATCGGGAGGCTCCGACATTGAAGGCTGGATCTGCGCCGTCGCAGTGATGTTGTAGGCGATGGCTTCAAGACGATCGATGAGCACTGTCGACCCGGCCGCTGTCTTGGTGTCCATCAGCAACAGATCTGAGGAGGGTAACGGAAGTGAGACATCGGCAGGCTCCGAGATTGAAGGCTGGATCTACGCGGTCGCAGCGATGTTGTAGGCGATGGCTTCAAGACGATCGATGAGCACTGTCGACACGGCCGCCATCTTGGTGTCCATCAGCAACAGATCTGAGGAGGGTAACAGAAGTGAGACATCGGCAGGCTCCGACATTGAAGGCTGGATCTGCGCCATCGCAGCGATGTTGTAGGCGATGGCTTCAATTGTCTTGGCATCGGTGAGCACTATCGGCACGGCCACCGTCTTGGTGTTCTTCATCATCAACAGATCTGAGAAGATAAACGAAAGTGAGACAGAGAGAGACATTTCAACTATTTCTGAGGGTTAGATCCTTACCGGCACTCTTAGATCCACGCCGCCGCACGGTTAGATCCGCACCGCCGCACGCACGGTTAGATCCGCGCCGCCGCACGCTGCAGTTCCGCGCGGCTGCACGCATGGTTAGATCCGTGCTGCCGCACGCACGGTTAGATCCGTGCTGCCGCATGCACGGTTAGATCCGCGCCGCCGCACGCACGCACGCACGCACGCTGCAGATCCGCGCCACCGCGACCGCCAGAGTAAGAGAGGAAGATGCGACTGCTAGGGTTGGTAGGTATGTGCTCTGCTCTTCTCTCCATATGCGTCCATCGAGGTAGAGAGAGATATACAGGCCGTCCGATCATAAATGATCCCACGGTGCAAGCGTACGTTGAGCTATCAACCAACCAAGATCCGTGTGACATACATCTCGACCAATCAGAGATCAGCCAGTGAGTACAAGTGAGGAAAACTGAGTAGAACTAAGACGGGGAAAAGTGAGGAAATGTTTATCGGAAGGGCAAAACTGAGTAGGACTGAGTAAAACAAGTGGACCCGGAGGGGGAAAACTGAGTAAAACTAAGTAAAACAGGGGCAACCAAATAATAAAGGGAGTAAGGGGAATTAAAGCTTTTGGCATACAAATTGTTAGATTGTGTTATTTGAACAATATAGTACATTTTGGCTGATGTGATATTGTTTGCAATTCAAAGATACACAAGTGTGACGAATTTGGACTCATTTGGACAAAGTTTGTAAGCATAGTGGGTATTTGGGAGGTGTGTTGAGTAAGAAAGCCCTGCATCTTTATAGCTACTAGCTCATGGACTAGGAAGTGGTTTTGGGAAAAACTTCATATCTCTATATTTCCTTTTCCATTATTATTTCTCTAGGTTGTAGGTAACATAACAAGACTCCATGGGAAGGTTCCACCATGTTTTGAATTATTTTGAATTATTTTGAATTAAACTAAACCCAAAACTATATTTTTTGAGTTTAGTCACTTAGAAAATGATAAATTTCCTTTTCTATTATTATTTCTCTAGGTTGTAGGTAACATAACAAGACTCCATGGGAAGGTTCCACCATGTTTTGAATTATTTTGAATTATTTTGAATTAAACTAAATCCAAAACTATATTTTTTGAGTTTAGTCACTTAGAAAATGATAAATGTGGCTTAAGCGATGAACTTATTCAAGGTGCATGACCATAGAAAACTTGCAATAACACATACATTCAAATTAATTGTTCAAAATAAAATCTTTCTCTTGCTCCTGGTGTGACTCGCTGGGTCCACCACCTTACTCCGGGTAACCCTACCAGGGATATTACCGGTGTCTACCTTCCTTTTGTCCTCTTTCTTGTTCTTCTTCTTCTTCTCTTTGGGTTGTGCCAAGACCGAGACAACCATATCATACGAAGCTTGTGCTTTTTCTTCTAATGCATTTTCTTCCCTTGCTTCTACAATCTGCTCTTGATCCATCGGTTTACCCAGCTCTCGATCAATTCCTTCACTCAGCTATCTATGCATTGCTTCAACGGCCTCTAGATCCATCTATTCCCTCTGCTCTTGATCCATCGGTTCAAGCAGCTCTCGATTCATCTGTTCAAGCAGCTCTCGATCCATCGGTTCAAGCAGCTCTCGATCCATCGGTTCAAGCAGCTCTCGATTCATTGCTTCAATCTCCTCATGTTGAATTGCTGCTTCATTCTCCTCTGCATTTGCTGCTCCCGCCTGATCTTCCATTCCAAAAGCTAGGTCAACTAGATTTTTACAAAGCCTAGCAATGTGTCCAGGGGTTCCACAATGTTTGCACTTACATCGTCGAATCGGTGCACCACCCTCTGCACTAGCTCTGATCCTATTCTTCCTCGGCCTACCTGCCGGTCTAGTCAAAACTGGAGAGTACAGTTTGAAGCCTGGATCGACTTTCATCCATTGGTCTTTTCCCAACAAGGTAGGAACATTCATAGCATATGCAGCCCTAAATTTGGCAACAGAGAAATACTCTAACACATACTGATCAACTTTACCTTCTGCACCCGCTATAACACTCATGAAAAACAATGCGTGTATGCAGGGTATCCCACGGATCTGCCATCGCCTACAATGGCATGTCCTATCAACCAAACTCACTGGATACCTCCACTGCCTGTTTTTACTGTTAGTTTAGGTTACCTCAGCCTCCATTCCTTTTCTGATGCATTTCATCTTCAATTGTTTTGCCCTGGCATGCAAAGACTTAATCAAAGATGGGAGCATGAGATGGCCAACATATTTTGTGGCTGCAATTCTTTGACGCAGATCGATCTTTATCATGATCATCTGCCTAATCTTATCAAATATTTGCCACAGCATAAGCCCTTTCAATGAGTTGACCTTTGCATTGAAACTCTCCGCAAGGTTACTTGTTACATAGTCTACCTTGCAAATTTCATTGAATTGGCTTCTTGACCACACCCTACCATGATGTTCATCCAAGTACTCCTTCACCCCAGGTTTTTGTTTATACAACACTTCCAAATGAAACAGATGCTTCCTAATGCTGCATGTGTATGCAGCTGGCCATAGGTTGTCAGTATAAACTTTACCCTTGAATTTCTTTGTAAAATTCTGTACCAAGTGTCGCATACATTCCCTATGCTCCACTCCAGGGAATACTGCTTCTACTGCACTCTCCAAACCTTTGCAAGCGTCTGTGTGGATAGCAAGTCCTGGTGGATGACCTATAAGGTCGCACAAATTCTGCAGAAACTAAGTCCAACTTTCCTCTGACTCAACCTCCAAAACTCCATAAGCAACAGGGAACATCCAATTGTGTCCATCAACTGCAGTAGTAGCAACTAGCTGTCCTTTAAACCTGCCATGAAGAGCTATTGCATCCACGGCCAAATAAGGCCTGCAACCATCTAGAAAGCCTTTCCAGCAAGCTTTGAAACAAACAAAAGCCCTTCTAAAACATTCCTTCTGCATTATCCTCCCGCTTTTCAATTTGTAGGGAACTGTATGCTTGTCTATCGCTACAACACTGCCTGGACTAGCCATCTCCACTTCAGCTTTGAAAGTGTAAAGCAACTGAAAGCTTTCATTCCATGGACCATTGATCCTGTCAAGAGCCATTTCCTTTACATAGAACATCCTCATGTAAGGTATTTTTATATTAAACTTATCAGATATCAATTTTATGAGTGCTGTTGGACCAAGTGATGGAGTTTCTATCAGCCAATCTATGATTGCATCTGCCAACCACCTAGTCTTCGCTAGCTTTGATTTCTGCTCTGGCGCTCCCGCTCGTGGTGGACAAGTATGGTCGATCGAGTTCTTCTTTATCTGAAACATAATTATAAGGGATGTCAGTAACAGTTAACAAATTTTATACCGTGATCTAAAATACACAACTGGTTGGCGTAGTACCTGAACCACAGTGCTTCTGAGCATTGTGGATGCATGCAGCCTCCACTTACACCTCTTGTATGGGCACTTAACTGTGAACCTACCTGGCTCACTTTTAATAACCTCATAATCATTCTTGGTGAGAATGCAATATGTAGTAATTGCATTACGGTAGTCCATCATCGTTTGAAATACGGTGCCTTCTGCAAGCTGAGGATCCTCCCTGTTCCACTCAATTGTTGGCAAGTCATCACCTTCGTAATCGGCTAAAACGAGGCTGTCATTGTTCTTATCCTTCTCTTCATCATCAGTATCATCAAATCTGGCACCTTGTGCAATATCTTCCATGTATTGATCCTCCATTGCCTGCTTACTGCATCGATCTACCAATTCAGGAAACATCAACTCATCCTCATCATCTTGAGGAGACGGATACTCAATCTCTGCATCGTCCTCCACATCGACCGCTGGAACGATCTGGCTACCACTACCACTAGCACTGGGGACAGATGGTGCTGCTATGGACCTACAAGGAGCGGGGCAGCGCACACGATTAGCAGAGGCAGCAACACTAGAGAGACATAATGCCCGACCACCTGATGATGCCCCAACACCAGATGATGCCTGGACCCTGTCCACATGGATTCGAATTTTACCGACACGGCAAGAATCATTTAAAGCAAAAAGAATTCCCAGATCGTCGTCAAAAATTAGTGGAACATATCTTCCCTCCGTGCAGTTGAAATATTGGAAATCAACTGAATCGCCAATGCCCCAGGGGTACTGAGCGCAGATGTGATCTTTTAAATCCCTCAACGAGATGGTAGTTGCAACCACCGTTGGGATGTAAAATCCGCTCACATTGCATTCAGAATCATGCAAAAAGCTAGTATCCAGCCTAACCACCAGCCAAAAAAGCCAGCGCTAGATCAATCCTATTCGAAAAGCAACGCAGTTAGTTGAGCAACAACGATTCGCGCTCAAAAACTGCCTACTGTTAATTCACATAGGCAGACAATGCTTACCCAGATGGAATCCATGCGTTAGATCCCTCCGATTCCCAATCTTCTCCGCTGTTGAGGGGCATAATCGGCATACCAGACGGATGTACAAACTCTACCACGATAGGGGTAGATCTAGTGGAGTCGGAGCCATCTCCGCCTCCCGGGGGTGGTGGTGGGGGCAGGGGCGGCTCGGGGGCAGACGACGCCATATGGTAGAAGGGCAGGACGGCGTGGTGGCAGAGGGGCAGTGGGCTCTTCCAGTCTCGGGCGGAGGGGAAAGCTTTGGGTGAGTGACCGCCAGTCCGACATGTCTCATTGGGTCAACAGTCAACACCATTCAAAAGCAACGGTCCATTCACAACCACCGCGGCTCCCTAGCCGTCACCGGTAACGGTCTAAGGCCTCTGACCAGATGGCAACCCTCCCGTCCGAGCGTCTGGGAGGGGTTTCAAACTAGAGCGAGGGGAAAACTGAGGAAAAGTTAAGCGGCTGGGGAAAACTGAGTATAACTAACGACCCAGGGGCACGAAAATAGAAATCCCTAATTAAAAAAACTACTTAGGTGGATTTTAATCGAATCGGGCTGGTTCAAACGAATTTGGGCTGCACCTGGCCCATCTGGCCGATTGGGCCGGACCACAGGCTCACCAGCCCGGGGTCAACCACCCCCCGGATCTCCCCTCGCCTCACTCCCGCACCCGACGAACCCTAACCCTAATTGTTCCCCTCGCTCTCGCGACAGCGAGTCACCGGTGGTGTTGCCACAAGATCCCGGCGAACCTCGGTGTCGGTTGCCGACGCCATGGAGGGCAATTAGTCTGCCTCCCTGGCCTCCGCCATCTCACCGAGGGAAATCCTCTCCCTCGACTTCGCTCGCCTGCTGCGTCGCTGCTGCTGCTCTCGGCCGGTCGACGGTCGGTTCCGGTGCCGCCGTTCACCATAGGGACTCGGCTCGCTAGTCCTCCTCGAGCTTCTCCGTGAGCCCCCCTCTTTTGACCTGTCCCATTTCCTCTCTACCATGACCACGTCACCTCGTCGACTTGGCTCGCCGGCGTGCTCTAGCACGCCTGCGCCTCCGGCCGCGGTTCCCTCGCTGACTACCTCCTCCGCCTGAGTTCCTGCTCAACCACACCATCACGGTTACTGGGTCTGATGGTGCTGGTGAGGTGGTGCTGTGGTGGTAGTGCCTTGGCGATGACCGCTCGGTCACTGCCGTGCTGCCGAGGCCCTGTTGTCGTGGCCGACTGGATGGTGGTGTTGCTGGAGCCGCAACCTCGGCCGTGATGACTACAACGCCGTCGACTCCAGTGTCTTCATCGAGACCCCCCTGTGAGCTACTCTGATTCTCTATCCCTCTACTTCTAGCAATGGTGGCCTGGCTACTGAGCCACGGCATAGCTGTGCATACTTACTGGTAGTGCTTGGTGGTCGATGATTCATGATGCTTTGGTGCTGGAGTGTTACTGCCATGCCTTGGTCCCGTTTCCTACTGTGATGATCTAGTGCTATTGGTTTAGGAATGGTTTGAGAAGCAGTAATATTAATTTCTTCTCTCAGTGTGCTAGATTGAGTGATTTCTAGTAATAGTTTCTATTACTGACTTATGCTCATCAACTGGGAAGAAATTGATGGTTACCATATAATACAGGGCTTGTTCTATTTATTAGCAGTATAGCTTGATTGCTCAAATATCTCTGATGGTTTTCTGGGTGCATGCTTGATTTGGCCTACAATTTGTTGAGGCATAATTCATTTGCTGAAAATCTGATGATTCATCAAGGTAGGTTCTTAGGGCTCCTGGTCTAGTAACTCATGTGCTGCTAGTTAGTGGGTTCATAGGGAATCCTTGTGATGCTATAAACAGGATAGCCACCACTAGCTAGTCAAGTGCTGTAGATGGCTAGTCTAGTTCTCTCCTTGGAGCCTCTCTTGCTTGGACCAGATGATGATGCCCACCACTGCTCCATTCCATTGGATGGTAAAAGTAATTGTGTGTATGTGTGAAGAACCATCTTGGCACAGATCCTTATTGATCTGGACCAAAAGCATGTTAAGCCTAATTTGCTTGAGTTGATGTATATTATTACTGTGGCTTTGCCCTTGCAGTAATATGATGCTTTAACTGAATTTAGTTTCAGTATCATGAACTGAATGTTATTTCAGTGATGATTAATTAAGCCCCTCTAAAGTTTTCTCAGAATCAGTGGTTAGAGGTAAATGGTTGCTGTTGGTAGTGGTGTCTTTATTTGGATGATTTGATCATCCAAATATTGCTACTAAGTACTATTTGTTTGGCCTGGGAGTGACATCCTGGACCTTGGATAGGTTGCTGGATGGGGTATTAAAATGATGAATTTTTTATATGAACTGAATCTCTTCCTTCAGTGATGATTTATCTGATTTCTCTAGCTGTTATAGCTTATTGAGTAGTAATTTCCGTGGCTGTTGCTTTGCTAGATGCAAAAGCTGTGGTATCTCTCCTCGAGACTATGCTCAAAATATACCTAGCTTGCTTGGGCTGCTTGTTTTGATCTATTATGCCTCCCTGGCTATGGAGATGATCATTGGGTCATGTTTTGACAAGATCTAGGACATACTAATACATGGTGGGTGCAATAAAGGCAATTGTTTCCTTCTTGGCTATTAGTTAAGATGATTCTGATGCTGGCCTTTGACTGATTTTGATAGGAACAGAACTATGCTTGATTTTCTTAGCCCTGCCAATGATGCATAGCCTGAGGCATGATCTTTTTAACAAGAATAGATACTATTTGTGGCTTTTATACTCTGTGGTGATTTTGCATAGCACTTCTATGCAAGACTGAGAGTAATCCACCTCTCTATTTTCCTAGGTGGAAACCTAGTTGAAGGGTAGTTAGGTGTGATATTCTTTTGGATGCCCCCTTTGATTTTCCAAAATGGCTTATGCATCAATAAGAACAGATACTTGATCTTAGGCTTTGGTGATTCACCTTTTTCTGGAGCTTTTGGGGAGATGAGGTTGGTGCTGGATGGTTTGGTCCTGTACCCCTCCTTCTCCCTGGCAGCTAGCTCCCTCTCCTTCTGGTACCTCTTTGAGTTCTGCTTCACTCCTTGCTCCTGGCTTGCTTCACCTTGATCAGCTGGCTTGTTCCTCCTTGCGCAGACTCAGATCTTGAGCTCCACTCAGTGACCATGTTGTCTTAGTTGCTAGTGTGTGGGCGTGTTGGTGTGGCTTTGGTGCTGATGCTTGCTTGCAAAGCAAGCAGAGCACCGCACTATTCATATTTATACTGGCTTTCAACTCCTGGTGGTGTCGACAACACACAAACTGTGCATGTGTGAGTAAGCTATGTGCTTACTTGCTAGCATAGCCATGCCCTTGATCTTTTGGGCTGTGAGTACGTTGGAGATAGGCATGACCTGGTGATGTATATCACCAAAATTTAATTTATTTCTAACTGCCATTTGGCAATTCTCTCTACCTTCTGTTTGTTTGTGTTTGCAGATAGCAAGAAAAGAAAAGAAAGGAAGGAGAAGAAGAAAGGAGTGATGTAGTTTAAGAGTTTTCTTTTGTTCCTATTGTATGAAGTAATCTTATTTATTTGTAATTCCTTTTCTTTTCTTTTGTACTTTGTATTATTTTCATTTATATCTGACTATTGTAAAGACAATGTAATTTGTGTATGATATCAATAAAGCCTAAGTTTTCTCTAGTTTAGTATTTATTAGGATTCAATTGTGTATTACGAATTCAAATTCTTATATTCAAAGTTTGATTGGAATTTGCATTCTTTTATTTGAATTCTTAAATACATATTTTATCCCTTCCCACATTCAATGGATCAAAAGAGATCATGTCGAACCCTTTCGCACCTCGAGAGTATCCCATTTCTCCCTCGAAGAGAGAGCTCGATCCCTCTTAGGTTTTAGAGTTAAAAGCGCAAAAAAATCCCGTAATTTCGAATGCAATGCACAAATCCCCTTCTACTTTACCCTGTGGTTGTCCTACGTACTGGGATGTTACAGACTTCCCCCCTTAACAAAAACTTCGTCCCGAAGTTTGGGGTAAGGTGTATGTTTCCATTGAACTAGGTATTACTCAATCACTCAGTTGCTTTGTCCCTTCCTGTTCTGTCGATGTCCTAGGGAACACTTACTTGAATTCCATAATTCCAAGTTTTCCTCATTGTTGACCTCCTCCAGGGTATTTAATTGTAACTTCACCTCAACCTTGTTGTATATATCTCCTTGATGAATAATCCTTCCCCCTAGGATCTTCTAAGTGACTCAGTCCTCTCACTAACATCTATCAATTCCATTCTCTTCCACCAATCCAATTTGAGGGCTACGGCAATATTCGTTATAGGTAAGATAGAAAGATTTGTGTAGTACACATAATCACGAATCATAATGACCTACTCTTTGTTTGATGTGCACCACTAAAATTGCTCTAATGTATTTCGAATGTAACGGAATATTCTAACTTATTTCAACTACTCCTATACTGATCAATGAATTTCTAAGCGATAAATGAGGTAGGCATTGGTATCAGAAGGTACTCGTCTGGGGTAAGAAAGGATCTGAAGCATACCTATCACGGCTTTGCTGGAGTTGTTTTGTCCTTCCAGATTGTTCAACTTCCCATTAAGCCTATTCGATCTTTGATTGCTACCATCTCCCGAACCTCTACCCTTGTGTGATCCTCCTCCGTTTCTTCTTGCTCCCCGCGCTTTATTGGGACAATTCTCTTGCATGTGGCCCTCCTTATCGCATCCAAAGCAAATGATTTTGGGCTTCCGACACTCGATGGTGAGATGTCCTCTTAGTCCACAGTTTCCACATATTTTTCCATTCCCATAATTGGAATCTTCTTGATTAGGGTTGTCGCCCCTAGTTTGGAATCTAGGTTTGAAACTCAAATCAGGTGTTGGCTTACTTGTAGGGAACTTATGTGGTTCAAGCCTTGCCTTTTTCCGTCTTTCCTCCTCGACTTGTTTCAAGTCATCCTCCAAGGTGATAGCCGCATCCACTAAGTCTTGGAAATCAGAATCCTTCAACATACGCAGTTGCATTTTTGCCATTGGGTGTAAACCCCTCATGAACCGCTTCTTCCTCTTCTCATCAGTATTCACATCCTCAAAAGCATAGCGAGATAGGAGGGTGAACTCCTTGACGTACTTCATGATTGATTTATCTTTCTGCTCTAGATTATCGAATTCCCTTCGCTTCAACTCCATTATGCTCTCCGGCACATTAGCTTCCCTGAACTTCTTCTTGAATTCCTCCCAGGTGAATACCCTGCCTGGAGGATGGATGGCGATGACATTATCCCACCATGCAGCTGCTGGCCCACATAGCAGATGCGTAGCATATCTGATCTTCTCGCTGTCGTTGCAGTCCACCGTCTTGAGCTTTCTTTCTGTGTCTAGCAACCAATCTTCTGCGTCCATTGGTTCTGGTGCTGAAGCAAACGGTGTTGGCCTTGTGTTCAGGAAATCAGCCAATGAAACTCCATAAACTCCTTCATTTCAACCTTCGCGGTTCTGGTCCATCATATCTTGCATCAGCTTGCTTTGATTCTCGATGAGCATTCTCTGCCTCTCATCGGACATCCTCATATATTCCACGAAATCCTGTTGTGTCAGGAACTGTGGTAGTGGTGGTATCGGTCCTCTATTAGCTGCTTCCGCCTCCTCCTTAGCTTTGGCTTCATTCTCCATCCTCTATTGCTCGGATTCTTCTCCCACTACCGTCGCCATGGTTACCCCCTAACCCTGTTACATTAAGCGAAACTCATAATTACACCATGCCCATGCTTTCTGAGCTCAACTTCATGCACAGAGTTAGTCACACAATAAAAATCCAAATAAAATCTCCAAATCACACCAGACATATACCATGTAGATACATGAGTATGAAAGACATCATTGCAATACTATGCGATCCTGTAAGTGGCGACACTCACCTATTCTAACTGCATAAGCAAACTACTACATACTACTCATATATGGTACACATGATATATGAGTATCACGCCTCCATCCAGATGGTAGTCCTCTAAGGGTAATTGTGCTCCTGGTACATCCCTGGTATCCAACCGGTGGAACGTGAAGTCCTCTTGAGTGTAATAGGGATATAGAGTCTCCTGGTAGGTGTGTAATCAGAATCGGACAGGGTCCCTAGGTTGAAATCAGTCATCACAAGATAACTGCTCAACGAAGGATACACTCTGCAAATGGTCCACCCCTCCGTCCTCGACTTCGAACACTCGCCCTGCTCCATAGGAGTAGGTATATCTCTCTCCACCTTGGGCCCTATGAGGATAGGATTCCCCACCACGTCTCCAACACCATCGTGAAAGAACTCAAAACTGCCTAGTCACCTCATCCCCGGAGTCCAAAGGAATCGGATCTCCAGCTATCCCATACACTCTCCAAACCTCCATCCCGTGGAGTTTCCTCCATGGTTACCATCCTGGGGCAATCCCCACGACTCAACTCCTACCTCGTACCCAACTCTAGTCGAGCCATGTGCGAAATGTTGCGATGGCATCTCCGGTTTAGGCCCAAATTCCCGCTCTTCGGAATCGGCCTCCTCCTTGTCATCCATAACTATGTAACCTCCAGTCAAGAAAACTGGGGTAGATGTATATGGCGGTCTAGATGGCTCTCCCTCACACCACTGAGTCGGTGTAGACTCCGTGATCTCCTCCAGTAAGCTCTAAATCTCCCCTACCAGAGTATACTGCACATTCTAGAACATGCCAAACATGTCCCTGTACCTAACCAGGTGCTCCGCGTTTGTGTGTGGATGCTTCTTCGCAACCCTATAGTCATCCCGATGTGGATCCTCATTCTCCTCATCCTACAGGATGTGGGTGAACATCGTGCCTAATAACTGCTCCGCCTTAAGCTCACAGATACCAGTTATAACCTTCATAACAACTATCTTATAAACCGTACTCATGGTGCGTGCCTCTCGTGCCTACACAACCCAGTTCAAGCCCAACTTGGCAGGAAGCATGATTCCTACCCCTATACTTATGAAAAACTCAGCCCTCACAGTAGGCATACCTCTTAAAAGGGATACGGGTCTCACACCCGCACTCTTTTAAGATGTCGTGTAACATATTAGCTAAATTCCCTTCATTCTCATCCATAGTTATGTCCCGAAGTTACACGATCCATGGTGGTTTAGTGCTTGCTACCCTGGCAGTGTATAAACAATTTAATCTGTGCATGATGTGTCATAATAGTAACAATAAAGAATTATAGCACTAAAAAGTATGGCTTTGTTATACGCAAGGGAATAACGCCACAACAATTTTAGAGAACTCTTTACTATTCCTATTTGACTCCTACAGGTCTTTCCCATTTATTAGGTGTCCAACCTAAGGTCAAAACTTTTGCTCTGATACTAACTGTGGTGACCCAACATACCACTGCATGTTCTAGTATGCAAGTCGTTGACATAACATTCGTGAGGTACCATTTCACAAATATTACATCCCTCAGAGTGGTACAACAGAAACATAGCGGTCTTTATTCAAGCACTAAGTATTACAAGCCTTAATTACACAAAGGATTCCAGTTCCTCCTTGGTCCAAGGAGGAACACTAACATGTTCTAACTTACTACTACAAACCTTGGCTACAACAGAAATTAGTAAACTAAACATGATGATCCACTCAAGTCACTTTATTCTATAGGGTTTGGTGTGACTTAAGTACTACACTAAACGACTAGTTGTCGGTCTCCTCCTTGGTTCCTTTGCTGATACCATAGGCTATGGTGTAGTCCACGCCTTCGACTCCACCGGTAAGGTCCGGATCCTCATAGTAGACTTCCTCAATGTCTTCTGATGCTCCTTCAGTCCCCTCATACTGTTCCTCCGAGTCTAAGCAAGGGTTAAGAGGGAGTGGGGTGAGTAACGAGCATTACCCAACAAGTTCATTTAAAAGGATAGGGGTGTTTGATGCACTAGCTATGACCATGGACTCAAGAGTTCTAGGTCACATGCAGATTTCATAATCATTTCTTCAAAGGTTGATTTTATTCAGAAAACTATGTATGTCAGTCTTCACAGGTTGATTAGAGCTTCGATGGGCTCCTTTCCTGCCACGTTCGTAGCTCCTTCCCAGAACAGGGAGTATCCAGATACTTTCTTACACTCTACAGAGGTGGACACTTGTACCCATAAGAGATCAAAGCCCTGCTGCTCAACCAGGCAAATCATTCATGTCCACACTTCCTTGGTGTGGGGCCCAGTCAATGATCCAAGCCAATCACTGTCCTCCTCCGCGACCCCGCATACCCACCCTTTTGTAATTCACTGCACCGTAGTTGACTTTCCTGGAACAACTATGGTGCTCGAAGCCAACTTTCCTGGAACAACTTCGAGTCCCTCCCAGCTGATTTTCCTATGACCAGCTGCAGGGCAGTTTCATACAATCCATCATAGACACCGTGTTCCCGTGGGACGTAAGGGCTCCCACCTGCTGCATTCACCTACCGAATGAACAACTTGCTGCATTCACCTTCCGAATGAATAGCACGGGCCGGTACATCCGTTGATATGCGAAAGGAAGTCGGTACAACTGACTTCTGCGTCCCATTCCAGATCTTATGGTTGACCATTGTTTACGACACTAGAATCACTGGCGACATTGGTTATTAATTCCTAGGTGAACTTTCCAGTTGCAGTGGGACCTCCACCATACTCATACCATGGTCCCACTGCCCACCATCCTAGGGTAACAACCACCATGGTTGCTAACCACTAATCAAATTGATTAAGAAAGCAAAACTTTTGCTTTAAATGCAGTAGTAATACCACTGGTATATTTGCAAGTAATTTGCTCAAAATAAATAATAGATATGAGCAAGAGTGAACTTGCCTGCAGACTGCAAGGTAGTGCAATTAGAGGTGTTGAATTGACCCGGGACCTCGAGTTCTGAAAAACAGCATCATTGTCCGGTAAGGGCAATGATTAAAGATCCAAATGATGCAATGCTTTTAAAGTGGTGTGTTGTTTATAACCCCATGTGGTGATTTATTTCCTAAGGTCTTTATATATTCTCTTTATGAGTTTAAAGAATATATGTTAGGTCAAATTCATTCAAGAATGAGTTCTCATTTATTCTTGAATGAATTTCCTAAATTTCTTCTAATTCAATTATTATATTAGTTCCAAAATTTCTCTTATTTACACAAGTTTTAAATTATTATTCAAGAAAACCTTTTGGATATTTTTCCTACTTAATTAAACTTCAAATTTTCAGTGTTTAAGAAATAAGATCCTAAAATTCCATTTCAAATTCTCACTAGTGTTGAGAATATTCTAATTGCTAAGTTTATTCTTTTTGTTTTGTTACCTTAGGTTTCTTTTTAAAGGTTTTTCCTTAAAAACTAAAATATATATTAATTAAAAAAACTGCTTAGGTGGATTTTAATCAAATCGGGCTAGTTCATATGAATTTGGTCTGGACCTGGCCCATCTGGCCGATTGGGATGGCCCACAGGCTCACCAGCCCGGGGTCAACCACCCCTACCTCTCCCCTCGCCTCACTCCCGCACCCGACGAACCCTAACCCTAAGCATTCCCCTCGCTCTCGCGATAGCGAGTCGCCGGCGGCGTTGCCGCACGATCCCGGTGAACCTCGGTGTCGGTTGCCGATGCCATGAAGGGCAATTGGTCTGTCGCCCTGGCCTCCGCCATCTCACCGAGGGAAATCCTCTCCCTCGACCTCGCTCGCTTGCTGCGTCGCTGCTGCTGCTCTCGGCCAGTCGACGGTCGGTTCTGGTGCCGCCGTTCACCGCAGGGACTCGGCTCGCTAGTCCTCCTCGAGCTTCTCCGCGAGCCCCCCTCTTTTGACCTGTCCCATTTCCTCTCTACCACGACCACGTCGCCTCGTCGACTTGGCTCGCCGGCGTGCTCCAGCGCGCCTGCGCCTCCGGCCGTGGTTCCCTCGCTGACTACCTCCTCCACCTGAGTTCCTGCTCAACCGCACCGTCATGGTCACTGGGTCTGATGGTGCTGGTGAGGTGGTGTTGTGGTGGTAGTGCCCTGGCGATGACCGCTCGGTCACTGCCGTGCTGCCGAGGCCCTGTTGTCATGGCCGATTGGATGGTGGTGCTGCTGGAGCCGCAACCTTGGCCGTGACGACTACGATGCCATCGACTCCAGTGTCTTCATCGAGACCCCCTGTGAGCTACTCTGCTTCTCTGTCCCACTACTGCTAGTAATGGTGGCCTGGCCACTGAGCCCCGACATAGCTGTGCATACTTACTGGTAGTGCTTGGTGGTCGATGATTCATGATGCTTTGGTGCTGGAGTGTTACAGCCATGCCTTGGTCCTGTTTCCTAATGTGATGATCTAGTGCTATTGGTTTAGGAATGGTTTGAGAAGCAGTAATAGTAATTTCTGCTCTCAGAGTGCTGGATTGAGTGATGTCCAGTAATAGTTTCTATTACTGACTTATGCTCATCAACTGGGAAGAAATCGATGGTTACCATATAATACAGGGCTTGTTCTATTTATTAGCAGTATAGCTTGATTGCTCAAATATCTCTGATGGTTTTCTGGTTGCATGCTTGATTTGGCCTACAATTTGTTGAGGCATAATTCATTTGCTTAAAATCTGATGATTCATCAAGATAGGTTCTTAGGGCTCCTGGTCTAGTAACTCATGTGCTGCTAGTTAGTGGGTTCACAGGGAATCCTTGTGATGCTATAAACAGGATAGCCACCACTAGCTAGTCAAGTGTTGTAGATGGCTAGTCTTGTTCTCTCCTTGGATCCTCTCTTGCTTGGACCAGATGATGATGCCCACCACTGCTCCATTCCACTGGATGGTACAAGTAATTGTGTGTATGTGTGAAGAACCATCTTGGCACTGATCCTTGTTGATCTGGACCAAAAGCATGTTAAGCCTAATTTGCTTGAGTTGATGTATATTATTACTGTGGCTTTGCCCTTGCAGTAATATGATGCTTTAACTGAATTTAGTTTCAGTATCATGAACTGAATGTTATTTCAGTGATGATTAATTAAGCCCCTCTAAAGTTTATCTCAGAATCAGTGGTTAGAGGTAAATGGTTGCTGTTGGTAGTGGTGTCTTTCTTTGGATGATTTGATCATCCAAATATTGCTGCTAAGTACTATTTGTTTGGCATGGGAGTGACATCCTGGACCTTGGATAGGTTGCTAGATGGGGTATTAAAATGATGAATTTTTTATATGAACTAAATCTCTTCCTTCAGTGATGATTTATCTAATTTCTCTAGCTATTATAGCTTATTGAGTAGTAATTTCAGCGGCTGTTGCTTTGCTAGATGCAAAAGCTGTGGTATCTCTCCTGGAGAGTGTGCTCAAAATATACCTAGCTTGCTTGGGCTGCTTGTTTTGATCTATTATGCCTCCCTGGCTGTGGAGATGATCATTGGGTCATGTTTTGACAAGATCCAGGACATACTAATACATGGTGGGTGCAATAAAGGCAACTGTTTCCTTCTTGGCTATTAGTTAAGATGATTCTGATGCTGGCCTTTGACTGATTTTGATAGGAACAGAACTATGCTTGATTTTCTTAGCCCTGTCAATGAAGCACAGCCTGAGGCATGATATTTTTAACAAGAACAGATAGTATTTGTGGCTTTTATACTCTGTGATGATTTTGCATAGCACTTCTATGCAAGACTGAGAGTAATCCACCTCTCTGTCTTCCTAGGTGGAAGCCTAGTTGAAGGGTAGTTAGGTGTGATATTCTTTTGGATGCACCCCTTTGATTTTCCAGAATGGCTTATGCATCAATAAGAACAGATACTTGATCTTAGGCTTTGGTGATTCACCTTTTTCTGGAGCTTTTGGGGAGATGAGGTTGGTGCTGGATGGTTTGGTCCTGTACCCCTCTTTCTCCTTGGCAGCTAGCTCCCTCTCCTTCTGGTACCTCTTTGAGTTCTGCTTCACCTTGATCAGCTGGCTTGTTCCTCCTTGTGCAGACTCAGATCTTGAGCTCCACTAAGTGACCATGTTGTCTTAGTTGCTGGTGTGTGGGCGTGTTGGTGTGGCTTTGGTGCTGATGCTTGCTTGCAAAGCAAGCAGAGCACCGCACTGTTCATATTTATACTGGCTTTCAACTCCTGGTGGTGTCGACAACACACAGGCTGTGCATGCGTGAGTAAGCTGTGTGCTTACTTGCTGGCATAGCCGTGCCCTTGATCTTTTGGGCTGTGAGTTCGTTGGAGATAGGCATGACCTGGTGATGTATGTCACCAAAATTTAATTTATTTCTAACTGCCATTTGGCAATTCTCTTTGCCTTCTATTTGTTTGTGTTTGCAGGTAGCAAGAAAAGAAAAGAAAGGAAGAAGAAGAAGAAAGGAGTGATGTAGTTTAGGAGTTTTCATTTGTTCCTATTCTATGATGTAATCTTATTTATTTGTAATTCCTTTTCTTTTCTTTTGTACTTTGTATTATTTTCATTTATATCTAACTATTGTAAAGACACTGTAATTTGTGTATGATATCAATAAAGCCTAAGTTTTCTCTAGTGTAATATTTATTAGGATTCAATTGTGTATTACAAATTCAAATTCTTATATTCAAAATTTGATTGGAATTTGCATTCTTTTATTTGAATTCTTGAATACATATTTTATCCCTTCCCACATTCAATGGATCAAAAGAGATCATGTCGAACCCTTTTGCACCTCGAGAGTATCCCATTTCTCCCTCGATGAGAGAGCTCGATCCCTCTTAGGTTTTAGAGTTAAAAGCGCAAAAAAATCCTGTAATTTCGAATGCAATGGACAAAACCCCTTCTACTTTACCCCGTGGTTGTCCTATGTGCTGGGATGTTACACTTACCTACTCGAGGATGAGCAGGAGTTAAGCTTGGGGATGCTTGATACGTCGTAAACGTATCTATAATTTTTGATGCTCCATGCTTGTTTTACACCAATTGCTTTATGTTTTGTTTACACTTCGTGGCACTTTTATGCATTTTGTGGAACTAACCTATTAACGAGATGCCACAGTGCTTATTCCTGTTTTCAGTTGTTTTTGTGTTTCAGAAAAGTTACATAGGAAATATTCTCAGAATTGGACGAAACAAAAGCCGAAGTTCCTATTTACCTAAAAGGAAGACGGAGTCCAGAGGAGAGACGGAGCCGGACCAGGAGGCGGCCGCACCATAGGGTGGTGCGGGCCACCCCGTGGCTGCGCCACCAGGTCGTGTGGGCCCCTGGTCCACCCTCTGACATCGCCCTTCCGCCTATAAAATCCCTCCGACGCAAAAACCCTAAATCAATAGGCGTCTATCCATGAAAAGTTCTGCAGCGCCACCGCCATCGAAGACCAATTTCGGGGGACAGAAGTCTTTGTTCTGGCACCCTGCCAGGACGGGGAATTGCCCCCGGAGCCGTCTCCATCGACTCCACTGCCATCTCCATCGTCGTTGCTGTCTCCCATGATGAGGAGGGAGCAGTTCTCCCCCGTGGCTAAGGGCTCTACCGGTAGCTATATGGTTCATCTCTCTCTCTCTCTCTCTCTCTCTCTCTCCCATGGTGTGGTCTTTATGTGATCATGAGCTTTGTATCTAATTGAATTAGTAGATGTTACTCTTCATCTGTACTACTCAAGTGGTTTTATTCTTGTAATCTCCAGAGACACCTTGTCCCATGGTGTGAAGGTGACAGTGCGCACATTATGTGTGTCTCTTAGGCTAAATTTTACAGTTATACTTATCATGAGTTATGATTTGAGTTGGATGTCTCAATGAATTGTTGGTGTTTGTCTAGAATCATCTAGTACGCTCAAGGTGATAGTGTGGGGCAATCTAGTTTGGGAAAAGTGAACTTTAAGGAGTGCTTTGTAGCCCTACATATGATTAGTGTTCGTTATCCAACCATAGAGTAGTTTAGTGTAGCATAGTGAAGAAAGATATTTGTGTGTTTAATTATGTTATCTTTGTTGAGAGTGTCCACTAGTGAAAGTATGATCTCTAGGCCTTGTTTCTAAGCATTGAAACACCGTTTACAACCCATTCTGTTACATATTTGCTTGCAGCGATTTTTATTTCAGATTGCAATTACCACTTATAATCATCCATATTACTTGTATTTCACTATCTCTTTGCTGAACTAGTGCACCTATACATCTGACAAGTGTATTGGGTGTGTTAGGACACAAGAGACTTCTTGTATCTTAATTGCAGGGTTGCTTGAGAGGGATACCTTTGACCTCTTCCTCCCTGAGTTCAATAAACCTTGGGTGATCCACTTAAGGGAAACTTGCTGCTATTCTACAAACCTCTATACTTGGAGGCCCAACACTGTCTACAAGAATAGAAGCGTTCGTAGACATCAAAGCTCCTCCTAACGTGGTGGCTCAAACTCTCCCACGGGAGCTCGCACGGCCCGGTCTCCCTGTCGGAGGAGGAGCGGAAGCGCCTCGTGGGCTCCGTGGCCATGATGAAGTGCGCCGCCCGCAAGTGGACAAACTAGGGCCTCTCGCCATCACTGTTACTTCACCCCTACGCCGACAACTGGGAGGTGAGTTCCTCCTTCGCGCGATGCTGAGCTCGCTCCCTATTGCTCGCGAACGAGTGGGTCTACAAGGAGGTGGTGGAGAACGCATAGCAGCAGGGGGTCATTGGGCCAGAGGACTATGCCATCAACGACGACGCGGAGTGGTGCACCTTCAAGCTGCAGATGCGCCTTTTGGTGGAGGCAGCCGAGGCAGAGCGGCAACGTGAGTAGAAAGATAGGCGTGCCTCCATCACCATTGTGTGGGTACGAGGAGTGGTGTGCATAGAGTGCCAATCACCGCGTCAAGTAGAAGGTCATCGACCTCGATGACGCATGATCAGCCTTCGCTGTTGCCATCCGCCGCATCCATAGGCCCCGGTGAGTTATCTCGGGGCCGAATTTTGCAAACATTTAGGGTTGCGGTTAGGGTTTAGATCTTCCCCAGGTATTAGTTCATCAAATTTGTGCTGGATTTTGTAAGTGCGATGTGATCTATGTATGAACTATGGAATGATCTTTGTAGAATTCTCGCACAATTTTTCTTTTAAATCTGAAGGTTGATATACGGGTACTAATATGCTGGAGGTTTACTTTTACTATTTTTAAAATTCCATGATTAGAGACGCTGCTAAAGATGCTATTACTTCTATGCGGTGTACTGGGAACTGGTTACATAATTCACATGGTATTTCTTATATGAGAAAAATGCCAATTTGGTCTATAAAGTTGTCGTGGATGTGCAATTTAATCACGAACTTGCAAATCGTGAATTATGAATCGTGAAGTTACCCCGCACAAGCGCTTTGGTCACTTCGTGGCGCCCAGCATTAGTTTGGTGATATGGCATATTGTTTTTTTTGCGAATGCACCCCAAAATTTGTCTTTTTTGTAACCTTATCTCTTTCCTCCCTCAATCTCGAAAAATCTCCCAATAAAGTGTGCCCAAGGATCGATCCCGGGTGATTTGCTGTTCCAGATTTGATTGAACGAGTTTATTTTCAACTAGCCAGAGGTGGAGGTCTGCCTCCTCATTTGTAGGAGGTCGAGGTCGGGGAGGCCGGCCTTCTCGCCAGTGATATTGGAGGAGCTTGCTCCCACGCATCGTCACGTGGAGCACCATGACCGACGTTTTGGGGAGGACGGGGCCGTCGAGCTGGACGCGATATTGGCCAATGGGAGGGGTCGGGACCTTGGGTTTGTAGGCTGGGAGACTACGATGTCGAGAGCTGCATGCGGTGGCTCAGAGATGAAGGCGGGAGATTTGGAGAAGAAGAATCATACATCAATGTGAGATTGGTGAAGAAATAAAGACCAATCAAGATTTTTTCAAACCCATAAAAAATAATTATATTGGAAAATAGGATCTAGTAATTAGAAGAAACAAATATGTAGGGGGTTATTTGCAAAAAAAATAGACAACGTCATCGTGGAGTAACCAAAACTAGCAAATTTGCCCGTGCTTTGCAACGGGAGAAACACATCCTCACATTTCCTAGCGATATATCCATGTTGCCACTTTTTCCCCTTGCCACCATCGTTGAACTTGGTCATGTTGTCCACCTAGTCATGACAAACTTGATTAAACCCAAGACAAGAGCTTGGTCATCATACTCTAACATTCCACTTCGTGATCCCCTCTGCATCGATATGTAATTCCACGGATTTATGATGATGTGGGCGCCACTCCTGTCTCATTTACATTTGGTGCATACTCCATCCTCATACTGACTTGTCATTGCGAAAACTTGTAATGGTGATGGGCACCAGCCATGTCTCATCTACGCTTGGTGTCACTGATCAATGACTTGTCAGCTGAATCTGCAAAAACATGATGAATTCTCATATGAATTATTTAATATGACAAATTAAAAACAATGAGTTAATCAATTGAATCCGCATCATAGACACTAAGAATTTGGTAGCTTGTACATGATGACCAACAAGTCCGACAAAAAGAAAAGTTCAGAAAAGTCAGCAATATAATGAAGTATCCGCTTGGTATTAATATATTTTATTTAGCTTTTTTTGAAATGGGGATCAGCTCCAGCCTCTGCATTATTGATGTATAGCCTTTTATTATACTTTATTTAAGAAAAAACAATAGCTAATTCAGGCAGTAGATTAGTGAGCACAAGGAGATACAAACAGCACGAAGATCCATCGACAGGCACCGGCTCGTCCTGCTGCTTGTGCCTGCTGTTGGACAACGCCCCAATCATGAGAGCATCATCCCACCAGGATGAGCAAACAGATCGAGTTTCACACTTTCTAGGGATATAGCTAAAAGGGAGGAGAATCAACGTTGTAAGCTGAGCAAAGAGCTGCCGGAATTCAACACCAGTCAGCCATAGGACGCCTCAGCGAGGTAGTGTGAGAAGCGAGCCAATAATTTCTACATATATAATGGCTAACCCTCTTAACAGCGCATTAGCGATGCCACTTGGTTACTTTGTACAGTAGATGCATATCTACAGTACCTTCAGTCTATAAAACCGTTCGATTCAATCTTAATGGTGTGGTTAAAGCGGTGTTATCAAAGCTACCGTGTACGTCACGTTCGTTTCCACCGCGTTTCTCGCTTTCTCGGGAACACTCTCCATAAATCCCGTCTCTGTATTTATCTCCCCTTCGTCTTCTCTCTTCCACTTTCCCGTCTCCTGAATACGGTCAAAGCAGCGTGCGTGTCTCTGCTACCGAACAGCTCAATCCCCAAATCCTCCACTTGCCTACTACTCTCTTCCTCCCCAATCCCTGTGGCTGCAGCCCACGTCCTCCTCCTCGGCCGCACCCTCCTCTCCTATGCCTCTAGGGTGGGCGTGTTTGCAACCTCCGTGTAAAACCACGTCGGTCAAACAGCAGCAATCGGCCGCGATGAGGGTGGAGAGATGGTCGTTCACAGCTTCGAGACCGAGCAGCAGCAGCCGGCGAGTCTCATTCCTCCTTCACATCTCTCTCAACATCGCCCGTCGAGCCAGTATCGGCGGTCTGCAAGGCATGGGGCCGTATGCGTCCGTGTGGCAGAGCTTTGCCTGCAAGTTTGCCTTCTCCTCTTCTATTTTTCTGTTTCTCTCTTGGGCTAAACTTTTCCATCCCAATCGTAGGTCAGTGCCGCTGCTGGACACTCTCCCGTCCTTCGCCATGGCGCTTGGCAAGAGGAGCTGTGGTACCGCTGTCTCGCGTGAGTGGTGGCGGCCGAGCGGGAAGGCAGCAGGTGCGAGCGTGTCACCGCCAAGGCTGGCTCCCGGACGAGGCTGGCGAAAAGCTGGTCATGGACGATCATCGCGCCGTGGGCGAGCAAGATCTTGAGCGCGACTAGGAGCCTAAGGCTATGATGTAGTTGCCATGTCGGAAGCGCCGCGCGCAGGCGGTCCGTCAGCAAGGACACGGGCGCCGCGGCGGAGAGCCACGATTCGCGGCAGAGGAGGCTTCAGCAAGACGCCCAGAGAGAGATCCAGCACGGCAGCAGCGCCGCGGAGCGCGGCGGCAAGCGGCATCAGGTGGTGCAAGGACATGTTTCTCTGGAGCTCGCTCTCTTCCAGGCTCCAGCTTTGTGAGATACTGATGCTATGTTTATGTCATCTCAAGAGGTAAATTCTGGTTGGTTATAACTTGACGGCTCCAACACAACTGCATCAAGCATTGAAGCAAAGAACGTGTGACTTCAGGCTGTACTTGACGGATTGCTGGAGGCTTCCACCACCGAGAGGCGAGAGGTTAAAATGCCACATGTGCCAGGCAATTGTACAAGTTCGTTCAGAGAACTTCTGTGGAAACGTATGCGTGCCAGCCAATCATGCAGGTCAGTTATACATGTCTGCAAAGAAGAGACACAATGAAGTATTTGTCTACTTTAGATTGAATTACTTTTGTCTTGGCTTGACGTCCTATAAGCTCTGTGCAGGAATTTTGATTTACTCATTCATGGGCAGTAATATTTTGGGCCCTGTTGTGCGGAGGTGAATTCTTGGTATTTCCTGTTGGTAACTTTTGGGCAAGCAAATCCTCCCTCACACCGTGGGATGCATAATTCAGTTAGAGTGTTTGTCATTTTGACCTTATCAGTGCAGTGCATATCTCAAATAAGTGAGTCAAGAGTCAAGACTCTCATATATAGAATTGTGTGTGTGCTGCTGATTGTGTAAAATTTAGGTTTTCTTCTCAGCTATGAAGTATCTTGCATGTTCAGTGCCATTCCAATGATTGTGATATATCTATGTTATGCATCTTGATAATTAATAATTCTTCATGCTTCTTATTTTCAGGACACGTCTTGCACGGATGATATCAGAAGGTCCAGGTCATTGTTTTGCTACTGTGGCTTACACTGAAACTTTTTTTATAATGATCGTTGGTGTGTGAACTTATCAGTGATTTATGATGGAAGCTAGCGAGTTCTTTGGTAACTTCTTCTGAACTGGTGACTATCGGCTGAAGTTGTTCCAGTGCAAGTACTGAGCTATACTTCAAATGTATCTCTATTGTACTTATTAGCATCAGAGCCGTGTTATGTTTGAAACTGTGTCAGCATCACATTATTTTCAGGGATGGATGCAGGTAATTATTCTTCAAAACTATTTGATTTCCATTGAGTAGTCAAAATTTTCTGTCTTTATTTTGTCAAAGGAAGCTGAATAGGAAGCTCCATCACTATATATTGTGTGGCTATCTGTTCCCCGAAAAATAGATAATAACATCTGATTTTGAGTTTCTGTTGGTTGCCAAATAGCAATAAAAACTTTTGCAAAAATGGTATGAGTGTCAAAAAACTTCTGCAGGATAGATAATACAATCTGATTTTTGTTTTTAATTGCCACAGTGACACAATAACACGTGTATGTATTCATTTCCTTTCACCATGAACATAGAAAATTCCTTGCGTACTGCTTTTGTGGTTTTTCCCAATGTATGCAGGATAAGAAGGGCATGGGTTTTCAAATAGCATTGCAGGCAGCTCTTCTCATTTGTTTGCCTTTTCTAGGATGTACCCGCAGGTGTAACTTGCCATTCCAGCAAGAAATGGCGGTGTTGTCTCCGCACCTGAGACCCAAGGCTTTCGAGTGAGAAGAAGCTCATTTGTTCCTGTCACTTGCTCAAATCCAACATAAAACGATTCGTTTTTAATTTCCACGGTGACACTCATACCATGCTATTGTTTTGGCTGTTACAAGTTCATTTGGTCTGTTAAAATGTTGATGCCAGAATCATTATCAATGATGCGATATGTGGCCGAAGGATTATCAAAGAAGTTCCTTTACTCACAACCGTGGGGACATCGAAGAGGTCAGTATCACCTCTTTCCTAATAATTTATCAGTTATATAATTCGCTAGCACTATTAATTATTGACTTACGTAAAATGCCTTTTTTGTAAAACGTAGGAACATCTTCCAGTAACTATATGGTAGATTCAGTTAAATGATTTATGAGGCTATATATCAAAAAAATAGTCTGCTGATATATATACATAGACATGCCATTCTTTGTTTCACCATTGCTCCAAATGACTCGATTCTTTTCTTAAGATGACATAGGGCTGTGGTAGAACCATGCGAAGCGACTTCTTCAACAAATGCTTCGAGATACAGGGCCCATCTGGTGGTTCCGTCAACCTTAACCTGGACTTTGGCCTCACTGCTCATCATGCAGAGCATCGACAATCCTTTACAAAACCTGGGTTCACCCTTCCCATGTTGAAGCCCTTGGCCTGAGCAAACCACAAGGCGACCGCTGGGTGTACCCTCAGCACTTCCACTCTGAAGCTCTCAGCACGCCAACAACAGCGGCACCATCGACCCTGCCCTCGATCTGCATGTACCAGCAAAGGATACATCATCATCTTTTCTGATCTGACGAGGAGGATGACGGCGCAATGTACTGGAGAACTAAAGGTCAGCAAACATTCAGAGCAATAGCGACGAAGTACAACTACTTTGTATATCCACATGGATGTGGCTTGGAATCCTTACCGTTCCCGGTGTTCTGCACCTGCCCCCTTGATGTAGACACCACGACAAAAAAAATGCAAGGTTTCGACGAACTGAAGAACGACCAACTGCAGCAGAGTACAAATTTGGGTGTCAACAATACTACTGCTCAAAATCTCTAAGCTCCCTTTTGGAGTGTACCTGTAGGCGTTGTTCAGGTTCAGCCAGTAGAAACATGAACTGGCAGTGTAGAGAATAGTGTAGTAAAAATATGTACTGGCTTGGCAGTCTCTACTATGTAATACAATGTAAATATGTATGTTACTATAACTCATGTCACGTACTCATATCAAGCTTTAGCAAACACTCCAATTGACCATAGCCTGAAAAAATTACTTTCTCAACAAAAACAATTAAGCTGCAATAGAAAAATCTTATAATATTGCTCCTAACATATGCTACTCATCACGGAATATTAACATCACGGGCGCGGCGTGCCGCCGCGCCAGCCTTTCCTAGTTATTGATCGTTTCAAACTCTCGCGGATTCACGAATTTGTGTAGACGACTTGCGATTAATCTTTCAATACATAAATTCTGAATTTAAGATTATAGAGACATGGTGCTATATATGCGTGTGTATGTGCAACCGAGTGATCGAGCGTCCATGCATTTTTCTCTCCTTGGGAGTGACTATTCAGCAGCTAGCTGTTTTTTAATTCGGTAAACTTGCGATTAATCTTTCAATACATAAATTCTGAATTCAAGATTATAGAGACATGGTGCTATATATGCGTGTGTATGTGCAACCGAGTGATCGAGCGTCCATGCATTTTTCTCTCCTTGGGAGTGACTATTCAGCAGCTAGCTGTTTTTTAATTCGGTAACAGACACATTTTGGTAGCCAATAAGAACTGGACAGCTGTATGACTCAAAACTAATGAGGAAAACTGTATGTTTTCAGTTTGCCCAAACAGACACATTTCGATCTTCTCCCTCGTTCCTTCATTTGTTTTTTTTTGGGAACATTTCCATCATTTGTTGCAACGGCTCATTTCTGCCCGTTGTTTAGTTCTCCTTTTTCTTTGTTTCCTCACAGGCTTTGTCCTTGTTTTCCTCCTTTTTTGACGAGAAAGCATCCGGTGACTTTTGTATTACAAGATGAATGAGGTAGAGATAATTTACAAATTACAACACTAGCTTCTCACAACCAGAAACGAGATGACATGACCAAAATCCAACAACGAATGACACGAAAAGAATTACAGCCACTACTACATGTACTGCACCTAAGACCGAACCAACAGTAGTAGCCACAATTTATACAACCACACCAATTAGGCGCAAAGCGCTAGCTCATCCTTGATATGAGAAGATTTTTTACTTGGTTGGAACACAAGATTTTCCAGATTTTTTCCATCCTAGAAATCAAGGTAAGAGATAGTGAGAACAAGAGAAACAAAACCTGCACAGAACAAGGCAGAAATGCTAGGACCTAATTACATTGTTACTAAAAAACCTTGACCTGAAGCTAATCCTATCATCATAGCAAGTGTATTATACATCATCTATTTTACGCTTTGGTCCATTACAATATGTTGAGCTGGACAATATGTTGACGTTTGTACAGTTGTGAAAATAACATTTTATGCATTACTCGTCTATCATGTCCATGCAAAAAATGAATAAATGAAATCTTAGAAATTATTAGTACTGAAGACAAGAAAATAATAGGAGAGATAGTGAAGAAGTTGTATTCTCTAAAGAAAATAAAATAAAAGAGAAGCCGCGGGCTGAGGGAGGGAGTGAAGGCTGACGGCATAAAGAACGAGGGATCAAAGAATGAAGAAAGAAAGAGGGGAGACTTCAGAAGGAGAGACTAAGTACTAAGAATGAGTGAAAGGACAGAGAAGTGAGAGAAAACTAAAAAATGAAGAAAAAAATGACTAAAGACAGAGAATCATGATGGAAAACCCACATGACAAAGTCTTATTTAGTTTGAGTGACAATGAGACTAAAATTGTCTCATCGATTTAGATAAGAATACAGACTAAAAACTAAAGAAATGAAGAATGAATGAATAAGAAGAATGATAAATGATAAATGGAGACTAAGAACAATGAGAATGACATGCTTGATCTGGGAAATGCAAACTGGAGATTGAAAGATTGAAGAGCATGCATGACTGAGGACTGATAACTAAAGAAATGAAGAGAGGAGCTCATTAAGACTGAAGAAATGAAGAAAGAATGGATAAGAAGAATGATAAATGATGAATGGAGACTGATAACAATGAGAACGGCATGCTTGACCTGAGAAATGAAAACCTGGAGATTGAAAGATTGAAGAACATGCATGACTGAAGACTGATAACTGAAGAAATAAAGAGAAAAAGGAACTCATTATCTGATAAAATTATGAACTGATTAACTGAAAAAATAAGTAAGAAACAAGCAATGAGAAGGACAAATATGACTGAACACTGATAAATTGAAGAAATGAAGAGAAAAAGGAGCTCATTAAATGAGAAACTGATGAACAAGGAGAGAATGAGACTTACTATAAAATAGGGACAAAAATATACTGAAAAAAACTGAAGAATTACAACACTAGCTTCTCACAACCAGAAACGAGATGACATGACCAAAATCCAACAACGAATGACACGAAAAGAATTACAGCCACTACTACATGTACTGCACCTAAGACCGAACCAACAGTAGTAGCCACAATTTATACAACCACACCAATTAGGCGCAAAGCGCTAGCTCATCCTTGATATGAGAAGATTTTTTACTTGGTTGGAACACAAGATTTTCCAGATTTTTTCCATCCTAGAAATCAAGGTAAGAGATAGTGAGAACAAGAGAAACAAAACCTGCACAGAACAAGGCAGAAATGCTAGGACCTAATTACATTGTTACTAAAAAACCTTGACCTGAAGCTAATCCTATCATCATAGCAAGTGTATTATACATCATCTATTTTACGCTTTGGTCCATTACAATATGTTGAGCTGGACAATATGTTGACGTTTGTACAGTTGTGAAAATAACATTTTATGCATTACTCGTCTATCATGTCCATGCAAAAAATGAATAAATGAAATCTTAGAAATTATTAGTACTGAAGACAAGAAAATAATAGGAGAGATAGTGAAGAAGTTGTATTCTCTAAAGAAAATAAAATAAAAGAGAAGCCGCGGGCTGAGGGAGGGAGTGAAGGCTGACGGCATAAAGAACGAGGGATCAAAGAATGAAGAAAGAAAGAGGGGAGACTTCAGAAGGAGAGACTAAGTACTAAGAATGAGTGAAAGGACAGAGAAGTGAGAGAAAACTAAAAAATGAAGAAAAAAATGACTAAAGACAGAGAATCATGATGGAAAACCCACATGACAAAGTCTTATTTAGTTTGAGTGACAATGAGACTAAAATTGTCTCATCGATTTAGATAAGAATACAGACTAAAAACTAAAGAAATGAAGAATGAATGAATAAGAAGAATGATAAATGATAAATGGAGACTAAGAACAATGAGAATGACATGCTTGATCTGGGAAATGCAAACTGGAGATTGAAAGATTGAAGAACATGCATGACTGAGGACTGATAACTAAAGAAATGAAGAGAAAAAGGAGCTCATTAAGACTGAAGAAATGAAGAAAGAATGGATAAGAAGAATGATAAATGATGAATGGAGACTGATAACAATGAGAACGGCATGCTTGACCTGAGAAATGAAAACCTGGAGATTGAAAGATTGAAGAACATGCATGACTGAAGACTGATAACTGAAGAAATAAAGAGAAAAAGGAACTCATTATCTGATAAAATTATGAACTGATTAACTGAAAAAATAAGTAAGAAACAAGCAATGAGAAGGACAAATATGACTGAACACTGATAAATTGAAGAAATGAAGAGAAAAAGGAGCTCATTAAATGAGAAACTGATGAACAAGGAGAGAATGAGACTTACTATAAAATAGGGACAAAAATATACTGAAAAAAACTGAAGAATGAGGGACCAAAAGAGGGATAATGGGAACTGGCTCTCTATGAACCAGACAGACACCAAAAGTCCTATTTAGATCCACTTCACTAGAACCCTCACCAAACTGAATAGATAGGATCTATACCTATAACCACCTCATTTGTTTTTGCCTAGCAAAGATGAAACCATAAAAACACATAAAAAAGTACTTTACTGAAGAAATCATAACCCATGCACCTCCTCTCCTAGTTGTAAAACCCGCATGGAGAAAATTCACCGTGCAAACTTAGGAGAGTTAATGAAAAACTCAGTATCGGCCAGCAGTGTCAAGCAGTGAGATTACTAAAAATTGACATGAAGCTTAAATGATTCAAACTCAGATAACAAAAAGTGAGCGGTTGAAACTTCAAAGCAATCTGATCTAGCATTTCACAGGGAACTAAAACACATGCTGTCATGCATAATCAAAAGCCAAAAAAATTACAGAGATGACAAAGCCTACAACAAATCATGATGATATTGGAGATAAAATGACAAATACAACGCCGAAAACACAACTTATCTCAGAAAAAAATCATTCATTTATAATATGAAGCACTAAAATACAAAAGCAAAACTCATACCACATAACTAAAGCCTAAACTAAGGTCAACTAAAGCCTAATATAAATTGTCCCGAATGAGGACGACCCCCCTAAAAGCAAAACACATAAGAAGTGTATCCTTGCAGAGATCCCTGCTTGCTGCTGCACAAAAGCCCTCCAACTCTGATATGGAGAACGAAGAAGGAGAACAACTACCTGTATGCCTCCTGAGACCACTGGCCCAAGCAATTTGCTTACATGACAAAAACTACACAGTAATGATACTAGGTTGCAGTTTCAACAGTTCTTAGTTGCTAATCAGATAGACATGAAATGTATTTGGCTTACCTAGAAATGAACTCACGCATCACCTGAATGATGCAGAACAGAAATTATCAGCAACAAAAAACTCACTGCCTTGAATAACCACACAGCAGTGAGTAATTCAAAACGATTGCCGCAACACAACTTGATAGAAACAAACGATAAATGATGAGGAATAAGGGGGAAATACACTACATCCTCTCTCTCCGGTGAGAAAGCAACTGGCCGACGGCTACCCATCTAACGCCTTCGCCCGGCTTCGTCAGAAACAGCGTTGTCGCTGCAGGAAATTGGAAACTCCCCCGATGTTCACACCCCGGCCATAGCAGCCAAGATTCCAGCAATCTCCAACTAGAACCGCCGCAATACCTACAAACTACGAGGTACCAGCACCATAGAAAATATAACACTGAATTCTCAGATCTCGCAGGGACAAACACTACAGCGATACCAACCCAAACAAGAGCCATGACACATACGAGATAAATAGAACAAAATCAGAGAATAGAGCATCCAAGGGGACAAGGTCAGAGAAATACCATCTCGCCGGCGGCGCGCATGCCCTCCACCCTCGCGAATCGACGACCCCTTCCCCGTAGGACAAGGACGGACGCGAGCAACGGTTTCTTCATCGTTGTCGGCGGTCTCCCCGGCTCGCGAACCACCACTTCTTCTGACACCGGCGAGACGTCTCCGGCATGGCCTCCCCCTCCTCCCCCGAGCACACGGAGCACTGGTTTCCGATCGGGAATGAAATTAAAAAAGAACTCAAAATAGATAGCAATGACTCAGCCCACGGAAAAAAAAAGGTAATGAGAGAGACAGGCGGCGCTGAGATTCGTGTACACATCGCACGGTCCAAAAAGTGTCTGTGCATCAATTGTAAAATAGCTAGCTGTTTTATAGGAAAAGTCTAATCGTTGCCTGTACGCGGCATCTCCTCTATCCCTATCCACTTCAGTACTCATAGGAGACAACGACTCGATCCCATCAAGTACAGGTTGTGTAAATCCTGCAACGCTATACTCGATGTAATGGGGCATCAGAAGCACGCCCGGTGGAGTATGGAGTCTTCCGCCGGTGCATGGTGGAGTTCGAGTCTTCCGGAGTCGTTGAGGTGGCACGTGCGCCGGGTGGAGCAGGGGCGGCGCGCTAGTAGACGAGCCTACAAACCTACCCCTCATCCCCAACGCCCGCCGAGCCCTGACCTCCCCTCTCCCCTGCGTCCTCCTGCCTACTGCCTAGCTCTCCTCTCACTCTATTTGCATGGTGACAACATGCTGCGAAGTTGGGCAACACGAGGATGATGGGACCTGGCAGAGGTGGAAGACGAAAGCAGGCGGTCGGTAGCGCACAGGAAAAAGAAAAGAAGGAAAATGCGAATCGGTACCTAGCAGGTGTGTTAGATCGAAAACTTCTTCTTCTAACTTATGGGTGGCAATGGTGGGTAATTTTATCAGACAAAAACGTATTTTAGGTGGATTGAAAGCGTACTTGCGACTGTCACGGACCATACCTGTAGCAATATTATTAGTAGAGATGCTCGTAAGTGGCAACTTCGTGATCTAAAAATCACGATTTGTAAATTCATAACTAAAATGCACATCTAAAACAATTTTATATACTAATTTGTGTTCTTCTCTTTTCAAATATAATCCTTCAGGAGAATATATCTCGAGCACATGCGGAGGAACATGTGGTGCTCACACGAGTTCGCTCCCCACGAGGTCCCCACCTGTCGCGCATGCGAACTGCTACCCCTGTCGACGTGGTAACCACCGGCCAAGCGCCGGTGCGTCATTTTTGGATCTCCCGTCCTCCTCTCCACCTCGTCGGCATCAGCGGTCGCCCACCCTCACTGTCTCATCTCGCCGTCGCGCGGAATGCCTGTTTACAGTACTCGTTTGGAAGTAACCTGAAACGTCTGTCCTGAAAGATCTTCCCTAGGAATCCCTGACAGCGATATGAATCTATAATTTTATCTCCAATCACGAAAGAGGCGTGCAGCTTCTTCCTCTGTTTTCTTTCGTAGTCGTTTTCAGTGATTCCTGCACATCTGTTCTTCTCGCCTTCGATCGGCGTTGACATGGCCACCGTGCGAGACGCCGGTGGTGATGGTGTTGGTGTTGGTGGGGAGCAGGGGAGGAAGAAGAAGGTGGAGCTGTTGCAGGAAGCCATCCGTGGCCTCCTGGAGGAGAAAAGGGGCAAACAGCAGCAGCACGGGGAAGAAGACGGCTCCATGGTCACACGGGATCAAGAGGAAGATCTCCTCCTCTCCTCGTTGCTCTCCAAGGTATCATATGTGTCTGCTTTTATTTGTACATCTCAATAGTTTCAGGTTGCAGATGCACCTGATGGTCTCCGAATTATGTCTGATTGCATCTACATCTGTTTCACTTCATCCTTTCTCGATACAAACTCTGTTTCATTCGTTCCATTTCGTCCTTGTTTTGATTGCAACACCGCTACAACAGTTGGGCGCACTGGAGAAAGATGTTGATCTGGACAATGCTGAACTGAACTCTTCCCATCAGGATTTGCGGAGCAGAAACGAGGCGGTGCCAGGCGATATAGCAAAGGACCTGAACAAGATCAAGAGGCAGAACATGATCACCCACATCCTGCTCGGCACGGTCATCGTCCTGACCGCCGCGTGGCAAGTCAACGAGGTGTCCTTCCTCCTCGCGGTGCAGAAGAAACTGAGCAACCCTTTCAAGTCCTTGGGGGATATGATCAAGGGTGCCCTGAAGAGAGGAGGCAAGCCCATGATTGAGGCTTCGCCTCTGCCCCCTGTCGGCGTCCCAGATGTTACTCGAACCGATTTGCCGATGGCTATGCTAGCCATCGGCAACAGTGATTGCTCCTAGATCTTGGGTCGGTGTAGACTGGTGGGGATGATAAAGAATGGCTCGTGCAACGGAGATGCCACATGTTATCCCCTCCAGATTATGATGCTCATCTTGTCTGCAGGTCAAGATTTGTAAGATCATCTGTTGGTATCAAGTGGAATGAAATCAATTTTGCAAGTAGGTTCGTTAGATTTGTAGAACACAGGCTTCTGTTAGGTCTCAATGGATCATGTTTTGTCGAAAAGAAACTTCAATTGTGTTCATCTATCGCTTTATATGCTCTCTCTCTCTCTCTCTCTCTCTCTCTCTCTCTCTCTCTGAAATGCAGAATTTGTTCTTTTACTGAACTGGTACTGTTACCAGAATATGTTTTTGATGCTCCCTTGTTGAATTGATATAGTGTGCATTATCAGTCGCAAGCATAAACTTCTCTATCAATCTTTGCAGCAAAAAAAAAGGTACGTAGCAATCTTTGCAGCAAAGAAGCTGCGTACCAATCTTTTGCAGGATTTTGGAACACATGATATATGTCACAGCAAGCAGGACATAATGTACTACAATTTTGAAAACCATATTATTCAGAATGCTAGAATTATGTTGTACCAGAGAGCTTGGAACCTAGGAAAGTAGGACACGATATACCACTTTTAAACACCATCTTACTAAGAATACAAGAATTTTGTTGTACCAGAGAGCCTGGAACCTGGAAATGTAGGACACAATGTACTACAATTTTAAAAACCATCTTATTCAGAATGCTGATTTATGAGAGTTTGGATCCTGGAAACTTAGGACACAGTGTACTACAACTTTGAACACCATCTTATTCAGAATGCTAGAATTATGTTGTACCAGAGAGCTTGGAACCTGGAAAAATAGGACACACCGTACTAGAATTTTGAACACTATATTATTCAGAATGCTGGCATTATGTTGTACCAGAGAGCTTGGAACCTGGAAACGTAGGACACGATGTACCCGAATTTTAAACACCATCTTATTAAGAATGCAACAATTATGTTGTACCAGAGAGCCTGGAACCTGGAAATGTACGACACAATGTACTACAATTTTAAAAGCCATCTTATTCATAATGCTAGAATTATGTTATACCAGTATTTCACTAACTTCAAAGAGGTTAAAAGATAACCCTACGATAGCTCAATCAGTAGGCAAACTTCAGATATAACCATCACCCTTCCAAGAGTTTGCACTTTGCAGGTGTCCATACGGATAGACAGTTTTCGAGTTAGGCAATTCAGAACAAAGATTTCTACAGGAACGAACATATATACATATATAAAGGCTTCTTAGACATGCCAAGTAAAATTTTGAACACTGTAGATGTACAAAGTTTAACATCTACAGCGCCTCCTAGCTCTAGATCCGTTTGATTTAATCTTAAAGGCACACTGAAAGCGGTGCCATTCCTTTTCTGACCACCGGGCGGTCAAAGAGATCGGTCAAAGATATACGAACGTATCCACTACCGAAGAGTACAGTCTCCAACGGTGGACTACCCCTCGCTCCACACGTGGTCTCTCGCGATTCTTCTCCAAGATTTTTCCATCCACTCTCTCCCTGGCCAATCCACATCTCCATCTGCCTCCTCTGGTCCTATTCCAATGTTCCCTTTACGGTTGCCGCCCAGAGGTTGCCATGGTGGTCGTCGGTGAGTTGCCTCTCCCCCAGCCAAGTCCTTTCCACGCCATCTGGCTGCCGCGGTTGCCGTTCGACGGAGCCCGGTCGCTTCATACTCTGACCGACGCGTGTGCTCTGGCATCGTGGTGCTGACGCTTTCTGTTATCTATCCGCGCCGCAGTTCTTTACATGGGCGCCATCGGAGCAGATGGGAGCAGCGGCAGCAGAGGAGAACGGCAACGCATGCATTCCCCTTCCAGGCTGGTGCTCGCGCCATCGTTTGGAGGAGCTGCAGGCGGCCGCTGCTTTGTGGCTGCGCTCCGTATCTCCTTCCTACGCTCCGGTGACCTCTTCTTTCCACCACCCTCCTCTGTCCACTCCTCCGGTTTAATAGGAGGAAGACGAGCCACTCCCAAACACACCAGAGGGAGATGCCTAGATGTGGCCGCAGAGACCCACGGGGGAGATTTCTTTTGCCCCGTCCCCACCTCTCTCCCAGTTTCCGCCGCCTCCTCCTGCCTCGCCCGACAACCCACCTTAGCTTCTCAGCCCGAGCTTTCTCCTCTTCGATCTGCCCTTAGTCGACCTCTTTCATTAGCAGCAGAACTGCTCCCGGTTCTCTTCGCTGGCGTTGCGGGCGGCAGCAGGCAATGGGCAGCAGCAGGTAAAGGAGCGAGGCACCGTCGCTCACCTTCTCCGAGGGGAACGCCAGGCCGCGTCCCGATGCCCTCTCAGGTACTATGCGCCCTGCTCCCAGTCCTCTTCTTTGCCGCCGTTGCGAGCGGCAGCGGCTGAAGGAGTAGGGCGCTCTTGCTGGAGTTCCACTACCGATTTTCCGTGTCCATACGGCGCTGGGCCGACGCCGCACGCACAAACTCCCCGGAGGTTGGCCGGACATTGGGTATGGTGCGTCATGCCAAGACGCCAAACTACAGTGGCTAAGGAGGATCAACTCCGTGTTCACCGTGGGCTCCTCAATGGCATGAATATTTTTGGCGTTCCAGGCCTTGCCGGGTATGTTCTGCTCCCGATTGAAGTGAAGATTTGTTTCTTTCATCGTTAAAAGTCTTGGCCGTTCTGTCATCCATGTGTGTCCACGATTTGCTTTTGGTTCCATATTGTTTATGGGTTGATTGATGTTTGTAAATTCCTCCTACTGATCGATGCCATTACTGATTGGCGTTCATGTGGTTGTCAGTAGATTGTGGTTGCCTCTGGTTGTGTGCTCCATCTCCACTTCGAAGAGGTACTCAGATGGATCGTTCTATTGGTGGTCCTATCATTTTTGTGGCATTGCAGTCGACTGATGTTCTTCTGATCTGGCCATGTGATAGTTATTGTTCCCTGCTGCCCGCTGGTGCTTCTGATGGATCAGTTATAGGGCAATTTTTTCTTGGACACAGTTTGTTCTTCCAGTTCTCAGGTGAATCTGATTTGGGAGATGCATTATGATCAAAATCTTCTTCTGGTGGAAGGATTCAATTAAGCACCCTTCTGGTGCAAGGGATTCAATTAAGCACCCTTCTGGTGCAAGGGATTCAATTGGCTATCTGCACTGTATGAAGTGTTCAATCTACTCTTTGGACTGGACAAATTTTATAGCAACATTGGCCTCACCTCTTTTTGTTTGTGAAAGACCAAGGCAGAGTCTTTCTCATCTTGCTATATATTTTTTATATGGGTGAGATCTATGCATTCAGATGGCTTATTATGAACATCATGATGCATGTTTCTGGCTCTTTGTAAGATATATATGTATATGTGCACCTTTTGGCAATTTGACACTCTTATAGCATATGGGCGCTCTTTGGCATTCGAAGTGCGTATTTCTGCACCTTAATATTGTTATCTAAAATTTGTTTTGAGTCACATAAATGGTAACTTACCATTGTGTCTGCAAATAACGATTGACCTGGGTATCAGAACTTTTTTTTTTGCTTGCAACATTACAGGAGGTTGAGTCTCAATTTGTTCATTTTGCACTTGGTTCCCACTTGTGGTACATTGGCTGTAAGACATGTTGGAAGAAAGACCTGTATATGTATAAATTAATGCCCCATGTATGAAATTGTTGAGCCTGCGTGAAGGTAGGTAACATATCTACGGATGGTTTTCCTTTACAATTTTTCCATGAGTTTATCAATTACCACACGCCTCTACTGTTTGACTTTGGGAGTCCGGCACACGGGGGAAAAAAATTAACCTTCTCTTTTGAACTCTCTTGGTTTAAGCAAGAGGGTTTCATCGATATGGTAAAGAACGAATGGCGTTCAGTCCATAACGAATCTTCACCAATTGAGTCCTGGCAGAAGAAGATTCGACACCTGAGACAATTCCTTCGTGGATGGGCTCGCAACATCAGCAGAGATTATAAGAAAGAAAAGGAACGCCTGCTTAATATCATCGATAGCCTTGACATTAAAGCAGAAACCTCTCCACTCAATGAATCTGAAAGATCCTTAAAAAAAGAGTCGGATGAGCGACTGGCCAAGTTAAGAAGAGATGAAGAAACCAAATGGGCTCAAAGGGCTAAAGTTAAACACATCCAGGAAGGGGGCGAAAATACTAAATATTTCCATCTCATCGCTAATGGCAAACACAGAAAGAAAAAAATCTTCCAACTAGAGCAAGATGAAGGCACGATTATTGGTGAAGAAAACCTTAAAGTATTCATTAGCGAATACTACAAGGGTCTGTTCAGGGCGCCCCCTCATAACAGTTTCACCCTTCTTGAGGATAGGATCGAGGACATCCCCCAACTATCCTCCGAAGAGAAAAATGTGCTTTCAGCAGATTTCACCGAATTAGAGGTGAAAGAAGCGGTGATGCAAATGAAGAAGAATAAAGCCCCTGGCCCCGATGGCTTTCCAGCTGAGTTCTATCAAGTGTTCTGGGACACTATAAAAGAGGACATGATGGCCATGTTCTATCAGCTTCAGGCAGGAGACTTACCCCTCTTCAGACTCAACTTTGGCATCATAACCCTTCTTCCCAAGAAAGAAGATGCAAGTCGTATTGAACAGTATAGACCTATTTGCCTTCTCAACGTGAGCTTCAAAATCTTTACTAAAGTAGGAGCTAACCGGATAACTGGGATGGCCCAGAAAATAATCAATCCTACTCAAACTGCTTTCATCCCTGGCAGAAATATTCTGGAAGGAGTTGTAGTACTGCATGAGACCATTCATGAACTTCACTCCAAAAAATTAGATGGAGTCCTGTTTAAGATTGATTTCGAGAAGGCATATGATAAGGTCAAATGGCCCTTTCTGCACCAAGTTCTAAGAATGAAAGGTTTTCCCATCAAATGGTGCGATTGGGTAACCAAATTTACGCAGGGGGGTAGCGTGGGAATCAAAGTGAACGACGAGGTCGGACACTACTTCCAAACGCTCAAAGGACTTCGGCAGGGGGATCCTCTCTCTCCCATGCTCTTCAACATTATAGCCGACATGTTAGCCATCATCATCAATAGAGCTAAAGATGATGGTCAAGTTGGTGGATTAATACCACACCTTGTAGAAGGAGGGGTATCGATTCTACATTATGCGGATGACACAATCCTCTTCATGGAACATGATATAGACAAAGCAGTAAATATGAAGCTTATTCTATGTCTCTTTGAACAACTCTCCGGCCTCAAGATTAACTTCCATAAAAGCGAACTCTTCTGCTTTGGAAAAGCGAAAAACCACCAGAATGATTACAAGGAAATCTTCGGGTGTGCAATAGGTGCACTCTCGTTTATGTACCTTGGCATCCCTATCCATTTCAGAAAGCTTCTCTTAAAAGAATGAAAAGTTATCGAAGATAGATTCGAGAAGAAACTCGCATCTTGGATAGGCAAGATCCTTTCTTATGGCGATAGGCTAATCCTCATAAACTCGGTTCTCACTAGCCTGCCAATGTTCCTTCTATCCTTCTTCCAGATACCCGTAGGGGTAAGAAAGAGGTTAGACTTCTATCGCTCCCGCTTCTTTTGGCAATGCGACCAGAATAAAAAGAAATATAGGCTGTCAAAATGGAATATGATATGCCGACCAAAAGACCAAGGCGGCCTTGGTATTGAGGTTCTGGACATCAAAAATAGTTGTCTTTTGAGCAAATGGCTGTTCAAGATAATTAATGAGGAAGGGATGTGGCAGGAGTTGATTTGCAACAAGTACCTCAAAAACAAAAACTTAGCTGAGGTACAAGCCAAACCCACGGATTCCCCCTTTTGGAAAGGACTCATGAACCAGAAAGACACTTTTTTCAAATATGGTTCATTCCGTGTTGGTGATGGCGAAGGTACTCGCTTTTGGGAAGACAGATGGCTTGGCAATGCTCCCTTAGCGATACAATTTCCGAATCTCTATGCCATCGTGAACCATAAAAATGTCACTGTGGCGAGCACCTTCTCTGAGAGCGGCTTGAACATTTCTTTTAGAAGAAATCTGGCCGGCGACAAATGGCTGTCTTGGCTTGACCTCGTGGAGAGGTTAATGGACATCCATCTCACCGAAGAAAAAGACACTTTCATCTGGAAGCTGACGGAATCTGGCCAGTTCTCGGTCAGATCTCTCTATGCGGAACTCCTAAACGGGAACACAAAATTTCTTAGGAAATACCTGTGGAAAATTAAGGTGCCACTAAAAATTAGAATCTTCATGTGGTTCCTAAACAGAAAAGAAATCCTAAACAAAGACAACCTAGCTAAAAGAAACTGGAATGGTTGCAAAAAATGCGTATTTTGTGATGACGAAGAGACCATAGAACACCTCTTTCTCAAATGCAAATTCGCCACTCTCATATGGAGAGTTGTCCACTTCACCTTCAATATGCCACCCCCAAGCAATATAAAGAACATGTTTGGAAAATGGCTAAATGGGATTGACAAATCGGTCAAGGCACGGATAAGAATTGGCGTTCGTGCCTTGGTTTGGGCAATCTGGAATTGCCGAAATGATATTATCTTTAACAATGCAAATGTCTCTCCCTTTTTGCAGGTTATCAACAAAACTACGCACTGGATCACCTATTGGGTGCTGCTCCTTCCAGAAGACCAGCGGGGGTTTATGGATTCTGGATGCACACGACTGATGGCGGTCGTTCAGGCTATCTTCAGCCAGGGTGGTTGGCGGCATTCTAATAGAATTGAGAATGTTTAGGAAAACTATGTACTCCATTTTTAGATGGCTTGTAGCAGAGTCGTCGTTGGCCGATGGCTAGCTGCTCCCCCCCCCCCCCCCCCATTTGGATGTATGCTATTTGTACAACTTTTGAACATCTTTAATAAAACGGCTGTGTGCATCGATTGATGCAGAGGCCGGGAACACCCCATTTCTAAAAAAATGAGTTTATCAATTGCTTAGTTTTCAGTACGGTCAATTTCTCATACTTGAATTGGCTTATTTAAAGCTTGCATAAGATCCTTAACCCAAAGTTTCATGTCCATGATACTGCAGTTCAGATCAGGGTTTAAATTGTTCTTTAGGAACGGTACTGTAAGTAAAATGCAGAAAAACGTTTCATCTAATTTAGACCCCGACTCTTTTTTCAAATTTCAGTGAATATGAACTCTTCTGAATTTTCTGAGAGCATGCACTATTGATGTACAAGTTAAATATAATCTTCCATATACAATCTCATCCATTTGGCCATAATAGTTCTCCACTATCCGATAATCAAAACCATAGCCAACCATGGAGCATAAATCCTCTGGCCGTACTTACACGCTACTATAGACCATACAAAAGAAGATGGTTAATTAAGAGATAGTTATCGAAAAACCAACTCTACATATATGTTATTGTACCGGGCTTATCCTGAGCATCAACGGAATGGATCGGTCGTGTGACAAATCCGGTGATTAGGAGAACTAAGAAACTTAAATTCAGATGAAATGAAACACAAACTTGGATGCGCTTATATGTGTGGTGAAGGAATCGCAATCTCAGTCACTGAAGAGATTCTAAGCAGTAATCTTCATCCTTCAGATATTGTTGTGAGTTTTAGAACATGCCCTTTTTTCTTCTGATAGACCGGTTGGCATCACACTGACCCTTTCCTGCGCCCGTGTGTTTTGATTGACCCAGACTTGGAACATTCCATTGTTTCTTGTGTTTTGTTGATTGTGATTAGAGGAATATTTATGAGTTTTTAGGGGAGAAACAAATATATGTGGATCGCTAATTGATTGATAATTAACAAAAAAAAATAAGTTACAAGATCAACCTGACCATTTTTAGTCACATGTACTACTGCTGTAATTTTTCGCCTTAACAAGTGCAGTGTTATCTGAATCACAAGTGCAGCGGAACTGATAGAGGCACACTATTTTGTGAGTTAGTTAGTTACGAAACAATATATCATTCAGTGATACATTCCTTTTCTCTGACCAAGTGAACAACATGAAGCAAGAGAAGGCTATATTCTTAGGGACAAGTTTTTGGATTGCAAGTCAGATCAACTGGTTCGACAAGGACAGATTGTATGACAGGATGCCTGCACTCGATGTTGTGCATATAATTGAGTAATTGGATCTTGCCCCAAGCATATGTAGTTTGTCAGTGTAAATTTCAGGTGACCCTCATGCTTATCTATTAATATTCTGAGAAAGTTTGGCCAATGTTATGTTTTGTTGGTGCTTTAGTATCTGATGTTTTTACTAAACGCTGTAGTTTGTAATGTGTAGTTCCACTTTCTGGAAAAGGTATGACCAAGGTAGTAGTCTGTACTATGGCATGCTCATGGTTGATGCACAAACCTAGGACGTGGGTAAGTGTGCTCTGTAAGACTCGACCCGATTTAATATAGAAATTGTATGTCCTGGGGACTCCATCTCAGGAAAATCTACGGATAAATCAAATGTATGTTGCTATGTTTTCCTCAAATATTTTTCCTCATGTTTACTTCTCATACGGTCTTTTCAAATTCTTTGACATGTTTTTTACTTTTAAATTTATAGACCCTATGGAGTACTTTGTGCATGTATGTTGCTTTATATAAGCTTGCTATCATATAGTAGCGGCTGAGCTATTTCTAGAAATCATGAAGGGACTGCAGCCGTGTTCGTCCAAATTTTTGGTTGCATTGATACTGTCTGTTCAGATATTTTGCTGTATTGGTAGGTAATAATACTGTTACTTCATAAGGATTATAGTACACCTGCTTATTTTTTATCTGTAAGAACATCACTTGCGTTTTAGAAATGAAACATGTTGATATAGAGTGGGATAACAATGCATGGTACTGATGAGCTCGAGGCTAACCACTTACAAATACAACTAATTTTGGGCAGTAGCGACACTGTCGTTCTGAATCTCTAGATTCCTATCCACATACGGCGTACCTCCACTGTGTAATCTGCCTAGAAAATGTATAGTAAGCTAGGATCAGTAGGCCACCTCCCTAACCAATAACCTATATGTACCCTGCCATGATTTACGATCTACTTTTGGTTATCGGCAAGATGACCGTTGTTATCATCCATATTTTGCTTATAGTTAGGCATTACATGACATCAGATGTATCTTGATAACCATAAACCCTGTAATATGTAATGGAACAGACCCAATCGCATTCGTTGTCAAAACATAGTCCATTATATGCACAGTTATTTATTCATTCCACTAATAATAGTCCATTCTCTCCCGCTATCTGCTCATGTTACAGACAGCTATCAAACAGCACAAGTGTTCCGCTTTATGTCAATTAATTCTTTATTTTGTTGTTTACATAACAAATAATTTGAACATACCACTCCGTAAATTGTTTAAAAACTTTTTTTTTTGATATGGGGAGAACCCCGGCTTTTGCATCCTAGGATGCACACGGCCATAAAAAAACACATTCTACACAACAATTGCCACTATCTACTTGCACCAAAGGATTAGAATCAAGTGCATGGCGGCATGATTCGCCATCACAACGCATGCACTCTACCTCATATCCACATGCACATCTACACTCCACGCCCCCCGCTTCAATCAGTCTTTACTAAACACAGTCCATACTTCATATAACATTCATATATTTTTACACTACAATATACATTGATATTATACACAACAATGCGACGGGCAAATTTCCTAGTACAAATTAGGCCTGCTACTCCTCACTGCCTGAACATGCCAGTTCACGCTTAGCAGGGGCTCTGCCACATTGACGCGTCCAATATTATGTCACCGAGCTGATTCATAAGGAGCTTCACGTCCTTGTTTTTGCTTTCAATTTCCTGCAATAAGAAATTTAAATGTTTAGCCAGGTTTGCATTTCCATAAATTTGTCACATAATTATATTAAGGGATTTCTATTTTCGTGCCCATGGTTCGTTAGTTGTACTCAGTTTTCCCCAGCTCGTTAGTTTTTCCTCAGTTTTCCCCAAGCCGTTGTCTGAAACTGTCACCAGTGCTGGAACGGCCGGTTGCCCGACGGTTGAACACCTTTGACCGTTAACTGCTGACTAGTGGGGCCACGTAGAGCCCGCAAAGACACGTCAGAACATCCATCGTTGTTTGACCGTAAGCATCGCCGTATCCAGCACCAAAACACAGACGAGTGGGGCTTTGGTATATCGAATGACAAGTGGGGCCATGACGCTGATACAAGGGGCAATACACGGGTAGGATTAGATTTTTAAACGGAGCTCTACAGCGATGGCACGGAGGAGGTGGCCTGCGGGGTGCCGAAATGAGATCGACGTCCACAAAGAACTGCATGAGGCGAGACCATACGCATTAGATAGATATGATCTGGACGCGTTTAACCATGCAAAGAAGAGAAGAAATGGTAGAGGACATCGACGACGACCTCAACACTTTGACTGACGGTGTCGGACACGAACGCGAGCAGTGTAGAGAAAACTAGTGTCTCTCCTTTCTGGCGTGTATAGATAGGTGCTAGGGGAGTGTGGTGGCGAAGGGAAAGACCTCGCGGTGGTCTGTGGCGTCCAGCAGAGCGGGGCGGCGTGGCCGTGCCCACAGCGGCGTGCATGTTCGGCATTGGCATCAGCATGTACGTTCGTCATTGGCCTCGGCGGTATCTCTGGTGTGTCAGTGATCGAATGAGGGGACAGGATTGAGGGTGCATCCCGACGGTGACCTGGCAGTGGCGGCGAGCATGCATACCCGTTCTGACCATGCCGATATCGGCATCGGCATCGTTTGGAGGCTGTGGTGCTCGAATCATAGTGGAAATTGCGATTTCCTATTATTTTTACATGCATAATATATAGAAAATAGCCAGATCTATAAATCGATGCATATGAAGCTACATATATATTCTTGGTTATAATCCCCTTAGATGCATGGCTTCACGTCGTCGTCGCTTTCATCGTGAGTATCTTCGTCGTCCGTGTAGTAGTACTTCCTGCACATTGTTCCGTCGAACACCTTCACTGTGAGCACATAATCGCCTTCATATTTGAAGTGTAGGAAGCAGCCGAAATCCACACCGTGCGCGATGGCGAAATTCTCCCAGCCCTTGTCGAGGTACATCCGGCCTTGTCCGTCAAATAGGACCTCCACGTTCCAGAGACGAGGACCGCAGTCAGCTGCTCGCAGATACACCTTTGCGGGCTCCTGGCCGTCAAGATAGTCCGCAAACTTTTGTGGGAGTGCCTGCAAAGAAATTAAAGGTTTTTTAGAACATGCACATAATTAATCACATGCATCATATATGTGGGAACGCGTACGTACCTTCTTGGCCAAAGGGTCTTCATAGATGGTGATGAAGAACTCCTCTATGATCAATGGCAGTGTTGACGGTGGTGGTGGCAATGATGATGATCCACCACCCCGGCCACCCCTTCCCCTTCCCCTTCCCCTTCCGGTCGGCGTCCGAGACGTGGAAGCCATGGCAATGGATCAAGTGTATGTGAATGAAGAAGAGAGAGGCAGAAACGAAGAAGAGAGAGGCAGAACCTATTGACATGAGGGATGGCCGTTGTGGGGGTTTATAAGGGAGAGATGACCGTTGTGCGGTTTACACCATAAATTAAGGTAGAGATGACCGTTGTGGGGTTTACACAATAAATTAAGGAGGAGATGACCGTTGTGGGGGTGGTTTATATCTCAACAAAAAAAGTAATGCCTAAAAGAAATGGAAATTCGTGAAAGTTCATCATTTTACCGTGAAAAGTAAAGCCTACAAGAAATGGAAATTCGTGATAGTTTATCATTTCAGCGTGAAAAGTAATGCCTACAAGAAATGGAAATTCGTGATAGTTTATCATTTCAGCGTGAAAAGTAATGCCTACAAGAAATGGAAATTCGTGATAGTTTATCATTTTACCGTGAAAAGTAATGCGTAAAAGAAATGGAAATTCGTGATAGTTCATCATTTTACCGTGAAAAGTAAAGCCTACAAGCAATGGAAATTCGTGATAGTTTATCATTTCAACGTGAAAAGTAATGCCTACAAGAAATGGAAATTCGTGATAGTTTATCATTTTACCGTGAAAAGTAATGCCTAAAAGAAATTCGTGATTACCCAACTTGTTGAATCCGGTGGCAAACTCGTCATTTAGCATACATAGAGGGGTAGTAGTTTGCCACCGACAGATAGAGAGAGGGTGGCACGATCCTGCCCGTTGGATCATAGGATCGACGGTAGGTGGGCACGATCCGTGTGACAACAGCTCGACCAATCAGACCAAGTTTGGGCTTCTGTGAGAAGGGAGAGGGTAAAACTGAGTAGTATCAAGGATACAAGGGCAAGTAAATAGTAAACAGGCTAAGAAATTCAAATAAGAGATTTAGAAAAAGAAAAACACATGTTTTGTACAATGAAACCCATGTTGGCCTACCTCAAAGTATTAGCAATTCAAATATACATGAGTGTAAAAATTATGGCCTCATTCAGACAAACTATGTTTTGGGTATAGATGTTTTGAGAAGGGGTTTGAGTGGAAAGCCATGAACCTTCATAGCTACTAGTGATTTCAGAAGTGGCCATTTGTGTGAAAACTTGATTTATATATGTTTGTTATGATTTTATTTTGCGCATGAGTTGGAGGCACTATGATTTTATTTTTTTGATTTTTTTTGCGCATGAAATGACTCAATTAGATGGCTTAATCCCATCTGTTGACTCTCTGTTGACCAGCCACTTGAGGGTAAAACTGAGTATATTGCACTAGGCAGTATTAGTACTCGAGGGGAAAACTGAGTACAGATATTTTTCCAGTGTAAGATTCGAGGGTAGAACTGAGTACACGTAACGGTGCTGACGTGTAGTCCCACGGACGCGTGTCGCGGTGAGCAGCGGTTAGCCGCGCGGTGCGCGTGTTGAGACCAAAACGTCAACTGCTGAGACGAACCGTCACTTTGCCAGTACAGAGCCCCTCTCCCTCCCTCTGCACACAGTCTCATCATAACTCACGCACGCAACCACGCCTCTCACGTCCCATCACCTTCTCAAAAAAACCCCAGCCGCTCTACGCGCGCTCCCCTGCCGGCGATGGAGAAGAAGAATGCGCCGGCGGCTGTCGCCCCCGAGCCCGTCGCCTCCGAGCCCATCGCCTCCGAGCCCGTCGCATCCGAGGGCGGCGCATCCAAGCGCGGCGCCTCCGTAAACTGGGCCTCTCTTAAGGGTGACGGACCACTTCACAAGATCGGCGACTGCTTACTGGCGAACGAGGAGTACGTGGACACCTACGCTGCTTTGAGGCAAGTTTGTACAAATTGGCGCTCAGATCTACCTGAGCCCGACGTGCACCTACACGAATGGATCCTGGTAGAACACGCCCTTCCACGCGCCGCTGAGTTCTCCTTCCTCAACCTCCGCACATCCCGCTACGTCACCATCGATCTAACGGAAGTTCATGCAAGGTTCAAATTCCTCCATATCTATAGAGTTAATCTATTTTTATTTTCAATCGTAAACATCTTAGTGCTGAATGTTTTCTTCATCAACTCCCTTTTAGATACTACTTCGTCGGCTTTTACCGTGGCGTCATCGTGCTTGCCCAGAGGAACCAGCCGCACAAGATACGGCTTCTGAACCCACTCACAAAGACATTGAACGCTACGTTTGAGGTGCAGATGCCATCTATAATTGTGGAGTCAGTCGCTGTAATGAAGTCCCCGACTATGGTCTTCATTTGCACAGGTTACCCCAATGAAATTGCTTGGGTCGATGAGAGCTCTCCTACTAAGGATATAGATGTAGAAGATTGGGGAGAAGGAAGATTTTCGATCGAGGAAGATTCTCTCAGTTGCCTTACCCCGTTCAATGGTGAATTGTATGCAATAGCTGTGAACAATTTTGATGTCGGAACATTAGTGTGCACCAACAATGTCCAGTTGGAGAAGCGCGCGAGCACTATCAACATGGAGACACTATTTTCATTTCCAGAACTTGGAACTGACAAGTTCTACCTTGTGGAGTCTGATGGTGATCTGCTGCTTGTGTTGTTCGGCGGCAGCCCTGGCAACAGGTATTTGGAGGAAGGTCAACCATTGGTGTACCGTGTGGACATTGAGAGCCGCTCTCTCCATGCCGTCAACATTGGCAGTCGTGCCTTCTTCGTCAGTTATAAACGGTGTATCTCCGTCGACACCAGAGTGCACCCGACAGTTCGACCTGGCTGCATCTACTACGAGGGCGGTTATATCAGACAGTACTTTGATGATAGAAAGGCCTGGGATGAGTGGCCACGACTTGTGGATAGATTAGATTCCGACGGTATGAAAAAAGAACAAAGGCCATATCTTTTGGAGGATCTATTGGCTGCACACTGCAGACGGAAGGAGTTCAGTCAATATTTTTTTCGTCTCATGGAATATAGCGACTCCGAAATATATGATGAAGAATGAAGAACCTTCATGTTGGGCATACATTGCGTCTTATATTATTTTCAGCTTAGTTTGTCGTGAATATTAACATCGTTATTGGCTTCTTTTGGCTGCTGTATGCATTTTATGTATTATACTATACTAGCTTCTAGATTAGCTTCTAGATTTGTTACCATATTGGGCAAAAAACGAGGGCCAAAAGGCAGCAATCATTGAAGAAAGACAGAAATAGAAGCTTCTTTAGATTTGATACTAATTTGGTGAAAAGAGAGAGAACTGTTTACAGAGAGAGAGGGGAAAAAGGCGTTCTGAAAAGGCGCTCTGAAAAGTCAATGCCAATTTGGCCCGAGAGAGACAGAACCGAGCTCTCACGTACAACCAAACGCGGTCTCGTCCTGTCCCACGCGGTCCCTTTCTACCAGCCCCACGCGACGCGGCCCCACACGACGCGGCCCCACACGTCAGCACGGAAACGGTCCCTTTCTACCAGCCCCACGCGACACGGCCCCACACGACGCGGCCCCACACGTCAGCACGGAAACGGTCCCTTTCTACCAGCCCCACGCGACGCGGCCCCACACGTCAGCACGAAAACGGTCAACTTAACGGGAATCCTCACGTCCGAGCTCCTTGAGGGTTTCAGACAACGGCTTGGGGAAAACTGAGGAAAAACTAAGGAGCTGGGGAAAACTGAGTACAACTAACGACTTGAGGGCACGAAAATAGAAATCCCTTATATTAATGTGCTTAACGTCGAATCTGTGAAGATATGTCGATCTTGGGAAACTTCTATTTTCGAAACACCCACCCACTGCGGATGCCTGAATGTGCTTAGCGAACTCAAAAGAAAAAGCAGTACAGGAACACTTATGGATACATCAAAATCGATGATTTTAAACTACCACCAAAACAGAACAAGAAACGCGCAGATGTACATTAGAGAGCATGTCCATGACTAGATGTCAAAAAACAAGGAGGTAGTACCTTCCGCAAAGCAGATGTACTCTCTTCCAATCTTCCTATCTCTGTTTCGTCAGTTATGTCATCTAGTGACCTGATCTCCTGAAGAACACAAGTATACAGAAGAACAATAGCACTAAAAAAAGTAATAATCTATTCTGGTCCGTAAATGAAACTCAACAAGCAACAAATTATTGTCTACAGGCGACGATATTTGGTTCTTTTCAACCGAACATTATAACCATGTAATTTGATCGATTCAAATAAACGGAAGGATGCATAGTGGTGAATACAATGCAAGACAAAAAATATCCGGGTCATCCTATCCGGACAGATCGCCGGTGGGCGTGGTAGTTGGAGATATCAAGGGTTTGGTCAAATCCTTCGCATCGGCTTCCTTCATCCATCTGAAGCGTAGTTTAAATGAAGCAGCGCATCGTCTAGCAAAGTCATGTATTAACTTGCCTCTAGTGAGGTTTTTCATTCTGATCCGGAGTATATCCGGGGAACCTTGTATATTGATATTATTTAATCAACTAGAAAATATGCCCGTGCATTGCAACGAAAAAAAAAATTACACTTTTGCACGGATCAATACACACTCTCTCCTCCACTAAACTCGTCACCGCTTACCATTACCATTGTTCCTAAGGTGATGAGCTTCAACCAAGGAGTGAGTAAAAAACTTAAAAGAGAACCACTTTGGCGGTACATATGTGAGTGCGTTGACACGGTTTGAGTTTTGTTTTACACAAAAAAAAACAATTTCCATGATGGAGGCAACCAAATATAAATAATAATTTGCATAACCCAATCTTCTCAAATATGCATCTTGTTATTAGAACTATATCTTGTTATTAAAATTAAATCTGGCTACGCCGTGGCCGAAAGTGTCTCTTCTCAAATTATTGTCTACAGGCGACGATATTTGGTTCTTTTCAACCGAACATTATAACCATGTAATTTGATCGATTTGTACAGTCCATTCCCTATGTCAATACAATGCAAGACAAAAAATATGTAACCAATAGGTGTGAATTCGTGAGTGATGACACTAAGCGAGTAACAATCGACAAATGAGTTGAGTATCTGAATATCGATTAAGGATGGATAAACGATACAATCCCGTCGATGCCTCCTTCACAAGAGGCTAGAATAAAACAATGTCTTATTCAGTGGAGCAGCGATTTGCTGGCCACCAAAAATTGCCCCATGCTCAATAGACAAACCTCTCCCATCAAGTTGTATAGCCCAAGACACCTAAGTCTTACCTTGGACAGGAGGATACCGCGGTGATGGACGCCCGCAGCGCTGCCGTACGTGGTAGTCCTGTAGCGGTGCCTCGCCTCGTCCAGAGACCCACCAGGCCCCCGCATCCTCCTTCCGGATCAGTAGAGGTGCGAGGGTCAAGCTGGTGTTCCTGCTGGTGGCTATCGGTGGACGACGAGCAGAGGGCGGGGGTGCACAGTTTGCAGCTGATGGAGGTGAGGATCTGGAATGCCGCCGCGATGGCATCATTCAGCTGTCGCTGCCCCTGGCTTGCCAGATCCTGCCGCCGCCGAGCTTCCTTCTCCATAGCCATGTGTCGTTCGTCAGAACACTTTTCCACTGGAGGGGGGGAGCACTAAACCCTTTTCTCACCCTGAGAATTGGTGACACCAGAGCATGCGGAGGCGTTGGCTATGCAGCGAGCTGTCCACCTAGCACAAGAGGACGCGTTCTGTAAAGTAACCTTCGCTTCTGATTGTCTATCACTCAACCAAAGGCTCCAGTCTTCCTATCCGGACAGATTGCCGGTGGGCATGGTAGTTGGAGATATCAAGGGTTTGGCCAAATCCTTCACATCGGCTTCCTTCATCCATGTGAAGCGTAGTTTAAATGAAGCAGCGCATTTTCTAGCGAAGTCATGTATTAACTTGCCTCTAGTAAGGTTTTTATTCTATTTCGGAGTGTATTAGAGCAATATAAAAGAAACTCATTATGACTCCTTTGGATGCAACATATCCTTACGGGTTCCGCGTGTATATTCGGGAAGTAAAACGCGCAGAACCCGCGAGGATACGTTGCATCCAAATAAGCCTTAAGAGCGTGATTGATTTTTTTAATCAAAACTGCATAAAATTTCAACGAACTGTCGGAGGCCACCCTAAAAAATACAGCTCTGGAGGGAAAAGTATGCACCAGATGGAAAAATAAAAGGATCATCCAAGCGACACCTAACTCTGGAAATAATGGGGAAAACGCTTGTGTATTAGTGCTCCAGCGCGCCTCTCCACTGCCCTAGTCCTCGCGCGCCCCCTGCACCAGGCAGCCCGCACTGATCCCTGTCGCTCCACTTTCACCCTCTAGTTTCTGCCCTTAACTTTCACAGTTCAAACACAACCATGACCACGGCCATGATAGTGTTTCAAATCTAAGGTCTCTATCGTGCTCAGGTCCAAGGAATACAAGGGACCAAGGGGGGTGAGATTGGGCTGAGGGAACCCTGCCCCGACAAGACTCTGCGAGCCAGATTTGGCATAGGCGCGCCAATCCGATAAGGTCAATGCTCTAGGATAAAGGTTTGGTTTCGTGGATTTTTTTGATGTTGCATACATGTGTTGAATTTGTAATGAACTCGTGTGTGTTTTGTTGCAAAAGCACACCAAAGATGTTGCAAGGTTTTGTGGGCGTTTGATACGAGTTCGTGTTTTTGTCATATTTTTTGATATTGCATAGTTACTCTATAAATGTTGTAAATAGGCACTCAATGTTGCAAATAGGTGTTCAAAATGTTGGGAATTTCTTTTGCACGGTTTTCTAACATCTTACTGAAAAAATGTTGTGTAACTCAATGTTAAGGAAGTGAGCGTAAAAAATCCAAGAGAGACATGTTCCCTCCCTACATATTATAGCAAACATTGGGGGAATTGTATTCCTCGTCAAGATTAGCTAGGATATAGGCTATAAGATCGACATCGCCGAACGCTACTGACTACTGTCGTCCGATCTGCAAGGATCTTCATACAATTGAAATATTGATCATCGGAGAGCTTGTTCTTTCGCGTTTGTGCTAGTTGTACGTGAAGCAGATTGACGTGGGCCTTCGACTGTGAGGCGGCGAGGGCATACCATACAGCCGTAGAGGTCTTCAAACCAGGAATGGTCAAGAGGACATCGAGCTCGCGGGAGGGTCGACTGTGAGACACTCTTCATACTCGGGGTTCAGAACCATCTTCTCAACGTCCTTGCCGTCTGTGGTCTCCGAGATCTTGATGGTAGTGGGTGGCATCGGCTTCGATCCATCGGCATAGCCGAGGAGATGGTGTCCACGAAGGATCGGCTCATGTTGGGCTTGACAAAGGAGATAATTCTCCCTGTTCTGGCGCACGGTCGGGGTGTATCGTTGTTGGCAGCCGCCGCCGTGTTTGAGTAGAAAGATGAAGACATGCCTGGATGTTCTAGGGAAAAAAAACGGCTTTGATACCATGTAAATAATATTAGGGTTTTTGGCTTGTCCAACCAATAAGGTGCATGCCTTCTCACTTTGTATAACCAATACATGGTGGTTACAAAATACTGATCTTACTAATCTGGGATCGTGATGATCGGGTTCCAAATAAAACTATACAAGATTTTTCATCCCCTATGTATTTACACACGATGCCAAAACACAATGCAGGCGGCGCTTGCCCACTAGTTCAGCTAAACTGCAGTGGGTGTTATTAGTGCTTCTAGAGTGGAGTTGCATGGAGTGGCTGGAATGATCATGAGGTGACGCACTGCCTACCTGCCTAATGCAACTTTCTGTAATCCTAGCGTGTGTTGTTAGGTGGTTGTTCCCCTATCAACTCGTATCCTTTCTCCACGTACGACCCCCATACCATCCATCTATCCTTTGTGTGATCGTCCAATAATCGACCACCTTAATGCAAACATACTCTCTTTTTTGCGGATAAAAATATCCATAATCTATCATCGAGAAGAATGTATGCCCGCTTATGTCGATCGATGCAGGCTCGCCAAGACGAATTTTTATAATCGTCACCGGTTTTTTTATGCAACAGCATAGCATCATTTATTGATTAACTAAAAAACATACATTACCTCCATTCAGAATTGCAAGCCTTTTTTAAAATTCTAAAAAAAATACTTACATTTTGAAATGGAGATAGTACGTACCAGTATATTCATGTACATACTGCAACCATTAATTCCAAAATTGAAGTACATGCATCGAAACATTTTATTCTGCCGTTACATGAGACATAAACAAAAGCTAACAGCTTTAGACAATTTGCTACTTTAAGGAACTGAAATGAAATTGATGGGCGACATGAACCGAACGACCAGCGTGCCAGCGTACTCCCTGAAAATTCTATCACGTGCCGACTGTGCACCCCGCCGGCTGCGTGAATTTCAGCGACGCGACGGCGCCACCGGTGCCGTTGGGGCCTCCCCCGAGCGGCATGCCGCCGGGTCCGGCAGCGAGCATGGCGGGGCAGCTGACGAAGAGGTGGTAGCTGCCGGAGACCCAGCTCCCGACCTTCCACTTGACGCGGCCATCGACCTTGACCTGCAACGAGACGTAGCCGGCGGCGATGTCCTGCTTCATGGCGTCGGCGACGTAGGCGGCGACGGGCACGGACTCCCCGGACAGCACGGGGGACCAGATGGTGACGTCCCGGTGCCCCTGGTACATGGGCGGCAGGGAGATGGGCACCGTGACGGGCTCGTCGCGGTAGGTGACGAAGACGTCGAGGCGCCTGTAGAAGATGCCGACATGGTCGTTGGGGTTGCGGGAGGCGAGCGTGACCTGCGCGGTGGCGGAGAGCGAGGGGTCCCCGAGGTCGATGGAGCGGAGCTGCAGGTCCTGCAGGAAGAAGGAAGGCTTGGTGGGGCGGAGCGCGAGGTAGACGACGAGCGCGATGAAGGCGACGATGAGGACCAGGGCCAGGAGGCATGCCGCGAAGCCGCCGCAGCAGCGCCGGAGGTGGTGCTCGTGCTTGTGGTGCTTCTCCTTGCTCATGGCTGATGCTGGCACTGTGCGCTCTGTGTGGTGCTGGGTGTGCGGCTAGCTAGATACCACTCTCGAGTGAGTGAGGGAGTGAATGAATGAGCCGCGCTTTCAGGTGTACAGGGATCAGGCTAATGGCTTTAAGAATCAGTGAGTGGAGATCGATGCTAGCTAACGGGTACAGTGCAGTGCATGTGTTAAGTATTTTGAGTTGGATCTTGGTATGGAGAGGAGGCCAAAGAAAGCAACATCTCAACCGATGAAGATTCTTCTCCTAATTCGATTGGCACGTACTTCCATTCGGCTCTTGGGGCATGCGCTATGAGATTCGTGCCTTTTTTTTAGTATTTTTGATCATGCCTGTGCTGATGAGCCTCGCGTTTATGATGGATCCTGAGCCAGCTTGAGATCCTGTTGGTTAACCTGCTCCTGAGCCAGCTTGAGTAATGCATTATTAGCATCTTTATAGTCGGTTGGTATCAGAAGCAACGCATGACTGCATCATGTGTTGACATTTGCAGAACGTCAAACTCTGTCTTCCGAGTTTTTTATGTTGCATACTACTTCCTCGATTTTAAAATATAAGATGTTTTAGACTTTTTCTTATGTATCTAAAGTTTTATACATCTTTTAGTGTGTAGGTTTGAAGCAAAATGAGTGAACCTACGTACTAAAAGACATCTAAATACATGAGTGTCAAAACAAAAGCTAAAACATCTTATATTTTAAAATGGATGGAGTAAAAGTAAGATACGGTCAGAAATAGAGGGATTTGCTAGAAATTCCTAAAAAATAAAGCATCTGGTCATGTATCCTGTAGACCATTTCTTCGCAACATATACAACGCACAAAATTACATAACTAGGATTGTATATATGTACTGAACTTGTCAACGAAGGAGATAAATAATCTAAATAAGATAAAGGCAAATATTGAAGACTTCAATTTCAGCGGGCTAAAGATGATGCCATCATATTCTTAGGTCCACCGTGCTAGTTTTCGGTAACAACATAAGCATCCTATTTTTGGATTTTATTCAAATGATGCTCCACGCATCATGGCATGAATGGCCTTCCAAAATATCATGATGTGGTTACCATTAATGAGAAGCATGCCACCACACAACATGGCTGAATGAATTATTATTTTTTGTAACCATACAGACATAAATGACAACATAATTCACAAAGAACACTTCAACAGAATCATGGCTTCACAAAGAGGATGACACCTTTGCAATGTCCTTGAAGGATCCGTTAGGCAAAGGGCATATGTGTAAGCTCCATTTCAAGAAAAAAAATTGCAACTCAAAAAGGAAACATAAGAATGTGCAACAGAAATCCAACAATGGCAAGGAGGAGGAGAATATCGGTTGTGAGTGCAAATCGATCTAGTGCGGATTTTTGGAACCTTGGTCCAGATGTACCTAGTATCTAGCTAGACTCTTTGAGTGCACATGTGATGGTTACCATTTTCTCGTAGCAACAGCCTATGCACTCCATATCAAAATTTCATACTTGTCATATTTGTCAGGGGACCTTTGTATTTATCATAATCAACACACAGTTCACCTTTATCATAATCTCACACATAGTTTATTTTTTTCATTTATAGTTTAGATTTTGAGCCTAAATTGTAAACAAGGAATAATAAAATGAACTAGAAGTGGGATATTATTGGTGGGATCTTTGCATAAGAAAAATATGTCTGCTTCGCGCCAATGTTGTAGACTTGTAGTGGAGTGGAGTAGATAAAGAAAAGCTTGTGGTGCCCAAGAACGCGCCACACTATTAGCTAGCTACTGGTATTTGTAAACATGAAAGTACCAGCTACTGATTGTAGTTAGCAGAAAGCTAAGTTAATTAGGGGCCGCCGCTGCGCAGGCGCTGTCCCTCCCGGCCACGGCCGGCGTTATCGTCGTCCGGCCGCGAGGGTACGGCGTGGTAGTGGAGCAGGTTGTTGGCACGTAATGACCACGCACCAGTGTACACCCACCGACCGGTTGTTGCAGCGTCCCGCGCAAAACGCCGTGGAAGCGGATGGGCGCAAATGCTGCACATCATCTGCAATTATGCAGATATCTCCAGTTATGTGCGTACCTGCACGCACCGCCAATCCACAATTCCTGGCTGAATCTCTCTTCACGCGTGCATATTTTTTACCTTTCAGTTCGACCAATTTGGGTTTAGGTGAACCTGTAACCTTTAGGGCTCGTTTGGCTCCCATCGTTTGGGCCTGGAATCAAAGAATTCATTTATGATTCTAGCAAATACTTGTTTGGCTGCCACGGAATTGGTTATGGCATTCATTTCGAATTTCATGGCTTTTCATTTTATGCCTAATCTTAATACCTATTGGGTACCCTATCATTTCTGTGGATTTTCCAAATGAAATGATATCACCATGTCACTTCATTTCATTTCTACCAAATAAAATGAAATGATGGGTGCCAAACGAGCCCTTATAGATATTCTTCCCAAACCTTTGTGGATGAGGGTAGGCGGCATCGGAACTCAGGGATATGCATATGTCACCTACCATTTGAACCCTTTTCCTTCTTTTAGCTTCGTTTGGTGCTGAGAGCAGGCGGCGTGCATGGAAGCCAGGTTGTGTATGCGATAAAGCTTTGAATTGTTTCTTTTTTCGTTCAAAAAAGGTCTTCTAAAAAGCAATTCAAATTTTCCCACGAAAAAAGAGAGCAATCAAAAGTCAGATGCTAGTTTGTTGACATTCCTGCTTAGTCTATAGCTGATCCACTTCATTGATAACCACGGATCACTCTTTCACGGCAAAATCGGCTTGCTTATCTCACTTCCAAGAGGTCGCGTGGGGCTCCCCCGGTAATGGTAAACGCTCCAGCAAGATCGCGTGTAGACCCTCAGCTCCATGACTGCGTGTCTAGAGCTTCTCTTCTTAATATGCAATACTGTAGGGGCTTCTCTCCCTACTGGTCTCTTGTTTTCCTTTATTTTGGCCTTTTGTTAGAATATATCACGGTTTAGCTGTATTTGATAGTTTAATGTTGTAATTTAGATCTATCTCTACTAGGTTTTTCAGTCTTTAAGTTTTATACAACTATATAAACATCTCAACAGATTTAATATAATCATCAATTAAATTTTTGCAATCTATCATGGTATGAGAGCCATTTCGCTTCTCAACTTAGGGTTTAGCCACCACCGTTTTCATCGTGCCGTCTCCGATGAGATCGATCTGTATAATCTCTGCAGAGGCATCAGATCTCGTAGCTAGTTTTAGCCAAATTTCATGTTTTTTTAATTACATCTGTTTTTCTTCTTTAGCCACAAAACATCTGTTTAGCTAAATTGCCGATGGACGCGGGAGGCATGATCTTGTGCAGCCCGGTCTGGCTCAACTTCAGCTACGCCACGAGACACGAGCTGGACATCAATCAGGCACATCTTCACTGGGAGCTCCTATGCTCCGCTTCAAGGCGGCGCTATGATAGCTCCGCCCACAGGAGCGCTCAATTGGGCCGGTCCAGTAGGAGCTTATTTCCTTTTTCTGTTTTTATTTCTATTTTCTTTTCTAAAATTTGAACAAATTTTAAATTTTAAACTAAATTTGACTTGAACAAATTTTAAGTTTGAACAAAATTCGAATTTTGAACAAATTTTAAGTTTGAACAAAATTCGAATTTTGAACAAATTTTGAGTTTGAACAAATTTCGAATTTTGAACAAATTTCGAGTTTGAATAGATTTTGAATTTTGAACAAATTTTGAGTTTGAACAAAATTTGAATTTTGAATAAATTTTGAGTTTGAACGAAATTTGAATTTTGAACAAATTTCGAGTTTGAACAAAATTTTGATTTTGATTTTTTAAAAAATTTGAACATTTATGAAAAATAGTTTGTTCAAATTTTCGAGTTTGAACATTTATGAAAATAATTATACAACTTTTTGAATTTGAAAACAGTTCATAAAACAGCCAAGGAAACAAAAAACCTGCTCAAGAAAACAAAAAGAAAAAACTTAGAAAACAAAATCGGAAAACAGAAAACCAAGCCGTAAAGAAAAAAAACTGAGTGTGCGTTGATGGGCTGCGGCCCATATAACTCCGCTCGCGGGCGGAGCGAACAAAGATGCGCCCGCGGGCGGAGCATAGGAATCGCCATCTTCACTTCAAGATGCATGTGCATATTGGACATGGATGGATCAGCTCTACTCCAATTAAAACTGCACTGTCTATATCGTCAAGCCGATCTACTTCGATCTACGGCACCATGTCATCACCAAGTCGTCACATGCTTCTACTTTGACCTTAGCGTTGACGCATCTCCGGCACTTTCACGTCATTGACTGCATCAAGGACGCTCTGTGCAAGGGTCGCCTTCACGCACCATCGCCGGCTTCTCTAGCTGTACTTGCCATCACATTGGATCGTCTTCGCCAACCCCGGCCGAGACATCCTGTCTCGAGTATGCGCCATGTTGTCAACACTGGGTCGCACACACACCGTCCATGGTCATCATCTCTGACAATCTAATCAACAAATTTCACCATGTCATCGATGCCGCCACCGCTCATGGTCCTCGTCAACACCAACAAGTAATTCTTCTCTCCCACTAGCGACGCCGCGCAACTCCAAGTAGAAAATCCAGATTTAATCTCCGACATATTCTAGAAATACAAGCTCAATCACCATCAACAACTACCGCATCGTCATCGTCCATCACGACCTCGTCGCCATAGTCGCGGTCTAATTTTTATTTGCACAAGTCTATGCTCAATTTTTTTCTTGCAGCTGTCTACTCCGACACGGCGGACAACTTCTACACATCGACCATTTACGGAATTTCTTTGCTCCTCTATTCAGCTCTAGCTCGCATGGCTCATGATGATCCATGTCTTCACACATCTGGTATTGGCAACACCAACGTATGACTTCATCCCCGGCACGCTCCCGAGTCTGGCAAGCTTGGCATTGTGGGTCACCTACCTCAACTACTCTGACTCCAGCTATGTCTACCTCAAGTTGACTACTACTACAACTACAAATACTACGGTGATTTTTTTTTGGCTCAACAACGATATCGACCACAACAACATCAACCCCATCGACTTCATCTACGGCGACTACATCACCAACGACACCATCGACTGCGACTACAACACACCCTCTTTCATGCCTACATCAGCAACAAGGGCTACCACCTTACCTCCGACTTATGCTCTAGTCAGACCGTTCGCATCACTACCGATCCGACTGTGGCTGGGGAGGGTTAGAGTATATCACAGTTTTGCTATATTTGATAGTTTAATATTGTAATCTAGATCTATCTCTATTAGGTTTCTTAGTCTCTAAGTTTTGTACTGATATATAAGCAGCCCAAAAAGCTCAATGTAATTATCAATCAATACAATCAATATTTCCGCAATCTATCACCTTTGGCCAAGAATATTTGGATTTGCAAAGCCCCTCTCAAATCAAAATGTTTGCACGGAAAGTGGTTTTGGATCGCCGTTGGACTGGAGACCGCCGCGTCTGACACGGTCTGGCAACCGGTGGAACTTGCACTATTTTCCTCCGAGAGCCGGAGACTTATTGTTCACCTTCTAATTAATTGTTACTTTCCTAGACAGATTTGGTTTCAGGTGAGTCTTGGTCGGCCGCTCCTCATGCCTTCCCCCATTGCGACGCTCGAGGCTTGGTGGCTTGCGGTGACTAGTGGATGGTTGGCTTCTGAAACCAAGAGCATTCGCGGATTGCTCCTGTTAGTCCTCTATTCGATTTGACTTGAGCGCGACTCTAGGATCTTCAACAACCGAGCAAAGACGGAGGCCCTGCTCCTTGATGAACTCGTTCATGAGGCAGAAAAGTGGAAGATAGTGGATTTTTTATGAGATATAGAATCTCGTGTGTGTGTTGTGTCTCATGTGGACTTTCTTTGACTGTTTGGTTCTTCTTCTATCTATAAAAAAGGCATAAATTATTGCGCGTTCCTAAAAAAATCATGAAGGTTGTGGTACTACTAGCCCTCCGTCACTTGCAAGAATGTGTTTTTTCATGTGGAGGTGCAAAAGTGTATTCCCTCCATCTCAAAAAATAAGATGTTATTACAACAAATATAAGGGTATATTGATTGTAATAACATTTTATTTATGGGATGGAGGAAATAGCAGATACATGTTTTACACGTACCTGAAAATATTGAAGAACATATTTGGCACTGTATAGTTATATGACTGGACCCAATCCACAACATACCTTTTGTAGTTGGGTATGGACCTTTCTTCGGCTTTTGAAAATAATCTTGTAGGCTTATATGGTCTAATTGGAAAGCCTTTCAGCATGTTGGAGACTCTCTATATATAATAATTAAATGAGTTTAAGTGAGATCTTGCAGCTTGAAATCTCTCTATCAATTGGCACTCGGAGCCCTTTAACATAGAAAGGTGATTTCCTCAAGTCCTCCTTTGGATTCTACACTTGCATAACATCAGTAGGAAGCGATACTCGGTCATGGACTGGTTCCTATCATCTTTGCATTGGACTTCTCAGAGGAAATTTGACATAAGATTTGTCTAAATGTATGCAATCATCTAAAATTTGGAGGAAATGGAAGTTTTCTATAGAGAATCATTGATCCTAAATCTCATAGGAAACATTTCAAAATCATTGTGAAAGTTAGCGCGGTTATCCAACCCATTGAGCGCAAATTTTGCACTTCCCTTTTAGTTGATGACAAACTTTTCTCTCTCTTCCATCCTTATCTCCTTATCCTTCTATCACAGCACATAACACTCATTCTCACCCATGCAATGATACCACTTGGTGCACCCTCTTTTTTCACATCCACTCGCCATTGTTTGGTCACTCACATGTCAAAGCATGTACTATGAAAGATTGAGAAATGGCAACTAGAGGAGGGCGAATAAGAGTTTATAAAATTATTCATGAATAAAATAGATAAACAAAAACTTAAAGCACATTGTAGAGTACTCAAGTGCAAAAATATAAGCAGAAGCTTCACGCAGATTGCAAAGTACTTGTCGGGGGGATGACCCCCGGTAGGGTCAAGAGACTAGAGAGACACAAGGTCTATGATTGACTTTATGCCGGGTTATCAAGGAAGGGCCTGGCCGGAATATAAGCATATAATGTGTATCCCGGCTGGTGTCTGGATATGCCGGCATAGCCGGAATACTGATATATGTGTGCCGGCATATACTCAGATATGCCGGCCTAACTATTTGGTGTGTTGTGCAGGAGCAGGGGAGGCCGGATTACCCGACCCTCGTAGGTCGTTGGTCCGGCATATAAGTCCTGGGTATGGCCAACGGTCATATCCGGGATGCTTAAGTCAACCAAGATGTCACATCCCTACAATCAAGGAAGAAAACATCCAAGCATGGTAGCAGAGTAAGATGGCAGGGTGCACAGTGGAGGTTACCTACCCTCACTGTGCACAAGTACGAGCTTACCGCACGGAGGTAAGGCCACAGTTCAAGAGGTACAAGGTACAGGGATATGGCGTCCCATCGAGAGCAATCAGGGGCGAAGTCAAGGGTCTCTGCCATCGCCACCAGCTCCTGTTTGGAGTGTAGCCCTTGTCTTGTGGTCTTGTATGACCGTTGTAACCCTGGCCACCACTATATAAGGTGGCATAGGGAGCCCTGGTAAAGGGTTGAACGTTGGCTGATAGTTGTTGGTTGGTCACTCTGTACTCTTACACTTACCAGTTCATCTTCCTTCTCTAGCAGAGAGCTTGGAAGCACCATTGTGGTGTACTACATCGATCCATATATACAATCAGTAGAGCAGGAGTAGGGGTGTTATCTCCTTACGAGAGCCCCGAACCTGGGTAGATCAGTGTCTCTTTCTGTCGTGCTCTTTAGCTCGTTCCCCTCTCCCGAATCCTCCAGCATCTAGTCGGCCCCCATTTAAGCCATCCTATGGCATATGTTGTTTCACCACGACGACATTTGGCGCCCACCGTGGGGCATCAGATCGATATGCTGGGCGGAGTGTTCATTCGGACGGGGTCTGTGATAGCAGCTTCGGGAGTGCGCGTGGTCTCTGGCCTCGTCCAGAGGCTAGGCTCGCTCAGTTTCGTCAGTGACAACGCCGGTTGTCTCGGTGGCCGGCCGTTCCCCAGGGATGGCCGGATTATGTCTTTCGGTTCCCACGAGGTGTACGTGGGAACTGAGAGAATTTGCAGGAAGGAGGTGCTGGTGGCGTCGGATCCTCCGTCACATCGGCTGGCTCACGCTGGGCGTAGCGCTCGCTCAGTAGAGTCGGCTGAGGTGATGATGGCCGGCACATCCGTGCCGCCGGCGGAGGATGCCGGCAAAGCAGCAGCGGTCGGAGCTTCTCCTCCGGAGCCGCCGAAGGTCAAGAGGTCGGCGCGTCCTCCGTTGGAGCGTGCGGAGAACCTGGCCGGCACTTCCGGTGTGCCGGCTAGGGGCGAGGTTCTTCTTCCCATCATCGACCGGCTTCTCGAGCCGGTGCGATCCGGCGTTGATCTGGAGCAGACAAGGGAGGTCCTGGAGGGATCTCGTCAGGCCCTCGTCGACGAGGCCCTGGCCATGAACCAGGAGCGCGAACGGTTTAACCGGCAACTCCGTGAGTATGAGGCAGCCCATGGTTTTACTCCTGTAGTAATCCGGCCTAGCCGGATAGAAGAGGTTAGAACTAGAGGCAGAAATCTTAATGCTGAGATAGGAAAAGATGCTAGAGATAAGAGTCATACTGCAACTAGTACTGTGCCTAAGGTAGTCTATAGTTCGCCAGTAAAGAACCTTAGAGCTGCGGCCGAGGTAGCTAAGGATTTATCTTGTTTATCCGGCGAAGCACTGCGTGAGCAGCAAGCCCGGCTTAACTAACTTTTGTCTGAAGCTACAAAGCAGCAGGAGGCCTATAAGAAGGCAAACCCAGGTGCCGGGGCATCCCAGTACATTGTGTCGGCGGGAGGTGCCGGTGCGAGGTCGAGGGGCCAAGCCTCGTCCCCGCATCCTAGCGCCCGGCGTGCCGGAAGTGTGACCTCTGGCCGCCGGGACAAGCAGATCCAGGTGTACGATCCGGCTGCCGCCGGAAAGCAGGCGATGGTGCAGAAGAATGTCGGCCAAGCTGACAAGTATGTCGGCAGCAAGAAGCCCGGCCAGAGTATGCCGGCCGGACATGAAGCAGCAGCGGCCGGTGGTGGCCGGAGTAACAGTGCAGTCCGGCGTCAGCAACAGGGCGCCGGAGGTGCAGCGCAGCAGCAGGGTGCAGGCCATCCGGGACACCGAGAGGATGACGGCAATTCCGCCCTTGCCAGGGCGGGATATCAGCAGCAGAATCAGCAAGGCCGGCATAGTGAGCAGCATCAGCCGGAGCAGCAGCAGCAGATGATCGCAGGCCCAATAGCATCCCGGCTTGGACCTCGGTCCTTGGAAGCCAATGATGCACGTTTCAAGCTGGACAAGCTCCACCAATCAGAGTTGGTGGAGAGGCAAGGAGCTCCGGGCCCTATGTGTTTCGGACCCCGGATTATGGGAGAGCCGGTGCCTTACTACTTCCAGCTCGCGCGTGGCGCGAGGACATATAATGGAAGTACGAAGCCGGAAGATTGGTTGGAGGATTACTCCACAGCGGTGAACATCGCCGGAGGAAACCTCAGATGGGCGGTACGATATGTGCCGCAGATGTTGGAAGGTCCAGCCAGGATATGGCTGAATAATTTGCCGGCCGGGAGTATCAACGGCTGGATTGATTTCGAAGAGCAGTTTGTGTCGAACTTTACCAGTACATACAAGAGGCCCAACCGTCCGCAGCAGCTGGCTAACTGCCGGCAAGGAGTGAATGAGACTGACCGTGACTATCTGACCAGGTGGTGCACGTTGCGCAATTCCTGCGAAGGAATCAATGAGCAGCAGGCCATCATGTGGTTCGCTCATGGGTGCCAGCATGGCACCATGCTGTGGCAAAAGCTTCAGAGGCAAATGCCGGCCACGCTGGCCGAAAAAATCAAGATCGCTGATAGTTATGCTCTGGGAGATCCCAAGCAGCCCAGTCTCGATTCACAAGGACAGGGGCAAACCCAGGGGAACACCAGCAATGCCGGGAGACCAGGGCAATACTATCGCCCGGATAACCGGAATAAGAGGAGAGATGAGCGGCCGGATTATCGGTATGGCTCAGCACAAGTTGCAGCTGTGGAGGAAGAGCAAGGGGGCGCCGGCAGTAGCCAGCGTCCGAGATATGAGAACTATCAGCAGCCTCAGCAGCAGCCGCAGCAGCAAGCACAGCCGTTCCAGAAGAAGAATGTCTGGACCAACAAGAATGCCGGCGGAGCCGCCGGCCAGAAGAAGCAGTGGCCGAAGTATACTGTGGGTCTTGCCATGGACAAGCCTTGTGTGTTTCACACATTCCAGCCGGGAAAGCCGGCAAACCATTTGACAAGGAACTGTTCATGGCTGGACGACATATTAGCAGGTCGTGCAGGTCCCTGGGGACCGGCTAGACCCTCTGTCCCGGCAGCTCCATCGCCGTTGACAGGTGCTAATACAATTGCAGTCCCACCTAGGCCGGTTAATCCTGGGAATCAGAGCAACGCCGGAAATGCCGGCGTAAATCAAGTTGACCAGAGCTATAATCCGGAATATAACGCCGGAGGCCCAGGAGCGGGCCGGAATGAGTACAAGGAGTATGATCAGAGCTATATGGTCTTTGAGACCGAGAGAACAGACAAGCAGAGCTTGTACCGCCGGAGTCTGGAGGTGAATGCCGTTATGTCGGCTGTGCCAAAGCTGATGTACTGGTCTGACCAGGCTGTTGGCTGGGACAGGGCAGATCATCCCCGGATCATGCCAAATCCCGGCGGATATGCTCTGGTGATGGATCCGACATTCGTCGGGCCGGCTAATAACGTGAGATTCAGCAAGGTCCTCATTGATAATGGAAGCAGCATCAACATCATGTATCGGGATACGATGGAGAAGCTGGGAATCAAGGAAAATATGCTGGAACCAAGCAAGACCACGTTCCACGGCATTGTGCCGGGACTTTCGTGTGCGCCGATGGGCAAGATCCGGATGGATGTCATGTTTGGCAGCCGGGATAACTGCAGGGTGGAAAACCTCATGTTCGAGGTGGTTGATCTGGAGAGCCCCTACCATGCTTTGCTGGGTAGACCGACACTGGCAAAATTCATGGCCTCTACGCATGTGGCGTATCTGAAGATGAAGATGCCGGGACCCAAAGGAGTGATCACCATCATTGGTGATTACAAGCGTTCGATGGCATGTGCCACCGCCGGATCCAATCTGGCCGAGACTCTGATCATTGCAGAGGAAAGGAAGAGGCTCAAGCGAGCAGTGGAGATTGCTGAGACGGTCGTGGCCGGCAAATATATGCCGGGCCTGACAAATCCCGGCGGCAGTGCTTCTTTTCAAGTAGGCAAGGAAGTCAAAAAGGTGCCTCTGGATGAAGCTTTCCCGGAGCGCCATGCCCTGGTTGGGGCAAGTCTGGATCCCAAATAGGAAAGCGAGCTCATCAGCTTCCTCCGTGAGAATCGGGATATCTTTGCATGGTCTACTTCGGACCTGCAAGGTGTGCCGAGGGAGCTGGCTGAGCACGCATTGCATGTGAGGCCCGATGCTAAGCCAGTGAAGCAGCCGCTCCGGCGGAATGCCGGCGATAGAAGGAAAGCCATATGGGAGGAAGTGGCCAGGCTCTTAGCCTCTGGCTTTATCAAGGAAGTACTTCATCCGGATTGGGTGTCTAATCCGGTTTTGGTGGAAAAGAAGAAAGATGAGCCCGTCATAGTGAAAGTATGGCGGATGTGTGTTGATTACACCAACTTGAACAAGGCATGTCCTAAAGATCCATTCCCGCTGCCTCGGATCGATCAAGTGATTGATTCCACAGCCGGATGTGAACTGTTATCATTTGTAGACGCCTATTCTGGTTTCCACCAGATCCCCTTGTTTGAGCCAGATCAAATAAAGACATCCTTTATTACCCCGTACGGGGCTTATTGCTATCTCACTATGCCGTTCGGTTTAAGAAATGCCGGCGCAACTTACCAAAGGTGTATGCAAAAGTGTTTGCACGATCAGATAGATAAAAATGTGCAGGTATATGTCGATGATATCGTCATAAAAACCAAGGAGAGCAAGACTCTCATAGATGATCTCCGGGAAACCTTTGGGAACCTGAGGAGATTCTGGATGAAGTTGAATCCGGCTAAGTGCACCTTTGGTGTGCCGGCGGGCAAGTTGCTCGGTTTCCTTGTTTCCAGCCGGGGTATTGAGGTGAATCCTGGCAAGATTCGTGCCATAGAAAGGATGAAGCCGCCGACAGATTTGAGGGAAGTACAGAAGTTCACTGGGTGCCTCGCATCCCTGAGCCGTTTCATAAGCCGGCTGGGAGAGAAAGCCCTGCCGTTATATCAGTTGATGAAAAAGTCCGACACATTTGTCTGGACAACGCAAGCAGATGCAGCTTTCAAGGAATTGAAACAGTTGTTGTCAACAGCGCCGGTATTAGCGTCTCCGATGCCCCGGGAGCCAATGTTGCTCTATATAGCGGCAACCAACCGAGTTGTCAGTGCTGTGGTGGTAGTAGAGCGAGAGGAAGGAGGCAAAACCGTGCAGCGGCCGGTATATTATCTGAGTGAAGTTCTCTCCACCTCAAAGCAAAATTACCCCCACTATCAGAAGATGACCTATGGTGTCTATATGGCGGCTAAGAAGCTCAAGCATTACTTCCAAGAGCATCCAATCCGGGTAGTGGCTGAGGCCCCTATCTCGGAAATTATAGGCAACAAAGATGCCAGCGGCCGGATAGCAAAATGGGCAATAGAGCTTTCACCATATACACCGCAGTACGATAAGAGGGATACAATCAAGTCCCAGGTCTTGGCTGATTTCTTTATTGACTGGGCCGAGATACAGTATGAGCCACCATTGCCAGATGCCAATTATTGGAGGATGCATTTCGATGGGTCCAAGACAATCCATGGCTTGGGTGCCGGCATAGTTCTCAGTTCACCAAAGAATGACCAGCTGAGATACGTCCTGCAGATTCACTTTGCAGCATCAAATAATGTGGCGGAATATGAGGCACTTGTGCATGGCCTGAAGGTGTCTAAGGACATAGGAATTCGCCGGATTATGTGCTTCGGAGATTCTGACTTAGTGATTCAGCAGTGTTCCGGCATATGGGACGCGCATGATGCTAACATGGCATCATACCGTTTCCTAGTGCAGCAGTTAAGTGGTTATTTTGAAGGTTGTGAGTTCCGGCACGTTCTCCGGGCTCAGAACGATGCAGCCGATGCATTATCCAAGCTGGGGTCTTCCCGAGATTCAATCCCGCCCGGCATTTCGCTGGAGCATCTGAGGAAGCCATCGATCAAACCCTCGCCGGAGTCATCCTCCATTTATGTCCCGCCAGGTCCAGACGAAGCAGTTCCAATGGAGATAGATGCCAGAGCCAAGACGGATAACCCGGGGACTGTTTCCTCAGTCCCGGGGACTGGGCCGGCATATGCTGTTAATACAGTATTCCGGAGCAAAACTAAAGGCAAGGGTAAAATGTGCCAAGAGGTTGTGCCGGTATACCCGGGGACTGCTCCGGCATACCCGGGGACTGATTCTTCAGTCCCGGGGACTGCTCCGGCATACCCGGGGACTAATCCCACAGTCCCGGGGACTTTGCAGCCCATGGAGATCGATTATGTGTCGGTCGAAATGATGGAAATAGATCAGGCAGTGTTCACTGTCAGGGAAGTGCCCTCATGGGCACGTCCTATCGTGAACTTCATGGTGGATGGTCAAGTGCCGGCGGATGAAACCGAGGCCCGCCGGGTTATAAGGAGATCCAAAGCGTATACCATCATCAACAAAGAAATATACAAGAGAAGTACCACCGGAGTATTGCAGAGATGTGTCGAATCTGCGGAGGGTCTGGAGATGCTCCGGGAAATTCACCAGGGGGAGTGTGGTCACCATGCTTCGTCCAGGGCATTGGTGGCAAAGGTATTCTGGCATGGCTTCTATTGGCCAACGGCACTGCAAGAGGCAGAAAACTTCGTCCGGAAATGTAATGGGTGTCAAAGATATGCCCACCAGATTCATCAGCCGGCATCTGCCCTGAAAACTATCCCAATAACCTGGCCCTTTGCTGTTTGGGGCCTGGATATGGTCGGGGCTTTTAAGCCGGCCAGAGGGAAAATGACCCATATCCTGGTCATGGTGGACAAGTTCACCAAGTGGATTGAAGTGAAGCCCATAAGCAAGTGTGATGGTCACACAGCAGTGAAATTCTTAAAGGATATAATCTTGAGATATGGTGTTCCTCATAGCATCATCACTGACAATGGGTCAAACTTTGCCCAAGGGCCATTTGCCAGATTTTGTGAGGAGGTGGGAATCCGGCTGGACGTTGCGTCGGTTGCCCACCCTTGTGCCAATGGCCAAGTAGAGAGATCGAATGGGCTAGTATTATCCGGCATAAAACCCCGGCTGATATTGCCCCTGGAGAAAACTCCGGGATGTTGGCTAGATGAGCTGCCAGCAGTGCTGTGGAGTTTAAGAACAACTCCGAATAGATCAACAGGCTACACACCATTTTTCCTGGTGTATGGAGCAGAAGCTGTGCTTCCAACAGATGTAATACATGATGCACCAAGAATAGTGCTATATACTGAGGAAGAGGCTAAAGAAGCCAGAGAAAATGATGTTGATCTGCTAGAGGAAGCAAGGGAAATAACTCTGTCAAGAACAGCAGTATATCAGCAGAACCTCAGACGCTATCATGCGCAGAAGGTAAATCCAAGGAGATTTCAAGAGGGAGATCTAGTACTCCGGCTAAAGCAAGGAACAGAAGGCCGGCATAAGTTAACTCCTCCATGGGAGGGGCCATTCATTGTGAGCAGAGCTCTGCACAATGATGCCTATTATCTTATAGATGCGCAGGACCCCAAGAAGAATAAGGTGGACAGGTCCGGAGAAGAAACCAAGAGGCCATGGAACATAGCTCTGCTGCGCCCCTTTTACTCCTGAGCAACACAATGTATGTATTTCCATATTTTCCTTTGTATGCCGGCGTGTTGTGCCGGCACAAGACTAATGAATGAAATACCGGCATCCCGAAGAAGCCGGGTAACTAGCTCCGAGGTATATTTGTTGTTTATTTACAGTTTTTTGTTATATGCCGGCTGGCTTTATTTGAATGTTTCATATGTCGGCCTAGTAATGTGTCGGCATCAAAGGCCACTCTTCGACTCAGCTGCTGTCCGAAACCCGGCTTCATGGCTAGCAAGAGTAGATGCCGCAGATTGTCTACACATGGAAAACGGCTAAGGAAATACAAAGCAAGCGAACCGACATTTTCGTTAAAGCTAAAGTTAAAATTTAAAGTGTCGGATGATTTGAAGTCTAAGTCTCAAAGTTAAAGTACTGTATGTTCGAGGAAGCAACCTTGAGACTCATACGTCGAAAGCCAATTAAGGTAGACAAGTAGCCAAGGTTGTGAAATTGAGGAAACAGGAAAACAACTCGGTGACTTAGCCAAAAGATGATCCGGCATTAGTAACAAGCAAACCAAGATAAAACTTGTTCAGATAGCAAACCAAAGGAAATTAAACGTGTTTATTACATCTGCACCCGGCATACCGGGGATCTGATAAAACTTAAAGTTTTTATGCTCCAAAGTCAAGGAGCAGTGGCAGAAGCAGAGCCGCCGGCAGGTGGAGCGGTAGCAGTGGAAGTGTCGGCTTCAGGTGTGCCGGACCCAGCAGATGGAATGGAGCCATCACCTCCGCCCGGGGCAGATGCCTGTTCCGGGACATCAGTGTCGGCTTCCTCAGCTTCATCTTCATCTTGGCTGGAGTCGGAACCCTCAGCAGTGGCAGATGTCCCGGCTTCGTCATTCTTCTCCGGCTCGCGGATGTCCCGGACGAATTTGTCGGTGTCGGCATAGTCCACATAGCTGTGGGCCAACTCTCGCCGGCGCCGGATATGTTCCGGATCCGTGGTCCAGATGGATCCTTCACGCACGGTGCGCAAAGTCTCCAAGTCTGCCTTTTCATACCAAGACAAGAAGTAGCTGAGGGCTTCGTCAGCTCCAACCCTCGCGCCGGAATCTCGCCACTCCCGGAGGCGAACCTTGGCAAGCTGCAGGTCGTTGCCGAGGTCAACCGGATCAGTGGGAGTCCTTTGTCCCGGCCAGAGGGCAGAGAATGCCTCCTGGGCGCCGTAGAAGAGCTCTTCAGTGTAAAGGGTCATGGCCTCCTTCCGGGACTGCAGGGCCAGCAGCTGTTCCGACATGTCCCAGTTGGGTGAGTCAACCGGAACACCCCGGTTTTCTCGGTCCAACTGCAAAGCCCTCTCAACGTCAGCGACGGAAGCGGGAAACATGCCTGCAGAATAGAAACAATGTTAGCAAAAGGAAAATATGTCGGCATAGAGGCTACGCCGAAAAAGATTACACTATGTCGAAAAGGATAAAAGGGGAAAGGATTTGAAGCTTACGGGCAAGGTCGGCATTCAGCTGGGCAACTGTAACCTCCCATTTGGTGGCCTGCTCCTTCAGGCTATCCAGTTCAGCGTGGGCGTTGGCGGCATCAGTCTCGGAGGTAACAAGCAGGGTGTGGGTTTTCTTCAGTAGGCCCTCCCTCTGTTCCTTTTCGTCCAGCAGCTCGGTGATCCGGCCCTTCAGCTGCTCTACCTCGGCCTTGTGACCGGCATCCCAGTCGTCCAGTTGCTTGGCCACATCCACCGAGGACACACAATCCTGGTGGCGTGCCTCCAGTGCAGCCTTCTCATCTGCAAAGATTTCAAGTTAAGAGGATTTGAAGAAAGAAAACAGTGACAAAGAGTAAAGGATTTGAAGTATAAAGTAGCTATCCGGGTAACAGCAGGATCCGGCATACCAGTAAGCTCTTTCACCCTCGTAAGAAGCGCGGCGACTTGTTTTTCAGTGCCAGCTGCAGAATGTCGGCACAAGGTTATGGGTCGGTAAGAAGAAGTATTGCAAAGTAAAGAGAGGAAAGATATCCGGCATATAGCGGTATGTCGGCAAAGATTACCTTTCCGGGACAGCTCCTGCTGAAGCTTGCTGTGTGCGTCAGATAGCTTCCGGTGCTCGCACACCAACTCATGGAACATGTCGGCCCGGGTGTTGTTCATTTGCTGCAAAAATGCCGGGATTTGAAATGTCAGCAGAGAAATTTGACATGGTAATTAAAGTGAAGATTTTATCAAGTGATCATTCTTTTAAAGACCCGGCACAGGTGCTGCGCACCTATCCCGGCCCTCGGTGACTAGGATTTGAAGCTCGAATCGAGCTTATATCCCGGTCAAGAGGATTTGAAAGATAATAGAGATGTGAAATTGTTAGAGACACGGCACAGGTGCTGCGCACCTATCCCGGCCCTCGGTGACTAGGATTTGAAGCTCGGATCGAGCTCATATGTCGGCAGTTAATTCAAAAGAAGCTAGCTAAAGGACTATGAGAAAATCCCGGATGTCCATATCCCGGACAGCCGACATTTTCGGGGACTGGGGATATGTGTGTAAATAGAGAGGACTTACATTGGTGGCAGAGGCCAACTTGTGAAGTCTTTGCTGGAGGCTGAGGAGCTCGCTGGCGATCGGTATGGGCTTCGCTGCCAGGAAGTCGCTTGGGTCGCCACTGGTCTTGGCTTCGGCCAGCTTCTTGCTCCTTGAGTCCGCAGTGTCCATGTTGCTGGCGTCGTTCCACTTGATGCACTGCTCCTTAAGAGAGCCGAGGCTCTCGTCACTTTTCGTCGCAAGAGGGACGAGGCCCTCGAGTTCTGGGGTGTCGAAGAAGCTTTTCCGGTACCCCGGTCGGGCTGCTGCCCTGCCAAGATGCAGGGCCAGAGCAGAGCTGGTCCCGGACGCTGCCTTAGGAGGAGCAGTTGCGGCAGATGGTGTGCCGGACTTGGCCGGCTGAATCTTCAGCGTGCTGGACTTGGCCGGGGCAGTGGACTTGGCCGGTGCAGTGGACTTGGCCGGTGCAGTGGTCTTGGCCGGTGCAGTGGTCTTGGCCGGTGCTGGAGTCTCGGGTGCGGGCTGTTCCGGCGCGGCCGGTGCTTCTTGGCCAGCGGGAGCAGGATCCGGAAAAGTCCGGACTTCCGGCACTAAAGGGCCTTTGCCCTTGATGTCTGTGCCGGCGCTCTTGTCGCTTGCGCCGGCGTCGTCAGTTGTGCTGGCGTCGCTGGTGGGCGCGCCGGAGTCTGGTGCTTCTTGGTGGGCTCCTGTGTCCATGTGGACATCAGGAGCCGGAGGTTCCTGTTGAGCCCCCGAGTCCATGTGGACGTCGGGGGCAGAGGTGTCTTGTGCCGGCGGAGGGGCGTCCTTCGCCGGGGAGGTGGTCTTGTCGGGCGCAGGCGAAGATGCCGGCGCCGGTGAGGTCGTGTGACTAGCAGAGGGAATGTCGGAGGTAGCAGGGGCAGCGGGCTTGGTAACCTGCGGGTCGCCGCTCAAGCCAGAAGCTTGTTCCGGCTCAAGAGGAGCACTGAAAGAGAGAAAACACCAAGTCAGTAATACAAACAAGAGATATGTCGGAAGAAATGCAAAGAAAAGGAAATTTACCCCGAGGCAACAGGCCTCTGTTTCTTCTGTTTGGGCACGCAGACCTTCTGCCTTTTCGACCTCTGAGGTATGTCGGACTGGGGCTTCACCCCTCGCTTCCGGCCGGCACGTCCGCCGGTGGAAGGAGGTCCCTGGTTCAGAGGGGCGGCGTCGATAACCACATCGTCCGGGATAGCTGAGGACGGCATTGGAAACTCGTAAGCAATAGGGGTTTCTGGAAAGGCGTACGCAAGTGGCGTCGGGTCATAGTACAGCAGGATCTCCTCGTCAGAATCAATCTCACTCCGGTCTTGAGTATAATGCCGGGATGAAGAGCCCTTACCCATGGCAGCTGCAGCACGGGTGCTCCTGGGAAGCTTATCCCAATGATCCGGATCTTCAACATCCGCAACGGTGCGGTCCGCCGCGATCTTGATCCGGGAGTTCTCCATGGTTTGGAAGCTGAATTTCTGTATAAACAGCAAAGTCAAGTATTCAGACAAGGAAATATGCCGGTGGAAGAGGTATGTCGGATCAACATGATATGTGTCGGCAAACAGGCATGTGTCGGCTTAAGTATCTATGTGCCGGACATGGACTTTATGTATCGGCTAAGAAGGTTTACCGTTGGGGCGGGCCTATCCCGGCTGTATGGTTCTAGCCCCCAGGCAAAAGTGGCCTGAGAGGACTTGCAGACATCCTTAATCCGGCGCAGAATGTCGGCCGGAGTCAGCTCGTGTGTGGAGTGCCGGGTGGGGTCCATTGGCCCGCTCATCTGGCAGATCTTATGCGACCGGCGCTGCAGAGGGGAGACGCGCCGGCTTATATAGCAGGCCACCAGGTCTTGAGGAGTAAGACCGGCATCCAGGAGCTCGCCCTTAACCCGGTGAAGCGCATTCACCGGCATCACCGAATTCTTCGGGTTGTAGGTCCAGTTCGTCATAGCCAAGGGTGGCTCGTCCACAAATGGCGGCAGGTTGAGCAGATCCTCGTCGGTGGTGTTCTTGACGTAGAAGAAGCTTTTCTGCCACTTCTTGCAAGATTCCAGGAGCTCCACCTTGGGGAAGTCCGAGCCCTTTCGGGACATGATGGTGGCCGCGCCGCAGAGGGTCATGGGGCGGTCCTTCTTTTCCTGGGCCGTCTCCGGCGGGTCGTCCTTGCTCCGGGGCGGCTCTTGGACGACTTGCTTCCGCAGTTGGAAGTACTTCGCCCAGCCTTGAGTAAGGGCCTCTATGCCGGCATAGCCCTCGCAAAAAGCAGCGAAGGCGGAGAGGATCATCACGGCATTTGCCGGGATATGATGAGGTTGCAGGTCGTAAGTGTTGAGGAAGTCCCGGAAGAAGTCCGATGCCGGCAGACCAAAGCCCCGCTCGAAGTGGGCGATGAAGACGACGCGTTCGCCAGGTTCAGGTGCCGGCACAGTCTCTCCTGCTGGTAGCCGGCATGCTACGCCCTCCGGGACTCTCCTGGTGGAGGTGACCCAGGATATGTCGGCCGGAGTAACCTCCGACCCCTCCCATCCGGAGCGTCCTTGAGCTCGGGCTGAGGTATCTTCCTCAGAGGCCGAGGTAGCCGTCATGCTTGAAGATGCCATCTTAGTGGCCGGGATAAGGCGTGAGAGCCGGAGTCCCGTGATGTTATTCCTATCAAGGCCGGAGAAAAGAGGGAGGTTAGTCTCTCCGGCATACCACTCTCTCAGATGTTAGCAGGAATAGAAGATCTACCGAGGCAGTTAAAATAGGAAGCAAATAAGGGTAAAACTCCTAAAGATGAACACCTGCGAGCGTTGCCTAGCAATGCTAGTCGAATCAAAGGGAAAACTAGCTCTGAGACCGAGGCAGATCTGTGCAAGCGGGGCTACCGGTGCGAAGTTGTAAAAGGCGTGAAAGAGGAAGAACAGAGGGAGGTCTCACCGGAGCTTGGCCGGCGACGATGGAGCGGCGGCGAGCGTGCAGGAAGATCCAATCTCCCTGCAATGCTGCAGAGAGAAGAGGCGGCGGCGGCGGCGTCGTCAAAGGTGATGCCGTGCGTCGTCGGGCGTCGGCGTCGGCGGGGAGCAGGTCGGCTGCGACGGTGATGCTGCTCTTCGGACCGGCGGTGGAGCGCAGGAGGCAGAGTAGCAGGCGAGGAAGGCGAGGAAGGCGAGGAAGACGACGATGGTGGGTGTAAAAAGATAAGTTTACCCCCGCCGCCCTGTTTATAGCGAAGAGGCAGGGTCGTAGGGATCGTGGGAGTGTTCCACTCCCACGACCGTTTCTGCGGCGAGGCGCCACGTGGCGGCACGGAGTGGGGCGGCGGTTCCTGTAACCGTGCCATGACGCAATGATGGCGAGAAGTAACTGCTGCACTGTGAACCGTCACATCGTGGGTGATCGTTCGAGATGGCAGGCCAGTTACAAGTTTCGATGCAAAGCTGTCGGACATGGCTTCTCGAGGAAGACTCGTCTATATGTCGGATTAATTGCCCGATGTATATGTTCCGTCCGGAATACCCTCGGGACCGGCCGGAATAAGTTTTGGAACAGGAACAGAGGCCGGGATATGTGCAGATGTGCCGGCATATAATATGATCGCCGGGGCATAATGAAGAAAGGTATGTTGAACCTGTCAAGGCTCCACAGTTATGACTGGGGAACCTCGGCAGCTTCGGGGACTAGTGTCGGGGGGATGACCCCCGGTAGGGTCAAGAGACTAGAGAGACACAAGGTCTATGATTGACTTTATGCCGGGTTATCAAGGAAGGGCCTGGCCGGAATATAAGCATATAATGTGTATCCCGGCTGGTGTCTGGATATGCCGGCATAGCCGGAATACTGATATATGTGTGCCGGCATATACTCAGATATGCCGGCCTAACTATTTGGTGTGTTGTGCAGGAGCAGGGGAGGCCGGATTACCCGACCCTCGTAGGTCGTTGGTCCGGCATATAAGTCCTGGGTATGGCCAACGGTCATATCCGGGATGCTTAAGTCAACCAAGATGTCACATCCCTACAATCAAGGAAGAAAACATCCAAGCATGGTAGCAGAGTAAGATGGCAGGGTGCACAGTGGAGGTTACCTACCCTCACTATGCACAAGTACGAGCTTACCGCACGGAGGTAAGGCCACAGTTCAAGAGGTACAAGGTACAGGGATATGGCGTCCCATCGAGAGCAATCAGGGGCGAAGTCAAGGGTCTCTGCCATCGCCACCAGCTCCTGTTTGGAGTGTAGCCCTTGTCTTGTGGTCTTGTATGACCGTTGTAACCCTGGCCACCACTATATAAGGTGGCATAGGGAGCCCTGGTAAAGGGTTGAACGTTGGCTGATAGTTGTTGGTTGGTCACTCTGTACTCTTACACTTACCAGTTCATCTTCCTTCTCTAGCAGAGAGCTTGGAAGCACCATTGTGGTGTACTACATCGATCCATATATACAATCAGTAGAGCAGGAGTAGGGGTGTTATCTCCTTACGAGAGCCCCGAACCTGGGTAGATCAGTGTCTCTTTCTGTCGTGCTCTTTAGCTCGTTCCCCTCTCCCGAATCCTCCAGCATCTAGTCGGCCCCCATTTAAGCCATCCTATGGCATATGTTGTTTCACCACGACGACAGTACTCATGTAATAAACATATTCTTAACCATACAGTAAACAGATAGATAGAAGATTGAAGGAGACTACAAAGAATCAAGTAGTAAAAAGGTTTATTCAGATCAGACACAAAATGAAGATTCTTCAAGCAGTTTATAGATTACTTCTGAGATAACACATAATGAATATTCTTCAAGCAATTTACAAATTACTCTAGAGCAAAAACAAAATGAATAAAGTTGTAGATGAGGAAACATGACAAAAGTCAAATATACACATAACATACAGAAGGAGAGTAACAGATTCAACAAGAGCAGGGTAAATCTCGATCCTCAACCAGATAGACAAAGCAGATAGCAGTTCAAATAGGTGAATTGTACTAAGTATGTAAGAACTAAAAGTAAAGGAGAGAATGAAGACACATGGTTGTTTCAAGAAGTTCAAAATATTGGCACCAACTCTACGACTCCATTAGGAGATGCTATGCATGCGTGCACTCAAGTCCATCAAAATTGCCTATTGATGACTTAGTCTTATTCTCAATTACCCACGCATCTACCATTTTTCCCACTCACTAATGGCAGATCGCGCGGTGACCTCCAAACCTTCGTAAACTTGCTGGGACAAGTCCATACACCGGAGGCTCGATGACCGACATATAGCCATCTATAAGGTGCCAAATCTCCAAGAGTAATAAGCAGACCGTGTTGGATATAACATGCTTTGCTAGGTGCTCAACCAAACTCGCTCATTTTGTGAAAAGATTTGCGTAAAAACAAGGGATTGATCGGGGGAACTTGCAAAGAAGGAATAGATCTCACATCTAGAATTTAGCTCAAGTACTCTAAGTTTCCAACCCTACCCCATGGATTTAGGGTCCTACTTATAGGCTCCACTCACAAACTAGTCGTTGCATATCATGTACGAACATATCTCAAGGGTCTATTCTCAACCGAGGTTTCCCTCAACCGGTGTTGTTCTCACTTGTGTCAACCTCCTAGAGGTTCAATAAACAACCATGAAGCTCTAACTCCAAGGAATCAGTAATCATCAGTTGAAGCGCTAGAATCAAAGGTTCTATTAGGGATGAAACCGCTTCAACCTCGTGTTCAAACTAGGGCTCCACTTTCTTCAACCACACTGATTCCTGTTTCTTCAACCCGCTATTGTGTAAAGAGAATGCAGACATCTAGAGCTTCAATCATGTCAATGAATTACTAGCTCATCAGAATGTGGTTTTCACCACATAAGGTAGTAGACTCAACACACTTTCTACTCGGGCCGCAGCCTTCTGCAACCATGTGTTGAGGCTATAATCTTAAGATACTGAACATACTAAATCCTAATGAGATTTCCAAGAAAACCTTTTTAAAAAGATTTTGAGTAAGATTGAGCACGTGAAAAAGTTTCATTTTCTTTCTTTAAGATCTAACTACCTTGATAGGGCAGCCTTTCCTTTTGACTTAGAGCTATAAAATAAAGACTATGTCATCAACCTTGTTCTATTTTTGAGTTCTACAAGTGCGCCAGTACGGTCCCTCTCTTCACCTGGATCTTCAACCCATACTTTTTTCAACTCTTTCGAGGGGTTGTATTCAACGGTTTAACATATGACTCTAAAGCACTAGAACTATTGAAGATCATAGTCAAATTTTCATCTTGATCAGCACAACTCCTTAGTTTTTATATATTTCCTACACCGCTACTGAGTCATGTACGCCAACACTGCTGGTTCCACAAAGACATTCAGTTTCTTCGGGAACTCCTTACATCTTTAGGGACGCTCAAATCATCTAGGAGTGCTTGGTTTCTTCAAGAATGCTCAATTTCTATATTATTTTTTAGCCCACACATGCTTGACTTCACCGTGAGGGGTCATCATCCTTTTGGTTAAACCAACTCCAGGGACTATATGCATGTGTCTATTTGGAAAAATATTAGTCCCTTAATCGATTTTCATCTATCATCCAAAACCCAGTATGAGGGCATTATATGGACATTCAACCTGCGCCAGCAAGACAAAGCTATCCCTTGGCCTCTCAACGGGGGAAACCAGACATTGCTAACAACAAGTGTTCTACCGATACATCCATGGCCGTCGGTGTCCAGATCCAAACATCACGACTTATCATTCTCTTTCACATTGAAGCACTACTATATATCTAACTCTTCGCATGTAGTTGCACAAGGAATTGGTGAGGTGGATGCCAAATACATAGGAGGGAGAAAGTGGGGGCAACCTCCCTAAGGCCTGCTCCCCCTATTAGTGTGTTGTCAACCTTCTCCACGACACTGTAGGTGCCAGAAAAAGTAGGTAGGTCAGGGAGGCACTGTCTTAGAAAACTTTAATTTTATTTATCTTTTGTTTAAATGTATCTAGATTGGTTTGTAGAACTTTGAAACGTCACCACTAATTGTTGAGAGTTCATCTTCATTTTTGTGGAAGCTTGTCCCTCATTCATTAAAGTTCCTCAAACATTTGTGAAATTCCACTAGGAAATACTAGTTGACAGATCATCTCTCTTTTTTTGGAAGTTCATCGAAATGCTATAACTTTATCACAACAAATCTGGAAGTTTACGAAAGCGTTGAAACTTCATCTAAAATAGTTGAAAGACTCTCTTTTTTATTTGCACCCCAGATTTGTTGAAGTTGGATTATTTTCTATGGAAACTTTAAAGTCTAGATCTTGAACATAAGCGATTTGATAGAATTTGGATTATTTTTTTAGAGTTTAGATTCTGTGCAAATTTATGCTCAGATTTTTGTGAAAACTTGAAAGCTTGCGCTCAAATCTTTAAGCTAACACCTCAATGCCTCCCGGGTCATGGGCTAGAAGGGAATATCTAGTGATCCCACACTTCAAATGCTACCATGATTCAAAATTTTCAAAAAAAAGTATGTGAGTGCTCACAACATGTGTGTTTACAATCTCTAGAAATTTCAGAAGTAAATTCAAAAAAATGTAGAGAAACAAAAAAATGGATATATGAATAGTGTCACTTGTTCTTTTGTCCTTTTGTGACACTGTTTATGTTAGATTTATCTTTTTTGCTTCTCCGTGTTTATCTAGAATTTGGTTATGAAATTTTTGGATTGTTAAATGTTGTGAAGAACTCATATATTGTTTTTAAAAAAATTAGACACTTGTAAATTTGAATTTTGACAAGTGATATCATAGTAGAATTTAAAATGTCGGATCACTAGATATTTTCCGTGGGCTAGAATCCTGAAAAAACACAGTGAAATATCCCTTGGTACAAAACGAACTTTAAAACTATTCACCGCGGTCACCGAAATTTAAAAATTGTACACCGCGGAATAACCATTCACAATCTTCATTTAAAAATGAAAGCATGGACAATACAAGTCTAGCGGTACTCCCTCCGTCCTCAAATAAGTGAACATCTAGCCTAAAAATTTGTCTACAAAAGAGTATACTTCTCTCTTTTTAATGCATATTTAAGTCTCTCATTACACGAGAATCAAGGTCAATAGCATTTTCTTATTCTTCAACATGTACTTAGCTCATTGGAGATAAAGAAATTAAAGATAAGATGTTAGTTATCATCTTTCCAATGCAAAAAGCTTATTTTTCTTAAAAACTCCAAACGTACAGTTTTTTATGGACGAAGGGAGTAGGCTGGCAAACGCAGCTCACTTGAGTACTTGTCACTTGACTGTGCACGGCCTCAGCGGCCCGACGAGCTTCCCCGAAGTCAACGGCATCGTCGTGTTGTCGAACCGGACAGACAAGTCGTCGCAGCGTACCATGACTTTCCTCCACCTGCCGCTTCTGCGCCGTTCACCTGGTGGTGGAACGCCAGCCTGCACGCCGCGTCCACCCGGAACCAGATTACGTCGTTGCCGTCTCCGCCACGGCCGCTCCACATGTCCCGCCGGACTCCCCTGGCGACGCCGCTTCCCACATGTGTCGCCGTGGCCGCCACGAAGCGCTCGGCGAGCGCAGGCTGGTACATTGGCGGCAGCGCCGCCTCGGCGACGACCGCACCGCCGTAGTAGACGGCGGCGGCGATAGTGTCGAACCGGACGTCGACCTTCGTATTGGGGTTGCGCACGGCCAGCGTGACGCTGAAAACGCCGGAGCTGACTCCGGTGCTGAGGGAGGCCGAAGTGACAGTGATGGAGGCGATGGCGAAGCTCGGAAGTAACGGCGGCTGCGCGGAGGCTGTCATGGTCACTTTTATGGCGACGACGAACACGATGGCGGTGAGCGCAACGCTGAGCCAGATGAAGCGGTTCGGGTTCCCGGCCTGGGGTAACCGGTGGCCAGCGCGTCGGTCGGGTCGCCGGAGGCGCCACCAGCCAGCGCCAAATATGACACTTTGTGGTTGCCGGAGTAGCTCATCGCGAATGAACAGGGCTAGCAGTTACCGATGCAGTCGATAAAGCGCTTTGATGCCGGATTATAACGCTGGTCAGCCCAGTTAGCAGCCTTACAAAATACTACTCCCTCCTATCCATATTACTCTTCACTAAAATGTGTCTAGATACATCTATATTAGCGAAGAGTATTATGGGCCAGAGGGAATACTACTTATGATAAAAAGGGGTACATCATCTAACTTCACATATTCTTCCTTATGATTAAAAAGGGGTATTAGCAGTTTAATTATTAATTTATTAGGTACTATATTACTCTCTCACTGTTCCATATTTCTTGTCATGATTATAGTTCAAATTTCGTTTTAAACCACGACAAGAATTATGAAACAAAAATCTTGTCATAATTATAATTCATATTAACTAAAACCACGAGAAGAATTATAAAAGGAAAGGAGGACATGTTTTCTTTACAGCACTTCAAAGAGTTCTATCAAACAAATCGTAAGGAGTATTAGCAGTTCAATTAACTTGTATAAAATGCCCCCTAGCAGCCAGCAGGTCAACCCCAAAAGAAGTTGCCTGTACGTTGCATCAATAAACTAGCTGCACTACTCCAGAAAGCAACCAGAGGAAAAAAATACTAACCGAGCGACAATACCACGCGTATCAATGGCGACCAAATCACCACAAAGGAGATTAGGATCAGCATGTATACGTGTGCTGCAGACAGAAAAGCATCAAACTGAAAGATGCTAATGGTAGTGACAGAAGATAAACTTACTGACGACATCTTTCTATTTTCCACGATAACTGGACTGACTGACTACTCTTTCCTGTAAAAGGATAAGACCCTTGAATCTATGATTGGTCAGGTTAGTGAATCGTTAACCACATCTGAGGATACTGCCATGATTTTTTTTATCTGAGTGGGATTAGTGCATGCTGCCGTTACAGGCCATACCCACCTCTCGGGGGCACAGGAACAGGGCTCCCATTTAAGCTCAGTTGCGACATGTCAACCATCTGCCAATCGATTGCTGATAGGTCTGCTCCAAAGGAGCCCGGCTCGAAGCAAGAAGTCACGCTCCTGGTCCTGCGGTGACGCGCAGCTATCTGTTTCAGCCTCTCAGTTTCCTTCTTCAAGAAAAGTGTTTGACCTGCAAAATTGCATCTTCAACTATTAATCGAGGTGCATATGAAGCATCACTAGATGAAATCCCTATAACTTACTTCAAAGTTTGTTAAGCGAGGTGTATATGAATCGTCACTAAATAATATCCCTAGCCCTAGAACCAACAAGATCACAGTTTCCATCTTCGTTGCAAAACATTAGGATGGACTATTAATATCAAAATCAAAGGGATATCACATGCAAACTGATCATAGATGCAATGGGGCGAAATCGCTTTGGCTTCAACATCAAATTAACATTAGAAAAATACACCTGACACTGAATGTGGTTCTCAATTTAGTCGAATTTTGTATTTTCAAGGTTAAGTCAATCCATTTTAGGAGAAAATCAGGTAAAAAAAATGAGAAAATCATTACAAACATTATAGAACTGACTACTCTGTTACAGGCTGCAGCAAAATTTCATCTCTTTCTGCCTCTGAACTTGAGAATTTGAAGGGTGGTACAAGCCCTCTATATACTAGCAATAGCTGCAGAATAGCTCTCTTTTTGTCTAAAATTTAATTATCGTGTTGGTTTGCGGCCCAAACGGAAATTTGATGACTGCACCAGGTTAATTATTTGGTAATGACTATGAAACCACTATTATTTTGCCAAGTTCTCAGCTTTAACACTACAATTACATTGTTTAGTTCTATTTATCCCCTGAGTACGACGAAAAGCCAAAATCTCCGGGTTCAGTTTGATGAAGGACAAAAGCAGTCTCTGATGTGTAGTTCAGTTTGACAAAAAAGGCAAAAGTTCTGCTGGGATGTGAGGTTCAGTTTATTCTGAACAAGGATCTTGAGTGCATGGTTATTTCTATCTAGCAAAAATCCTTTTAAAAGACCAATATTCAAAACCTAGCCAAGATTTGTATAATAAAAGAAATATGCAAGTTCTAACAGAGACTATATGATTCAAAGAAATTTTGGAGAACTTTATACTTCTTGAATATTTCTACTAATAGAGCATGTTTTAGGATTGAAAATCATATGATATTTTTCTACACGCTAGTTTGCATGCAATTCAAAAGGAACGGTTCAATTGATTCCAACCTCATGAAAATTTGGAAATAATCTTTCCAATAGTGCAACCAAACAACTTGTATAACATATTGCTAAAAAAATTATCCACGTGGGACTTAACATGCCATGACATCCGAATACTATGTTTTCGTATCCCTAGGCTTTAGAATCCAGCAAACGAAAGAAGCCCAAACGACAACATGTCCTATGCACTCACACATTGTCAACTTGTCCTGCAATCGCCCTTCGGATTGAGGACAAAATTAAAGTTATAAATTATGACAGTCTTTAGGATATACTCCCTCGCTCGAATCTATACACTAAAAGATGTCTAGATACACTCACTTCACAAAGTTAATACATCTTATATTTCCAAACGGAGGAAGTACATCTAAATCTACTGTACCTATATATAATATTAGAGTTCAAACACTTCTGCGATAAGAGTAACATGAACAAGAAAATCTGGCAAATGATATAACAGAAATAGTAGAAAATAAGCACATGGAAAGAAAGATGCTACAACCAGAGAAAACTTGTCTTATTTTTTGTTTGAGCACGTTTATTTGAAGTTTCAAATTTGGGGTGGCGATAGAACAGTATAGATATGCACTAAGTCATTGTGGGGCACGCATGCTCTTCGATTAAACATCAGATCATCTTATTCTTTTTATATAATGATATACTCCTCAATTTACTCAAATTACATAATTAAGCAGAGACTTCATGTAAGAATGACAAAAACAAGAAGCGCCTAACAGATTGTAAATATAAAATGAAAAGTCAAGTAAAGGACAAAACTATTCACATCAAACTTATCATTCTTTTCATCTGACAGTCTACATTTCAGGTTCAAGTATTAAAGAATGCTAGAATACTCCATAGACTACATTATAAAAAAATTGGAATATTTTTATGATGATTTGTATTTTGGTGTTCCAGCAAGTATATGAGGAAGTGAGCGTGCCATAATGGATGATTGCATATGAGCCTATCCAATCAAATCACCAATCAGCTCCATTTAATAATCAGCTCCATTTAATAAATTGGTTACAGTTCAATGGTCATCCTTTTGTGTTGGATTGACTATGTAAACAACATGCTTACCCTAAATCATGGTAGTTTTTCTCAGCCAATGCTAGTATAATTTGCAAAAGAGCAAACAGGCTGAGACATACCATCCTTAATTAGTTTTGCTTGCTGAAGACTAGCAATCTGTCCCCTCAGTTGCTCGTTTTCCATTGATAGAGCATTGCAAAGCTGGAAATGGGATGCAACGCTTACAGCCAGATCAGCTCTCATGTTCTAAAAAGCAAAAGGCAAACTTATTGTCATAAAAATTTAATTATTATTAAAACTCTACATAAATATGTAACATGTAAGGTCACAAAATAACCTGAAGTGAGTCAACAGTTCCTTCAAGATCAGCAATGTATTGAAGTTTCCGGACCCTAGATCTTTGGCCTGAGCGCCTGCAGAAATGTTCATTATGGTCTGCTGTTTTCTTTGCTTCTTAATGTACAGAAAAAACATTTCAACAATAACTAAACAAAAGCTTCTGAGCCTATCTACTCTTGCATTGATAGCTTAGTCTAAGTTTTCTGCCCCTTTGGCTGCTGGCTATGTAAATCCCTTGATGTACATAGCCATCCTGATTTTTCTAACATATTGCAGTTGGAGCCCCCTCCACTATCTCGGGTAAAAGAACACTTCAAGGCGTGCAATATAAAGAGATGCATATGGATAAAATAGTACATTTCGAATGGACAATTTCATCATACCAAGACGGCAACCCCTTTAGCATCATAAAAAGTAACAACAACCAAAGAAATGTACTAAAATGGCATTTCTTGCACACTTTTGCATGATTCACTTGTAACATTACAAGCAACATCAGGAATATCAGATGGACTTGTTAATCTTTCAAAAGTTGTTTCGCAAAAGAAAAGTCACCAAGTGAAAAATGTATGATTGCAAATATAAGCATGGGAAATAGTCAGATACACACGTGTGCACGCCAATCAAACCGTTAGATCTTATATGAAGCACATATGGTATAACCTGTCCCTAACACCACCAAACACCGCTGCTAACACCGTCTACAGGGAGCACAATTTTGAGCCATCGGGTTCTATCAATCAATGGATGGTTCGTATGGTTCTTTTTGCAAAGTTGATTACCTCGGATGGGCCATAAATTCTAAAAACTCCAATCATACAAAGCATGCTATGAATGCTAGCACTGGTCGCGAACTTACTTTTTCCAATGAGGACAAGCCAAGAGAATTGTTTTTGTCGGTCCAAGCAGATGAATTTTTCTCCTATATAGTTATTTGTTCTATTGGCGCCACCCAGGGTACGTATCAGATCGACCATCTATACATGGCGGCATATAAATTATTTTTTCTCCTGGACTGGGCACAAGCCCAAAAGACTATTATTTCTGGTCACCCATCAATAAATGGCAGGGGTGGACAAAAAATATTTTTTCCATGATGTGGCAGCCAGCCAGAAGACACATCCGATCGACACTATCATTGCGGAGCTATGGGCGTCAGACATGTGTCCAGATTACTCTGTTTACATAGCCTAACGGGGACAGTATAGCATCTCGCGCGTGGAGTGCATTTTTTCCTCTCATCCAACAGCAAAAACGCTATGCATAGCTAGCTGGGAGGGTAGCAGATCCGTGTTAATATATGCATACAAACAAATATAACAGACATCCATCCAAGATCAAGATTTCCTGTAATACTATTTTGAACTGCTTGACCATGTTCTTAATAGAGAATGTGATAGCAAGAACAAAAGACCTTAGTACTACAGGAATTTCTATCCACGTCTTACACTGAAAATCATCACTACTTGAAATAGCACATTTTAGCCTCTAATCAGTAAAGGAAGTGTGTAATAAAATTATTATCAACTGAAATAAGTCCACAGTTCATACATGTAACAAGAGAATTTTATTTACTGACGCAGGATTTGGATGACACAAGGTTAAATGTTATCAACACTTTCAGGCACAGGAAAACAGTTGCTGCCAACAGTAGTCCTGGAATGTGTACAGTAGTGAATATAACACAATGCATAGATCCACAACTCTAAAGTACTTGTGCTACTGCTAATAAGACCAGATAAAAATAAAATATATCTGAACTGGATATTTCTGAAGACCGAACAAAAAAATCAGAGACGCACAGTGCCTGAAATACTTTCTAGCATATTCACTGCAAATACCAATTACATATAGTAGTTGCATCCTGTAAGAACTTAGATTATTAATAACATTTGAAGGCACTCCAATAGAGATTTCAGCGATAGCAGTGTACCTTTTAAATGACTTGTCTTGATCAAGATGGTTCACATCATCATATACATCTCCAGTTCCATTGGCCACGTTGCCATGCAGAGTTGACGGGTCAATGGTCAGGTACTGCAAGGGGTTGCTAGGGACATTCTCCAGGACAGCATTTACCATGGAACTCTCTGAACTGGTCAGCCTACTCTTTTGTCTTGGCGAATTTGGCCCATAAACACAGCTACCTTCGACCCCAGAACCACCTTCACCCCTTACAACAGCATCCAACGAGTCTCCCGTGTCGCCAGCTGGCTGTGGATACCCCTCCTCAATCGGAAGAGTACGGTTCTGGAATGTCATCAGCCCATCCAGGATAACATCGGAATCACTACAAGCTCTCCTAAGAGGAGGAAGGTTCGGTGTTTTCCCAGAATCTGCGAGGAGATCATCGAGCCAGCGCGGTGGTTCACCAAAGAACAGATCCTCTGACGGAAACCTGCAGCTCTGTGTGAACAAGCTATCATCTCTCCTTGTGATTTGAGGACCCAGAGGCGGGCAGCGGGGAGGAAGGTGTGGTGACCGGGACATGATGAGAAGTAGAAGCTCGCGATGCAGTTCTCCTTTTGGTTCTGCTATTTAACTACAGCCCATCAACAGCCACTCCTTTGGTCTGTTCAATAGGAAACAGCAAAGGGTGAAAACATGAAACATGTGAAGAGGAACACAGAAAACATGCACCAAGTAGAAATCAAGGCATCCTGGTAAGCTACATTGCCACAGGCGCTTTTCCACATTACCGGAAAATTATCTATTGCGGAATCATAATAACAGAGTAAAGGGGAAAATCAAGATAGGCAAATCAAGATAGGCATAAACAAGGACTGGCCGGAATCAATTTTGGATGCTACAGTCAGTTTCTCAATCAAGAACATAACAAAATTCACCATATATCCGATCAAAACGTAAATTAATCCTCAATAACACAACAGACAGGCCTATATTGTTCGACTGATACGGATGTATCCAGAAGGAGAATGACAATCAAGGAAACAAAATTGGATTTTGCCAGGCGAACAACAACGTTTCAAGAGAGGATTGGAGGTTCAGTTCAACGCCCAACCCAAAATGTTGGAAAAACAAGTCGCTGCTATGGAACAGGGGCGGATCTAGATGGTGCGCAGGGTGTACAACGGCGCACCCAAAAATTCTTGTAGTCAGTGGGGTTTAACTAATACTCATACCTCAGAAACCAGTGGCCAATCGCGGACGGGGTTGAAACAGCAGGGACGCGACGAGGTAGAACGAGAACGGCGATGGCGGCGATGCGCGTGAGAGGGTGGGGGCTGAGGCTTCGGCACGGCGGCAGCTCTAGGGCACGGAGATACTTAAGGGCCGCATTGGGTGGGATTTAGGGGGGAAGAGGAAAGGAAGGTGGAAAGAGAGGCGACGGAGAGCTAAATTTGTGATTAATAAAAAGGAAACAAAATATTAGCATTTATTGCCTTTCATTATTATTTTGGGGAAATTTTCCTTTTCTACTAGTAATAACATGATAATCTGCAATTTTTATTTCCAAAAATAATTCAGAGTTATGTGCCACGAATAAATTTTTATAACTACTTATATTAATTAATTTAATTAATAGCCTATTCTAGATTTAGTTGTGTTGTTGTTGTCGAAACAATAACAAAATGGTTCCCATCCCCTCCCTGGTCGAACGCGCGGGCGACCTTTCAGTGGCCCCCTCTCGGGTCGAACGTGCCGGTGGTGGTGGTGGCGGTGGCTGTCGAAGGCAGCTAGCAAGGAGAGGCGAGATTGAATGATATTTGATTTCTTTTAGAGTACTGAATGATATTTGATGTTGCCAATATGTTTTACATTGATTTAGGGGATTTTTCACAAAGTTCTCATTTATTTGGTATTTAACTCTAGATGCCAAAAAAATCTTCTATTAAATATTTTGAACTTTTGAGGAGCTTCGGAACTCTAAAAAGGGTAAAGTCAAGGAGCATGGTTCACAAATTTTGCTACGCAGCTAACAAGCCAAAGTAGATCATTAGAAGATCAAGGAGGTCAAAATGAGGGCCTAGCACACGTTTAGCATGTCAGGTCGCGTGGTACCAGGCCTTTTGGTCCTCCAAATTCCGTTTTGCTTCGTTCTTTTATGTGGCGGCGTGTTTTGACCTAAAGCCTATAATAAATAGCCCCTTGGATTTATTTCACGATGGCGGAGGCGGAGGTCTAAAACATAGAAATAGAGAGGTTGCAGGCTATCGCCAGAGGAAGATTGGAAGGGAACCGCTGTCGAAATCGCCTCCAGCCTCCTCTCCTCCTTCATCAACACCTCTGCATCGCTCTACACCATGAGAGGGGTGTAGTCCATCCATAAACTTAGGGTTTGCGGTAGTATCTTATATCAATCTATCTCCATATACTTGAATTCCAGATGAGCTACCCTACATGATTATGGTGATAATCCCCAAGTGTAGGGGATCAGTGTAACACCTCTCACTGTGAAAGTAGTAGGTATCGAACAGCAGGAGCAAAAAGGTAAACCAATATATTCTCTCAAACTAGAGTGTCATACTGTAGTTATCTATGCACTCCACAAAACAAAGAAACAAGTGAGATTGATTTGGTGGTTGAGAGTAACAAAGTAATAAAGCAATGAAAATAAAAAGATACCACAATCCTCAACAATGGAGAGGATATGACTAAGTTGTGCTCTTGTTGTAACGAAGGACCTTAGGTTCTCTTGATCTCCCTCTCTCTCTCCCTCTCACTCCCTCAACAGTGATAATCATAGGTAAACAGGTACACAGTTGTCATGCTATTATAGTAACTTTCATATGGGCAACGTGTTCATAGACATGAAATTGAGAACGATGTACCTTAAAGGGTGCTTTGTCACCTAGCATGCCAATATTGTTACTTGGCCCCAAGTAAATGTTTCCCTTAACCCCTAGATATTTATATACAGAAGGATGCATGTCTAGCTATTGTCACACTAGGTACTCCGTTTGTCACTCGAATACATCCAGAAGCACCACACACATCTACATACATCATACTTCTTTATATAAAAACACAAACAAAAACATCCATGCAAAGGTCCATTATTTGTGCGCAAGAATAACACATCTCTCTCATGTGCCTACACTTAGTGTTGTCAACACCTTGTGACATGGGCAAACAAGGTATTAGATAAAACAATCTTAACCAAAGCAATGAACATCATGATATTCTTCCAAATTACAACAAGCTATAAAGGTTCCAACACAATGGTAAAATGCATAACAAGATTCATCGCATACCATAATAGTCAAAGAAGTTACATCGCATACCACTTGCTAATTTCTTGGTAGGTCCTTGGTATGTTGGTCATCTAAGAAGCAAAATTGCATATCTCTCTCCACCGCCGAAGCCAAAAATGTTGCCACCGCAAGTGGATGCACTCAATTGTTATGGATAAGTCAAATTTTAAAGGAATATGGTGTCAATTGTGATAAAGTGCCTCTTTTGTGTGACAAATGAGAGTGCTATCAAGATAGCCTATAATCCGGTGCAACATTTAAGAACCAAGCATATTGAAATCCAGAATCACTTCATTGGAAATCATGTTGCTCATGGTGATATTGAACTTGCATATGTTTGCATCAAGGATCAAGTTGCCTATATATTCACGAAGCCCTTTGATGAAGCAAGATTTGATTACTCAAGGAATGAGCTAAATATTATTGATTCAAGGAGTGTGGCTTGAGCATCATGCAAACACACCTATATTTCAATCTTTATTAGGTTTAGGTGTGGGCATAGAAATAGGAGGATTGCGGTCCTAATTTATTGGGTTCTCCCTCCCCTCATAATACCGATAGTAAGAAAATCATTCTCTTAATATCATTTTGTGATATGTGAGCTTCAATGATGAGTATTGGTTATGGACCCAAGATATATCTTCGCGGTCTCATGTCAAACACTCATACATGGTGGCCTCTGCCACCGACCTCTTCTTTTTGAAGAATTGGTTCGCTACAAATCTTATTTGGGATTTATTGGGTATCTAACCTTGTCTTTCCTCTTGGTATGGGAAGGCACTTGCATTGGCTTTTTTTATTTGATTCTTGCAATGTCAAGTGCCAAGAACCACTCAGTGACCAGTCTATCCCAAGCCTATTTCTGAGATCCCCAAAACCTTCTCTCTAAATATCATGCATGTTTAGAATTTCTCTTTGCTGTTACAAGCAATCTGGGTCAGAAATAGTCGGCTTCAGGCCGGAAATTTCTGGCGGGGGTGACTAAAGCAGCCTTAAGGCCAAAAAAGCCGCCCCCTCGGTGCAGTTGTCTTTCTCTTAAGGGACGTGGGGAAGTATTTGCCTCATTCTTCCTCGCACCCTTCTCCACCAAATCGCTGCCCAGCCCGTCTCCTTGAGGCGTCGCCGCTGTTCTCGAGCTCCCCAGCCACCAGGATCTCCTTCCCCTGACCGATTCCTCTCTGACACCTCTCCTACAAGCCCATGGAGCCTGGTCAGTTGGGATCCCATGCAAAGAGGGCTCAACGCCCCAAGTATGTTAGGTATCGACATGGAAACTTGATTGATCCTCAAGTGGTCCGTCAGAGGGAGGCTGATGATGCCCGTATGGTTGTAGCTGCCAAGCAAAAGAGGGTTGATGAGAGGAACAAAAAAGGCCAAGTTTGACCATGTCACAACGTTCAAGGATTTGTCAAAGCAAGAGTACCGTGAATTATGCGATCACATATACTACTCAATGCCCAAGGACAACACGAGTGCATATTTTTGGCGCTCCGAGCATGAGATGATCTTCAAGGAAGTGTATGCACCTATGAGCACCAAGGTGTATCCAATGAAGTACATTGATATTGATCTCTTGTTCAAGGATGAGTACTTATGGAATGCTCTGTGGGTCACAGAAAAGATGGGACTGCACAAGTTGATGGAAATCAGGCAAGACTATTGTCCCAATTTGATTCAACAATTCTTTATCACTTTGGAGTTTGAAAATTAATAGGGACAACATTGGGTTCACAAGTGAAAGAGCATTTTCTTGCAAAATGTATTTTTGGGTGTTTGTTGTCAATACTCACGTATCTAACCTTTTGTCTCAGTCTAATCTTCATTGTAGGTGGAAATCTGAAGATTACTTGTTGCTGGCTTTTCTGCGCCGGAGACTCCGGGTCTCCTGCCCGGAGACTCTGGTGTTCACACGCCGGAGACTTTGGTCAGGGTCCGGAGACTCCGGCCTAAGCCTCCGGGGTCGTTTTTCATCGGGTGTCGCTCGCCCCAGATATGGGGGCGGAGACTCAGGGCGGAAACTTTGGCTGGAGCTCATCTCCCGCCCGGAGTCTCCGGCCTTGGCGACTAACCCCGGAGACTCTGGGCTCTGGACCCCGGAGACTCCGGCCTAAAAGGGAAGCAATGGCTAGTCCTTGTCTTGGACTATATAAAGCCTTCTTCTACCTCAAGAAGGGGCTGCGGCTTACACTCTCTCTCCTCCATTGTTCCAAAGCTTCAAAGCACTAGATCTCTCTCCCTAGCCAATAGAACTCAAAGCCCTTTTGGGATTTGAGGGAGAAGACCTAGATCTACACTTCCACCAAGGTGATTTGATTTCCCCCCTCTCTTTGTTGAGGGGCTTGTAACTTGTGTGTTCATTGGATTCCTAGCCGGAAGAAGCCATCCTCCAAGCTTAACTTTGTGTGTAAGAGCTTGGTGGGCCTATTGGGAGCCTCCAATTGAGTTGTGGAGCTTGTCCCAATACTTTGTGTAAAGGTGTCGTGCCGCCTTCAAGGGCATCGCTTAGTGGAGCATGGACTCGCCTTTGTGGCTTGTTCACCGGAGAATAGGGTGAGCCTTTGTGGCGTTGGTGGCCTTTGTGGCACCACACCTCTCCAGCGTAGACGTACTTCCCGTAACAAGGAAGGAACTACGGGAATACATCCTTGTGTCTTCGTGTCTCCATTGCGGTTACCTCTATCCTTTACTCGTACCTTTACTTATATTGTTATTGCTAGCTTGCTTGTCACTCTAGGTAAATTCACTTAGTAGCACATCTAGAGAATTTACCTTCTTGTCTAGCCTTAACTTGAAAAGAAGTAAAAAAATTGGGTAGCTCCTATTCACCCCCCCCCTCTAGTCGCTCATACGATCCTTTCAATTGGTATCAGAGCGTGGTCTCTTATTTGGACTTAACCGCCTAAGAGTTTGAGCACGACTATGGATGTGGATAAGAGTAAAGAAACTCCTCCCGAAGATACTCCTCCATCTATCTCTTCCTCTTCAATCTCACGTGAGGAGCATTTGGCGTCCTTGGACACAATGCAAACCACCATGAGATTGGAGATGAAGGCTATGTTTGAGGAATATTTTGGAAGAAAACCATCCGGGCCCACCGACCCAAACACCACACCTATTGTGGAACTCTCCTTGGCTAAGGTGAAGCCACCTAACAATGGCTCCACCTCCGCCGAGAATAAAGGTGACTCTCCTAAGGAAAATGATGGTCCGGCAAAGGGTGCTTTCATTCCACCCCCTAACACTTACTCTCCTCTGCCGGTCCATTATCCTATGCCACACATTAACAACATGGGATCTCCTTCTAAGCTTGATTTTTGCAATTTTATTAAATGGCAAGGACTAATGAAATCTCATATTTCTAGCTCTTCTACTCATTTGTGGAGGGTCATACAAAATGGCTTTGCACCTCATGATCCTCTCAACTTGACCGGAAGGGAAGAAGTTGATGAGCAACTCAATGCCACCGCCAAGCATCTCCTTCAACAAGCCGTACCGGATACTCATGCGGTACATATCAACAACTTGAGCACCGCCAAGGAAGTATGGGACTATCTCACTATGCTCTTCATTGGGAATGAGAGTATTCGGTCCTCCAAGTTTGATGAGCTCAAGAGTGAAGAAAGGGATTTCATTATGCGTGACAATGAGACTCCCGATGAGATGTACCAAAGGATCTTGGCTCTTGCAATGGCCTTGACCGGGTTTGGGTGCAAAGGCAATGGTGATGACTATGTCAAGCGTATGTTCATTACCTCCATCAACCCAAGAGAACCCATGTGGTCCGAGATAATCCGTTCAAGACCGGATTTTGGGAGTATGACCTCAAATGAAGTTCTTTGCGAGTTCACCGCCTTGTCTATCTTGAAGAAGAACGCGGAAGAGACTAGAGCTCGTGTTCTTGCCGGACAAGGAGTTCACAATCTTGCTCTTAAGGCCAAGGTGGTGTCCAAGCAAGGTGAAGGAGAAGAAGAAATATATGAAGAAGAGTGTTGGTCTCCGGAAGATCTCAAGTTTGCACTCCATGAACACTTGGCTCTCAATGCAAATGCTTTTTGGGATGCCAACAAGCACAAGACGAAGGGATCCAAGTTCAAATCCTTTCCAAGGAAGGGTGGTGACTCTAAAGTAAGGCATTGCTACAATTGTGGAGGAATCAAGCACTTCATCGCCGAATGTCCTTATGAGAACAAGGAGGACAATGAAGGCCGACTCATCCCCAAGCGCCGGTCATCAAAGTTCTATCCATCTAAGAAACATGGGAACAAGGACAACAAGAAGAAAGGAGAAAGGGTGTTGGTGGTTCATGAGGAGTATGACTCTGGGTCCGATGATGATGACTCCGTTGATGAAGAGAATGGAGAAGTGGCCGCCATTGCCATTGTCTCCACTCCACCTACATCCCTCTTCAACTCACAAAATGAGAACACCATCATCACCACCCATAAGTGTCTTATGGCCAAGGCCTCGGAGGTAACCTCATCACCTACTCCTTCATCATCTCATTCTGATTCTACTTCTATGGATGATGTGAGTAGTCTTAAGATTAAGAAAGAACTAGTTTCTTGTGATGAATTTATTGCTAACATGAAGGGGCCAACCAAGATATACTTTGAGATACTAATGTGTGAAATTGGTGATGCCCATGACACTATCAAGGAGAAGGAGGAGTTGGAAAGATTAGCCGCCGATGATATTGGCTCTCTATCAATTGAGCTCGAAGAAGAGCAAAACTTGAGAGTCTCTTTAGAGGAGAAATTGTTGGGACTAGAAGAGTCTCATAATCTAATCTTGTCAAAACTCACTAAAGAACGTGACCATGCTCTTGCTATGGTCAAGTTGCTTAAAAAGGAGAAAGTTGAATTTGACGTTGGTCATAATGATCTTCGTGAGAAGTTTGAGAAGCTTGAAGAAGCCCACAAGGCTTTGGAAGGCAAATTCTCTCATCTCACCAAGATTCGTGAACAACTTCAAATTCAACTAACTATTGAACAATCTAAAGTCCCACCAATGCAAGTTATTGAAGTTCCTTGTTCTTCTAACTCTATTGATACGTCCAATTTGCATCACTATTTTGTATCATAATTTACTGTTATTCATTGATATATTTCATATTTAGACATGATACTTATGTTATTTCCTTTGTTTTCACATGTTTGATGATCATCGGAGGAGCTGCTGCCGGAGTCAGGATTCTGCTGGAAAAAGGACCATCAGGAGACCATATTTTGAAAATCAGGAAAATTCCAAAAAAATACCCATAAATTATAATTTCCCAGAAGACTCACGGAGCCAGAAGGAGGGGTCGAGAGAGGCTAGGGGGGCCCCACACGCTAGGGTGGCGCGGCCAGCCCCCTGGCCGCGCCAGCCCTGTGTGAGGGAGCCCTGGCCCACCTCTGGTCTCACCCCTCCACGTACATCATCGTCCCCGAAAACCTAAGCCAAGGGGGGGCTCAGAGTTAGACACAGCCGCCTCTGCGGGGCGGAGAACACAGAGAGAAAAAAGCTCTCCGGCAGAGAGAAATCTGCCGGGGAAATTCCTTCCCGGAGAGGGGAGATCATCGCCATCGTCATCACCATCGCACCGGACTTCATCGGGATCATCGTCATCATCATCTCCATCACTAGCACCTTCATCTCCACCATCACCTCGCCATCCCGCTGTAACATCTTGAGTTGGATCTTGTTATATTCATAGGGGAAACTTTCCCGGTGTTGATTACTCTTGTAGTTGATGCTATTGAGTGGAACCGTTGAATTAAGGTTTATGTTCAGATTGTTATTTACCATTATTTCACCTCTGATCATGATCCAAATGATGTCTTGGGAGTAGTTCGTTTAGTTCTTGAGGACATGGGAGAAGTCAAGATGTTAGTAGTGAATTATTGTTGAGAAATATTTAATGGTTTGATATTGTTGTGGTGCTATTTCACTAGTGGTGTCATGTGAACGTCGACTACATGATACTTCACCATTTATGGGCCTAGTGAGATGCATTGTGTATTTGGTCACCGATTGTGGGGTTGCTGGAGTGACAGAAACCTAAACCTCCGTTGGGAAACCATTGCACCAGGGAGCGTAGGATCATAGAGTTTAAGGCTGTGGTTAGATTTATCTTAATTACTTTCTTGTATTTGCGGATGCTTGCAAGGGGTATAATCACAAGTGTGTATTTATCCTAGTAAGGGTAGTGCGCTAGCACAGGTTCACCCCCATAACACTTACCAAACCAATGAATACTATTGGCTCTATGAAGCGAAAGCTCTTGACATAAAACTTCCGTGTGTCCTCGAGAACGTTTGGTTATTATAAGAATACAACCGGCTTGTCCTTTGCTGAAAAAAGGATTGGGCCACTTGCTGCAATTGTTACTACTGTCTTTTATTTACTCGCACTTTATTTACTCGTATTACCAAATACTCCTGAAAACCTGTTTGCTAGTATTTACAGTGATTCCTTGATCAAAACTGCTCATCAACACCTTCTGCTCCTCGTTGGGTTCGACACTCTTATTTATCGAAAGTACTACGATACACCCCCTATACTTGTGGGTCATCAAAACTATTTTCTGGCGCCGTTGCCGGGGAGTGTAGCGCTATTGAAGAGTGGAATTAGTAAAGGTAACCGTCACTGTGAGTATTGTTTTTATTTTTTGTCTTTCATTTTACTCTGCTATGGAGAACTCTCCATTTGGTTTCCTATTTGGAAACACATCTACTGCTACTGCTGCACATGCGGAGGAATCACCACCGCCACCGCCTGCTGAAATTGATCCTTTTAAAATACCTATGGAAATTGTTGGGCGTATTATGGATAACTGCTATTCAGGAGATGGAACTGTCCATCCGGGTGATCACTTACTATTTATACATGAATTATGCAAGTTGTTCAGGTGTGCAGGTATTTCACCAAGCCAGGTCAAGAAGAAATTATTCTCTATATCATTGAAAGGCAGAGCTGAAGAGTGGTATCGACTACTCCAAGATGGTCCATCTATGGCATGGGAGGATATTGTGCCTCTCTTTTATTCCAAGTTTTATCCTCCAAGTGAAATTCATAAAGACCGTAACAAGATATATAATTTTTGGCCTCATGATGGAGAGAGTATTGCCCAAGCGTGGGGGAGATTGAAGTTACTAATGCTCAAATGCCCCATTCATGAGCTCCCCAATAATATTGTTATTGATAATTTTTATGCGCGGCTTACTCTTCCTGATAAGGATTATTTGGATGCTTCTTGTTTTGGATCATTCACTCATATGAAAGAAGATGCTAAGTGGAAACTTCTTGACCGTATACAAGAGAATGCTGAAGGTTGGGAAAACGACAAAGGTAGGAAGTCGGGTATAAAATATGATTATGAATGCATTAAATCTTTTATGGGAACCGATGACTTTCATAGTGTTAGCACTGCTTATGGTCTTGATTCCCAAATACTTGCTAATTGTCTTAAGGCCTTTGCCTCTTATATTGATGTTCCAAAGAAAGATTGGAACAAATATCATGCGCCTTACAAAGATTCTATTAGTCATATACCTGCTGCAGCTACAGAAGTTTGTACGGTTGATAGCATCGTTCCTGAACCTTATATTGAGAAGACACCTTTCCCTGCGAAGGTAAAGAAGTACTCTACTTTGGTAAGTGTGTCTAATAAAAGTACTAAGAAAGCTGCAGAGCCTGATGAGCAAATTACTATTAAGTCTCCTGTTGCTATATTGAAAGATCTTGTTACTAAAGATGTAGGAGATGAATATATTCTTTTTTGTGAAGATGCTTCTAACATTCTCTCGCATCCTAAAAAGCATAGGAAATCAAGTGTTCCTGTTATTTCTGTCAGGATTGGAGATCATTGCTATTATGGTTTATATGATATTGGTGCTAGCGCAAGTGCCATTCCCTTAGAGCTTTATAAAGAAATCATGCACGAGATTGGCGCTTGTGAACTTGAAGATATTGATGTGGTTGTTCAGCTTGCTAACCGAGAGACTATTTGGCCTCTTGGTATTGTTCGCGATGTGGAAGTTCTTTGCGGTAAGACTAAATACCCTACTGATTTTCTAGTACTTGGTAAGGAGGCTAGTAAAACTTGTCCTATTATTTTTGGTAGATCTTTTTGAACACTTGTGGCGCCATAATAGATTGTAAGAAAGAGAATTTTTTTACTATGTTTAATGGAGAGTCTTATGAGTTTAATTTTTCCAAGTTTGCTAAGACTTCTTATGAAAATGACACGCCTAATGAAAATTTTTGAGTTGAGCAGCTTGCTTCTATTGCTCTTGCCCCTAATAATGCCTTGCAGCAATTCATGGAAGATCATGAAAGTGATGTTTTTAGCAAGGAAAGAGAAGAGATTGACAATATTCTTCTTCGTCAGCCACCTTTACTCAAGCATAATCTACCTGTGGAGGATCTTGGTACCACTTTGCCGCCTAAAGAAGATCCTGTGTTTGAATTAAAACCGTTGCCTGATGACCTCAAATATGCTTATATTGATGATAAGAAAATATATCCTGTTATTATTAGTTCTAAACTTTTAGGAAAGGAAGAAGAAAGATTATTGGAGATATTGAAGAAACACCGAGGAGCTATGGGATATACTCTTGATGATTTAAAAGGGATTTCTCCTACTTTATGTCAGCATGCCATTAATATGGAGAAAGACGCGAAGCCAGTTGTGGAGCATCAGCGCCGCCTAATTCCCAAGATGAAGGATGTGGTAAGAAATGAGGTATTAAAGCTCCTTGATGCTGGTATTATTTATCCTATTGCTGATAGTAGATGGGTTAGTCCTGTTCATTGTGTTCCTAAGAAAGGAGGTATGACTGTTGTACCTAATGAGAATAACGAGCTTATTCCTCAAAGGGTAGTTGTTGGTTATAGAATGTGCATTGATTATAGGAAGGTAAACAAAGTTACTAAGAAAGATCATTACCCTTTACCGTTTATAGATCAAATGCTAGAAAGGTTGTCTAAGAAGACTCATTTTTGTTTCCTTGATGGTTATTCTGGTTTTTCTCAAATTGCTGTTAAGAAGGATGATCAAGAGAAAACCACTTTTACTTGTCCTTATGGAACTTATGCTTATAGACGTATGCCGTTTGGTTTATGCAATGCTCCTGCTACTTTTCAAAGATGTATGTCTGCTATTTTTCATGGTTTTTGTGAAGAAATTGTGGAGGTCTTCATGGACGATTTCTTCGTCTATGGAACTTCTTTTGATAATTGTTTGCACAACCTTGATAAAGTTTTGCAGAGGTGCGAAGAAACTAACCTTGTTCTTAATTGGGAGAAATGCCACTTTATGGTAAATGAAGGAATTGTCCTTGGACATAAAATCTCTGAAAGAGGTATTGAAGTTGACAGAGCAAAAGTGGAGGCAATTGAGAAAATGCCTTGTCCAAGAGATGTTAAAGGTATTCGTAGTATTCTTGGTCATGCTGGTTTCTATAGGAGGTTTATTAAAGATTTCTCTAAGATTTCAAAGCCTCTTACCAATCTTCTTCAAAAGGATGTACCGTTTGTCTTTGATGATGATTGTAAGGAAGCTTTTGAAACTCTTAAGAAGGCTTTAACTACTGCTCCTATCGTTCAACCACCTGATTGGAATTTACCTTTTGAAATTATGTGTGATGCTAGTGATTTTGCTGTTGGTGCTATTCTTGGACAGCGCGTAGATAATAAGTTGAATGTTATTCATTATGCTAGTAAGACTCTTGATGCTGCTCAGAAGAATTATGCTACTACTGAGAAAGAGTTTCTTGCTGTTGTTTTTGCATGTGATAAGTTTAGATCTTACATTGTTGATTCTAAAGTTACTATTCATACTGATCACGCTGCTATTAGATATCTCATGACTAAGAAGGATGCTAAGCCTAGGCTTATTAGATGGGTGTTGCTTTTACAAGAGTTTGATTTGCATATCGTAGATAGGAAAGGTGCTGAAAATCATGTGGCTGATAACTTGTCTAGATTGGAAAATATTTCTTTTGATCCTATTCCTGTTAATGATAGTTTTCCAAATGAACAGTTGGCTGCAATTAATGTAACTTCACGAGACCTTCCTTGGTATGCTGATTATGCTAACTTTATTGTTTCCAAGTATTTGCCTCCGACCTTTACAGCTCAGCAAAGAAGAAAATTCTTCTATGACTTGAGGCATTATTTTTGGGATGACCCACATTTATATAAAGAAGGAGTTGATGGTATCATGAGAAGATGCGTACCAGAATATGAGCAACAAGAGATATTAAGGAAATGCCATAGCAGTGCTTATGGAGGGCATCATGCTGGGGATAGAACCGCACAGAAGGTTCTACAATCAGGTTTTTATTGGCCAACCCTCTTTAAGGACGCCAGAAGGTACGTTTTATCTTGTGATGAATGTCAAAGAGTTGGAAATATTTCTAGACGCAATGAAATGCCTATGAATTACACTCTTGTTATTGAACCGTTTGATTGCTGGGGATTTGATTTTATGGGTCCTTTTCCTTCTTCAAAAGGCTATACCCATATACTTGTTGCTGTTGATTATGTTACTAAATGGGTAGAAGCCATACCTACAAAGAGTGCTGATGGTGAGACTTCGTTAAAGATGCTTAAGGATGTTATTTTTCCTAGGTTCAGAGTGCCTAGATATCTTATGACTGACGGAGGTTCTCATTTTATTCACGGTAGTTTTAGAAAAACTCTTGCTAAGTATGATGTCAATCATAGAATTGCTTCTGCTTATCATCCCCAAACTAGTGGGCAGGTAGAGCTTTCAAATAGAGAGATCAAGTCTATCTTGCAGAAGACTGTTAGTAGATCTAGGAAAAACTGGTCTAGTAAGTTAAATAACGCTTTATGGGCTTATAGAACAGCTTATAAGAACCCCATGGGTATGTCTCCTTATAAGATGGTTTACGGAAAAGCGTGTCACTTGCCCTTAGAATTAGAACACAAAACTTTTTGGGCAGTGAGAGAGCTTAATAGAGATTTTAAACTAGCCGGTAAGAAGAGGTTGTTAGACTTGAGTTCTCTAGATGAGTGGAGAAACGAAGCGTATGAGAATGCCAGACTTTTCAAAGAGAAAGTCAAGCAATGGCATGATAAGAGAATTCTTAAGGGAGAGTTCCATGTTGGTGAGAAAGTTCTTTTGTATAGGTCTCGTCTCAGATTTTTTGCAGGTAAATTACTTTCTAAATGGGAAGGACCATATGTTATTGTGGAAGTGTACCGCTCAGGTGCTATTAAGATTGCTTCATTGAAAGATGATTCTACACAAGTGGTGAATGGGCAAAGACTCAAACATTATATTTCTGGAGATTCTTATAATGAAGATGTTGATGTTATTGAAACAGTTTCTCCGGAAGATTACATCCAAGACAAACTGCAGGAACCTCCAGAGTTCATTTTTGAATAGGTAACAGTTCTAGTCAGAAAAGTTTCGTGAAAAGTTCTTCCTTTAATATTTTTGCTGTTTTTAATAAATATGAAAAATCACGAGACGAAAACGGGGAGGAAAAGAAGTCCGTGTGTATCTCACACACGGGTGGCGCGGGCCCACCCCTGGCCGCGCCACCTACATGTGAGAACACCTCGTAACTCTTTTCCATCCCGGTTTCCTCCTGTGACTTCGTTTCGATGTATAATTTTCGTCTATTTAACCCCCCCGGAGTCCCCGAGGTCTGTATATCGTTCTCTCGTCGTGTTTTGTTTCGAACTATTTCTGTCAGGAGTTGATCTTAAGCTTTGGGAAGTCATGGCCTCTTCAAGCGGGGACAAGGAGAAGACACCTCCGGAAGATGGCATCAAAGACTTCCGGCTGAAAGAAGAGGTTGAAAGCGAAGATGAGGAGGAAGATCAAGGTCCAAGGCCAAGCACCGTGATTGCCAGCATAGGGGTGGTGACAGATCATGACAAGTTCAAGAAGAGCGCTCGCATAAGGACCGGAGGAGGTGTGCCACATCACACCTTAGCTCCACGGACATCTCCGCCAAGCCAAAATCCCTTCCATACTCTAATTCATGAACATCAGTTCCAAAAGGTGCCCAAATCACGATTACCCTCTGGCTGGGATATAGATCGTTCTAACAATGCAGGGACAGGAAGCTCCAAGAGTGAAGAAGGATGGGGAAATAATTCCAAGAGCTGGGATTCTCTTGCTGACAGGTTCATGAACCGTATTGAGCACAATTCTGAGATGATTCGTAACCTCGAGTACAAGATTGATGACCTGAAGGATTTGATTGAAAAGCTTATTAGAGATTATCCACCACCACCGCCAAAGGAGTAATTCGTCATTGGTTTAGGCATCCCCTTGGCTTGTCCCAATCTTGGGGGAGTGCCGCGGTATCACATCATTACCTTTTGTTCATTTACTTTTCAAGTAGAGTCTTATCATGAATAGAGAAGTTATCATATAGAATAGTTTGCAGTTGGAAGTATCCTCCTTAGTTAGTTATCTCTGTATCCCTTGGTGTGAGTTGCGGTAATGAAATATTAATGAGAAGTTTTATCGTTTACTTTTCGCACACTTTATGTTAGTCTGCAATCTCTCTTATGTGACTAGTCTTGTTGATTGGTATTGGTATCACATTGGGAGCATGAGTAGATTTAGTTGGTTTTGGCAAACCTAGCTTGGTCAGTAGCAACTTTACCTTGAGGTTTGAGTAGAAAAGAATAAAGAAGTGCTTGTAGTTACATCACTTCAGTTTTCCTTATGTTTGACTTATAAGCATTCTTATTCTTAAAGTTAAGATCGTTGTACCTTCAAGGGAGTTTGCATGATTGTTCTTATTATATGTATGTTTGTTTGTTTCATGCAACTATTATGCTTGCTACCCAACCTTGCTAGCCAAAAACCTGTACTGAGAGGAAATACTTCTCGTGCATCCAATTCCCAAAAGCCAAGTCACTTCCAAAGAGTCCACTATAAATTCCTATGCATGGTATTTTAAGCCATTCCAAGTAAATTTTCATGTGCTACCTTTCAAAAACTTTCAAACACTTCTCATTTTGTGCCACTGTTTTTAGCTCATGAGGACGTAGTGGATGGGTTTGTTATCTTCCATACTAAATTAAGTACCCCTCGACTAGGCAGCTTCATCTGCTCGTCATTAATTTTGCAAGGGAGCTGGTCAGACCATTATAATCTCAAAAGAAAGAAAAAAGGCACTCCTCCAATGGAATGTGAAAGTTGGTCGGCACCCGATGGAATCGGTTAGCCATGGTTTGAGAAAGGAAAAAGGTGGGGAGGAGTGCAAAGCTATAAAAGAGCACCAAAGTGCCAACTAATTAAACATCTCGGAACCGCTCTCACTTGTTTAGTATGGAAGATATCAAGAACTCCGTTGCTAGTCATTGACAAAAGCAACCACCTCTCAAAATAACTTTTTACCTCTGTTTTACAAATGAAAAGCTCTAGCACATGTTTAATCACTACTTCCCTCTGCGAAGGGCCTATCTTTTACTTTTATGTTGAGTCAACCTATTTCCCTCTATCTAAAGCAAGCATTTGAGTTGTTATGTTTCACTCATCCATATGTTGATCCGTTTAATCATGTTTATTATCTTCCTTGTTTTGTATAATGCTTTTGTCTGAATGAATATATCTTTGAAAGCTTTCTATGGATGCAAAAGTTTACTTTGTTGAGCATATAGTCTTTGCTATATTAGCTCTGTTTTAAAAAGGCTCCGTCTTAAAGAAAGAATAGCTTGTTCATCGTTCTTTGACCAAGAGCTAAGGTTTGCCATTGCCAATTATAGTTTACCTTGTGCATCTTTACATGTGATTCCCTTTTACTTATTGCAAGTCTGCGTCTTATAAAGGGAAGTTGTTGTCTATTATAATTTGTGCCTTAGTGAATGTGATGCTTCTCGTCCGTATTTTGATTATCGACACTTCACTCCATAAACCTGTGGTCATGTTTACCGAGTTTAGTTTTCGCTTGGGGACAAGCGAGGTCTAAGCTTGGGGGGGTTGATACGTCCAATTTGCATCACTATTTTGTATCATAATTTACTGTTATTCATTGATATATTTCATATTTAGACATGATACTTATGTTATTTCCTTTGTTTTCACATGTTTGATGATCATCGGAGGAGCTGCTGCCGGAGTCAGGATTCTGCTGGAAAAAGGACCATCAGGAGACCATATTTTGAAAATCAGGAAAATTCCAGAAAAATACCCAGAAATTATAATTTCCCAGAAGACTCACGGAGCCAGAAGGAGGGGTCGAGAGAGGCCAGGGGGGCCCCACACGCTAGGGTGGCGCGGCCAGCCCCCTGGCCGCGCCAGCCCTGTGTGAGGGAGCCCTGGCCCACCTCTGGTCTCGCCCCTCCGCGTACATCATCGTCCCCGAAAATCTAAGCCAAGGGGGGCTCAAAGTTAGACACAGCCGCCTCTGCGGGGCGGAGAACACAGAGAGAAAAAAGCTCTCCGGTAGAGAGAAATCTGCCGGGGAAATTCCTTCCCGGAGAGGGGAGATCGTCGCCATCGTCATCACCATCGCACCGGACTTCATTGGGATCATCGTCATCATCATCTCCATCACCAGCACCTTCATCTCCACCATCACCTCGCCATCCCGCTGTAACATCTTGAGTTGGATCTTGTTATATTCATAGGGGAAACTTTCCCGGTGTTGATTACTCTTGTAGTTGATGCTATTGAGTGGAACCGTTGAATTAAGGTTTATGTTCAGATTGTTATTTACCATTATTTCACCTCTGATCATGATCCAAATGATGTCTTGTGAGTAGTTCGTTTAGTTCTTGAGGACATGGGAGAAGTCAAGATGTTAGTAGTGAATTATTGTTGAGAAATATTTAATGGTTTGATATTGTTGTGGTGCTATTTCACTAGTGGTGTCATGTGAACGTCGACTACATGATACTTCACCATTTATGGGCCTAGTGAGATGCATTGTGTATTTGGTCACCGATTGTGGGGTTGCTGGAGTGACAGAAACCTAAACCTCCGTTGGGAAACCATTGCACCAGGGAGCGTAGGATCATAGAGTTTAAGGCTGTGGTTAGATTTATCTTAATTACTTTCTTGTATTTGCGGATGCTTGCAAGGGGTATAATCACAAGTGTGTATTTATCCTAGTAAGGGTAGTGCGCTAGCACAAGTTCACCCCCATAACACTTACCAAACCAATGAATACTATTGGCTCTATGAAGCGAAAGCTCTTGACATAAAACTCCCGTGTGTCCTCGAGAATGTTTGGTTATTATAAGAATACAACCGGCTTGTCCTTTGCTGAAGAAAGGATTGGGCCACTTGCTGCAATTGTTACTACTATCTTTTATTTACTCGCACTTTATTTACTCGTATTACCAAATACTCCTAAAAACCTGTTTGCTAGTATTTACAGTGATTCCTTGATCAAAACTGCTCATCAACACCTTCTGCTCCTCGTTGGGTTCAACACTCTTATTTATCGAAAGTACTACGATACACCCCCTATACTTGTGGGTCATCATCTATTTGTGTTCATAATGATATCATTGAGGAGAACAATAGGTTCAAGGCCGATCTTGCTAAAGGCCTTGCTACTTGCATTCAAGGAGAGAAGAATCTCAATGATCTCTTGAACAATCAAAGAATGTTCAAGGGTAAGGAGGGCCTCGGATTTGTTGCCGAGTCCTCAAAGAAAGGGGATCTTGGTTTGGTGGCCAAGCCCTCAAAGAAGAAGAAGAATAAGAAGAAGAACAAGAAGAAGTGAAAGCCTGCTGCTGCTCCTACTCCTCATGTCCCTTTTGATATTTGTTACACAGAGGAGGAGTGGGAGGAGCTCAAGGGAAAGGAGAAGGAGGAGAAGGTCGAAGTGACCGGAGTCTCCGGGTCAAAGGGTCCGGAGTCTCCGCTCCCAAAGGCCGGAGTCTCTGGCCCTACTCACAATGATTTTGCAGGAAAATATAACCCTCATTATGTTCTTCTTAGGGATTATTATGGTGATGTCTATGCTAAATATGTTGGTCCCCCTGATGGCTACTTTGAATATGCTATTTGGGTACCTAAGATTCTTGTGACTAACAAAAGAGGACCCATCCAAAAATGGGGACCTAAAACCAAGAATTGATCTCTTGTAGGACATTGCTTCCGGAGGAGGAAAATGGATTATTTATAGTGGTGCCACAAGCCACATGACCGGAAGCAAAAATATTGTGGAAGATCTAAAGCCAAATACTTCAAATGTCACGGTCTCATATGGTGATAAGTCATCCTCTAAGGTACTTGGTTTCGGTAAGGTGGTGATCACTCCGGATGTGTCCCTAGTGAATGTCATGCTTGTTGAAACCATTGGTTATAATTTACTTTCCGTTCATCAACTTGCTACTATGGGCTATGCCACATATTTTGATGTTGATATTGTGGTCGTCATGTGGAGTAAGTCTCTCAAGGTTGCCTTTGTTGGGTATGTCAAAAATGGCTTGTATGTGGTGGACTTCTCGGAGAAACCCACTACGGCCGCGATATGCCTAATTGCTAAGGCCGACGTGGGATGGCTTTGGCATCGCTGGTTAGCCCACGTCAATATGAGAGCTTTGCAAAATCTCTACACCGGCGGCCACATACTCGGACTAAAAGATGTTTCTTTTGCCAAAGATCGTGTTTATAGGGCATGTATTGAAGGGAAGATGCATGAAACAAGTCATCCGAGCAAGACTATTATCTCTTCCAAGAGGTGCTTGGAGCTCCTTCACATGGATCTCTTTGGACCTTCCACTTATGCAAGTCTTGGTGGCAAGAAGTATTGCTTGGTGATTGTCGATGACTATTCAAGATATACTTGGGTTTATTTCTTTGAGTTCAAGAGTGAGACCCAACAAACTGTCAAAGACTTTGCCACCGAAGTTGAGCGTCAATTCAATACCACCATTTTGACTATAAGAAGTGACAATGGCACCAAGTTCAAGAACTACTCCCTAAATGAGTTTCTTAGTGATGCGGGTATCAAACATCAATATTCCGCTGCATATACCCCGCAACAAAATGGAGTTGCCGAGAGGAAGAACCGGACTCTTATGGATGCGGCAAGAACTATGTTGGCGGAGTTCAAGTCCCCATACAACTTTTGGGCCGAAGCTATTAATACCGCATGCCATGCCACCAACCGGCTTTATCTCCGCAAAAACTTGAACAAGACTCCATATGAAATTCTTACCGGGCAAAAGCCCAACATCATGTACTTCCGGGTATTTGGTTGTAAGTGTTTCTATCTCAAGAAATGTGTTCGTTTGTCAAAATTTGATTCTAAAGCTATAGAGGGTATCTTTGTTGGTTACTCCTCAGACTCACATTCCTATAGGATCTATAGCAAGTCCACCGGGCATGTTATAGAGACTTGTAATGTGAAGTTCGATGAAGATAATGGTTCCTTTGTGGGACAAAGTGGTGTTCGTGATGTAGGTGACGAAATTCCTCCCCAAGCCATAAGAAGAATGGGTGTCAGATTCTTCCGGCCCATTGAGGGACACCTTTTGGCTGAAGGAGAAGGACAATGCTCTACACAAGTGGAGCCTTCACCTGCTGAACACCCACAGGATATTGACCAAAGACAAGCTGCGCACCCTCAACCTCAAGATCATCCCACCGAGCAATATTGTCCGGAGTCTCCGGCCCTTGTGGTCCGGACTCTCCGGCCTATACCGGAGTCTCCGGGTATGGATACCGGAGTCTTCGGGGGTGATCAAGGCCTTGATGAAGATCCTTCGGAATTCCGTGGCTATGGGCCACTTGATGATCAAGGCAATCCAACTGGTCAAGGCGAGGACCAGAACAGTGATCATGAAGATGATCAAGTAGTCTCTCAAGAATCTCCTCTTGAGGCTCGCACTCGCTGTGAGAAGAAGCTTGAGTCCATTCTTCGACGAAGAAGCATATCCTTGGAAAATGTTGTTGGGAGTGTTCGTAAAGGTGTCTCCACAAGGAGGCAACTTTCTAACTTTAGCTCTCATCATGCTTTTGTCTCTTGTGTAGAACCCAAGAAAGTTTATGAGGCGCTTGAGGATCCGGATTGGCTTGATGCCATGCATGAAGAACTCAACAATTCGAGCGCAATAAAGTTTGGACTCTAGTAGAAAGGCCTAAAGATTGCCGTAATGTCATTGGGACCAAGTGGATCTTCAAGAACAAGCAAGATGCAAATGGCATTGTCATTCGTAACAAGGCAAGATTGGTGGCTCAAGGTTTCTCCCAAGTTGAGGGTATTGACTTTGGTGAAACTTTCGCTCCCGTTGCCCATCTTTAATCCATTCACATCTTACTTGCATATGCATCTCATCATAACTTTAAACTTCAACAAATGGATGTTAAAAGTGCATTTCTTAATGGTCCCTTAAATGAATTGGTATTTGTGAAGCAACCCCTGGGCTTCGAAAATCCTAAGTTTCCTAACCACGTTTACAAACTTGATAAGGCGCTCTATGGCCTCAAACAAGCCCCACGTGCGTGGTACGAGCACCTTAAAGAGTTATTGGTTGATCGTGGTTTTGAAATTGGGGTGATCGATCCCACTCTTTTTACTAAGAAGGTCAATGGGGAGCTTTTCATTTGCCAATTATATGTTGATGATATTATATTTGGTTCTACTAACAAAGCTTTCAATAATGAGTTTGCCAAACTCATGACCGACAAGTTTGAGATGTCTATGATGGGGGAGCTAGAGTTCTTCCTTGGATTTGAAGTCAAACAATTGAAGGGAGGGACTTTTGTGAACCAAGCCAAATATACCCAAGACATGCTCAAGAGGTTCGAGATGATAGGAGTCAAAGGGGCAAAGACTCCCATGCCAACAAAGGTTAATCTTGATCTCAATCCTAATGGTAAAGAAGTGGATCAAAAACTTTATAGATCTATGATTGGTTCCTTGCTTTACCTTTGTGCATCTAGACCAGACATTATGTTAAGTGTGGGAGTTTGTGCACGTTTTCAAGCTGCACCAAAAGAAAGCCACTTGGTGGCGGTCAAAAGAATCTTTCGATATTTAGTGAATACCCCTAACTTTGGTCTTTGGTATCCAAAGGGAGCAAGTTTTGATCTTGTAGGTTACTCAAATTCGGATTGGGCGGGAGACAAAGTGGAACGGAAATCAACCTCCGGGGCTTGCCAATTTCTTGGTAGGTCTTTGGTGTGTTGGTCATCTAAGAAACAAAATTGTATGTCTCTCTCTACCACCGAAGCCGAATATGTAGCCGTGGCTAGTTGTTGTGTACAACTTTTATGGATGAGGCAAACTTTGAAGGATTACAGTGTCATTTTTGACAAAGTGCCTCTTTTATGTGATAATGAAAGTGCAATCAAGATCGCTCACAACCCGGTGCAACACAACAAGACGAAGCATATTGAGATTCGTCATCATTTCATTTGGGATCATGTCAACCGTGGAGATATTGATCTATCTTATGTTGGCACTAATGAGCAACTTGCCGATATATTCACGAAGCCTCTTGATGAAGCAAGATTTCGGGAATTGAGGCATGAACTAAATATCATTGATTCAAGCAATGTGGCTTGAGCTAGGTGCATTTACTCCCATACTCTAACTTGTGTGTTGTTCTAGATGTGGGCATGGAAATAGGGGGAGTGCGGTCCTAATTGATTGGACTATCCCTCCCCCTATAATGCCAATAGTAAGCGTATTGTTCTATCTTGTCATTTGTGACAATTTTGAGCTTAATTGATGAGTTTTGGTTTTGGGCCCAAGATATATCTTCGCGGTGCCATACCTTTATACTCAAACATGGTGGATTTGGCCACTGACCTCCTAAGTGGAGGTTTGTTCCCATTTGAGCCTTATTTGTATTTTATTGCCTTTTCAATGGGAATGTGTTCATGTTTGGCCTTATTTGAGCTTTATTTGCATTTTTTCAAACATGAACACTAAGTACCACTCAGTGACCTCCTTCTGACCCAAGCCTATCCCTTTCATCTGAAACTTGCTCCATCTTTCGAAGAAACATGCTCAAATTCACTGTTGTGTGATTTGGTCAAGGCAGGCCGGAGACTCCGGGGTTTGCACCCCGGAGACTCCGGTGTCTGGAGGCCGGAGACTCCGGGTGATCAGCCCCGGAGACTCCGGCCCTAGCAGTTTCGCCCTGGATCAAAGAGGGTCGGGGTGAGGGAAACCCCACCGGTTCCCTCATTCACCCCCTTCCCTCAAACTCCCCAGGTGAAAGGACACAGATGTCGCCTAGAGGGGGGGTGAATAGGCGATATCAAATTTTACGAATGGCTTGAACAAAAGCGGAATTAAACTAGCGTTTATTTTGTCAAGCACATAAAACCTAAATAAACTAGGCTCACCTATGTGCACCAACAACTTATGCTAAGCAATACAAGTAACAAGGTGATAGCAAGATATATGACTTCAAGCACGAAGGCTATCACAATGTAAAGTGCATAAGTAAAGAGCTCGGGTATAGAAATAACCGAGGCACGCGGAGACGATGATGTATTCCCGAGTTCCGCCCTTGAAAGGGAGTACGTCTCGTTGGAGGGGTGTGGTATCGCCACAAAGGCCTAACCAACGCCACAAAGGCCTCACCCTATTCTCCGGTGTGAGCTTGCGCCACAAAGGCCTAGCTCACTCTTCCACTAAGGGGTTCCTCAAGGCGGAACCGGGCCTTTACACAAAGCTTGGGGCACGCATCCACAACTTAATTGGAGGCTCCCAAGAATAGCCACAAAGGCACCACAAAGCCACAAAGCCGTCTAGGGTTCCAAGAACCCAAGAGTAATAAGCTCACAAACTTTCACTTACTCGAATCTCCGGGGAGAACTCAAACCGATGCAACTTATGCAATGGCAAGAGCACACAAGGTGCTCAAATCCTTCTCACTCAAATCCTACCAAAGCAACTAATGCTATGGAGAGATATGAGAGGAAGAACAAAGGAAATCCACAAAGAACTCCAAGATCTAAATCCACAAGAGGTTCCCCTCACTAAGAGGAGATTTTGATTGGTGGAAAGATAGATCTAGATCTCCTCTCTCTTTTCCCTCAAAAAGATGCAAGAATCATGGGAGGAATGGAGGAGGAAGGGCAAGCTTTGCAAAGTCAACAATGGAGGAGAGAGAAGCCCAAAACGTGACTGTTCCAAGGAGGAAGAAGGGGTATTTATACCCCCCTCCGAAATCTGACCGTTACAGCCACTAACACCGGCTAAAGCCGGTCTTAACACCGGCTATAGCCGGCCTGAAATATCCGGCGCTGGCCAGAAATAGCTGGACAAAAAGCCGGGTTACTCCAGAGGCGCAGAGCTTCTTCCGAAACTGGGCAGACCGGCTAAAGCCGGCCCTCAGACCGGCTAAATCCGGTCTGACCGGCTATTTCCGGCCCTGGGCCGGCTATTTCCGCCCCCACTGAAACAGCAGAAATACCAAAACGAAAACGGCAATAACTTGAGCATCCGGACTCCGTTTTCGATGATCTTGGGCTCGTTGGAATCACCACAACGAGCTCTACAACTTAATCCATAGAAACATCATAGTCCAACAAGGGAGTATAAAACCAAATGATGAAAGGTTTGACCTCTCTACGAAGACAAACCGGTAAAACCTCCAAACATCAAAAACGCAGTAAGAGTTTCATGCGAAATCCATTTTTGATGAGCTAGAGCTTGTCATGGAAATAACCACAAGCTCTAGAACCTCACATGGATAAAATCCAAATAAGAACCAAGAAAGATGATGCCAAGTATGCAAAGGTTTGAGCTCTCTCCGAACGATACAATTAAGTTACTCACTCGAGAGCCCCTCTTGATAGTACGGCTACCGATCCTATAACCCGGTCTCACAAATAACACCATGAGACCGGTAAGAAAAAAACCCTAACACTATCATACCTTTGCCTTGAGCATTCCACTTGAGGTGGATAAAGACGATCTTGATCTTCTCAAGTTGGACCACCTTTCTTGATTGAGCTTGCTTGGTGAAGTCTTGCGGATTGCTCTCCCATACTCTACTATGGAAGAGACTCTCTTTAAGCACATCTTCACATATCCATGATCACAATATAGATGGCAAGCTTCAAGCATATGTTCTCTTCTAGTTGCTCATCTTGAACTTGCGCTTTGACTTGATCAATCCTCGAATCAATTCTTCTTTCTCCATAATGATGGTGTCTTGAGGATACACATGAGAGCTCACTCAATCTTATTCTTCAAGACACACTTGACATAAGCTCAACTCCCTTAAGACCAATCTTTGGATCACTCCTTGAATAACACCTTGGTCAACACATAATCTTCTTCTTACAACCTTGACTCCAACAAATGGTTCAAGCATTGTCTATGGACAAGTCCTACACATATAACTCAATGCAACCATTAGTCCATAGGGATTGTCATTAATTACCAAAACCACACATGGGGCTCGATATGATCTTTCAATCTCCCCCATTTTGGTAATTGATGACAATCTCTTTGAGAGGGTTTATATAATGAATTCAAAGAACCAAAATGGTTGTACTAACATCAAATACTACAAAAGTATGTGATGTTAGTAAAACCACCATATATAGAGCAAACTCCCCCACAATCTATGCACGTGTGAATGATCTTGATTTCATTGCATATATTGCCAACCAAGGTTGTTGGTGGAGTTTCCACTATATACTCAACCATGCAAAGCATGCAAGGCAAATGCTTAAGAACAAACCAAAGCATAAAAGCCAATTCCCTTTAAACCCTCGAAACTTCTCCCCCATTGGCATCCATTGCCAAAATGGGCGAAAAACTTAGATGGCCAATATAGTGTGGGTTCCTCCAAAATGGTGTGCATATCCAAAAGAAATAAGTGAAGACACATGCACATATACAAAGACAAATATATGAAGGAAACCAAACTATATTGAGGATCAAAGATTGCAAAAAAAAAAGATAACACGATGGATAAACTTCAACAAATGAAGAGAGCAATCAAACAATCCAAAGAACAAACTGAATAAAGATTTTATGATAAGATCGAAAAGGTGCTCTAAATAATATGAGGAAGCTCCCCAAGGTGTGTGCACAAAATATTCTATTGAGTTGAAGTATAAGGTGCACACACATGGAATCATCACTCCCTCAATATTATTCAAAACAAAATGATACCAAGTGAAATTAAATACTATGCTAACCGCAAAATGGTGCTTTAAATGAAATGAGGAACCTCCCCAAGGTACGTGCAAAAATTGGAATGTTTGTATTTGAATACAATTTACACAACATGGAATCCTCACTCCCTCAATAACATTTAAAACGCAACCATTTGCAAGAGATCATAGAGAAGAAATTAAGCTTAACACTTGCATCAAAGAAATGGTTGAGCAAAAAGTAAGGGATAACATATAAAAGGCTCAACCAAGGAATGTGTGAGAGAAATGACACAACATATTATAAGACTAATACAAGGATTAGCATAGAGCATCCACATAGTCTTCAATGAATGATATTGCTTAGCATTCCATCCCAACACATAAGGTTCAAATAAGATATCAAATAATGAGATATCATCTCTCATGTGTATAAGTTTCTAAGTAGACAATATCACAGACATAATTATCACAAAGAAACATGTACACACAAAATAGATACTAAGAATAGAACATGATATCCAAAATGAAGTCATGCAATATACCAATGAGATTTTTGCTTCTAAAGCATGGCCAAAGGCTCAATTTATCTTATTGTATATTGACAAACTTCAACCACCAACATGTCAAAGACATCACAAATATCAACAAGGGAAAGAAGATAGTTGGGATGCTTTGATAAAAACAACAAGTATCAAAATGAAGGATACCAAATGGAAGAAATAAATTTGCAATTTCATCAATTTTGCACATGTGAGCTTATTGAGGAATTGATATGCAAAAAGATTGCTAAGTTGACATATATGGGATAGGAGAATTATGAGCATGATTTTTATATGTTCCCAATAATATGTCCTCATCTCAACTTGCTCACATTTGCAAAAAAAGATGTTTCATTAGAATCCTTGCAAAAAGCACAACATTTGCAAATAAAGATTTTCAATGCCATAAAACAACATACACAAGGTTGGATACTAGAGAAGTATGCATAAAAAAGATACTTGTTACCGAGATATTAAAGGTAGGATATAGTAGATAGGAGTTCTTCAATAATCCTAGCTTGCCTCAAATTATCATTTAGTCACCACTTCATCCTTATTATTGAGACAAGCACCAATATATCTCCATGTACCTAAAACAAAGTTCAAGTACAAGATGGTTCCCAAACTCATTGGGTCCAAAGTAGTTAGAAACTACAACATATAGGACAAACTCCACATAAATATGTGCATATAAATATGAAATTGAATTTCATGCACATCTTAGCCGATTTAGGATTTGATGGAGCTTCTCCTATATATTTGATCAAATAAAGCAAAAGCATGCCATACAATATACATTTAGTAAATATGCATGCACAAGACTTTCAAGAGCCAAAGGAGATACAATTTGGACAAAACACCAAGAAGGACAAGCGAGCACACAAAATTGTGAAGCTACAAAAGGTTGTCCAAATTATATCAAAGAATCAAATCAACACAAGATTGACTCCAAAGTTCAACTAGTGAACCAAGCAAAAGCCAATGAGCATAAAACATAACTAAAACACACATGCTCAAAGACATATCTCATTTTAAGAGTAAGAAATAAATAACAAGGAATGAGATAACCAACTCCCAAAGAAAGCAAGGTTCAAACAAACCAAACAAACTCTCCACACTTTTTATGATGGCACACTAAGTACCAAAAAGAAAAGATTTGTCTTCCAACAAAAAACCAATACCAAATGAAATAAGCACAAAGAGTGTGTTATAACAAATATAGGAGAGCTCCCCCAAGATTAGTGCATCATTTATGATTTTGCATTTGAATACAAAATGCACACAAGTGGGATCATCACATTTACCTACATAGAAATAACACAAAACAAGTTCAACGAAATCAAATGGAATAACAAAAGTCATGGAAGACAATGGGAGCTAAAACAAATACATTTTTTTGGCTAGAGATAAGGCAATTAAAAGAAATAGCCAATGTAAAGATGATCAATATATATGTACCACATGATATACTACCAATTGTCCAAGAACAAGAGGTATTTGGATTTATTTCCCGGTGGTAGTGTACATATAAATCCAAGATCATCTTCACAACAAAGAAGCATACGGAGAAAGATAAGAATTAAAAACCATGCTAAAGAAGATATTCTTGATAGACTCAAATAGTTAAACAATCACGCAAAGCAATGATTAAGATAACTTGAAGCAAATGGTTTTCCAACTTTGATGTAGCTTTCCACATTTTAGGAAAACCCTATCAAGAAAGTATCTCACAAACAAGATCCAAAACAAGAGCAATAAAACAATTTGGCAAATTGGAATTTGTTTGAGAAAACATGCCACATAGAAGCAAGATAATTTACAATATCAACACTATGTGACACAACCTCAAATATACACGTTATATTGGTTTGTAGTATGCACAAAGCATATTACTCCCCCATAATGTGATAAAACATTTATTTTTCACAAGAGGCATATAAAATCCAACAAGATGATTAATGGACATTATAGAATTTGAATTTCTCATGAGAATGATATACCACATAGAGACTAGATAATCTTTAAATATCAACACTAAGTGGTATTCCTCATGTACATACATTTTTAGGATTGTGAAGTGCAAAGCATATCACTCCCCCAAAATGGGATAGTCCAATAATCTCTCACAAGAGCCAAGTAAGATAAAACAAGATGCAATAGGCTCAACAAGAACACCCATACATGGTGTGCAAACCAACATGCACATACTTGATTACTCAAAATGAAGCAAGTAGGAAGCACACCATATACAAACACATGCAAGATACAAAACCCAACACATGTAAAGGGGCGAGTAACTTTCAATGTAGATAAGTTGATACATGTTACCGCAAGGAGGAACATTGGATATATGATAGACACAAGATAATCCAATTGACTTGACTTGAGAAAATATAATTGATGAAGATCCCTTAATTCTTCATGATATGGCCAAGTCTCCAATGCCCTCCAATAACACCTATTATTCAAGTAATGGCTTGTTGGTCCCCAACCAAGTTGGGTCCTAAGAAGTTAGAAACAATAGGTTTGGCAACCCAAATTGTTCTTTTCTTGACACCACTTTGAGCACCAACAAATTTGGCAAACACATTGCCAACCTTATCCTTGCAAAGTGAATAGGCATCTTCAATTATGATAGGGTTGGATGAGTTACCACTAGTGCATGAAGAAGATAGGTGACCCTTGTCATGGCATATGTAGCAAGTTCTTTTCTTCACCTTCTTCTCACTTGATTTCTCCACAAGGGGAGTATTAGCTTGATTATTCTTGGGAAGTGACCTTTCTTTAACTTGAGGTTGAGCAAGGGCTTGAACTTGAGGCCGCTTCCCTTGTTGCTTCTCACTAAGAGGCTTCTTCTTCAAAGGACAAGATCTAACATGGTGCCCTTCAATTTTGCACTTGAAGCAAACAATCTTGGCCAAATTCTTGACTTGTTCTTGGCCCTTCTTCTTCTTGTTTATCTTGGACTTGTTCTTGTTATTGGATTTGAATCCAAGTCCACTCTTGTCATTGGGGGATTTTTGCACACTCAAGATCTTGTTGAGTGTGGACTTCCCTTCATGACAATTTTCCAAGTCTTTCTTCAACGAAGTAACTTGGGCCTTGAGCTCTTTGATTTCCTCTACATGATTAGTGACAACACAAGTACTAGTGAAAGTAGAGGCTACATTGTTAGAGCAATAAGGCAAGGAGGGTAATTCATCACTAGATGTAGAAATAGTATGAGTGGATGAATTACTAGTACTAGCACATGGCAATATTGCATTTTGGGAAATAGTGCTAGTGCCCACATGAGGCTCACAAGATGTTACCTTTGTAGATATAGCCTCATGAGCTAACTTTAGGTGAGCATGGGACACTATAAGATCCTCATTAGAGCTAGATAGCTTTTCATGAATTTCTTCCAATTTCCCATACTTGCTAGTTAGCAATTCAAGTTGAGCCCTTAGCTCAATATTCTCCTTCAAAATAGATGCTTCACAAGAAGTAGAGTTAGTAGCACATGCATCATTATCATTATGAATAGGAGAAGACAACTTGGCAAGAGCGAGGTCACGTTCTTTAGTGAGTTTAGAAATAACTTCATTACATGACTCCTCAATGGATTCAAGCTTCTCCTCAAGAGAAACCCGAAGCTCTTGCTCTTCCTCTAGAGCATATTTTAAATCATGGATATCATTGGCATACTCACGCTCAAGAGAAAACATATTATCAATTTGTTCTTCCTTCATCTCAATGAGTTTCGTGCTCTCAATAGCACAACTCATGATTTCAAAGAAGTTGGGCAAAATATTTTTATGGTTATGCAAAGCATCAAAGACCACCTTACCCTTCTTGTTTAAATACTCAATATAGTCTTCTTCATTTTCCTCATCCTCACCATTGTCCTCAACATCATTATGATTTGAAGACCTAGCCATAAGGCATATGTGGGAACCGTGAGAAGAAGAAGATGAAGAAATACTTGAAGCTCCATTCAAGACCTTGTCTTGGCCCAAAGACTCTTCGGTTTCCTCTATATGGTTAGCATCACAAATACTAGAGGAAATAGAAGCATTTGTATCATGGCAACAAGACAAAGCAAGCATATCATCATGAGATTTATTCAAGAAATTTACACATGATATGCAAGGACTATCAACACAAGCATGTAAAACATTTATGGGGCTACAAGTGTTTAAGTCCAAAGATGAAGCATTGCAATGAGATAGAGATGAAGGATCATCAAAAGTAAGTATACTATCACCATTGCAAGTTTCATCACCACTCACCATATCATTACCTTGTGTCTTGCCACACTTTGGTGAAGTGGATGAAAGTTCATTGCGGCCGGAAGTGAAAGGAATACAATCATCCTCAATAATCTTGGGCACACCATATTTTTCTTGAAGCTTTGTCCATATCTCATGAGCGCTCCGAAAAGGCATGATGGAGAAGGTAACTACACTGCTCAAAGCATTAACAATCACATGAGTAGCTTGAGCATTGAGATACAAGTTTTTCTCATCCTCTAAAGATAGATTTTGAGTATCCTTTGGAGGAGAAAAACCCGCATCTACAATTCGCTCCATAGATGGGTCCATGACTCGAAAATAATTAAGCATGTGAATTTTCCAAGTATCATAATTTGTGCCATCAAATATAGAAGTGTTATTGTGCACTAATCCCCTAGCCGACATCTTTGCTCTCAAGGCGGTGAAGCCTAAAATGAGAGACCGGGCTCTGATACCAATTGAAAGGACACAGATGTCGCCTAGAGGGGGGGTGAATAGGCGATATCAAATTTTACGAATGGCTTGAACAAAAGCGGAATTAAACTAGCGTTTATTTTGTCAAGCACATAAAACCTAAATAAACTAGGCTCACCTATGTGCACCAACAACTTATGCTAAGCAATACAAGTAACAAGGTGATAGCAAGATATATGACTTCAAGCACGAAGGCTATCACAATGTAAAGTGCATAAGTAAAGAGCTCGGGTATAGAAATAACCGAGGCACGCGGAGACGATGATGTATTCCCGAGTTCCTCCCTTGAAAGGGAGTACGTCTCGTTGGAGGGGTGTGGTATCGCCACAAAGGCCTAACCAACGCCACAAAGGCCTCACCCTATTCTCCGGTGTGAGCTTGCGCCACAAAGGCCTAGCTCACTCTTCCACTAAGGGGTTCCTCAAGGCGGAACCGGGCCTTTACACAAAGCTTGGGGCACGCATCCACAACTTAATTGGAGGCTCCCAAGAATAGCCACAAAGGCACCACAAAGCCACAAAGCCGTCTAGGGTTCCAAGAACCCAAGAGTAATAAGCTCACAAACTTTCACTTACTCGAATCTCCGGGGAGAACTCAAACCGATGCAACTTATGCAATGGCAAGAGCACACAAGGTGCTCAAATCCTTCTCACTCAAATCCTACCAAAGCAACTAATGCTATGGAGAGATATGAGAGGAAGAACAAAGGAAATCCACAAAGAACTCCAAGATCTAAATCCACAAGAGGTTCCCCTCACTAAGAGGAGATTTTGATTGGTGGAAAGATAGATCTAGATCTCCTCTCTCTTTTCCCTCAAAAAGATGCAAGAATCATGGGAGGAATGGAGGAGGAAGGGCAAGCTTTGCAAAGTCAACAATGGAGGAGAGAGAAGCCCAAAACGTGACTGTTCCAAGGAGGAAGAAGGGGTATTTATACCCCCCTCCGAAATCTGACCGTTACAGCCACTAACACCGGCTAAAGCCGGTCTTAACACCGGCTATAGCCGGCCTGAAATATCCGGCGCTGGCCAGAAATAGCTGGACAAAAAGCCGGGTTACTCCAGAGGCGCAGAGCTTCTTCCGAAACTGGGCAGACCGGCTAAAGCCGGCCCTCAGACCGGCTAAATCCGGTCTGACCGGCTATTTCCGGCCCTGGGCCGGCTATTTCCGCCCCCACTGAAACAGCAGAAATACCAAAACGAAAACGGCAATAACTTGAGCATCCGGACTCCGTTTTCGATGATCTTGGGCTCATTGGAATCACCACAACGAGCTCTACAACTTAATCCATAGAAACATCATAGTCCAACAAGGGAGTATAAAACCAAATGATGAAAGGTTTGACCTCTCTACGAAGACAAACCGGTAAAACCTCCAAACATCAAAAACGCAGTAAGAGTTTCATGCGAAATCCATTTTTGATGAGCTAGAGCTTGTCATGGAAATAACCACAAGCTCTAGAACCTCACATGGATAAAATCCAAATAAGAACCAAGAAAGATGATGCCAAGTATGCAAAGGTTTGAGCTCTCTCCGAACGATACAATTAAGTTACTCACTCGAGAGCCCCTCTTGATAGTACGGCTACCGATCCTATAACCCGGTCTCACAAATAACACCATGAGACCGGTAAGAAAAAAACCCTAACACTATCATACCTTTGCCTTGAGCATTCCACTTGAGGTGGATAAAGACGATCTTGATCTTCTCAAGTTGGACCACCTTTCTTGATTGAGCTTGCTTGGTGAAGTCTTGCGGATTGCTCTCCCATACTCTACTATGGAAGAGACTCTCTTTAAGCATATCTTCACATATCCATGATCACAATATAGATGGCAAGCTTCAAGCATATGTTCTCTTCTAGTTGCTCATCTTGAACTTGCGCTTTGACTTGATCAATCCTCGAATCAATTCTTCTTTCTCCATAATGATGGTGTCTTGAGGATACACATGAGAGCTCACTCAATCTTATTCTTCAAGACACACTTGACATAAGCTCAACTCCCTTAAGACCAATCTTTGGATCACTCCTTGAATAACACCTTGGTCAACACATAATCTTCTTCTTACAACCTTGACTCCAACAAATGGTTCAAGCATTGTCTATGGACAAGTCCTACACATATAACTCAATGCAACCATTAGTCCATAGGGATTGTCATTAATTACCAAAACCACACATGGGGCTCGATATGATCTTTCACCAGGGGCGTCGCCGCCTCCACAAGGTCGCCGCCGTGTGCCTTCTCGGGCCCGGATCCGCCGCTTGCCGCCTGCCATTCCCCTCCACAAGCTCCCGGAGACCTTCTTCTTCGGATAGCTTGCCATTCCATGGAGCCCTCTGGTAAATTTCCTCCTCTTCCCATCTAGCTTCTCCTAGATTTAAGGGATTGGAAGATTTTGCTAGTCTCTGCCTATGGGATGCTTGTCGTTCGGCAATATGTGTCTCTAGCAACCTGTGGAACCGATTTGGTGCAAAATTTTGAGCTACACCATGCCTCCTCTGCCTGACCTCGTGTTGACCGGAGTCTTCGGGGTTCAAACCCCGGATACTTTAAAGTTTCCGCCCTTTTAAGGCCGGAGACTCCGGGGTCAGACACCGGAGACTCCGGTGTAGATCTTCATTTTCGGTTTTGGCTCCACAAGCTGCTAGTTCCTTTCCTCTGAGCATGTTTTTGACTCTTCCCTTGCTACTTCGTGCCATTCCCTTCTCAGGTAGCAGTGCAGGTGGTCGTCGCAAGCATCTCCCAAGGAAACACACCTTTGACTATGACCCGGCCAAGGATTGTTTTGTGGAAAGGCAAAGTGCTGCTGAAGTTGCTAGGGATGCTCTGAAAGAGAAAGCTCGTTTGGCTCAGTTGGCTAAGGAAGAAAGGGCCAAAAAGGCTAAGTTTGATCGCTTGCCAACTCTCAAGGGCATGTCACTTCCCGAGTTTGCAGATATGAGGAAGAGGAAGATGTATGATTTGCCAAGGAACACCAATGATCACTGTTTTCATCGAAGGGAGCAAGAACTCATTTGCACCGAGCTCTATGCCAACCTCACCCACAAAGTTTGCCCTCAAAAGGTGGTTGATTTTGAGCATCTTCATAAGAGTGACTACTTCAAGGAAGCCTTTTGGATCACTGGAAAGCTTGGTCTTCACCCTCTTATGCAACTCAAGCAAGACTACAACATTCTCCTCGTGCATCAATTCTTTGCAACTCTTGTGTTTGGAGATGGAGAAGAGCTTCCCATGACTTGGATGACCGGTGATCATATTGTCCAATCCAACTTCATTGAGTTTGCCGAAGAGCTTGGATACCCATTCAAGGGGAACCATGAGCCAAGTGGTGCAAGGATGCATCTCTCTGGAGTTGCCTACAACAAGAAGGCGCTTGCTCCCCTCTATGGTAAGCTCACAAAAGATGCCGCTGATCAAGGCAAGAAGATTGTTGTTGGGGAGTCCTATGGTCTGAGAACTAGATACAACATTCTTCTCCGTTTGTTCTGTGAGAATATTGCCCCAAGTGCGGGTAATTTGGATGCTCTTTGTGGTGGCTTGGTCAACCTACTTGCCTACTCTCATGAAGTCTTTTGCAAAGGCCAAGAAACTCAAGTTGAACCCATTGATGTCATGGACTTCATTCACCGGGAAATATATGAGTGCATTCTTTCCAAGAAAGCCCCGGTCTATGCTCCGTATGTGATGAAGCTTATCAAGAGGAAGTCTCCCAACTACACTCTTTGTGTTGACATCTCTAAGTTGGTTGAGCACAAATCCGTGAAGCCTCAAAAGAAACCGGCACCGGGTGTGACCAATGAACCCTTTGCCTCCGCTAGTGAAGATGAAGAAGATGAAGACACGGAAGGTGGTGAGGATGATGTTGATGAGGAAGGAGAAGAGGGTGAGGAAGAGATTGAAGTAACTCGGGCTGCTCCTCCTTCTCCACCAAAGAGGAGAAGCAAGAATGCTAGCAACCAGCCTTTTCCCTCACGCAACAAAGAAGAAGTCAACAAGGAGATCAAAAAACTGTCTTGGTCCAAGAGGACCATGCTTTGCATGGGAGTGGATATTTGCAAGGAGCAGCACAACATTTACATTCAGAACAAGCATATCACTCATAACCAAGGATTGATGGTTGATCACCTTCGTGCTATCCGTAACCTTCCTCCTCCAGAGCATCCTCCTTCAGACTCAGATGATACTCTCAGCTATGGTGCTTGGAACAAAGAGATGGGCAGCTCACTCCAATGGGAAGATTTCGATGAAGTGTCCAAGCCCAACTATCCATCCTCCTCCAGTCGTGGCAAGGGTCCTATGGGTGATGATGAAGATCCTTCCTATGAAGGCAACGACGAGGACGACGACGAGTGACTTGTTGGGACGTGTAGCATCGCTCGTTTCTCCTTTTTGGTGTCTCGATGCCAAAGGGGGAGAAGAGTTCTATTCGTATGTTATCGGGGATTTGCAAGGGTCGGGCACAAGCATTTCTTTTGTTGATCTTTCATTTGCCTATCCTTGTGCTCTCTTCTAGTACTTAGTTCTTTAAAAATTTGAACTTCGTTGTGGTACCTATCTTGATATGGTGTGAGACTTATGGTGTGCTTTATTGTAATAGTCATGCTTTATTACTTCATATTGTTCTCTATGTATTATGCACATGATCTTGGTTCATTATTTTAGGGGGAGCTTTGTGTCTAGTATGTGTGCATTTGCATCAAGCTTTTGTTGTAGGTTGCACACATCTAGGGGGAGCTCACCCTATATTATGTTGATCTTTTTCTTGAACCTTAGTATTGTCATCAAACACCAAAAAGGGGGAGATTGAAAGAGCGTTTTCTTGCAAAATGTATTTTTGGGTGTTTGTTGTCAATACTCAGATATCTAACCTTTTGTCTCAGTCTAATCTTCATTGTAGGTGGAAATCTGAAGATTACTTGTTGCTGGCTTTTCTGCGCCGGAGACTCCGGGTCTCCTGCCCGGAGACTCCGGTGTTCACACGCCGGAGACTTTGGTCAGGGTCCGGAGACTCTGGCCTAAGCCTCCGGGGTCGTTTTTCGTCGGGTGTCGCTCGCCCCAGATATGGGGGCGGAGACTCAGGGCGGAAACTTTGGCTGGAGCTCGTCTCCCGCCCGGAGTCTCCGGCCTTGGCGACTAACCCCGAAGACTCCGGGCTCTGGACCCCGGAGACTCCGGCCTAAAAGGGCAGCAATGGCTAGTCCTTGTCTTGGACTATATAAAGCCTTCTTCTACCTCAAGAAGGGGCTGCGGCTTACACTCTCTCTCCTCCATTGTTCCAAAGCTTCAAAGCACTAGATCTCTCTCCCTAGCCAATAGAACTCAAAGCCCTTTTGGGATTTGAGGGAGAAGACCTAGATCTACACTTCCACCAAGGCGATTTGATTTCCCCCCTCTCTTTGTTGAGGGGCTTGTAACTTGTGTGTTCATCGGATTCCTAGCCGGAAGAAGCCGTCCTCCAAGCTTAACTTTGTGTGTAAGAGCTTGGTGGGCCTATTGGGAGCCTCCAATTGAGTTGTGGAGCTTGCCCCAATGCTTTGTGTAAAGGTGTCGTGCCGCCTTCAAGGGAATCGCTTAGTGGATCTTGGACTCGCCTTTGTGGCTTGTTCACCGGAGAATAGGGTGAGCCTTTGTGGCGTTGGTGGCCTTTGTGGCACCACACCTCTCCAACGTAGACGTACTTCCCGTAACAAGGAAGGAACTACGGGAATACATCCTTGTGTCTTCGTGTCTCCATTGCGGTTACCTCTATCCTTTACTTGTACCTTTACTTATATTGTTATTGCTAGCTTGCTTGTCACTCTAGGTAAATTCACTTAGTAGCACATCTAGAGAATTTACCTTCTTGTCTAGCCTTAACTTGAAAAGAAGTAAATTTTTTTGGGTAGCTCCTATTCACCCCCCCTCTAGTCGCTCATACGATCCTTTCAACAAGGATGACAAATGATGTGAGCAATTTCTCTAACTTTACCAGATTTGGATAGCTATTGGGCTATGAGTTTAATGGACTTGAGTCACCAAATGGACATAAGCTCCACCTTGACACCTCCAAGTACAATAAGAAGAAGATGGCATGCTCTGTGCTTACAGAGGCAAACCAAGAGAAACCTCAAACATTCTCCATATCTATGATGTTTTACTCCGTATGTTTTGTGCAAACATCTCTCCAAGCGGTGACAACAATGATACAATTCGAGGTGGTCTTGTGCATCCCTTACACTATGCCTATTTTGTCTATGAAGAAGGAGATGAATGTGAAGAAGGACATTGATGTGATGCCTTACTGACGAGGGTTAACTTGGCAAATGTCCTAGATGAAGGACTTAGGATCGGGGGAGAGGGCGTCGGATGAACTCGAAGGTAAAGATCGGTCAAACAAGGCAAGGTTTGGTGAGTATCGAGAATAAGCGTGGTACTCAATTGGCTCAATCTCAATCTGTCCCTGGCCGGCCTCTCCTAGCCCCTATATATAGGTGGCCACGTCTCAAGGATCTGGTCGGGTTTGATACAAATTACAATGTTTGTATATAACATCATCTCGTATTTGATTACATCTATGCTTAGGACTCCCTAACGGGCCCCGGGGGTACCAAGATAATGGGCTTTATTAGCTATACCCTTGTTAGTAGCCCCCGAGATTCTACCAGAATTACAGATTTGGGTTGAATCTAAAATCATTATATCTTCGACTTGATCAATCTTCATTTTCTTCTTTTCCATGTATTCATTTAAACAACTCATATTTTTTTTTCTCAAGGGTATTTTGGTTAACAAGCCTGGCATCTCTGACGGATCAGGAGACCAGTTAACTGCCGGAGCACACATTTGCCACCTACTTCAAACTCAAGCCCCTGGACTTGAGTCTGGTACTTGGTCTAACCCAATCTTTTACCGCAATAGGGACATTATAACTCAGCCATCTAGGATCTCTCTCATAGTGATTTTGGAGCGTTAGATGCAATTTCCGGACATCTTCGGCCATCAGATCACCCTCTCCCGAACCGTTTTGGGCTAATGTCCCCCGGATGCTTTTCTGGGCGTCATAACGGCCCTTTGTGGTTGTTTGGGCCGGAAATCGGGTTTAGCCCATCTCTGTGTCACGGTTAGTCAACGGACGTGGAAAAAAATCCCGATCGAGGAGAGAACTGCGAGCGAACACCCTCCGCCACCGCAAGACCACCAGATCGATCGACCCGGCTGCCATGCGCCGATGCCGTGCACCGATGCGGAAAGGGACGAGCCTGATCGCGGGAGCCAAGCGGCCGGGTGGCCGACCCGGCGACATGGCTGCGTCGGATCTAGATCGCCCCGTTACCTGCAGCAGGAATCGACCTCCGATGCGACCGATCATGGAATGTGATGTGGCTCCGAAAATTCCTCTCTTCATCATTGATGGAGAGCTCGAGAGTCGCTCGTGATCGTTCTTAATGAGCCTTCAAACAGAACCAGTTCGTGGTAGCCGTAATGGCACCTATTGTGCATCAATTATAGGCATGGGTTCGCGTTACTACACTTTTCTTTGTTGCCTATAAAATCTGTACTGTTTCTCTCCATGCTACTCCCGTTAGAAAACTTCCATCTCCAATAGTGCTCTGCTAGGTTGAATTACTCTGACCAGTCTATCCCTAACTCTCTTGGAAAAAAATGGCACCGTTTCTAAAGCTGCAACGAATTCTTTTGTAGGTCTTGCGCTGCTGATTCAGCTGTTCTCGGCCCCTGGACTCTTGGAGATTGGTAGATTTCTCTCAATTGGAATTACTCACTTCGGCTTCCGATGGCTGCTGGACAGGTTAGTTCATACTTCTGATACCTGCTTATGTTGTTGCCTCACGCTTTCTTCGTGCTCCTTCTCACACTCGCATCTCAGATAGGTTTGCTTTTGTGTGCTCATCTTTACCGCTAAATTCACCTCTTCCGCCCAAAAACTCTATCAATCTCGGGCTGTAATTGGTTGTTTCTGATCTCAAATTTGTACAGGCTGTGTTGATCTAGTTCCGCTCTATTTGTTGAGATAAATCTTAGAGTCTGGTCTGATTAATTTTTGGGGGGGATTCTTTGCGATGGCTGGCCCTAGGTTGATTTCCATTCTACATGGACATATAGCGTACTTTTGTTATCTAATTCTGTGCTGATGATTGTTGTTAAGAAGTAGTAGTACAACTTTTCTACTGTCGGACTTACTTTCGGTTGTACTCCCTCCGTGCAGAAATATAAGACGTTTTGGAATTCACGTACAAATTTTCGCAGGCACGTTAATTTCTTGACTTTCCAAATTTGCCCTTCACTCGCTGCGCGCAGTTCACTCGCTCCGCGACTCGCTCCACAGAGACCACTCTCTCCATCTCCATCTTCCTTCCTCGCGTCGCCGCCGCCCTCCCCACGCGTCGCCGCCGCGCTCCCCACGCGTCGCCGCCGCCTGCCCCAGTATGCTTCGCCGCCGTCCTCCCCACGATGCTTCACCGCCGCTCAGCTACCCTCGCGTGGATGCGCTCCCTTCCACCTTACCCTTCTAGCCGTGCTCCCTTCCACCAAAAGCTTGGACCTTTTGGTCCATGCCGGCGATGACTCGACGGATCCGGCGTTGGAGATGCTAGATCCAGTGGGCGCGAGTCGGGACGCGCCGGATCCGCTGTCCGCAGGGCCAGATGCGAGGATGGCGTGGTGCTCAGCGGTGGTCGAAGGGCGGTGGCTCTTGGCACTGCTGATTCAAAGGATGCGACGAGGCGGCCGCCGGGGCAAAGGTTGAGATAGCATGGTGCTTCTTCGGGGACGGGCTCGTTCCACTCGGCGCAGAGCACGTCCCTCTCGCTCAGCGCGTGCTCCAGGGTGCGGGCGTGCCTGCCATGGAAGTTGCTGCTCGGGTACGTGCGGTTCCTGATGCCGCTGTACCGGAAGGCCAGGGCGCTCGCGCCGCCGAGGCACAAGCACACCAGGGTCGCGCCGGTGTCGAGGAGCCTGGGGCGCGGGTCCACGTCGAGCGTCGACTTGTGCCACGGCAGTGCCGACACGGCCGTCCACGACGCCATCCTATACTGCAAGAAGTCCGGCATAAGTGCATCTCCAAAAAATCAAACAAGCAAGCCTGCAGATTTATGTGCTCGCTTCCATGTTTTCTTAATTAACATGCTTGATTTGATATATCTGTTTCAGGGAAAAGATGTAGTGCCATGACGGAGATTAATTGACCGTGGATCACCCGGATGAGTTTCATGCCTCAGGCCTCAGCGTGACCTCCTCCACAGCCGGTAAAGATTCAGTTCTATACTCCTGCTTTCAAATTGTCTGTGTACTCCTTCATCGAGTAGTGTTTTCCATATATCGGTATCACTGCCAATTGCAAAGATTGTTGCCACCAGTAAAATCCTCATACTGACCTCTGATGAAGCACCTTAAGCATTGTGGCCTGTGTTGGATGGGATTGGAGTAACATGTTTTTGTGCGACTAGCAGTAACCATTTTCAGAAAATTAAGTTATTTTCTTATGCTTGCATAGACACAATCAGAAAATGTACTGAATTAACAATATTTAACTGAATTAAGATCCTTGCATCCTCACATGCGAATATAATGAAATTTACCAAGATTAAAAGTTTAAATAGGGAATCACAGCAATTCCTTGCATGTTGTGACAGTAGCTTGATTACTTGCTAGATTATCTCTGATAATTAATATGCATGTGCTTCTTGTTCCTTGAAGGCTTGTTCACTTGCTTCTTGCATGCCTCTTTGCACAACATCATCTTGCACGCCTCTTTGCACAACATCTTCTTGTATGCCTTTTTGCACAACATCTTGCTTCTTCTTCCTTTGCCTTTTTTTCACTTGCATCATGTCATTTGTTGCTTGATCACTTGTTTGTTCACTTTCTTCTTGCTTCTTCCTTTGCCTTTTTTTCACTTGCATCATGTCATTTGTTGCTTGATCACTTGTTTGTTCACTTTCTTCTTGCTTCTTCCTTTGCCTTTTTTTCAATTGCTTCTTATTTTCTTTTCCATTTGCTTCTTGTTCCTTGAAGGCTTGTTCACTTGCTTCTTGCATGCCTTTTTGCACAATATCTTCTTGCACGCCTCTTTGCACAACACCTTCTTGCATGCCTTTTTGCACAACATCTTGCTTCTTCTTCCTTTTTTTCACTTGCATCGTGTCACTTGTTGCTTGCTCATTTGCTTGTTCACTTGCTTCTTGCTTTCTCTTCCTTTGCCTCTTGTTTACTTGCTTCTTGTTTGCTTTTTCAATTGCTTTTTCATTTGCTTTTTGTTCTTTTTCTGCTTGTTCCCTAGCTTCTTGTTCACATGCTACTTGTAGGTTATGTTTGGCATTTGCATAAACCTCTGCTGGAATTCTTAGCCTTTCAGGTAGGATACGCAACTTTTCTAGTTTCCCCTTACTCCCATGCGGGGTATCGTACCCATTTCCACCTGCATGATTCATGATCTCAATCATGCAGGCCTGTAGACTTAGGAATATCCTATTTAGCTTAGAAGGCTCGTATTCATCGAACTCTTGCTGCACATTTTGAATCAAATCTCGGAGAGTTTTAGGGCTGCTGGTATCAGTTAGAGACTGTAGAGACGGGAAAAAACCAAGATCAAGCACGTTGAGATCTGGGCTGTTTGATGGCTATTGAATCAGCTTTATGGCCAGTCCAGTTTTAGCCGCAATTTCTGCCACAGCTTCTTTGAATTGCTTGTCACTAGGTAGAATGTGAGGCGTCGCATTGTCTTGTTGTATCAGAATTGTTTGACCAACATCTTCTGCAGGCCAAGCTTCTACGATAGCAGGCAGTACCTTCTCAATTAGGAACTGCCTCATTATATCCCTATTCACTTTGATTGACTTTAACTCTAATGTGCCTTTTGGCCTGTTGTCACTTTTTCTTGCTGCTGGTATTTCCTTTACGAATGGCCATATACCTATCTTCCCTGAGAATGTGACACGGTCTGCTTTATCAAACCGGTCTGCTTTTTCAAACCTTGATCTTGCAATTGCAGTCAAAAACATTACCTTTCCAATGCAATTTTTATTCTGAACAGCCCTTATAGTGACGTCCTCCTCTGGGAGCAGATAGTAATTTCTGTCTTTCTTTGTCATGTAGAACCACTTTTCATCAATATGCACCATATTGTGCATATTGGTGAACCTTGGGGCTGCATCTCCTCTTGTCCTTTCATCAATCATTGACATGCAAAATTCGAGCCTATCCTTTTTATTCTTGTCTTTCAGAAATGGCTTCAAAGAATTTGATTGCCTCCTTAATTGCTTCATTTGGAATCTTGTGTACAAAGTACTAGGGCTTACTCCCAATTGCCAAGCAAGGGATCTGATTGTCGATCTCTTGTTTAGTGGGATGGTGGGGACAATGGATAGATCAATATTGATTGATTTCCTTCCACTTCTTCCTTTCCTCTTGTTTGAAACGTCGACCTCCAAACCCTGAGCAATTTGTCGCATAGCTATTTTTCATATTCGTTGTATAATTTGAATATCTGCTTGGAAAAATGCTGCTATATCTTTCTTGTCATTTTTTTTGAACTTGCCACCATTCCTCATACATAACGCATGCATTGCTACATAGGCACCATATCTTTGCTGATCAGATAGTGAATTTCTATGCCTCACTAATTGTTGACCCCCTACATCTTGTCCATCTTGCGCATCTTGTTCTTCCATTTCTGCATCTGTGAGTGCAAACTTCAATTAGTACATTGTAACCTCAAGCAAAAAAACAAGTGTAAATATTCAGTGCATTTGCTGAAATTAAATTGCAGAAGTGATGATGTATAAATGTATAGTGGCAGAAGTGATGATGGTTTCTGTAATGTCCAAATTGGTACTGTCAATACTCCATCTTACTCATCCATTTATATGCATAGAACTCAAGTTTTTAACTAGTGATGGATGCAGATTACAACAAGTTTTTAAATAATGTTTGCTGTCAGTGCATGAATTAGCTTATGATCTTTATTTAGCATTACTCCTATGATCATACCCTGTCCAGTTTACGCACTGTCTGTTCAAAATACATCTTGCATCTTGTGAAACAGTTAAAGGGTTTGAACTGTTTTAGAGATGATTTATCTACTTTTTCTATAGATATGTGTTACTCCAAGAGACTGAAAAATTGCAACATCATCACCCATTCAAACCTGACAAATACTCTATGTTAAAATAATTGTCCTGTTTTTGCTATAGTTACTTAATGCTTGTGCTATAGAATAAATGCAGATAACTTGATATAACTTGATGTAACTGAAACTAAAACTTCGTTTTGCAGTAGATAATGTACCTGCATGTTCTCCTTCAGGTATATAGACATTGTCTTCTTCAGGTGGAGTGAAATTCAAATCTGGAAGCACCATAATTTGTTGATCGGACTGCTACTCTTTATTCAGGTACGGGCATGCTTCTGCGGTGATGTGCTGCTGCTATCTTTAGCATTTATTCTGATGTTTGCTGCTGCTGTTGCTCTATGTGAGTAGCACCTCTGTGTCGAGGCGCTTGGTGAGGAAGAACCTGGTCGCTGGTCGTCGACAAAGAGGCGAGGAGCACCTGGGCGAGGAGATCGTCGTCGAGGAGGAAGCGAGGAGCGCATGGGCGGGGATCTGCCTGGGCCGGAGGAGATCGTCCTCCAGGATGCTCCTGGGCGAGGAGGAACTGCCTGGGCTAGAGGAGATCGTCCTCCAGGATGCTCCTGGGCGAGGAGCTGCCTGAGCCGGAGGAGATCGTCCTCCAGGACGCTCCCTGGGTGAGGACGCTCTCTGGGCGAGAAGCTGCCTGGGCCAGAGGAGATCCTCCTGGGGAGGAGATCCTCCTGGGGAGGAGATCCTTTTCCTTGGAGCACCTGGGCGAGGATCTGCTGCTGCTGGGCCGGAGGAGCAGGGGATGGAGGAGCTGCTGGGCGGAGATGGAGCTGCGGAGGTGGAGGGCGATCGAGGACGGCAGCGATTCGAAATCTGGGCGTACCGATTCAAAATTAGGGAAGGGTAGAGTTGTCTTTTTTCCACTTTTCACCTGGTCGGGACGAATTGTAAAACGTCTTATATTTCTGCACGGAGGGAGTACATGCATGTGCAGGTGCGGTTTGCTTGCAGCTAGCTGGCTGGAGAAATGAGTGTTGATGGTACACAAAGACACAAATTGTCTTTTTCTCTTAAAAGATATGACATGCTGAAGTTCAATAATCAGTAGTTCCATAACAATTTTTTGACATGCCTGAGTAAGGTGAACCGATTTTTGTTATATCTAGGGCCCTTTTGATGCAAGTGGTTCATAGTTTATTCATCTTATGTTTCATTCATCTTTGGCCATCTCTTATAGGTAGTTGGGTTCCGCTTCATACCATTCAAGACTTGGTTAAGCTGCAGATAAGTGCATGTTGTCAAGAGCCAAAGCAAGGTACTATAAATACTACAATGTGCATACTTAGTTATTCAGAGATTTTGTACTTCCGATGCAAGATTATTCAGTTAAATAAGATGGTCCTCAACAAATAATAGCACTCATCTTGCATGTTTATTGTCGATGGATTTCGTGTCGCAAGAACACGGGGTACCACGCGACGGACCCAAAGATTCGAACGCAGGGGCTGAACGTGGGAGATCTTGGATCGCAACGAAACACGGTGACGGAAGCCTCGAGTTGTCGAACGCACAACGCACTGTAGAGAGAGACGCCGAGCTTTACCCAGGTTTAGGGCCCTCGTGGTGAGGTAAAACCCCTACTTCCTGCCTTCTTGTATTACGACGCGATACCTCGCGAGGAGTACAAGGTCTTGGTTACAGAGCTCTAACTGGCCGGAGGTAGAAGAACCAACTTAGCCTAGCTAGGAGCCCGGAGATGAAGATTCGATCCACTCTAAGGGGTGGCCTCCCCTCCTTTTATAGTGCCAAGGTCCTCCTTCCCCTTATTATCTTGGGGAAGGGGTTGCCACACACGGCCAAGGAGGGAGGACAGCTGTAGTCTTGGTTCTTCCGTGGACGTAGTCTTCGTAGAGTAGTGGCGCCGGTCCACCGGAGTGGGTGGAGGAACCTGACGTCTTCCTCTGGCGCCCTGCACCGTCCACGCTATTTTTAGGGGGGTGACCAATAACCACTGTACCGCTTTATGCAGGCATGGCGAAAGTTGGTCTCCTCCCTGTCGGGGATAGCGTGGGCGGTACGCGGTCTTCTGTCCTTATCTTCTTGCTCTGCACGCAAACGTGCCGAGCTGACGTGGACATGGTCCCTCCCCTCACCAGCAGAAGTTCGTGAGGAGGTCTTCTGGTCCTTAGCAGTTTTGGTCGTCGTTCTCCTCATGAGGTGCCTCCTCATGAGGGTCTTCTCCGCTGGCTTCGGTCGTCGCTCCACCCCTGGGCCGAAGCTGGGCCGTTGAAGGGGCCCAGGAGCAGGTGGACCGGGATACCCCGGTATCCAGAACACCGACAGTAGCCCCCGGAAGCCTGACCCGCGACGCGCCCTCTTGAGGGGGCGAAGGGCCAGGGGCCCCCAGAAGCTGCTGGGCCCTCCAACGGCACGCGTCAACGCGCGGTCAGAGGACCATGTGAAGATGCAGAGGTCATGGGCACGTGGCGCTCCTATAGTTGGCGAAGCGAAGCGGCGTGGAGATCGTGCGTAGTGGGTGGAGTAACGGGCGTTTTTGAACCGTCGCATCAAGGGCGACGCTTCGGAAACCGCCCCTCCCTGCCCCCTTTAAAGCTTGGCAGAGAAGGCTCCTTTCCCTCTTTCAGAGCACATCGCTGCCACCACCTCCCCTTCCGAAGATCTTGCGCACCCAAATCCCTTGAGCCTTCCATCCTCCCGCAGCAACTCGCCCCCGACCGGAAGCCATGGCACCTCGAAGGGCCACCGGAGCGGCGAGGTCTTCTGAAGCTGCGCCGCGGCCGGCGGCGCCCCTGCTCGAATCCCGCATCAAGAGCAGCCGCGAGCTCCAGACCGTCCGAGAGATGGTCGAGAGCAAGAACAGCGAGTGGGGCACCACCCGCATCTGGCACGGCCGCGCGTCGCGGGACACTCTACCCGTGACGGCGCAGCCCTTCTTCCTCTTCTCTGTCTTCGCCGGCTTGGTGCCGTCGTTCTCCCCCTTCTTCCTGGCGATCTTGGAGACCTACGGGATCCAGGCCATCCACCTGCACCCTAAGTCCGTCACCTTGCTGGCGGTCTTCGCCTATGCCTGCGAGGCATGGATTGGCATCAAGCCGTCGGTGGCGTACTTTCGCCACCTCTTCTCCCTCCGGTCCTCTGGGCTGAACCAGAGTTCCAGCTGCGTCTCCTTCATCGCCACCGTCGGGATGGAGGGCGACTTCATCGACTTGAAGTGAAAGAAGAAAGTTGAAGACTTTCGGAGCCGCTGGTTCTTCCTCGACATCCTCGAAGAATCGGAGCTCTTCCTCGTCACCGGGGTGCCCCCCGTCAAGCTCACCACCTGGGCCAGCGAGGCCCTTCCCGAGGAAGCCCTGAAGACGCTCCGCCCGCGAATCCAAGATCTCCGGAAGGCCAGCATCACGAGAACCATGGTCGGGGTGGAGTTCGTCACCCGATGCATCGCCTTCCTTCAGGACCACCGCCGGGAGATCTGGAGGCACAGGGCCGGAGACGACCTCAGACTTCACGTCAGTGAGCTCAACGCCGGCGCTCGGGAGGAGGTAATAAGAGCCTTCTTCTCTTCCACCACCGTCCCCGCCATCCTGCGCACTGCCCTGCTGATCTACAACTTGGGCGCTAGGGAGGCCAGCCGTGTTACGGTGGGGATCTTGAAGTTCAACGCCTAGGGCCCGCTCCTCGCCGCCGATGTCGTGCCCGGTCCTCTCCCGAGCGCACCGGCGGCCAGCTCGGAGCAGGACTCGACGGCAAGAGGAGCGGGGAGCACGGCCTCTGGAGATCTTGACGACGACGACGCCAAATCTGGCGAGCAGCTGGCACGTCGTAGGCGCCCTGAGGGCACCGTGGTGCTCTCAGACTCCTCCGACGATGAATCCGCCTTGCCGGACCAGCCCACCGGGGGAGACGCTGACGCGTCCTCCTCGCGAGGCCTGGAGGAGGAGGAGCGCCAAGCCCGCCTGGAGGCAGAGCGCCGCTCCAAGTTCAATGACGAACGCGCCAGCCGGCGACCCGAGGCCAGAGCCTCCCATGGCAAGAAGCCGGCCGGAGAATCCTCAGCGCCTCCACCACCACCCTCAGCCCTTCCTGGCAAGAGAGGATGGGTGGAGCGCGACGCCTCGTGAGTGTTCTTGCACAAATCCTTAATCCTTGACTTACCTTTCCCCTAACCTCTTTTCCCCTCTTTCTCTCGAGGGATGCCGAGGAGAAGAAGGAAGAGAAGAAGAGGAGGAAGAAGAGGAAGACCAGCCAGACCACGCCGGGTCCTGACGCGGCAGCCACTGCCACACCGGCGATGCCGCCGCACGCCACCGGAGAAGAAGAGGGCCGCGCATCTGCGGATGCACCGTCTGCCCCGGGAGCTGCCACAGCTCCCAGCATGACCGAGCCCCCTAGCGCAGGGGGCACACCAGAGATCACGGGGGCAGCGCCTGCTGCCCCCACGACTGCCAGCACCACCAGCACCCCGGAGGCGCCCCCGGCCGCAACGGCCGCGCCGACCGGCACGAGGGCAGCCCCCGAGCCGAGTGGCAAAAAGGGGACGACCTCCGCCGAGTCGGGGCCCTCCAGAGCCCCGTCGCCTCCCCTGCCGGAGATATTGGGGAGGCCCGCGAGGATCGCCGCAGAGCTCCACGCCGATGATGCCTAGTCGGGGGTGCTGGCGGCCATGACCGACGCCCTCCGAAACGAGGTCGCCAAGGCGCGCACCGCCGACGAGGCGTGCATCAATGAGGGCTGGGTCCTCCTGCACCAGGCCATGGAGAGATGCCGCCTTCTGGACCAGCGCGCGGCCGAACGCCGCGAGCAGGCGAGGAAGGAGGCGGAGGAGATCCGCGCCGGCGCGGTCGAGGAGGCCGAAGAAGTCCTCGTGAGCACGAGGGAGTCGGCGAGGGGATCCTGGCTAGGGCGCACCATGAGGCCATGGAGATTGTCTTCGAAGCGCGCCAGCGGATCCCCTCCACCGTCGGGCCTCCCAACCCAGCCTTGGCTGGAGAGGAGGCAAAGCAGGCGGCTCAACACCTCCTGGATCAGGCCAGGACCAACACCGATGGCCTCCTTGCCAACGCCCAGCAGAGGCTGGATGAAGTCGAGGGCCGAGAGGCCCTTCTTCACGCCCGCGAGGAGAGCACTGATTCCTGCGCGGAGGGCCTGAGCCTACAAGAGGCCGGGCTCGCCGTTCGAGAAGCATAGGCTTACGAATGCGAGTGGGAGCTACGCCTCCGAGAGGAGCAGCTCCACGCCCTCGAAGACCGGCTCAATAGGGAGCGGGAAGCCCTCGAAAGTAGGGAGGAGATGGTCACCCGGTCCAACGCCGAGCTGGCCCAACACCAGGAGGCGCTGAACCAGCGCGAGGCTTCCCTCCAGGGGAGGATGGACCACATGCTAAACCAGCGACGGGTCAGCATGGAGCAGGAGTTCGAGCGGAGGCGCACCGAGACCAACGAGGTGTGCCGCGCGGACTTCTGCTCCAAAACCGACGCCGCCCTGGTGAGGTACAAGCAGGGACGCGAAGGCCTGGAGCGCCAGGTCCGGGACCTGGAGGCAAAACTGAAGGGGGCACACGAGGTGCGCCGGGGCGCAGAGCGCGCCTTGGCTGAAGCCGACGCCACCATCAACTCGCTTCGACGCGACGCGCAGAGGCTCGAGGAGGAGAACTCGGTGATGGTCCAGCAGATCATGGAGATCTCTCGAGAGCTCCAGGAGGCCAGGGACTCCAAAGCCAAAGCACGCATGTTGTGCCGGCAGTGCGTGCAGATGTTCCGCGGGTTCTCGGCCCGCAACATGGAGGTGGCGCACCGCCTGGGCATCCACGGGCTGAACCTGCCCACCGTCCCCGAGGACGACGGGTCGATCATCCTCTTCTTCAGCCAGCTGGCTGAACAGCTGGATGACGCATCGGCCAAGGTCTTGGAGCTCGTCGACGTCGAGTGCCAGGAGCTCCTGGGGCTCGCGGGGACGCAGATCTTTTCCAACCTCTAGCACCTCCGCCCCGACCTTGACCTGGAGGAGGTCCTGCAAAGGAGAGCGCCACCACCGCCCGGCACTCCCGACCGCGTGGCGCAGGCCAGGGCGGCTCGGCTGGACATTGCTCTGCAATTACAGGCCATTTACGCCCGCCCCGGAACGTCTACAGCCGTGGGCCAGGAGAGCTCCTCCAGTGGCGACACCTCAAGCTCTGAGGAGTCCGGCAGCGAAGGGGCCAGGGAAGATGACAGCGGAGCGATGGAGTCCAGCGGAGAGGCGTCCTCAGGCTCCAACCAAGGCACTGGTGACGACGAGGATGACGCAGAGGCCGCTCAGTAAGCTCTCCCCCAGACCTCCTCCTGAAGAAATGTACTAGCTGCACACTTGACGACCGTCAGACATTGCCCTGCTGGGCCCTTTTAAGTTGTAATCGTACTTAAGGCGTTTGTTCGCCAAGTTATCCTTATTTGTGCCCTTGAGCATTTTTCCTCGCCCCGCCTTTGCCTGGGAAGCGTTCTACGCCATACGGGGGCCAGCCTCCGAGCGGGACAGCAGCCTGACGCTTACTATGCAGCTCGTGGTGCAAGGCTAGCGGGCGCTGGCACTCCAGAGGTGACTGTGATGGCATACAGGACTATCTTCATGCAGGCCCCTGGCGTCCAAACACAGCAAAGGCAATTCCAGGAGAAGAAACGCAAGGCCGTAGACAAGGACAGCAGAAGATTAACACATTTGCACGAATTGCGCGACCCTTGCACGCTCACGTGCCTTCATTCGAGTGTCGCTTGAGAGGAGAGAGCACCATGGACCGTATGAGGTGACTGTAGCGGGTCCCTTCCCTAGTCAGAGCTCGATCCGTTCTGGGTTTTGCGGGCCTGCTGTTTTCCGGGCGAAGGCCCCAGCACGGACATCGTGCTCCGACTCTTTCTTGAAAGGCAGACGAGCGAAAACTCATGTTCGCGTCAGGCCGCGATCAGCCAAACTCGCCGGTTCGAACGAAGCCGAACACCGAAACTCCAGTAGTTATACAAACTAGAAAAGGTTGAAGACAAGCGAAGTTTGCTGTTACACTTTATTCCTTGAAGAACTGAAGGTCTCTCCTTCTCGACTGAGGGCGAGGAAACGGAGCCCCCCAAGCCCCCAGTCCGGTCTTCACGCACCAGGAGACGAGGCCACCAAGGGCGGCGTACACCTACGCACCCTCTGGCTCGGGTCCCAGGGATGCGTACCTGTCGAGGAAGCACTCGCAGAGATCCCTCCAGGATGAGATGGACCTCGGAGGCAACCCGCTGAGCCACCGGTGAGGTTCTCCCTTTGTGGCCATCGGAAACCAGTTTGCCATGACACGCCCATCGCCTCCAGCCGCACGAACATCGGCCGCGTACCGCTGCAGGAACTCCACAGGATCGGAGGTCCCGTCGTAACGTGCGCCGATGTCCGGCCTGAAGCGCGGCGGCCAGGCCGCACGGCGAAGGGGTCCGGTGAGCGCCGAAAAGCCCCCAAAGCCGAGGTCGCCGACCTCCGGCTCGCCGACTTCCCCAATGGCCTCCAAGCCATCGAGAACTTGAAGACGTGCCCGGCGACGACTCGCGTAGACAGCACGACGGCGAAGATGGTGATGACGATCGTCACCCATGTCGAAGCAGATCTAGAAGAAAACAGGGCGCGCCAAATGTCAATGGATTTCATGTCGCAAGAACACGGGGTACCACGCGACGGACCCAAAGATTCAAACGCAGGGGGCTGAACGTGGGAGATCTTGGATCGCAACGAAACACGGTGACGGAAGCCTCGAGTTGTCAAACGCACAACGCACTGTAGAGAGAGACGCCGAGCTTTACCCAGGTTCAGGGCCCTCGTGGTGAGGTAAAACCCCTACTTCCTGCCTTCTTGTATTACGACGCAATACCTCGCGAGGAGTACAAGGTCTTGGTTACAGAGCTCTAACTGGCCGGAGGTAGAAGAACCAACTTAGCCTATCTAGGAGCCCGGAGATGAAGATTCGATCCCCTCTAAGGGGTGGCCTTCCCTCCTTTTATAGTGCCAAGGTCCTCCTTCCCCTTATCATCTTGGGGAAGGGGTTGCCACACACGGCCAAGGAGGGAGGACAGGTGTAGTCTTGATTCTTCCGTGGACGTAGTCTTCGTAGAGTAGTGGCGCCGGTCCACCGGAGTGGGTGGAGGAAGCTGACGTCTTCCTCTGGCGCACTGCACCGTCCACGCTATTTTTAGGGGGGTGACTAATAACCACTGTACCGCTTTATGCAGGCATGGCGAAAGTTGGTCTCCTCCCTGTCGGGGATAGCGTGGGCGGTACGCGGTCTTCTGCCCTTATCTTCTTGCTCTGCACGCAAACGTGCCGAGCTGACGTGGACATGGTCCCTCCCCTCACCAGTAGAAGCTCGTGAGGAGGTCTTCTGGTCCTTAGCAGTTTTGGTCGTCGTTCTCCTCATGAGGCGCCTCCTCATGAGGGTCTTCTCCGCTGGCTTCGGTCGTCGCTCCACCCCTGGGCCGAAACTGGGCCGTTGAAGGGGCCCAGGAGCAGGTGGACCGGGATACCCCGGTATCCAGAACACCGACATTTATCCCTAATTTATTATTCATGTTGAAAATGGAAAATATAACTGTCATTGTTTAGGTAAGCAATACAACTAACAGAAACCCACAAATATTTTATGTGTAGGGTTACATGAGTACTCAGGTGAGCAATAAACTATTGGCTGCTTGTGAGAGAAGGGATCTTCAAGATTCAAGAAGTCAATCTATGCCATCAATCTCCTTGATTGTGTAGTATTTCTTTGATCTCTTTTGTTTAGAGGACATTGATTGCTAAAGTATATATGCAATGCTTGTGAGAAGACGTATGGTGGTGCATGTAATTAAAACAGCGAACTAAGAGCTGAGTGATCATAGGTTAAACATTTTATTGATAATGTCCAGTTTAATTCGAGTACAACCTTCAGATCTATAATTGCTTATTTACTTGTCATTTTATAGTCAACAGGACATGTTGCATTTTGTGTGTAACTGACAAAAGACTGTTAATCGTTTCATTCTCCTGACTTTAGTTTATATTTTATCTGCTATAAAACCTCCTGTTTATTTATGATTTCACTGGTATTTACGTGAATGGTGCTGCAGGTAATGCGGCTTCAAAGGAAACTACCAACAAGAGTTGTACTGGCCATCAAGAAAAATCTGGGAGACAATGACGATGAGTTCTTGGACAAGGATGATCTATATGACTGAAAACTGACGAGTCGACGAAGAGAAGATAATAAACTGAGTGACAGAAAATAAATCTTTTGATCAAACAAAAGGCTGTAAAATATAGTCTGAATCGCATAGAATTCTTTAGCTGCATCTCTTCCATGGAATTTCCCTTTTTTCCGTTGTTCTGAATATGTGCACATACATCCATGGAATTTCCCTTCTTTTCATTGTTCTGGATATGCGCACATACACAATTTTATCTGTGTTGCGCGCTTGACATTGACCTAGGTATTATTATTGTTTTGTTCACCATAACCAGTGCCTTATGATCTGCATGTATCTCATAATGTTCAAATACAAATCTTGCATAATCTATGTGTATTTGTGCAAGATCCTATCATTCTATTGCCAAAATTGACGGGCGTGGCAACGCGCGTCATCAATGATCTAGTTTAGGACTTACAATGAAAGGATTCCAGTAATTCTTAGGGTATTCAGTGCGTCTACTGGGATTTTCTGCGCATCGTAGATACGGAAAATTACTAGCAGAGAGCATGTTGGAATTTGTCCACAGATCAATCATATGAATCTAAACAAACACATACGGAGACTACTTTTATCGCTAAGCATGCGTATCGCATGCTCTAAACTTTTTCTTTATTGCTCTTTATTTTCCCGGTACAACTTACGGTGTTACATAAGTGCAGCCTTAGCGTGCATATATATACACGCCCAAGGTAGCTAGACAACTCCACGGCTAAGATCAAACCGACTCGTACTAGTACTTTGTAATACTCGGCCATAGTAGTTAAACCGTGTCCTACTTGGTTTAACTACCACGTCCAAATCATGACTCAAAACACTGCCTAATTAACTAGTCTAGTACAAACCGGACAGACCAACTCTAACACGTAGTGATTAGGATAAGGACTAACTAGTACTACTCCGATTAGGTTAAGATTATTTCCAACAGCGCATTCAGATGCATATACTAGGCCATACATGACGGATCCTGAGATCTTACCTTCATGATCTTTACGATCACGACATTCAAGCTTTTATCACGATGACTAAGCTCGAGAATCATGATTTTTTTTGTAAGCTTGTTTGACTGTTTCAATGCCGAAAATCGTCGAGTTGTTTTTTCAACTAGTCGCAAATCTCTTCTGATGATAGTGAAATAGTGACATCACTTGGGTTGATATTTTCGACCATGGAGTCGATGATTGTTCCGATCAGTAATCGATGTTTTCCATCATCATTGGGTGCATGACCAGTGCTCCCGATGGTAGTAGCCCCCGAGGCTATAGTCATAAGTTTTTTTGAGTATAGGCTAAAACATACTGTCTTCTCATATTTTCAGCTTCATTATTCTTGTGTTTCATTTCGTCGGGTGCGCGATTAGCGCTCCCGATGGTAGTAGCCCCCGAAGCTATAATGGGGTGCTTGCAGCCTTTTATAGACTCAAATATTTCTTTTGCACAACTTCTCTTTTTGGTAATGAATCTTTCTTCTCTTTTTATATTTTTTCAATGTTTCCGTTCTTTTTGGCAGAATCGTTGAGGCTCGTAATTTAGTTGGACCTTTAGTTTGCAAAACCCCATAAAAGGTAGCTTATAAATAAGGGCCCCTTCCTTCACCAGAGCCTTTAAAGTTTACTCAATTCATGGACGGGCGCGAGCTCTGTGAAGCTATCCCCAAGAAGAATCTGGTGGAGGAATTCCATACGAGGTGGAGGTATACTATGACGGCCGTGGTGAGATGTACTTCAGGGACGGCTGGCCCCAGTTTGCAGAGGATTATGACCTGCATCAAGGCTTTTTTATGCTCTTCAACTACCATTGTGGCACATCGAAGTTTGATTTGAAGATCTTCGACGGAATACAATGCCAGAAGAAGTATGAAGCTGAAGTGTATTTCCATTAGATGTTGTCAGCTTTTGATGTGATCTTTCTGCCATGTACTTTGGTCATCTTATGTAATAACTATTTGATGTGAACAATGCTTATGTTTTCTTGTTTATCAAAACACCAAGGGAACAGACAACGTTCTGAGGTGTTACTTTGAGCACCGATATGCTTTTTATGTATCTTGCAATCGTACTTTCATCGTATACTTATTTATCAAATTTGCTTCATAGAAAACTCCATAATTACTCATGAGAAAATATGATAACATGATCTCAATAATATTCATGCTGCTTACCACAACGACTCGAGGGTCGGAGCCCCCAAGCGGAAAATGTTGACATACTATTACATATCGTATAGTCGACCCAAGAAACTCGACCTGTGGCCTCGTGTTCTAGGTTTAGAGGGTCATAAGTCAAAATTTTACTCTTGCTGATGGAGATTTTCGCCAGTGATGCCTTCTATGCGTAGAAAAGCCGAAGTTGCTCTGCGTTCCACATGTTACTTTCGTCTTTGCCTATCTTTTTGCCTTGCAGTCAATACACTCCTCCTGGTATGACTTCTGTGACTATGTACGGTCCCATCCATGGCGATTCTAGCTTGCCATGGCTGTCCTGGTTGAGTCGTAAGACTAGATCTCCCACTACGAAAGAGCGGGGGCGAACTCAAGTACTATGATAATTTCACAGACTTTGTTGATATTGTGTAGCTCTAGCCAACGCAACATATCTTGCGTCATCGAGTGCGTCGACGTCATCTTGAAGTGCCTCAGTAGAGGTCATTTCATCGTAAGCCGCAATTCTGGGGGCTTCATGAGTAATTTTGACTGGAAGCACGACATCTGCACCACGGACCAGGAAGAAAGGTGTCTCTTGAGTAGCTGCATTAGGCGTAGTTCTCAAACTCCAAAGCACGGAGGGTAACTCATCTACCCAAGCGTTCTTGGCTTTCTCCAGGGGTGCTAGTAATCTCTTTTTGATTCCGTTGCATATTAAGCTGTTTGCTTTTTCGACTTGCCCGTTTGTCTTTAGATGTGCGACAAACGCAAACTTTAATTTGATCCCCATGCTCTCACAATAATTTTTGAATTCTTTGGATGGGAAGTTTGTGCGTTGTCTATGATGACACTATGGGGTACTCCAAAGCGAAATACTATTGACTTGATGAAGTTGATTGCTGCTGTGGAATCTTGAGTGGTTACAAGGGCTGCCTTGATCCACTTGGTGAATCTATCGACTGCTACCAACATGTATACGTGCCCTCCTGGTCATGACTTGTACAATTTCCCTACCATGTCTAAACACCATTGCGCAAAGGGCCACGACAGTGGTATTGGCTGAAGTTCTAGTGTTGGTGCATGAGGTCGAGATGCAAAGCGTTGATAAGCCTCACACCTTCGGACGATGTCCTTTGCATCTTCGATTGCTGTTAACCAGTAGAATCCTGCGCAAAAAGCTTTGGTTGCTATAGCTCTGCTACTTGCGTGATGGCCGCAGACTCCTGCGTGGATGTCTTTTAATATGACTTGTCCTTCCTGAGGGGTGACACATCGCTGCAGTACGCCGGTTATACTTTTTTATACAACTTTCTTTGGAGTACGACAAAAGCTTTGGATCGTCGTATTATCCTACGCGCTTCAACTGCATCTTCGGGTAGTGTTTTATTCATCATGTATGCTAAATATGGCTGCATCCAAGTTACTTCAACCATCATGACCTCCTCTAGTTCTGCCGTGTTCTCTGCTCCTAACTTGCTAGCCCCCAAGCCTGTTGTTGCATGCTGGCTCGATTCTTTCGTACTCGAATTTTTGCTATCCTTTATTGATCTCTCAATGATTTCCTCCCAAAAGACTCTTGGTGGTACAGGCAGGCATTGGGACCCGATGTTTGCTAGATTATCGACTTCCTAATTGTTGGCTCTGCTGTATGTGAGACTTTGCATCCGTTGAAAGTTCCTTCCAGGTAGTAGTACGAAATTCGGTATGCCATCATGTTGTCGCTAATGGCGTCGCTGTGGTTCATTATTTACTGGACCACGAGATTCGAGTCCCCAAATATTTGTAGTCGAGTTGCTCGACATGCTTTGGCCATCTTCATTCCGTGCAGCAGGGCCTCGTACTCGGCTTCGTTGTTAGAAGCTTATGGAAAACTCATCCTTAGAAAGCTTATCTCCTTGCGGCGATATTAAGACTACCCCTGCTCCTGCTCCTTGGACCCTTTTCGACTTTTCGAAGTACATTGTCCAGACACTCGACCGGTCAGGTGGTCCTGTGTTTTATAGCTCTAGCCATTATGCTGTGAAGTCTGGCAGCACCTGGGATTTGATGGTTTTTCTTTTCTCATATGTGATGTTCAGAGGGGAGAGTTTGATTCTCCATAAGGAGACACGTCATGTTGCTTCAGGGTTGTTCAGTCTATTTGATAGTGGGGCTTCGTTAACCACTATGATTGGATGCACCACAAAATACTGCCGTAACTTTTGCGCTGTTGTGAATGTGCTATATGCAAGCTTTTGGTAATGTGGGTAACGTTGTTTTGATGGTGATAAAACTTCGCTGGGAAAGTATACTGGTCGCTGGACTCCGTGCGCCTTCCCTTCTTTGCTTTGTTTGACTACTAACACCGTGCTCACCACCTGGTATGTAGCAGCGATGTATAGTAGTAATGGCTCTTTTTCTTTTGGTGCGACCAACACTGGTGGTGTGGAAAGCACTTTTTTCAGCTGCGAGAACGCTGCATCTGCTTCTTCTGTCCACTCGAATTGTTTATCTGACTTTTTCATAAGTGCGTAGAAAGGGAGGGCTTTTTCTCCTAAACGCGCGACGAATCGACTTAGTGCTGCCATGCGTCCTGCGAGTTGCTGTACTTCGTGTAGCTTTACTAGTTTCCCCATTGTTAGTATTGTCTGGATTGCTCTGGGTTTGCCTCTATTCCTCTTCCTGACACCAGGAATCCCAAAAGCTGTCCTGTGGAAACACCAAAAGAACATTTTGTCGGGTTGAGCTTTAGCTTGTACCTATCGAGGTTGTCAAAGGTTTCCTTCAAGTCACTGATGAGAGATTCCTCGTTTCTCGTGGTGATGACCATGTTGTCAACGTAGACTTGGATATTGCGACCTATTTGGCTTTCGAGGCAATTTTGGAGGCAATTTTGCATCATGCGTTGGTAGGTTGCTCCTGCATTCTTGAGGCCGAAAGGCATATGACTTGGTAACAAAAGACGTCGTATGGTGTGATGAAAGCTATTTTTTCTTTGTCTTCTTTCTTTAACTTGATCTGATTGTATCCTGAATATGCGTCCAGAAAGGAAAGCCTCGCACACCCCGTTGTTGAGTCAGTTATTTGATCTATGCGAGGTAGCGGAAAGGGATCCTTAGAACAATGTTTATTGAGGGACGTGTAATCGACACATACGCGATGTACTTCTTTATTCTTCTTTGGAACAATTACTGGGTTAGATACCCAAGTTGATGTCTTGATTTCTCTAATGAAGCCTGCGTTTTCTAGCCTGTGAAGTTCGGCTGCTATTGCTTTCCTTTTGGGTTCGTCAAACCGTCGTAGAGGTTGGTTGACTGGTCTTGCTTTTAGATCCATGTTGAGTGCATGCTCGACGAGTTCCCTGGGAACCCCTGGCATGTATGAAGGACACCAGGCGAAGATTTCCCAGCGCTCACGGAGGAACTCAACAAGCATGCTTTCCTATGTGGGATCCAGGTTTACTGCGATGGAGGTGGTCTTTGCTGGGTCCATAGGGTGAACCCAAACTTTCTTAGAGTCTTGGGTTGCATCGAAAGCCTGGTCTGGCAGGGATCGACCGACGTCGGATAGTACATTATAACCAGTTTTGCCTTTGAGTCTTGTATATTCAGCTGTCATGCCAAAAGTTTGCGCCATCCTATTGAATTCCTTGTCGCAAGTGTTTGATACTTCGAAGCTTCCCTTCACTGTGATGACTCCTCTAGGTCCTGGAATTTTGAGTGCTAGGTACGCGTAATGAGGAACTGCCATGAACTTTGCAAACGATGGACATCCTAGGATTGCGTGGTACTGCGAGGGTCAGTCCATCACCTCAAATTCCAAATTTTCTCTATGGAAGTTGTCGCTGTCGCCGAAGCAAACGTCGAGTTCGATTTTCCCTAATGGGTGGTTTGCGCTTCCTGGTACTATCCCGTGAAAAGAGAAATCTGTTGGCTTCAACCATTCCAGTGAGATGTTCATCACCTTCAGAGTCCTTGCGTATATTAGGTTTATACCACTGCCTACGTCCATAAATACTCGTCCGATGTCGTATCCTCCGATTTGCGCTTTCAACACCATTGGTGCGTGTCCTGGCCTGGGTACTTTCCTTGGGTGGTCTTCTCTGCTGAACCTGATCGTTTGATCTGACCATCGCAGATACTCTGTAGTGGCTGGTGGTGATGATATTGCTAGGTTTACTTATCTGGATATGCTCTTCTACTCTTTTTTAGATTTTGGAACATGCTGGATCATTGCAGATATGTACACCTTTGATTGGGTATGACCTGTGTCACTTTGTACTTGATATCCTTGATCTGTGGTTGTGCTGTCCTGCGTCGCGTTTCCTTGCTGCGCTCCTCGGCTCAATTTCATGGCGTCTTGCAGTCTTAGAAACGTCGTGCAATCTCTCATCAGGTGATTGGAAACCCCTCTTGCCATCTAGGTACGCGTAGTGGATGCGGCAGGGTCCGTGAAGCATGTCCTCCGTCGACGGGTCAGAATATATCGGCTTCTCTCTTCTGCGGTTGCCTTTGTCTTGGTACTCTCTATTCTCATCTCCTTCCTCATCTCCCCTTTCGTATCCTGCAGCTACTTGGTTGCGCCTTGTGCGGCCATCCTCATTGCGAGACCTGCGCCTTTGGTTACGTTTCCTGCTTGATTCGTCGCCTCCTAGTGAACGCGCCATTTTGTTGTTGTAAGCGTCCTCTCCATCTGCGAATCTGCTTGCTTTCCATTAATTCTGACATTGTTTTGGGCCTTGCTCTCCCTAATTCTTCCATGAGATCCGAATAGCGAAGGCCAGCCGAAAAAGCATTTGTTGCTCGCTCATTGGAGACGTCTTCTGTGGAGTTTTTTTATTATACTCCATAGTTGTATATATGAACGTAAAGTCTCGCCTTTTTTCTGCACGCAGGATTTGACTTCTTCTATTGATGCTGGTCGTTTGTACGTTGAGCGAAAATTTCTGGTAAATTGATTTTCTAATTCGCCCCAGCTTCCGATAGAATCGTCGGGTAACGTGCCCAACTAAGACCGTGTTGCGTCGGTGAGGTGTAGTTATAAACTTTGCATTGCTGTTGCTCTTGTTCCTCCAAGTATTTGCACTGCCTGGAGGTAGTCTCACAACCATAATCTAGGTTCTTGCGACCTATTATATTTCTGCTCATCGTGTGGTAGTTTGAATCCTTTGGGTACTCGCGTTCTGCGAACCCTTTGGGTAAAGCATAGTGCGCTCATTTCCTTTTCATCATCCTCATAGTTTTCTTCATTTCATGCATAGCGCGCCTTATTCACCCAGGACTGTGCTATAATATTCCTTGCGTCCTCCGATCTTGCTTCATGATCTTTATCGCCGGGTGAATTTGTTCTTTGGCTTTGTGGAGATTGGTATATTCGGCTTCTCTCCCCTTACGCTCGTAATGTACCGACTTTTTCTCTGAGGACTTCTGTTTTAACTCATTTCCCACTAGCCCGAGGCTTTTTATGGCCGCTTGATGCATGTGTTCCCACGGATCTCCGGGTTCCGGCTGTGTGGTTAATAGATATGCCTATGCTGCCACTAAGGCTGCTTCTGGCGTTTCCTATATGAAGTTTTCTTCTTCGTCTGGTAGTGGTGCACTGATACTTCTTGCACGGTTCTCTTTCCTGGTCCGTGCTGTCCTTCTCCTGCTATGCTTTGGTTTGCAATGTCTTTCTTGCTAGAATCAGATGTTTCGCTGTATTCATCCTAGTATGATCTGCTTGATGCGTTGTTGTTCTCCTGGCTTTTCCCGAGCTCGCTTTTTTCCTCTCGCAGCTTCTTTTTGTGCTGATGCAGGGCGTACTGATATCCCATTAAAACTTCTCTTCTCGAGTTTGCGTGTACCTCCGTGCCGTGATTGATTGCTGACATGATAATTCTACACTCTCCGACGGAGACATATATTTTCTCTTTCTCCTTTCTGCTATTGCTCCTTGGCTGGTTGCCCTGTTTGTTGACTACTATGTTATTTGTGTCATCATTTTCTTCTGCTGCTTCAGTGATGATGACGCATACTTGGTGCATGTTGCCGGAGACACCGCCGCTTCAGGTGGTGAAGTCCTCTTGGTCAGGACCTAGGCGATCCATTGCTTCTCCTAAGTCGAGGTTTCCCATGATTTCATCAAGTTCTTCAACTTTGTCTTATATCCTTATCGTCGCGAAGCTGACTGGCGAGTTTACCTCGCTGGAGGAGCCTACCAATGATTCTGATACCGCCATTGTTGTGGTTTTATCTGCCGACGGATCCGATTTCGTCAGATCTGAAAGGCGAATCGACCCCAAAGAGCCGATGCGAAAACTCAGACTTCCGATTGTCAGGTCCATCCCCTGATCTAAGCTTGCAAAGACCGGAGTATGGGCTGGTGGGTGAGGTTGAAAATCTATGGTTCCAAAGGATATCTGGTTTCCATCGACTTCCGAGTTGTTATTGGCTGAGAGCGAAAAAGCCGTCGAATTCATGATTCCAACGCCCAGAGTCCCCATGGTCGGCGCCAATTGACAAGGGTTAACTCGACAAATGTCCTAGATGAAGGACTTAGGACCGGGGGAGAGGGCGTCGGATGAACTCGAAGGTAAAGATCAGTCAAACAAGGCGAGGTTTGGTGTGTATCGAGAATAAGCGTGGTACTCAATTGGCTCAATCTCAATCTGTCCCTGGCTGGCCTCTCCTGGCCCCTATATATATGTGGCAGGTCTCGAGGATCTGGTCGGGTTCGATACAAATTACAATGTTTGTATACGACATCATCTTGTATTTTATTACACCTATGCTTAGGACTCCTAACGGGCCCCGGGGTACCAAGATCATGGGCTGTATTAGCTATACCCTTGTCACTTACACTATGCCTCTTGTATATGAAGAAGGCGAGGAATGTGAAGAAGGAAATTGATGTGATGCATTTCATTTTCTGGAGATGCATCTTGCCATGATTGATAAGACCTGACCACCGCCATGACTACTTCATTGTTGTTGACCGCCATGACACCTAGCGCTCCTGCTCGCCGCCACAGTGGCGTACCTGCTCTTCCTTGAGCTCCCCATCATCTTCGTCTCCGCCAACGCCACCCACCGCCCCTACCGTCGCGAGCTCGAGGCTGCCCCCTCCGCTCCTCCTCCATCACCGCCCTGCTCCGGCCCGAAACTCACACCTTTCCCACCCCCGTCCCTTCCCGCCGCTCCTGCCTCACCTTCTCCTCCATCCGCTTCTCCTGCCGCTCCAACTCCTCCTCAATCAAATCCTCCGCGTCCTCCGCCTTTGCCGCCACGGGCCCGCTCCTCCCCCACCTCCTCTCCTCGAGTAGTTAGCATAAAACTACCATATTTCGGGCCAAATATACCAAATTGTACCACTTTACGTTTTTTGGGACAAAAATCTACCACTTTCTCGACATTTTTTTTTGCAATTTAGACAAATCACCGATTTGGAGCAAATTGACAACAAAACTGACAGAAGGCCCCACTTGTCAGCGCTGAGGTGGCAGGAAACATAGATCATATTGATGAGGTGGACATGGCCTGACTAGTCAGGCCAATTAAAAACCAAAAAATATGTATCAAAAATTAGTAACCGGGGCGCCTGCAGCATCCCCACCTGCTCGCGGCCTCCCGTGCCACCGACCATCCCGCCGCTGACCAGCATGATTCTTTCCCGGCCAGGATGCCCCCTTCCCTTTCCCACATCGCTCCCCCTCACGTCCTAACGCCGCCGTCCTCAAATTCCTTCGCTGGCGAGGAACTCCGGCGAGCAATTGCTGCTAGAGTACCCGTCCGGAGCGACGCCGACGACCTTAGGAGCACAACAGAGGCAAGGCGCACCCCTCGTACTACCACATCGACTTCGGCGAGCACCACAACATCCTTGACAGACTCTTTCTTCTTTGACTCCGGTGAGCTTGGGCGCAAGCATGGTGCAGAACGGCGGCGCTAGGACACGAGAAGGGCAGCAGAGCTGGGATGCGAGGAAATAGGCAGTGCTAGGAAGCGAGCAGGGAGGCAATAGGACACGGCAGGCGGCCGAAGAAGGTCGCCAGAACAGGGGAAGAAGGGGACCAGCGGCGGGCGCACAAGGCGGACCGGCGGCGGGCGCGCAAGGCAGACCGACGGCTGGGCCTACTGCTAGGGGGACTGGCCGGCGACTTGGGGGGCTGGCCGGCGGCCACGCCCTAGGGCGGGCGCTGCAGTAGGTGGGCGCGCGACTGCGCGGGGTTAGGTGACGGAAAGAGATTTTTGTTTAATAATTTTATTTGATTTTTTAAGCGGAGTGACATGCGGGCCTAGTCTAGTTAGCAAATAACCTTATGTTTTCTGCCACCTGAGCACTGATAAGTGGGGCCTGCTATCATTTTCGTTGTCAATTGTCTCTAAATCGTGGATTTATCTAAATTATAAAAAATTTGAGAGAAAATGGTAAATTTTTGTTCCAAAAACGTATAATGATAATATTTGATATATTTAATCAATCTATACACTAAAAGATGTCTAAATACACCCACTTCACGAATCTAAACTGAGGGAGTACATTACTAGTATTATGCTAACTGCTCAGTCTCCTTCCCTCCCGCCTCCTCCCCCCCTTCCCCATCCCCGTCCGCTTCTCCGTCCTGCCCCGCTACCGTCTCGGTGCCCACAGACCGGCTCGCGAGCGGTGCTACTCCTGCTGGCACCCCGGTGGCCGTGGAGCTGCCGTGCGGGATGGCCGTGGGGTCGTGCGTCACGGTGGTGGCGCGGCCGACGAACAGGAGCCAGGAGGGAGGGGGCGGCGTCGCAGTTCATGGTGGAGCGGCTCGGCACCAAGGCCAACCCCAGGATCACAGGGGACTTCAGCGCCCGCCCCGTCATCGAGCTCAACACCTGCTACCGCATGCAGTGGGCGCAGCCGCAGCGCTGCGAGGGCTGGGCGTCGCGACCCGAAGAGGAGAAAGGTCAGCTTGATTCCTCGCACAGTTCGATTTTGCTTTTGCCTGGTGGTTCGGTAGGAATTTGTAGATTCTTTTATCGAAAAAAGAGGAATTTGTAGGTTCAACTGGGAAACCCAAAACCGTCTGTTCGATAAAGCCAAAACATATTGACTGTCGTGTTCTGCTTAAGGATCATGGCATCGCTGAATTTGCTTGCGATTGATGCGAGTTTAACGTGATGGGTTTTGGTATATTTCAGTTGATGGGGAACTCAAGTGTGAGAGATGGACTCGGTGGGATGATGGAGCCAAGCTTGATTGGCAGGCCGGAGAAGGCATCTGTCGATTGGACATAGCCGTTTGCAGAGGGCAAGCAGTTTGTTCTAACTATCAACGCTGGTTTGGAAGGATACCATGTCAATGTCGATGGCCGACATGTCGCATCGTCCCCTTACCGCACTGTAAGTTTGTTATGATGCATCATAGAGTGATCGTCAGTTTTATATCATGGAGAAGTTATTATCCAATGATGGTCAATTTGTTGAAAGAACAGGGTTACAATCTTGAGGATGCAACAGGCTTGTCGTTGAACGGAGACCTTGATATCGAGTCTATTTTTGCCGGTCATCTGCCGAAATCACATCCTAGCTTCGATCCACAGAGATACCTTGAAATGTCTGAACGGTGGAAGGCCTCACCACTGCCAACTGAACCTGTCAGAGCTCTTCATCGGCATCCTTTCAGCAGCCAACCATTTTGCTGAGCGTATGGTTTCCCAGAAGTCGTGGATGATTGCTACAAGGAAATCATCGAATAGTGTTGCCCGGTTTTTTGTCGCTCTGGTAAGTACTTGTTGGATGACTGCGTTTCAAAGTTATATTACTGGCTTGTGCAAATTCTGAACAAATGTAAGTGTCTAAACATAATGGAAAGAAAGAGGTCAATGAAGAGCTGAAAAAGGAGGCCGAGTTCTTTGGTGACATTGTTCTGGTGCCTTTCATGGATAGCTATGACCTTGTTGTTTTAAAGACTATTGCCATTGCTGAGTATGGGGTAAGAAATTGGATTTCCGCAAGCTAATATGTTCTAACTATTCCTCCATGCGTCAGTTTCATCTACAAATGTCCTCATGTTAACTTTGTCTATTTTCTAGGTGCGAGTTGTTCCAGCAAAATACATCATGAAATGTGACGATGATACCTTCGTTGGAATTGACTCGGTACTAGATCAAGTGAAGAAAGTACCTAGTGGGGGAAGCATGTATGTGGGGAACATAAACTACTACCACAGACCTTTATGTTCTGGAAAATGGGCTGTAACGTGTGAGGTATGATGCAGTTTCCTTTGCAATTACATGTAGCATGCTTTCCTTAAAGAAATGAAAGAATCCTTACGTGTTGGGTCATTCAAATTCCTCCATTGGCAGGACTTCCGTTATTCAGGATACTGCTGCTTTATATATCAGTTCACTCCCCTTTTTCAGTCTCATGTTTTCCTTTGCAATTACATGTAGCATGCTTTCGTTAAAGAAATGATATAATCTTTATGTGTGGGCATGCAAATTCCTCAATTGGTGGGACTTCCATTATTAAGGATAATGATGCTTTATATATCAGTTCACTCCCCCTTTTCAGTCTCATGTTTTAGTGCGTTCATGGTAGTCTCTGCCTTTCCTAAAGCTTGGCTTTGCTTCATAGCTGAAACTATGATTATACTTCTAAAATTATTGCTGGCTCCTGTTAAACACAGATGTTCCGTTTTAATATACCTGCTGCAAGTGGTCTTAGAGTACTTGTGCCAATTTTTTCCTGGTAGCAATATATTTAACCTCATATAGACATGTAATTAATGGTGTAATTGTCCTGCTTCGTTGCAGGAATGGGAAGAGGAAGCATACCCACCATACGCTAATGGACCGGGCTATGTGATTTCATCAGACATCGCTCGGTACAATAGTACATCGTATCGGAGTTTGACAACCAGACACTGAGAGTAAGTCATTACCATCTCTTGTCAGTAAATATTGGAGCATTTTTGTCATCTATCTAAAGCGTTATAAAAGGATGTGTTTCCTTTGATTGATGCAGCTGTTCAAGATGGAAGAGTGAGCATGGGCATATGGGTCGAGAAATTCAACAGAACTCGCCGGCATGTGGAGTATTTGCACGACTTCAGGTTTTACCAGTCTGGTTGCTTCGATGGCTACTAGTACACCGCGCATTACCAGTCTCCGCAGCACATGATCTGCTTGTGGAGAAAATTGCAGTCCGGGAGTGCTCAATGCTGCAATGCCAGATGATAATAGAAGGCAGCTCTTGCTCTTTGGAGAATCAAACAGCAAGGATATGTCTGGGCTTGATTTGGAGGCGGTCCCTTCTGGACTAATGTGGCTTTGCACAATTCGTTCATTCTTTCGGTCAGCGTCTGATTCACCTGCTGATGCTGACAGTAGCTAGAGGCTCATGCTAATTGTCTTCGTATATGAGATGTCAGATTGTTTTTGACCTAGGAACTAACAGATTGCTCACCTGACCTGTATATGCTCTTAATATATAGGAGTACATACTATTGTATTAGATGTCTTGAGTCAGATCAATCTGTGTTCAGAAACCGCGTCTTCTGTCTTTTACACGTTCACCACAATGGGTGATAACTGCTCCTGTGCATCGTCGATTACAATACTACTGGAGAAGTGTGGTGAGTGTGACACCAGCACTAACCACTAATAGGCGATAACTGCTGCTACTCCTGCGTATGCAGTACACGCCGTGCGGCAGGGTCTTTTTTTTGCGGGGTTAAGTAAGCACGTGATTGATTAGACCTCAATTCATACTATCAGCTCTCCAGAAGAAAACGGGAGAATTATTGTCAAGAACGGAATGAAATTTTGAATACCTGTATTTTTACGGACCAAATTAGACCATGCTTTTAGAACATACAAGTGTTTGCAATCAGTCAGGTTCGATTTCTACACCGTATTCAGGTTTTTTTCCATCACACGCTGCCAGCTGCCATTTAAATCATCTACGCTTGGTGCTGGTGCAGAATTCAGAACACAAAACGTCTGGTTGATTTTAACAGCAGTCAAAATATGATTTGACTGAATTCCACATCACATTCAGGATTTTTTCTTTCCATAGCAGGCATAACGCAAAATGACTGAAAAGGTCTTTACATACTGCAAGCACAGACGCAACAACATTCTAAACAAGGTTCCAAAAAGCAGCTTGAGCTATTTCTAACATTGCTGCTACCACCTCCCACTTGATCTAAACGCACCTGCTCCAGCAACTTGAGCTTCACAAACACTTGAAACACCAGCTCACTGCCCCTTGCCCGTAGAAGCTGCTTCCATTGCTGCAGAAATGCAAGCACGTAGAAAATAAAAATCAATTGATTGATGAAATGGTCTCGCCTCAGTGTACATTTTACTTACTCTGTTGCTCACCAATCACAAGAACCAACAAGTCTACACTAACAAATAGTACTACAAACTAGGCAAATCCAAAAGAAATGCATAGAACCTTTAAGTAAACGTGGACATGAGGAACGGCTCTCTTTCTTGAGCACATATATTGTCATGTGTAAGGTTAGTTGCTAGGTTCCATATTTTCAATTCTTGTTGCTAAGAGCCATTGACAGATCGTAACAGAGGATGGATTCTACAGGGTTATACATATATGGACATGAGTAATACCTGGCATGTAGAAGCCCATGTAGGGAAAGAACTTTCTGCCAGTAGACACCTTCCTGGCTCGCCCTGACTTGAGATCGAGCATGTAATAAGCCCATGTGCTTAGGAAAATGACTTGGCTGCCCTCCGCGATGCAACTAATCACACATTCAGGCGCAGCGATATCAGGGAGCAGCATGTTAAGATCAATTACCCTGAGTTTCGCCCATCCCATGGCCCCCTCCGGTCCGGTCTTCATCGACCACAGGGTTAGATTTGTGACATCCAGCACAGCAGCGAATCCCAGCCCACCGTCTTCCGCTGTCATGAGACGCCCTTTGACATTGGTCGGCCTCTCGGACATTGACAAGCGGAGTGTTCCTAGGTCGCACTTGATAACACACCATCGATGTTGAAGTAGAGTGCATCGCCCACAAGGACGCTAGGCACATGCTGGTTAAAGGTATACTTGGTGACATTGGGGTGATGAGCAGAGGTAAGCTTGCTCCACTCGCGAGTCTCGGATGAGTACAGCCATCCCGAGGTGACTCCCTTCTGCTGGTCGGTGGTGAGGAAGGCCACACGGAAATGCCCTTCTTGGCAACCATGGTGGTCGCAGGCTTGTGCGGCGCAGAGAACCGCCGCACTGAACCAGAGAACGTCGGGGTCCGGGCAGGGCACGCGGCGCTGGTGCCCCGTCAGAGGGTCCAGCACGGTGAGGTCAAAGGGCTCCCCTTCCCCGAAATCCCCGAAGTAGCGGTTGTAGGGGGTGATGAGGGCGCGGCCGTGGCGGCAGTCCATGGCGACCATGGCTTTATAGCGGGGACGCCATTCAGGCTGTGCAGGGAGGAGCGGGGAGGTCGGGACGAAGCTGGTGTCCTCTTGGAAGAGGCCGAGGACGGGAGGTGTTCCGTGGAACTCGCGGTAGCGGCGGCGAAAGCCCGCGTCGGCGAGGATCCCGCGCCAGCGCTTGCGGACGGCTGAGGCGCGGACGAGGCAGGCGGCCTCAGCCGGCGGAAGGCGGAAGAAGACCTCTTCGACGGAGAAAATGACACATAACACATTTGCGCACAATGTCTGGCTTTAGCATAAAATCGAAACGTTTTGACACTTAGCTATCACTATTCAGGCCTATTCGTGACAGATAGCATTGATTTCTTAATTTAGCCATGTTAACACGTTTTCTGACCGATCGGTCCCACCTGTCAGTCCTACGTGGCAAAGAAACCTTAACCGCAATTCATCATTTTGTAAAAAAACCCCTCGGATCTTATCTTCTTTCTACACAAAGTCCTTAATTTCCAGAGCAGATCACGCCGCCGCGGGAGCGCTCCCCGAGCTCCACCAGCGCACCCAGATGGTCCGCCTCGTCGCCCTCTTCCTCTCCGTCGAACTAATCGAGCCGAGGAGCTCGGAAACGCCGCCGACGACCGCTTCTTCCCCGCAGACGCCGAGCTCGCCGCCACCCGATTCGCCGTCCTCCGGCTTCCCCCGTCCCTGCCGGCCTTGCGGGCGTCCTCGGGGAGAGCCTCCGCGTCTCCTCCCATGCCCTTCTTCCCCTCGAAGCCCCTGCTCCGCCGCCGGAGTCGGCCGGCCGGCGCCCTGTGCGTGCGGCATGGGCATGCCCAGGGCCACGCCAGTTCGTGCTGGGCAGACCATGGTCTGGGCGGGTTGAGAAGCGGCCGGCCGGCTATCTGGGGCACATGCGACCTCGTCCTAGACGGCCCTCAAGAGCTCTCCCCGATGGCGCGCGGGCGGCCCCCGTGGTGGACAAGCCGGAGACGAGGCCATTCCCCTTCTGCGCTACGACCAGAGCCTAGAGGCGGACCTCTGCCGTCCTCCACGTGCGTCGACGCGGCCTCCCGCCCAAGGTCGAGGACCTCCGACGTGCCGGGAGGAGTACTGGAGCCGACGGTGGTTCTTTTATTATTTTTATTATTTTGGGAATAGAGGACAATGTCTAAGAAGAAGATAAGATTCGGGGGGTTTTAATAAAATGATGAACTGCCGCTAGGTTTTTTTTGCCACGTAGGACTGACATGTGGGACCGACCGGTCAGAAAACATGTTAACACGGCTAAATCAAGAAATCAGTGCTATCTGTCACGAATAGGCCTGAATAGTGGTAGTTAAGTGTCAAAACGTTTCGATTTTGCGCTAAAGTGAGACATTGTGCGCAAATGTGGTAGTTATCTGTCATTTTCTCTCTTCGACTAGATCGTCCGAGAGGCGGAGGAAGCAATCGGGCTCGTCCATCAGCGGCGGCGGTGGCGGAGGCAAGGGTTTGAAGTGGGAACGTGGGAGGAGTGGAGCCGGAATCTACGGAGCAGTTGTGGCTTCGTGTGCCGCGCCAATTCAGTTTCATCATACTCCGATGGGTGACACGTACAACAGTCCGTGACAACATGACATCATTTTTTTTCCATACGTCTCCACGTATGGAGCCGGGTTCCACTATCACAAGGATAACAGAACAAATGTCTTTTACAAATTTAAAAGCAGAGAAATAAAAGTACGACAGGGCTAAACCCTAGGCCACAAACAACAGCAAAGAACTGCTACTAAGGCAACCTAACCAGAGTTTTAACACGGCCAACTACACCCGAGACAGCAAGAGTTTTCACGGGAATATTACAGCACCGACAGCAAAATGCAAGAAGCCCAAAATAACAGCATAGTTTTTAGGCCTGAAGTTCAACTTTTCCCCTCCCACGATTTCCACTGGGGTGGACTTTCCAGCTTCATCTCCACTTGATCTCAGACAGAAACTTCTTCATCTTCGTCAACTCCCTCCTGGATCCTTGCTCTAGATGCACCTACTTGTCTGGCCATCTCATGTGCCGCCGTCGCTCCCCTCTGAAGACGTGAGGCTCCTTCCAGCAACAACTCCTTATCTTTTTCGCCCTGGAGACCTGCCCAATACCGAAGGAAAGCACACATATAACATATCAAATCCAGAGGAGAGGAAATAAGCTTGCCCTCAAAGCAAGCATTATTTCTAGTTTTCCAAACAGCCCAACACAAAGCTGCAATCCCCACAATATGAAGATTGGGGCCAACAGGGAGAATTTTGGCAATCCACCAAAAGTACTGAGTAAAACAAGAGGGTCTAGTAAAAACTCCTAAAACTGTGCTAATGGTGCTCCACATGTAAGCAGCCATGGGGCAAGTAAAAAACAAGTGAGTGATGGTTTCATCATTAGGACAAAACTGACAAGTGAAACTACCACAACATGACATCATGACAGCAGAATAGAAACTTATACTATTACCACAACAGGCCGTCCGATGGGTGACACGTACAGCAGACCGTGACATCATGACAACATGAATCATGAATCTTGTCGTTCAACAAGTGATGAACAGGTGTGACGCCATCAGTGACAACATGACAGCATACAGAAACTTATACTGTTACCTAGAAGGAACATTTGATGGATGCGAAGTCTCGCACGTCAGCAGAGCCAGCAACGAGGAAGCTAACAATCTAGCAAATATCGGGTCCCAATGCTTGCCCATACCACAAGGAGTCTTTTGGGAAGAAATCATAGAGAGATCAATAAAGAAAACTTCGACTACAGAAGAACAAGCCTAGCACCAAGCAACAGGCTCGGGGGCTGGCAATAGAGGCACAGCGGAACCCGAAGAAGTTATGATGATTGAAGAAACATGGATGCAACCATACTTGGCTTACATGGTAAATAAAACACTACCCGAAGATACAGTACAAGCAAAAAGGATAATACGACGATCCAAGGCTTTCATCGTGTTACAAGGAAAGTTATACAAGAAAAGTATAACGAGCGTCCTGCAATGATGCGTTACTCCTCAAGAAGGACAAGAAATATTAAAAGATATCCACGCAGGAGTATGCGGACATCACGCTAGCAGTAGAGCAATTGCAGCAAAAGCTTTTCGCGCAGGGTTCTACTGGTTGATAGCAATTGAAGACACAAAGGATGTAGTAAGGAAGTGCGAGGCTTGTCAATGTTTCGCATCTCGACCACACGCACTAGCAGCAGAATTGCAACCAATACCACTGTCCTGGCCCTTTGCACAATGGGGTCTCGATATGTAGGAAAATTGCACAAATCTTGGCCAGGAGGACATGTCTACATGCTGGTGGCAGTCGATAAATTTACCAAGTGGGTAGAGGCCGCCCCTGTAACAACCCAAGATTCCACAGCCACAATCAACTTCATCAAGTCTATTGTTTTTCGCTTCGGAGTACCGCATAGCATCATCACGGACAATGGGACAAACTTCATGTCAAAAGAGTTCAAGAGCAACTGTGAGAGCATGGGGATTAAACTGAAATTTGCATCCATAGCACATCCAAAGACAAATGGACAAGTCGAAAAAGCTAATGGCTTAATATGCAATGGGATAAAAAAGAGGTTGTTAGCACCTCTCGAAAAAGCCAAACACGCTTGGGTAGACGAACTACCCTCCGTGCTTTGGAGTCTCAGAACTACACCCAATGCGGCTACTCAAGAAACCCCTTTCTTCCTGGTCCACGGCGCAAAAGCCGTGCTTCCAGTCGAGATCACCCATGAAGCCTAAGAATCGTGGCTTACGACGAGACAACTACCACAGAAGCACTTTAAGATGACGTCGATGCACTTGATGAAGCAAGAGACGTAGCACTTGCCAGAGCAACGCAGTACCAGCAAAATTTATGAAACTACCATAGTAGTCGAGTTCGTCCACGATCTTTTGTGGTGGGAGATTTAGTCTTGCGATTAAAGCAAGACGGTCATGACAAATTAGAGTCCCCATGGATGGGACCGTACATCGTGACAGAGGTAATACCAGGAGGAGCTTATCGACTATAAGACAAGAAAACGGGGAAAGACGAGAGCAACCCGTGGAATGCAGAGCAATTACGGCGGTTCTACGCATAGAAGAAGTATGGCGACAAGGAACTTTCGAGATATGACCCTCTGAACCCAGAACATGAGGCCACATGTTGGGTTCTTTGGGTCAACTCGACAATATGTATGAATATTTTTCCTTCCACTTGGGGGCTCAGACCCTCAAGTCGTATGAAATAAAATAAAATTATTGAGATTTGGTATCTGCGGCTATTCGAGACATATTGCTAGGTTGTTCGCAACCCGATATTCAACAAAAACAAGCATGGTTCAAGATAAACTCGATAATATATTAAAGGCACACCTCGGAACGATGATTCGTTCCCATGGTCTATTAATAAAGACGGCACAAAGATAAAGTTCATCGCGACTACTTATTACAGAAGATAACCAGAACACGAGATTACATAAGGAGATGACTAATGAAAATGAACTTCAGCTTCGTACTCCTTCTGGCATTGAGTACAGTCGTAGATCCTCATGTCAAACTTCGACGTACGAACATGGTAGTCGAAAGTCATAAAGAAACCTTGATGGAGGTCATGATCTTCTGCAAATTGCGACCAGCCGCCCTTGAAGTACATCTCGCCGTCCCCGTCGTACCAGACCTCCACTTCATAGGGAGTTCCTTCTCCAGAGTGCTCACAAAGAATCGCTTCCCGCAGCTCTCGCCCGTCCATGAATTTGGTAAACTTCAGCGGCACCCGCTGAATCTCGCGGCATTGAGCGCCGGCGATACAGAAGAAGGAGTACACTTTGGGTGGAGGAGGAGGAGAAGCATTATGAGGAGGGGCGCTCGGACCTGGCGCAGCAGATGAAGCCTTGGGCTTATTCTTACTCCCCGCGGGGCGGCCAGGGCGCCGCTTTGGAGGAGCAGACGACGAACCTACCATAGCTGGGCCTGTGGACTTGTTCTTACTGCCGCGCGGACAGCCACGACCTCGCTTCTCCATCGGAGCGCCGATGTTCAGACGAGATCCACTTGCATCGGCCATGAAGACAAGTGCAGGGAGGAAAAACCCTAGATGAGATGACGAGAAGGAAGATGATGTGGTGGAGGAAGATAATAATGAGAGAATTAGGGTTTTTAACCTCCCTAAACATGCTTTATTTATAAGTACATCTTCATGGGCCTCCGCAGAGACACGGTCCCAATTACATTTCATGGGCTTTTATATTCTGCCCAGAGCAGATGATAAGGAGGTGACAGCATGTCACAAGCAAAGATACGTGTATAAGGTGAAAAAGTATATATCAAAGAGCACAATGCACCTCGTCATGGACTCGGGGGCTTGCATCATAAGAAGAGAAGAGATGATTAATTAAGCACAAAATCGTGCCGAAAAATATTACAAGAAGACAATATTTCAGATAGACACGTTTATAGTTTTTGAGCCTATACCCAAAAAAAATTAGGCTATAGCCTCGGGGGCTACTCCCATCGGGAGTGCTGGTCATGCACCCGATAAAAAGAAGTCGACAAAATATTACAAGAAGACAAAGAGATTGAAGCCTATGATCGGCTAAGTAACCGCCCATAGCTCCGGAAGTTCTTACATCAAAAGCACTGGTGGTGCACTCAATAATAAAGGACAAGTTGGTTGTCGACCGATAATAGGCGCAATCGACTACTTTTTGTCGGCAACGAACTTCGACTTCATTGTCGACAAAATAAAGATCGATTACTCCCATCGGGAGTTATTTATGAGGAGTCTACAAAGTAAAAGAAAGTTGCAACTTGAATATTTTGCACATTCTAACAGTCAAACAAGGCTGTGACATGTGATTCTTGAATTGTGTCATCACGACAAATTCGAATGCCATGATTGAAATATATCATGAAGGTAAGACCCCAGGATCCGTCCTATGTGGCCTGGTATACGCACATGAATGCGCTCTGCTAGTACTTATCTGTGTCAACGATGCAAAGAAAATCCTGGTGGATACACTGGGTACCCTGAGAACCACTAGGATTCATTCCTTGTAAGTCCTAAATGCAGCAAAAGAATGGGTTTGACCAGTTTCCCGAATTCAAGTCCAAGAGGATTAAATTTGAAGTAGGTGACAAGTATTTGTTCCGGCAGTTAACTGGCTTCTTGATCCTTCAGAGTTGTTAGGCTTGTTCATCAAATCCCCTTGCAAGACAGTATAAAGATATTCCAAGATGAAGATTTGATGATATGAAGAAGTTGAAGATTGATCAAGTCAAAGAAATAAAGATCTGAGATTCAACCCGAATCTGCAATTCTGATAGAATCTCGGGGGCTACTGACAAGGGTTTAGGTAATAGAGCCCGTCGGTTAAAGTACCCCTGAGGCCCGTTAAGCTAGGCCCAATTATAATACTAGTTGATATGCGAGTTCATGTCGTATGTCGATACTGTAATCTGTATCGGACCCCTCCCGATCCTTGGGACCTGGCCACCTATATATAGGGGCCAGGAGATGACGGTAAGGGACAGATTGAAAGCAAGCCAAGTTTACTCTACGTTTACTTTTGATACACACCTTGTTTGACAGATTTACCTTCGAGTTCATCTGATGCCCTACTCCCCCGATCCTAAGTCTTTCATATTGGACATTTGTCGAGTTGACCCTCATCAGTCCGGGATCACGAAGCGACCAGAAAGGACGCGTCAAAGTCCAACCATAGTCGCAAAACGCCCCAAAAAGTTATTAGTATCATCTATGGCAGACATCGTGAGCTAATGGTGCATCGTGTCTCTTCCTAAAAAACACATTTTTCATGGTTAAAATAGCTTATAGTTTTTTTAGGACATATCTAGCTGGCTGATTTATTTTGGTATTTGAAAGGGTCTATTTTAATTCATATGGATGGATGGAGCTGCGGATACCAAAACGCGACATATTCAAATGGGTAGGGGGCAACCAAGCGGGGTGACCCAAAAAAAATTTGGAGCCCGTGGTGACGCTCCGCATCTTTTCAAAGCCAAATGGTTGCGTCCCGATATCGGTAAAGATGGACGTCACTCGAGCTCCTTCTTCAGCAGCGACAGATGATCTGGTTGTAATTTTTTAGAATCTTTTTAGGGTATTCTATGTAGAAAGCAGAAACCTATTTTACTTGTTTGGGTCCCTTCTGTAAATTGTACTTATTGCAAAACAATTTGCGAGAAAGATCCAAATATGTTATAGAAGTTTACACGAAATACAAAATACCCACATGTTTCTTGATGTTCACATGCTATATGATGTTCACATGCTATATGATGTTCACATGTTATATGATGTTCACATGTTATAAACTTACAACAAGTTCCTTGAACCAGCTAACGAACAGCCGGTAGTACCACTACCGCTACGGAAGCGAGGCATCGGCATGCTGCTATTACCTCTCCCATACTAGAGTCGACTTGACATTGTTAATGTCAGACGAGAAGTCTTCGTGCCCCTAAGGACCAGCACTCTAGAGTTATAGTCGTTGCCATAGAACTCCATGGGAGTAGCGACTAGAAGAATCCTTGCTATCCTCAACACCATTAGTGAGATCGCTACTGGCGAGTTGGACGAGGAGGTGGGTATACTTTATTCTTTTCAGGAATAGCGCCACCATAGCGACGCTGTGCCGGAGCGGCGAGCAGAGGAGGCAGGGGAGCCATTGATTTCCGGGCAAAGACGTGGGCGAATGGTGGTGGTGGCTAGGGTGAAACCCTAGATAGCCGCCTCTTTTTTTTAGTCGTGTGAGTAAAAACTTGTATCTGCTGCAATTAATGGTATGGAGACCCCTCAGGATCTTACTCCACTATTAAAAAACATGCCTATCCCATTTGTTGTGTTCGGCCTAAAAATACAGGCTTAGCCTGGCCCGACATGCCATTTTTGTGCCAGGTTGTGTTGAAATATGGGGTGGGCTCTAGGCCCATTTAACAATTTCAGAAAATCCCTAAGGGCCCGTTCATGCTTGGCAAGGGAAGTGGTGGAAGTTTAGTCTCACATTGGTAGTTGGGAGAGATGAGCACCAACATATACGGTGAGCTCTTCCACCACTAGTATGTGAAAGTGTGAGAAGGAAGAGGAGCTCCACACGCGCGCTCCTCCTCCTCCGACGCACGCCCGCCTCGCCACGCCACGCCTTGCCTCGTCACGATGCGCGCATGCGCCGCGGGTTGCGGGAATCTCGCCGAGCCGAGTTTCTTTTTGTCGCGCAGAAACGGATACAAACGGTTGCAACTGAAATGCTAATGAGAATGAATATGAGTTGAAACGTCTGTATTAAGTGCTCTTAACTACGGGCATTTCCAGTCCTTCATTGCGGGCGTTTATGGCCTTCATTGCGGGCATTTCTTTTGCATCCGCCCCTATGCCTGTGCCTATATATTGGAGGGATCGCTCCTCTCTGAGACACAGAACATAACCCTCTACGCCTCTGCCCAGTCGTTCTCTCCACTGTTGTTGTCTCCGGTGATCCCATCCCGTCCACTGCGTACATAGTTGGCGGGAGAGCAGGCCTCCAAAACCCCGCCCTCTTGAGATCCTGTACGGGAGAGGGGCAATTAGGTTTTTGGGGAGCGTCTTCTACGCGACTGCTCAACTTTGACCGTCTGCTTCTACTTCTTCCGCGTCGTCTTCATCATCACCATATCTTCTGAAGCTGATCAGGCTGCTGCTGACAAGAGGGTGGCCGATGAGGCTGCCGCCGCTGCTGCTTCCGCTAACTGGCCTACTAGAGGGTACTATATACTTATCCCTCTGCTGCTTATTTCCATGTGCATAGTACTAGTGATATATGTAGATGTTTCTACAATCTGTCTAGTATTGCATAGTTATATGATCAAATATCAGTATGTCCACATCATACTCATGTTTTACTCTTAGATTATTATAATCAAAAAATTGCCTAGATTCTTGACAATCCAAAAACCTAATATGTGTAGGCAATTTTCGATCCAAGGTTTTGCTGCTACACTGAAACCTGCCCCATTTACGGGGACGTATTTTAAGCGTTGGCAGACCAAAACCATCTTATGGCTCACGGCGATGAACGTGTTCTGGGTCGCTAGTGTCACTCCCACTGGAACGATTGCTCCTGGACAGGAGAAGGCGTTCAGGGAGGCCACTGTCGTCTTTGTTGGAGTAGTTCTAAGCATGATCGGAGATAAGTTAGTTGATGCATATTTATATGTGCGGGTTGCCAAGGATTTGTGGGAGGCACTCAATTCTAAATTCGGTGCAACTGATGCTGGAAGCGAGATGTATATTATTGAGCAGTTCCACGATTACAGAATGGTTGAAAACCGTTCTATTTTGGAACAGGCTCATGAAATACAGTGCAACACCAAGGAGCTTGAGCTCCTGAAGTGTGAATTACCGGGCAAATTTGTCGCGGGATGTATAATCGCTAAGCTGCCAAATTCCTGGAGGAACTTTGCCACCACTCTGAAACATCAGAGGCGTGAATTCTCAGTAGAGGATGTCATCGGTCATCTGAGTGTTGAGCAGAATTCGAGAGCAAAGGACTCGCATGGAAAAGGAGAAGGAACTTCAGTTGCAAATGTGGTACAGAAGAACTTCAATTCCTACAAGTCCAAAGGGAAGATGGGTGTCCAACAGAATACCGACTTTAAGAAGAAGGGCAACAAGACCTTCAAGAAGGATAAGAAGAAGAGTGGCTGTTTCACTTGTGGTTCGGAGGAACATTGGGCTAACAAGTGCCCAAACAAGTTTAAGAACCAAGGGCAGGACTCCAAGACTGCCAACATGATCGTGAGCAACAATGAAAATGGGGCATCTGGGTACGGTAATCTATTTACAGTATTTTTAGTAAGTCAATCTACCGATTGGTGGATTGATACAGGTGCAAATATTCATGTGTGTGCTGACATCTCATTGTTTTCTTCTTATCAGGCCACAAGGAAAGGCTTCGTACTGATGGGGAACGGCGCGAGTGCTTCTGTTCATGGTGTTGGCACGGTCGATCTGAAGTTTACTTTGGGAAGGATCATGCAGCTCAAGAATGTGCAGCATGTCCCCGCCATCAAGAAGAACCTAGTTAGTGGCTCCCTTCTCCGCAGAGAAGGATTTAAGTTGGTCTTTGAGTCTAATAAAGTAGTTGTTACGAAATATGGACTGTTTGTTGGAAAAGGTTATGAATGCGGAGGTCTGTTCCATTTTTCCCTTGCCGATTTTTGTAATAAGGCCGTGAACAATATTCATTCGAATGTTAATGAAACAGAAGTTTGGCATTCACATCTTTGTCACATTGGTTTCGGTTCTATGACGCAGTTAGCAAAACTGAATTTAATCCCAAGTTTCACTTTGGCCAAAGGTTCTAAGTGCCATTCGTGTGTGCAAGCAAAGCAACCTCGCAAGCCCCATAAAGCTGCGGAGGAGAGACACTTGGCACCATTAGCACTCATACATTCTGATCTGTGTGAGATGAATGGTGACGAGGGTTAACTCGACAAATGTCCTAGATGAAGGACTTAGGATCGGGGAGATAGGGCGTCGGATGAACTCGAAGGTAAAGTTAGTCGAAATAGGTGTGTGTCGAAAGTAAACTTGGGTGTTCAACCTAGCTTGCTTTCAATCTGGCCTACACCGTCCCCTCTTGGCCCCTATATATAGATGGCCAGGTCTCGAGGATCGGGTAGGGTCCGATACAGATTACAATATCGATATACGGTAAAGACTCGTATTCGACTATCATTACAATTGGGCCTAGCTATACGGGCCTTAGGGGTACTCAACTAACGGGCTCTATTAGCTATATCCTTGTCAGTATCCCCTAAGATTCTACCAGAATTGTCGATTCGGGTTGAATCTCTAATCTTTAAATCTTCGACTTGATCAATTCTTCGACTTCTTCTTATCTTCAAATCTTCAACTTGGTCTTTCGACTTATATTTATGATAATTTGTTCGCAAGGGGTCTTGATGAACAAGCCTGACAACTCTGACGGATCAAGAGGTCAGTTAACTGCCAGAACAGATACTTGTCACCTACTTCAAATTCAATCCCCTTGGACTTGAATTCGGGATACCGGTCAAACCCATTCTTCTGCCGCATTTAGGACTTACAAAGAATGAATCCCAGTGGTTCTCAGGGTACCCAGTGCGTCCACCAGGATTTTCTTCGCGTCGTAGACACGGATACATACCAGCAGAGTGCATCTATGTGCGTATACCAGGCCACATAGGATGGATCCCGGGGTCTTACCTTCGTGACAAGTCACGGCATTCGAGTTGTGTTGCGATAACGCAACTCGAGAATCTCATGTCGCAGTCAAATTTTGACTGAAAATATTCGGGTTTCTTCAACCATAAAACTCGCTCCCGATGGGAGTAACACTCCTGCACTTCTCTAATTATAATGCTTTGCCAAGAAATATCCTCGGGTGCGCGCTCAGCGCTCCCGATGGGAGTAGCCCCCGAGGCTATAGTCGAAAAAAGGCTTTTTTCGAGTATAGGCTCAAAATGTAGTGTAGTCCATCATACTTCAACTCGAGATACTTTAACTGCTACATCATCTTCGAGATACTTCAACTTCAAGATACTTTAAGGACATACTGTCGTCGAATACTAATCCACCACTTAAGAGAGAAGTTGTATTTTACCATCTTTGAAAATAGTAGCCCCCATCGCTATAATCAAAACTCTTTCATATATAGTCTTGTGCACCTATTTTGCACTTGTCGGCGCCATCTTTTCCTCTTTCTTATATTATCTTCTTTATGATATCAATGGATACATCATTCTGTACCATTGCGAACCGTTGCATGGGCAATAATGTAAATTTCTCATTTTTTGACCGTTAGTGGGCTTACCGTTTCCTATCTTTGTGCCAGGTCTCAGCCCACGTTCCTTCTCCCAGAAGATATATAAAGGGGATCGTGGGGAGTCTTACTGTTTACCAGCTCTTTCTCTCCGCCATCACAAAGAAGGAGGTGGAGAAGGCCAGGGCGGACGGCCTCATCGCCGCCCAGGATTCCATCATATTTCCTAGTACTGAGCGGATCCCGAAGCCCCCGAGCAGTTATCGGGTAATGTTTCTTGCTTTCCTCCTCCGCGGTTTCTCTCTTCCTGCCCACGAGTTTCTCCGTGGGCTTCTATTTGTCTACGGTGTGCAGCTCCATCAGCTCACACCGAATTCCCTTCTGCACATTGCCTATTTCATGACCCTCTGCGAGTCATTCTTGGGCATTGAGCCCCACTTCCTTCTTTGGAGGTCAATCTTTCGGCTCCACCCCAACGTTGCTTTGGCTAGGAAACCCGAACTGTGTGGAGCCATCGTTTCTGTGCGCCCTGAGGTGCAATACCTTGAATTTTCCATGGCCGCATCTGTCCAAGGGTGGAGGACAAAGTGGTTCTATATCAAGGACCGCAAATCCTCTCCTGAAGATGAATACGGCCTTCCTCCCTTTGACGCTTCCCAGGAGGTGAAGAAATTGGCATCGTGGGATACGCTTCCCTCAGATGCAGAAGTAGAAGAAATTCTTCCTCTTCTTTCCCGCATCAAGGCTTTGAAAGGAGGTCAAGGAGGTGCTCTGTCGGGTATGCAACTCATGGCGTTTTTCATTCAACGTCGAGTTCAACCCCTACAACACCGCCTTACCAAACTTTGGAATTACTCCGGCTTGGAAGATCCTACCCGCATATCTGAAGATCTGATATCAAAAGAAGACATCGACAAGCGAGTCATGAATCTTACCAAGCTCACCAAGGAACATGCAGTTGCGGATTTAACCGCTGATTTTTTCGACTCCGTGCACCCACTGCCTGAGGTATGTATCTTTGCGTTCACTTTTTGTCAAACTTTGCTTTGATTCGATTTGCGTTATTCTGTGCCTTTGCATTCTGCTGACTTATTTATATGCAGGGTCACCAATTCCTTGTTTCTCGTCCTCCTCTTCCAGAGGTAGGGCCCCTATCGGCTGATCTAGCCTCTCCTGCATCTGAAGCCCCCGAGGCTGACGAAAGTCAGGACGGAGATGATGTCGAAGAATCAGAAGAGGAAACTAGCTTGTCGACATCACCTCCTCCTGCACTTACTGAAGTTGTTGATGTCGACAAGAAAAGGAAGCGTGTCGACGAAATCGCTTCATCAAGTTCTGCAGCGGCTGGTAAAGCCCCCGTTCTTGCAAAAGATATGGAGTACTTCGACATGCTAGCATCGTAAGTATTTTATTCGAGTTCTTCAATTGCATTGTTCTTGCCTTGTTTCCATAATTTGTATTCTTCATGCAGTGATGATGAAGAGCCACCAACATATGCGACAGTTGCTCCCCCAACTTCTCCTGCGGCCACTGATGAGCCTCCTGAGCCAGATGTTGCGCCGAGGGCTACCAGGTCTTCTGTGAAGAAGGTTCCTCAAGCCCGATATCCCAAATGCTCAAAGAAGGCCAAAGAACCCGAAGTTTCTCTAGAAGCCCATGAATCCTTGGCTTCCCCCCATGATGTGAGTAATTTCTCCTGACTTATCTCCCTTGCATATACTCGCACATCTTTCCCACTCTTTTTCTTTTTCTTCTTAGGCTTTATTGAAGAGATTTGTCGCCTTGGGTACTGAATGCGCTGAGTACCTAAAGGTTGCGAAAGCTTCCGAAGGTATGTTCGACATCCATTCATGGTTTTTCCTCCTTGCATATCTTGTGCTATTTTTCTGACTTCCTTTCTTCTTCCATTGTAGCTGCTCTAGCAACAGCCAATGCCCGGATTGCTTCGCTGGAAGCGGAGCTCCGTGCTTCTCAGAAAGCTTACAATGCTGCGGCCACTGCCAAAGCAAATGCTGAGAAGTCGCAGAAATCTGCGCTTGGTAAAGTGAAGAAAGCTGAAAAAGCTTTAGCTGATGCCAACAAGGATCATGCCCAGCGAGAGCAAGCCGTGGCGAAGCGTCTCCACACAATGTCCACTGCTGCTGAAAGTAAGTGTTTCGCCTTGCCTCCTATTTTTGACTTCTGCTGCACTGTTGCATGCGCTGACATCTTTCTCCTTCTTTTCTTTTCTACCTTCTTTGTGTCGTGCAGGTTTTACTGGGGTATCTCCATCGGCCCTACAACCAGACGGTGACCCTCTGATGACTGCGGTTAACCTACTCGAGGAAAACGGGATATCTATCCAGGAAACTTTCGAGTTAGTTAGCCACGTTCTTTCATGACTCTTTGTCGGGTTGTGGCCGAAGAAAAGGGCAGCAGTTCCGAAGGACAACTTGAGTGATCTTGCCAAGTCTTTCGATACAACTGAAGACCCCACTCTTCAGCTGAAAGGACTTTCAATTAAGCGTGGCACCGAGGGTGCTATTGCACTTTCTCTTGCGCATGGTACGAATTTCGACTGGGAGAGGGTTAGCTCCCCTCATGGCCACACCCGTGATGAGATGAAGGCTTTTTTCGAGAAGGCGAAGAAGTTGGCACCTGCGTTGTTGACAACTATTTCCCCTTCGGCAGCTTCTGCGGTGCCTGCCGCACCATCTCCAGCAATGGAAGGTCCAGTGCCACCGTCAAAAAGCTGGAAAAAGATACTTCATGACGCTGATAGATGATTCCACTAGATTTTGCTATGTATATCTGTTAAACACAAAAAGTGAGGCTCTACACTACTTTAAAATCTATAAAGCAGAAGTTGAGAATCAACTTGAAAAGAAGATTAACCGAATCCGATCAGATCATGGTGGAGAGTATTTCTCTAATGAGTTTGATTCTTTTTGTGCGGAACATGGTATTATTCATGAGAGGAGGCCTCCCTATTCACCACAGCCAAACGGGATTGCCGAATGGAAAAACCGTACTCTAACAGACTTGGTTAACGCCATGTTAGATACAACGGGTTTATCCAAGGCATGGTGGGGGAGGCTATATTGACATCATGTCATGTCTTGAATAAAGTTCCGATAAAAGACAATGAGATCACTCCTTATGAGCAGTGGGAGAAGAGAAGAACAACACTCTAATACTTACGTATATGGGGCTGTTTGGCGAAAGTCAATGTGCCGATCCCCAAAAAGCGTAAGCTTGAACCAAAGACTGTGGATTGCGTTAATTTGGGCTACGCTAAGAATAGCGTCGGCTATAGATTTCTAGTAGTGAAATCTGAGGTACCTGATGTGACGGTCGGTACAATTATAGAGTCTAAAGATGCTACATTCTTTGAGGATATTTTTCCTATGAGAGATATGCCAAGCACTTCTAGACAGGAATCAAAGGAGACTCCTGAGCCTGCCATTCCTATGGAATATTATGAACAAACACCTGATGAAAATCCTGAGGAGGATGACGAGGAAACCCTTGGTAGGGGTAAGAGACAGAGGACTGCAAAGTCTTTTGGTGATGATTTCCTCATGTACCTCGTAGATGATACTCCCACTTCTATTTCAGAAGCCTATGCATCTTCAGATGCTGACTACTGGAAAGAAGCGATCTGTAGCGAGATGGATTCCATCATGGCTAATAGGACATGGGAAATTACTGAACGTCCCTATGGCTGTAAACCATTGGGATGTAAGTGGGTGTTTAAAAAGATGCTTAGGCCCGATGGTACTATTGAAAAGTACAAGGCTGGACTGGTGGCCAAGGGCTATTCCCAGAAAGAAGAGGAAAATTTCTTTGATACTTATTTGCCTGTGGCCAGACTGACCACCATTCGAGTGTTACTCTCGTTGGCGGCCTCGCATGGTCTTCTTGTCCATCAAATGGATATTAAGATGGCTTTTCTAAACGGAGAGCTAGACGAGGAAATCTATATGCAACAGCTCGATGGCTTTGTGATAGATGGTCAGGAAGGAAAGGTGTGTAAGTTACTGAAATCTTTATATGGCCTAAAACAGGCGCCTAAGCAGTGGCATGAGAAGTTCAATAAAACTTTAACATCTGTTGGCTTTGTTGTCAACGAAGCTAAAAAATGTGTATACTATCGCTATGGTGGGGGTGAAGGAGTTATACTATGCTTGTATATTGATGACATACTGATACTTGGGACTAACCTCAAAGTCATCGAGGAGATTAAGTCATTTCTATCTCAGAATTTTGAGATGAAGGATCTTGGGGTGGCTGATGTTATCTTGAACATCAAGCTACTGAGAGATAACGAGGATGGGATTACGCTTCTGCAATCCCATTATGTTGAGAAAATTTTGAGTCGTTTTGGATATTTGGACTGCAAAATTTCTCCAACCCCATATGATCCTAGTGTGCGGATTCGAAAGAATGAAGGCACAGCTAAGGATCAGCTGAGATATTCTCAAATCATTGGTTCACTCATGTACCTAGCTAGCGCTACAAGACCTGACATCATGTTTGCTATGTGCAAACTGAGCCAGTTTGTTTCTAATCCAGGTGATGAGCATTGGCGTGCTGTGGAGAGGATTATCCGCTACTTGAAAGGGACTATGAACTATGGACTTCACTATACCAGACAACCATCAGTACTTGAAGGGTATTGTGATGCGAATTGGATCTCTGATGCTGATGAGATGAAAGCCACAATGGGTTATGTATTTACCCTTGGAGGTGGTGCTGTTTCCTGGAAGTCTTGCAAGCAAACGATCCTAACGAGATCGACAATGGAAGCAGAATTAACAGCATTAGACACATCTAGTGTCGAAGCAGGATGGCTTCGAGATCTTTTGACGGACTTGTCGGTGGTTGAAAAGCCAGTACCGGCTATTCTTATGAACTGTGACAATCAAACTGTAATTGTCAAGGTAAAGAGTTCAAAGAACAACAAGCAGTCCAACAAATTTATAAGAATGAGATTAAAGGCTGTCAGACATTTAAGAAACTCTGGAGTGATAGAGTTGGATTATATCCAGTCAGCTAAGAATCTGGCAGATCCCTTTACTAAAGGGCTATTACATGTTGTGATAGAAAATGCATCGAGGGAGATGGGTATGAGACCCACATGATTTGCCATGGCAGTAACCCAACCTATGTGATCGGAGATCCCGTGAAGTAGGACCTGGGAAAACAAGCTAGAGGTGAACAGAGGAGAGTAGTTTACTAACCCACTCTGTTGGAGATGCAGTACTCTCAGAAACTATATGGCAGGATGACTTTTGTCTTAATGTGTTCCAAAGCTTGTATAAGCAAGATGCTATCCTATAGAGTGATCTTTGGAGGAACACACCTATATGAGCTCGACTGCTGGTCACAGTCTATGAGATTGGGGTGATCTCTAGTAAGCTCATGAATAGGCCAGGAGTGTGACTAATATGCTCCACCCGAGGGATCATTCTTTGATAGCCTAGTACTGGTAAGACATTTGGTGAAACTACTTTACGCCAAACTGACAATTCAAGGCATAGTCCATTGTTCATTGTAAAGGAGTGTAGCTATTTGTTCTAGGTGGATGTTCAACCCTAACAGGTCTCCACTAAAAATACCGGTATATCAAAACAGTGTTGGGAACAGAGGACAATATCATGAGCCTTTGGGATCTGGTGGGGGATTGTTGAAATATGGGGTGGGCTCTAGGCCCATTTAACAATTTTAGAAAATCCCTAAGGGCCCATTCATGCTTGGCAAGGGAAGTGGTGGAAGTTTAGTCCCACATTGCTAGTTGAGAGAGATGAGCACCAACATATACGGTGAGCTCTTCCACCACTAGTATGTGAAAGTGTGAGAAGGAAGAGAAGCTCCACACGTGCGCTCCTCCTCCGACGCACGCACGCCCGCCTCGCCACGCCACGCCATGCCTCGCCTCGCCTCGCCTCATCACGATGCGCGCATGCGCCGCGGGTTGCGGGAATCTCGCCGAGCTGAGTTTCTTTTTGTCGCGCAGAAATGGATACAAACGGTTGCAACTGAAATGCTAATGAGAATGAATATGAGCTGAAACATCTGATTAAGTGCTCTTAACTACAGGCATTTCCAGTCCTTCATTGCGGGCATTAATGGCCTTCATTACGGGCGTTTCTTTTGCATCTGCCCCTGTGCCTGTGCCTATATATTGGAGGGATCGCTCCTCTCTGAGACATAGAACACAACCCTCTGTGCCTCTACCCAGTCGTTCTCTCCACTATTGCTGTCTCCGGTGATCCCATCCCGTCCACTGCGTACACGGTTGGCGGGAGAGTAGGCCTCCAAAACCCTGCCCTCTCGAGATCCTGTACGAGAGAGGGGCGATTAGGTTTTTGGGGAGCGTCTTCTATGCAACTGCTCAACTTTGACCATCTGCTTCCACTTCTTCTGTGTCGTCTTCGTCATCACCATGTCTCTAGAAGCTGATCAGGCTGCTGCTGACAAGAGGGTGGCCAATGAGGCTGCCGCCGCTGCTGCTTCCGTTGCTGCTGCTTCGGCCAACTGGCCTACTGGAGGGTACTATATACTTATCCCTCCGATGCTTATTTCCATGTGCATAGTACTAGTGATATCTATAGATGTTTCTACAATCTGTCTAGTATTGCATAGTTATATGATCAAATATCAGTATGTCCATGTCATGCTCATGTTTTACTCTTGGATTAATATAATGGAAAAATTGCCTAGATTCTTAACAGGTTGCCCATGCCCAAGTTTACCTTCAAGTCATTGCCACCTCGATCGAATTTTGAACTTCTACATACCTCACTTCAATGCCTAGAAGAATCTAGTTAACACAACGCAACTAGTGTTGTCCATCAAGGGTGACTCAGGGGAAACCTAATGTCCGAGCCGCCACCAGCCTTTCCCGACCTCTCCTTCCCTGCCAGTGATGGAGGAGGTCGTCTGACGGTGTATGGTGGCGGCTCATTGATTGTTTCCTTCAGGCCTTAGTGGTCTTCTCTCCTCCGACATCACGACCTATCTTCGAGGTCACCGGCAACTCCTCACCGTCTCCTAGTTGACCTGGTCTCTGGCGGTGCTGCCACATGCGGGGTTGTCATCCATCCAACTATCCAGGATGCTTCCCACTAGATTTTCCCTAGTGACGCTGCCAAGCTTAGCCTGTTCTTCTACTCAGGCCCTTGTCCGGTAGGATGGAGGCTTTAAAAGAGTAGTCCAAGCTGAGCGCAGATCATGATGCTTGATGGGGCCCATAAATCGATAGTTGTTCATAGATGCACACATCTCTTGAAAACGACAAGTCACGTTTGTGGGAGGCAGTGGAGCACCAACCAAGATCTTCAACATAGGACTTCATTGGCACAGTACACGACATGATTGCAGATTGCTTTGCGAGGTCGTCATGGCTCAGTACCTTGACTTGATCTTCGTGCATGCAATTGGTTTCGTCAGCTTTCATCGCCGTCAACCATGGCCAGCTATGGAATTTTTATCAGGGTGCCACTTTCACAACACCATCCGGTACGCCATGCCATCTTTTTGCTACAATTACCATGGTGATGACAATAATGAGTAAGATCAAGGTGGTTGCGCGAGATGACCAGTGGATCTCAATGGCTATGGTTTAGTTTGAGATCTCCAGGGACGACAAAAGCAAGTTTGGATATGGTGTAGACTGTGAGTCAGATGATCGGTGTTTGCAGGCAACACATGGGAACTATATTCTTGGTGGTGCTCTTGGGCACCAAGTCTTGATTTTTGGGGTGAAAATGCTAGTTCTGACCTTCACTGGTTGTACCTGGCAATGACGGGTCTCTATTGATCTCCTTGTTGAAGGCATTGTGCGGAGTTTAGTTGAACTTTGGTAAAACCTTTGATCCATGATGGAGGTGTTGTTTTTGAAGAACCTTTTTTGCAGTCCCCTTCGATGATCAGTTTAGTGGGGCATTTTTCCTTGTTTCTTTTTCTTTTCTTTTTTGATGATGTGAATCTTTAATATCTCGACTAGCTTTTATATTATAGTTTTGCAGAGGATAAATGTACTCCCTCCGGCCTGAATTAGATGGCCCCCAGCGGCCCAGCCCAATTAGTACACAATTTGCAAAAAACCCCTCCCTGAATAGTTTCTTCTCCAAGCATGGTCCTACTTTCGAAATAGACGGACGACCGGACCTAGGCTCGCACATCAGAATGCAGAGCTGGGCTCGCTCACCGTACCTGGGCTCGCACGCTAGAGCTGGTCTTGTGCCCTGCCGGCCGTCCCATGTCGGCAGTCTCCCCATCGTCCTCCCCGGCCGTCGTCGCTGTCGTCCGCTCCCTGGCGGGTGGGATCCCCGTGCAGGTGGGGCGGAGAGGATCTCCTGACCGACTCGACTCGGCCAGCTTCCCGTCGCCTCCTCCATGTGAGTTGACCTTCGTGCCCTCCTCCGCCAGCGGCCGCCAGCTTGCCGTGGTCATCATCCTCATCTCCAGGACTAGCTCTCTCAGACCAGCTTGATCAATTCCAGGACCAGCTGATCTGCTTCAGCTTGCAGGCAGCAGTTGCAGGTGATCTTTAGTCCGTGCTCTAGTGACCTCGGCCAGCTACTGTGCATGTTCAGGTAGCTAATCCAGCTACTACCTCCTTCTCAACCATGGTGCTACTCTGCAATTTGAATTCTCATACTAGTGAGCTACCAGATCAAATTTGAGTATACTCTGCTTTTCAAATTGCATGGTTATCAGTAAAGGGATTGGCCTTAAAGAGTACTTTGGCTAGAAACTGCATCATTCTGGCATAGTAATCACTAATCAGTATGGAATGCTTTACAAACTTCTTACCCTGATTGTAACACAGACGGTTGTCAGTGGGACTGTATTCACAGCTGTCCCAGTATTCATCCACTGCAAAAAGAGGCTATGATTCCTCAATGTATTCTTTCACATACTTTGAAGCATAACTACATGAATTTATAACCTGCAAGGCCAAGTCTGTATGAAAATCACTAATTATGCATGAATTTATAACCTGCAAGGCCAAGTCTGCGTGAAAATCACCATGAAGATCAATGCAGAAATGATCAATGCAGTACCCTAGACTGAATTTGTGCCGCAAGCTAGAAGTAGTTGTGAGCATGAAGAGCTATATGTTGCAGTAATTCTAATCAATAAGCAAACACAAATTTACTTGCTGCTGTATCCATAGGCCAACCATTTTCAACTCCATTTCACTTTGTATACTAAGCCACTACCAGTACTAAGCTACTGTCACTTTTTACCAATTGCAACAAATAAACAACTGAAGCTCAAAAGCTCCATAAGGGCATTTTCCTCTGTTCCAAGTAGAAATACTCACAGCTAACTGGAAAGCAAAACAGAAAAATTCAACAGTTATACTGAGACTGATCATATCAGTTCTACCAAATCAGCATTTCAAATATTAAAGTAAACTATACGGGGAGTAGAATATTTAAAATTAAAATGCTGAGTGTGCAGTATATTAGAGATCCCACATTACCTGAAGCAGTTATTCTAATAGTAGCATGCCTCTGATCAGATTCTTTCATGATGAGTCACTGCTTTCTCTATCCTCACCAGATACAAACAAGAAGGTCTAATGAATCCTACAACATCGCCTTTTAAGTTACTTGGGGTACAATATTCACATCTTTTATGTAGAAAATAAATGACACTTCATAAGCACAAACAAACAGGGAGCACAATGCATCAAATCATATGAGATATCAGTTATCATATGGGTACAAACATCAGATTTTTTGGCTGGTTCAACAATCTAAGTTCGTTCATCCACAAGGATATCACTTAAGACAGAAACACTCATAATGATGTTTGAATTATATCTCATAGAAATTGTTCCTAATTTAGGTGAAGTTGCAAGGATCAAGTAATCAAACCCATGTAGGAGTATCGAATGTTCACTAAATATTGTTGCTCTGCTTGTTTATCTTGTTTTAATCTTTGAGTAGCATTTTGCTGAGCTTGACTCAATTTGACTCCACAGGAAGAAGATGTGCAGCAGCCACAAAAGGAAGATGAACATCATGCACAAGAAGAAGATGAACATCATGCACAAGAAGAAGATGTGAAGCAGCCACACCATAGGGAATTGCCAGACAGTCACAGATATGCGGTATATGTTGCATTAAAAGCTCTCGGGAAAGACAGACAAGTTACAAAGGCAGATAAAAAACATGTGGATGCTCTTTTGGAAACAAGTCTTACCACTGTTCATAGAATATGGACAGCGGCACAAGAACAAGAAAGAGTAGGCAAGAGAATAGTTGAGGTAGATGTGTCCAGTAAAAAGAAGGGGAATTGTGGAAGGAAAAAATCAGAGCTTGGTCTATCAATGATTCCTTGCATTGTGCTGAACAAGAGGTCTACACTAAGGGGGCTCGCAAGGGAATGATATGTCTCAAACTTATCTATAATTTTTGATGCTCCATGCTTGTTTATGCACCATTTGCTTTGTGTTTTGTTATACTTCATGGCGTTTTTATGCATTTTCTGGAACTAACCTATTAACGAGATGCCACAGTGCCAGTTCCCTGTTTTCTATTGTTTATGTGTTTTAGAAAAGCTACATAGGAAATATTCTCGGAATTGGATGAAACAAAAGCCAAAGTTCCTATTTTTCCCGACACGAGACAGAGTCCAAAGCAGAGATGGAGGGGAGCCAGGGGCCAGCCACACCATAGGATGGCGCAGGCCAGCCCCTGGCCGCACCACTAGGTGGTGGGGCCACCTGGCCCACCTCCTGACGCCACCCTTCCGCCTATATATTTTCCTCGATGGGAAAACCCTAAAGACCCAATCAATTTTCTATGAAACATAATGTAAGCCACCGCCATCATCAACGCGAGATCGGGAGGGTCCAGAAGCTCATCCCGGCACCCTGCCGGAGAGGGGAATCACCACCGGAGGCCTTCTTCATCACCATGCCTCCCTCCAGAGTGATGTGTGAGTAGTCTACCTTGGACTACGGGTCCATCGCAGTAGCTAGATGGTTGTCATCTCCTCCATGTGCTTCATGTTTAGATCTTGTGAGCTGCCTATCATGATCAAGATCATCGTTGTGTAATTCTACATGTTGTGTTTGTTGGGATCCGATGAATATTGATACTTTGTCAAGTTGATTTATTGATTTATCATCTCTATGTTGTTTATGATCTTGCATGCTCTCCGTTGCTAGTAGATATCTTGGCTGAGTAGATGCTAGTGACTCCAAGAGGGAGTATTTATGCTCGATAATGGGTTCATGCCTCTAGTAATCCGGGGAGTGACAGAAACCTCTAAGGTTGTAGATGTGTTGTTTCCACTAGGGAGAAAACAACGATCTCATGTTCAAGGATATTTGTATTATTTACATTATACACTTTGCTTAAGGCGATAATCTGTTGCTTGCAACTTAATACCCAACGGTTGCTCAGACGACATCCGGTGGGTGGATTATTAGTCATAGATGCAGTTGGATTACGGTCTATGTATTATGTTGTAATGCCCAAGTGAATCTCATAGTGATCCTCATGACATTTGTATACTTGCTTTATTCTATCAATTGTCCAACTATAATTTGTTTACCCAGCATGTTATTTATTTTATAGAGAGACACCACTAGTGAACTGTGGACCCCGGTCCATTCTTTTACATTCATATTACCGTTTACAATTTACTCGCTTTACTTACATTCTTGCAAACTACTATCTTTTACCACACGATACGTTTAATCCTTTGTTTACAGCAAACTGGTGAGATTGACAACCTCACTGTAAGTTGGGGCAAAGTACTTTGGTTGTGTTGTGTGCAGATTCCACATTGCTACTGGTGCAAAGCTACGCCCCAGATAAGGTGCCATATATAAATTGTCTGGAGCTGTCGCGAAGCTAGCAAGCATCAACCTTCGGAAGTTGGTTCTTTCTCCTACTGGTTCGATAAACCTTGGTTTCATACTGAGGAAAGACTTGCTGCTGTGCTCATCATACCTTCCTCTTGGGGTTCCCAATTGGGCGGTCATCTACACGCCATCAAGCAATTTTTCTAGCACCGTTATCGGGGAGAAAGAGGATTTCTGCAAGGGGAGTCTCTCGCTTCCAATCTTTTACTTTGTTATTGTTTTGCTTTATTTTATTTTGCTTGCATCTTTTTATAAAAAATACACAAAATTAGTTCATATTTCAAGTTGCTTTTTATGTCTAGTTTAGTTCCTATTACTATGTCGCCTGAGGAAATGATCTTCACTTTCAAACAAAAGGGTGAAGAGAGTTTTAAAGAAGCTTGGTCTAGAATTTATGATTCCTATGGTAAAACTGCACCAAAAATGACTCTGAGTTTGCTTCTTAGTAGCTTTTACTTTGGTCTTGCTCTTCGTTATAGATATGCCTTGGATGCTATAGCAGGAGGAGATTTCCTCCATTGTGATGGAGATCAAGCTTTCAATGTTATAAAAAAGTTGATTGCAGTATATAGCTTACCGAGTGATTTTGATTCTTCTCTTGTGAGCATTTTTGCTAGATTAAATATTCTTGAGACTCATACTGCTTGTTTAAAAGAATGTTATGGTATGTTGTGCGAGCATCATGATTTTGTGCCAATAAATTCCGAACCCTCAAGTTGGTTCCCTACGGTGAAAATCACTATCAATGGTGAAACTTTTCATGCTCGTTGTGATATTATGTGTGAATTCTACCTTATGCCTAAGGATGTTTATAAATCTTTGAATCTTTGGGAACTTTCTGAGGGTGGAGAAGAAATATCTCTTACCAATAATTTCACTATATTTCCCATTGGAATAGCCAAAGGAGTGTTTACAAAAATCCTAGGGAAAATGGTATCTACTGATTATCTTGTTATTGAATGTGTAGGAAATGGACAAATCACGCTTGGAAGATCACTGCTAAAACTTATGGGAGTAGTAATAGATGTGGGAAAAGGCGCCATGAAGTTCACTTCCCCATCAGGTAATCATCATGTCTTTCCAAGAGGTAAGAGCAAAGGTAAGAGAGGAAGAGGTAAGGCATCTGGTAATATTGATGTTTCATCGCTTGAAAATACTTGATTTCCACTTTCTGCGCCTAGCTCAAAGGCATTAAAGAAAAGCACTCTTGGGAGATAACCCAATGTTTTCTTTTCAGTAATTTTTCTTTTTGTCGAGTCTTGGAATTTATTACTACTGTAATGACCTCTCCTTATCATTTTTATTTCGTTTTTGTGCCAAGAAGAACCTCTAATTGGAGGAAGGTAAGATTTGGGAAAGTTGCTATCCTGAAACAGATTTCTGTGCTACACCGCAAAAATTCGTGAAATTTTTTAGAATGTCTTTTTGATCTGCGATTTTTTGTGCACATGACCCAGGTTATTTCCAAACTTTCATTAGTTTTGCACTTTTCGATTTGAGCAAAAGAAGGTCCTCAGAAAAATCCATCTTTGTCAGCTGTTCTGTTTTGACAGATTTCTGCCACTATTTGTGTTTGCCTCTCGATCGCTTTTTTTTAGTTCTTTTGATCATGGAACTTTCGAGGAAGTTGCTACAGTAGATTATGCTTTAATGGATGGTATATTTGAGTTTGAAACTAAACCAAAAGAGTAGATTTACTATCATGCTTACACTAATGTTGCTAATAGAATTGTGTGAAGTTTTGTATGAAGGAAGTTTTCAAGTGTAGGGAAAGGAGAGTGATGAGATGAGATGAAGTACGGACAAAAGCTCAAGCTTGGGGATGCCCATGTCACCCCAAGAAATATCCAAGAGGTACAAGCATCAAAGCTTGGGGATTCCCCTGAGGCACCCCTTCTTCATCGGCAAAAATCAGGTCACCTTTCAAGACACTATATTTTTATTGCTTCATGTACTATGCATTTTTCTTGGAGCATCTTTACTTTGGCTTTCAGTTTTTTTTGTTTTGTTTGCTGCAAAAAATGGTTGGACCCCAACAAATTTCTTTTGGAGAAGATATAATCTGTTTTTCTTTGCCAAGAACACTCTAGTTTTCACTCTTATCGTTCAACGAGTGTTCTCTTTTTCTAGAACTACATTTAGCTTTCATTTTATGCCTTGATTTTTATTCAGATCTTGTTATATCTTTATATCAAGGTATATTTAGACCACTGGTCTATGTTGGTTTTCATCTCAAAGAGTGGTTTCAAAAAGGTTGAATGGTGTTGGAAAAGTGAAAAAATTTCATGCCTATAGTGGTACAAATGGGAGTTTGTTTAGACTATGGCTTAGACTTTTGCATGTCATGCTTGATGTTATTTTGATAGTATGCTTAGTTGTTTTTGCTGTAGCATGACTTGTCTCAAATGACTGAGATTGCTTAATGTGCATTTGAAAGAATCATGCGTTGTTTTTATTATATGGGAGCATATTATTGTGGTTTTCTCCTTTGATGCTTTATTTGGGTTGACTTGGCGCATACTTACAACATGTTTGACTCTAACAAGTCGTCATAAGCCTCTATGATCATTTGGTTTTTGACTTGTGATACCACTTTATGCTTCGGTTAATGATGTTTTGACGCTATGCATGATTATGGCCGTTATTGCTCTCTTAGTTGGTCGCTCCCAGTCTTTTGCTAGCCTTCATTTTGTACTGATTGAGGGAATACTTCTCATGCATCCAACTACCAAAAGCCAAAGTTTTCCAAAGAGTCCACTATAAATTCCTGTAAGCCATTCCAAGTAAATTTTCATGTGCTACCTTTCAAAAAACCTTCAAAATACTTCTCATTTTGTGACATTTTTTTTAGCTCATGGGGACGTAGTGGTCGAATTTGCTATCTTCCATATTGTTTTATTCTTTTGATCACAGAACTTTTGAGGAAATTGCTACAGTATCTTATGCTTTAATGGGTGTTATACTTGAGTTTGAAACTAAACCAAAAGAGTAGATTTACTATCATGCATACACTAATATTGCTAATAGAATTGTGTGAAGTTTTGTATGAAGGAAGTTTTCAAGTGTAGGGAAAGAAGAGTGATGAGATGAGATGAAGTATGGACAAAAGCTCAAGCTTGGGGATTCCCATGTCACCCCAAGAAATATCCAAGAGGTACAAGCGTCAAAGCTTGGGGATGCCCCGAGGCACCCCTTCTTCATCGGCAAAAATCAGGTCATCTTTCAAGACACTATATTTTTATTGCTTCATATACTATGTGTTTTTTGGAGCATCTTTACTTTCACTTTCAGTTTTATTTTGTTTTGTTTGCTGCAATAAATGGTTGGACCCCAACAAATTTCTTTTGGAGAAGACACACTCCGTTTTTCATTGCCATGAACACTCTAGTTTTCACTCTTATCGTTGAACGAGTGTTCTCTTTTTCTAGTACTGCATTTAGCTTTTGTTTTTTCACCTTGATTTTTGTTCAGATCTTGTTATATCTTTGTATCAAGTTGTATTTAGACCACTGGTCTATGTTGGTTTTTATATAAAAGAGTGGTTTCAAAAAGGTTGAATGGTGTTGGAAAAGAGAAAAAAGTTTCATGCCTATAGTGGTACAAATGGGAGCTTGTTTAGACTGTTGCTTAGACTTTTGCATGTTATGCTTGATGTTATTTTGATAGTATTCTTAGTAGTTTTTGCTGTAGCATGACTTGTCTCAAATTACTGAGATTGATTAATGTGCCTTTGAAAGAATCATGCGTTGTTTTTATTATATGGGAGCATATTATTGTGGTTTTCTCCTTTGATGCTTTATTTGGGTTGACTTGGTGCATGCCTACAACAAGTTTGACTTTACCAAGTCGCCATAAGCCTCTATGATCATTTGGTTTTTGACTTGTGATACCACTTTATGCTTCGGTTAAAGATTTTTTGTCGCTATGCATGATTACGGCCGTTATTGCTCTCTTAGTTGGTCGCTCCTAGTCTTTTGCTAGCCTTTATTTTGTACTGAGAGAGAATACTTCTTGTGCATCCAACTACCAAAAACCAAGTTTATTCCAAAGAGTCCACTATAAATTCCTATGCATGGTATTTGCAAGCCATTCCAAGTAAATTTTTATGTGCTACCTTTCAAAAAACCTTCAAAATACTTCTCATTTTGTGACACTTTTTTTTAGCTCATGGGGACGTAGTGGTCGGATTTGTTATCTTCCATATTGTTTTATTCCAAAAAAAGGAAAAAAGAAAAGAAAAAAAGCACTCCTCCAGGGTATGTGAAAGTTGGTGGGCACCCGATGGAATCAGTTAACCATGGTTTGTGAAAGGAAAAGTGGGGAGGAGTGCCAAGCTTTATAAAAGAGCACAAAAGTGCCAATATCTCTCTCAAAACTTGCTTAGTATGGAAGATGGTAAGAGCCCCATTGCCAGTCGTTGACAAGAACAACCACCTCTCAAAACAAATTTTTATCTGTGTTTTACAAATAAAAAGCTCTAGCACATGTTTAATCACTGCTTCTCTCTGCGAAGGGCCTTTCTTCTACTTTTATGTTGAGTCTTCACCTTCTACCTTTATGCACTGTCTAAGAGAGCATAGTTGTCATTTTGAGTTTAATGTGCATAGTCCCAAAATTTATTATTGATTGATTCATGATTATGGTTTTGCTTATTCTTAAATTATTTGTATCTAGTCGCCCTCTTAAACTTGAAGGTGTCCTATGCATTAATGTTTTGCTATTCCATGAGGGACAATATGAAAACCACTTTGCTATATTTTTCTATATGATTGAAACACACACTTGACTTTCAATGCATTATTACTCATGATCTTTTGTTTGTGTTACTTTTCATATTATAACATAGTTGCTAGGTTTTATTGTCAAGATTATGTCTTTTATGCCCATGTTTAGAGTACTTTGATCTCAACACTCAATGCTTTACATCGTTTGATCAAGATTGTGTTGGTGCATGTCACCTCAAAAATTATTGTTTTCTTATCACTTACCTACTCGAGGACGAGCAGGAGTTAAGCTTGGGGATGCTTGATACGTCTCAAACGTATCTATAATTTTTGATGCTCCATGCTTGTTTATGCACAATTTGCTTTGTGTTTTGTTACATATCATGGCGTTTTTATGCATTTTCTGGAACTAACCTATTAACGAGATGCCACAGTACTAGTTCCATATTTTCTGCTATTTTTATGTTTCAAAAAAGTGATAAGTATCAAATGTATCTATAATTTTTGATGCTCCATGCTTGTTTATACACCATTTGCTTTGTGTTTTGTTACACTTCGTGGTGTTTTTATGCATTTTCCAGAACTAACCTACTAACAAGATGCCACAGTGCCAGTTCCCTGTTTTTTTTTTGTTTTTGTGTTTCACAAAAGCTACACAGGAAATATTCTTGGAATTGGACAAAACAAAAGTCGAACCTCCTATTTTTACCGAAGCTTCACGAAGATCAAAGATGAGACGGAGTGGGGCCAGGGACCAGGCTCACCATAGGGTTGCGCGGCCCAGCCCCTGGCCGCGCCACCACATGGTGAGGCCAGGTGGCCCATCCCCTGACACTGCCCTTTCGCCTATAAAATGCCCTCGATGGGAAAAACCTAAAGAACGGATCACTTTTCCTCAAAATATACTTCAAGCCACCACCATCGTCGAAGCGAGATCGGGAGGATCCAGGAGCTCTTCTTGGCACCCTGTCGGAGAGGGGAATCCTTGCCGGAAGCCTTCTCCACCACCATGGTCGCCTCCAGAGTGATGTGTGAGTAGTCTACCTTGGACTACGGGTCCATAGCAGTAGCTAGATGGTTGTCTCCTCCACCTTGTGCTTCATGTTTAGATCTTGTGAGCTACCCTACATGATCAAGATCATCTTTATGTAATCATACATGTTGTATTTGTTAGGATCCAATGAGTATTGGTACTATGTTAAGTTGATGTGCTGAATCATATATCTTTATGTTATTGATATGTCCAAAATGTATCTACTTTCCCGAACACTTTTGTTGTTGTTTCTTCTCTAATTTGTGTGTTTTGAATGCAACTAACGCAGACTAATGCTATTTTCAGCAGAATTGCTCTGGTATCTCGTTTTTGTGCAGAAATCCAACTTTCAGTAAAAATTTGGGAAAATATTGTTGTGTGACCGCCTCGTCCGAAGACGAGACGGAGAGGGGCCAGGAGGCCACCACACAACCAGGGGGCGCGGCCCAGGCCTGGCCGCGCCCACCTGTTGTGTGACCGCCTCGTTCGTCGCCTCGACCCCTCCTTCCGCCTACATATACCCTCTGACCTAAAAGGAGCGGGGGTTCGGCGTTTTTTCTAAATAGACTTCCGCTGCGCCGCCACCACCAGAAACCACGATTCGGAACCAAAAACTCCATTCTGGCACCCTGTCGGGATGGGGATTTGGAGGAGATCTTTATCACCATCATCACCGATGTCTCTCCATCAACCATCCATGACTCCCCCATCCATGTGTGAGTAATTCCCGCTGTAGGCGAAGGGGATGGTAGGGATTGGATGAGATCATTCATGTAATTTGCTATGAGATTGTTAGGGCATAGTGCCTAGTATCTTTTATTAGTGCTTATGATATTGTTGCAACTTGTTGTGCTTAATGCTTGTCACTTTGGGCCCGAGTGCCATGATCTCAGATCTGAACTTGTTATTGTTTTATGATGATACTTGTTATTTATGGTCTTACCTACAAGTTGTATACACATATTGTTATCCGGAACCCGAGGCCCCAAAGTGATAGAAATTGGGATAACCAGAGGGGATGGCTTTGATGTGAGGATCACATGTGTTCACCGAGTGCTAATGCTTTGCTCCGGTACTTTATTAAAAGGAGTACCTTAATTACCAGTAGTTTCCCTTGAGGCCCTGCTGCAACAGGCTGGTAGGACAAAAGATGTCGTGCACGTTTCTCATTGCGAGCACGTAAGACTATATATGGAACACTTGCCTATGATTGTTTAGTACTAGGATGCTTTATCATTATTTATCTGCAATTGCCCATGTCTCACTAATTTCATGAATTATCTAATCCATGCAACGCCCGTACATCCATCCCTATGCCTACAGTATTTTATCCTACTGTTTACTATTGCTACTATTACCGCTTTTATTCTACTACTGCTGTTACTGTTTCACTACTACCACCACTATAAAACTGTTGCTACTAATAAACCACTGCAAACTAGTCTGTTTCCAGGTACAGCTGAATAGACAACTCATCTGTTAAGGCTTATAAATATTCTTTGGCTCCCCTTGTGTCGAATCAATAAATCTGGGTTTTACTTCCCTCAAAGACTGTTGCGATCCCCTATACTTGTAGGTCATCAAGACTATTTTCTGGCGCCGTTGCCGGGGAGCATAGCTTTATTTGTAAGTTCACTTGGAATTCATATGGTTCGCTGCAACCCTTTCATCATGGGTAAACCTCGTGATGGAAAAGTTCCTATATTGCCATCCACTACAAGAAGAGGTACGACTTTGAACACCTCTGTTGCTCTTGATTCACCATCTGTTATGAGTAAGTTACTTACACCACCACATGCACGCGCTACTGCTACTTCTTCTGCTGAGTTTGAAAATGCCACTGATAATTTAGATGATGCTTCTACTATGCTTGATGAGAGTGGTTCATTGGGTTCCTTTTTAGATGCTACAATTGCTACAGCTAAGATGGGAAACACCACTGCTACACCTGTTAGTTCACCTGAGTCTAGGGAATGCCCTAGTGATGATCTTGATGACACTTATATTGAGCTTGATGATGATTTTATTGCCGAAGCTCATGCTACTCGTGATGCTAATGATGTTAAGAAACTTCTAGCAAGATGTGCTGTTATATATAACTTATCTCCTGATGCTAAGTTTGCTGCTTCTCCCATAAATATTAGGGATAAGGATTATGATTTCTCTTTAGATTTATCTTTCATATCTATTGTTGAGAAAGACCCTTTTTGTGGTACTGAAGGTGAAAGTGCTATGGCCCATATGAATGAGCTTTCTACTTTGAGTAATGTATTTTCTGATGATATTAAGCTGCGCACTTACTTTGTTGCTAAGATTTTCCCTTTTTCATTGAAAGGTGCAGCTAAGACTTGGTTTAATAATTTGTCTCCTGGATCTCTTAATAGTCCTATTGCTTTGGTCAATGCTTTCTTTCAGAAATATTTTCCTGCTAGTTCTCAACATGCTGTTGTGCAGAAAATCTTTGACTTTGAATAGGGAGAAGGAGAGATATTGCCTGAATCTTGGGCAAGGTTTTGTTCTTTAATTAGAGCATTGCCTAAGGAGCCATTGCCTAAAAATGAACTCCTTGATATATTTTATAATGGACTAACTGATGAATCTAAGACATATCTGGATAGTTGTGCTGGTTGTGTTTTCAGGGAAAGAACTCCGGATGAAGCTGAAGAACTAATGGTTAAAATAAAGCGAAATCATGATGATTGGACTATGGCTGAGTCAACACCAACATCAACACCAGCGCCAACTCCAGAGCCAATACTGAAGAAGAGAGGAATAATTGAATTAAATGATGAAGTTATGAGGGAAGCCAGGAAATCTCTTAAGGAGAAAGGTATTAAATCCGAAGATGTAAAGAATTTACCTCCTATAGAAGAATTATGTAAGCCAATCCCTCACTCATCTACTATTGAGGTACACTCTCTCCAATGCTTTGATGATAGAGATATTCCTTACTTTAAACCTCCTGATCAATGCTTAGATGAGTTTGATAATTTTGTTGTTAACCAAGATAATTTTAATAGAATGGTGCAGAATTATTTGTTGGAAAATTCCAGAGCTATTAACAAGTTGCAGGATATTGTGGAGAGAACCTCCAATGATGTGAAGATACTTGTTAAATATTTTCAAATAGTTCAGACTCAAATTGATCAGCTTACCAAGGTGCAAAAAGACTTGCTAGTTATGCTACAAGAGAAAAACAAGCGTGTGAAATACGCACAAGAGGCGGTGCTACCACTCAAGATCCCTTATATCCTGAAGGACATCCTAAGAGGATCGAACAAGATTCTCAACGCACTTCAAAGGACGATATTCCTTCCAAGAAGAAGAAGAAGAAGCATAAAATAGTTGCAGAATCCTCTGAAGCAGGTAAAGATCCTAATAGTGTTTCTATTTCTGATGTTGAAACTGAACCAGGTGATGCTTACGATAAAGAAGAAGTTGAAGAGGAACCATAAAAGATTGATAAGAATGCAAAGTACACCAAAGAAAACTTCATTGCCAACAAGCATGGTAATGAGAGAGAACCTTGGGTACAGAAACCAATGCCTTTTCCTGGTAAGAAACACAAGTCCAAGGAAGAAGAACACTATAACAGGTTTTGTGAATGGATGAGACCTTTATTTTTGCAAATTCCTTTGACTGATGCTATTAGAATGCCTCCTTATGCAAAGTATATGAAAGATATTGTTACTAACAAAAGGAATATTCCTAATGAGGAAATTTCCACTCTACTTGCTAACTATTCTTTTGATGGTAAAGTTCTGGAGAAGCTTGGAGATCCAGGTATACCAACTATTCCTTGCTCCATTAAAAATAACTATGTTAGAACTGCTTTATGTGATTTGGGAGCCGGAGTTAGTGTCATGCCTTTTTCTCTTTATAAGAGGCTTGATGTAGAAAAATTGGTATCAACTGATATATCTTTGCAAATGGCTGATAAGTCTACTACTATTCCTATTGGTATATGTGAAAATTTTCCTGTTCAAGTTGCTAATAGTTGTTTGATATTAACTGACTTTGTTGTGTTGGAAATGCCTGAAGATAATAATATGTCTATTATTCCTGGAAGACCTTTTCTAAACACTGTAGGTGCTGTTATTAATTGCAATCAAGGAAAAGTAACTTTTAATGTCAATGACAAAGAATATACGGTCTATTTTCCCAAGAAGATTGATAGAAAGAATGCTCTAAATTCAATCAAGAATGTTAAGACCATCAGAGTTGGTCAAATTATTTGTTCAGAGCGAAAGCCCAAGGAAGAATATAAAATTGTTATGATTGGGACTATGCCTATTAAGGTCGAGGTAACATAAGCATATAGTGAAATGCAAAGTTTTGCCTCATATAAAATTAGTTTGGTAACAAGACTTGATCAACCTTGTTAACAAAGTGATTTTATATGAACGAAACTTTGTTTTCACCGCATTTACTTTACCTCACTTATTTTTACTTGTTCATTTATTTTTGTTCCCTCTGTTTAGTTTCATACAAGAATATCTTAGAGCTGCTGCATACTTGGTTTTGATTTGCTTTCTATCGCTCCACCGTCGGTTTCCTGAGTTTTATTCTCTTATCGTTTATCTGAAGAATCCTCGAAAATAAAGTTTCTCGAAAAATTCCAGAAAAATATTTTTAAATTTTTATGTCAAAAATGGGGCAGAGAGAGACCTCAGGGGGACCTGCCATGCCACCTCACAACCAGGGGGCGCGGCCCAAGCCTGGCCACGCCCACCTGTTGTGTGGGGGGCCCCCTAGCCTCTCACTTATCTCTTCCTCCCCAGCTCTTTCTCTCTCCCAAAAACAATGACACACCAGCTCAAACTCGTGTTCTTGCTGCCCTTCATCTCGATTTTTCAATCTCCTTGCTCAGCCCATCATTGTTGCTGAGATTTGGAGCAATTGTTCTCCGGTATGTGACTCCTCTGATTGTCCAAGTAGAATTTTGTTTAGTAGAGTATTTTAGCTCTATAGGTGATAGGTGAAATGATTTTGCATGCTTGTTATATTGCTTAGAAATGTTATTTTGATGCATGTTAGCCCTCTAGTAACTCCCTATAGTAGTTTCCTACATTTGTTTGTCTCAAAATCACTTTTTATGAGGTTTGTTAAAAATTTCAGAAATGGAGGAAAATGCATACCAACTCTTTCAACATGAACTAGAAGTGCATGAAGTCATGAGAGTTCACTGTGAAGAGAGGGTCTTCCCCTGAATCTATCCATGCTCAGAGTTCATGAATGCTACCAGAATCCTGCAGGACTTCCAAACTTTACTCTCTAATGCAGGATTGGAGCATTTTGTTGATGGTGAACCACCCCAATTTCTAAACTAACAATGTCTGTGGTGAAGGATTTCAAATTTAATTGGTCTACATCTAACCCCATGGTTCATTATAAAATCTACAATAAATTTGTGGACTTGCCCTTTGATGTTTTCTGTGCAGCCATTAGAGTACCACAGTGGGGATCACAAGAAAAGATGAAGGAACGGCCTAGGCCATTGATGGACCTATATGGGGAGATTTGTCAAGGAAAAAGCTTCACAGGAGAGGGTGAAATGGATGGTCACTCACAGAGGGTGAGCTTGACGCATACATGGAAGAACACCAGCAGCCCGTGCACAATGAAGAGGCGACCGAGGAGTCGGTTCAGCCTTCTAACATTGTGGAGTTTCCATACCAGCAGCCTTATTATGATTATACACCATCTACTTCATCTTCGCAAGGGCCAGGCTATGACTATGCCAATGATGACCCACCGGCATGGGGCATGTTTTCGAGATGACGTTGATCTCCACTTAGGCCAAAAGCCTAAGCTTGGGGGGAGAAACGCTGACAATTCACTCATCTACATATCATATTTAGTCGGTCCTATGTATATCCATTTTTCGCTTTCTTTATTCTTCTTGTTCTTATTTCTACTTTCCCAAAACACAAAAAGACCACAAATATTTCCGTTGTTTCTCTTTGTTTGCCTTTTTAGTTTGCTAGCTTTGGTTTGCTCTACATGCTACTTTCGGTTTGATATTTGAAAAATCCAATTTTTTTTTGCTTTGTTTACTATTTCCTTCTGTTCTTGTTTCAAAAATCGAAAACCCAAAAATATTTGTTGTTCTTCTTCGGTTTTGTAAAGTTTGTTACAGAGTTCAATCTCCAGTGACTCCTTTGGAGCTTGGTATTCACTTCATATTATTCAAGCCACACAAGTGAAAGGCAATAATGATGACATATGACAATCCGAGATGTGGTAAGAGGCTGGTATGAACTCTATTTGTTTTTATTTTTGTACATATACTCATCTCTGTGGACATGCTTAGTCAGTTCATGTAAGGTATATGTTATCTAATGGATGCTTTGTAGTTCTTGCTCTCATATGATTAGTTCCAATTTACTAATAGTTTGTAGCATGTCATGTAGACGCTTGCTTGCATTGTTTTATTCATAATATGGTATGTTATTGTGGTATCCACCTCTGAAAGTTTCATTTGAATCGACTTGGCACATGCTCAAGCATGCATATGACTGAACAAAAAGTCAATTAAGCCTCGATGATTTACTTTGCCTCAGAGTTCTTGTATCATTTTTATGCCTATTTTAATTTTGTTTTGTCGCAAGCATGATTATGATAGCTATTGCTCTCTTGATTGTCGCTTCCCAGTCTTTTGCTAGCCTTCACTTCTACTGAGAGGGAATACTTCTCGTGCATCCAATCACCAAAAACCAAGTTTACCAAAGAGTCCACTATAAATTCCTATGCATGGTATTTCAAAGCCATTCTAAGTAAATTTTCATGTGCTACCTTTCAAAACTTTCAAATACTTCTTATTTTGTGCCACTGTTTTTAGCTCATGAGGACACAGTGGTCGGAATTGCAATCTTCCATATTAAATTGAGTACCCCTCGACTAGGCAGCTTCATCTGCTCATCATTAATTTTGTAAGGGAGCTGGTCAGACCATTGTAATCTAATTCTAAAAAGAAAGAAAAAAAGGCACTCCTCCATGGTATGTGAAAGTTGGTGGACACCCGATGGAATTGGTTAACCATGGTTTGAGAAAGGAAAAAGGTGGGGAGGAGTGCCAAAGCTTTATAAAAGAGCACCAATGTGCCAAATTTTCAAAGAACTCGGAACCGCTCTCACTTGTTTGTTATGGAAGATAGCAAGTCCCCATTGCCAGTCATTGACATGAAACAACCACCTCTCAAAATAAATTTTTTATCCCTGATTTACAAATAAAAAGCTCTAGCACATGTTAAATCACTGCTTCCCTCTGCGAAGGGCCTTTCGTTTACTTTTATGTTGAGTCTTCACCTTCTAACTTTAAGCACCTTCTTGAGAGCATAGCTATTATTCTTAGTGTAATGTGCTTGCCCCAGAACACGGTTAATTGTGATATAACTTTGATGCTTGTATCTTTGATATTTTTACTTTTAGTCTTCTCTTGAACTTCAGAGGTGTCGCAACATTTATGTTTTGCTTCACAAATAGAGGCAAGCGGGATACCACTCTTCCATATCATTTATGAACATTACAATCTTGTAGCTTCTTATGTGCATGTTACTTATTATTAGTGCATTGGCACTCTTTCATAGCTTGCTTGACTATGAGGTAACATTAGTAGCATATTTCTTATTATGAATTGCCTGAGTACTTGATCATATAGTTAGTATATATACATCTTATGAAGCAAATGTGTTCGTGAAAGTTTCTTTTATCGCTCTCAGTTGTTAACTGAATTGCTTGAGGACAAGCAAATAGCTAAGCTTGGGGGGAGTTGATACGTCCAAAACGTATCTACTTTCCCAAACACTTTTGCTGTTGTTTCTCCTCTAATTTGTGTGTTTTGAATGCAACTAATGCGGACTAACACTATTTTTAGCAGAATTGCTCTGGTGTCTCATTTTTGTGCAGAAATCTAACTTTTAGTAAAAATTCGGAAAAATATTACAAAAATCCTATTTCACCAGAAGACCCACGGAGCCAGAAGACGAGACGGAGAGGGGCCAGGAGGCCACCACACAACCAGGGGGCACGGCCCAGGCCTGGCCACGCCCACCTGTTGTGTGACCGCCTCGGCCATCGCCTCGACCCCTCCTTCTGCCTACATATACCCTCTGACCTGAAAGGAGCGGGGGTTCGGCGTTTTTTCCAGATAGACTTCCGCTGTGCTGCCACCACCAAAAACCGCGATTCGGAACTAGAAACTCCGTTCTGGCACTCTGCCGGGACGGGGATTTGGAGGGGATCTTCATCACCATCATCACCGACGTCTCTCCATCAACCATCCATGACTCTCCCATCCATGTGTGAGTAATTCCCGCTGTAGGCGAAGGGGATGGTAGCGATTGGATGAGATCATTCATGTAATTTGCTATGAGATTGTTAGGGCATAGTGCCTAGTATCTTTTATTAGTGCTTATGACATTGTTGCAACTTGTTGTGCTTAATGCTTGTCACTTTGGGCCCGAGTGCCATGATCTCAGATCTGAACTTGTTATTATTTTATGATGATACTTGTTATTTATGGTCTTATCTACAAGTTGTATACACATATTGTTGTCCGGAACCCGAGGCCCCAAAGTGACAGAAATTGGGATAACCGGAGGAGATGGCTTTGATGTGAGGATCACATGTGTTCACCGAGTGCTAATGCTTTGCTCTAGTACTTTATTAAAAGGAGTACCTTAATTACCAGTAGTTTCCCTTGAGGCCGTGCTGCAACAGGCTGGTAGGACAAAAGATGTCGTACAAATTTCTCATTGCAAGCACGTACAACTATATATGGAACACATGCCTATGATTCTTTAGTACTAGGATGCTTTATCATTATTTATCTGCAATTGCCCATGTCTCACTGATTTTATGAATTATCTTATCCATGCAACGCCCGTACATCCATCCCTATGCCTATAGTATTTTATCCTACTATTTACTATTGCTACTATTACCGCTTTTATTCTACTACTGGTGTTACTGTTTCACTACTACCACCACTATAAAACTGTTGCTACTGATAAACCACTGCAAACAAGTCTATTTCGATGTGCAGCTGAATTGACAACTCATCTGTTAAGGCTTATAAATATTCTTTGGCTCCCCTTGTGTCGAATCAATAAATTTGGGTTTTACTTCCCTCGAAGACTGTTGCGATCCCCTATACTTGTGGGTCATCAGTTATCTCTATGTTGTTTATGATCTTGCATGCTTTTTGTTGCTAGTACATATCTTGGCCGAGTAGATGCTAGTGACTCCAAGAGGGAGTATTTATGCTCGATAGTTGGGTCCATGCCTCTAGTAATCTGGGGGAGTGATAGAAACCTCTAAGGTTGTAGATGTGCTATTGCCACTAGGGAGAAAACAACATTCTTGTGTCCAAGGACATTTGATTTATTTACTTTATGCACTTTGCTTAATACAGTTATCCGTTGTTTGCAACTTAATACTCAAGGGGTACTCGACGACTCCCCGCGAGTGGATTATTAGTCATAGATGCAGTTGGATTACGGTCTATGTATTTTGTCATAATACCCAGAGTGAATCTCATAGTGATCCTCATGACATATGTACGTTATCTTTATTCTATCAATTGCCTAACTGTAATTTGTTTACCCAGCATGTTGTAATTTATCTTATGGAGAGACACCACTAGTGAACTATGGACCCCGGTCCAATTTCCTTTACATTGTTATACCGTTTTATGTTTACTCGCACTGTTTACTTTCTTGCATACTATTACCCTTTTATCATTCAATACGCTCAATCCTTTATTTACAGCAAACCGGTGAGATTGACAACCTCATCGTAAGTTGGGAGCAATGTTCTTGGTTGTGTTGTGTGCAGGTTTCACGTTGCTGCTGGGTAAAGACACACCAACAATATTTCTGGCGCCATTGTCCAGAGTGTCATGAAGCTAGCAAGCATCACCTTTTGAAGTTTGGCTTTCTCCTACTGGTTCGATAAACCTTGGTTTCACAACTGAGGGAAGACTTGCTGTTGTGCTCATCATACCCTCCTCTTGGGGTTCCCAACGAGCTGTTACTTACAAGCCATCAAAAAGCTACACAGGAAATATTCTCGGAATTGGACAAAACAGAAGCCGAAGTTCCTATTTTTCCTGACACGAGACATAGTCCAAAGCAGAGACGGAGGTGAGCCTGGGACCAGCCACACCATAGGGTGGCGCGAGCTAGCCCCTGGCCACATCACCAGGTGGTGGGGCCACCTGGCACACCTCCTGATGCCGCCCTTCCGCCTATATATTCTCCTTGACGGGAAAACCCTAAAGACCCAATCAATTTTCCACGAAACATACTATAAGCCTCCATCATCGACGCGAGATCAGGAGGGTCCAGAAACTCTTCCTAGCACCCTACCGGAGAGGGGAATCACCACCGAAGGCCTTCTTCATCACCATGCCTTCCTACAGAGTGATGTGTGAGTAGTCTACCTTGGACTACGGGTCCATAGCAGTAGCTAGATGGTTATCATCTCCTCCATGTGCTTCATGTTTAGATCTTGTGAGCTGCCTATCATGATCAAGATCATCGTTGTGTAATTCTACATGTTGTGTTTGTTGGGATCCGATGAATATTGATATTTTGTCAAGTTGATTTATTGATTTATCATCTCTATGTTATTTATGATCTTGCATGCTCTCCGTTGCTAGTAGATATCTTGGCCGAGTAGATGCTAGTGACTCCAAGAGGGAGTATTTATGTTCGATAGTGGGTTCATACCTCTAGTAATCTGGGGGAGTGACAGAAACCTCTAAGGTTGTAGATATGCTGTTGCTACTAGGGAGAAAACAATGATCTTGTGTTCAGGGACATTTGTATTGTTTACATTACACACTTTGCTTAAGGCAGTAATCTGTTGCTTGCAACTTAATACCCAACGGTTGCTCGGACGACATCCGACGGGTGGATTATTAGTCATAGATGCAGTTGGATTACGGTCTATGTATTATGTTGTAATGCCCAAGTGAATCTCGTAGTGATCCTTATGATATTTGTATGCTTGCTTTATTCTATCAATTGTCCAACTGTAATTTATTTACCCAACATGTTATTTATTTTATGGAGAGACACCATGGTGGCTCGGTGTTGATGATGTAAATGACCGGCTAGTTGGGAACCCCAAGAGAAGGTGTGATGAATATAGCAACAAGTTTTCCCTCAGTTATGAAACCAAGGTATGTCAATCCAGTAGGAAAAAGCCAAACGTCTGAAGGTGATGCCTGCTAGTTGCGTGACACTCTAACAAGGGCGCCGTTTATGAATCCTGTTAGCGCGTCTTCAACTAGTAGCAACGCGGAACCTGCACACAACACAGCCAAATACTTTGCTCCCAACTTACGATGAGGTTGTCAATCTCACCGGTTTGCTATAAACAAAGGTATAAGCGTATCGAGTGGAAAGCAATAGTAGTATGCGAGAAAGTAAACGGTGCGAGTAAAGTAAACATGTGATAACAATATAAAGGAAATTGGACCGGGGTCCACAGTTCACTAGTGGTGTTTCTCCATAAGATAAATAACAACATGCTGGGTAAACAAATTACAGTTGGGCAATTGATAGAATAAAGATAACGTGCATATGTCAAGAGGATCACTATGAGATTTACTCTGGGCATTACAACAAGATACATAGACCGCCATTCAACTGCATCTATGACTAATAATCCACCCACGGGGAATCATCCGAGGACCCCATGAATATTAAGTTGCGAACAACAGACAACTGCATTAAGCAAAGTGTGTAATGTAAACAAAGCATATGTCCTTGGACATAAGAATGTTGTTTTCTCCCTAGTGGCAACAACACATCTATAACCTTAGAGGTTTCTGTCACTCCCCCAGATTAAATAGAGGCATGAACCCAACTATCGAGCATAAATACCCCCTCTTGGAGTCACTAGTTTCTACTTGGCCAAGATAGCTACTAACAACGGAGAGCATGCAAGATCATAAACAACATAGAGATAACATAAGATAATATTCAGCACATCAACTCAATCATAACACTAATATTCATCGGATCCTAACAAACACAATATGTAGAATTACATAACGGTGATCTCGATCATGTAAGACAGCTCACGAGATCTAAACATGAAGCACATGGTGGAGAAGACAACCTTCTAGCTACTGCTATGGACCCATAGTTCAAGGTAGACTACTCACTCATCGCGCCGGAGGCAAGCATGGCGATGAAGAAGACCTCTAGTGGCGATTTCCCTCTCCGACACGGTGCCGGGAAGAGCTTCTGGAGCCTCCCGATCTCGGGTCGATGACGACGGCGGATCGCGATGTGTTTCTGGAAAAGTGATCGGGTATTTAAATTTTTCCCATCGGGGGGTCTTTATAGGCGAAGGGGCAGCGTCAGAGGTGGACCAGGGTGGTCTCACCCATAGGGGGCATGGGCCAGGGGCTAGCCGCGCTGCCCTATGGTGAGGCCAGCCTCTGGCTCGGCTCCGTCTCCTCTTCGGTCTTCTGGAAGCTTTGTTTAATATCTGGATGTTCGGCTTTTGTTTCGTCCAATTCTGAGAATATTTCCTGTGTAACTTTTCTGAAACACAAAAATAGCAGAAAACAGGGAACTGACACTATGGCATCTTGTTAATAGGTTAGTTTAAAAAAATGCATAAAAACGCCACGAAGTGTAACGAAACACTAAGCAAATGGTGTAAAAACAAGCATGGATCATCAAAAATTATAGATACGTTTGAAGCGTATCACACCACTAGTGAACTGTGGACCCTGGTCCATTCTTTTACATTCATATTACCGTTTACAATTTACTCGCTTTATTTACATTCTTGCAAACTACTGTCTTTTACCACACGATACGTTTAATTCTTTGTTTACAGCAAACCGGTGAGATTGATAACCTCACTGTAAGTTGGGGCAAAGTACTTTGGTTGTGTTATGTGCAGGTTCCACGTTGCTGCTGGTGCAAAGCTACGCCCCAAATAAGGCGCCATATATAAATTGTCTGGAGCTATCGCGAAGCTAGCAAGCATCAACCTTCGGAAGTTGGTTCTTTCTCCTACTGGTTCGATAAGCCTTGGTTTCATACTGAGGGAAGACTTGCTGCTGTGCTCATCATACCTTCCTCTTGGGGTTCCCAACTGGGCGGTCATCTACACGCCATCAGGGAACTGAATGTCCCCTATGCCACATTGCAGAGAAGATTCCAATGGGGAGGAGTAATACGCCGCCACACAAGTTCAATCAAACCAGCACTAAAACCTGAAAACAAGATTGTGAGGCTGAAGTTTTGCACGTCAATGTTTGATCAAGCAACGACATCTGATGACAAACAATCGTTTCTCAATATGGAGAACATAGTTAATATAGACAAAAAATGGTTTGACATGATGAAAAAGAATAGAACATACTATCTCCTCTATGAAGAGGAAGATCCCATGCGAACTATACACAACAAAAATAGTATCGGGAAGTCATGTTTTTAACATCGGGGGTGAAACCCCGATATGATGAGCAAGGAAAGGAGACATTTGACGGTAAGATCGGAATCTGGGCGTTCGTGAAAGAAACAACAGCTAAGAATGACTCCAAGAATAGGCTCAAAGGAACTATGGAGCTCAAGTCAATAGTTGTAACTAGAGACGTGATGAGATAATATATTTGTGAGAAGGTAGTTCCGTCTATCGCAGCTCTATGGCCTGACATGGAAACCATATTTATACAACAAGATAATGTGCGGACGCACATTCTTCGAGATGATCCAACGTTTCTTGTTGTCGTGAAAGAAACGGGACAGGATATTCAGTTGATGCAACAACCAGTCAACTCCCCGGACTTGAATGCCCTTGATCTTGGCTTTTTCAGCTCAATTCAGTCCATCACAGTTCGCTATGCACCTAACACTCTCCAGGAACTAATAGAGTCAGTTGAAAAGGCATATGACGAGTATCGTGTGGATATCCTAGTGAAAGTGTTTATAACCCTTCAATCTGTCATGATTGAAGTCATGAAAGATGAAGGAGGAAACGTCTACAAGATAACACACATGGGCAAAGACAAACTAAAAAAAGAAGGAGAGCTGCCTTTGGTTCTAAAATGTGATGCTGCAATCTATTGAAAAAGCATGGAGATCATAGCAAATCATGAGGCCGCATTGGTTCAACATGCAGGTATAGGTTCCTCCCTAATGATATTTTCTTGTCCTCTAGTTAGTTCCTCTCTAATCTATCGAAAAAACTTGGAGTTTGATATTGCTTGCTGACTCATGTGCAGGGGATCCATTGAACAACTCATCAAAGAAAAAAGCACGCCGGACAGGCCCCAAAGTAATTGTGGATAATGAGACGTTAATCCCAAAAAATGTATATATGACATGGTTGGATGACCCATCAAGCCTTGTCTCCAAAAGGTATCGAGTTGGCGAATTCCAAGAGGACACGGGACAACTCAAGTTAGCGCATCGGCTTAAGAAAGCACAAGCAGCTATAGTTGACACACTTTGAAAGCTATAGTTTTTGGCAGTATACACACTTTGAGAACTATTGCATATGTACTCCATGGAGTAGTTTCCCATATACTGCCTATAGTACACCATATCTATCTATCGCTTGTCACCCTTTCTGCCTTTAGTTCAACCATCTCTTAGTATACATAGTGTAACGAAATCTACCAGAGCATGCAAAGTTTGGCTGCCGACCGTGTCAATTTGGGAGTAAACAAAAACCATCTGAAGTCTGATGGGCAATACAGTTACATGTTTGACATAATTGTGATCTCTTCCGTTCTGGACTAGAGTATTATGTACCTCTGTTTACATTTTCGCTCTATTATCTCTGCTTCTGTCCAAAAGTAGTGAACATACTAGTCACGTTGTAGGTATAGTAGTAGGCTGCTAGCTACGAGTAGTATTTAGTTGCTCAAGAAGTTCACTGTATTTAGTAGCTCAAGCAGTTCACTGGGATGCAGGTAGGGAGCAGATGAAATTTTTTCACCAGGCCAATACTGGAATTAAGCGCTGAACTATACCCAGACTTGAGTTCTCTAAGTAAATCATGGCCATAGTACCATTTGTCTGAAAAGAAACGAGGAATCGACAACTCAACAGTAGAAGCTGCGGCAGGAGAGGCCATGGGCGGTGGAGTCATCGGCGGCGGTTGCTGTTGCTGAGGGTCGGAAACCAGCGGGGCGTACATGTAGAGTCGGACGCGAGGTAGTTGGCGAATGCCTTAGCAAGCCTCCGGCCGCCGCCACCAACGCCAGCCGGCGCCTTGCGCCGCCGTTTCACTGACACCGGCTTGGTCACCGGCTTCATTCGGACGCCTAGCAGGTCCTTCTTCTCCATGGAAATCGCTCGTATCAGGCAGGGGAATTGGGTTCTGGTTTTTTTGGGGGACGTTTGGAACTTTTGATCGGTGGTGAAAGGATAGGGGAAAGGCAATCAGCGGAAGAGAAGGTGGATAACCGGCAATTCGGAGGAGCGCCAGTTCCAGCAAGGGCAAAAGAGCGGACTTTTAGGTATGCCCTAGGGCTCGCGGACGAGGGCGAGGAAGTGCTGGCCGGCGAGGGCGGGCTGCGTGCGCGACGGAGGTAGTGGGCGGCGCTGGGAGCGAGCGAGCAGCTGCAGCGAGGGGGAACGAGGAGCAGATCAAGGCAGCGACATGGGAACGAGAGAGGCGATGAGGAGGGAGGAAGAGCAGGCAGAGCGAGGCGGCGTCAGAGACTGGGGCGGAGGGGAGGGAGGAAGAGTGGCGGAGCGAGTGAGGAGCGGAGCGACTGTCGAAAATTCTCTAGGGGGTTTTCGAAAAAATGTACAGGGCCAGATAATCCGGGCCGGAGGGAGTAATTGATATATGCTTGATAAATACTAAAAGTTAACGCAGCGCAGAGCTACAGAAACGTTGTAAAACAGGGGGATGGTTATGGTTTCATGCCGACTTGTCTAACTTCGCAAGAAAGGTAGAAGCACATTTGTAGCTGCGCTCCTGGTTCTTTTCGTGTGGAGCTCCAGCGTTCCAGAACGGCGCTTTGGATCGAGACCACAAAGACAGTTGGTAGCCCAAATATTTCCTCCTTTGCTGCTCGAGAAAATAGTGTTGAAAGTAGAGTCGAGAGACAAACGAGAGAGACAACAAATGATTCAAGTGTGTTCTTTATTGATGATGTTTATGTATATATACAATGGGAAGGGATGCAATCCAAGAGACACAACTGTTAGTGAAGGGGTGGATCAAGAGGAGCAACCGTAGGCGGTTGCCAAAATGGCAACCGCACACACATGTGGGAAATGCGGGGATTCCCCTAATTAACCATGTGGGTTAATTACTCTTAACACTCCCCCTAATCACCGCTTGACTGCATATTTGTTCATCATCTTTATAAAGTCTCCTCTAAAAATCCTGTGGGAAAAATATGAGGAGTGGTGTTTGATATGTCGCTAAAACTCCTTTAAACCCAGCGGGAAAATAAGGAGAAAATGATGCAACATGTAATGGTTGGATATGTTGTTAAAACTCCTTCAAACCCAATGGGAAAATAAGGAGAAAATGATACAACATATCATTATTATTGCCTCATTGTTAACTCCATATGAGAAAAACCTTGTCAAAGGGAAAAACCTCATAGAGTTTAGAGAGCAATATATATGTCGTGTATACTTTCCTAAAAACCCCGATGGGGAAAACAAAAAGTATGACATATGATCTTGTGTTGATATTACCTCATTAAAAACCTTGATGAGAACCTTGATAGTAAACTCATAAAGGGAAAAAGAGTGTAATATGATGCTATGAATAGGAGTAGTCCAGAGAGATACTCCCCCTGATTCTTGCAAATCCTGAAGCCGTCGAATACCAATTCCATGAAAATATTTCTAAAATATGAAAGTTGGCAGAGACTTCATGAATAGGTCAGCGAGGTTAGCGCATGATTTGACTTGCAAGCTCATGGAGATAAAACAACTTAGAGGCAATATGCTCAATGATATTGCTCTCAATGTATCCTATTTGCATCCATGCAACACAAACCAACATTATCTGTGTAGATAATGGTTGATGATTCAAGAGAACCAATACCATATAACCCATGTATGTGGTTTATCATTCTGTAAAGCTACACGTGTAACATGGCTTTGTATTCCAGAATGATTGGTAGGTGTAGTCACCGAAGTCTGTTTCGAAGACATCAATGGAGTGACACTTCTACCATGCAGGTACACATTGTGAGGATCATTCAAGTAGCCAACACCAGTGTATCCTGATGATATTGGAGTTCAGATTTCTCCGAAATTACCAGAATAGGTCAAGTAATGTGTGGTACCTTGGAGATATCGAAAGATATTCTTGATTCCCAACCAGTTTGTTGGTGGGTCCAATGGCATTGAGATACGGAACTTCAAGTCCCAACATCTCTTGTACACCATCCCGTGGTTTGAGTGAATCTTTCTCTACGTCAAGAGATCGAACAACCGGCATGGGAGATGGATATGACTTGTCCATTCTAGGTTTCTCCAATATTTATAATATAGGCAGCTTGGTGTACCATAATACTTGAGTGAAGTAGCCTGACTTGTAGTATCAAGCAATGTTTGGGTTTAACCAAATCCTTCATCTCAAATTCCGTCTTTTAGATGATCACGTGCTTTGTCATTTGCAGGAGTATCCTTAGGTATGACAAACACGCATGGGTAATCATCATTGTAGGAGTAATCCTTGTGCATAAGGAACTCACTATGTCGGTTGTACCAAAATATACCAACAACAATAAGCCATGTAATGACTCATTGATTTTACACAATGCATGTTGCATTTACATTTCGATTCGGATAGAGATTCCATCGAGAACCATACATGTCCAAATCTAGTGATCCACATGAAATGTAGCCACTACATCTATCAACTGCATAGATAGACGATTTTGCACTGCCAATGATATAATTATCGGAAAATTTTGAGGATTCCAATCTTATCTGGAGAGTAGGTCTCGGATCTCTGCGGAAACCCGACCTTATGCTACAAGCCTTGCTTTCTCACCACCTTGTTGTTCTCTAGAAGAAAACATATTGATTCCCGTAGGGAATTCAATTGGAGGAGCGAGGCTAATTCTGCTTGGATTGCATCCTTTGTTTGTTTCAGTCCGAGCGAGTGGTTTACACTCTGCCATGGCCATGGTCTTTGGATCTGAATAATTTGAAGGATGTACGCAATCATACAAGAGAAATATTTGTCGACAATTGTAGACTTTGGTTATATGATTCTCCAGAATCGATATTGTTGGAGGAAATCTCATGCACCCATGATGACTCTTCGTGATTTCCCAATACGTATGAGTCCAGGTGTTCCGATGTCCCAGCCAGTGTGTGCAAGCTGAAGCTGGGGTTGTGGAGGTTTCCCTTCCACTGGGTGTATACTACCCATAAGGTGTTTATCAACGCAAGGTTGACTTGCATTTACTGATTTAGAGGATATCTCCTCAATTTCCTTTGTTGCTTGCATGAAGCTAGATCCTGGTTAGAGGCCGTACTACTCCCCCTCTTTTTAGGTAAGGGGAGTTGAGTGGTTTTTATTGGTACCTCCACTCTTTCGGGCGCATTTCTAGCCGGACTAAAGGATTTTGTAACACCTTTGAGATCAGTAAATGAATATGGCAGGTTATTTGCAATGAGTTGCAAATATATGAATTCTGGACGTAGTCCAAAATCTTGAATACATGGATATAAGGTGGGACGTGGAGTCCCTATTGATTTCCTGGCATTATCTGTGGTACATGAAATCTCCCCCTAATGCCTGGAAATAATCCATCCTTTATAAGCAATCAACATACTGGGCTATGAATGAATCCCTAATGAGGGGTTCAAGGTACGTGTTGATCGACGGAGATCTGTACCCCACATAGATCCTTAGTCTGTGGGCCCAATGATGTACGCTGCGGTGGTGAGATCGGTACGCGTGAAGCGCATCCGAACTTACGCAGATGGGAAATGCTCGGAGGATTTCCACGTATCAATTGCAGAGGAGGAGTACTGTGATATACAGTTAGTCATTGAGCAGTGTGTAAAGCTGCATGACTCCAACGTCAAGTTGGTAATTACAATTCAGTAACAAAGGTCTTGCAATGAGTTTGATCATCTGAATAATGGATCTAGACAAACCATTTTGAGTATGGACATATGGGATAGAGTGCTGAACTTCAGTCCTCAAGGCCATGCAAGTCATTAAGGCCACATGAGGAGAATTCTGCATCATTATCCATGCGAATTGATAAAATTCGACTTTCATGATAATGGGCGTGTAACTTAATTACTTCCCTCATTATCGTGGTAAATGCATGGTTTCATATGGACATAAGCACATGTGTGACCATCATGTAGATGCGTCAATGAATACCATGAAAATACCTAATATGGTCCACACGATGGTTGGATGAACATAAATATCCCCCTGAATGAGTTCAAGGAACTGAAGTGGTTCATCTTGTATGTTGAGGTGCGAAGGCCTCAAAATTGGCTTCCCAGTAGTGGCGCACGAGATGCACACACATTCTAGTGAGGGAATTTAAACTCGAGCAAGTTGTGACCAATGGAATTGCTTTATATGCAACATGTGGTACGGGTTGGATGCATGTGTAGTACAATCCAAACAATGGAGAGGGTACTTTTTCAAATACTTGTTCCTCATCCATCGGATTGCTTCCCGTAGAAATCTATATATCGAGTTAAAGGATTTCCAGGATTGAAAAATCTTTCTCAGATATATAGAACTCATACAATCTTATTATATCAAAGTGCTGATGCAATATTTACAACAACATCAATGGACATGAATAAGTTGATCACTAAGGAGATAGTGGGACTAGTTAAAGTCTCCAAACATGCCAGTTAAGGCATACTTACTATCATGTTCTCCGTGCTCATAGGGATCCTATGACTTCTGGAGTGTCGTAGCGTTGCTAGGTCCAAGAGGAACGTCTTGCAAACCAACTCCATTAGTGTCATCTGGATGAAGGTTAAAGTTGGATTCAAACCTTTTCCCTTGAGGTGCTTTGCGCGTCTAGGATTGCTGGTAGAGAACAACCAGATACTTTGGGTCTTGCACTTGGTAGTGGGATGCGTGTAGCATCCATGTTTGTCACTAAGCTTAGTTTTGTTAAACCTTTGCTTTGTGATGCATTTCCCACCGTCCGAGTTTCATGGCTTGAGGGCCTGAAACAAAGTGATTGGGGATTCCTCCTCCAAATACTCAGACTAAGATCTGGATGAATATTTCTGCTCATCTCGCAGCGGCGTGACTCCAATCTGGAGAGGGTCATCCAGATTCTGGATTGCACGCGCTAATCCATGGGACGCAAGAGTGATCTTGATGTCCATGGCCCGGATGGTAGTTGAGGCCATTGAGGTCTGAGTGCATCAAACTCTCTTTTCGGCCACCGGTTACCATCATGGGTAAACCATAGATTATTAATTTATGCGTGGTAAATCAAAAACCATCATGGTTATGTTGTAATGAACAATGCAAAATTAATGATATTCAAGAAGTGGGCTTGAAAATCACTAGCGTGGACTTCAAGTTGTTAAATATGACACATTGTAGATACTCCCCAAAAAGAATTTCGGGGTCCATCTCTCAGTACTAGAGAGTATAATCTGATGAAATCAGTAGATACTCATGTTTCTAGTACCTTATGTCATAATTTAATTAAAATGTATGGGAGATCACTTGATAAATAATCATGGTAGCGAAGATAATCTGCAATGCATGCAGTAGATCCATGCACTACCTTTATCCCAAACATCAACTTGAAGAAGTCACTTAGAATTTTGCATATTCAATTCGCTTGCTTGTATTAAGCCGAAGGCTCAATTAAGACGATGAATTGATTTTATTTGCAAGAATTTGAAAAACTCATTGCAAATATTAGATGCAACTAATCTCAACATGTAGGAAACATGGAAATATAAATTGCATCCGACATAAATTCTGGAATACATGGTACTCAACAGAAAATAAAAATACAACAGCTAGAAAGCTGTAATTTACAGAGTCTATGCAGAGATTAAACTGCTAGATCTACTGTTAAGCTAATTATTCCAAATACTTAAACGTATTTTAATTAGCAAGGGCCTGATGGCCAATGGCATGCACATGGGCTGCGTTAAGCTATTCAGAAGCCCAAATTGGACAAGCTTCTAGGCTGTACGAGAAGATAAGGGACGGCTGCCAGCGAATATTTGGCTGTATCATTGTCCCCAAATCGATTCCCATTCAGACTATGGCGGTCAACGCATTCACCACCACGCGCCTCTGCTGCCGCATCGGCGCTGTTCACCGTCGGCCGGAGCCTCTGCCACCAAGGTCGTCCTCGTCGGAGAATCGGCCAGGGAGACAGGCGTTATGTGAGGTGCCGTTGGCTAGCCCCAGCGCGGCCGGGCTCATGTGCCGGCGCGGCGCCCGCAGCCTCTCGACGGCAGGCTGGGGCCTGGAGGCCGAGGGCCACGAGGCTGCGGCGAGCACTGGAGCGCGGTGCAGGTGGAGGAGTGCCGGGCGCCGGGGATGGCAGGCTCGGTGGCGCGACGGCATAGGCAAGCCGAAGGCGAAGGCAAGCGCGTCGCCCTCACGCACCTGCACGCGATTGCCCGCGGGGTGCGCCACCGACGACAACATCAGGAGCGGCGCGCCGGCTCCGACTTCAACAACCGCAGGGGTCAGGGATAGGAGCGGCGCGGCCGCATCCTCTTCATCGCCTATGGCGACGACGGTGTTCTCCGAAGGCAGGGCAACGTTAGGGCGACGGCCGCAGGTCCGCAGGAAGCTCTGGACGTGCCTCCGAACTCGAAGACGGAGGTGGGCGACAGGCCGGCCGTTGGAGGCTGCAGCACGGCGCCCTCGCCGTCGTCCTCCGGAGGTGATGCCGTGTCGTTGCCGTACTCGTGCAGCGGGCAGACAACCCACCCGTGCGCAGGGCACCAGAACGGCGGCGACGGCGGCTCGTGTGCAGGGTCAACGTCGACAGCCCCTAGCATTGGCGCGGCCGTCGGCGGCGCAAGGGGCTGGACTGCCGGCGTAGAGCCGTTCGCCGGACCGGTGGCTACGAGGGCCACGAGGGACGCACACACCGTGGCGACGCCCACGGTAGCGGCGGCCGTCGAAGCGACGAACGGCATGGACATGACGAAGAAGATGGCGGCGTCCTCCAACTGCTAGTCGACGGAGGCCGACGAAGCGGGAGCGACGGAAAAAATGGGGCATCAGGCGAGGCATGTTCTCACCTTTTTCTGCTTGTTGATTCCGCCCTTGATCTTCTTATTCCGGCGATCGCCGGAGTTCGCTCTCGGTAGAGCGTGCTGATAACGTGTTGAAAGTAGAGTCGAGAGACAAACGAGAGAGACAACAAATGATTCAAGTGTGTTCTTTATTGATGATGTTTATGTATATATATAATGGGAAGGGATGCAATCCAAGAGACACAACTGTTAGTGAAGGGGTGGATCAAGAGGAGCAACCGTAGGCGGTTGCCAAAATGGCAACCGCACACACATGTGGGAAATGCGGGGATTCCCCTAATTAACCATGTGGGTTAATTACTCTTAACAAATAGAAAAGAAAGACCACGAATCCAACACGGAACGTCTCAGCCGTCCATCCATACCGCCTGCACTGCACTTTCAGGCTCAGCTCGTCGCACAAGTCTATGTCCAATGGCATATTCGTGCCACCTGGCCACAAATCGGGGATTCCCTTTGGCCCGGACGGACAGTGACCCCACCTGCCAGCTTCACGTACCTCCAAAGCCAAACGCGTGACGTCTTCCGGTCGTCGTCTTCCTCCCTTCTCCTCCTCTTCCCCAACCCCCTCGCGTGCTCCTCCTCAAACTCTCAGCCACTCGCACCTGCCAAGCGGCCACACGCCACCCGTACGTAGCCATGGAGTCCTGGGTACCTCCGACCTACGGCGGCGGCGGAGGGCGCGGGGGAGGCGCGGCGGACGACACCGCGTTCTCGTTCCTCTCCAAGGGGTGGCGCGAGGTGCGGGACTCGGCGAGCGCCGACCTGCGGCTCATGCGCGCGAGGGCCGACTCCCTCCGCACGCTCGCCGACCGGGAGCTCGAGCACCTCCTTGCGTCGGCCTCCGCGTCCGCCCCTCTCGCGGCGCCGCCGCCGCCCCTCGCCGCGGGGGCGCCCATCGCCGAGCTCGAGTTCGTGCGCAAGCAGATCCAGCCCAAGATCTCCGAGCTGCGCCGCCGGTACGCGTCGCGGGAGCCCGAGCTCCGCAGGAGGGTGCTCGAGCGGTGGGTGCCGCCCAGGGGGGCCACCAGCGCCCGCGTCGACCTCTCCGGGATCACCGCCATCCGGAACGCCATCGTCTCCGAGGCCGGCGGCGCCGACAGGTGGAGCCCAGCCGCGTGGAGCGGGGAAGCGGATGGCGAGGAGGAGAAGGAGTGGGAGGTGGTCAGGATGATACGTGGCGGACTCAAGGAGCTCGAGCGCCGGAGCCAGAGCAGCGAACTTTTAGGTGGTTTCCGTGGTACGGGCGACCTCGTCGAGAAGTTCAAGTCCAGCCTGGTAATTCCGCGTACAATCTCTGGTAGTGAATTGAGCTAAAAATTTACAACAGAAATGTGAAAGATGCACAAATTCGGGGGTGATAAAACGTTTGGTACTAGTAAAATCAGTTTACTACATATCTGGGTTGATTGGTTATGTCTTGTAGGTATATAAGAAGCGATATTCATTGGATTCCGCAAACCTCATTATTTCTCACATATTTTCTCTTTTCGTGCAGAAACCATTTAACATGGAGTCTGATGATTATAAGGTAACTCCTACAAACCATACAGTTTCTTTTTCATGCTTGTCATTTTCTTAGAAGAAAGCCAAGAAGGCGCCGAACAAAACAAAAAGAACTGTAAAACTAGCATAGGAAAAAAAACTAAAAAAAGAGCTAAGATTGTCAAACGTGCTGAAATGATTGGGGTTTGGTGAGAACAATTAATCCAACAGTTGTGGTTAAGCAATTCTTTTTCCAAAAGTTATGGTTTTGTGGGATCAATACCCTGGTTGTTATACTCTTTTAAAATATTTACTCAAAATTGATAGCAGTTGATAAATGAATAATAAAAAATTGACCTTATTATTCATTGCTCGATATATATATTAGTGTGAACTTAACATCGGGTACGATGCAGGATGTTCCCCCACTATATGTATCTGAAATTCTGGCAAATTTAGTCAGGCAGTCTGGACCATTTTTGGATCAACTTGGCGTACGAAAAGGTAAAGGGAAAACAATTTAATCCTATTTTATTCCCCTCTTAGGAATTGGCCCTCTTACATACTGTTGATACTGTGGTGCAGATTTATGTGATAAGCTAGTGGAGACATTGCATAGCAAACAAAATCATTCCCCTTCAGCAGATATATCCTTGCATGGAAATGATAACTCAGTAGATGAGCTCGATTTAAGAATTGCTAGCGTGTTACAAAGTACTGGCTATCACGCTGATGATGGTTTCTGGAATGAACCTCCAAAATATGAGGTCTCGGACAAGAAAAGGCACATTGCTGTAGTCACCACAGCAAGCCTACCATGGATGACTGGAACAGCAGTTAATCCATTATTCCGTGCAGCATATTTGGCAAAAAGTGCAAAACAAGATGTGACACTGGTTGTGCCTTGGCTCTGCAAGTCAGACCAAGAACTTGTGTATCCAAATAGCATGACCTTCAGTTCTCCGGAAGAGCAGGAAACTTATATAAGAAACTGGCTGGAGGAAAGACTAGGCTTTGAATCGAACCTAAAGATATCCTTTTATCCTGGCAAGGTGATTGTTTGATATTCCGTATATCTTATGTCCATGCTGTCTCCAATAACTTTACATTGACATGTCATATGTGTTGCAGTTCTCAAAAGAACGGCGCAGTATCCTTCCTGCAGGGGATACCTCACAGTTCATTTCGTCAAGTGTAGCTGATATAGCAATACTCGAAGAACCAGAGCATCTCAACTGGTATCATCATGGGAAACGTTGGACTGACAAGTTCAATCATGTAGTTGGCATAGTTCATACAAATTACCTTGAATATATCAAGAGAGAGAAGAATGGGGCTCTTCAAGCTTTCCTAGTTAAACATATCAATAATTGGGTTACCAGAGCATACTGCGACAAGGTACTGCATTTACTCCATTGTTTTATCTTTTTTGAAGTGAACCACTGTGGTTTTATTGTCCAGGTGCGCTTCATTATTCCTAATTCCAAAAGCATGCGCAGGTTTTACGGCTTTCTGCAGCTACTCAGGATCTGCCTAAGTCTATTGTTTGTAACGTTCATGGTGTAAATCCAAAGTTCCTTAAGATTGGAGACAAATTGACAGCTGATGTGGAGAGTGGGCAGCAGTCATTTTCCAAGGGGGCATACTTCTTGGGAAAGATGGTCTGGGCCAAAGGTTACAGGGAACTGGTAGATTTGTTGGCCAAACATAAAAGCGACTTGGAAGGATTCAAGTTAGACGTATATGGAAGTGGCGAGGACTCGCAAGAAGTCCGCTCTACTGCCAGGAAACTCGATTTGAATCTCAACTTTTTCAAGGGAAGGGATCATGCAGATGATTCACTCCATAGGTACATATTAAAAAACATGAACTAGAAATTACTATCTATTGTTTTGCCATTTTCACTGCCTTCTTTTCTGAACGCAGTACTTTCCTTTTGTGTATTTCCAGGTACAAGGTTTTCATCAACCCAAGCATTAGTGATGTCTTGTGCACAGCAACAGCAGAGGCTCTTGCAATGGGGAAATTTGTCGTCTGCGCAGAGCATCCATCAAACGAATTCTTCATGTTCTTCCCGAACTGCTTGACATACAAAACCTCAGACGAGTTTGTTGCCAGAGTGAAAGAGGCCATGGCTAGAGAGCCTCAACCTCTCACTCCTGAGCAAAGGTACAACCTTTCATGGGAAGCAGCGACAGAGAGATTCATGGAGTACTCAGACCTAGACAAGGTTCTGAATGAGAATAGCGCCCCCGTGTCTAGAGAAAGCAGGAGAAGGACCTCCCAGCTTAGTCTGTCGAATACCGTGGACAGTGGATTGGCATTTGCGCATCGTTGCCTGACCTCTAGTGAGGTCCTCAGGTTGGCTACAGGGGCGATTCCTGGTACACGCGATTACGATGAGCAACAACGTGCTGATATGGGGCTGCTGCCTCCCCAGGTACAGCACCCTGTATATGGCTGGTGAGGTGAACATGCATTACACGTATTAAGTTTACCTATAGATGGTGTCGTATATGTGTACATAGTAGGAACACGCTCTGTAGCTGTTGTCCTGACTAATCTTGTAATCTGTTGGTTGTACTACTGCCTGTCGCCTGTAGATTAGTCACAGTTACACTTGGAATTTAGACCTGCTTTATCATACTACCATTACTCGTCGAGGGAAATTGGAGTCGGTGTTCATATGGGAGGGACGATGCGAGCATGTGACTGCTTACCTATTATGTAATGCACAGGCTGATGGAAATCTTTGGCAACATCAGTATTCTGACAGATATAGTGGATGACGCAGGTGGAATGACTTTTACTTTGCCCTGGCGATTGTCAAATTCACATGTTCTGCTGATTATTCTAGCATGTTGATTCGGTTACGAGGTTGCTATGAGTCATAGCCTACGACAATGTTTGGGAGTATCTAACATCTAGAGTTCTAGACTGAAAGCCATATGTCTAGTTTTCACTTATTGGTTCTGACGGTGACGCCGCTCCCTTTTTAATGCTATAGCAATGTCACAGACAGAGGTTATCACTTTGGGTAGTCCATTAACTTGTACTCTTGTTTCACGCGCGAGGGTACGCCAAAGGCGTACCAAATCTTTATAGAAGGAGAAAGAAACAGTTTTTACATACGAACCAACGTGCAGAAACAAGCAACTGTGTTGGCAACTCCACTCACACACACCTATGCCTATTCTCGCGCCAAAACTCTTCTCCTCGCGGCTCTGGCTAGCTCCCAGAGCTCAAACTCGGCCTTAATTTTGTCTGTCAGTTGCATAGCATCACACAGCTGTCCTGTGTTACCGAAAACTCGAGCATTCCGCTGTTTCCACAAGGACCAGGCCACCAAAATCACTAAAGTGTCAAACTTGCGCCTATCATCTTTATGCACTCTTCCCCTGGCACCCCTCCACCAGTCCTCCAGAGTACTCTTCTGACTCGGTTCAAGAATGTTTAATCCCGCGCTCCTCAAGCAACCAAACCACACCTGCCTCGCGTAAGGGCATTGTGCAAGGATATGGTTCATGCTATCCCGCTCCTGCAAGCATGTAAAGCATGGATCAATGACCTCCTGGAGACCGTGCCGGAATCTCCTCTCTGAAGTCCAATGCCTGTCCTTCACGGCGAGCCAACCAAAAATCTTGCATTTCAGAGGCGCAAACGACCTCCAAATTGGCTTATCCATGCTAAACTCAATCTGCCCTAGACAAAGCCTCTTGTAAGTATCGTGGGCATTATAATTTCCGTTCTTTGAGCCACTCCAACAAAAAGTGTCCGGTTCCTGGGTGTTTCGCTGCACACTCTCAATCTCCTCCCACAGCACGATGCATTGAGTGCAGGCCTCCACCGTCCAATCTCCAGTAATATCCCGGATCCAAATGTTCTGAATTAGAGCATCCCCAACTTTCCTAGTGTTCTTCCTCCTTGTAGGAACCAGGGCAGCCACCTCCGGCGCGATCTCACTTGCAGTTCTGCCATGAATCCATCTGTCCTTCCAGAACAAAATGGTCTTGCCATCTCCAACCGTGGCCTTGGCAAAGGTCTGAAACAGTCCGCTCGCTTGATCAGAGATCATCTGCAAACCTTGCCAGGGTCTAGTCGGGTCCGTGCGACGAAACCATTCCCAACGCGCACGCAAAGCGAGCCCCAGCAGCTTCAGGTTCTTGACGCCCAGACCCCCATACCAAGTAGGTTTACTGATAACTTCCCATGACACTAAACACTTCCCTCCAATACTCTTGTTTCACAAAATAGATGAACAATTCTTAGCACTGTGTAAGGTGTTTCAAAGGGAGAAAATGGGTACACTTGGAGAATTTTTATTGAACTGTCTCCAGTAGCCCTTCAACAAAGTATGAACATCTCACAAGGGTGTGTAGGCACATGGCATCCTGAACTGTCTCCAGTAGGCCTTCAACAAAGTATGAACATCTCACAAGGGTGCGTAGGCACATGGCATCCTTAGTTTTGGTTAGGGGTAACAAGGAGTTGTAGTGCGCCTTATGATCAGGCAGTAGCATCATTTGTGAATTTGAAAGTGAGGAAAAATTAAAATATCACAAGCTACTCTAAAATGCATCTAGAAGATGAATGCACTTGCAAAATGGCCGTCAGAATTAATAATTATAAAATGCTCTACTAGTTGTGAGGAGCAGCCTAAACTCTTATTGTGAATTCTTCCCTATAAGGCAATAAAACGGTAAATACAAGGTCTATTAAATTGGGGGATTTACATTCGAACTTAAGTCTTCCAATAGTACCGGGAAGCTTTCATATTGAATAAATCACCTAGTCTACTCCCTCTGTCTAGGTCTAACGCATTCGTCCCGGTGTATAGGTCATGTGCGTATCTCTAGATCGTTATTTTGACCAACGTAATATATGACATACACTACAAAATATATATCACTGTAAACTTCAAATTATGTACTTTCTATTGGTTTGTGTTGTGAAATTTATATTATATTTTTCAAAATAACGACTTAGAGTACCCGCAGGACCTATATAGCAGGACAGAGGGAGTAGTCTAAATTAAATATGAGTATGCTTTTATCGAGAGGCAATTATCTTTGGCTATGGTGGTGTAATTAGTTTTAGTGGGTTTGGAACATTAACCCAAATAGCCCCAACAAATAAATCACTTTTTGGATCACATTTTAATCTTCAATTAATTTAAGTTTTTGAAAAGAAGGAAACAGAAAATAAAAAGCAGAAATTAATACCAAAGCGTACCTATTTGGGCCTGCGGCTAGCCCAGCCTCTCGTCGCCAGCCTAGCCCAGCTCTGCGCCAAGCCATCTCGTGGCAGCCTTTTTTTTTTTGCTGTTCGTGGCAGCCTAGTCTGGTTCAAGTCCGGTCTAATTAAAGATGGCAATGAGTAAAATATGGCCAGGCCAAAGCAATATTATATCCATACTCTTATAGTTGATGGATACAAAATTTTATCTATACCCATACTCATGAGTATAAAATTTTATTCGTACCTATACCCGACGAGTACCCGTACCTATTGGGTAACCCGACGGGTAGATAAAATACTATGTCTATTATTCACTATTTTACGTTCATCGGTAGAAAATGAAAAAAAATATTTATACCAACTCAATAACATATAGATGAGTACATGAAAATTATCAAAGATTTAGAAACCACAATCTTATACTCATAACATTAGTCAATAAGAGTAGATGACTCACATGACAAATTAACAATTAATGACAACTAAACATAGATCTACATGTCAATATAAATGGGTACTCAGATTACAAGATTATACCCGTGCCCTACCCATAATATAACAGGTAGGATATAGGTATTAGCCATGGATATAAAATTGTGTCTATACCGTGCCCATGCGGATACAGTATCCATGCCCGTGGATAAAATTGTCATCCTTAGATTCAATCCAGCATGCCACACGACATCAGTGCCATTCGGGATGGTTTATCAGGAAAATCATTTACTCCATGGGATCAGAGAGAGTTATTGTGGCACTAGTATAATTTTATACCAAGTTATATTAAATTATTCAATAGAGTAGAAACTATGCTTGGTACCACAACATCATGCTCCATGCTCGCGAGGAACATGAAGCCATGGATCATGGCTTCAACTAAAGTCGTGGTACAAAGCGTTAGGGAAAGGAAAACACTTGCGCTCCCCGGGGGAACACGTGCTCGCTTTCCCCGGCTCCATCGCGTGACGTGTGTCCTGTCAGGGCTCACCTTATCTTCTTTTTCAGTGCCTGGTCTCTATCATTCTCCTTCCTCTTGTGAAAACGAGAGCGCCGCTGCATATCTTGCTTCCTCGCACGCGCCACCATGCCAACTAGCCAGCCCTGCAACTCGTCGACCACCAGCAACCACGTCGTCTCTTTGTTATCCTTCCGCCTTGCCGCCCCCTCCCTCCTACGCTCTGAATCCAGCCACCGCGCGTGGAACCCTAGAGGTCCCGTCGGCCACCTTCGAAGAAGAAGTAGCCAGCCTTGGGTGGCTCTCCCACTCCTCGACCTCCCTCCTACTCGCCATGGTAGCCCTTCGCCCTCTCTCGTGTGGTCTGGCTCCAACGCTTGTCCAGGAGGAGCATGCCGACCGATTCCTCCAGATGCACCGTCGGGCGTCGGCACCGCGACTTGGAGGCCGACTGACCTGCTCAGCAGCAACACTGGATGCAGACGTCCTTAGGCCGACGTCGAGGAAAAAGGGGCTCGCCCTCCTTGCGTGCTGCAAGCCGGCGTTGAGGACGACGGGGCTCACTTGTCATGCTTGATGTAGGACGATAAGGCTCGCCCACAGTGTTTGATGTTGTTGTCTGTCGATGTTCCCTTCTCGATGGCCATCACCAGTGGTACGAAGTAGTGCATCGAGGCTACATAGCAAGAGCGACGGTGCTACCATAGGTCAATGACGGTGCTACTATAGGCCGACGGCAATGCTACATTTGGTCGACAACATTTGCTGCTAACGGCAGTGGTCAGGTCTGCTTCCAATGGTGCGTCGTGCTGCTACTAGCAGGAATTGTGATTTTTAGAATTTCGCTGCTACAATTAGGGATTTGATACATATCTATTTTTTTCTACAACCATTCTATGGGGTTGCTACATTAGTACAACAATTTTGCTACTATGTATTTTTTTAGAATCTCTGGTGAATTCGGTTTTCCTACAACCATATAATTTTCTTCGATGTTGTTTTCCAACAAGGTCATTTTTTTGCTACAATAGCACAATTTTTTTTTGCTACCATGTCTCCGTCGAGATCTCTAGAGAGTCAATCTATATCATTGAATTTTATGGGTGAACCATTTTTTGCTACATAGTAGCAAAAGTGGGGCTATTTTTTGCTACAAAGAATCAAAAGTGGAATTTTCTCAAAAAAAGGGGACACATGTCACACAGGGGAGGCGGGGGATTGGAACCCCGATCCCTCAGGAGAGGCTTAGCGCTCCCCTTATGGAAAAGGGTGGAGCGACTTCATGCCATAGTTTAAAAAACCAGACCGGTTCACTGGTTGATCCCGAAAAAACCAGAACCGGTGACCTCGCCGGTTTGTTAAGCACACTGGACCACCCCCGCTATCAAACCAGAAAAAACCAGTTGAACCAGCCGGTTTTGCTGAAAACCTGTGAACCGCCCGGTTTGGTGTGAACCACCCGGTTCAGTGTTGGTTCCTAAAATACCCCTATTTTGGTTATTTTGCGTGAAAATGGAGGGGCAAAACCGCGAAAAAGGAGCCTCTTGCAGGTTTTCTAGATCGAGATGGATGTTGCCGATTCATTTCCTCCCGTTTGGCCGTCCTCCTTGTTCCACCCACCGCCGCCACTTACCAGAGCTCCGACACAGCGATGCCATGGCCGGCGCGTGATTGAGAATGAGCTCTGATCCACGCCTCCACGCGCAAGGTGGCCGAATCGATTTCTTGCCGCGTCTGACCGGGAGCAACGCTGCAGACGCGCCGCTCAATCCCCTGCCGCCTGGGCCTGGCATGGACATCGGCGGACGACTGCCACTCACAGAGACACATATGTATTTGTTGTTGTTGATGGTTGCGGCTGGGATCTGGGAGCCTTGGAGCATGCGGTTGGGACCCGCGAGCCTAGGAGCAAGCATACGTAATACTGTATTTTTCTGTACTTGCAAGTTGTTGCCATATTTTCGATTGGAGCCTGGAAGATAGTTTTTGATACTTCCGGACTTGTTAATTTGCTTATGCACGTTTGCAAATACTTTCTTTATGCACATATTATGCCAAATTGCAAAGTATGTAATATTTTTCCACACATATTAATCAATTTACTACAACATTTATAAGTAAAAAATTATTGTAATTCAGCTTAAAAAACCGGACAGCGAACCGGTGAACCAGTGGTTTGACCAGTAAAAACCTGAACCGACAGCCTTGCCGGTTCGATCACCGGTCCGGTTTTTTAAACTATGCTTCATGCTATTGTAGTCCATTTCGTAAAAGGGACGATGCCAGCTTGTGTATTGTGATGTATCACTTTGTTCCAAACGTGCCATATTCTTTAGATAAAAGGCACTGAATGCCCGAGTCCAAAACTTTGAATTAATAAAGCTCCATGGCTACAATGGCAAGAACTTATAGATCACAAACCAACGGCCATAGTGGCCACCCAAAGGTTCCAAGTTCTTAGATAGATAAATAAAACATACTCCCTGAAGACGGAATAAAGTTCTCCCATCTAGCCTTTGTCCCAGTGACGAGGGTTAACTCGGCAAATGTCCTAGATGAAGGACTTAGGATCGGGGGAATAGGGCGTCGGATGAACTCGAAGGTAAAGGTTAGTCGAAATAAGTGTATATCGAAAGTAAACTTGGGTATTCAACCTGGCTTTCTTTCAATCTTCCCTACACCGCCCCCTCCTGGCCCCTATATATAGATGGCCAGGTCTCGAGGATCGGGTAGGGTCCGATACAGATTACAATATCGACATACGGTAAGAACTCGTATTCGACTATCATTACAGTTGGGCCTAGCTATACGGGCCTTAGGGGTACTCAACTAACGGGCTCTATTAATTATACCCTTGTCAGTAGCCCCTGAGATTCTACCAGAATTGCAGATTCGGGTTGAATCTCTAATCTTCAAATCTTTGACTTGATCAATTCTTCGACTTCTTCTTATCTTCAAATCTTCGACTTTGGTCTTTCGACTTATTTTCATGATAATTTTTTCGCAAGGGGTTTTGATGAACAAGCCTGACTACTCTGACGGATCAAGAGGCCAGTTAACTGCCGGAACAGATACTTGTCACCTATTTCAAATTCAATCCCCTTGGATTTGAATTCGGGATACCGGTCAAACCCATTCTTTTGCCGCATTTAGGACTTACAAAGAATGAATCCCAGTGATTCTCAGGGTACCCAGTGCGTCCACCAGGATTTTCTTTGCGTCGTAGACACGGATATATACCAGCAGAGCGCATCCATGTGCGTATACCAGGCCACACAGGACGGATCCCGGGGTCTTACCTTCGTGACAGGTCACGGCATTCGAGTTGCGTTGCGATAACATAACTCGAGAATCTTATGTCGCAGTCAAATTTTGACTGAAAATATTCGGGTTTCAACAACCATAAAACTCGCTCCCGATGGGAGTAACACTTCTGCACAATGCTTTACCAAGAAATATCGTCGGGTGCGCGCTCAGCGCTCCCGATGGGAGTAGCCCCTGAGGCTATAGTCGAAAAAAGACTTTTTCGAGTATAGGCTCAAAATATAGTGTGGTCCATCATACTTCAACTCGAGATACTTTCAATATCTTTGATAATAGTAGCCCCCAAGGCTATAATCGAAAATCCTTCACATATAATCTTGTCTATAAATTTTGTACCTATCGGCGCCATCCTTCTTCTTTCTTATATCATCTTCTTTATGACGTCAATGAACACGTCACTCTGTATGAGTGCGAACCGTTTTATGGGCAGCACTGTAAGTTTCGTGATTTTTGACCGTTAGTGGGCTGCCGTTTCCGCTCTTTGCGCCACGTCTCAGCCCACGATCCTTCTCCCAGAAGGTATATAAGGGGCGTAGTGGGGAATTTTACTGTTTACCAGCTCGTTCCCTCTGCCGCCTCCATTGCCGATCTCTTCTCCTCTCTCCGTTCGTGCATAGCCCCCAAGCGCGGTGCGATAGATGCGCGTGAAGCACCTAGCCACCAAGAACATCATGGCCAAGAACTCCTCTGCCACCAACTTTGTACGCTCTACCATCACGCCGAAGGAGGTGGAGAAGGCCAGGGCGGATGGCCTCATCTCCGCCCAGGATTCCATCAAGTTTCCCAGTACTGAGCGGATCCCGCAGCCCCCAAGCGGCTATCGGGTAATGTTTCTTGCTTTCCTCCTCCGCGGTCTTTCTCTTCCTGCCCACGAGTTTCTCCGTGGGCTCCTCTTTGTCTACGGTGTGCAGCTCCACCAGCTCACACCAAACTCCCTTCTTCATATTGCTTATTTCGTGACTCTCTGCTAGTCATTCTTGGGCATTGAGCCCCACTTTCTTCTCTGGAGGTCAATCTTTTGGCTTCGCCCCAATGTTTCCCTGGCTAGAAAGCCTAAATTGGGCGGAGCCATTGTCTCTGTGTGCCCTGAAGCGCAGTACCTCGATTTTTCCTTTGCCGCATCTGTCCAGGGGTGGAGAACCAAATGGTTCTATATCAAAGATCGCAAAGCCTCCCCTGAAGACCAATATGGGTTAGCCCCTTTCGAAGCCTCCAAGGAAGTGAAGAAATTGGCGTCATGGGATGCGCTTCCCTCAGATGCGCAGATAGCACAAGTTCTTCCTCTTCTGTCTCGCATTCAAGCTTTGAAAGGAGGCCAAGGAGGAGGTTTGTCGGGTATCCAACTCATGGCGTTCTTCGTACAACGTCGAGTTCAACCCCTGCAGCACCGCCTCACCAAGCTCTGGAATTACTCTGGCTTGGAAGATCCTACTCGCGTCTCTGAAGATTTGATAGAGAAAAAAGATGTCGACAAGCGAGTTAGGAGCCTTACCAAGCTCACCAAGGATCATGCGGTTGCTGACTTGACCGCTGACTACTTCGACTCCGTGCACCCTTTGCCCGAGGTATGCATCTTTGTGTTCGCTTGTTGTCGAATTTTGTTTGCTAAGCCTTACGTTATTCTTTGCCTTTGTACTCTGCTGACTTATTTTATATGCAGGGTCACCAATTCCTTATTTTATATGCAGGGTCACCAATTCCTTATTTTGCACCCTCCTCTTCCAGAGGCAGGGCCCCTTCCAGCTGATCTGGCCTCATCTGTATCTGAAGCCCCCGAGGCTGACGATAATCAGGATGGAGATGATGCCGAAGAATCGGAAGAGGAAACAAGCTTGTCGACATCGTCTCCCTCCGTGCTTGCTGAAGATGCTGGTGTCGACAAGAAAAGGAAGCGAGTCGAAGAATTTGCTTCTTTGAGTTCTGCAGCGGCTGATAAGGCCTCTGTTTCTGCAGGAGATGAGGAGTACTTCGACCTCCTGGCATCGTAAGTGTTTTTTATTCGAGTTCTTCAATTGCACCTCTTTTGCCTTGTTTCTGTCGTGTTACACATAACTTTTTTGCTTCGTGTAGAGATGACGAAGAGCCGCCAAAAGCTGCTACAGCTATTCCTTCAATTCCCCCTGCAGTTGATGATGAGCCCCCTGCCCAAGTAATTGCGCCTAGGGTTACCAGGGCCTCTGTAAAGAAGGTTCCTGCGCCTCGAAACCTCAAGCGCTTGAAGAAGGCCAAAGAATCCGATGCCTCTCTGGAAGCCCATGAATCCTCGGCTTCCCCCCATGATGTAAGCAATTTTTCCTGTTTTGTTTCCCTTGCATACACTTGTGCTTCTTACACGCTCTTTCTCTCAGGCATTATTGGAGAGATTCGTCGCCTTGGGCACCGAATGTGCTGAGTACCTAAAGGTTGTGAAAGCTTCCGAAGGTATGTTCTATATCCAGTCGTGGTTTTTCTTCCACGCTTATCTTTTGCTGTTTATCTGACTTCCTTTCTTCTTCCACTGTAGCTGCTCTAGCAACAGCCAATGCCCGAATTGCATCATTGGAGGCTGAGCTTAGTGCCTCGCAGAAGGCATATGATGTTGCGGCCGCTGCCAAAGCAAGCGCTGAAAAGTCGCAGAAATCAGCGCTTGGTAAGGCGAAAAAGGCTGAAAAAGCTTTGGCAGATGCCAACTGGGAGCATGCTGATACGTCTCAAACGTATCTATAATTTTTGATGCTCCATGCTTGTTTTACACCATTTGCCTATTGTTTCGTTACACTTAGTGGCACTTTTATACATTTTCCGGAACTAACCTATTAACGAAGTGCCACAGTGCTAGTTTCCTGTTTTCTGCTGTTTTTGTGTTTCAGAAGTGATACACAGGAAATATTCTCGGAATTGGACGAAACAAGTTCCTGAAGTCATATTTCACGGGGAAGCTCCCAAACATCCGAAGACCTGACGGAGGGGGGCCACGTGGGCCCCAGACACAGGGGCGGCGCGGCCACCCCCCTGGTCGCGCCAGCCCCGTGTGAGGGGCCGTGGTCCCTCCTCTGACATCGTCCTTTCGCCTATATATACCCCCTGACGATAAAAACCTAAGCGCCCGATCAGTTTTCCAGAATACATCGCGATCCACTGCCGCCGTCGACCCGAAGATCGGGAGGGTCCAGAAGCTCTTCCCGGCACCCTGCCGGAGAGGGGAATCGCCACCGGAGGTCTTCTTCATCGCCATGCTTGCCTCCGGAGCGATGAGTGAGTAGTCTACCTTGGACTATGGGTCCATAGCAGTAGCTAGATGGTTGTCTTCTCCACCATGTGCTTCATATTTAGATCTCATGAGCTGCCCTACATGATTGAGATCACCATTATGTAATTCTATGATGTTGGTTTGTTGGGATCCGATGAATATTGGTGTTTATGATTACGTTACTGTACTGAATTATATTTTTTGTTATCTCTATGTTGTTTATGATCTTGCATGCTCTCTGTTGTTAGTAGCTATCTTGGCCGAGTAGTTGCTAGTGACTCCAAGAGGGGGTATTTATGCTCGATAGTGGGTTCATGTCTCTATTTCACCTGGGGGAGTGACAGAAACCTCTAAGGTGGTAGATGTGCTGTTGCTACTAGGGAGAAAACAACATTCATATGCTCAAGGGCATATGCTTTGTTTACATTACACACTTTGCTTAATGCAATTATCTGTTGTTCGCAACTTAATACTTTTGGGGTGTTCGGATTGATATCCCCGAGGGTGGATTATTAGTCATAGATGCAGTTGGATGGCGGTCTATGTATTTTGTTGTAATGCCCAGAGTAAATCTCATAGTGATCTTCTTGACATATCACGTTATCTTTATTCTATCAATTGCCCAACTGTAATTTGTTTACCCAGCATGTTATTTATCTATGGAGAGACACCACTAGTGAACTGTGGACCCCGGTCCTATTTTAATCATATTGCAATCACCTGTTTACTTTTCCCGCACTGTTTACTTTACTAGCATATTACTACTGTTTTCCACTCGATACACTCATAACCTTTGTTTCAAGCAAACCGGTGAGATTGACAACCTCATCGCAAGTTGGGGACAAAGTATTTGTCTGTGTGTGTGCAGGTTCCACAAACACCTTCAGTCGTCATCGTCTCTCTTCTCCTGATCGATAAACCTTGGTTTCTTAACTGAGGGAAAACTAGCCGCTACACTCATCATACCTTCCTCTTGGGGTTCCCAACGGGCTGGTCATCACCACGCACAAGGACATACTGCTCCCACGTCAACTAAACGCCACAGCTCTTTTCTGGCGCCATCACACGAGTAGCACATGCCCAGCGAGAGCAGGCCGTATTGGAGCGCCTTCACACAATGTCTACCTCTGCTGAAAGTAAGTGTTTCGTCTTGCCTTCTATTTCGACTTCTTTCTATATTATTGATCTTCGCTAATTCTTTCCTTTACTTTTTCCTTTGTCGCGCAGGATTTACCAAGGTGTCTTCTTCATCTTTGCCATCGGGCGATGATCCTTTGCTGACCGCGGTTAAGCTACTCGAGGCAAACTGGATATCTATCCAGGAGACTTTTGAGTTGGTTAGCCGCGTTCTGTCGCGGTTGTTCGTCGGGTTGTGGCCGAAGAAGAAGGCAGAAGTCCCAAAGGATAACTTGGAGAATCTTGCCAAGTCCTTCGATACAATTGAGGACCCGACCCTCCATCTGAAGGGGCTCTCTCTGAAGCGTGGCGCTGAGGGTGCTATTGCACTTTATTTTGCTCACGGCGCGAACTTCGACTGGGAAAAGGTGAGCTCTCCCCATGGCCGCACCCGTGATGAGATGAAGGTTTTCATCGAGAAGGCGAAGAAGTTGGCGCCTGCACTGGCGGCAATTATTTCTCCTTCTGCAGCCTCCGCGGCATCTACTACACCGGCTCCAATGATGGAAGAGCCTGCCCCTCCGTCGACTTCTGGCGACGGATTTGCCATGCCCTCTTCTGCCACGGAGCAAAATGCTGAGGTGGCGTAGACTTTAGCTCCTCTATAGCTTTCAATTTCTTCTTTTGAATGTAACAACCTTTAGTCGCGTGCAACCCGAGAACTTTAGCCAAAGGGTTTTGCACTTATGTAAATATATTTTCTTCACATGAAATCTTGTGTTGCCTCGCTGAAATGTTTCTTCTTCATTTTCTTTTGACTTCCAGTCGATGCATACCAACGATCCCTTGACTGGCGGGCCTGCTCCTTCCGCTGCCCGCACGTTTGACTCGACGATTTCGTCGCCTCCTAGTCGATGCAGTCAATGCGCAGAGTACTCTTTAAGGATTTCTGATCTTGAAGCTCGCTTGACTTTAGCCAAACGCCAAGCACAGATGGCTGTGAGCAAAGCTAGTAAAGCTTGTGGTTATCTGAAGCAAATATCTTCTCTTGATGAAAAGGTTTCCAATTTGACGGCGAAGATTGTCCATAATGAAGAATGCGAATCTTTTATTCTTGGAATTGTCGAGTCTGCCTGCGAGATGTTGCGATGTAAGGCTTTCTTTGGCTTCTCTTTTCCCTGTTTCTTCACTGCTGTTTTTGTGACGTCCTTTGCCGTTACAGGCACTTGTCTGGATTTCGCTGCTGAAGATCATTGGGTTACCGAGCGAAATGCAGCTTTGGAGAGAATGTCAGAAGGCTGTGAGACTTTATGGTCTGATCCTCGGCGTCGGAGTGCCATTGTACTGCTTCAGGACCGTGCCCAACATATTGGCGAGTCAGTCGATGGTTGCCAATGAGCTCTGACAACTATGCATTCTGTCATGCTTCCTCGCAATCCTCTGCCTCCAACTTTCCCACTTCTTGATACTTTTAGGTCCAGCCACCGTGTTCATAGATTGATAGAGTTGAACTTGGTGGCGGGTGCCAATTTTGCTCTTGGGTGGATGCGCAAGTGGCACCCAAGGCTTAATTACAGCACTATGTCCCTGAGTTTGGCTCCTGGTGGAGCTAGTCTTCGAGTTCATATGGAAAATACTTTACAGCCTGCTCGAAGGCTTGTAGCTAGGCTACTTGAAGCAGACGCTGGGTTTTTCCGCGAGTATCACTATTTAGATCCTTTAGGCGTAGATGATTCTGATAACCCGCAGCTGTGACCCTTATGTATATACTGAACGTGAGAGTTCCTGATTTCGTGACTTTATGTCTGAAATTTGTTCTCAAAGCGTTATTTGTATGATTCATGCGTTTGCCGCATTTTTTGAAAGACTCGTAAACTCGAACATGAGGAACGTTTCGTCTTTATTATATTTGTAATGTAAGATACATGGGGTGACCCAAGAGATCCGACCCGTGACCTGTGTTCTGGATCTAGAGGGCATTGCCCCTGGTATAACTCGTGGCTTTTATAGCCTTATTCTTCTACTCTACTCTGTTGCTCTTGATGTTTTATGTCGTCGTGTCCTTCTCCTCTTCTCTTGCTTTTTTTGTCTTCTCCTGATGCTTCTACTCGTGGTTTCTTCATCTCTGGCTCCACAACGCATCCTTCGGGTAGCTTGACGCCCTCTGTAATCGTACTTTTCGCTTTCTCTGCATGGTTGGCTATCATGCCAAAGTTTTGCGCCATCTTGTGGAACTCCTTGTCGCATAGATCTGAGACTTCAAAACTTCCTTTTACTGTGATTACTCCCTTTGGTCCTAGCATTTTGAGTACCAGATATGTGTAGTGAGGTACTGCCATGAATCGCGAAAACGCGGGTTGCTCGAGGATTGCGTGATACTGGGATGGCCAGTCCATGACTTCGAAGTCTAACTTTTCTCTTCTGTAGTTTTGTCGGTTGCCGAGGCAAACGTTGAGTGCTATTCGACCTAATGGATAGTTAGCGCTTCCTGGTACTATCCCATGGAAGGAACAGTCTGTTGGCTTCAAGAACTCTAGTGATATATGCATTGCTCTGAGTGTTTTTGCATATATCAGATTGATTCCACTTCCTGCGTCCATAAATATTCTGTCAACATCGTATATGCCAATTTGAGCTCGAAGTACCAAAGGCGTGTTTCCTGGCCGAGGTACTATTATAGGGTGGTCTTCTCTGTTGAACTCGATTGGTTGTTCTGACCAATGCAGATACTCCGTTGCGGCTGGCGGTGAGATGACTGCTAAGTTGACTTGTCGAGTGATACTCTTTTCTTCTTTGTTCGACTTGGGCATAGGTTGTATCATTGCTGTGATGTGTCCTTTGGATGGAACGTACCCTTCGTCGTCGTCGTGCCCCTGATTCTGCTGGTCTTGTCCTTGAGGAGCTCCGTTGTTTCCTTGTTGTTTTGTCGGAGGATTGTTGCTTCCTTCAAATCCTCGTCTTCTTGCTTCGGTTTGCTTGTTTAGTGCTGCCTCTTGTAGTTTTAAGAATGTTGTGCAATCTTTCATTGCGTGCCTTGATACTCGCTTCCCATCGACGAACGCTGAGTGTATATGACAAGGTCCGTTGAGCATATCTTCTGGCGAAGGGTTGTATTCTCTGGACTCTCTTGCGGGGAATTTTTTATAGTCCTCTTTTCCGTAGCTTCGATATCCTGAACTTCTTCGATCGCTTCCTTGGTAGCTGTTGTCTTTGTATCCTGTGGCAACTTGGCTATGGGAGCCATAGTTGTCATAATTTCTGGACCGTCTCCTTTGACTTCCATATCTATTTCTTCTATCGTCCTCTGGGGATCGCGTCCGCTTGTTGTTGCATGCGTCTTCTCCATCTGCAAATCTGTTTGCTACGTCCATGAGGTCTGACACTGTTTTCGGCTTGATTCTGCCCATCTCTTCGACTAGGTCTCTTCGCCTTAATCCAATGATGAACGCATCTATTGCTCTTTCGTCTGAAACTTCGACTGCGGAATTTTTAATAAGACTCCATCTTTGGATGTATGCCCGCAGTGTTTCGTCGCGTTGTTGCACACACACTTTGACTTCTTCTATTGATGCTGGCCGCTTGTACGTCGACCTGAAGTTGCTTGTAAATTGCTTTGTGAGGTCTTCCCAGCTTCCAATAGTTTCCTTGTCAAGTTTGCTCAACCATGACCTTGCTGCGCCAGTGAGGTATAGTTGCAGACTTTGCATTGCTGTTTCTTTGGTTCCTCCCAATATTTATACTGCTTGTAGATAATCTGAGAGCCATGATTGTGGTTCCTGTGATCCGTCGTACTTTTGCTGATCATGAGGTAACTTGAATCCCTTGGGAACTGGAGTGGTGCGAACCCTGCGGGTAAAGCATGATGCCCCCATTTCTTTTTCGTCTTCTTCATAGTCGCATTTTTCATTTGGGGATCGTGATCTTCGGGTTCCTCCGTGTTGTTTTGGTGATGGCGATCGAGATCGTTGATTGCTGCTTCTACGCCGAGGACTACTATGACGGCGAGGCGATCTTGGCTTGTGTGTTTCCTTATGGTAGTGTGCTTCTTCTCCTTTTGCTGATAGCTTGTGACCCACCATGTTTAGTCCGTTCAACGCTGCTCTGTGCATATGTTCTCTAGGATCTCCCGGGCTTGGTCGGGTTGTGAGCAGATAAGCTTGAGCTGACACTAATGCTGCTTCAGGAGTTTTTGGTACGATGTTTCCTTGTTCGTCGACTGATAAAAAGGACGAGTCGAGGTTTTTGGAAATGCTTTGCCTGTCGGAGTACTCGAGGTTATCGTACCTTGAACCATGTCGGCGATTTTTCCTTGCATTGCTATATGATGCGTCGCTTTGCGCTTTACGAGCGGCGTTGCTGGCTGCAATGGTTGAGTCTTTTCTTCTCTGTATCTCTATTTTCTCCTTTGCTAATTGCTTTGCCTGCGGCCTTAGGGCATAATGATACCCCAGAAGCGTGTCTTTGCTGGAATTTGATGGTATCGGCGTGCCGTGTTCTACGGCTTCTCTTATTATCCTCCATTCATCGACTGATAGTCGAATTTTTTCCCTGGTTGTGAGGGATTCTGCTGTTTGCCCTTCTGCTAGGTGATTTGCTCCTCTGTCGATATTTGCTGGGTTTAGCACTGGATTGTTGTTTTTGTCGAATTCTTCTGAGTTATCTCCTACAATGGTGAGCACCTGGCACTGTTTGCCGATGTTACCCTTGAAGCTTGAGAAGATCGAGTTACTATCCTCAGAAAGCTCTAATCCTGTCTTCCATGTATCTGTTGACTTGTCTGAAATATCATCGAGGCGGATCATAAGATCTTCGAGTTGGACCGCTGCGTCGAAATTTTCCATTGCTTCATTGTCTTCTGTGATTTTTTCTTTTTGCACTTCTTCCAAGCTGACCGGCGAGTTTACCTTGCTGGAAGAGCCTTCAGAATATTCCATCATTGCTACTGTTTCGGGCTCACTTGCCGATGGATCTTGTTTCGTCGGATCTGAAAGGCGAGATGAACCCGATGGCCCAATGAGGATGCTTAAACTTCCGATTGTCAACTCCATCTCTTGATTTTCATCGACTTCTGTACTGCTGTTGGCTAAAAGCGAAAAAGTCGTTGAATTCATGATTCCAATGCCCAAGTTCCCCACGGTCGGCGCCAATTGACGAGGGTTAACTCGGCAAATGTCCTAGATGAAGGACTTAGGATCGGGGGAATAGGGCGTCGGATGAACTCGAAGGTAAAGGTTAGTCGAAATAAGTGTATATCGAAAGTAAACTTGGGTATTCAACCTGGCTTTCTTTCAATCTGCCCTACACCGCCCCCTCCTGGCCCTTATATATAGATGGCCAGGTCTCGAGGATCGGGTAGGGTCCGATACAGATTACAATATCGACATATGGTAAGAACTCGTATTCGACTATCATTACAGTTGGGCCTAGCTATACGGGCCTTAGGGGTACTCAACTAACGGGCTCTATTAATTATACCCTTGTCACCCAGTGATGTGTCTAGCCTTGTCGGACGGTCTGTGGAGGTGTGTTTCCTACGGATCTCACCGAGTTTGGTTGGTGTTCCTTCTGATCTATGCTTTTCTTCATTGGCGGGTTGTTCTCTCATGCTGGTCCTTGGGCCTTAGCACAACAACTTTGCATCTGTCTACTACAATAAGCTCTACTATGACAAGGTTTTCCGAGCTCTAGTGAGGGAGGCGCAAGGACGGTGGCATGCCTTTGGTTCGCTCATCTATTTGTAGTAGTCGATAGGTGGCCCAAGGACCTATTTGTAACTTTTATTAATTTGAGGTTTCCTTGTACCTTTGTTGAGGACAACGGTGGAATTTTTGCAAAAAAAGAACGCAAGACTGAGGAAGCTAAGTAGATGGAATAGTAGTTTGTGGCGGCAACAAGGTGTTAGAGAAGAGTCGCTTAAGCATCAACACTAATTGCTCCATCAACATGGCGTCCTTGGGATTTTAAAGGGGGCACCATAATTACAAGTTAATCAGAAATTTGAAAATAAAATAAGCAGGGTGACACGGGAATTTTGCCTCGATTTTAAATTTATTTTGAGTGGTCCAAAGTGACCAACAAGTGGCCGCAAATAAGATCCAAAGAAGACATATCATTCCCGTGGTAACCATCAAGGATGGAAAATCAGTCGTGTGTATTCTTGGGGTTCCAAGTTACGCTTAACATGGAATGGATACCGCACTAGATGAAGTGATCAAGAACACATTTGAAGAAAATATAGTCGACATTTTTCGATGGACACAAAGGGCACAATTTCCCTATAAGGGCCCTCCTCTCTTATGGTTCTGATCATTCAAAGTTAGCCATCATCTAGCTAACTGCCATGTGAAGATTTTAACTTTGATGGGGATTGATGTCTACGCACGCGTCTGTTCTTGTAGACAGTGTTGGGCCTCCAAGTGCAGAGGTTTGTAGAGCAGCAGCAAGTTTCCCTTAAGTGGATCACCCAAGGTTTATCGAACTCAGGGAGGAAGACGTCAAAGCTATCCCTCTCAAGCAACCCTGCAATTACGATACAGAAAGTCTCTTGTGTCCCCAACACACCCAATACACTTGTCAGATGTATAGGTGCACTAGTTCGGCGAAGAGATAGTGAAATACAAGTAGTTGCGATGATTATAAGTAGTAAACGCAATCTGGAATAAAAATGGCAGCAAGCAAACATGTAACAAAACAGGAAGTAAACGGTGTGCAAAGCTTGGAAACAAGGCCTAGGGATCATACTTTCACTAGTATACACACTCCCAACAAATATAACATAATTGAACCAATAGATACTATCATCCATATGCAACTCAAAACAATTCTCCAATAGAAAACAAACACTAATCATGCGTAGGGCTACGAAGCACTCCTCAAAGTCCGCATGTACCCAAACTAGATTGTCCCACACTATCACCATGAACGCACTAGATGGTTCCAACAAACACCAACAATTCATAGAGACATTAACCAAAAAGATACACATGATGCACACACTAGTCACCTTTACACCATGATACGAGGTATCTCCGGAGAGTATAATAATTAAGCATAGGAGTAGCATAATATTTGAATAATAACATCTACCATTCAACTAGATACAAAGCTCACAATCACATAAAGATCACATCATGGGAGAGAGAGGTGAACCACATAGCTACCGGTAGAGCCCTCAGCCCCAGGGGAGAACTACTCCCTCCTCATCATAGGAGATAGCAAGGTTGATGGAGATGGCGGTGAGATCGATGGAGACGGCGGAGACGGCGATGGAGACCGATGGAGATGGCTCCGGGGGCACTTCCCCATCTCGGCAGGGTGCCGGAACAGAGACTTCTGTCCCCCGAAATTTGTCTTCGACGGCAGCGGTGCTGCGGAACTGTTCTGGGAAAAATGCCAACTCCTTTAGGGTTTTCTGTCCCGAGGCTTTATATAGGCGAAGGGGCATCGTCAGGGGGCTGCCAGGGCACCCTCACAATGGGTGGGCGCGGCCAGGGGCTGGGCCACGCCCCCCTGTTGTGTGGGTGGCCTCTGGCCCCCCTCCGGCTCTCTTTCGGTCTTCGGTACTCTTCCGGGAAAAATAAGACTTCTGGAACTTGTTTCGTCCAATTCTGAGAATATTTCCTGTGTAGCTTTTCTAAAACACAAAAACAGCAGAAAACAAGGAACTGGCATTGTGGCATCTTGTCAATAGGTTAGTTCCGGAAATCGCATAAAAATGCCACGAAGTGTAACGAAACACAAGGCAAATGGTGTGAAAATAAGCATGGAGAATCAAAAATTATAGATACATTCGAGACGTATCAGCATCCCCAAGCTTAACTCCTGCTCATCCTCGAGTAGGTAAGTGATAACAAAAGAAATAATTTTTGAGGTGACCTGCACCATCACAACTTTGATCATATAGGTAAAGCATTGAGTGCTGAGATCAAAGAACTTAAAACATGGGCATGAAAGACATAAGCTTGATAATAGAAACTTGGCAACCATGTTATAATATGAAAAATAACACAAACAAAAGATCATGAACAATGAAACAATGAAAGTCAAACGTGTGTTCAAATTATATGGAAAAACATAGTAAATGGTTTTCAGCTTGTCCCTCATGGAATAGCAAAACATAAATGCATATGACACCTTCAAGTTTAAGAGGGCGACTAGATACAAATAATTTAGGAACAAGTGAAACCATAGTCATGAATCAATCAATGATATACTTTGGGACAATGCACATTATACTCAGAATGACAACTATGCTCTCTTAGACGGTGCATAAAGGTAGAAGGTGGAGACTCAACATAAAAGTAAAAGAAAGGCCCTTCGCAGAGGGAAGCAGTGATTAAACATGTGCTAGAGCTTTTTATTTGTAAAACAGAGAGATAAAAATTGGTTTTGAGAGGTGGTTGTCTTTGTCAACAACTGGCAATGGGGTTCTTACTATCTTCCATACAAAAATGAAACAAGTTTTCGAGAGAGAGATTGGCACTTTTGTGCTCTTTTATAAAGCTTGGCACTCCTCCCCACCTTTTTTCCTTTCTCAAACTATGGCTAGCCGATTCCAACGGGTGCCCACCAACATTCACATACCATGGAGGAGTGCCTTTTTTCTTTCATTTTTTCTATTTTTTTTCTTTTTGGAATAAGACAATATGGAAGATAGCAAATCCGACCACTACGTCCCCATGAGCTGAAAACAGTGTCACAAAATGAGAAGTATTTTGAAGGTTTGTTGAAAGGTAGCACATGAAAATTTACTTGGAATGGCTTGCAAATACCATGCATAGGAATTTATAGTGGACACAATGGCAAACTTGGTTTTTGGGAGTTGGATGCACGAGTAGAGCTCATACTCAGTACAAAATGAGGGCTAGCAAAAGACTGGGAGTGACCAACTAAGAGAGCAATAACGGCCATAATCATGCAAAGCGACAAAGCAACATTAAAAGAAGCATAAGATGGCATCAAAAGTCAAAAACTAAATGATCGTAGAGGCTATAGGCGACTTATTTTTGTAGTCAACATGGTGTAAGCATGCTCCAAGTCAACCCAAATAAAGCATCAAAGGAGAAAACCAAATAAATGCATCCATATAATAAAAACAACGCATGATTTTTTCAAAGGCTCATTAAGCAATCTTAGTCATTTGAGATAAGTCATGCTACAGCAAAAATCACTAAGCATACTATCAAAACGACATCAAACATGACATGCAAAAGTCTAAGCCGCAGTCTAAACAAGCTCCTTTTTGTACCACTTTTTTGCATGAAACTTTTTCTCTTTTCTAACACCGTTCAAACCTTTTTGAGGAAACTCTTTTGAGGAAAACCAACATATACCAGAGGTCCAAATACACCTTGATGCAAAGATAAAACAAGATCTGAACAAAAATCAAGGCGAAAAATGCAAGCTAAACGCAGTTCTAGAAAAAGAGAACACTCGTTGAAACGATAAGAGTAAAAAACGGAGTGTTCTTGGCAAATGAAAAGTGAAGTATATCTCCCTCCAAACCAACATGATGTGATCCAACCATTTATTGCAGCAAGCAAAGCAAAAGAAAACTGAAAGCAAAAATAACTGACGCTCCAAGAAAAACGCATAGTGCATGAAGCAATAAAAATATAGTGTCTTGAAAGGTGACCTGATTCTTGCCGATGAAGAAGGGGTGCCTCGGGGGCATCCCCAAGCTTTGATGCTTGTGCCTCTTGGATATTTCTTGGGGCTTGCATGGGCATCCTCAAGCTTGAGCTTTTGTCCATTCTTCATCTCATCTCATCATTCTCCAATCCCTACACTTGAAAACTTCCTTCATACAAAACTCAACACAATTCTATTAGCAACATTAGTGTAAGCATAACATTGAAACAACCCTTTTTGCTTCAGGTTTCAACTCAAAACCACCACATATAAAGTATATACTACTGTAGCAACATCCCCAAAAGTTCCGTGATCAAAAGAACTAAAAAAGAAAGCGATAAAGCGGCAAACACAAATATTGGCAGAAATCTGTCAAAACAGAATAGCTGACAAAGGTCAAATTTTTAACAGGTTTTCTGTTGCTCAAATCAAAAAGTGTGCAACTAATGAAAGTTTGGATATAACCTGGGGCATATGCACAAGAAATCGCAGGTCCAAAAGATATACAGAGAATTTTCACGAATTTTTACGGTGCAGCACCGAAAACAGTTTCAGGACAGCAACATCCCCAAATCTCACCTCGCTCAAATTAGAGGCTTCTCTTGGCACAAAAACGAAATAAAAATGATAAGGAGCGGTTATTACAGTAGTAATAACTTCCAAGACTCAAATAAAATAAAAAGTACTGAAAATAAACAATGGGTTATCTCCCAAGAGTGCTTTTCTTTAACGCCTTTGAACTAGGCGCAGTAATTTGCAAAGATGCTCATGTGGGCGCCATATAAGAGCTTGAGGCAAAGGCGCCATATAGGAACTTAAAGCAATAGAGATCATCAAAAAGCAAATATGGAACACATTTAAATCTAAACCACTTCCTATGAAAAATAGTCTTGTAAAGAGACAAGTCTTGAAAGCGCAAAGTAAAAAGCATAGGAAGGCAAAACAAATATAGCCTCAAGAATTGCAACATAAAGAGGGGAAACTCAATATTGTTGAGATCCATCAAACCATGTTTCTCTCTCTCATAATAACTTTTAGTAGTATAATGAATAGAACTAACAATATAACTATCACATAAAGCATCCCTATCATGAGCCACATGCATAAAAGAATTAATGCTCCCTGCAAGAACAATCGTAGTAGGAGCAGATTCAACAGAATAATTATTCTCATCACCATAATCATCAAAAATAGGAGGCATATTGTAATCATAACTAATTTTCTTCTCAAAAGTAGGTGAACTGAAAATATTATACTCATCATCATAACCATCATAAAATAGAGGTTTAGTATCATCACAAGCTAGAAAATAGCTATTTCGCAAAGCATACTCATCAAACATATCATCATAAGAAGGAACATGGATAGTAGTAATGGTATAACAATTATTAACCTTAGAATCGGTACCAAAAAGATTTTCAATATCAAAAGTAGAGTGCTTTTCCCAATCATGATCACTAACATAGGTAACAGGCATGAGAACATCATCCCAATCAGAATTATCATAATCTATAGCAGAATCATAATGCTTAGGGGAAGATACCGTGTCCTCTCGCCTTTTACTCCTCCTCTTCTTCTTCTTCATACTCTTCTTACTCTCTCCTTTAGGAGGAAGAGACTTGGAGGGCATCTTCTCCACATATTCTTTAGGAGGGAAAGGCATCTTTTCCACATAATCTGGTTTACTGACAGAAACAACAGAAGAAACTTTGGAGGATTCCTCCTCTCTATTAATAAGGTCGAAACATCTATTAGCCCTGTCATAGCTTGGCAAAACATCATGTTTTATAAGGTCTTGTAAGTAAGTATTTGTGAGGCAATCTTTAGCACAATAGAGACGACAACCACGAAGGATGCTATTAATATCAACATCTCTCATATCAACCAAAGAAATCTTTCTAGATATTTCTTCACAATTCAAAAACAAAGTAAGCTCATCATGCTGATTGAGAGTAATCTTATCATCACAATACAAATCTGCAGTACTCGTTCGATTAATTGGGCATTGAAAATTAAAGTGACCCGTTTTACCGCAAAATTCACAAAGAAAAGGATAAAGCTCACAAACCCTTTCACCAAGCTCGTCTAGATCCCTGAGCCACATTCGGGTTTCTTCATTTGCATGGTGAACACAATAATCTTCCTTGTTGTAACTCTGTTCACAAGGTCTATGTACTCCACAAAAATTAACATGCTTATAGGAAATAGGACTTTCAGAGGTTCGAGCATGTTTATTGCAATCATTAACAACAATATCATTTTCTACGCAAGTGTCCTTAAAAGGTTCATGATACACGTCCCCATTTCCTTTAGGAACATTAATATGGGAAGCAAAGGTTTTAAAACAATTAATCATAATTTGAGGATCAAGACCATACTTAGCACTAAGCTCTTGAAAATTAGCAGTTTCAGCGAAAGACTTAATGCAATCAAACTCGTAATTCATACCTGATCCTTTACCTTTGTCGCTATCCCACCCTTCAATATTGTTTTGAACTGTTTCAAGCATATCCCACTTGGTGTCAACATCCTTGCTTGTGAAAGACCCATCAAAGCATGCATCTAGATAGTCCTTGTAATATCCTGAAAGCCTTGCATAAAAATTATTAATAACAATATTACGGGGAAGATCATGAATAGGACATTTGTGCATTAGTAACTTTAATCTTCCCCACGCTTGGGCAATGCTTTCTCCCTCATGCGGATGAAAATTATAAATGTAATTTCTATCTTTATAAACCTGACTAGAAGGATAGAATTTAGAATAAAAGAGAGGTACAATTTTCTCCCAATCAATAGGTCGGCCATCCTTTAGTGTTTTATACCATTCCGCAGCTCTGCCTTTCAGTGATAGAGAGAATAACTTCTTCTTAACTTGGTTCATTGAAATACCTGCACACTGGAACAACTCGCATAATTCATGTATAAAAAGCAAATGATCACCAGGATGGACAGTTCCATCTCCTAAATAGCAGTTATCCATAGCACGTTCAACAATCTTCATATGTATTTTAAAAGGATGAGGAGCACAAGCATCATTAGAAACATCACATATGGGAGATAAAATATCATCATAGCAAACTTTCTCCACTAAAGCTGGGGAACTAAAAATATCATGCTTAACAAAACCAGCTTCCCCAAGCTTAGACTTTTCTATAGCATTAGCAATAACGGTATTCAAAGCATTCGTACTAATAACATTGCTATGTGAAATAAGCTCCAAAGGTTTTTCAATTTTCTCTTCAAATCTAAACTCAGGAAAAAAGACTAAAGAACTCTTTACTTTCCATTAAGCCTAACTAGTGAAAATAAAAACAAGAAACAAAAAGATATAATTGCAGAATCTAAAGGAAATAACTCCGAGCACTCACACAGGAGGATGCGAGTACCTTTTACCTTACCTCCCCGGCAACGGCGCCAGAAAAGAGCTTGATGTCTACGCACGCGTCTGTTCTTGTAGACAGTGTTGGGCCTCCAAGTGCAGAGGTTTGTAGAGCAGCAGCAAGTTTCCCTTATGTGGATCACCCAAGGTTTATCGAACTCAGGGAGGAAGAGGTCAAAGCTATCCCTCTCAAGCAACCCTGCAATTACGATACAGAAAGTCTCTTGTGTCCCCAACACACCCAATACACTTGTCAGATGTATAGGTGCACTAGTTCGGCGAAGAGATAGTGAAATACAAGTAGTTGTGATGATTATAAGTAGTAAACGCAATCTGGAATAAAAATGGCAGCAAGCAAACATGTAACAAAACAAGAAGTAAACGGTGTGCAAAGCTTGGAAACAAGGCCTAGGGATCATACTTTCACTAGTGTACACACTCCCAACAAATATAATATAATTGAACCAATAGATACTATCATCCATATGCAACTCAAAACAATTCTCCAATGGAAAACGAACACTAATCATGCGTAGGGCTACGAAGCACTCCTCAAAGTCTGTATGTATCCAAACTAGATTGTCCCACACTATCACCATGAACGCACTAGATGGTTCCAACAAACACCAACAATTCATAGAGACATTAACCAAAAAGATACACATGATGCACACACTAGTCACCTTTACACCATGATACGAGGTATCTCCGAAGAGTATAATAATTAAGTATAGGAGTAGCATAATATCTGAATAATAACATCTACCAATTCAACTAGATACAAAGCTCACGATCACATCATGGGAGAGAGAGGTGAACCACATAGCTACCGGTAGAGCCCTCAGCCCCGGGGGAGAACTACTCCCTCCTCATCATAGGAGACAGCAAGGTTGATGGAGATGGCGGTGAGGTTGATGGAGATGGCGGAGACCGCGATGGAGACCGATGGAGATGGCTCCGGGGGCACTTCCCCGTCCCGGCAGGGTGTCGGAACAGAGACTTCTGTCCCCCGAAATTTGTCTTCGACGGCGGCGGCGCTGCGGAACTGTTCTGGGAAAAACGTCGACTCCTTTAGGGTTTTCCATCCCAAGGCTTTATATAGGCGCAGGGGCGTCGTCAGGGGGCTGCCAGGGCGCCCTCACAATGGGTGGGCGCGGCCAGGGGCTGGGCTGCGCCCCCCTGTTGTGTGGGCGGCCTCTGGCCCCCCTCCGGCTCTCTTTCGGTCTTCGGTACTCTTCCGGGAAAAATAAGACTTCTGGAACTTGTTTCGTCCAATTCCGAGAATATTTCCTGTGTAGCTTTTCTGAAACACAAAAATAGCAGGAAACATGGAACTAGCACTGTGGCATCTTGTCAATAGGTTAGTTCCAAAAATCGCATAAAAACGCCACAAAGTGTAACGAAACACAAGGCAAATGGTGTAAAAACAAGCATGGAGCATCAAAAATTATAGATACGTTTTGAGACGTATCAGGGATCTCTGCCTTCCAGAACTACTCCGTGACCCCAACGGTTGGACCTTGTCACAAAGCTTGATACATAATTGTTGAGAAGTGTAAACTTCTAGGTCACTTCATGGGTTGTCAGCGAGTTCACTGTCCCGATTCTCGGCGACTAGAATTTGCTATTGGGATAGTTAATCTGGCCCACAATTCATGCAAAGGAGATGCGCTAGCCTTCTCCAACATGTGCATGTTCTTGCCAAGATATTATCAGCCGTAAAGATTGCAAATAGGTTTGAGAACCTTTCACCGAGGAAGTCTCCAGCAGTCGAGTGAAAATATTGACCCAAGTTTTATTAAATATTTAATTTTGTGATTAATATGCCAGAACAGAGAGCCTCCCGAGAGTTTTGAGCTGAAGATATCTTGTGTCTAATATTTTGCCCTAACAGTCTAAGCCAAAGCAGACTTTCATCACATGATGATAACATGCGTCCAACCCATTTCATCATGATTGCTATGTTCATCATCCTTGTATTAAGAAGTACGATACCACCCTGGTCCCTAGTCTAGAAAATCTCTAGCCAGCTGACCATGTGATATTTGTGCTTTTGCACTTGCCCCTCTAAGAGGAAAAAGTTATTTCTGTGCTTGTCAAAGCGCACATGAGTGCCATCAGCCATTAGGAACAACCCCATGGTAAAAATAGGCAAGCTAGAGGCATGCATCTATGAGGGTTAGTCTTGCTACTGAAAACATGAACCTTCACTGCCACTCTCTTTCCTATGAAGGCAACTAGGGGTCCAAGATTTGAAATTGATAGTTTCTTGTCTCTCATACTAAAACCTGGATATGTAGATGGGAAGGCATATCATAGGCAGTTCAGAAGGGCAGCTACTCTAGCTTGCTCATCTGCCAATGTCCCCATAAAAATTACTTCACTCTTCTCGTAGTTAATCTTTAAATAAAAGAGAAGTTCAAAGTAGATAAATAGGAATATTAGATTTTTCAGCCCTAGCTTAGAATTCTAGATCAAAATCATTGTGTCATACGCATATGAGGATGCATGATGCCACATGGAATTTAAGTGGGGCACCACCCTACAACATGTCCAGACAGATTGGCTTTGGTCAGGATGGCATCAAGCACACCATAGAATAATCAAAGAGCAGTGAGGAGCTTGGATCTTCTTGTCTCACCCCACGCTTGTTGCGGAAGTATGGACCAATCTCTCCATTGATTGTAATTGCAATTTGACCCCCACAGACCAACTACATTATCCTATGCACATATGCCCCATCAAAACCTTTCCTCAGCAGAAAAGGTCAACTAAGTCTAGCATGCATATGCTTTTTCAATGTCACATTTTAGCAAGACATACGACATATTCTTAAATTTTAATTCATGGAAAGCACACGACCATAATGTATGAGTCTGCCTTTGATAAACACATCTATGTCGGGGCAATCATCCTATGGGCCACTAGGGGAATTTGGACACATATGCTTTGGATACAAACTTGAAGAAAACATGATGAGAGCTAGGAGACAATATTGCTTTATATTTTGTTCCCCAACCACTTCAAGGATTAGAGACAATATCCCAGAATTCAACCTTATTGAGAGATATCCACTGTTCCAAAGAAAAAATCATTCAAGATTTGGTGGACAAGACCTTTAAGCATAGGCTAGAATTTCTTGAAGAAAGAACCCATTTGGTATTAGTGTTGTTTGAGTCTTGGCTTTTGTAGCGAATGATATCAGCATATCACAATTATGTTTCTCAGTAAGATTGGCATTACCCTCCCAGATCCGGGCATCAAGCTTGAGCAATTTTAGGTCATCAGATCCCAAAGAGGCAAAATAAAACAAACATATATGATCATGGATTGCCAGCTTGTCAGTAATAGGTCACGTCTCAGTGGAGAGTCTCAAAATCACAGACGTGCATTGGCAAAGGCATGGAAGTATCTGGTACTTGCATCTCCCTTCATAATCGAGTTATGACATCCGCGATGTCGCATGTACTCTTCTTCTGTGCTCAGGATTTGTATCATTGCCCCCTCAAAATAGCTAACAGCCCAACTATCCTCATCAAGGCATTGCCCATCTTCTGGATGATCTAGCTCTTGAATTAGTGCAAGCAGATTTGCCTTGGTAATGTGGTCATGCTTGCCCAGATCCCCCCAACAATTGAGGAACTAGTGCCGCCTACTGGCTTGTATCTGCCAAGCGTCAATTGGACCTCTACATCGGCCATGGTTCACCAATAGGCTGGCCCAACTTTGCACCACTAGATCTAGGAAGCCAAAAATTCAAACCAACTTGTCTCAAAGAAGAAGTGAGGAGATCTCCTGATAGCTTCTTCTCCCCCGCTTAACAACAAGTTAAGGGCATCCTATCTGAGCCAATCCTTGTTTCTGCCAACAATGTTTGACATGGGGAACTACACTTCCCACTCCGGGGAGACGAAGAACATGTCTAGCCCACTTGTGACAGGTTCCGTTGCTTACTAGTCCAGGTGAACGCAACTCCCGTACAAGATAACTCTCCAAGCGCCATTCTTGCAATACAATCGATGAACATATTGACTAGTCGCTTGTTTATGTTGCAATTACTGTTGTCTTTTCTGCTCTAATAATTAAGGTTAAAGTCCCCACCTACCACCAATTGGAAGGGGCAGGACCCAATCTTCGCTACCAAATCAGAAAGAAAATCTTCATATCGCACTTAACTGGAATACCGGAGGAAATCTGAAAACTAGCTGAGTTGCAAGATGCCATATTTCCTCCATTGGATCAGTCTCCCTCTCCTTGGGGGCATGGAAAGCAAATACCAACAGAACCAACAACACAATAATTAAGATGCAACCAACAATACCGAAAATATGCAATCTTTCTTTCAGGATGAAGTGTGCGAGCACTAAAAATAATGCTCCCACACCTCCGCTGAGAAATGCCTTTCTTCCTGCACAGGACATCTCGTGTCATATTCTCTGGTGGTAGAGTTCTAGTCCAGTAGGTCCCACATCTCCGCTAAGAAATGCCTTTCTCCCATCTATGGGAAATCTTGTGCATGTTTTACTCTCTTTTTTGATTCATTTGGTCCAATGGCAGCGAATGCTACAAAATATTGATGTAACATAAGCATGCAAATCTCAAAGCACGAGATGAACGGATAAAACCATGCATGGGACTTCCCTTGCACAGAAGATTCGCCGCATTCCACCTCGGCAGCATGTTCTCTACAAGGCCATTGCCATTAAACACCTGGAAAATGTGTTGAATGTATCCTCTCGTTCCACAGATAGCAGAAGTTAACACATGGAAACATAAGCACTTTTCTGAGCATAGGAAAGTTTTCATGATTTATTCCAAAAAATGTACACATGTACTCCATCTGTTCCAAAGTATAAGATGTTTTAGCCCATCATTGCTATGTATGTATATATACATCTTTTATTGTGTAGGTTAGAAGCAAAATAAGTGAACCTATATACTAAAAAGCATCTAGATACATGTGTGACAATGATGTGCTAAAACATCTTATATTTTGGAACTGAGGGAGTATGTCTTATCAAGTCTAATGAAGAAACACCACAAATTTGAAAATTGTGTGTTCAAACTATAGGCAATTAATGAGTGTGAATGTGCACATTGTGCAGATAATTACAACGACAAGTTAAAGAGAGCAATATGCTCCTCTTGAGCAATGATCATTGATCGGCGTGGTCGAATCAGGAAGGGTAATACGCCTTCAAGTGCGCTTGCAGGCACGGCGAATCCTTCCAAACCCTAGCGTGCGTCCTGAGCAGCTCCTTGGCTTTGGCCCTGGCCCGCTCGCCGGAGTCCACCTGCAGAACAAGCAGCAGCTTCGCCACCACCCCGAAGGTCAGCATCTCCTGAAGCACGGCCGGCGTCGGGGAGTGCTTCGCCACGGCGTGGAGAGCGCGCACCGCGCTCTCGGTGGTGGCCAGCGACACCCTCATCGCCTTCTTGGACACGACGGCCAACCCGGCCGGATGAGCAACCAGCTCCGAACGCCCCTCCGCGCACCCGCAGAGGTGGTCGATAGCCACCACCGCCAGCTCGGTCGAGTGCGTGCTGCCGTCGTCGAGGAGCAGCTCCACGAGCACGGTCATGGCGCCGGCCTCCACGGCCCTGACGCGGTTCCTGCCCCACGGGCACAGCCGGCACAGCACGTGCAGCGCCGCCTTCACCGCCTTGGTAGACACCCTGTCGGACGCGACGCGCACCACCTCCTGGATCACCTCGGTTCGCACCGTCATCAGCTGCGCCGGCTCCATCACCGACACCAGAGCCTTCAGTAGCAGGACGGCGTACGTGCGCGACCGGTAGCTGGGCCGCCGCAGCACGTGCACGAGGTTGTCGAGGAAATCGCCATTATTTCTCTGGAGCACCCGGAGCAGGCTCTTCTTGGAGGGCTTGAGCGAGTAGATGACGCTCAGCGCGTCCTCCTCCGGCGAGCTGGTGGACGTCGGGGAATCCGGGTTTAGGTCGAGGAAGTCTTGGGCCGACCTGGAGTTGGAGTGCCTGACGACGGAGACGAGGAAGTCGACGGCGCCGGGCGTGGCCTCGACGCAGCGCCTGCTGCGGTCACTCTCGGCGACGATGGCCTTGATCTCCCTCAGCGCGGCCAGCTCCCGCTGCCGCCCTGCGCCGCGGCCCTCGTCGAGGAGAGCGGCGACGCGGCAGGCGTCGACGGGGGCGCGCGGGGTGGGGAAGCGCTCGACCTGGTGCAGGGCGCACCAGGCCTGGATGAGGCGGCGGAGGGTGTGGTTTGGCGTGGCGTCCCGTTCCTCCGGCGCGAGCTTGCGCCGCGTGACAGGGCAGGTGGCGTGGCCGTGGTGGGCGGCGTCGAAGAGCCAGCGCTCGATGCTGCTGCGGTCGTAGGTGATGCCGGTGGCGAGCGTGACCGGGTCGCGCATAATCTCCAGCGAGATCGGGCACAGGAAGTACGGCGGCACCTCCTCGGACGAACCTTGATCCATTGCTGCCGGATTGAACGAAGAGAAATCTACCTGCAAGTGTAACGGACGGAGCTTGCGGGTGTTGGAGATTGAGTTTAGAAGCTGAGACGAAGCTAGCTCGAGTAGGTTGACGAAGTTGTTGGGTTGAAGAAATGGGAGAGGCCCGTTTTATAGCGGAGCATGGAGCGAAGAAGTCCACGCGTGTTAATAATGGATTAAGTAATCCAACACTCAGATTAAACGCGGTGAATTCCTGGCTACTTAATTACCGTCTCTGCTGCTTAGTGCGTGGTGGGTTGGTGCGGTCAGTGGGCATTGCACGTTAACCATGCAGTTGTTTGGATAAGGGTAAATTGCGTGGAATGACTGGAGGAGAGGGTAAGATCAAGGTTGGGCTGGGTAGGCTTGGATTGACTTGGGGGGTCGGTGTTGAGCTAGCTTGCCCCTGCTGACCATGGAGAGTAGAGCGGCTCCTCGCTTTGACTTTCGAATTGATCCTTGCTCCATTCTCAACCCCTTGCTTGGTCTTGCGTTTTTCTTCTGCTGGTTTTTGCCTTTTGAAATATTCCCTTTCTGTGGGTTACATACCGTGGAAGATTCTGATCCACTACATGCAATTTGCGGCTCAGGAATACTGGAATAGTAGACGCCGTTCTTCTGGAAATGTGGAAGACAAAGATGCTGGCCTCTAGTGACGGTCGTGGCGAAGGATAACTGATGCCATTATTTTGTTGTTTTGTTTTATTTTTAAAGGTTTTGCCAGTTTTCAGTATTCTAAATAGAATCCTTTATCATTGAATTTGTATCGTGCACTTCAGTTGCAAGCTGGGTTACAACCAAATTTTTTCGGTTGCAAGTTAGGTTACATATGGAAATTTTCAGTTGCAAGTAAAAGGTTGCAACTTGAAAATTTTCTCCAGATCATTAGATTTGCTTTGTATTTGTGCTAATCGTGAGTTGCAACTCAGTTGCAACATGGGTTGCAACTGCAATTCGGTTACATTATCACACACTTAGTCCTCAGTAGAATGAGAACTAGTCACACCATTTATTTTACGCTCGATTTTTGTCAGCTTCGTGTTTTTGTTTTCAAGGCACATACCAAGGTGTCCAGCCTTCAATAATTGTACAATGATGGCCCTCTGGTTGTTGTCTTAAAATTAAAATTCATGAAAACTCATGATTTGACTTTTGTGGTTAGATAGGAAGATGAAATTGCTTGTGCATTGTTAACTTCTCAGAGCCGTCGCTTTGGAAGGGATAAACCCACATTGGGCTGAGTAGGGTCCTATGCCCCAGTCAATTTTGTTTTTGTGTTTTGAAGCTTAAAATTTTATTCCCAGTCTTCAAAAAATAAAACCTCCTATTCACAAAATTTATTGTGTGTATTCTTGATATTAACAAATTTCATTTATCGGAAAAAAAATCTCCGGCGGAGCTTTATACTAACAGCGAGATTTTCCCTTTTGAAGTCGTTTCGCATGCATTTCCACAAAGCTAGAACAGAATGTGGATGCGAAATTCAAAATGGGATAGCCAAAAAGCATACTGCTGCGTCATTGTATAGTACTATGAGCTACCGGGTGGGTAGGCGGCCGATGAGAGGAGGATGAGGCTCCCCGGTCGCACTGTTCCCTCCTGCACCAGACAATAAAGTAGCGGGTCGGTCGATAGTGTATACGTGCGTCTTTTATGGCCCTAAATTAAATCAAGAAAATGAAATAAAGAAAAGGCATGCCATGCACCAACCCGGCCGATCGGAGTCGCCGCATTCAAGCCGAAGCTGCCAAGCAAGCATGCATGCAATGCAATGAACCTAGCGCTGGCTGTGACAAGCGACGTGCAACACCGCGGCGCCGACCCGGCCGCAACTTTTCCTCCGCATGCGCCGGTCCCACATGTCGGCCCCGTTTGACCAGTCCGACGATTTTCAACGCACGCACGCATAAAATAACATTCTGAACCTTTTGGACTTGTAAACTACTCTAGCCTTTGTATTTGTCACGTGCTATGCATGCGCGATATACGTTTCGCTCCGATGTTCTGCAGTGGTTGAAAGACTCATGCATTCCTTTATGCTACCTATGTCCACCAGCAAACTACTCCCTCTATTTTAAAATATAAAATGTTAAAAAAATGTTTAAATACATTTCTTTCACAAAGCTAAAACATCTTATATTTAAAAACGGAGAAAGTAATACTGTAACTGCTACGGCCTACGGTTACGTACTAATCTGATCAAATCACAAAACCACCGCAGCATATGTTACTACTGTATTATTGAATTATGGCTATGCGACCAACTGGATGAGAAGTGCAGTAGACCATGACGCAACTACGTCGACCAACTCTCCCATAATAGGCGCCTGGTCGTATCAAAGGTGACCAACTCTTCTAAGTACTTCTTCCGGGAACTGTTCTAAAGATTCAACTAGCTAGGAGCTTTGGACGGGATCTCATCTCGCACTTGTGCAGAACAGTTCTCGAACTTGTACGTACTCCTTGTACAAGTACGTGAATAGGCCTATTCAAGTTGTGCAGAACAGTTCTCAACAATGGACTAGAACATTTCCCCCACGAGGAGCCTATTCTATTCATGTTGTGATGTCTTCTCCTTGTATATATTTTTTAGTTGAACTACATTAGCATGCCCAGTTTTAAATTTATAAAGCACATAAATACAAGTTTAGCCACGAACAAAATATGTGGCCCGCAACCAACAAGTTCAGGAAAGAGGTAGGCCAAGACGAAGACTATAGATCATGCTTGCGAGGATCGAGCCATACATTTGACAGAGTGCCATGATGATCACTTTGCTTGAGTAAGGTCGTCACAGGTCACACCTGCATAAACAAGCGAGTTTTGAAAACACAATCAGCTGGATGACAAGATAGAACAACCTCCATCAAGAACTTGTCTCTTGTCGTACAAAGCGCAACTTCCTAGCATTTCCATGTAAAGAAAAAAGTAATTTGAGCAAAATGCGAGAAACAAGAAGGATTCCAGTCAATGCTTAGCATCTCCCTAATCCCACTTCACATAAACTTGGATAAAACACAGTTGAAGAAAATATGATCAACATTATAGATTTGACAACACAGGGCAAACCTACCATCTACAGGCCCTAGCGTTTATGAATTTGTTCGCTAGAGGGGAGGCAATCCTTTGCAAGTTGCCAGGTAAAGATGCGGATTGAGTGGCACCTTGGCTGACCAGAGATGATTTTGGTCATCAAAAAATAGTTACCTTAACACATGTTCTAGTAAATAGAGGCTACCAAAAATTGCACCAATGGTACCAAGGCCTAGGAAATTGAGTCACAATAATTCGACGGACTAATATCTTCCGTTTCCTCAACAAGGGCGTCCCAGTGCTCTCCTTCTTCCTCTTCGAAAGTCCTATGGAAACACAGAATCCAGCCATCACCTTTGTGGGCTTGAGCAACCGAAATCTCTAGGTTTGAGAAAATTTCAAACATGTGTGGAAAGCGATCTTGAAGGGGCGCCCCTCCCCACTCCACCAGTCATACACGAAACTCGAGGAGATGAAAGGCATCAAGCAAGTGGTACTGGTACATGGCGGAGTCAACTGGCCGATGATGCACGCACCGAACAGGTGTCGACGGGCAACTTCTCCCCAAATTCCCCCATCCAAAGTTCTTTTAAACATAACCATCCAAAGTTCTACCTCCAGTTCTCCCTCCTCTACTCCTCCCGTGACCCAGCATCCTCAACACCATCATCTTCCACATCCCACTCCTCCGCTCCAGAGAGAGCTCCTCCGTTCTAGACAAACACCAGGACACCAATATGGAGTCAGAGGGGGTGATGCAGAAGGAGACCAATGTTGGGGAAGAGAGCATGGCATTGAGATCTCCACCACACCGTCAGCTGCCTCGGGAAGAAAAGGACATCCTTGAAACCCTCTTCCACGCCGTCAATGGAGCGAGAGAGAGAGAGAGAGGGGGGGGGAAAGGGCAGCACGATGGCTAGATAGGGAGAGAAGGGCGCTGGCCCTAGCTGAAAGACGTGGGCGACAACAATGGGGAGAAGAAGAGAGAGAGGGGTAGGGGAAAGACAGCCTTATCATATCGTTCCATTGGATCGTTCTGGGCACCACTTTAGCGACCACCACTTTGACCAAAACTTCCTGAAAAAAAGGAAGACCAACGAAAATAATAATAAAAACAGGACTCAAACACATCACGTTGGTATTGTAGATCCGCCATCTATAGTGCCCTTGATGATTTGGCGTCAATGATAGCGCGTTAAAACCGTCTGCCTTTATATATGTAGTATATTAATGCGCAGACCAGAGCCTAAGGAGAATTTTGCTCCTAGTGTAAAGAAATGTTCTATTTGATGGAAATTGTGCCAGAAGTGGGACCCTCTCACGCTAGAAGAATGTTGTAGGCTCTAGGATAATTTGCACTCGGTAACCTATTCAAAGAGAATTACATTGTTCCTCCAAAAATGGGTGCCAAATCTATTTTGACATTAATAAGATGTTGATTTTCTTGTATTGATAATACCAAGACCACCATAGCTAGTCCTTTGGTCGACCGACTTCCGGCCAGTTAGCCATATGGTATCTTCTTTTGTCACCCACTTCTCAGTCATTTTATGTTAGGGAATGCATCTAATGTTATCCCTACGTTAATCAAAGAGAAGTTTTGTGGTACCCTCAAATGAATAATAGATATCTATTTTTATACATCTAATGGCTCATGTTAATTCATACTAGTGTCAAAAAGATCACTAGTGCAATTCATACTAGTCAGAAAATTTGACATATTTTCTGTATGGGACCGGCCCATTTCCCCAGCCCAGAAGCCTCACACCGCTCAAGCCCCGGCTGGGCTAGAGCTCCGCATGGTGGCTGGCGGCGAGCACCAAATTGGCGGAACACGACGACCTGAGAAGAGAATGTTTGTGTGGGAGATGCGCCTTATTGAGGCAGACTAAAATCAAGCGTCGCTTGATCTGGAGGGAACCACCGCAGAGCATCGGCGACGAGGACCTGTGGAGGTGGGCGGTGATACGTCTCAAACGTATCTATAATTTTTGATGCTCCATGCTTGTTTTTAGACAATTTGCTTAGTGTTTCGTTACACTTCGTGGAGTTTTTATGAATTTTCCGGAACTAACCTATTAACAAGATGCCACAGTGCCAGTTCCCTGTTTTCTGCTGTTTTTGTATTTCAAAAAAGTTACACAAGAAATATTCTCGAAATTGGACGAAACAAAAGCCGAACGTCTAGATATTAAACGAAGCTTCCAGAACACCGAAGAGGAGACGGAGCCGAGCCAGGGGCCAGCCTCACCATGAGGGGGCGCGGCCTAGCCCCTGGCCGTGCCCCCCTATGGGTGAGACCCCCCTGGTCCACCTCTGACGCTGCCCCTTCGCCTATAAAGACCCCCCGATGGGAAAAACCTAAAACCCGATCAATTTTCTAGAAACACATCGCGATCCACCGCTGTTGATACGTCTCCAACGTATCTATAATTTTTGATGCTCCATGCTTGTTTTTACACCATTTGCCTAATGTTTCGTTACACTTCGTGGCACTTTTATGCATTTTCTAGAACTAACCTACTAACAAGTTTCCACAGTGCCAGTTCCCTGTTTTCTGCTGTTTTTGTGTTTCAGAAGTGATACATAGGAAATATTCTCAAAATTGGACGAAACGAGTTCCTGAAGTCTTATTTTGTCTGGGAGCTTCCAGAGATCCAAAGAGGAGTAGGAGGGGGGCCACAGGGGCCCCACACACCAGGCTGGCGCGGCCAGGGCCTGGACCGCGCCACCCTGGCGTGAGGCCACCTGGCTCCACCTCTGACATCGCCCCTTCGCCTATAAAGACCCCCCGACGGGAAAACCTAAGTATCCGATCACTTTTCCAGAATACATCGCGATCCACTGCCGCCGTCGACCCGAAGATCGGGAGGGTCCAGAAGCTCTTCCCGGCACCCTGCCGAAGAGGGGAATTGCCACCGGAGGTCTTCTTCATCGCCATGCTTGCCTCCGGAGCGATGAGTGAGTAGTCTACCTTGGACTATGGGTCCATAGCAGTAGCTAGATGGTTGTCTTCTCCACCATGTGCTTCATGTTTAGATCTCATGAGCTGTCCTACATGATTGAGATCACCGTTATGTAATTCTACATGTTTGGTTTGTTGGGATCCGATGAATATTGGTGTTATGATTGAGTTGCTGTGCTGAATATTATCTTTTGTTATCTCTATGTTGTTTATGATCTTGCATGCTCTCCGTTGTTAGTAGCTATGTTGGCCGAGTAGTTGCTAGTGACTCCAAGAGGGGGTATTTATGCTCGATAGTGGGTTCATGCCTCTATTTAACCTGGGGGAGTGACAGAAACCTCTAAGGTTGTAGATGTGCTGTTGCTACTAGGGAGAAAACAACATTCATATGCTCAAGGGCATATGCTTTGTTTACATTACACACTTTGCTTAATGCAATTATCTGTTGTTCGCAACTTAATACTTGTGGAGTTCTCGGATTGATTCGCCACAAGTGGATTATTAGTCATAGATGCAGTTGGATGGCGGTCTATGTATTTTGTTGTAATGCCCAGACTAAATCTCATAGTGATCTTCTTGACATATCACGCTTATCTTTATTCTATCAATTGCCCAACTATAATTTGTTTACCCAGCATGTGTTATTTATCTTATGGAGAGACACCACTAGTGAACTGTGGACCCCAGTCCTATTTCCATCATATTGCTATCACCTGTTTACTTTACTCGCATATTTCTACTGTTTTTCCACTCGATACGCTCATAACCTTTGTTTCAAGCAAACCGGTGAGATTGACAACCTCATCACAAGTTGGGAACAAAGTACTTGGTTGTGTTGTGTGCAGGTTCCGCTTTGCAGCTAGCAAAGCAAAGCTTGGACGAGGCGCCATATATAAATTGTACGAAGCTATCGCTAAGCCAGTCCGCATCACCTTTAGTCGTTATTGTCTGCTTTTCTCCTGATCGACAAACCTTGGTTTCTTAACTGAGGGAAAACTTGCTGCTATATTCATCAAAACCTTCTCTTGGGGTTTTCCAACTGCCCGGTCATTTAATTTCATACACCATCGACTTGGCCCCATCAAGCTTTCCTGGCGCCGTTGCCGGGGAAGAGTGGAAGACTTCTGCGAGGGGAGTTCTCGCACGCACATCCTTTACTTTGTTTTATTGTTTTGCTTTACTTTATTTATTTTATTTTACCTGCATTGTTTTATATCAAAAACCCAAAAAAATTAGAATCCTTGGTAGTTGTTTTTACTTGTTTAATTTCGTTTTGCTGAAATGGCCAATCCTGAAAACACCAAGTTGTGTGACTTTACTAGCACGAACAATAGTGATTTTATCTGCACTCCTATTGCACCACCTGCTCCTGCTGCAAACTAATATGAGATTAAGCCTGCTTTGTTGAACCTTGTTATGAAAGAGCAATTCTCTGGTGCTAGTACTGAAGATGCTGCAGCTCATCTTAACAATTTTGTTGAGCTATGTGAGATGCAGAAATATAAGGATGTAGAAAGTGATATTATTAAGCTCAAGTTGTTTCCTTTTTCTTTGAGAGGAAAAGCTAAAGATTGGTTGCTGTCTTTGACTAAGAATAGTATTGATTCATGGGCTAAGTGTAAGGATGCTTTTATTGGTAGATACTATCCTCCTGCTAAGATTATATCTCTGCGTAGCAATATTATGAAATTTACTCAGTTTGATAATGAACATGTTGCTCAAGCTTGGGAAAGAATGAAATCTATGATAAAGAATTGCCCCACTCATGGACTGACTATTGGATGATTGTCCAAACTTTTTATGCAGGACTGAATTTTTCTTCGAGGAACCTACTTGATTCAGCTGCTGGAGGCACTTTTATGTCCCTTACCTTGGGCGCCGCAACAAAGCTACTCGACAACATGATGGTAAATTATTCTGAATGGCACACCGAGAGAGCTCCACAAGGTAAGAAGGTAAATTCTGTTGAGAAAACCTCTTCCTTGAATGATAAGATTGATACCATTATGGCTATGCTTGCTAATGATAGGACTCATATTGATCCTAATAATGTTCCTTTAGCCTCTCTGGTTGCTCAAGAAGAGCATGTTGATGTGAATTTCATTAGAAATAATAATTTTAACAACAATGCTTATAGGAACAATTTTGCTAGTAACAATTATAGGCCGTATCCTTCTACCAATGGTAATGGTTATGGTAATTCTTATGGTAACTCCTACAACAACACTAGGGCTGCGCCCTTCGAGCTTGAGGTAATGCTCAAGGACTTCATCGGTAAGCAAACTGCTTTTAACAAGTCTGTTGAGGAAAAGTTAGGCAAAATTAATATTCTTGCTTCTAAAGTTGATAGCCTTGCTCATGATGTTGAACTTCTGAAATTAAAAGTGTTGCCTAATGATGTGAAAGAGAACAATGTTTTTGCTACTGCTAACGCTATTCAAGTTGGAATTGATGAAAATATTAGATTGTTAGCAGAATTGCATGCCAGGTGGGAAAAAGAAGATGAGATGGCTAGAGAAATGAAGGTATGTACCATTACTACCTCTAATGATGTTGCTCCTAATTCTAGCAATCATCTTACTTTGATTGGTGTAGAGAAAACTCCCACTCCTTGTGTTAAAAAGCCTAAAACTGCCAAAACTTTTTCTCAAAAGAGTGCTGAAATTTTTCGGAGTGTAGGAGATGATAGCTCTACTTCTTTTAATGATTTTGATGTTGATGGCTGCAATATATCTGAAGTTATTTTGTTCTTGCAAAAGCTTGCTTTGACTCCCAATGCTAGTTCTTTAAATGTTGCTTTTACTAGGCATATTACCAATGCTCTCATAAAAATTAGGGATGAAAAGTTGAAGCAAAAGGCTTCTGTTCCCAAGAAGTTAGAAGATGGTTGGGAATCCATCATTGATATGCATGTTAATGGTTTTGATTGCCATGCTTTATGTGATCTAGGTGCTAGTATTTCTATCATGCCTAGAAAGATTTATGACATGCTTGATTTACCACCGCTTGAAAAATGTTATTTTGATGTTCCTATTGCTGATGTTGCTAAGAAGAAACCTTTGGGAAGGACTAATGATGTTCTTATTGTGGTTAACAATAACCTTGTTCCCATTGATTTTCTTGTTATGGACGTTGAATGCCATGCTTTATGTCCTATTATTTTGGGAAGACCCTTTCTTCGAACTGTAGGTGCCATCATTGATATGAGGGAAGGCACTATCAAATATCAATTCCCACTCAAGAAAGGTATGGAACACTTCCCTAGGAAAAGGAAGAAATTACTTTTTGACTCTATTCTTAGAGCAAATTATGAGCTTGATGCTTCATCACTTGATATTACTTGATTCGCAATTTTCTGCGCCTAGCTCAAAGACGTTAAAGAAAAGCACTCTTGGGAGATAACCCAATGTTTTATTTTCAGTACTTTTTCTTTTATTTGAGTATTGGAAGTCATTACTATTGTAATGACCGCTCCTTATCTTTTTTATTTCGTTTTTGTGCCAAGAGAAGCCTCTAATTCGAGTGAGGTAAAGATTTGGGGATGTTGCTGTCCTGAAACTGTTTTCGGTGCTGCACCGTACAAATTCGTATAAATTCTCTGTATATCTTTTGGACCTGCGATTTCTTGTGCATATGCCCCAGGTTATATCCAAACTTTCATTAGTTGAACACTTTTTGATTTGAGCAACAGAAAACCCCTCAAAAATTCGGCCTTTGTCAACTGTTCTGTTTTGACAGATTTCTACCAATATTTGTGTTTGCCGCTTTATCGCTTTCTTTCGAGTTCTTTTGATCACGGAACTTTTGGGGAGGTTGCTACAGTAGTATTTTCTATATATGTGGTGGTTTTGAGTTAAAACCTGAAGAAAAAAGAGGTTGATTATATGTTATGCTACACTAATGTTGCTAATAGATTTGTGTTTAGTTTTGTATGAAGGAAGTTTTCAAGTGTAGGGATTGGAGAATGATGAGATGAGTTGAAGAATGGACAAAAGCTCAAGCTTAGGGATTCCCATGCATCACCCCAAGAAATATCCAAGAAGTACAAGCGTCAAAGCTTGGGGATGCCCCCGAGGTACCCCTTTTTCATCGGCAAAAATCAGGTCACCTTTCAAAACACTATAGTTTTATTGCTTCATGCACTATGTGTTTTTCTTGGAGCGTCACTTGTTTTAGTTTTCTTAGTTAGTTTAGTTTTGTTTGCTGCAATAAATGGTTGTACCCCCAACAAATTTTCTTTGGAGGAGATGTACTCGTTTTCATTTGCCAAGAACACTCCGTTTTCACTCTTATCGTTCATCGGGTGTTCTTCTTTTTCTGCTACTGCTTTTGGTTTTCGTTTTCGTCTTGATTTGCGTTCAGACCCTGTCATATCTTTTCATCAAGGTGTATTTTTGCCTCTGATCTTTATTGGTTTTCATCAAAAGAGGTGTTTATAAAAATTTCAAATGGTGTTGGAAAAGAGAAAAAGCTTTGTGCAAAAAAGTGGTACAAGAAGGAGCTTGTATAGACTGCAGCTTAGGCTTTTTCATGTCATGCTTGATGTCTTTTTGATAGTATGCTTAGTGGTTTTTCTGTAGCATGACTTGTCTCAAATAACTGAGATTGCTTAATGAGCCTTTGAAAAAAATCATGCGCTGTTTTTATTGTATGGAAGCATTATTTTGGTTTTCTCCTTGATGCTTTATTTGGGTTGACTTGGCGCATGCTCACACATGTTAGACTCTTACAAAGTCGCCAATAGCCTCTATGATCATTTAGTTTTTGACTTTTGATGCCATCTTATGCTTCTTTTAATGTCGCTTTGTCGCTTTGCATGATTATGGCCATTATTGCTCTCTTAGTTGGTCGCTCCCAGTCTTTTGCTAGCCCTCGCCTTGTACTGAGTATGAGCTCTACTCGTGCATCCAACTCCTAAAAGCCAAAGTTTTCCAAAGTGTCCACCATACATACCTACTAGCAATTTGCTATTCCAAGTAAATTTGACTTGCTTTTATTTTCTCTTTAAATTAAACTCTTACCAGTGTTATGCGAAATTCGGTCAGTAAAGCTCTCACGAACCGGAAAGTACACTTTACTTTTTCCTGCTCTTAAAAATTTGACATTGTGGTCTCTTATGTTGAGTTGTTATGCTTGCAAGTTGTAAGTTGGAGACTAGCCCAGCCATGCAGTCATGGGCAAGCTTTCAACATTGCACTTCTTATTTGAGTTGATATCATGAACTTTTGTTTATGGATGCCCGTGGTGTGAAATGAATTGGGAATCTTGTGGGGATCATGGAGTTTGTATATGTGTTAGGGAAACGCCGGGCCGCTAATCTAAGCTATGCATATTTCTTGGTGGAAATTTGCAGCATACCCATGGTGAACATTCGACGACGCATCTCACAATAAAAAGCTAAACAAATGGCAAATAAAAGAGATGTCGAGGTGTTCATTGTCTGCTTGTCCTGTCATTTTGATGTGGGCTTGTTCCATGTCATCGGGCACGGAGGTACCCCGTTGGCGGTTCTCAATGATATGCATATACTTACAATGACAAGAGCCTTGCTTGGGACTCTAAGTAAAGTAGCATGAGGTTTGGGTACTCGTATTCACGGAACACGAGGTTTTCAACTTATGATTTGTCAAGCAAATGCATCATAATTGTTCTCCCATTAACTTTAACCATTCAAGATGCTTATGATGGGGGCAATGAGAGCTCAAAGCCGGTAAGTACCATAATTTTTGAAGGTTATAAAACTTGCAATCACTGCTTCCCTCTGCGAAGGGCCTTTCTTCTACTTTTATGTTGTGTCACCACCTTCTACCTTTATGCACCATTAAGAGAGCATAGTTGTCATTCTTAGTGTAATATGCATTGTCCCAAAGTTTTCATTGATTGATTCATATTGTTGGTTTCACTTGTTCTCAAATTATTTGTTTCTAGTCGCCCTCTTAAACTTGAAGGTGTCCTATGCATTTATGTTTTGCTCTCTTTGAAGGACAAGCTGAAAATCATTTGTATGTTTTTCCTTATGATTTGAACACATGTTTGACTTTCATTGTTTCATTTTCATGATCTTTTGTTTGTGTTCATTTGCATGTTTACAACATGGTTGCTAAGTTCTTATTGTCAAGATTATATCTTTCATGCCCATGTTTTAAGTTCTTATGATCCCAGCTCACAAATGCTTACATATATGATCAAGATTGTGTAGGTGCATGTCACCGCAAAAATTATTCTTTTGTTATCACTTACCTACTCGAGGACGAGCAGGAGTTAAGCTTGGGGATACTTGATATGTCTCCAACGTATCTATAATTTTTGATGCTCCATGCTTGTTTTTACACCATTTGCCCAATGTTTCGTTACACTTCGTGGCACTTTTATGCATTTTCCGGAACTAACCTACTAACAAGTTGCCACAGTACCAGTTCCATGTTTTTTGCTGTTTTTGTGTTTCAGAAGTGATACACAGGAAATATTCTCGGAATTGGACGAAACGAGTTCCTGAAGTCTTATTTTGTCCGGGAGCTTCCAGAGATCCGAAGAGGAGTAGGAGGGGGGCCACAGGGGCCCCACACACCAGGCTGGTGCGGCCAGGGCCTGGGCCGCGCCACCCTGGCGTGAGGCCACCTGGCTCCACCTCTGACATCGCCCCTTCGCCTATAAAGACCCCCCGACGGGAAAAACCTAAGTACCCGATCACTTTTCTAGAATACATCGCGATCCGCCGCCGCCGTCGACCCGAAGATCGGGAGGGTCCAGAAGCTCTTCCCGGCACCCTGCCGGAGAGGGAAATCGCCACCGGAGGTCTTCTTCATCGCCATGCTTGCCTCCGGAGCGATGAGTGAGTAGTCTACCTTGGACTATGGGTCCATAGCAGTAGCTAGATGGTTGTCTTCTCCACCATGTGCTTCATGTTTAGATCTCATGAGCTGCCCTACATGATTGAGATCACCGTTATGTAATTCTACATGTTTGGTTTGTTGGGATCCGATGAATATTGGTGTTATGATTGAGTTGCTGTGCTGAATATTATCTTTTGTTATCTCTATGTTGTTTATGATCTTGCATGCTCTCTGTTGTTAGTTGCTATCTTGGCCGAGTAGCTGCTAGTGACTCCAAGAGGGGGTATTTATGCTCGATAGTGGGTTCATGCCTCTATTTAACCTGGGGGAGTGACAGAAACCTCTAAGGTTGTAGATGTGCTATTGCTACTAGGGAGAAAACAACATTCATATGCTCAAGGGCATATGCTTTGTTTACATTACACACTTTGCTTAATGCAATTATCTGTTGTTCGCAACTTAATACTTGTGGAGTTCTCGGATTGATTCGCCACAAGTGGATTATTAGTCATAGATGCAGTTGGATGGCGGTCTATGTATTTTGTTGTAATGACCAGAGTAAATCTCATAGTGATCTTCTTGACATATCACGCTTATCTTTATTCTATCAATTGCCTAACTATAATTTATTTACCCATCATGTGTTATTTATCTTATGGAGAGACACCACTAGTGAACTGTGGACCCCGGTCCTATTTCCATCATATTGCTATCACCTGTTTACTTTACTCACAAATTTCTACTGTTTTTCCACTCGATACGCTCATAACCTTTGTTTCAAGCAAACTGGTGAGATTGACAACCTCATCGCAAGTTGGGAACAAAGTACTTGGTTGTGTTGTGTGCAGGTTCCACTTTGCAGCTAGCAAAGCAAAGCTTGGACGAGGTGCCATATATAAATTGTCCAAAGCTGTCGCTAAGCCAGTCTGCATCATCTTCAGTCGTTATTGTCTGCTTTTCTCCTGATCGACAAACCTTGGTTTCTTAACTGATGGAAAACTTGCTGCTATATTCATCAAAACCTTCTGTTGGGGTTTTCCAACTGGCCGGTCATTTAATTTCATACACCATCGACTTGGCCCCATCAGCCGTCGTCGACCCGAGACCGGGAGGGTCCAGAAGCTCTTCCCGGCACCCTGCCGGAGAGGGGAATCGTCATCGGAGGTCTGATACGTCCAAAACGTATCTACTTTCCCGAACACTTTTGCTGTTGTTTCTCCTCTAATTTGTGTGTTTTGACTGCAACTAACGCGGACTAACGCTGTTTTTAGCAGAATTGCTATGGTGTCTCATTTTTGTGCAGAAATCTAACTTTTAGTAAAAATTCCGGAAAATATTGCAAAAATCCTATTTCACCAGAAGACCCACGGAGCCAGAAGACGAGACGGAGAGGGGCCAAGAGGCCACCACACAACCAGGGGGCGCGACCCTGGCCTGGCCGCGCCCACCTGTTGTGTGACCGCCTCGGCCGTCGCCTCGACCCCTCCTTCCGCCTACATATACCCTCTGACCTGAAAGGAGCGGGGGTTCAGTGTTTTTCCCAGATAGACTTCCGCTGCACCGCCGCCATCAGAAACCACGATTCGGAACCAGAAACTCTGTTCTGGCACCCTGTCGGGACGGGGATTTGGAGGAGATCTTCATCCCCATCATCACCGATGTCTCCATCAACCATCCATGACTCCCCCATCCATGTGTGAGTAATTCCCGCTCTAGGCAAAGGGGATGGTAGGGATTGGATGAGATCATTCATGTAATTTGCTATGAGATTGTTAGGGCATAGTGCCTAGTATCTACTATTAGTGCTTATGACATTGTTGCAACTTGTTGTGCTTAATGCTTGTCACTTTGGGCCCGAGTGCCATGATCTCAGATCTGAACTTGTTATTGTTTTATGATGATACTTGTTATTTATGATCTTACCTGCAAGTTGTTTACACATATTATTGTCCGGAACCCGAGGCCCCAAAGTGACAGAAATTAGGAGAACCGGAGGGGATGGCTATGATGTGAGGATCATATGTGTTCACCAAGTGTTAATGCTTTGCTCCGGTACTTTATTAAAAGGTGTACCTTAATTACCAGTAGTTTCCCTTGAGGCCATGCTACAACAGGCTGGTAGGATAAAAGATGTCGTGCAAGTTTCTCATTGCGAGCACGTACGACTATATACGAAACACATGCCTATGATTGTTAGTACTAGGATGCTTTATCATTATTTATCTGCAATTACCCATGTCTCACTGATTTCATGAATTATCTTATCCATGCAACGCCCGTACATCCATCCCTATGCTTACAGTATTTTATCCTACTATTTACTATTGCTACCATTACCGCTTTTATTTTACTACTGCTGTTACAATTTCACTACTATCACCACTATAAAACTGTTGCTACTGATAAACCGCTGTGAACAAGTCTATTTCCAGGTGCAGCTGAATTGACAACTCATCTGTTGAGGCTTATAAATATTCTTTGGCTCCCCTTGTGTCGAATCAATAAATTTGGGTTTTACTTCCCTCGAAGACTGTTGCGATCCCCTATACTTGTGGGTCATCAAGACTATTTTCTGGTGCCATTGCCAGGGAAGCATAGCTTTATTTGTAAGTTTACTTGGAATTCATATTGTTTGCTGCAATCCATTCATCATGGGTAAACCTCGTGATGGAAAAGTTCCTATATTGCCATCAACTACAAGATGAGGTATGACTCTGAACACCTCTGTTGCTCTTGATTCGCCATCTGTTATGAGTAAGTTGCTTACACCACCACATGCACACGCTACTGCTACTTCTTTTGCTGAGTTTGAAAATGCCACTAATAATTTAGATGATGCTTCTACTGTGCTTGATGAGAGTGGTTTACTAGGTTCCTTTTTAGATGCTACAATTGCTAGAGCTAAGATGGGAAACACCATTGTTACACCTGTTAGTTCACCTGAGTCTAGGGAATGCCCTAGTGATGATCTTGATGACACTTATATTGAGCTTGATGATGATTTTATTGCCGAAGCTCATGCTACTCGTGATGCTAATGATGTTAAGAAACTTCTAGCAAGACGTGCTGTTAGATATAACTTATCTCCGGATGCTAAGTTTTCTGCTTCTCCCATAAATATTAGGGATAAGGATTATGATTTCTCTTTAGATTTATCTTTCATATCTATTGTTGAGAAAGACCCTTTTTGTGGTACTGAAGGTGAAAGTGCTATGGCCCATATGAATGAGCTTTCTACTTTGAGTAATGTATTTTCTGATGATATTAAGCTGCACACTTACTTTGTTGCGAAGATTTTCACTTTTTCGTTGAAAGGTGCAACAAAAACTTGGTTTAATAATTTGTCTCCTGGATCTCTTAATAGTCCTATTGCTTTGGTTAATGATTTCTTTCAGAAATATTTTCCTGCTAGTGCTCAACATGCTGCTGTGCAGATTTTTTTTGACTTTGAACAGGGAAAAGGAGAGATATTGCCTGAATCTTGGGCAAGGTTTTGTTCTTTAATTAGAGCATTGCCTAAGGAGCCATTGCCTAAAAATGAACTCCTTGATATATTTTATAATGGACTAACTGATGAATCTAAGACATATCTAGATAGTTGTGCTGGTTGTGTTTTCAGGGAAAGAACTCTGGCTGAAGCTGAAGAACTAATGGTTAAAATAAGCCGGAATCATGATGATTGGACTATGGCTGAGTCAACACCAACACCAGCGCCAGTTCCAGAGCCAACACCAAAGAAGAGAGGAATGATTGAATTAAATGATGAAGTTATGAGGGAAGCCAAGAAATCTCTTAAGGAGAAAGGTATTAAGGCCGAAGATGTGAAGAATTTACCTCCTATAGAAGAATTATGTAAGCCAATCCCTCACTCATCTACTATTGAGGTACACTCTCTCCAACGCTTTGATGATAGAGATATTCCTTACTCTAAACCTCCTGATCAATGCTTAGATGAGTTTGATAATTTTGTTGTTAAGCAAGATAATTTTAATAGAATGGTGCAGAATCATTTGTTGGAAAATTCCAGAGCTATTAACAAGTTGTAGGATATTGTGGAGAGAACCTCCAATGATGTGAAGATACTTGTTAAACATTTTCAAATGGTCCAGACTCAAATTGATCAGCTTACCAAGGTGCAAAAAGATTTGCTAGTTAATGCCGCAAGAGAAAAATAAGCGTGTGAAATACGCACAAGAGGAGGTGCTACTACCCAAGACCCCTTATATCTTGAAGGACATCCTAAGAGGATCGAACAAGATTCTCAACGCACTTCAAGAGATGATATTCCTTCCAAGAAGAAGAAGAAGAAGCATAAAACAGTTGTGGAATCCTCTGAAGAAGGTAAAGATCATAATAGTGTTTCTATTTCTGATGCTGAAACTGAACCAGGTGATGCTTCCGACAAAGAAGAAGTTGAAGAGGAACCAGAAAACATTGATAAGAATGCAAAGTACACCAAAGAAGACTTCATTGCCAACAAGCATGGTAATGAGAGAGAACCTTGGGTGCAGAAACCAATGCCTTTTCCTGGTAAGAAACACAAGTCCAAGGAAGAAGAACACTACAACAGGTTTTGTGAATGGATGAGACCTTTATTTTTGCAAATTCCTTTGACTGATGCTATTAGAATGCCTCCTTATTCAAAGTATATGAAAGATATTGTTACTAACAAAAGGAAGATTCCTAATGAGGAAATTTCCACTTTACTTGCTAATTATTCTTTTGAAGGTAAAGTTCCTGAGAAGCTTGGAGATCCAGGTATACCAACTATTCCTTGCTCCATTAAAAATAACTATATTAGAACTGCTTTATGTGATTTGGGAGCCAGAGTTAGTGTCATGCCTTTTTTCTCTTTATAAGAGACTTGATCTAGAAAAATTGGTATCAACTGATATATCTTTGCAAATGGCTGATAAGTCTACTACTATTCCTATTGGTATATGTGAAAATGTTCCTGTTCAAGTTGCTAACAGTTGTTTGATATTAACTGACTTTGTTGTGCTGGAAATGCCTGAAGATGATAATATGTCTATTATTCTTGGGAGACCTTTTCTAAACACTACAGGTGTTGTTATTAATTACAATCAAGGAAAAGTAACTTTCAATGTCAATGACAAAGAATATATGGTCTATTTTCCCAAGAAGATTGATAGAAAGAATGCTATAAATTCAATCAAGAATGGTGAGACCATCAGAGTTGGTCAAATTATTTGTTCAGAGCGAAAGCCTCAGGGAGAATATAAAATTGTTATGATTGGGACTATGCCTATCAAGATCGAGGTAACATAAGCATATAGTGAAATGCAAAGTTTTGCCTCATATAAAATTAGTTTGGTAACAAGAATTGATCAACCTTGTTAACAAAGTGATTTTATATGAATGAAACTTTGTTTTCACCGCATTTACTCAACCTTGCTCATTTTTACTTTCATCATTTTGTTCTCTTTGTTAGTTACATGATTAGAGTATCTTAGAGCTGCTGCATACTTGGTTATGATTTGCTTTCTATCGCTCCACCGTCATTTTCCCAATTTTTATTCTCTTATATTTTTCTAAAAAATCCTCAAAAATAAAGTTTCACGAAAAATTCTAGAAAAATCTTTTTAAATTTTTATGTCAAAAATGGGGCAGAGAGGCACCTGGGAGACCTCAGGGGGACCTGCCACGCCACCTCACAACCAGGGGGCGCGGCCCAAGCCTGGCCGCGCCCACCTGTTGTGTGGGGAGGGCTCCCCTGGCCTCTCACTTATCTCTTCCTCCCCAGCTCTTTCTCTCACCCGAAAAACAATGACACACCAGCTCAAACTCGTGTTCTTGCTACCCTTCATCTCGATTTTTCGATCTCCTTGCTCAGCCCATCATTGTTGCTGAGATTTGGAGCAATTGTTCTCCGGTATGTGACTCCTCCGATTGTCCAAGTAGAATTTTGTTTAGTGGAGTATTTCTTGAGTATTTTAGCCCTAAAGGTGATAGGTGAAATGAGTTTGCATGCTTATTCTATTGCTTAGAAATGTTATTTTGATGCATGTTAGCCCTCTAGTAACTCCCTATAGTAGTTCCCTACATTTGTTTTTCTCAAAATCACTTTTTATGAGGTTTGTTAAAAATTTCAGAAATGCTTTAGGAGATGGAGATCTAGTTTCATCTATGAAGTCACCATGCTTAAGCATAGGGTGAAGAAAGATTCTATTCAAATTTTGTTATCATGGATTGAAAACCTTCCATAGACTCCTTTTTGTTTGTAAATATCATGTAATTATCCTGTACATTCTTTTCCTTATATAATAAAATTTTGGGGGGCTGTGGGGGTTTCCCCCACAGTAGAGGCTTCAAAAAAAAATTCAGAAATGGAGGAGAATGCATACCAACTCTTTCAACATGAACTAGAAGTGTATGAAGTCATGAGAGTTCACCGTGAAGAGAGGGTCTTTCCCTCAATCTATCCATGCTCAGAGTTCATGAATGCTGCCGAAATCCTGCAGGACTTCCAAACTTTACTCTCTAATGCAGGATTGGAGCATTTTGTTGATGGTGAACCACCCCAATTTGCTAAACTAACAATATCTGTGGTGCAGGACTTCAAATTTAATTGGTCTACATCTAACCCCATGGTTCATTAAAAATCTACAATAAATTTGTGGACTTGCCCTTTGATGTTTTCTATGCAGCCATTAGAGTACCACAGTAAGGATCACGTGAAAAGATGAAGGAACGGCCTAGGCCATTGATGGACCTATATGGGGAGATTTGTCAAGGAAAAAGCTTCACATGAGAGGGTGGTAAAATTCGAAATATTCATTTCCCATCCATTCGATATTTTGCCTACTTTATTACCAAGTGTGTACTTGCTAGGAAAGCTGCAAGTAAGTTATCCTGCTGTGATCTAGCTTTTATTGCTGCTGCTTTGAGAAGTGATAGGACTTATAATTTGGGTGCTTTGATATCTTTTTGTCTTGATGCTAACTGTGAGAAAGGGGGGACTGTGGAGGTCTTGTTGCTTCACGCTTATTAGCTTTGTATGGTGTAGTGCCTCATATTTTAGATCTGTAGTTCCCCATAGAGAAACTTGATCTTAATTCCATGCTGCATCATAAGTTTATTTCTCCTCATTCCTGTTTGAATAACTTGGTGTTCGAGATAACCTTCTTCAAGAAATCTACCTAGAAGGTAGTGAAAACTGATCGATCAGTCCATCTGCCTGCACCTCATTTGTTTAACCTTGATCGGAGGAAGGGATGGTCACTCACAGAGGGTGAGCTCGACACATACATGGAAGAACACCCGCAGCCCGTCTACAATGAAGAGGTGACCGAGGAGTCGGTTCAGCCTTCTAACATTGCAGAGTTTCCATACCAGCAGCCTTATTATGATTATACACCATCTACTTCATCTTTGCAAGGGCCAGGCTATGATTATGCCAATGATGACCCACTGGCATGGGGCATGTTTTCGAGATGACATTGATCTGCACTTAGGCCAAAAGCCTAAGCTTGGGGGGAGGTATGCCGATGATTCACTCATCTACATATCATATTTAGTCGGTCCTATGTATATCCATGTTTCGCTTTCTTTATTGTTCTTGTTCTTATTTCTACTTTCCCAAAACACAAAAAGACCAAAAATATTTTTGTTGTTTCTCTTTGTTTGCCTTTTTAGTTTGCTAGCTTTGGTTTGCTTTACTTGCTATTTTCGGTTTGATATTTGAAAAATCCAAAAATATTTTGCTTTGTTTGCTGTTTCCTTCTGTTCTTGTTTCAAAAATCAAAAACCCAAAAATATTTGTTGTTCTTCTTCGGTTTTGTAAAGTTTGTTGCAGAGTTCAGTCTTCCGTGACTCCATTGGAGCTTGGTATTCACTTCATATTATTCAAGCCACACAAGTGAAAGGCAATAATGACGACATGTGACAATCCGAGATGTGGTAATAGGCTGGTATGAACTCTATTTGTTTTCATTTTTGTACATATACTCATCTATGTGGACATGCTTAGTCGGTTCATGTAAGGTATATGTTATCTAATGGATGCTTTGTAGTTCTTGCTCTCATATGATTAGTTCCAATTTACTAATAGTTTGTAGCATGTCATGTAGACGCTTGCTTGCATTGTTTTATTCATAATATGGTATGTTATTGTGGTATCCTCCTCTGAAAGTTTCATTTGAATTGACTTGGCACATGCTCAAGCATGCATATGACTGAACAAAAAGTCAATTAAGCCTCGATGATTTACTTTGCCTCAGAGTTCTTGTATCATTTTTATGCCTATATTAATTTTGTTTTGTCGCAAGCATGATTATGACAGCTTTTGCTCTCTTGATTGTCGCGTCCCAGTCTTTTGCTAGCCTTCATTTGTACTGAGAGGGAATACTTCTCATGCATCCAATTACCAAAAACCAAGTCTACCAAAGAGTCCACTATAAATTCCTATGCATGGTATTTGTAAGCCATTCCAAGTAAATTTTCATGTGCTACCTTTCAAAACTTTCAACTACTTCTCATTTTATGCCACTGTTTTTAGCTCATGAGGACGTAGTGGTCGGAATTGCTATCTTCCATATTAAATTAAGTACCCCTCGACTAGGCAGCTTCATCTGCTCGTCATTAATATTGTAAGGGAGCTGGTCAGACCATTGTAATCTAATTTTAAAAAGAAAGAAAAAAAGGCACTGCTCCATGGTATGTGAAAGTTGGTGAGCACCTGATGGAATCGGTTAGCCATGGTTTGAGAAAGGAAAAAGGTGGGGAGGAGTGCCAAAGCTTTATAAAAGAGCACCAATGTGCCAAATTTTCAAGGAACTCGGAACCGCTCTCACTTGTTTATTATGAAAGATAGCAAGTCCCCATTGCCAGTCATTGACATGAAACAACCACCTCTCGAAATAAATTTTTATCTCTGTTTTACAAATGAAAAGATCTAGCATATGTTAAATCACTGCTTCCCTCTGCGAAGGGCCTTTCTTTTACTTTTATGTTGAGTCTTCATCTTCTACCTTTAAGCACCTTCTTGAGAGCATAGTTGTTATTCTTAGTGTAATATGCTTGTCCCAGAACACGGTTAATTGTGGTATAACTTTGATGCTTGTATCTTTGATATTTTTACTTCTAGTCTTCATTTGGACTTCAGAGGTGCCTCAGCATTTATGTTTTGCTCCACAAATAAAGGCAAGCAGGATACCACTCTTCCATATCATTTATGAACATTGCAATCTTGTAGCTTCTTATGTTCATGTTACTTGTTATTAGTGCATTGGCACTCTTTCATAGCTTGCTTGACTATGAAGTAACGTTAGTTGCATATTTTTTATTATGAATTGCCTGAGTACTTGATCATATAGTTAGTATATATGCATCATATGAAGCAAATGTGTTCGTGAAAGTTTCTTTTATCGCTCTCAGTTTGCTAACTGAATTGCTTGAGGACAAGCAAATAGCTAAGCTTGGGGGGAGTTGATACGTCCAAAACGTATCTACTTTCCCGAACACTTTTGCTGTTGTTTCTCCTCTAATTTGTGTGTTTTGAATGCAACTAACGCGGACTAACGCTGTTTTCAGCAGAATTGCTCTGGTGTCTTGTTTTTGTGCAGAAATCCAACTTTCAGTCAAAATTCGGGAAAATATTGCAAAAATCCTATTTCACCAGAAGACCCACGAAGCCAGAAGACGAGACGGAGAGGGGCCAAGAGGCCACCACACAACCAGGGGGCGCGGCCCAGGCCTGGCCGCGCCCACCTGTTGTGTGACCGCCTTGGCCGTCGCCTCGACCCCTCCTTCTGCCTACATATACCCTCTGACCTGAAAGGAGCGGGGGTTCGGCGTTTTTCCCAGATAGACTTCCGCTGTGCCACCGCCATCAGAAACCGTGATTCAGAACCAGAAACTCCATTCTGGTACCCTACCGGGACGGGGATTTGGAGGAGATCTTCATCACCATAATCACTGACGTCTCTCCATCAACCATCCATGACTCCCCCATCCATGTGTGAGTGATTCCCGCTGTAGGCAAAGGGGATGGTAGGGATTGGATGAGATCATTCATGTAATTTGCTATGAGATTGTTAGGGCATAGTGCCTAGTATCTACTATTAGTGCTTATGACATTGTTGCAACTTGTTGTGCTTAATGCTTGTCACTTTGGGCCCGAGTGCCATGATCTCAGATCTAAACTTGTTATTGTTTTATGATGATACTTGTTATTTATGATCTTACCTACAAGTTGTTTACACATATTGTTGTCCGGAACCCGAGGCCCCAAAGTGACAGAAATTGGGATAACCGGAGGGGATGGCTATGATGTGAGGATTACATGTGTTCACCAAGTGTTAATGCTTTGCTCCGGTACTTTATTAAAAGGAGTACCTTAATTACCAGTAGTTTCCCTTGAGGCCCTGCTGCAACAGGCTGGTAGGACAAAAGATGTCATGCAAGTTTCTCATTGCGAGCATGTACGACACTATACGGAACACATGCCTATGATTGTTAGTACTAGGATGCTTTATCATTATTTATCTGCAATTGCCCATGTCTCACTGATTTCATGAATTATCTTATCCATGCATCGCCCATACATCGATCCCTATGCCTACATTATTTTATCCTACTATTTACTATTGCTACCATTACCACTTTTATTTTACTACTGCTGTTACTGTTTCACTACAATCACCACTATAAAACTGTTGCTACTGATAAACCGCTGCGAACAAGTCTGTTTCCAGGTGCAGCTGAATTGACAACTCATCTGTTAAGGCTTATAAATATTCTTTGGCTCCCCTTGTGTCGAATCAATAAATTTGGGTTTTACTTCCCTCGAAGACTGTTGCGATCCCCTATACTTGTGGGTCATCAAAGTCTTCTTCATCGCCATGCTTGCCTCCAGCGCGATGAGTGAGTAGTCTAGCTTGGACTATGGGTCCATAGTAGTAGCTAGATAGTTGTCTTCTCCACCATGTGCTTCATATTTAGATCTCGTGAGCTGACTTACATGATCGAGATCACCGTTATGTAATTCTACATGTTGTGTTTGTTGGGATCCGATGAATATTGGTGTTATGTTGAGTTGATGTGCTGAATCATATATCTTATGTTATCTCTATGTTGTTTATGATCTTGCATGCTCTCTGTTGTTAGTAGCTATCTTGGCCAAGTAGATACTAGTGACTCCAAGAGGGGGTATTTATGCTCGATAGTTGGGTTCACGACTCTATTTAATCTGGGGGAGTGACAGAAACCTCTAAGGTTGTAGATGTGCTGTTGCCACTAGGGAGAAAACAACATTCTTATGTCCAAGGGCATATGCTTTGTTTACATTACACACTTTGCTTAATGCAGTTATCTGTTATTCGCAACTTAATACTCATGGGGTGTTCGGACGATATCCCCATGGGTGGATTATTAGTCATAGATGCAGTTGGATGGCGGTCTATGTATTTTGTTATAATGCCCAGAGTAAATCTCATAGTGATCCTCGCGACATATGCACGTTATCTTTATTTTATCAATTGCCCAACTGTAATTTGTTTACCCAGCATGTGCTATTTATCTTATGGAGAGACACCACTAGTGAACTATGGACCCCGGTCCAATTTCCTTTATATTACTATCACCTGTTTACTTTACTCGCATTGTTTACTTTCTCGCATGCTACTATTGATTTCCACTCGATACGCTCATATCTTTGTTTACAGCAAACCAGTGAGATTGATAACCTCATCGTAAGTTGGGAGCAAAGTATTTGGTTGTGTTGTGTGCTGGTTCCGCATTGCTACTAGTTGAAGACGCACTAACAAGTGTCATAAATGGCGCCCTTGTTGGAAGTTACTAAGCTAGCAGGCATCACCTTCAGACGTTTCGTTTTTTCCTGGACTGACAAACCTTGGCTTCTTACTGAGAGAAAATTTGCTGCTATACTCATCATACCTTCCTCTTGGGGTTCCCAACGGGATGGTGATTTACATCAACACCGCCGCAAGCAGCAAGAATTTTCTGGCGCCGTTGCCGGGGAAAAAGAAGACTTCTGCAAGGGGAGTTTCGCATGCACATCCTTTACTTTGTTTTAAGTTTTGCTTTATTTTATTTTTTGCTTGCATCGTTTTATCAAAAACACAAAAAATTAGTTTCCTTTATAGTTGTTATTTCTTTACTTTTAGTTCATGATGTTGTTTCCTAAGTACGTTTTGGAGGACCTCTCAGTAGGTAATGGTTTTATTATTGGGAAAAGTAACATCGAGGAGTTCTTTAATCATATTAGTGTGCATAAAGATGTTGAGGAAAAATCTCTGGCTGAGCTTTCTCCTAGTTATAAAGTTGCTTCTGCTTATTTAGTTCACATGTTAGAAGCTAGGTTTGCTAGCCTTAATCCTTTTATGCAACACATGTTTCTTAAGCTTCATGATATTGAAGATCCTGAAAAGAAAGCTTTTATCTTGGAAACTTTACGTAGAGAATTTAGAGATGTTGCCATTGAAGCTAGGAAAGTTTTAAGCGTTTTAATAAGCTTGGCTCGCATGTAGAGGTTGTTGGTACAACCAATGAAGATTTCAGAGTACCTATACCTTGTAAACTTGTAGGAATTCATGATGCTTTGGAAAAGAATTTTAATTGGATTTGTCCTGAAAATCTTTTTGATGAAAGTAGTGTACCAAAGCGTGATTACAAGGGATACTCGAAAACTCATTTGGACACAATTCAATTTATTGTTGAAAAGACTTCTACCGTTGATCTTAATGCCTCTTTCGAAAATACTTGATTCGCACTTTCTGTGCCTAGCTCCAAGGCGTTAAAGAAAAGCACTCTTGGGAGATAACCCATTGTTTTACTTTCAGTACTTTTTCTTTTATTTGAGTCTTGGAAGTTATTACTACTGTAATAACCTCTCCTTATCCTTTTTATTTCGTTGTTGTGCCAAGAGAAGCCTCTAATTTGAGTGAGGTAAGATTTGGGGATGTTGTTGTCCTGAAACAGATTTCGGTGCTGCACCGTAAAAATTAGTGAAAATTCTCAGGATATCTTTTTGACCTGCGATTTCTTGTGAATATCCCCCAGGTTATATCCAAACTTTAATTAGTTATACACTTTTTGATTTGAGCAACAGAAAACCCTCTAAAAATTCGACCTTTGCCAACTGTTCTGTTTTGACCGATTTCTGCTACTATTTGTGTTTGCCTCTTTATCACCTTCTTTTTGAGTTCTTTTGATCACGGAACTTTTGGAGAAGTTGCTACAGTAGTATATGCTTTATATTTGGTGGTTTTGAGTTGAAACCTGAAGCAAAAAGGGGTTAATTTAATATTATGCTTACACTAATGTTGCTAATAGAATTGTGTTTAGTTTTGTATGAAGGAAGTTTTCAAGTGTAGGGATTGGAGAATGATGAGATGAGTTGAAGAATGGACAAAAGCTCAAAGTTAGGGATGCCCATGTAACCCCAAGAAATATCCAAGAAGTACAAGCATCAAAGCTTGCGGATGCCCCCGAGGCACCCCTTCTTCATCGGCAAAAATCAGGTCACCTTTTAACACACTATATTTTTATTGCTTTATGCACTATGCATTTTTCTTGGAGCATTAGTTGTTTTAGTTTTCAGTTTTGTTTAGTTTTATTTTCTGCAATAAATGGTTCGACCCCAACAAATTTCCTTTGGAGAAGTTGCCTTGCTTTTCATTTGCCAAGAACACTCCGTTTTTCACTCTTATCGTTCAATGAGTGTTCTCTTTTTCTAGAACTGCATTTAGCTTTCATTTTTTCGCCTTGATTTTTGTTCAGATATTTTATATCTTTTCATCAAGGAGTATTTTGACCTCTGGTCCATGTTGGTTTTCATCAAAAGAGTTGTTTCAAAAAGGTTCGAATGGTGTTGGAAAAGAGAAAAAATTTCTTGCAAAAAAGTGGTACAAAAAGGAGCTTGTTTAGACTGCGGCTTAGACTTTTGCATATCGTGATTGATGTCTTTTTGATAGTATGCTTAGTGGTCTTGCTGTAGCATGACTTGTCTCGAATGACCGAGATTGCTTAATGAGCCTTTGAAAAAATCATGCGTTGTTTTTTATTATTTGGAAGCATTATTTTGGTTTTCTCCTTGATGCTTTATTTGGGTTGACTTGGCGCATGCTCACACATGTTAGACTCATACAAAGTCGCCATAAGCTTCTATGATCATTTAGCTTTTGAATTTTGATGCCATATTATGCTTCTTTTAATGTTGCTTTGTCGCTATGCATGATTATAGCCGTTATTGCTCTCTTAGTTGGTCGCTCCCAGTCTTTTGCTAGCCCTCATTTTGTACTGAGTATGAGCTCTACTCGTGCATCCATCTCCTAAAAACCAAGTTGTTCCAATGTGTCCACCATACATACCTATTAGCAATTTGCTATTCCAAAGTACATTTGACTTGCTTTTATCTATCCTTCAAATTAAACTCTTTTTGGTGTTATGAGAAAATTGGTCAGTAAAGCTCTCACGAACCTGATGGCACACTTTACTTTTCTCGTTCTTAAAAATTTGACATTGCGGCTCTCTTATGTTGAGTTGTTATGCTTGCAAGTTGTAAGTTGGAAATTAGCCCAGCCATGCCGTCATGGGGCAAGCTTTCAACATTGCACTTCTTATTTGAGTTGATATCGTGATCTTTTGTTTATGGATACTCGCGATGTGAAATAATTTGGGAATCTTGCGGGATCATGGAGTTTGTATACGTGTTAGAGAAACGTCTGAGCCGCTAATCTAAGCCATGCATAATTCATGGTGGAAATTTACAGCATGCCCATAGTGAACATTCGACGACGCATCTCACAATAAAAAGCTATACCAATGGTAAATAAAAGAGATGCCGAGGTGTTCATTGTCTGTTTGTCCTGTCATTTTGATGTGGGCTTGTTCCATGTCATCAGGCACGGAGGTACCCCGTTGGTGGTTCTCGATGATACGTGTATACTTACAATGACAAGAGCTTGCTTGGGACTCTAAGTCGAGTAGCATGAGGCTTGGGTATTCGTATTTCACGGGACACGAGGTTTTCAACTTATGATTTGTCAAGCATATGCATCACAAGTGTATTCGCATTAACTTTAACCATTCAAGATGCTTATGATGGGGGCAATGAGAGCTCAAAGCTAGTAAGTACCATAATTTTTGAAGGTTTATAAAACTTGCAATCACTGCTTCCCTCTGCGAAGGGCCTTTCTTTTACTTTTATATTGAGTCACCACCTTCTATCTTTATGCACCGTCTAAGAGAGCATAGTTGTCATTTTGAGTATAATGTGCATTGTCCCAAAGTTTTCATTGATTGATTCATGATGTTGGTTTCACTTGTTCTTAAATTACTTGTATCTAGTCGCCCTCTTAAACTTGAAGGTGTCCTATGCATTTATGTTTTGCTCTCTCGTAAAGGACAAGCTGAAAACCATTTGTATGTTTTTCTATATGATTTGAACACACATTTGACTTTCATTGTTTCATTTTTCATGATCTTTTGTTTGTGTTCTTTTTCATGTTATAACATGGTTGCTAAGTTTCTTCTATCAAGATTATATATTTCATGCCCATGTTTTAAGTTCTTTTGATCCCAGCACTCAATGCTTTACATAGATGATCAAGATTGTGCAGGTGCATGTCACCTCAAAAATTATTTCTTTGTTATCACTTACCTACTCGAGGACGAGCAGGAGTTAAGATTGGGAATGCTGATACGTCTCAAACGTATCTATAATTTTTTATGCTCCATGCTTGTTTTTACACCATTTGCTTAGTGTTTCGTTACACTTCGTGGCATTTTTATGCATTTTCTGGAACTAACCTATTAACAAGATGCCACAGTGCCAGTTCCATGTTTTCTGCTATTTTTGTGTATCAGAAAAGTTACACAGGAAATATTCTCGGAATTGGACGAAACAAAAGCCGAATGTCCAGATATTAAACGAAGCTTCCAGAACACCAAAGAGGAGATGGAGCCGTGCCAGGGGCCAGCCTCACCATGAGGGGGCGCGGCCCAGCCCCTGGCCGCGCCCCCTATGGGTGAGACCACCCTGGTCCACCTCTGACGCTGCCCCTTCGCCTATAAAGACCCCCCGATGGGAAAAACCTAAAACCCGATCAATTTTCCAGAAACACAGCGATCCGCCGCCGTCATCGACCCGAGACCAGGAGGGTCTAGAAGCTCTTCCCGGCACCCTGCCGGAGAGGGGAATCGCCACCGGAGGTCTTCTTCATCTCCATGCTTGCCTCCGGCGCAATGAGTGAGTAGTCTACCTTGGACTATGGGTCCATAGCAGTAACTAGATGGTTGTCTTCTCCACCATGTGCTTCATGTTTAGATCTCGTGAGCTGCCTTACATGATCGAGATCACCGTTATGTAATTCTACATGTTGTGTTTGTTGGGATCCGATGAATATTGGTGTTATATTGAGTTGATATGCTGAATCATATATCTTATGTTATCTCTATGTTGTTTATGATCTTGCATGCTCTCTGTTGTTAGTAGCTATCTTGGCCAAGTAGATACTAGTGACTCCAAGAGGGGGTATTTATGCTCGATAGTTGGGTTCATGCCTCTATTTAATCTAGGGGAGTGACAGAAACCTCTAAGGTTGTAGATGTATTGTTGCCACTAGGGAGAAAATAACATTCTTATGTCCAAGGGCATATGCTTTGTTTACATTACACACTTTGCTTAATGCAGTTATCTGTTGTTCGCAACTTAATACTCATGGGGTGTTCGGACGATATCCCCGTGGGTGGATTATTAGTCATAGATGCAGTTGGATGGAGGTCTATGTATTTTGTTGTAATGCCCAGAGTAAATCTCATAGTGATCCTCACGACATATGCACGTTATCTTTATTCTATCAATTGCCCAACTGTAATTTGTTTACCCATCATGTGCTATTTATCTTATGGAGAGACACCACTAGTGAACTGTGGACCTCGGTCCAATTTCCTTTATATTGCTATCACGTGTTTACTTTACTCGCATTGTTTACTTTCTCGCATACTACTATTGCTTTCCACTCGATACGCTCATACCTTTGTTTACAGCAAACCGGTGAGATTGACAACCTCATCATAAGTTGGGAGCAAAGTATTTGGTTGTGTTGTGTGCAGGTTCCGCGTTGCTACTAGTTGAAGACGCACTAACAAGTGTCGTAAACGGCGCCCTTGTTGGAAGTCACTAAGCTAGCAGGCATCTCCTTTAGACGTTTGGCTTTTTCCTGGACTGACAAACATTGGTTTCTTACTGAGGAAAATTTACTGCTATACTCATCATACCTTCCTCTTGGGATTCCCAACGGGACAGTGATTTACATCAACACCGCCGCAAGCAGCAGGCGGCGGTCAACACCGGTAGGTCGACTAAGAGGGAGACAGAGACCGATCCGTGGTTCGAGAGGACCAAGAGCTCACAGAACATTAGAGAGGTGTAAGGCAAGGCGGAGGAGGACGGCCAGCAATGAATTTGTGCTTGGCCGACATTGGGGAAGGAGAGGAAGACGGGAACCTTGTTGTCCATTGGTGATGTCCTAGCTCGATTGCTTCCGCGAGGATGAAGATAAGTATGATGTTGTTTCCTGACATGCTCGGCTGGGCTCCTGATGGCCGAAAGGAGCGACGCTCCTACGGACAAGGCGGCCATGGCGGTAGTGGCTCTTATCATTCATGGAGAAGACGAACGGGAGGATAGACCCAGGCGGAGATGTGATGGGCCTGCTAGGCGTTTCATACTAGTCCTATACCCACCCTAAAAGTTGCCTTATCAAATGTGCTTCGGAAGAATTTTGCTTTCTTTGCGGATTTATTTCCAAACCTCTTTGTTCTAGTGCGTGATGAGGAGTGTGTTAAGGTGTTTTGCATCTATTGTGGTATGTGTTCACGTGCGTGTGTGAAGGAGATATGCTCTAGAGGAAAATAATAAAGGATTTATTTACATATATCATTTTTCATAATAAGTTTAATACTATATATTATTTGTTCATAATAATTTTAATACTATGTTATAACTATATATATTTTGACACCTGTACAGTAGGGAAGGCCCCTACTGTGTCATTTTCATTGCTTTTTTAAGACATATTTACAGAAAGTTTACAAAAGACACCTCACAAAGTGTCAAGCCAAGCTGACATTCCTTCTTTCAAACTAGGCTTAACTCTATGTCTAATAAGTGAAAAGCTCTCCTTAAAAATTAAAACAATTAGAAATATTGACAGGTTTTCCATCAAAAATAGCATTATTTCGATGATTCCAACAACTCTAGCAACCCATAATCAGGACTTCCATAAAGCAAGGGATCTGATTAGTCCCTTTGCCATTTGAAATCATCTCATATATGTCATCCTCAGCATCCCATAGCATGTGCAGCACATTCCAGAAATCTTGACTGAAGGTGCACTGGAAGAAAAGATGCATATAAGACTCTCTGATGTTGTCTGTGCATAACACACAACCATGAGATTCAACATGGAAATTCTTCCTCTCAAGCATGTCTCCTGTATTTAATATATCTTGAAGGAGAACCCAGAAGAAAACTTTATGTATATGCATAGCACAAGATTTCCAAGCCCAACGCATAGGAGCTGGGGCAGTATCATGAGGCATCAATAAATCATAAACCCTCTTGCTAGAGTAAGATTTTTTGCCATGAGATAAAACCCAATTATATTTGCCTTCCATAACATTAATCCCTTGAATAATTCCATATAAATCAGTATACTGATCAGCATCAATCAGTGACAGAGGAAGCTGGACCATATCATATAGATCTTCTTGGTGGGATACCTCAGTAGCTTTACTCAAAGTGATATTCTAATTCTGAGCAAAAGAAAATAAGTGAGGAAAGTTGAACTTCAAAATATCTATATGCCATTTATCATGCGATAGCCTGAAAGTAGTACCATCCCATGGCTGACATGTAGAAATACCAAGGAAATCATCCAGCAACTTCAAACAATACTTCCACCAAAAAGAACCACAAGGATTAGAATTCTGAGGAATTTTCCCATTTGAATAATAGGCATGCCATAGCAGATTCACCCAGGGTATGTCTTGCTTATTAAAGAATTTGAAGATGTTCTTCATAAGAAGAGCTTTATTCTGAACTCTGAGATTAAGCACCCCAAGACCCCCTGCCTTCTTAGGTTTACAGACCTTTTCCCATTTGGCAAGACATTTTCCTTTTTTCTATATCTTTGCTTCTCCAGAAAAAAACTTCTTGCAGATCCCTCCACATGATCCAAGAAACCTAAAGGAAGCTTCAAGGTGCTCATGGCAAAGTTGGGAATTGTAGTAATGATGGATTTGACAACAGTCATCCTGCCATCAAAAGATAGAAAATCAGCAATGCCCACCAGCCTTCTGTCAATTCTCTCAATAATTCCAATGAGGTGTTCCATTTTTGGTTTGGTAGTACCCATAGGCAGACCAAGGTATGTGAAAGGCAAAGCCTCAACTCTACAACCAAAACTATCAGCCAATTCTTTGCATCTTTCAGCAGAAATATTAATTGGCACCATAGATGACTTATTGAAATTAATTTTTAGCCCACCTAGATGCAGAGAATTTATCAAGGAGATGTTTGACAATATTAAGATCATGCTGGCAAAATCAACAATGTATCATCTGCATATTGGATAACAGGATAATCTAGGCCATATGAGAAATCTATAGGTAATTTTAGGTCCCCCACATGCCATGCCTAGTTTATGACACACTGTAGAAGTTCAGAAGTGGCCAAAAATAAAATGGGAGACAATGGATCACCCTGCCTCACTCCTCTCTTACAGAGGATTTTCTTCCAAGGAACTCCATTAAGCAAAACTTCAGTAGATGCAGAGTTGAGAATTTTTTGAATCTAGCTAATCCATAAGTCACCAAAACCCAAATGCCTAAGCATCAACAAAATAGCACTATTCTCCACTCTATCAAATGCTTTCTCAAAATCAAGTTTAATGATGACAATATCCTTTTTGCACTTATGACAGATATGGATATATTCAAAAGCCCAGGCCAAACAGTCATGAATAGTTCTTGATTTAATGAAACCATATTGGTTATATGGGTAGCTAGAATGATGACAGATTCCAACCTATTAGCAAGCAGCTTGGTAATAATTTTCAGAGCCATACTCACCAAAGAAATGGGTGGGGAGGAATTCTTGGGAATCAGAGTAATATATGCAGTATTAATACTCTCAATAGGAATATAGCCATTGTAAAAATCACTGCATAGCTTGTAGAATTCCTCTTTAACAATACTCCAATTTCTTTTAAGGAAGCTACCATTAAACCATCGGGACTAGGAGATTTATCAATGGGCATGCATTTGATAATATTGTCAATTTCCTCCTTGGTAAAAGGAACCTCTAGGCTCTGAAAATCAATTGATAGATTGGGGTTGAACAATCTCATTCAAATCAAACTGCATAATAGGGTTGTCAGACTGCCCTATTCTTTCTCTGAAAGCATTCCAAATGATGCTAGCCTTATCATCATGCTCAATAGCAATTCTACCATCACTTGATTGCAAGCTGGCAATAAAATTGCCTCTAAAGCTTTTAGTAGCAATAGTATGAAAAAAATCTTGTATTTTCACCTCCAAGCTTAGCCCATCTGATTTTTGCTCTATTCCTCCAATATATTCTCTTTGCTTCAAGCAGTTTACACATAAGTTATTTTAAAGCTTTCCTGAAATTTTTCTCTTGCAAGGATAATCCTCTCTGATTCTCAAGACCATCAAGCAGAGCAAGAACATAGTTGTTGTAAAGATTTGATAGATTCCTACTCCATTTCTTAAGTCCTTGTCTCAATGATTTAAATCTGGCAGTGATATCTTGAGCAGCATTGGAGAAAAATCTACCATTCTTCCAGTATTTCAAGACAACCTCAGAAAAACCCTCAAAATCCATCCAGTAATCTTCAAACCTAAATATTTTGGATCTAGGAATAGATGTTCCTATTTGGACTTTAATAGGAATCTGATCAGATGACAACTTGGCCATTGGATAAGCAATAGTGTGTGGAAAATAGTAGTCCAATTAGCACATGTGAATATCCAATCCAATTTTTCCAGTAAAGGTTCCTCTTGCATATTAATCCAAGTATAGGCTCTGCCTTTAATAGGAATTTCCACTAGATCCAAATGGCTAATTGTTCTATTGAATAGAAGCATATTATTTATGTCTCCTTCATCTCTGTTCCTATCAACATTGCTTCTAATCAAATTAAAATCACCCATAATTTTCCAAAATTCCATTAGATCAGTGTCAATACTCTGAAGCCAATTAGTAAAATGATTTCTATCATCTTGAACACAAGGCCCATAAATATTTGTGACATCGAGAACTTGGCTACTCAATTTGCAAATCAGTTCCACAGTAACATGGAATTTGGAACAATTAATCAAAGTACCAGAAAAGGCATTCCCATTCCAAATAGTGATAAGTCCTCCTGAGCTACCCACAGAGGGAGAGAAGGCAAACTGGTTCAAACGTCTAGGGCACAATAATTTGAGATATGATTGATCAAAAGTTTCTCTCTTAGTTTCTTTTAAATAGACAATATTACAATCACTTTCATTGTTTTTTTCTCTAAAAACATCCCATCTTCTTTGAGAATTACTGTCTCTCACATTCCAGTCTAAAATGTTATAATTTCTACTCATTAATAACATACTGGATCAGGGATATGCTGAGCAAAATTATTAAGCTCAGAGAAAATTTGTCTGCCATGCTATCCAACCACACAGATGCCCAATCACAAATAAAATAACTCATGAGATAATCCACAAACCACTGGATAACAGGCAAACAAATAGTACTTATTACATAATGAGGCAACATGGGCCACCAAACTAGAGCAAGTTTGCTAAAATCCACACACATGAGATAATTGAAAGGCAGATGGCTGGCTCCAGATAGTAGCATTGCGCAATTATTACATAGCATATAAAAGGACTAATCATCAGAACTATCATAGTTCAAAATGTCTTTAGTGACATCCATATGATGCATCTGACAAGGCCGAGTGCCAATGGCTTGGATGGTGGATATGCTGTGATGAGGTGGAGGGGGGCATGCTTGTCCACCACTTGAGCATCAAAGCTTGGACCAAGATTAGTACAAGAAGATTCAGCAACAGACTGACTTGCACCATATCTACATCCACCATTTATCCCTGCCAATCTAGAACTCCTTCTGACATTGGCAACAGTAAGAGGTGCCTTCTGTTTCCTCTTTCTGACAATCTTTGGAGCAGCCATAGTCTCAGTAATTTCCTCAATCACCACAGATGATTTAGCAGGCTGTTCTTCAAAGATAGTGTTGATTTGGACATAGCATTTCCTCTCAGTCCCCATATCAGTGTGAACATCCACAAATTTGCAACTAGCACCAACCACAGATGTACTAGCAAGCACTGGAAGGACTGAATTTGCAGAGCTAACAATGTTTGAGACTAGGTTTTTGATAGCTGATAGGGGATCATTCACCATCTGAGTGCTGACAACAGAATTATCAGTCACTTGATTATTTAAATGAGTGGTGTTGTGATTCTGTTCATTAGCAGCAAGATCAGTTTCCACCTCATCCACTGCACTGGGCTCAGAACTGGAGTCTGAAGGACAAAGTTAGCCTCTTCCCCAACAGCAGTAGGAACGGCTTGACCTGCAGCAGGTGCAACCGGAACAACAGGAGGAAAGTGAGGGATATTTGCTTCAGGCATACCCTCTTATTCAGCATGCCAAATGTCAAAGCCATCAATGATTGTAGGAATAGGGTGTGGGTTTTGACCTCCAGGTGGCAGAGGATCTTCATCCGCAGCATCACCACCCAACAGATTCATATTCAGAAGAATGCAACGATAGCTCCAGCCTCCAGGACCCGCCATGCCCCTCTTCACTAGTATTCTGAATAAAAACAATACTCCCAGGTATCTTGTCCACGTCAAAGGCTCTGATTTTAGCAGTGACTTTAGCCTTGAAATTGCCATCTCTGTTCCAGACCAGAAAGTGCCCATATGGAGATAAAGCTTTAACAATAGTATCTAGATTCCAACATTCTCGTGGCACATTCAGCAGCATAAGCCAAACATCATGAGTAAAGGTGACAGATCTATAGTTAAGCCCTCTGTTCTGCTCAATGACACACATGACAGTTTCACCAATGAAGTAAGGGCTAACTCTAACAGCATTGTCACGATCAATAACACCTTCAAATCTAACAAGAGCAGCCCCCATAGCACATCTAGAAATTTTCCTAACCTCAAAACCATGTTGCTCAAACTGTGCTCTAATGAGATCAACAGTACCCTCAAAAACTTGCCAGTCAAGCTCTGGCTCAAGATGAACAATGTCCCAATCATCACAAATGTGGCAGATTACCTCCAATGACAACGTAGCCACGCTGTGGGCGAACAGGGTTGAAGGGGATGAAGCCATCACCTGGGGGAAGATGGGGCACTGGATCACAGGGGTAGTTGGCCATCCGATCTTCAAACTCAAAGGCACGACGACAATGCACAGGAACGCCGGCGGCTAGAGCAGGGAGAGTCTCGAGTTGTAGGGTTTGTAGAGGAGAAACAGAGCTACCTCTCTCAATAACAGAGGGATGACATATATTATCACGCACAATGCTGCGATAAATAAGTTTCTTGTTTCTTTTGCTAAGACAATCTCATAAAACATGGCCATAATTGTTGCATCCATGTCATCTGATTTGGCTAGTGCAATTTTGTGAACGTGACTCAGCGAGAAACAGCGAGAACAAGACAAAGTTTCAAAAGCCGAAGGGACCAACTGTCGATCGGATGGACTAGCAGAAACCGCCTGATTAGTTGGGCTGGTAGGCTCACGAGGCCCATTAACCGGGACCCAGATCTACGAGTTTGAACGTTGTATGTTCCCGCTATAACCGCACCGCTGAAAGGTGTATTACGCAAGAAAGGTGGATCTAGATGAGTTTGAATCTGTAAAGAATTATGAATCTGCTCAATAGGGGGATCAACCAGAGACACTGCACGGGGCCCAAGCAGGACAGTATTTGCACCAGTCGAGACATAAGAATCATGCACGGAGGTGTTGTTAAGATCATTTTGAATCCGATGAAAAACTATGGCTACATTGATATTACGTCTGGCAGCATGAACTCTAACCGGAGTAGAGTGTGTACGATAAGATCTCACCATCGATCAGTCACATTCTTGTTCAAAAACCCATAATCTCTCTTTATGCTGCCAATTTGGACCACCAAAACCCTAGAGATGGAAGTAGCATTTGAAATAATTGCATGAAAAAGATCTGAGACCATAGATCAGAAAACCCACATCTCTAGATGTCACTGAAAATTTGAAAAATCTCTCAACCAAAGATTCCACTTGAAACAAACCATATGCACCACCAATCGATGCCGAGAGGGCCAGATTCACATTGTGAACATCCAGCCAAAAAATAGATAGGGCAAAGGACACAACCAAATGGAAACCATGGGAAGAGGGTGTAGGGATGACATCAGACTTGAACAGATCATGAACCTTGATCCAAATGCGATGGCCGAATGAGAAGTCCAAGGTATGTGCAATGGAGGAAGGATCAGAGAAAGGATCCATCCCACCAGATTCCATAGGGTTGGATTACACTAGAGATCGTCATCGCCATGGGAGTTGCCAGAGAGGTTGGGAGCCGCCATCCATTGGACATGTTATAAGAATATCAACTAGAAACATTGATACATGTGTGGTATTAATTGAAATAGAGTCTCTAGTAATCCTCGAATTGCTAGTTCATTGGGCAACTAATGATAGAGGTTTCCAGATCAAGGAGCATTTATGGCAATTGACAATGAGATCATGCTATTAAGATAATGCCATGGTGGAGATACCCAAATATTAGTATTGCAACACAATTGTGTCATGATGTTCACGTTGCAATAATAAGAACGCGTTGTAACCCAATCCTTAGACCATGAGGTCATATCTAATCACTACTTTCTAGCGAATACTTTAATTACATCAATCGTCATTCTGTAAAAGGGTGACTAAAAGGGTGTCTTCGGGTATTGCAATGGAGTAGGTTAAGGCGCATGTACCAAGAGAGGGATTTGTTCTTCCGCATGACAAAAAGATACTATAGGCCCACTCTGTGAGATTACATTCGAAGTTGTGCAGCATGTGACTAGGTCACGAGGATGGAATATCACGGAACGAGTTAATTAGCAAATGTTGGCAATGAGATTGAATGAGGTATGGTGATATCGACGATAAAATCTCAGGCTTTGCTAGTATCAAAGAAACAAAGGGATAGGACATCGACGTTTACAGTTCAATGACAAAAGATCTTCGTAGAATCCACAGGGATCATTATGGCCCTCCAGGTCCCCCTGATGATCATATACTGGAGAGAGTTCTTGGTAATGTCTGGAGTGTTCTCAAACCGTTGGGTAACACGCTTAACGGATCAAAGATGTTTAAGATGGTTTTGCTTATATTTGGAAACATCAAAGTGTTGACAGAAGAGAGACGGATAAGTTCTGATATAGTCCAAAAGTCGTTCATAGGATTTCGGAAGGATTTTGGAGTATCGATAGAATTAAATAATAAATTAATTGATATCAATTAATTAATATTAATAAAACATTAATTAATTAATTTAATGTGCAGCCCACCTTAATGGGGCCCTCCTAGAGGGGAGCCCATTAAGCCCTAGGCGCCCCCCCTTAATGGATAAGGGTAGGTGGAGGCGCCCTAGGGTTAAGGTTTTGATGGGTTCGTAGCATGGAAAACAAAAAAATTCCTACGCATGAACCACTATCTAGCCAAGATCATCTACAAGATGGTAGCAACGAGTAACTCATGCTCGAAGACCGTAAGCGAGATTACATTCCCGCACAACATTGTCAGTGAAGATGAAGGTCTACAAGCGACAATCTCAAGATCGGGTACTCAAGGCGCCACAACCAGTGACACCTTGATGACCCACAAGTATAGGGGGTGTATCGTAGTACTTTCGATAAATAAGAGTGTCAAACCCAACGAGGAGCAGAAGGTGTTGACAAGTGGTTTTGATCAAGGATTCACTGTAAATACTAGCAAACGGGTTTTCAGGGGTATTTGGTAATGCAAGTAAATAAAGTACAAGTAAATAAAAGACAATAATAGTAATTGATGCAAGTGTCCCAATCCTTTCTAGAGCAAAGGACAAGTCGGTTGTGTAACTTATGATTACCAAACGTTCCTGAGGACACACGGGAGTTTCTATCGAGAGCTTTTGCTTCATGCTGCTAAGTAATCTTCATTGGTTTGATAAGTGTTAGGAGGGTGAACCTGTGCTAGCGTACTACCCTTACAAGGACTAATACACACTTGTGATTATACCCCCTGCAAGCATCCGCAAATACAAGAAAGTAATTAAGATAAATCTAACCACAACCTTAAACTCTGAGATCCTATGCTCCCTGGTGCAATGGTTTCCTAACGGGGGTTTAGGATTCTGTCGCTCTGGCAACCCCACAATTAGTAGCCAAATACACAATGCATTCCACTAGGCCCATAAATGGTGAAGTATCATGTAGTCGGCATTCACATGACACCACTAGAAGAATAATACCATAACATAAATATCAAACCATTAAATATTACTCAACATAGTTTCACTACTAACATCTCGACTTCTCCCATGTCCTCAAGAACTAAACGAACTACTCACAAGACATCATATGGATCATGACCAGAGGTGAAATAATGGTAAATAACAATCTGAACATAAACCTTAATTCAACGGTTCCACTCAATAGCATCAACTACAAAGGTAATCAACACTGGGAAAGTTTCCCCTAAGAATTTGACAAGATTCAACCCAAGATGTTACAGCGGGATGGCGTGGTGATGATGGAGATGAAGCTGCTGCTGCTGATGATGATGATAATGATGATGATGGTGATGATGATCCCGATGAAGTCCAGCACGATGATGATGACGATGGCGATGATCTCCCCTCTCTGGGAAGGACTTTCCTCGGCAGATTTCTGCCTGCCAGAGAGCTTTTCTCTCTCGGTGTTTTCTGCCCCACAGCGGCGGCGGTGTCTATCTCTGATCCCCCCCTTGACTTAGGTTTTCAGGGAAGATAGTATACACGAGGGGGCGATGGCAGTAGTGGGCCAGGGTGGCCTGATACGTCTCAAACGTATCTATAATTTTTGATGCTCCATGCTTGTTTTTACACCATTTACCCGATGTTTCATTACACTTCGTGGCACTTTTATGCATTTTCCGGAACTAACCTATTAACAAGTGCCACAGTGCCAGTTCCCTGTTTTCTGCTGTTTTTGTGTTTCAGAAGTGATACACAGGAAATATTCTCGGAATTGGACGAAACCACATCCTGAAGTCTTATTTTTCCCGGGAGCATCCAGACATCCGAAGAGAGGAAGGAGAGGGGCCACAGGCCTCCCTCACACAGGGCTGGCGCGGCCCAGGCCCTGGCCGCGCCACCCCTGTGTGAGGAGGCCCTGGCAGCCCTCTGACATTGCCCCTTCGCCTATATAAAGCCTCGGGACGGAAAACCCTAGGGGATTCGGCAATTTTCCAGAAACAGTTCCGCAGCTCCGCCGCCGCCGTCGACGAATTTCGGGGGACAGAAGTCTCTGTTCCGGCACCCTGCCGGGACGGGGAAGTGCCCCCGGAGCCATCTCCATCGGTCTCCATCGCCGTCTCCGCCGTCTCCATCGACCTCACCGCCATCTCCATCAACCTTGCTGTCTCCTATGATGAGGAGGGAGTAGTTCATCCCCGGGGCTGAGGGCTCTACCGGTAGCTATGTGGTTCACCTCTCTCTCCCATGATGTGATCTTTATGTGATCGTGAGCTTTGTATCATGTTGAACAAGTACATGTTATTATTCAGATATTTTGTGTACTCTAGCAATGTTATTAAAGTAATCTATTCCTCCTGCTATGGTGTAACGGTGACAGTGCGTGCATCATGGTGGTACTTGGTTTAGGCTATGATTGTGATCTCTTGTGGATTATGAGAATAATTATTGCTATGATAGTTTGAGTGATCTATTCCTCCTTTCATGGTGTAATGTTGACAGTGTGTGCACCGTGTTAGTACTTGGTTTAAGTTGCAATGATTTCTATCTTGAATTGTGATCTGATTTGGATATCTCTATGAGTGGTGTTTGTCAAGTACTTGATGAACTTTAAGGGGTGCTTCTGTAGCCACTACACAATGATTAGTGTTATTCAATAGGAGAGTAATTCAGAGTGCCTTAGCAAAGAGGAGTTATTTGTTCAGTCATGTTATATTGTTGGGAGTGTGTCCACTAGTGAAAGTATGATCCCTAGGCCTTGTTTCCAAGCATTGCACACCGTTTACTTGCTATTTTGTTACTTGTTTACTCGCAGCGATATTTATTTCACATCACGTTTGCTACTTATAATCATCTATACCACTTGTATTTCACTATCTCTTCACCGAACTAGTGCACCTATACATCTGACAAGTGTATTGGGTGTGTTGGGGACACAAGAGACTTTCTGCATCGTAATTGCAGGGTTGCTTGAGAGGGATAGCTTTGACCTCTAACCTCCCTGAGTTCGATAAACCTTGGGTGATCCACTTAAGGGAAACTTGCTGCTGTTCTACAAACCTCTGCACTTGGAGGCCCAACAAGTGTCTACAAGAATAGAAGTGCGTAGACATCAAGCTCTTTTTTGGCGCCGTTGCCGGGGAGGTAAGGTAAAAGGTACTCGCATCCTCCTGTGTGAGTGCTCGGAGTTATTTCCTTTAGATTCTGCAATTACATCTTTTTGTTTTTTATTTTTATTTTCACTAGTTAGGCTTAATGGAAAATAAAGAGTTCTTTAGTCTTTTTCCTGATTTTAGATTTGAAGAGAAAATTGAAAATCCTTTGGAGCTTAATTTGCATGCTAATAGTGTTGTTAGTATGAATGCTTTGAACACCGTTGTTGCTAATGCTATAGAGAAGTCTAAGCTTGGGGAAGCTGGTTTTGTTAAGCATGATATTTTTTGTTCCCTAGCTTTAGTGGAGAAAATTTGCTCTGATGATATTTTATCTCCCATATGTGATGTTCCTTCTTATGATGATATGTTTGAAGAATATGCTTTGCGAAATAGCTTTTCTTTAGCTTGTGATGATACTAAACCTCTAGTTTATGATGGCTATGATGATGAGTATAATATTTTTAGTTCACCTACTATTGAGGATAAAATTAGTTATGACTACAATATGCCTCCTATTTATGATGATTATGGTGATGAGAATAATTATTCTGTTGAATTTGCTCCTACTACTATTGTTCCTGTGGTGAGTATTAATTCTTTTATGCATGTGGCTCATGATAGGGATGTTTTATGTGATAGCTATATTGTTAATTCTATTCATGATGCTACTGAAAGTTATTATGAGAGAGGGAAACATGGTTTGATGGATCTTAACAATATTAAGTTTCCCCTCTTTATGTTGCAAATCTTGAAGTGGCACTTGTTTTATCTATCCATGCTTGCTACTATGTGCCTCGTTGATTTATTTTCTTACAAGATTCCTATGCATAGGAAGTGGTTCAGATATATATGTCTTTCACATTTGCTTTTTGATGCTCTCTATTGCTTCAAGTTCCTATATGGCGCCTTTACCTCAAGCTCTTATATGGCGCCCACATGAGCATCTTTGCAAATTACTGCGCCTAGCTCAAAGGCGTTAAAGAAAAGCACTCTTGGGAGATAACCCATTGTTTTATTTTCAGTACTTTTTCTTTTATTTGAGTCTTGGAAGTTATTACTACTGTAATAACCGCTCCTTATCCTTTTTATTTCGTTTTTGTGCCAAGAGAAGCCTCTGATTCGAGTGAGGTAAAGATTTGGGGATGTTGCTGTCCTGAAACTATTTTTGGTGCTGCACCGTAAAAATTCGTATAAATTCTCTGTACATCTTTTGGACCTGCGATTTCTTGTGCATATGCCCCAGGTTATATCCAAACTTTCATTAGTTTAACACTTTTTGATTTGAGCAACAGAAAACCCCTAAAAAATTCGACCTTTGTCAGCTGTTCAGTTTTGACAGATTTCTTCCAATATTTGTGTTTGCCACTTTATCGCTTTCTTTTGAGTTCTTTTTATCACGGAACTTTTGGGGAAGTTGCTACAGTAGTATATGCTATATATGTGGTGGTTTTGGGTTGAAACCTGAAGCAAAAAGAGGTTGATTATATGATATGCTTGCACTAATGTTGCTAATAGAATTGTGTTTAGTTTTGTATGAAGGAAGTTTTCAAGTGTAGGGATTGGAGAATGATGAGATGAGTTGAAGAATGGACAAAAGCTCAAGCTTGGGGATGCCCATGCATCACCCCAAGAAATATCCAAGAAGTACAAGCATCAAAGCTTGGGGATGCCCCCGAGGCACCCCTTCTTCATCGGCAAAAATCAGGTCACCTTTCAAGACACTATATTTTTATTGCTTCATGCACTATGTGTTTTTCTTGGAGCGTCAGTTGTTTTAGTTTACATTATTAGTTTTGTTTTGTTTGCTGCAATAAATAGTTAGATCACATCATGTTTCTTTTGGAGGAGATGAACTCGTTTTCATTTGCCAAGAACACTCAGTTTTTCACTCTTATTGTTCACCGAGTGTTCTTCTTTTTTCTGCTACTGCTTTTGGTTTTCGTTTTCGCCTTGATTTGCCTTCAGACCTTGTCATATCTCTTCATTAAGGTGTATTTTTGCCTCTGATCTTTATTGGTTTACATCAAAAGAGGTGTTTATAAAAAGTTCGAATGGTGTTGGAAAAGAGAAAAAGCTTTATGCAAAAAAAAGTGGTACAAAAAGGAGCTTGTGTAGACTGCGGCTTAGGCTTTTGCATGTCATGCTTGATGTCTTTTTGATAGTATGCTTAGTGGTTTTGTTATAGCATGACTTGTCTCAAATGACTAAGATTGCTTAATGAGCCTTTGAAAAAAATCATGCGTTGTTTTTATTATATGGAAGCATTTATTTGGTTTTCTCCTTTGATGCTTTATTTGGGTTGACTTGGCGCATGCTTACACCATGTTGACTACAAAAATAAGTCACCTATAGCCTCTATGATCATTTAGTTTTTGACTTTTGATGCCATCTTATGCTTCTTTTAATGTCGCTTTGTCGCTTTGCATGATTATGGCCATTATTGCTCTCTTAGTTGGTCGCTCCCAGTCTTTTGCTAGCCCTCATTTTGTACTGAGTATGAGCTCTACTCGTGCATCCAACTCCCAAAAACCAAGTTTGCCATTGTGTCCACTATAAATTCCTATGCATGGTATTTGCAAGCCATTCCAAGTAAATTTTCATGTGCTACCTTTCAAAAAACCTTCAAAATACTTCTCGTTTTGTGCCACTGTTTTCAGCTCATGGGGACGTAGTGGTCGGATTTGCTATCTTCCATATTGCTTATTCCAAAAAGAAAAAAAAAGAAAAAAGAAAGAAAAAAGGCACTCCTCCATGGAAAGTGAATGTTGGTGGGCACCCGATGGAATCGGTTAGCCATGGTTTGTGAAAGGAAAAAAGGTGGGGAGGAGTGCCAAGCTTTATAAAAGAGCACAAAAGTGCCAATCTCTCTCTCTCAAAAACTTGCTTTATTTTTGTATGGAAGATAGTAAGAACCCCATTGCTAGTCGTTGACAAAAGCAACCACCTCTCAAAACTCAAGTTTTATCTCTCTGTTTTACAAATGAAAAGCTCTAGCACATGTTTAATCACTGCTTCCCTCTGCGAAGGGCCTTTCTTTTACTTTTATGTTGAGTCACCACCTTCTATCTTTATGCACCATTAAGAGAGCATAGTTGTCATTCTTAGTGTAATGTGCATTGTCCCAAAGTTTTCATTGATTGATTCATGATCATGGTTTCACTTGTTCTCAAATTATTTGTATCTAGTCGCCCTCTTAAAACTTGAAGGTGTCCTATGCATTTATGTTTTGCTCTCTTTGAAGGACAAGCTGAAAACCATTTATATGTTTTTCTTTATGATTTGAACACACGTTTGACTTTCATTGTTTCATTATTCATGATCTTTTGTTTGTGTTTCTTTTCATGTTATAACATGGTTGCTAAGTTTCTATTATCAAGATTATGTCTTTCATGCCCATGTTTTAAGTTCTTATGATCCCAGCTCACAAATGCTTTACATATATGATCAAGATTGTGATGGTGCATGTCACCTCAAAAATTATTTCTTTTGTTATCACTTACCTACTCGAGGACGAGCAGGAGTTAAGCTTGGGGATGCTGATATGTCTCAAACGTATCTATAATTTTTGATGCTCCATGCTTGTTTTTACACCATTTACCCGATGTTTCGTTACACTTCGTGGCACTTTTATGCATTTTCCGGAACTAACCTATTAACAAGTGCCACAGTGCTAGTTCCCTGTTTTCTGCTGTTTTTGTGTTTCAGAAGTGATACACAGGAAATATTCTCGGAATTGGACGAAACCACATCCTGAAGTCTTATTTTTCCCGGGAGCATCCAGACATCCGAAGAGAGGAAGGAGAGGGGCCACAGGCCTCCCTCACACAGGCTGGCGCGGCCCAGGCCCTGGCCGCGCCACCCCTGTGTGAGGAGGCCCTGGCAGCCCTCTGACATCACCCCTTCGCCTATATAAAGCCTCGGGACGGAAAACCCTAGGGGATTCGGCAATTTTCCAGAAACTGTTCCGCAGCTCCGCCGCCGCCGTCGACGAATTTCGGGGGACAGAAGTCTCTGTTCCGGCACCCTGCCGGGACGGGGAAGTGCCCCCGGAGCCATCTCCATCGGTCTCCATCGCCGTCTCCGCCGTCTCCATCGACCTCACCGCCATCTCCATCAACCTTGTTGTCTCCTATGATGAGGAGGGAGTAGTTCATCCCCGGGGCTGAGGGCTCTACCGGTAGCTATGTGGTTCACCTCTCTCTCCCATGATGTGATCTTTATGTGATCGTGAGCTTTGTATCATGTTGAACAAGTACATGTTATTATTCAGATATTTTGTGTACTCTAGCAATGTTATTAAAGTAATCTATTCCTCCTGCTATGGTGTAACGGTGACAGTGCGTGCATCATGGTGGTACTTGGTTTAGGCTATGATTGTGATCTCTTGTGGATTATGAGAATAATTATTGCTATGATAGTTTGAGTGATCTATTCCTCCTTTCATGGTGTAATGTTGACAGTGTGTGCACCGTGTTAGTACTTGGTTTAAGTTGCAATGATTTCTATCTTGAATTGTGATCTGATTTGGATATCTCTATGAGTGGTGTTTGTCAAGTACTTGATGAACTTTAAGGGGTGCTTCTGTAGCCACTACACAATGATTAGTGTTATTCAATAGGAGAGTAATTCAGAGTGCCTTAGCAAAGAGGAGTTATTTGTTCAGTCATGTTATATTGTTGGGAGTGTGTCCACTAGTGAAAGTATGATCCCTAGGCCTTGTTTCCAAGCATTGCACACCGTTTACTTGCTATTTTGTTACTTGTTTACTCGCAGCGATATTTATTTCACATCACGTTTGCTACTTATAATCATCTATACCACTTGTATTTCACTATCTCTTCACCGAACTAGTGCACCTATACATCTGACAAGTGTATTGGGTGTGTTGGGGACACAAGAGACTTTCTGCATCGTAATTGCAGGGTTGCTTGAGAGGGATAGCTTTGACCTCTAACCTCCCTGAGTTCGATAAACCTTGGGTGATCCACTTAAGGGAAACTTGCTGCTGTTCTACAAACCTCTGCACTTGGAGGCCCAACAAGTGTCTACAAGAATAGAAGTGTGTAGACATCATGGCCTCACCACAGGGCAGCGCGACCAGGGGTGGGCCCGCACCACCTGGTGGTGAGCCCACCCTGCTGCTCCTCTTGACTCCTCCTTCTGGCTACTTTCGTCTTCTTGTAATATATGAATTTTTGGGTATTTCTCTGGAATTGTTGATCCTCAGAAATATGGTCTCTTAACGGTCATTTTTCCAGCAGAATCCTGACTCCGGCAGCAAGTTCTCCAATGATCATCAAACATGTAAAATCATAGGAAACAACATAAGTATCATCTCTAAATATAAAATATATCTATGAATAACAGTAAATTATGATATAAAATAGTGATGCAAAATGGATGTATCAACCCCCCTGATGTGGGCAGATAACCACCCAGTTGGGAACCCCAAGAGGAAGGTATGATGAGCACAGTAGCAAGTTTTCCCTCAGTAAGAAACCAAGGTTTATCGAACCAGTAGGAAAAAGCCAATACTTCAGAAGGTGATGTCTGCTGGCTTCGTGACAGCTCCGACCAATTTATAAGGTGCCTCGTCCAGTGCTTTGCTTTGCACTAGCAACAACGTGGAACCTTCACACAACACAACTAAGTAGTTTGCTCCCAACTTACGATGAGGTTGTCAATCTCACCGGTTTGTTGTAAACAAAGGTATGAGCGTATCGAGTGAAAAGCAGTAGTAGTATGCGAGAAAGTAAACAATGCGAGTAATAGTAAAATGGTGTAACAATGTAAAGGAAATTGGACCAGGGTCCACAGTTCACTAGTGGTGTCTCTCCATAAGATAAATAATAACATGCTAGGTAAACAAATTACAGTTGGGCAATTGATAGAATAAAGATAACGTGCATATGTCACGAGGATCACTATGAGATTTACTCTGGGCATTACAACAAAATACATAGACCGCCATCCAACTGCATCTATGACTAATAATCCACCCACAGGGATATCGTCCGAAGACCCCACAAGTATTAAGTTGCGAACAACAGATAACTGCATTAAGCAAAGTGTGTAATGTAAACAAAACAAATGTCCTTGGACACAAGAATGTTGTTTTCTCCCTAGTGGCAACAACACATCTACAACCTTAGAGGTTTCTGTCACTCCCCCAGATTAAGTAGAGGCATGAACCCAACTATCGAGCATAAATACCCCCTCTTGGAGTCACTAGTATCTACTTGGCTAAGATAGCTACTAACAACGGAGAGCATGCAAGATCATAAACAACATAGAGATAACATAAGATAATATTCAGCACATCAACTTAACATAATACCAATATTCATCGGATCCCAACAAACACAACATGTAGAATTACACAAGGATGATCTCGATCATGTAAGGTGGCTCACGAGATCTAAACATGAAGCACATAGTGGAGAAGACAACCATCTAGCTACTGCTATGGACCCATAGTCCAAGGTAGACTACTCACTCATCGCGCCGGAGGCAAGCATGGCGATGAAGAAGACCTCTGGTGGCGATTCCCATCTCCGACAGGGTGCCGGGAAGAGCTTCTGGACCCTCCCAATCTCGGGTCGACGACGGCGGCGGATCGCGATGTGTTTCTGGAAAATTGATCGGGTGTTTAGGTTTTTCCTGTCGGGGGGTCTTTATAGGCGAAGGGGCAGCATCAGAAGTGGACCAGGGGGCCCTCACCATAGGGCAGCGCGGCCAGGGACTGGGCCGTGCCCCCTGGCCCCTCTCCGTCTCTTCTTCGGTCTTCTGGAAGCTTCATTAAATATTGGGATATTCGGCTTTTGTTTCATCCAATTCCGAGAATATTTCCTGTGTAACTTTTCTGAAACACAAAAATAGGAGAAAACAGGGAACTGGCACTGTGGCATCTTGTTAATAGGTTAGTCCCAGAAAATGCATAAAAATGCCATGAAGTGTAACAAAACACTAAGCAAATGGTGTAAGAACAAGCATGGAGCATCAAAAATTATAGATACGTTTGAGATGTATCACCTCCCCCAAGCTTAGACCTCGCTTGTCCCCAAGCGAAAACTGAACTCGGTAAACATGACCACAGGTTTATGGAGTGAAGTGTCGATAAACAAAATACGGACAAGAAGCATCACATTTACCAAGGCACAAGTTATAATAGACAGCAACTTCTCTTCATATAATATAGACTTGCAATAAGCAAAAGGGAATCACAAATTAAGATGCACAAGGTAAATCATGATTGGTGATGGCAAACCTTTGTTCTTGGTCAGAGAACAATGAACAAACTATACTTATTTTTGAACGGAGCCTTTATAACAGAGCTAATATAGCAAAAACCATATGCTCAACGAAACAAACTCTTTACAATCATAGAAAGCTTTCAAAGATATATTCCTCCAAATAAGAGCATCGTACCAAACAAAGGAAGATAGTAAACATGATTGAACAGATCAACATATGGATGAATGAAACATAACAACTCAAATGCTTGCTTGAGATAGAAGGGAATAGGTTGACTCAACATAAAAGTAAAAGATAAACCCTTCGCAGAGGGAAGCAGGGATTAAACATGTGCTAGAGCTTTTCATTTTTTAAACAGAGATAAAAGTTGTTTTGAGAGGTGGTTGCTTTTGTCAACGACTAGCAACGGAGTTCTTGATATATTCCATACTAAACAAGTGAGAGCAGTTCCGAGATGTTGATTAATTGGCACAATTGTGCTCTTTTATAGCTTGGCACTCCTCCCCACTTTTCCTTTCTCAAACCATGGCTAACCGATTCCATCGGGTGCCCACCAACTTTCACATACCATGGAGGAGTGCCTTTTTCTTTTCTTTCTTTTTAGATTACAATGGTCTGACCAGCTCCCTTGCAAAATTAGTGACGAGCAGATGAAGCATGCAAGTCGAGGAGTACTCAATTTAGTATGGAAGATAACAAACCTAACCACTACGTCCTCGTGAGCTAAAAACAGTGGCACAAAACGAGAAGTATTTGAAGGTTTTTGAAAGATAGAACATGAAAATTTACTTGGAATGGCTTGAAATACCATGCATAGGAATTTATAGTGGACTCTTTGGAAGTAAATTGGTTTTAGGGGATTGGATGCATGAGAAGTATTCCCTCTCAGTACAGGTTTTTGGCTAGCAAGGCTGGGTAGCAAGCATAAGAGTTGCATGAAACAAACAAACGTACATGTGATCAGAACAATCATGCAAACTTCCTTGAAAGTACAAATGATTTTAACTTGAGAATACTATTTCTTATGCGCCAATCATGATGGAAAGCTGAATTGATGTATCTACTAACACTTCCTTCTTTTTCTACTCAAACCTCAAGGTAATGTTGCTACTGACCAAGCTAAGTTTGCCAAAACCAACTAGATTTACTCATGCTCCCAAAGTGATACCAATACTATTCAACAAGGCTAATCATATAAGAAAGATTGCAAACTAAAATAAAGTGTGCGGAAAGTAAATGATAAAACTTCTCATTAATATTTCTCAACCGCAACTCACACCAAGGGATACATAGGTAACCAACTAAAGGAGGATACTTACGCACTGCAAACTATTCTATAAGATAACTTCTCTATTCATGATATGACTCTACTTGAAAAGTAAATGGGTAAAAGATAATAATGTGATACCGCGACACTCCCCCAAGCTTGGAACAAACCAAGGGGATGCCTATACCAATAACGAATTACTCCTTCGACGGTGGTGGCAAGTCTTTAATAAGCTTCTCAATAAGTTGCTTCAAATCATCAATCTTGTAGGTGAGATTACGAATCATATCCGAATTGTGCTCAATCCTGCTCATGAACATGTCGATCTGTGAATACCAACTCTTGGAGTTATTTCCCCAACCTTCTTCTCTTTTTGAACTCTCTTTCTCTGCACGGTTAGAATGATCTATATCCCAACTAGAGGGTAATTTTGCTTTAGACACCCTTTGGAATTGATGTTCATGTATGAGAATATGGAAGGGGTTGTTGCCTGAAGAAGATGTCCTTGGAGCTAAGGAGTGATGTGGAACACCTCCTCCAGTTCTTATACGCGCACTCTTCTTGAACTTATCATGACTTGTCACCATCCCAATACTTGCAATCATGGTGCTTGGGCATGAACTTTGGTCTTCTTCCATCTCTTCTTCTTCGGCTTCACTTTCAACTTCTTCCTTTAGCCGGGGGTCTTGGTGATCATCTTCTGGAGGCGTCTTCTCCTTATCATTGCTTGCGGAGGCCATTGTACCTCAAAAACTCAGAACAATCTCCTGACAAAAATAGATCGAAACAAAAACACGACGAGAACACGATATACAGACCTCGGGCAATCCGGGGGGTTATATAGGCAAAAATTAAACATCGCAACAAAGTCACAGGAGGAAACCAGGACGGAAACGAGTTCCGAGGTGGTCTCACCACAGGGTGGCACGGCCAGGAGGGGGCTGCGCCACCAGGTGGTGAGGAGCCACCGGACTCCGTTTCCAACCCATTTTTGTCTCGTGAATTTTCATATTTAATAAAAACAAAAAAATATAAATAGAAAAACTTATCGTGAAACTTTTCTGACTAGAACTGTTACCTATTCGAAAATGGACTCTGCAGTTTCCTACATATGCTCTTTGATGAATTCTTCTGGAGTAATCATTTGAATAACATCGACATCTTCATTATAAGAATCTCCAGAAATATAATGTTTGAGTCTTTGCCCATTCACCACTTGCGTAGTGTTATCTTTAAGCGAAGCAATCTTTACCGCACCTGAATGATACACCTCTTCAATAGCAAAGGGTCCTTCCTATTTCGAGAGTAATTTTCCTGCAAAAATTCTGAGATAAGACCTATACAATAGAACTTTCTCACCAACATGAAACTCTCTTTTAAGAATTCTCCTATCATGCCATTGCTTGACTTTCTCTTTGAAAAGTCTGGCATTCTCATAAGCTTCATTTCTCCACTCATCTAAAGAACTCAAATCAAGCAACCTTTTTTTACCGGCGAGTTTAAAATCCCTATTAAGCTCTCTCACTGCCCAAAAAGCTTTGTGTTCTAATTCTAAAGGCAAGTGACACGCTTTTCCGTAAACCATTTTGTAAGGAGACATGCCCATGGGGTTCTTATAAGCAGTTCTATAAGCCCATAAAGCATCGTTCAACTTGCTAGCCCAATTTTTCCTAGATCTATTAACAGTCTTCTGCAAGATAGACTTGATCTCCCTATTCGATAGCTTTACTTGCCCACTAGTTTGGGGATGATAAGAAGAAGCAATTCTACGATTAACATCATATCTAGCAAGAGTTTTCCTAAAATTGCCATGAATAAAATGAGAACCTCCGTCAGTCATAAGATATCTAGGCACACCAAACCTAGGAAAAATAACATCCTTAAGTATTTTTAACGAGGTCTCACCATCGGCACTCTTCGTAGGTATAGCTTCTACCCACTTAGTAACATAATCAACAGCAACAAGTATATGAGTATAACCTTCTGAAGGAGGAAAAGGACCCATAAAGTCAAATCCCCAACAATCAAATGGTTCAATAACAAGAGAATAACTCATAGGCATTTCATTGCGTCTAGAAATATGACCAACTCTTTGGCATTCATCACAAGATAGAACAAACTTTCTAGCATCTTTAAAAAGGGTTGGCCAATAAAAACCTGATTGTAGAACCTTTTGTGCAGTTCTATCTCCAGCATGATGTCCTCCATAAGAACTACTATGACATTTTCTCAATATCTCTTGTTGTTCATACTCTGGAACACACATAATACCATCCACTCCTTCTTTATATAATTGTGGGTCATCCAAAAAATAATGCCTCAAGTCATAAAAGAATTTTCTTCTTTGCTGAGCTGTATAGGTTGGAGGCAAATACTTGGAAACAATAAAGTTAGCATAATCAGCATATTGATGACCCACAAGTATAGGGGGTGTATCGTAGTACTTTTGATAAATAAGAGTGTCGAACCCAACGAGGAGCAGAAGGTGTTGACAAGTGGTTTTGATCAAGGATTCACTATAAATACTAGCAAATGGGTTTTTAGGGGTATTTGGTAATGCAAGTAAATAAAGTACGAGTAAATAAAATACAATAAAAGTAATTGCTGCAAGTGGACCAATCCTTTCTAGAGCAAAGGACAAGCTGGTTGTGTAACTTATGATTACCAAATGTTCCCGAGGACACACGGGAGTTTCTATCGAGAGCTTTCGCTTCATGCTGCTAAGTAATCTTTATTGGTTTGATAAGTGTTATGGGGGTGAACCTGTGCTAGCGTACTACCCTTACTAGGACTAATACACACTTGTGATTATACCCCCCGCAAGCATCTACAAATACAAGAAAGTAATTAAGATAAATCTAACCACAGCCTTAAACTCTGAGATCCTACGCTCCCTGGTGCAATGGTTTCCTAACGGGGGTTTAGGTTTCTGTCGCTCCGACAACCCCACAATTAGTAGCCAAATACACAATGCATTCCACTAGGCCCATAAATGGTGAAGTATCATGTAGTCGATGTTCACATGACACCACTAGTAGAATAACACCACAACATAAATATCAAACCATTAAATATTACTCAACATATTTTCACTACTAACATCTCGACTTCTCCCATGTCCTCAAGAACTAAATGAACTACTCACAAGACATCATATGGATCATGACCAGAGGTTAAATAATGGTAAATAACAATCTGAACATAAACCGTAATTTAATGGTTCCACTCAATAGCATAAACTACAAAGGTAATCAACACCGGGAAAGTTTCCCCTAAGAATTTAACAAGATTCAACCCAAGATGTTACAGCGGGATGGCGTGGTGATGGTGAAGATGAAGGTGCTGGTGATGAGGATGATGGTGATGATGACCCCGATGAAGTCCAGCACAACGATGATGATGATGGCGATGATCTCCCCTCTCCGGGAAGGAATATCCCCGGCAGATTTCTGCCTACCGGAGAGCTTTTCTCTCTCGATGTTTTCCGCCCCGTAGAGGGGGTGGTGTCTATCTCTAAGCCCCCCTGACTTAGGTTTTTGGGGACGATAATATATGCGAGGGGCGATGACAGTAGTGGGCCAGGGTGGCCTCACCATAGGCCGGCGTGGCCAGGGATGGGCCCGCGCCCCCTAGTGGTGAGCCCACCCTGTTGCTCCTCTCGCCTCCTCCTTCTGGCTACTTTCGTCTTCTGATATTATATGAATTTTTGGGTATTTCTCTGGAATTGTTGATCTTCAGAAATATGGTGTCTTGACGGTCCTTTTTCCAGCAGAATCCTGACTCCGGCAGCAAATCCTCCAATGATCATCAAACATGTAAAAACAAAGGAAACAACATAAGTATCATCTCTAAATATGAAATATATCAATGAATAACAGTAAATTATGATACAAAATAGTGATGCAAAATGGACGTATCACATACCAAGGATTCTCTCGCGAAGTTACCTTTATTGAAGCCAACTGTTCATTTGGAAAACTATCATTAACAGGATTAGGATCAAAAGAAATGTTTTCCAACCTAGACAAATTGTCAGCAACAGGATTTTCAGCACCTTTCCTATCTATAATATGCAAATCAAACTCTTGTAAAAGCAACACCCATCTAATAAGCATAGGCTTAGCATCCTTCTTTGACATAAGATATCTAATAGCAGCGTGATCAGTATGAATAGTAACTTTTGAATCTACGATATAAGGTCTAAACTTATCACATGCAAAAACAACAGCAAGAAACTCTTTCTCAGTAGTAGCATAATTCTTCTGAGCAGCATCAAGAGTCTTACTAGCATAATGAATAACATTCAACTTCTTATCTACACGCTGTCCAAGAACAATTAAATCCCACTTAATGAATTAAATAAAAAATTATATTTGTTTAATATTTGTTAATTCATTCAATTAACAAACATTAAAAATTACCCCTTGTGTTATTTCAATATTCTGAAATAGTTTCGACGCTTTTCCGAAACAACCCCCGTGCTATCCAATAATTTAGTCAGACTTCCAAATCCACTCAAAATACGTCAGCGAACCTTAAGTGTGTCACCCTACGGTTCATGAATAACATGGACATGGTCAAGACACCTCTCCGATCAATAATCATCCACGGGATCTGGAAATCTGAAATGACTCCCACTTACTCAAGGATGAATCTAGTGATTGTGTGAACCATGAAGTTTGTAGTCTGTTCCTTTTGTCTCGTGGTATATTACTTGTCCGAGATCCGATTATTTGGTATCATCTATACCTAGTTCGATCTCATTTCCGACAAGCACTCTTTACTTGTTCCGTGATAAGGCATTCTTGTGACCTGGTCACATGCTTGCAAGCGATGTCAATACAATATCACCGAGAGGGCCCAAAGTATATCTTTCCATCATCTGCTCAGACAAATCCCACTTTTTATCCGTGAGCCTCAACTAATATTTCATAGTACCCAAATCGACCTTTATAATCACCCTGTTACGGAGTGACGATTGATATCATCAATGTACCCTTCCGGCATCAGTGATTGACATGATCTCATGGTCTAAGGTTTAGAACTACTTCGTATGAGTTTGGTACAGCAATGAAAATTGATGACTTGATCATATTGCTATTCTTACTATGGGTGTAAGTGTTCATCCCATCATTCTCCTGATGACACGACCCCATTATTAACAACATCCAATGTTCATGATCAGGAAATCTTGATCATCGGTTAATCAATGAGCTAGTTAAAAAAGAGAAGCTTAACTAGGAACCTTTTGATTGTTTATTAAACACACAAGTATTAAAGTTTCTGGTTAATACAATTCTAGCATGAGAAATAAACATTTATCATAAACATGGAATATGATATAATAACCACTTTATTATTGCCTCTCGAGCATATTCCCTTTAGGTTTGGTGGGGGCCGGCCGGCCTGGCCCCACCTAGACCTACCATCGCCCTTTCCCTCCCCTTGGCTGCCGCCCTGGTGCCTTGGTGGAGTGGTAAGGTGCACCCGCTCCCCATTATATAAAGGAGTCCCTAGGGAGAGGGAGGACACACAATCAATTGGCTACGTGCCTCTTCTGCCCTCCCTACTGCGTAACCTCCTACACCTCTCTCTCTTCTCTCTCACGTGGCCTCCTGAAGGGCTGCGTAGGAGTTAATACTACACCACCGCTGCACACCATCGTGCTGTGGAGTTTCCAAATCCCATCTGAAGCCATCTACTTCCGCAGTCTTGGCTGGATCGAGGATTCTGGGGGTCGTCCTTATCACAGTCTTGTGTGAGTACGCGGACGTGCTGCCACTTGTGGCACCAGAGTCATTGCGCCAAGTTCGTCATGACCTTGAGGTCGGCTATGTCGGCTGCATCATCAACGCTTGTGCAGGAGCGTAATCCTTGTGTTCGGTCAGGTATGTTACTAATGGGAATATGCCCAATAATAAATTTGTATTATTAATATTCCTTTATTGATAATTATGAGTTTATATTTCATTCCAGAACTGTATATTGGTTCCGAATATGAGATGTGGAGGAAAACCTAATTACACATGTGGAATAATAAAGAACAAAGAGTTCCTTAATCTTGCCTCTAAGATTAGTTCGCTTGTTATCCGATAGTCTTGCTTTCCTGACTATGGGCATTAGTAAAGTGTTACGAGGTTGTCGATAATCAGTGGGAGCATATTGTTCGGGGAGAACAATGTGCTGGACAAGACCCCATTGATATACCACAAAACTAAGTCGTCAAAATGTTGTTGGTATTTAATCACAAAAGACATTGTTGTTTATATGTTTTGGAAGACCATGAGAGAAATAAACGTGGGTACCGAAAGATTGCTTTTGCTACACTTAACGTTATCCGTAAAATGGTGATTACTAAAGTGATGGTGGAGTACTCCAAAAATATGCTATAGTTCTATTGTCTCGAGACTGGGATTTATTACTCCGACGATGGAGACATATTCTCTAGGCCTGCTCAATGTTATGATGTTCGTCATCGTCTGTCCAGACATGTGACTAAGTCGTTAGTCACAAGAACATCGATATCATGGATAGAGTACAGAGAGCACGCCCGAAAATGAGATACAACATAATAGTTTCATCTCGGGTGGTGCAAAGTATTGCTAAGTAAACCGAAACCCTAATGGACATTGAAACGGATATTCGTTTATATGTAGGGATCATTGCAGCGATTCAAAAGCGCGCATATGATCATTATCGCGGAAATGTGTCCGGGCATGCCTACATATATCCAAACCCATTGGGTCACACACTTAAGAGTTTTGCGTCTATTGAATATGACTCCAAAAGTGGTTTGGGGAAGTCTCGTAATGGTTCCAATATATCATAGATGGTTCTGAAAGGGTCCTAAACTCTACAGGTGATATATAGGAAGGTGTTGGATGAAATAAATTAGGTCAAACAGGTTTGTTTATGGAAAGTCCAGAATTAACCGAAAGGGTTCAAAAGGTACCAAAAAGTACCGGGATGACCTGGGCTGTCTTAGGAAGTCCGTAGGGTTCCATAATAGGTGTATCCACATTGCCTTGAGGGGCAAGGAGTTTCCCCTTAAAGCAGATTCGGATTTGGTAAAGGAGGTGGATTTCTATTAGGTTTTCTTAGGCGGAAACCTACCAGAACTTGTCCAAACTTGGGGGCCAGGTTTTGGCCGACCTATGGGCCTTGGCCACCTATAGAAGGGGGCCAAGGGGCGCCCCAAAGGCTTTCCAAGTTGCAGCCCTAGCCCCCCAAGCCTCTGCACCTCCTCCTACATCAAAACCCTAGCCGCCGCTTAGCGCAGCACCGCCGCCTTGTGCTACGCTGCCACCAATGCTCTCATGCCGCCGTCGCCATGCAGACATCGACCATAACCATAGGGTTTCTAAACCCTAGGTTCTCCTTTCTCTCTCTCTCTTTACCATGGAGCACTGCCCATCTTCTACCCCGATTCCATCAGTGATGTGGAAGCGCTGCCGGATCTTCACTAACATATTCCGTATCGTCCATGTGCTTGATCACATGTTCGACGCGGTGATGCCAAGTTTGTACGTGTGGATACCATCAGAGGTGTTGCACGTGCGACACTAGATCGTGGGAGCCGGAGAAGGAGAATACATCTTCGCGCGACTAACTAAGGTTAGTTGTGGGAATCGACTCAGGACTACATCAACCTCGTCATCGACGAACTTCCGCTAGCTCGATGTTCGAGGGTACGTGATCCGTTGCCTCCTTCTTGCTAGCTTGATGTTGGTTTAAGCGCTAGAATTTTTTTGTTTTGCGTAGCGCGATCCTCAAGAGTGATATCAGAGCAAAGATATGCGTAGGTTGTAGGTACGGATAGAGGTTAAGTGTAACCGTTATGATGATCTTATTTGTTACCCTCTAAATTACTAATGTTAATGTTAGTGGTATTGTGAATTTAGCGGTACGGCCGATCTTATGATCTTTGGATCGAGATTGGTGTGATAATAGTGGAATGTGAATGTGGAAATATGGATTCCAATAATTTTGTGTATATTGCTTGGACCCTCGTGGGGGTATATAAAGTGGTACAAGGGGTAGGTAGAGACTTGGAGTACAAGTAGTAGAGTCCTAGTCTAACCTAGCACGTATACATATTCTAATATTCTGCCTCAGTCGTAGCGGCAGTGAAGCGGACGATTGCGACTGGATTCGAAGTCTTGGACTTTTTTCGTCTTCTCCGCTCCACCATCATCAACTACTTCTCTGATGGGTCAGCACCTCCGGTGCCTTTCCGGACTCACCTCTCTTCCCTCCTGCAGTCACAACAGGAGTGTCATGGACGCAAGTGATGACGCGGACGCTGTTGACGGGAGTTCTTGAGTTGTTGTAGACGTTTGTTCTTAATGTCGATACTGAGGTAGCCGGTCGTGATGTAGCCGTGGTAGAGGTTGTCGTGGTAGAGGTTGTCTTGGTCGTTGTAGCCGCTAGAGCCAGAGGCGCAAAAAAGGGCAATTTTTGTCATAGGTTTTTTTGTTCTGCGAGGCGGCGGCAACAGATTTTTGTCTTAGGCAGCGGCCGCATCGAAGGCATGGCGACGACTGTTAGGCGGTAGGGGCGACCGAAGACCACGCCGGCGGCGGGTTTTTGTCTTAGGTGGCGGCAGCGAAGACCACTTGAATGTAGACCTTAGCGATGATTTGTGTTGGCGGTGTAAAACTCGACAAAAATCTTCTTGTAGCTTGATATAGTCTTACAACTTAATGTTGATCTTCTGGTCGGTGATGTCCAGCTCGATGCGGTGTAGATTGCTTTGGTGGAAAATATTGATCCCTATAATTATATGTATATTGTTTGGACCCTTGTGAGTTATACAAAAAGGTACAAGTATAAAGATTTGGAGTACAAGTAGTAGAGTTCTAATCTAACCTAACACGTATACGTATTCTAAGTATTCTAACCGTTGAGAGCCTTAGATCGGCTTCTCTTTCTTCTTATGAACAAAATGGGATTCTTAGTTTTCTAATTAAATAATGAAGTATTCTAACACAATGGGTTGCGTCTATCTCTTGGTGCAGGATTCTAGACGGCCACAGAGGTCGACGTTGTAATCTGCGCATGGAAAAGGTGGCCATGAGGTAACCAATTCCTGACGCCAAGTAATTCCTCTCTACGCTGCTTTTTTCTTCTTCTTTTGACGATAAAGCAGACGGAGCTGCTTTTCTTTAAATTATACTCCCTCTGTTGGAAATAAGTATCGGTAACTTAGTATAAATTTTATATTAAATTAGTACAAAATCATTGTCAGTTATTTTCGATCAAAGGGAGTAGAAGAAATATAGAGTATGGAGTACAGGATAACCGTAAAAACAACCGGAAACAACAACTAATCTATTCCCTCTGACCCGTATTACTCTTCGCTAATACGGATATATCTACCACTAAAATGTGTCTAAATACATCTATATTAGCGAAGAGTATTATAGGTCGGAGGGAGTAGCTATGTTACAGGAAAGTTGCGGCAGATGAAGGGCCTAATCGGATTCTCTTGGTCGTACACTGCTTTGCTGACTGAGGTTGGGTTTTCTTGAGGGTATTATTTTTTAAGGTAATGTTTGCGAACACCAATATTTCATAACTAGTTGTGCCCTCTCCTCATTGTCACATGTCATATTTTTGAGTTTCAAAAAACTGAAATAATTCTTGGATATAATTTATATCGTATGTTATGCACCTAAATTTTTTTCACAAAATATGACCATATAGGACCCGTGCAAAAAGAAAGACATGGTCCCTCTGTTCCATATTAGTTGTCATTGATCTGTTCTTTTATGAATAGATACATACGAAGCAGTGACAATTAACTACCATACTTCCTTAATTATTTGCACTTTTTTGTGTAGGTCACACATTGTCATATTTTTTAATGAAACTTTGTAAGTACAAGGTACTACATAAGTTAAGTCCGTGCTCTATTTCACATATTTTGCAATTCTGGAAATGCGACATGCAAGTTTGGGTGCAGCCACAACTAGTTGCAGAAAAGTCGCCCCATATGTCTTACCTATTAGCAACTGTTGGATAATTAGGCAATAATTTTATGATTAATTTCAGAATATAAAGCATGATAAAAACAACTATTATCACGTATAACTCAAACATACTAGATATATTCAATAACATGATAAACATAAACATGTAGTAGCTAAACATCTATTCAGAAAACATGTTAAATAGGTTAAAAAACATAAGCACAAATGCAGTAAGGTGAAGCAATAGTTGTTGCAGCAGAGGCGACGAGTTGGCAACCTAATTCGTCCTCTCCTGTACCTTATCACAATGACAATCACAACGGCGAGTGATTCCACATCTGCTCTTCCGTTCGCCGGTGCTCGGAATGGAGTAGACTACGATGGTGGCAAAACCATGTGGCGACAACAATCATAACTTTATATAGTGCGGCTCAGAAACCTGGCAACACGGGCCGATCGGAGTTTACAGTCGTTTAGGAAACACTACACGAGGGTACGGCAGAAGAGGAGAATGAGCGCGCGCACGTACCACTCCTATTGTCACTCAGCTAGGAAGTAGTGCAACACCCTCCCTTATAAAGAGGTTTAACTCTCTTCTAACTTTCTATGTGAGATCAAATTTAGCACCTTTATCTTGAGCTGCCATAAATATGGGCTTTGAAATTTAGTAAAAATCTAAAATCGTACATGAGTCACTCAGTTTTGGCCCACACATGGGCCACTTAGGGTGTGTTTGGTAGACCGGCTGGACTCAGATTATTCCATCCCACCCCAGATTTTTCCACATTTCGTTGTTTGGTAGGTTGGGTCAGCCCAACCGTGCACTGCCCACCTCATACGAAAAAGGGGTCTTAGCCTTGCCCAATAGAGAAGCTCGAATCGAGTTTCTCTACTCGGCCGAGCTCGACTGGCCCGAGACCACAGGGGTCACTGCCCCGGTCGCTCATTCCCCCTCCTCCCCCAAATCGCTCTCTCCCTCTCCCTACGAGCATCTGCCGGCCGGCCGACCGACCGTCCTTCCGCCCGGCCCGACGAGCACGTCCACCGCCGCGCCGCCCTTCTCTCTCGCCGTGTCGTCCTTCTCTCTTGTTGCGCCGTCCTGCTCTCTCGCCGCGCCGCCGTTCACTCTCACGGAGCCGCCATTCTCTCTGCCGCCCAAGCAGGCACAGGCCACGGCTCCTCTCGCCGCCCCATCCAGCGTGAGCGGAAGAGGAGAAGCAGGCTCCTGGCGGCAGCTCGCCGAGGAGGATCCCGAGCCCCTACCGGCGGATCCCAAGCTTCTGCCGGCGGATCCCGAGCTGCCCGAGCTCCCGCCAGTGATGGCTCGTCCCGGCGGTGCTTGGCGCGCGGCGGAGAAGCATAGGTTGGCGGCGAGGTGGCACTGGGTGAGCGGCGTGCATCCTCCCGCCGGTGATGGCTCATCCCGCCGGCGACGGCGCCGGATCCCGAGCCCGAACTCAAATGGACGGGATTGCTTTTTAATATTTATTTGGGGACTCGATTGCTATTTTGTTTTGTATTCGGGGTCTTCTATGTAAGAAAGTTAGACACATTTGTAATTTTAAGTGCTGAAGAAGGTCTTGTGTGTAAAAAACTAGAACTAACCCATATCTGAACAAATACGAGCCCACCAAACAACATCTCATCTCAGCCTGTGCGGACACACCCGACCTACCAAACGTGTGATAAATTCTCAGCTCAGCTTAGCTGAGATGAGCTTGTCTGAGATGAGAAAAAGATTATCTGCAATGACACAGACTACCAAACACACCCTTAGTTTTAGCCCATTATTCTAACATAGACAACTGATTTCTTCAAGCAGAGGGCAAAGGGGAAAGAGCTCTTTACTCTTTAGTTGTGACTGTCGGGCAGCATAGAATCCTCCATTCATTCACGTTTCACTCTCTGGCCCATCCATTCTTGTGCAGATTCCTGTAAATATTCTACCTTCTAATATATGAGAGCCCTTTTAGAAAATAAATCTTGTGCAGATGTGCGTGCATATGTCTCAGGTATTAACTTTAACGTTATCTTCCTGCCTTCTTCTGTTTAGGCATCATGTATTTAGTTAGTAACAGCACTGAAACTTTTTATGCTTGCTAAGCGTCTGCACTTCAATGCGCCATGTAAAGAAGCCTTAGGGCATATCATCTCTTCTATCTCTCTTCATTATCAGGTCATAGACTTCTCTCCTTTTACATGATATTTTTCTTTTGTAGCCCATTTCACTATGTGCCGCTGGTTGCTTGTTTGGTTGTTTTTGCATACATGTGAGTGCTACCTCCGGTGCAAATGATGTGATATAAATTTTCTCTCCTCGAGGTCATACTTCTTTTTTTCCATACGCCTCCACATTGGAGCCGGGTTCCATTATCAAGGATAACAGAACATAAGTCTCAGGTCTAAGTGTAAACAACAAAGGTAAACAAAGAAGAAACAAAACACCAGGTACTGCAGTAGCAACGGGAGGTAGGGAAGTTCACCACCAGACGGCGGGGTAGGAATCTAGACAAGGTACTTTTATTATAGGTCATACACCAGATGACCAAATTGGTAGGCAGTTTTCAATAGCGATCACCCTCTCCGGCAGGGTGCCGGGAAGAGCTTCTGGACCCTCCCGATCTCGGGTCGACGACGGCGGTGGATCGCGATATGTTTCTAAAAAATTGATCGGGTATTTAAGTTTTTCCCGTCGGGGGGTCTTTATAGGTGAAGGGGCAGCGTCAGAAGTGGACTAGGGGGCCCTCACCATAGGGCGGCGCGGCCAGGGGCTGGGTCGCACCCCCTGGTGGTGAGGTTGGCCCCTGACCCCTCTTCGTCTCCTCTTCGGTCTTCTGGAAGCTTCGTTAAATATTGAGATCTTCGGCTTTTGTTTCGTCCAATTCTGAGAATATTTCCTATGTAACTTTTCTAAAACACAAAAATAGCAGAAAATAGGGAACTGGCACTATGGCATCTTGTTAATAGGTTAGTCCCGTAAAATGCATAAAAATGCCACGAAGTGTAACAAAACACTAAGCAAATGGTGTAAGAACAAGCATGGAGCATCAAAAATTATAGATATGTTTGAGACGTATGAGCATCCCCAAGCTTAACTCCTGCTCGTCCTCGAGTAGGTAAGTGATAACAAAAGAAATAATTTTTGAGTTGACATGCACCAACACAATCTTGATCATCTAAGTAAGCATTGAGTGCTAGGATCAAAAGAACTTAAAACATGGGCATGAAAGACATAATCTTGATAGAAGAAACTTAGCAACCAAGTTATAACATGAAAAAGAACACAAACGAAAGATCATGAAAATGAAACAATGAAATTCAAACGTGTGTTCAAATCATATGGAAAAACATCGCAAATGGTTTTCAGCTTGTCCTTCATGGAATAGCAAAACATAAATGCATAGGACACCTTCAAGTTTAAGAGGGCGACTAGATACAAATAATTTAAGAACAAGTGAAACCAAAATCATGAGTCAATCAATGATAAACTTTGGGACTATGCACATTAAACTCAGAATGACAACTATGCTCTCTTAGACGGTGCATAAAGGTAGAAGGTGGTGACTCAACATAAAAGTAAAAGAAAGGCCCTTCACAGAGAGAAGCAGTGATTGCAAGTTTTATAAACCTTCAAAAATTATGGTACTTACTAGCTTTGAGATCTTATTGCCCCCATCATAGGCATCTTGAATGGTTAAAGTTAATGCGAGTACAATTATGAAGCATATGCTTGACAAATCATAAGTTGAATACCTCGTGTCCCGTGAAGTACGAATACCCAAACCTCATGCTAGTCGACTTAGAGTCCCAAGCAAGCTCTTGTCATTGTAAGTATACACGTATCATTGAGAACCACCAATGGGGTACCTCCGTACCCGATGACATGGAACAAGCCCACATCAAAATGATAGGACAAACAGACAATGAACACCTTGGCATCTCTTTTATTTACCATTGGTATAGCTTTTTATTTTGAGATGCGTCGTTGAATGTTCACTATGGGCATGCTGTAAATTTCCACCATGAATTATCCATGGCTTAGATTGGTGGCCCAGGCGTTTCTCTAAGATGTATACAAACTCCATGATCCCGCAAGATTCCCAACTTATTTCACATTGCGAGTATCCATAAACAAAAGATCATGATATCAACTCAAATAAGAAGTGCAATGTTGAAAGCTTACCCCATGACGGCATGGTTTGGCTAATTTCCAACTTACAACTTGCAAGCATAACAACTCAACATAAAAGAGCCACAATGTCAAATTTTTAAGAACAAGAAAGTAAAGTGTGCCATCAGGTTCGTGAGAGCTTTACTGACTAATTTTCGCATAACACCAAAAAAGTTTAATTTGAAGGATAGATAAAAGCAAGTCAAATGTACTTTGGAATAGCAAATTGCTAATATGTATGTATGGTGGACACATTGTGAAAGGACATTTGTCCGTTTCTACTTTTTTGATTAACGATGACATGACTATGTTTTGTGTGAACTAATATTTGAAGTGTATGCATACAGGGTTAAGTTCATAGGTGACAGGGTTTTCATGCTCAAAAAGAAAGATGGTGGAATCGGCCCAGGTTCGGTCTGGCCGGACCCCTGGCCGGACCATCCGGCGGCGGACCAGGCCAGTCCGGCAGAGCCACCGAACTGCTATTCTAAAGGTTTTTTGGCTCATCATCGAATCCGCCCGACGGGCCGCCGGACATCCGGCGAAGCGTCCGGTCCCGCCGGACTTACCGCCGGAGTGTTCGGCCCAGAGGCCGACGCCGCCGGACTTATCGCCGAACAAGCATCTCGGGCAGCCTCCAATGGCCAGATTTCCACCCACCTATAAATACCCCTTCTCCCAGCTGGGGTAGGGTTAGAACTTCACCTACCATTGTTCATCTTTGAAGCTCTCACCTACCCCCCCATTACAAAACACCAAATTCCATAGATCTCCCCTTCTAGCCAACCAAAGCTCTTGATCTTTGGAGAATTGAAGGAGGAGGCACCGATCTACATCTTCACCAAAGGAATTTCTTTTCCCCCTCCATTTGCTTGAGGGATTCGTTCCTAGTGGTTCTTTGGAAACATTAGGTGGTGTAATTCGTGATTTCTCTTGTCTTTGTGGTTTCTAGCCTCCGTGGCTTTCTTGGGAGCCTCCAATTGAGTTGTGGATGTGTGTCCCAACCTCGTGGGGGTATATAAAGTGGTACAAGGGGTAGGTAGAGACTTGGAGTACAAGTAGTAGAGTCCTAGTCTAACCTAGCACGTATACATATTCTAATATTCTGCCTCAGTCGTAGCGGCAGTGAAGCGGACGATTGCGACTGGATTCGAAGTCTTGGACTTTTTTCGTCTTCTCCGCTCCACCATCATCAACTACTTCTCTGATGGGTCAGCACCTCCGGTGCCTTTCCGGACTCACCTCTCTTCCCTCCTGCAGTCACAACAGGAGTGTCATGGACGCAAGTGATGACGCGGACGCTGTTGACGGGAGTTCTTGAGTTGTTGTAGACGTTTGTTCTTAATGTCGATACTGAGGTAGCCGGTCGTGATGTAGCCGTGGTAGAGGTTGTCGTGGTAGAGGTTGTCTTGGTCGTTGTAGCCGCTAGAGCCAGAGGCGCAAAAAAGGGCAATTTTTGTCATAGGTTTTTTTGTTCTGCGAGGCGGCGGCAACAGATTTTTGTCTTAGGCAGCGGCCGCATCGAAGGCATGGCGACGACTGTTAGGCGGTAGGGGCGACCGAAGACCACGCCGGCGGCGGGTTTTTGTCTTAGGTGGCGGCAGCGAAGACCACTTGAATGTAGACCTTAGCGATGATTTGTGTTGGCGGTGTAAAACTCGACAAAAATCTTCTTGTAGCTTGATATAGTCTTACAACTTAATGTTGATCTTCTGGTCGGTGATGTCCAGCTCGATGCGGTGTAGATTGCTTTGGTGGAAAATATTGATCCCTATAATTATATGTATATTGTTTGGACCCTTGTGAGTTATACAAAAAGGTACAAGTATAAAGATTTGGAGTACAAGTAGTAGAGTTCTAATCTAACCTAACACGTATACGTATTCTAAGTATTCTAACCGTTGAGAGCCTTAGATCGGCTTCTCTTTCTTCTTATGAACAAAATGGGATTCTTAGTTTTCTAATTAAATAATGAAGTATTCTAACACAATGGGTTGCGTCTATCTCTTGGTGCAGGATTCTAGACGGCCACAGAGGTCGACGTTGTAATCTGCGCATGGAAAAGGTGGCCATGAGGTAACCAATTCCTGACGCCAAGTAATTCCTCTCTACGCTGCTTTTTTCTTCTTCTTTTGACGATAAAGCAGACGGAGCTGCTTTTCTTTAAATTATACTCCCTCTGTTGGAAATAAGTATCGGTAACTTAGTATAAATTTTATATTAAATTAGTACAAAATCATTGTCAGTTATTTTCGATCAAAGGGAGTAGAAGAAATATAGAGTATGGAGTACAGGATAACCGTAAAAACAACCGGAAACAACAACTAATCTATTCCCTCTGACCCGTATTACTCTTCGCTAATACGGATATATCTACCACTAAAATGTGTCTAAATACATCTATATTAGCGAAGAGTATTATAGGTCGGAGGGAGTAGCTATGTTACAGGAAAGTTGCGGCAGATGAAGGGCCTAATCGGATTCTCTTGGTCGTACACTGCTTTGCTGACTGAGGTTGGGTTTTCTTGAGGGTATTATTTTTTAAGGTAATGTTTGCGAACACCAATATTTCATAACTAGTTGTGCCCTCTCCTCATTGTCACATGTCATATTTTTGAGTTTCAAAAAACTGAAATAATTCTTGGATATAATTTATATCGTATGTTATGCACCTAAATTTTTTTCACAAAATATGACCATATAGGACCCGTGCAAAAAGAAAGACATGGTCCCTCTGTTCCATATTAGTTGTCATTGATCTGTTCTTTTATGAATAGATACATACGAAGCAGTGACAATTAACTACCATACTTCCTTAATTATTTGCACTTTTTTGTGTAGGTCACACATTGTCATATTTTTTAATGAAACTTTGTAAGTACAAGGTACTACATAAGTTAAGTCCGTGCTCTATTTCACATATTTTGCAATTCTGGAAATGCGACATGCAAGTTTGGGTGCAGCCACAACTAGTTGCAGAAAAGTCGCCCCATATGTCTTACCTATTAGCAACTGTTGGATAATTAGGCAATAATTTTATGATTAATTTCAGAATATAAAGCATGATAAAAACAACTATTATCACGTATAACTCAAACATACTAGATATATTCAATAACATGATAAACATAAACATGTAGTAGCTAAACATCTATTCAGAAAACATGTTAAATAGGTTAAAAAACATAAGCACAAATGCAGTAAGGTGAAGCAATAGTTGTTGCAGCAGAGGCGACGAGTTGGCAACCTAATTCGTCCTCTCCTGTACCTTATCACAATGACAATCACAACGGCGAGTGATTCCACATCTGCTCTTCCGTTCGCCGGTACTCGGAATGGAGTAGACTACGATGGTGGCAAAACCATGTGGCGACAACAATCATAACTTTATATAGTGCGGCTCAGAAACCTGGCAACACGGGCCGATCGGAGTTTACAGTCGTTTAGGAAACACTACACGAGGGTACGGCAGAAGAGGAGAATGAGCGCGCGCACGTACCACTCCTATTGTCACTCAGCTAGGAAGTAGTGCAACACCCTCCCTTATAAAGAGGTTTAACTCTCTTCTAACTTTCTATGTGAGATCAAATTTAGCACCTTTATCTTGAGCTGCCATAAATATGGGCTTTGAAATTTAGTAAAAATCTAAAATCGTACATGAGTCACTCAGTTTTGGCCCACACATGGGCCACTTAGGGTGTGTTTGGTAGACCGGCTGGACTCAGATTATTCCATCCCACCCCAGATTTTTCCACATTTCGTTGTTTGGTAGGTCGGGTCAGCCCAACCGTGCACTGCCCACCTCATACGAAAAAGGGGTCTTAGCCTTGCCCAATAGAGAAGCTCGAATCGAGTTTCTCTACTCGGCCGAGCTCGACTGGCCCGAGACCACAGGGGTCACTGCCCCGGTCGCTCATTCCCCCTCCTCCCCCAAATCGCTCTCTCCCTCTCCCTACGAGCATCTGCCGGCCGGCCGACCGACCGTCCTTCCGCCCGGCCCGACGAGCACGTCCACCGCCGCGCCGCCCTTCTCTCTCGCCGTGTCGTCCTTCTCTCTTGTTGCGCCGTCCTGCTCTCTCGCCGCGCCGCCGTTCACTCTCACGGAGCCGCCATTCTCTCTGCCGCCCAAGCAGGCACAGGCCACGGCTCCTCTCGCCGCCCCATCCAGCGTGAGCGGAAGAGGAGAAGCAGGCTCCTGGCGGCAGCTCGCCGAGGAGGATCCCGAGCCCCTACCGGCGGATCCCAAGCTTCTGCCGGCGGATCCCGAGCTGCCCGAGCTCCCGCCAGTGATGGCTCGTCCCGGCGGTGCTTGGCGCGCGACGGAGAAGCATAGGTTGGCGGCGAGGTGGCACTGGGTGAGCGGCGTGCATCCTCCCGCCGGTGATGGCTCATCCCGCCGGCGACGGCGCCGGATCCCGAGCCCGAACTCAAATGGACGGGATTGCTTTTTAATATTTATTTGGGGACTCGATTGCTATTTTGTTTTGTATTCGGGGTCTTCTATGTAAGAAAGTTAGACACATTTGTAATTTTAAGTGCTGAAGAAGGTCTTGTGTGTAAAAAACTAGAACTAACCCATATCTGAACAAATACGAGCCCACCAAACAACATCTCATCTCAGCCTGTGCGGACACACCCGACCTACCAAACGTGTGATAAATTCTCAGCTCAGCTTAGCTGAGATGAGCTTGTCTGAGATGAGAAAAAGATTATCTGCAATGACACAGACTACCAAACACACCCTTAGTTTTAGCCCATTATTCTAACATAGACAACTGATTTCTTCAAGCAGAGGGCAAAGGGGAAAGAGCTCTTTACTCTTTAGTTGTGACTGTCGGGCAGCATAGAATCCTCCATTCATTCACGTTTCACTCTCTGGCCCATCCATTCTTGTGCAGATTCCTGTAAATATTCTACCTTCTAATATATGAGAGCCCTTTTAGAAAATAAATCTTGTGCAGATGTGCGTGCATATGTCTCAGGTATTAACTTTAACGTTATCTTCCTGCCTTCTTCTGTTTAGGCATCATGTATTTAGTTAGTAACAGCACTGAAACTTTTTATGCTTGCTAAGCGTCTGCACTTCAATGCGCCATGTAAAGAAGCCTTAGGGCATATCATCTCTTCTATCTCTCTTCATTATCAGGTCATAGACTTCTCTCCTTTTACATGATATTTTTCTTTTGTAGCCCATTTCACTATGTGCCGCTGGTTGCTTGTTTGGTTGTTTTTGCATACATGTGAGTGCTACCTCCGGTGCAAATGATGTGATATAAATTTTCTCTCCTCGAGGTCATACTTCTTTTTTTCCATACGCCTCCACATTGGAGCCGGGTTCCATTATCAAGGATAACAGAACATAAGTCTCAGGTCTAAGTGTAAACAACAAAGGTAAACAAAGAAGAAACAAAACACCAGGTACTGCAGTAGCAACGGGAGGTAGGGAAGTTCACCACCAGACGGCGGGGTAGGAATCTAGACAAGGTACTTTTATTATAGGTCATACACCAGATGACCAAATTGGTAGGCAGTTTTCAATAGCGATCACCCTCTCCGGCAGGGTGCCGGGAAGAGCTTCTGGACCCTCCCGATCTCGGGTCGACGACGGCGGTGGATCGCGATATGTTTCTAAAAAATTGATCGGGTATTTAAGTTTTTCCCGTCGGGGGGTCTTTATAGGTGAAGGGGCAGCGTCAGAAGTGGACTAGGGGGCCCTCACCATAGGGCGGCGCGGCCAGGGGCTGGGTCGCACCCCCTGGTGGTGAGGTTGGCCCCTGACCCCTCTTCGTCTCCTCTTCGGTCTTCTGGAAGCTTCGTTAAATATTGAGATCTTCGGCTTTTGTTTCGTCCAATTCTGAGAATATTTCCTATGTAACTTTTCTAAAACACAAAAATAGCAGAAAATAGGGAACTGGCACTATGGCATCTTGTTAATAGGTTAGTCCCGTAAAATGCATAAAAATGCCACGAAGTGTAACAAAACACTAAGCAAATGGTGTAAGAACAAGCATGGAGCATCAAAAATTATAGATATGTTTGAGACGTATGAGCATCCCCAAGCTTAACTCCTGCTCGTCCTCGAGTAGGTAAGTGATAACAAAAGAAATAATTTTTGAGTTGACATGCACCAACACAATCTTGATCATCTAAGTAAGCATTGAGTGCTAGGATCAAAAGAACTTAAAACATGGGCATGAAAGACATAATCTTGATAGAAGAAACTTAGCAACCAAGTTATAACATGAAAAAGAACACAAACGAAAGATCATGAAAATGAAACAATGAAATTCAAACGTGTGTTCAAATCATATGGAAAAACATCGCAAATGGTTTTCAGCTTGTCCTTCATGGAATAGCAAAACATAAATGCATAGGACACCTTCAAGTTTAAGAGGGCGACTAGATACAAATAATTTAAGAACAAGTGAAACCAAAATCATGAGTCAATCAATGATAAACTTTGGGACTATGCACATTAAACTCAGAATGACAACTATGCTCTCTTAGACGGTGCATAAAGGTAGAAGGTGGTGACTCAACATAAAAGTAAAAGAAAGGCCCTTCACAGAGAGAAGCAGTGATTGCAAGTTTTATAAACCTTCAAAAATTATGGTACTTACTAGCTTTGAGATCTTATTGCCCCCATCATAGGCATCTTGAATGGTTAAAGTTAATGCGAGTACAATTATGAAGCATATGCTTGACAAATCATAAGTTGAATACCTCGTGTCCCGTGAAGTACGAATACCCAAACCTCATGCTAGTCGACTTAGAGTCCCAAGCAAGCTCTTGTCATTGTAAGTATACACGTATCATTGAGAACCACCAATGGGGTACCTCCGTACCCGATGACATGGAACAAGCCCACATCAAAATGATAGGACAAACAGACAATGAACACCTTGGCATCTCTTTTATTTACCATTGGTATAGCTTTTTATTTTGAGATGCGTCGTTGAATGTTCACTATGGGCATGCTGTAAATTTCCACCATGAATTATCCATGGCTTAGATTGGTGGCCCAGGCGTTTCTCTAAGATGTATACAAACTCCATGATCCCGCAAGATTCCCAACTTATTTCACATCGCGAGTATCCATAAACAAAAGATCATGATATCAACTCAAATAAGAAGTGCAATGTTGAAAGCTTACCCCATGACGGCATGGTTTGGCTAATTTCCAACTTACAACTTGCAAGCATAACAACTCAACATAAAAGAGCCACAATGTCAAATTTTTAAGAACAAGAAAGTAAAGTGTGCCATCAGGTTCGTGAGAGCTTTACTGACTAATTTTCGCATAACACCAAAAAAGTTTAATTTGAAGGATAGATAAAAGCAAGTCAAATGTACTTTGGAATAGCAAATTGCTAATATGTATGTATGGTGGACACATTGTGAAAGGACATTTGTCCGTTTCTACTTTTTTGATTAACGATGACATGACTATGTTTTGTGTGAACTAATATTTGAAGTGTATGCATACAGGGTTAAGTTCATAGGTGACAGGGTTTTCATGCTCAAAAAGAAAGATGGTGGAATCGGCCCAGGTTCGGTCTGGCCGGACCCCTGGCCGGACCATCCGGCGGTGGACCAGGCCAGTCCGGCAGAGCCACCGAACTGCTATTCTAAAGGTTTTTTGGCTCATCATCGAATCCGCCCGACGGGCCGCCGGACATCCGGCGAAGCGTCCGGTCCCGCCGGACTTACCGCCGGAGTGTTCGGCCCAGAGGCCGACGCCGCCGGACTTATCGCCGAACAAGCATCTCGGGCAGCCTCCAATGGCCAGATTTCCACCCACCTATAAATACCCCTTCTCCCAGCTGGGGTAGGGTTAGAACTTTACCTACCATTGTTCATCTTTGAAGCTCTCACCTACCCCCCCATTACAAAACACCAAATTCCATAGATCTCCCCTTCTAGCCAACCAAAGCTCTTGATCTTTGGAGGATTGAAGGAGGAGGCACCGATCTACATCTTCACCAAAGGAATTTCTTTTCCCCCTCCATTTGCTTGAGGGATTCGTTCCTAGTGGTTCTTTGGAAACATTAGGTGGTGTAATTCGTGATTTCTCTTGTCTTTGTGGTTTCTAGCCTCCGTGGCTTTCTTGGGAGCCTCCAATTGAGTTGTGGATGTGTGTCCCAACCTCTGTGTAAGGGATTCGTGGTTTCCCCAATACCACCGCTTAGTGGAACGAGTTAGCCTCCGTGGCTTGCTCATCGGAGAACAAGGTGAGCCTCCGTGGCGTTGGTCGACTCCGTGTCACCACACCTCTCCAACGTAGACGTACATCCCCTCAAAAGGAAGGAACTACGGGAATACATCCTTGTGTCTCCGGTCTTCGCTCCTCGGTTACTTCTTTCCTTTACTCGCTTACTTGCTTACTTGTTTACTTGTATACTTGCTTGCTTGTCACTTAGAAAATTCACCTAGTCGCACATCTAGTGAATATACATTGTGTCAAGCCTTAAAATTGAAAAAGGTAAAAAATTTGTGTAGCGCCTATTCACCCCCCCCCCTCTAGTCGCCCTTTAAGATCCTTTCAATTGGTATCAGAGCCTAGTGCTCTTTGATTGGGCTTAACCGCCTAAGAGATTATGGGCGACGAGGAGCCCGCCACTAAGGCGGATCTTAATAGTATAATGACACGAATGGATGCTATGATGGCAGCCATGGAAAGCCAAAAATCTCTACTTGATGCTCTCACTAGTGGAACGTCTAGTACCACTCCACCAACCCCGGTTGACACCCCGGATAAGGATAAGCCATCCTTAAACGAGGATGATCCGGGCAAGGATGGGGATGAGAGCAGCGATGACCCACCCAAGAAAGATGACACCTCTCGGGGACATAGCACGGAAATTCCACATCCTACGAGCTATATCTCCGGAAGACACCTTCAAATGCCACACCTTGCTTCATGCGGCCCACCGCCACCACTTGATGCTTCTAGCTTTGCCAATTGGCAAGATAACATGCGCTCTCACATAAACTTTGTGTCTATTGAGCTTTGGAGGATCATTGAGCAGGGTTTTCATCCAACTTCCAAGGACTCGACCAACTTGCTACCTTGGGAGCAAGTCGACAAGCAACTCAATGCCTCCGCCTTGCATCTCATTCACATGTCTCTTACCGAGAAGGACAAGGTGTTCGTCCGCAACATCACCTCTGCCAAGAAAGCTTGGGACGCTCTCACAAACCTATTCATCGGCAACGAGAGCATCCAAGAGTCCAAGTTTGATGAGGCATCTAATGAAGCGGACAACTTCGCCATGCTTGATTGTGAGTCTCCCGAAGAACTTCATCAGCATCTCTCAGCACTTCAAGTGAAGCTAGTCGACCTCGGCTCTACTCAATGTGATGGGAGATGGATGAAGAGGAAGTTCGTCCAAGCCCTCTTGCCCTTCATAAAAGATACGATGAACTCAATCAAGGGAGATGCCAACTTTAGGAAGATGACCGCTCATGACATCTTGCAAGAGATTGTGGTAAGGAAGATCTCCGAGAAGAATGCGGATGATGCTCTAGCTTGTGCACGTGGTGTGCGTGCACCCAACCTTGCTTTGAAGGCCAAAGTATCTTTTCATGAAGAAGCAAGCTTGATGGAAGAGGAAGATTCAATGGGTGGAAGCCCCGAGGACATGAAGTATGCTCATGCCGAGCACATGGCTCTCGCTCAAAGGGCATTCATGAAGAAGTGGAAGTCATCTAGTCCCTCCAAGCCTAAGGCCATAAGTAGAGTGAGGACTTGCTACAATTGTGGTAACCAACACCACTTCATTGCGGATTGTCCCTATGAAAGAGTGGAGGATCACAATGGAAGACTTGTCCACAAGGAGATGAAGGCCAAGTCACACCCTCCAAGAAACTTTGACAAGAAGAAAGCCGTTCCAATACATGCATTGATGACTCAAGAAGAATATCTCTCCGGTGATGATTCAAGTGATGGTGAAGAAGTAGGGAAGGCCGCCATCGCCATCATCAAGCCTACCTCTTCATCATCCCTCTTCGCTTCCGCAAATGAGTCCAAGCGCTCCAACTTCAAAGGGACATGTCTAATGGCTCATGCTACAAAGGTATCACCTTCCTTCACACCCATCATACCTAGAAGTCTATCTTTGATGGATTGTGTTGGTGCTAGTAATGATAAGGAAGAGCCTAATGAATTTGATATGTTCATGTTGACTTTGCATGGGGAGACCAAATCTCGCTTTGAGATTCTCCTAGATCAATATAATGAGTCTCTCGAACTTAATGATAAAAATGAGGAATGCATCTTTGAGCTAGAAGGGCATGCTCGTGAGTATGCCGATGAAATTGCCACACTCACTCAATCCCTTGAGGTTGAGCAAGACCTAAGGATGGCACTTGAGGCATCCAAGTTGGATCTTGAAGAATCTCATAATTTGGACATTGCTAGGCTTAAAAGTGATCGAGATATTGCTCAATCCGTTGCTAATGAACTTAGGTTGCAAAATAAAAAACTCAATCTTATAATTGCTAAAGAAGCAACCAAGTTCCCTCCTAGCACTTTTGTTGCAAGTACTTGTCACACTAACCCTATTTGTGAGAAAGATCTCCCCAATGGTGACGCAAGGCTTGATGACCTTTTGAGTGCTCAAAAGCAACATGGTGACAAGACCGGGATTGGTTTCATCTCCAAGTCTAAGAAGAAGAAGAACAAGAAGAAGAACAACAAGAAGACGAAGTTCTTTGTGCTTACTCCTCCTAAGAAGCACATCCCAAATGACATATGCTTTGATGAGGATGGCAATGTTTTTGAGGAGGAGGGGGAGCTTGTGAAGGAGGTGGTTGGGAATGCCAAAAAGGCAATGCCCAATCACAATAACTTTGCGGGAAAATATAACCCTTCCTATGTTCTTCATCGTGCTTATGATGGGCATGTTTATGCCAAATTTGTTGGTTCACCTAATGATTGCATTGCTTAGTCTATTTGGGTTCCTAAGACCCTTGTCACTAACAAGAGATGACCCATTGAAAAATGGGGACCTAAAAACAAGACTTGACTTCTTGTAGGGCTTTGCTTCCGGTGCAGGACAATGGATAATTGATAGTGGTGCTACCAATCATATGCCCGAAAGCAAAGAGTTGGTGAAGGAGCTTCGCACCAGTCCATCTAGTGCGGGCTACGTCACCTATGGAGACTCCTCAAGGTCAAAGGTATTGGGTCTTGGTAAAGTTGTCATTTCTCAAAATGTTACCGTGGAAGATGTCATGCTTGTTGAGACTCTCTCTTATAATTTACTTTCCGTAGCTCAACTTCCCGATATGGGCTTTGCAACTTTCTTTGATGTTGGGATTGTGGTTCTTTTGTGGAGCAAGTCTCTTAAAGTAGCTTTTGTTGGGCATGTTGAAAACGGCTTATATGTGATTGACTTCTCGGAGAAGGTCACTAAAGCCGCAACTTGCCTAATGGCTAAAGTTGACGTGGGATGGCTTTGGCATCGCCGGCTAGGCCACGTCAATATGAGAACTTTGCAAAGCCTCTATAAAGGTAACCACATCCTTGGACTAACTGATCTAACCTTTTCCAAAGATCGTGTGTGTAGAGCTTGCATTGAAGGAAAGATGCATGAACTTCCTCATCCTAGCCAGACGATCATTTCTTCTAAGAGGGTCTTAGAGCTCCTCCACATGGACCTCTTTGGCCCTCCATCTCATGCAAGTCTAGGAGGAAAGAAGTATTGCTTGGTGATTGTCGATGACTACTTAAGATATACATAGGTCTACTTCTTTAAGCACAAATACGAGACCCAACAAACCATCATGGACTTCATCAAGGAAGTGGAACGTCAATATGGCCAAGATATCTTGATGATTCGAAGTGACAATGGGACGGAGTTCAAGAACTACACCGTGAATGAGTTCTTGAGTGATGAGGGAATTCGTCATCAATACTCATCTCCCTACACTCCGCAACAAAATGGTGTAGCCGAGCGGAAGAACCGGACCTTGATGGACATGGCTAGGACAATGTTAGCGGAGTTTAAATCTCTGTATAACTTTTGGGCCGAAGCCATCAATACCGCTTGTCATGCTTCTAACCGGCTATATCTTCGCAAGGGCTTGAACAAGACTCGTTATGAGATCCTCACCGGCAACAAGCCTAACATCAAATACTTTTGAGTATTCAGTTGTAAGTGCTTCTATCTTAGAAAGGATGTTCATTTATCCAAATTTGACTCTAAAACTCTTGAGGGTATCTTTGTTGGTTATGCCGCCGAATCTCATGCTTTTAGAATCTTTGATAAAGAGTCCGCTCGTGTTGTTGAAGTTTCTAACGTAAGATTCGACGAGAATGATGGCTCCTGTGTGGAGCAAAGTGGTGTTTGTGATGTAGGTGACGAAATACCTCCTCAAGCCATAAGAAGAATGGGTGTGGGACATCTCATACCCGTTGAGGGACACCTTTTGGCGGAAGGAGAAGGACTATGCTCTACTCAAGTGGAGCCTTCACCTTCACAAGCTCCACAAGCTTCACAAGGTCCGATTGATGCTAACCAAAGACAAGCTCTAGACCCTCACCCAAGCGAGCAAGGCCAAGATCAAGACCAAGTGGACGGTGGTGATTCCTCACCAATGGTAGATCAAGGCCAAGCTCAAGATGATGAGCATGCTCATGTTGATGATCAAGCTCAAGTTGAAGGTCAAGGCGAGGATCAAAATAGTGGTGATGACCAAGTGGCTTCTCAAGAGTCTTTTGAAGAAGCTCAAGCTCGTCGTGCAAGGAAAGTGGAAGATGTTCTCCGCGAAGGGAGCCATACCTTGGATAGTGTGATTGGAAGTGTGAGAAAAGGGGTGTCTACAAGGAGACAATTAGCTAACTTTAGTATCCATCATGCCTTCATCTCTTGTGTGGAACCTCAAAAGGTGTTTGAGGCACTTGAAGACCCGGATTGGGTAGAAGCTATGCACGAAGAACTCAACAACTTCAAGCGCAACAAAGTTTGGTCATTGGTGGAGAAGCCCAAGGATTGTCGCAATGTCATTGGAACCAAGTGGGTGTTCAAGAACAAACAAGACGCCAATGGGATCGTTGTGAGGAACAAGGCTCGCTTGGTTGCTCAAGGATACTCTCAAGTTGAAGGCATTGACTATGGGGAGACCTACGCTCCCGTGGCTCGCCTCGAGTCAATCCGTATCCTTCTTGCTTATGCTTCTCACCATAACTTTAAGTTGCATCAAATGGATGTGAAGAGTGCCTTTCTTAATGGTCCTCTACATGAATTAGTCTATGTAAAGCAACCCCCGGGCTTTGAGGACCCTCATTTCCCAACCCATGTCTACAAACTCGATAAGGCGCTTTATGGTCTTAAACAAGCCCCACGTGCGTGGTACGAGCATTTTAAAGAGTTACTAGTAGACCGTGGGTTTGAAATAGGGCTCATTGATCCAACTCTTTTTACTAAGAAAGTCAATGGGGAGCTTTTCATATGTCAAATTTATGTAGATGATATCATATTTGGCTCTTCTAACAAAATCTTCAATGATGAATTTGCGAAGCTAATGACAGACAAATTCGAGATGTCTATGATGGGAGAGTTGAAATTCTTTCTTGGCTTTGAGGTTTGGCAATTGAGAGGAGGGACATTCATCAACCAAGCCAAGTACATCCAAGACATGCTCAAGAAATTCAACATGGACTCCGGAGTTAAGGGAGCCAAAACCCCCATGCCGACAAAGGTTACTCTTGATCTCGATCCTAGTGGTAAGGAGGTGGATCAAAAGCTTTACCGTTCTATGATTGGCTCGTTACTTTATCTTTGTGCATTTAGACCCGATATCATGCTTAGTGTAGGAATGTGTGCACGATATCAAGCCGCCCCAAAGCAAAGCCATTTGATGTCCGTGAAAAGAATCTTTCGATATTTGGTTCATACCCCAACTTTTGGCCTTTGGTACCCGAAGGGATCAAGTTTCCAGCTTGTTGGGTACTCGGATTCAGATTGGGCGGGAGACAAAGTGGATAGGAAATCAACTTCCGGGGCTTGCCAATTTCTTGGTGGGTCCTTGGTTAGTTGGTCTTCCAAGAAGCAAAATTGTGTGTCTCTCTCCACCACCGAAGCCGAGTACGTGTCCGCAGCGAGTTGTTGTGCTCAACTTCGTTGGATGCGGCAAATGTTGAAGGACTATGGAGTTCATTGCGACAAGGTCCCACTCTTGTGTGACAATGAGAGTGCCATCAAGATTGCTCATAATCTGGTTCAACACAACAAGATGAAGCACATTGAGATCCGGCATCACTTCATCCGGGACCACGTCAATCGAGATGATATTAACCTGTCTTATGTAGGTACAAATGATCAACTCGCTGACATCTTCACGAAGCCCCTTGATGAAGCAAGATTCCGAGAGTTGAGGCATGAGTTGAATATCATTGATTCTTGCAATGTGGCTTGATCGTGTGCACTCATTCCCATAATATAGCGTGCTTCTCTAGTCTAGATGCGCATAGTTGAGGATAGTCATCGTGTCAATTAATGGCACGATGCATACTCAAATGTGCGACATCATAAAACCACAAATGTCACTTGAGCCCAAGCATGTCTCTTCGCGGTGTCATGACATTAGTGGTCACACATAGGGGGAGAAATCCCCCACCATTGCATGTCTCCATATCTCGTGTTTTGTTGCTTTTTCTTTGTGAGGCATGCAAGCTAAGTCAATTTTCTTGCAAACAAGTTTGTTGGTAGTTGATTTCTTTCGCACACCATGATTTTAGTTTACATGTCACATCCCTTCTTGTTGTTTTGCCAAAACTTTCAAGTGTTTCGGTGGCCAGTCCAGCGAAACCGGACCTGGTGCCGGACCGCTCGGCGGCCGGCCGGCCCATTTCGGCAGATCCGCCGAACTGGTATTCTAAATCCCAGTTCGGCGCCTCGCCGGAATGGCCCGGCGGCCCGCTGGACCGTCCGGCCCCAAGCCCGGTCCCGCCGGACTTACCGCCGGACTGCGGGGACCTATATAAATCTCATGGGGGAGGCCTCCTAAACAGTTTTCTAACTTCTCCTCCTCCCCCACGCCCGCCCCCATCTCCATGGCCGCCGCCCTCTCAAGGTTCTCCTTGCGCTAGCCTCTCCACCCAACCAATTCCTTCCAAACTTAGATCGGGTGTAGATCGGGTGGTTTTGAGGCCTTTCACCAAAGATTTTTGCGTTTCATCAACCGCATTGGGAGATCAGGACTTGTCCTCTTCTTCAAGTGCATCATGTCTTCGGGTAACTCCCTTTTATCTTCTCCTTCCTCTAGCCCTTGCCTCGCACTCGATTTGTTCATGCTATTGTATGAGTAGATCTAGGGTGTATCTAGGGTTAGATCCGTTTTGTCTAGGGATAGATTGGTTAGGGTTTTGTCCTATGTTGGGATAGTGTTTGTTCCTTGGCATCCTTGATTCCTTAAAGTTTGTAGGGACAAGTTGTTTGAGTCATTATTGAGGGTAAGAGTGACTTTTGTGGCTTTGGCGAAATTTCCGGCGGCCGCCAGACCTGGCGCCGGACCACCCGGAGGCCAACCAGACCGTTTCGGCGGACCCGCCGGACTGGTATTCTGAATGCCAGTTCGGCGGCTCACCGAAATGGCCCGGCTGCCCGCCGGATAGTCCGGCCCCCAGTCCGGTCCCGCCGGACCTAGCGCCGAACCACACTGTCAAACTTCTTCTCCATCTTGCACTTGTTCCTCCCCGACTTTGAGTTCCTTTTTCTATGACATGTATCTTTATCTGGTGTTGCTTCTTTTTGCTTGTGTTTTTCAGACTCTTTCTCGACTGAAGACAGTGACTACCACATTGACAATGCCGAGGATGCACGAGACTTTGAGATGAAGAAGAGGAAGCTAGATGAGGCTGGGGGGCACCCTCTGCATTGTACCCGTCGGACTGGGAAGACAGCAGCTAAAGATAGCAGTTCTGCAGCTGCAGGGTAGCATAGGAAGGTTATACAGCCTCGTGGGCAACCTCCATCCTAGAGGGGCAAGAGTGTTCACCGTGGCCCGGTGGACGTGGAGAAGGAAAATGAGATCACAGAGAATCTGGGTTCAGCTCATATGAATACTTGGCGTTGCCTTTGGATGGAGAACCCGTATCGCTTTCATGAGAGGCAGTACTCTGGCAGTGACAAGAAGTTCTGGACTAATTCTCAGCAAGCCATGTGGGATTATTTCTATGATGCATCTGAGCACATGAAGAGTGGGTTCTATGTGGTGCCCAAATATCTCAACACCGAGCACTTTCAGCACTATGTCTCCAAGGACTTTCGCTTCATCAATGAGGCTCTTCTCAAGATGGATATCTTTGACCTTCTCACTCTCTCTGAGCCTATTCAGCCTTTGGTGGTTCGTCAGTTTAGTTGCACAGTTCACTTCCATAATGATCCTGAGGAGTCTTTCTCTTGGATGACTGGCCAAGATGTTCTTACCGCCAACTTTGCTGATTTCTGTGAGGCTTTGGGCTATGGTGGTGGTAGGGCACGTGGGTTCAAGATTCACTCTGAGGGGCCCTTTGCCACGGAGAAGATCGCTCGCATTTGCTATCCAGATGAGCCATCCCAACCCGCTCCTGCCATTTCAGGGATGTACTACTACTACAACGCTCTTGCCAAGCTCTTTCGTCAGAATCTTGTGAGTAAGGCTGGAGATGATGCTAGTGTTAGGGGCTATCACAGTAATCTGCTGTACTATTGCCAGCCCAAGAAGCTTTGAAAGATAGATGGTTGTGACTTCATCTTTCAGGAAATCAAGAGATCTACTCTAAAGCGCATGACTCCTAACTACTGCCAGTTTGTTCAGCGTTTGATCAACAGACAGCCCAGGGCTCAAACTAGTCAGGTGCGTGGATAGATTCTTGACATGGAAACCTTCACTGTGGGCTTCTAGGGCTCCTTTGAAGAGGCTTCGAGTTTGCTTCATGCCAGGGCTAGAGGTCGCACCATGGATGCTCCTGATCCTCACCATGCCTCAGGCTCTAGATCTAGTCATCATCGCCACCGTCGCCACCATAGGTCCTCTCGCAAGAAGGGCGTTGCTGCCTTCTTCAAGAATTTGTGGGATATGTGTCGCAGCTCTTATGATGTGGCTCACAGGAGCATGGAGATGAGTCAGGAGACTCGGAAGAGGCAGAATGACTTCTTGGCTGCCAGAGGAGGTGTTGTTCCTCCTGTTGGAACCGAGTTGGATCCGGTCCCGTATGCCAACTTTGTCATGCCACCTCTTGATGATGACATGTTTGCCGGTGTTGAAGACTTTGAAGACTTTGAGCCACCCTCTAAGCCAGAAGGTGCTGATGGAGATGAAGATGCCCATGGAGAAGAAGAACGTGAAGGCTCCCCTGTTCCGAGTAAAGACTTTTGAGCGCTAGCATCTTCTACTCTCTTGTCCCTTTTTGGTGTTTCGATGCCAAAGGGGGAGAAGAGTGTAGAGTCTCTAGGAATAACGTTGCATGACACAAGCCTAGCTTCATTTTTTCCATTGGTTCTTAAGTGGCTTGTGTCCATTTGCGCTTCTATTTGCCATTTTATTTCGTGTGTGGACAAGTTTTATTTCATGTGTGGACAAGTGTGTGTCGGGGGGATGACCCCCGGTAGGGTCAAGAGACTAGAAAGATACAAGGACTATGGTTGACTTATGCCGGATTATCAATGAAGGGACTGGCCGGAATATAAGAGCATCGGCCAGTCCGGTATATGAGTATATCCCGGCTGGTGTTTGGATATGCCGGCATAGCCGGAATACTAATAAAGGAGTGCCGGCATATACTTAGATATGCCGGCCTAACCATTTAGTGTGTTGTGCAGGAGCAGGGGAGGCCGGATTACCCGACCCTTGTAGGTCGTTGGTCCGGCATATAGGTCCGGGGTATGGCCAACGGTCATATCCGGAATACAGAAGTCAGCTAATGTGTCACATCCCTACAATCAAGGAAGAAAACATCCAAGCATGGTAGCAGAGTGTGATGGCAGGGTGCACAGTGGAGGTTACCTACCCTCACTGTGCACAAGTACAGAGCTTACCTCACAGGGGTAAGGTCACAGTGCAGGAAGTACAAGGTGCAGGGATATGAAGTCCCATCGAGAGCAATCAGGGAGAAAGTCAAGGGTCTCTGCCTTCGTCAGCAAGTCCTGTTTGGAGTGTAGCTCGTGTCTGCTGGTCTCTTGTGACCATTGTAACCCTGGCTACCACTATATAAGGTGGCATAGGGAGCCCTGGTAAAGGGTTGGTCACTCTGTGTTCCTACACTTAGCAGTTCATCTTCCTCCTCTAGCAGAGAGCTTGGAAGCACCATTGTTGTGTACTCCGCCGATACAAATATATAACCAGTAGAGCAGGAGTAGGGGTGTTATCTCCTTACGAGAGCCCCGAACCTGGGTAGATCCGTCTTCCTTTCTGTCGTGCTTTTTAGCTTGTTCCCCTCTCCCGAATCCTCCAGCATCTAGTTCGGCCCCCATTTAAGCCATCCCATGGCATATGTTGTTTCACCACGACGACATTTGGCGCCCACCGTGGGGCAGATCGATATGCTGGGCGGAGTATTTATTCGGACGGGGTCTGTGATAGCAGCTTCGGGAGTGCGCGTGGTCTCTGGGCTCGTCCAGAGGCTAGGCTCGCTCAGCTTCGTCAGTGACAACGCCGGATGTCTCGGCGGCCGGCCGTTCCCCAGGGATGGCCGGATCATGTCTTTCGGTTCCCACGAGGTGTACGTGGGGACTGAGAGAGTTTGCAGGGAAAAGGTGCTGGTGGCGACGGATCCTCCATCACATCGGCTGGCTCACGCTGGGCGTAGCGCTCGCTCAGTAGAGGCGGCCGAGGTGATGATGGCCGGCACATCAGCGCCGCCGACAGATGGTGCCGGCAAAGCAGCAGCAGCAGGAGATACTCCCCCGGAGCCGCCGAAGGCTAAGAGGTCGGCACGTCCTCCGTTGGAGCGTGTCGAGAACCTGGCCAGCACTTCCGCTGTGCCGGCAAAGGGTCAGGTGCTTCTCCCCATCATCGATCGGCTTCTCGAGCCGGTGCGATCCGGCGATGATCCGGAGCAGACAAGGGAGGTCCTGGAGGGATCTCGCCAGGCCCTCGTCGACGAGGCCCTGGCCATGCACCAGGAGCGCGAACGGTTTAACCGGCAACTCCGTGAGTATGAAGCAGCTCATGGTTTTACTCCTGTGGTAACCCGGCCTAGCCGGATAGAAGAGGTTAGAACTAGAGGCAGAGATCTTAACACTGAGCTAGAGAAAGGTGCTAGTGGTAAGCGTCATACTGCAACTAGTGCTGTGCCTAAGGTAATTTATAGCTCACCAGTGAAAAACCTTAGAGCAGTAGCAGAGGTAGCTAAGGACTTATCTAATTTGTCCGGTGAAGCACTGCATGAGCAGCAAGCCCGGCTTAACCATCTTTTGTCTGAAGCTACTAAGCAGCAGGAGGCCTTCAAGAAGGCAAACCCAGGTGCCGGGGCATCCCAGTACATTGCGTCGGTAGGAGGTGCCGGAGCAAGGTCGAGAGGCCAAGCTTCTTCCCTGCATCCAAGTGCTCGGCATGCCGGAAGTGTGACCTCTGGCCGCCGGGACAAGCAGATCCAAGTGTATGATCCGGCAATTGCCGGAAAGCATGCAGTAGTTCAGAAGAATGCCGGCCAAGCAGACAAATATGTCGGCCGCAAGAGTGCTGGCCAGAATGTGTCGGCCGGACAAGGAGCAGTCTCGGCCGGTGGTGGCCGGAGTAACAGTGCAGCCCGGCGTCAGCAGCAGGGCGCCGGAGGTGCAGCGCAGCAGCAAGGTGCTGGCCATCCGGGACATCGAGAGGATGATGGCAATTCCGCCCTTGCCAGGGCGGGATATCAGCAGCAGCATCAGCAAGGCCGGCATAATGAGCAGTATCAGCCGGAGCAGCAGCAGGAAAAAGGGATCGCGGGTCCAATTGCGTCCCGGCTTGGACCTCGGTCCTTGGCAGCAAGTGATGCGCGCTTCAAGCTGGACATGATTCACCAATCAGAGCTGGTGGAAAGGCAAGGAGCTCCGGGTCCTATGTGTTTCGGACCCCGGATTATGGGTGAGCCGGTACCTTACTACTTCCAGCTCGCGCGTGGCGCGAGGACATACAACGGCAGTACAAAGCCGGAAGATTGGTTGGAGGATTACTCCACCGCAGTGAACATTGCCGGAGGAAACCTCAGATGGGCGGTACGATATGTACCGCAAATGCTAGAAGGGCCAGCCAGGATATGGCTGAATAATCTGCCGGCCGGAAGTATCAACGGCTGGGTTGATTTCGAAGAACAGTTTGTATCAAACTTCACCAGCACATATAAGAGGCCGAATCGCCCTCAGCAGCTGGCTAACTGCCGGCAGGGAGTGAATGAGACCGACCGAGACTATCTGACCAGGTGGTGCACCTTGCGCAATTCCTGCGAAGGAGTTGTGGAGCAGCAAGCCATCATGTGGTTCGCTCATGGGTGCCGGCACGGCACCATGTTGTGGCAAAAGCTTCAGAGGGAAATGCCGGCCACATTGGCCGAGACAATCAAGATCGCGGATAGTTATGCTCTGGGAGATCCTATGCAGCCCACCCTTGATTCACAAGGACAGGGGCAGACCCAGGGGAACACCAACAGCGCCGGGAGACCAGGGCAATACTATCGCTCTGATAACCGGAGCAAGAGAAGAGATGAAAGGCCGGATTACAGGTATGGAACGGCGCAAGTAGCGGCTGTGGAGGAAGAACAAGGGGGCGCCGGCAGTAGCCAGCGTCCGAGGTATGAGGACAATCAGCAGCCTCAGCAGCAACAACCGCAGCAGCAAGCGCAGCCCTTCCCGAAGAAGAATGTCTGGATCAACAAGAATGCCGGCGGAGCCACCGGGCAGAAGAAACAGTGGCCGAAGTATACAGTGGGTCTGGCTATGGACAAGCCTTGTGTGTTTCACACATTCCAACCGGGTAAGCCGGCAAATCATTTGACAAGAAACTGTTCATGGTGGACGACATATTAGCAGGTCGTGTAGGTCCCTGGGGACCGGCTAGGCCATCTATCCTGGCAGCTCCATCGCCGTTGACAAGGGCAAATACTGTGGCAATCCCGCCCAGGCCGGTTAATCCCGGGAATCAAAGCAATACCGAAAATGCCGGTGTAAATCAGATAGACCAGAGCTATAATCCGGAATATAATGCCGGAGGCCCAGGAGCGGGCCGGAATGAGTACAAGGAGCACGATCAGAGCTACATGGTCTTTGAGACCGAGAGAACAGACAAGCAGAGCTTGTACCGGCAGAGTCTGGAGGTAAACGCCGTTATGGCGGCAGTTCCGAAGATGATGCATTGGTCTGACCAGGCCATAGGCTGGGACATGGCAGATCATCCCAGGATCATGCCAAACCCCGGCGGGTATGCTCTGGTGATGGATCCGACATTCGTCGGGACGGCTAATAACGTGAGGTTCAGCAAGGTCCTCATTGACAATGGTAGCAGCATCAACATCATGTACCGAGATACGATGCAGAAGCTGGGAATCAAGGAGAATATGCTGGAGCCAAGCAAGACCACGTTCCACGGCATTGTGCCGGGACTTTCGTGTGCGCCGATGGGCAAGATCCGGATGGATGTCATGTTTGGCAGCCGGGATAACTGCAGGGTGGAAAACCTCATGTTCGAGGTGGTTGATCTGGAAAGCCCCTACCATGCTTTGCTGGGAAGGCCGACATTGGCAAAGTTCATGGCCTCTACGCATGTTGCGTACCTGAAGATGAAGATGCCGGGGCCCGGAGGGGCAATAACCATTGTGGGTGATTACAAGCGCTCGATGGCATGCGCAACAGCCGGGTCTAACCTGGCCGAGACTCTGATCATTGCAGAGGAAAGGAAGAGGCTCAAGCGAGCGGTAGAGATTGCTGAGACGGTCGTGGCCGGCAAATCTATGCCGGGCATGACGAATCCCGGCGGCAGCGCTTCTTTTCACGTAGGCAAGGAGGTCAAAAAGGTGCCTCTGGATGAAGCTTTCCCGGAGCGCCATGCCCTCATTGGGGCAAGTTTGGATCCCAAATAGGAAAGCGAGCTCATCAGCTTCCTCCGTGAGAATCGGGATATCTTTGCATGGTCTACTTCGGACTTGCAAGGTGTGCCGAGGGAGCTGGCTGAGCACGCATTACATGTGAGACCGGATGCTAAGCCGGTGAAGCAGCCGCTCCGGCGGAATGTAGGCGATAGAAGAAAAGCCATTTGGGAGGAAGTGGCCAGGCTCCTTGCCTCCGGCTGTATCAAAGAAGTGCTTCACCCGAATTGGGTGTCTAATCCGGTTCTGGTGGAAAAGAAGAAAGATGAACCCGCCATAGTGAAAGTATGGCGGATGTGTGTTGATTACACCAACTTGAATAAGGCATGTCCTAAAGATCCATTCCCGCTCCCTCGGATCGATCAAGTGATTGATTCCACAGCTGGATGCGAACTGTTATCATTTGTAGATGCCTATTCTGGTTTCCACCAGATCCCTTTGTATGAGCCGGATCAAATAAAGACATCCTTTATTACCCCGTACGGGGCTTATTGCTATCTCACTATGCCGTTCGGTTTAAGAAATGCCGGCGCGACTTACCAAAGGTGCATGCAAAAATGTTTGCACGATCAGATAGATAAAAATGTGCAGGTATATGTAGACGATATCGTCATAAAGACCAAGGAGAGCAAGACTCTCATAGATGACCTCCGGGAAACCTTTGGGAACCTGAGGAGATTCCGGATGAAGTTGAATCCGGCTAAATGTACCTTCGGTGTGCCGGCGGGCAAGTTGCTCGGCTTCCTCGTCTCCAGCCGGGGTATTGAGGTAAATCCCGGCAAGATTCGTGCCATAGAAAGGATGAAGCCGCCGACAGATTTGAGGGAAGTACAGAAGTTCACTGGGTGCCTTGCATCCCTGAGCCGTTTCATAAGCCGGCTGGGAGAGAAAGCTCTGCCGTTATACCAGTTGATGAAGAAGTCCGACACATTTGTCTGGACGACGCAAGCAGATGCAGCTTTCAAGGAATTGAAACAGATGTTGTCAACAGCGCCGGTATTAGCGTCTCCGATGCCCCGAGAGCCAATGTTGCTCTATATTGCGGCAACCAACAGGGTTGTCAGTGCAGTGGTGGTAGTGGAGCGAGAGGAGGGAGGCAAAACCGTGCAGCGGCCGGTATATTATCTGAGTGAAGTCCTCTCCACCTCAAAGCAAAACTACCCACACTATCAGAAGATGACTTATGGTGTCTATATGGCGGCCAAGAAGCTCAAGCATTACTTCCAAGAGCATCCAATCCGGGTAGTGGCCGAGGCCCCTATCTCGGAAATCATAAGTAACAAAGATGCCAGCGGCCGGATAGCAAAGTGGGCAATAGAGCTTTCACCATATACACCACAGTATGATAAGAGGGATACAATCAAGTCCCAGGTGTTGGCTGATTTCTTTATTGACTGGGCCGAGATACAATACGAGCCGCCATTGCCAGATGCAAATTATTGGAGGATGCATTTCGATGGATCCAAGACAATCCATGGCTTGGGTGCCGGCATAGTTCTCAATTCGCCGAAAAATGACCAGTTGAGATATGTCCTGCAGATTCATTTTGCAGCATCAAATAATGTGGCGGAATATGAGGCACTTGTGCATGGCCTGAAGGTGTCTAAGGACATAGGAATTCGCTGAATCATGTGTTTCGGTGATTCTGACTTGGTAATCCAGCAGTGTTCCGGCATATGGGATGCTCATGATGCAAACATGGGATCCTATCATTTCCTGGTGCAGCAGTTGAGCAGTTATTTCGAAGGTTGTGAGTTCCGGCATGTTCTCCGGGCTCAGAACGATGCGGCCGATGCATTGTCCAAGCTGGGGTCTTCCAGAGACTCAATCCCGCCCGGCATTTCGCTGGAGCATCTGAGGAAGCCATCGATCAAGCCCTCGCCGGAGTCATCTTCCATTTATGTCCCGCTAGGCCCGGAGGAAGCAGTCCCGATGGAGATAGATGCCGGAGCTAGGTCCGATAACCCGGGGACTGATTCCTCAGTCCCGGGGACTGCGCCGACATATGTTGTGAGTACGGTATTCCGGAGCAAAGCTAAGGGCAAGGGTAAAATGTACCAAGAGGTTGTGCCGGTATACCCGGGGACTGCTCCGGCATACCCGGGGACTGATTCCTCAGTCCCGGGGACTTCGCAGCCCATGGAGATCGATTATGTGTCGGTCGAGATGATGGAGATAGATCAGGCAGTGTTCACTGTCAGGGAAGTGCCCTCGTGGGCACGTCCTATCATGAATTTCTTGGTGGATGGTCAAGTACCGGCGGATGAAACCGAGGCACGCCGGATTGCTAGAAGATCCAAAGGATATACCATCATCAACAAAGAAATTTACAAGAGAAGTGTCACCGGAGTATTGCAGAGATGTGTCGAATCTGCGGAAGGTCTGGAGATGCTCCGGGAAATTCATCAGGGGGAGTGTGGTCACCACGCTTCTTCCAGATCATTGGTGGCAAAGGTATTCCGGCATGGGTTTTATTGGCCGACGGCACTGCAAGAAGCAGAAAACTTGGTCCGGAAATGCAATGGGTGTCAGAGATATGCCCACCAGATTCATCAGCCAGCATCTGCATTGAAGACTATCCCGATAACCTGGCCCTTTGCTGTTTGGGGCCTGGATATGGTCGGGGCTTTTAAGCCGGCCAGAGGAAAGATGACCCATATCCTGGTCATGGTGGACAAGTTCACCAAATGGATTGAAGTGAAGCCCATAAGCAAGTGTGATGGTCACACAGCAGTGAAATTCTTAAAAGATATAATCTTGAGGTATGGTGTCCCTCATAGTATCATCACTGACAATGGGTCAAACTTTGCCCAAGGGCCATTTGCCAGATTTTGTGAGGAAGTGGGAATCCGGCTGGACATTGCGTCGGTCGCTCACCCATGTGCCAATGGCCAAGTAGAGAGGTCGAATGGGCTAGTGTTATCCGGCATAAAACCCCGGCTGATAGAGCCACTGGAGAAAACTCCGGGATGTTGGCTAGATGAGTTGCTGGCAGTGCTTTGGAGTTTAAGGACAACTCCGAATAGGTCAACATGCTACACACCATTTTTCCTGGTGTATGGAGCAGAAGCTGTGCTTCCAACAGATGTAATACATGATGCACCAAGAGTAGTGCTATATACTGAGGAAGAGGCTAAAGAAGCCAGGGAAAATGATGTGGATCTGCTAGAGGAAGCAAGAGAAATAACACTGTCTAGAACAGCAGTATATCAGCAGAACCTCAGACGCTATCATGCGCAGAAGGTAAATCCAAGGAGATTTCAAGAGGGAGATCTAGTGCTCTGGCTAAGGCAAGGAACAGAAGGCCGGCATAAGTTAACTCCTCCATGGGAGGGGCCATTCATTGTGAGCAGAGCTCTGCACAATGATGCCTACTATCTTATAGATGCGCAGGACCCCAAGAAGGATAAGGCGGACAGGTCCGGAGAAGAAACCAAGAGGCCATGGAACATAGCTCTACTCTGCCCCTTTTACTCCTGAGCAGCAATGTATGTATTTCCATATTATGCTTTGTGTGCCGGCGCTTTATGCCGGCACGAGACTAATGAATGAAATGTCGGCATCCCGAAGAGAGTGGGCACTACCCCCGAGATATATCGCTGTTTATTTACAGTTTTTTGTTATATGCCGGCTGGCTTGTTTTGAATGCTTCCTATGTCGGCCTAGTAGTGTGTCGGCACCAAAGGCCACTCTTCGACTCAGCTGCTGTCCGAAACCCGGCTTCATGGCTAGCAAGAGTAGATGCCGGAGATTGTCCACACATGGAAAACGGCTAAGGAAATGAAAAGCAAGCGAACCGACATTTATGTTAAAAGCTAAAGATAAAACTTGAAGTGTCGGATGATTTGAAGTCTAAGTTTCAAAGTTAAAGTACTGTATGTTCGATGAAGCAACCTTGAGACTCATACGTCGAAAGCCAAATAAGGTAGACAAGTAGCCAAGGTTGTGAAGTTGAGGAAACAGGAAAACAAACTCGATGACTTAGCCAAAAGATGATCCGGCATTGATAACAAGCAAACCAAAATAAAACTTGTTCAGGTAGCAAACCAAGAGAAATTAAACGTGTATATTACATCTGCACCCGGCATACCGGGGATCTGATAAAGCTTAAAGTTTTTGTGCTGCAAAGTCAAGGAGCAGGGGCAGAAGCAGAGCCGCCGGCTGGTGGAGCTGTAGCAGTGAAAGTATCGGCTTCAGGTGTGCCGGACCCAGCAGATGGAATGGAGCCATCACCTCCGCCCGGGACAGATCCCTGTCCCGGGGCATCAGTGTCGGCTTCCTCAACTTCCTCTTCATCTTGGCTGGAGTCGGAGCCCTCAGCATCGGCAGATGCCCCGGCGTCGTCCTTCTTCTCCGGCTCACGGATGTCCCGGATGAAGGCATCGGTGTCGGCATAGTCCACATAGCTGTGGGCCAACTCCCGCCGCCGGTGGATATGTTCCGGATCCGTGGTCCAGATGGATCCTTCGCGCACAGTGCGCAAAGTCTCTAGGTCAGCCTTTTCATACCAGGACAAGAAGTAGCTGAGAGCTTCGTCAGCTCCAACCCTCGCGCCGGAATCTCGCCATTCCCGGAGGCGAACCTTGGCGAGCTGCAGGTCGTTGCCGAGGTCGACAGGATCTGTGGGCGTCCTTTGTCCCGGCCAGAGGGCAGAGAATGCCTCCTGGGCGCCATAGAAGAGTTCTTCGGTGTAGAGCGTCATGGCGTTCTTCCGGGATTGCAGAGCCAGCAGCTGCTCCGACATGTCCCAGTTGGCCGAGTCAACCGGAACACCCCGGTTCTCTCGATCCAACTGCAGAGCCCTCTCAACGTCTTCGACAGAAGCGGGGAACATGTCTGAGAAAAATAAACGATGTTAGCAAAAGGAAAATATGTCGGCATAAAGGGTATGTCGGAAGAGAGCATGATGTGTCGGGCAGGATAAGGAAAAGGATTTGAAGCTTACTGGCGAGGTCAGCATTGAGCTGTGCGACTGTGACTTCCCATTTTGTCGCTTGCTCCTTTAAGCTAGCCAGTTCGGCATGGGCAGTGGAAGCATCAGTCTCGGAAGCAACGAGCGAGTCCTGGGTCTTCTTCAGTTGGCCCTCCCTATGTTCCTTCTCGTCCAGAAGCTCGACAATCCGGCCCTTCAGCTGCTCTATCTCGGCCTTGTGAGCGGTATCCCAGTCGTCCAGTTGCTTGGCCACATCCACTGAGGACATACAGTCCTGGTGGCGTGCTTCCAGTCCAGCCTTCTCATCTGCAAAAATTTGAAGTTAAAAGGATTTGAAGAAAGAAGACAGTGACAAAGATTAAAGGATTTGAAGTACATAATGTTTAGTTGAAGATTAGCAGGATCCGGCATACGAGTAAGCTCTTTCACCCTCGTAAGAAGCGCGGCGACTTGTTCTTCAGTGCCAGCTGAAGAATGTCGGCAAAAGGTCGTGTGTCGGCAAGAATAAGTATTGCAAAGTAATAAGAGGAAAGGTATCCGGCACATAGCGGAATGTCAGCAAAGATTACCCTTCTTGGACAGCTCCAGCCGAAGCTTGCTGTGTGCGTCAGATAGCTTCCGGTGCTCACACACCAAGTCATGAAACATGTCGGCACGGGTATTGTTCATGCGCTGCAAAAGCGTTAGGATTTGAAAGGTTATGAGAAAGATCTAACATACCGGTACAATTGAAGATCATATAAAATACTCATGCTGTTGAAGACCCGGCACAGGTGCTGCGCACCTATCCCGGCTCTCGGTGACTAGGATTTGAAGCTCGAAATGAGCTTATATATCTCGGTCAAGAGGATTTGAAAAATAATTAAGATGAGAAATTGTTAGAGACCCGGTACAGGTGCTGCGCACCTATCCCGGCTCTCGGTGACTAGGATTTGAAGCTCGGATCGAGCTCATATGTCGGCAGTTAATTCAAAAGAAGCTAGCTAAAAGACTATGGGAAAATCCCGGATTTCCGTATCCCGGACAGCCGACATTTTCGGGGACTGGGGATAGGTGTATATGAAGAAAGGACTTACGTTGGTGGCATCGGCCAGTCGGTGAAGTCTCTGCTAGAGGCTGAGGAGCTCGCAGGCGATCGGTAGGGGCTTCGCGGCCAGAATATCTGCTGGATTGCCAGTGGTCGCGGCTTCGGCCATCTTCTTGCTCCTGGAATCCGCTGTGTCCATGTCGCCAGCGTCGTTCCACCTGACACAGTGCTCCTTGAGAGACCCGAGGCTTTGGTCACTCTTCGTCTCCAGGGGGACGCGGCCCTCAAGCTCCGGCGTGTCGAAGAAGTTGCGCCGGTAGCCAGGCCGGGTCGATGCCCTGCCAAGGTGCAGGGCCAGGGCAGAGCTGGTCCGGGACGCCGCTTTAGGAGGAGCAGTGGCGGCAGATGGTGTGCCGGACTTGGTCTTCTAGATCTTGAGAGGGCCGGACCAGACCGGGGCAGAGGTCTTGTCCGGGACCGAGGTCTTGGCCGGTGCAGGAGTCTTTTCAGCAGAAGGAGTCTTGGGCGCGGGCTGTTCCGGCGCGGCCGGTGTAGCTTGGCCAGCGGGGGCAGGTTCCGGAATGGTCCGGACTTCCGGCACAGCAGGGCCTTTCCCTTTGTCATCTATGTCGGCGCTCTTGTTGCTTGCGCCGACATCTCCGGTTGTGCCGGCGTCGCTGGTGGGCGCGCCGGAGTCTGGGGCTTCTTGGTGGGCCCCTATGTCCATATGGACATCAGAGGCCGAAGGTTCCTGTTGAGCCCGCGAGTCCATGTGGACGTCGGGGGCAGAGGTATCTTGTTCCGGCGGAGGATCATCCTTCGCCGGGGAGGTAGTTTTGTTGGGCGCAGGCGAAGATGCCGGCGCCGGGGAAGTCGTATGACTGGCAGAGGGAATGTCGGAGGTAGCAGGGGCAGCGGGCTTGGTAACCTTCGGGTCGCCACTCGAGCCAGAAGCTTGTTCCGGCGCAAGAGGAGCTCTGAAAGAGAGAAAACACCAAGTCAGTAATACAAGCAAGAGATATGTCGGAGGAAATGCAAAGAAAAGAAAACTTACCCCGAGGCAACAGGCCTCTGTTTCTTCTGGATAGGCACGCCGACCTTCTGCCTCTTCGGCTTCTGAGGTGTGTCGGGCTGGGGCTTCACCCCTCGCTTCCGGCCGGCACGTTGATGCCTATGATGAATGTGGCGTCAGTCGGTCCTTGTGCGTGGTGAATGACCAGCCCGTTGGGAACCCCAAGAGGAAGGTATGATGAGTGCAGCAGCAAGTTTTCCCTCAGTTAAGAAACCAAGGTTTAATATCGTTCAGGAGAAGGGAGACAGTGACGACTGAAGGTGTTTGTGGAACCTGCACACACACAGACAAATACTTTGCTCCCAACTTGCGATGAGGTTGTCAATCTCACCGGTTTGCTTGAAACAAAGGTTATGAGTGTATCGAGTGGAAAACAGTAGACTATATGCGAGTAAAGTAAACAGTGCGGGAAAAGTAAACAGGTGATTGCAATATGATTAAAATAGGACCGGGGTCCACAGTTCACTAGTGGTGTCTCTCCATAGATAAATAACATGCTGGGTAAACAAATTACAGTTGGGCAATTGATAGAATAAAGATAACGTGATATGTCAAGAAGATCACTATGAGATTCACTCTGGGCATTACAACAAAATACATAGACCGCCATCCAACTGCATCTATGACTAATAATCCACCCTCGGGGATATCATCCGAACACCCCAAAAGTATTAAGTTGCGAACAACAGACAATTGCATTAAGCAAAGTGTGTATGTAAACAAAGCATATGCCCTTGAGCATATGAATGTTGTTTTCTCCCTAGTAGCAACAGCACATCTACCACCTTAGAGGTTTCTGTCACTCCCCCAGGTGAAATAGAGACATGAACCCACTATCGAGCATAAATACCCCCTCTTGGAGTCACTAGCAACTACTCGGCCAAGATAGCCACTAACAACGGAGAGCATGCAAGATCATAAACAACATAGAGATAACAAAAGATATAATTCAGTACAGCAACTTAATCATAAACACCAATATTCATCGGATCCCAACAAACCAACATCATAGTATTACATAACGGTGATCTCAATCATGTAGGGCAGCTCATGAGATCTAAACATGAAGCACATGATGGAGAGGACAACCATCTAGCTACTGCTATGGACCCATAGTCCAAGGTAGACTACTCACTCATCGCTCCGGAGGCAAGCATGGCGATGAAGAAGACCTCCGGTGGCGATTCCCCTCTCCGGCAGGGTGCCGGGAAGAGCTTCTGGACCCTCCCGATCTTCGGGTCGACGGCGGCGGCGGATCGCGATGTATTCTGGAAAACTGATCGGGCCCTTAGGTTTTTCTCATCAGGGGGTATATGTAGGCGAAAGGAGGCTGTCAGAGGGGGTCCCACGCCCCCTCACACGGGGCTGGCGCGGCCAGGGGGGTGGCTGCGCCGCCCCTGTGTCTGGGGCCCACGTGGCCCCTCTCCGCCAGGTCTTTGGATGTTTGGGAGCTCCCCGGTGAAATATGACTTCAGGAACTTGTTTCGTCCAATTCCGAGAATATTTCCTATGTATCACTTCTGAAACACAAAAACAGCAGAAAACAGGAAACTGGCACTGTGGCACTTCGTTAATAGGTTAGTTCCGGAAAATGTATAAAAGTGCCAATAAGTGTAACGAAACAATAGGCAAATGGTGTAAAACAAAGGATGGAGCATCAAAAATTATAGATACGTTTGAGACGTATCAAGCATCCCCAAGCTTAACTCCTGCTCGTCCTCGAGTAGGTAAGTGATAACAAAAGAATAATTTTTGAGGTGACATGCACCTACACAATCTTGATCATATATGTAAGCATTGGTGAGCTGGGATCAATAGAACTTAAAACATGGGCATGAAAGATATAATCATGACAATAAGAACTTAGCAACCATGTTGTAAACATGCAAATGAACACAAACAAAAGATCATGACAATGAAACAATGAAAGTCAAACGTGTGTTCAAATCATAAGGAAAGACATACAAGTGGTTTTCAGCTTGTCCTTCAAAGAGAGCAAAACATAAATGCATAGGACACCTCAAAGTTTAAGAGGGCGACTAGATACAAATAATTTAAGAACAAGTGAAACCAACAATATGAGTCAATCAATGAACCTTGGGACAATGCATATCACACTAAGAATGACAACTATGCTCTCTTAATGGTGCATAAAGAAAGAAGGTGGTGACTCAACATAAAAGTAGAAGAAAGGCCCTTCGCAGAGGGAAGCAGTGATTTAAACATGTGCTAGAGCTTTTCATTTGTAAAACAGAGATAAAACTTGATTTTGAGAGGTGGTTGTCTTTGTCAACGACTGGCAATGGGGTTCTTACTATCTTCCATACAAAAATAAAGCAAGTTTTTGAGAGAGAGATTGGCACTTTGTGCTCTTTTTATAAAACTTGGCACTCCTCCCCACCTTTTCCTTTCACATACCATGGCTAACCGATTCCATCGGGTGCCCACCAACATTCACATTCTTTGGAGGAGTGCCTTTTTTTTTGGAATAAGCAATATGGAAGATAGCAAATCCGACCACTATGTCCCCATGAGCTGAAAACAGTGTCACAAAACGAGAAGTATTTTGAAGGTTTTTGAAAGGTAGCACACGAAAATTTTACTTTGGAATGGCTTACAAATACCATGCATAGGAATTTATAGTGGACACAATGGCAAACTTGGCTTTTAGGAGTTGGATGCACGAGTAGAGCTCATACTCAGTACAAGGCGAGGGCTAGCAAAAGACTGGGAGTGACCAACTAAGAGAGCAATAATGGCCATAATCATGCAAAGCGACAAAACGACATTTAAAGAAGCATACGATGGCATCAAAAGTCAAAAACTAAATGATCATGAAGGCTAATGGCGACTTTTGTAAGAGTCTAACATATGTGAGCATGCGCCAAGTCAACCCAAATAAAGCATCAAGGAGAAAACCAAAATAATGCTTCCATACAATAAAAACAATGCATGATTTTTTTCAAAGGCTCATTAAGCAATCTCAGTTATTTGAGACAAGTCATGCTACAGCAAAACCACTAAGCATACTATCAAAAAGACATCAAACATGACATGAAAAATCCTAAGCCGCAGTCTACACAAGCTCCTTCTTGTACCACTATTTTGCACAAAGCTTTTTCTCTTTTCCAACACCATTTGAAATTTTTATAAACACCTCTTTTGATGAATACCAATAAAGATCAGAGGCAAAAATACACCTTGATGAAAAGATTTGACAAGATCTGAACGCAAATCAAGGCGAAAACGAAAACCAAAAGCAGTAGCAGAAAAACTAGAGCGCTCGATTTTTAATAAGAGTGAAAACTAGAGCGTTCTTTGCAAATGAAAAGCAAGGCAACTTCTCCAAAAGAAAATTTGTTGGGGTCCAACCATTTATTGCAGCAAACAAACAAACTAAAAAAACTAAGAAAACTAAAACAACTGACGCTCCAAGAAAAACACATAATGCATGAAGCAATAAAAATATAGTGTCTTGAAAGGTGACCTGATTTTTGCCGATGAAGAAGGGGTGCCTCGGGGGCATCCCCAAGCTTTGATGCTTGTACTTCTTGGATATTTCTTGGGGTGATGCATGGGCATCCCCAAGCTTGAGCTTTTGTCCATTCTTCAACTCATCTCATCATTCTCCAATCCCTACACTTGAAAACTTCCTTCATACAAAACTAAACACAATTCTATTAGCAACATTAGTGTAAGCATAAAATATATTCATCCTCTTTTAGCTTCAGGTTTCAACCCAAAACCACCACATATAAAGTATATACTACTGTAGCAACTTCCACAAGAGTTCCGTGATCAAAAAGAACTCGAAAGAAAGCGATAAAGTGGCAAAAACAAATATTGGCAGAAATCTGTCAAAACTGGACAGCTGATAATGGACGAATTTTTGAGGGATTTTTCGTTGCTCAAATCAAAAAGTGTTCAACTAAGAAAAGTTTGGATATAACCTGGGGCATAAGCACAAGAAATCGCAGGTCCAAAAGATATACAGAGAATTTTCACGAATTTTTACGGTGCAGCACCGAAAACAGTTTCAGGACAGCAATAACCCCAAATCTTTACCTCACTCAAATTAGAGGCTTCTCTTGGCACAAAAACGAAATAAACAAGATAAGGAGCGGTCATTACAGTAGTAATGACTTCCAAGACTCAAATAAAAGAAAAAGTACTGAAAAGTAAACAATGGGTTATCTCCCAAGAGTGCTTTTCTTTAACGCCTTTGAGCTAGGCGCAGAAAATTGCGAATCAAGTAATATCAAGAGATGAAGTGCTAGTTACCTCAGTAGGCTCTTTGAAGGTTCCCGAAGATGATTCAACCTGCAAGTCACCCTTAGTGGAACTAAGAGTCTTACCAATCTTAAGAACATGTTGAGATTTAAGTGCAGAAACCTTGGGAACATACATAAATTTTTGTTCTTTTCCAACAAACACTTTCTCCTTCTTAAATTTAAGAGAAGAGAAGATTAAACTAAGAGTTTCCATAGACTCCTCTAGTTTACCAATCCTCAAGTTTTGATTGTCATGAGTAGTGCTAGCCTCTAAAATGGTAATTCTCTTACCAATATTTTCTATTAATTCACTAACGCGGCTAGCATTTTCTAGGATACTTGGCAAACTTTTTTCTAAGGAGCTGAGCTTTTCTACCACCTCTTCCAAGGTGGTCTCAGTTTTAGCAACATGAATAGGTGGTACTCCCACTAAACTTTCAATTATAGTGCATGCTTCTCCCGCGGGGGTACCCAGAAAATTACCTCCTGTAAGAGTATCAAGAACATACCTATTCCAGCTAGATATACCAACATAAAAATTTCTAAGGAGGATCGTGGTGGAGTGCTTTTTGGTACACCTATGATGAGCATTATTAATACGGTACCAAGCATCTTTTAAACTTTCTCCCCCTTGTTGCTTGAAACTACGAACTTCTACTTCAGGATTACTCATTGTAACAAAACTAAAAGCAGATAAGTAAAAACAACTACCAAGGATTCTAATTTTTTTGGGTTTTTGATATAAAAAGCAATGCAGGTAAAATAAATAAAGTAAAGCAAAACAAATAACAAAGTAAAGAATGTGTGTGCGAAGAACTCCCCTCGCAGAAGTCTTCTCTCTTCCCCGGCAACGGCGCCAGAAAAAGTGCTGATGCCTATGATGAATGTGGCGTCAGTCGGTCCTTGTGCGTGGTGAATGACCAGCCCGTTGGGAACCCCAAGAGGAAGGTATGATGAGTGCAGCAGCAAGTTTTCCCTTAGTTAAGAAACCAAGGTTTAATATCGTTCAGGAGAAGGGAGACAGTGATGACTGAAGGTGTTTGTGGAACCTGCACACACACAGACAAATACTTTGCTCCCAACTTGCGATGAGGTTGTCAATCTCACCGGTTTGCTTGAAACAAAGGTTATGAGTGTATCGAGTGGAAAACAGTAGAGTATATGCGAGTAAAGTAAACAGTGCGGGAAAAGTAAACAGGTGATTGCAATATGATTAAAATAGGACCGGGGTCCACAGTTCACTAGTGGTGTCTCTCCATAGATAAATAACATGCTGGGTAAACAAATTACAGTTGGGCAATTGATAGAATAAAGATAACATGATATGTCAAGAAGATCACTATGAGATTCACTCTGGGCATTACAACAAAATACATAGACCGCCATCCAACTGCATCTATGACTAATAATCCACCCTCGGGGATATCATCCGAACACCCCAAAAGTATTAAGTTGCGAACAACAGACAATTGCATTAAGCAAAGTGTGTAATGTAAACAAAGCATATGCCCTTGAGCATATGAATGTTGTTTTCTCCCTAGTAGCAACAGCACATCTACCACCTTAGAGGTTTCTGTCACTCCCCCAGGTGAAATAGAGACATGAACCCACTATCGAGCATAAATAGCCCCTCTTGGAGTCACTAGCAACTACTCGGCCAAGATAGCCACTAACAACGGAGAGCATGCAAGATCATAAACAACATAGAGATAACAAAAGATATAATTCAGTACAGCAACTTAATCATAAACACCAATATTCATCGGATCCCAACAAACCAACATCATAGTATTACATAACGGTGATCTCAATCATGTAGGGCAGCTCATGAGATCTAAACATGAAGCACATGATGGAGAGGACAACCATCTAGCTATTGCTATGGACCCATAGTCCAAGGTAGACTACTCACTCATCACTCCGGAGGCAAGCATGGCGATGAAGAAGACCTCCGGTGGCGATTCCCCTCTCCGGCAGGGTGCCGGGAAGAGCTTCTGGACCCTCCCGATCTTCGGGTCGACGGCGGCGGCGGATCGCGATGTATTCTGGAAAACTGATCGGGCCCTTAGGTTTTTCTCGTCAGGGGGTATATGTAGGCGAAAGGAGGCTGTCAGAGGGGGTCCCACGCCCCCTCACACGGGGCTGGCGCGGCCAGGGGGGTGGCCGCGCCGCCCCTGTGTCTGGGGCCCACGTGGCGCCTCTCCGTCAAGTCTTCGGATGTTTGGGAGCTCCCCGGTGAAATATGACTTCAGGAACTTGTTTCGTCCAATTCCGAGAATATTTCCTGTGTATCACTTCTGAAACACAAAAACAGCAGAAAACAGGAAACTGGCACTGTGGCACTTCGTTAATAGGTTAGTTCCGGAAAATGTATAAAAGTGCCAATAAGTGTAACGAAACAATAGGCAAATGGTGTAAAACAAAGCATGGAGCATCAAAAATTATAGATACGTTTGAGACGTATCACACGTCCGCCGGTGGAAGGAGGTCCCTGGTTCAGAGGGGCGGCATCGACAACCATGTCGTCTGGGATAGCTGAGGACGGCATTGGAAAGGCATAAGCAAAGGATGCGGTAGGAAAGGCGTATGCAAGTGGCATCGGGTCATAATACGTCAGGTTCTCCCCATCAGAATTACCCAAGGCAGCGGCGGCACGGGTCCTCCTGGGTAGCTTATCCCAGTGATCCGGATCTTCAACATCCGCAACAGTGCAGTCTTCCGCGATCTTGATCCGGGCGTTCTCCATGCTCTGGAAGCTGAACTTCTGCGTAAAGCAAAGAAAAGGAGTTAGAAGCAATAAATATGCCGGTACAGTAAGTATGCCGGATCAAACATGATAGGTACTGAGAAATAGAAATGTGCCGGCCTAGGTATCGGTATGCCGGGCAAGAAAATAAATATCGGCCTAAGGATTTACCGTTGGGGCGGGCCGATCCCGGCTGTATGGTTCAAGTCCCCAGGCAAAGGTGGCCTGGGAAGACTTGCAGACGTCCTTGATCCGCCGCAGAATGTCGGCCGGAGTCAGTTCATGTGTGGAATGCCGGGTGGGGTCCATGGGCCCGCTCATCTGGCAGATCTTGTGCGACCAGCGCTGCAAAGGAGAGACGCGTCGGCTGATATAGCATGCCACCAAGTCTTGAGGTGTAAGGCCGGCATCCCGGAGCTCGCCCTTAACCCGGTGGAGAGCATTCACCGGCATCACCGAGTTCTTCGGATTATAGGTCCAATTCTTCATAGCCAAAGGTGGCTCGTCCACAAATGGCGGCAGGTTGAGCAGATCCACGTCGGTGGTGTTCTTGACGTAGAAGAAGCTCTTCTGCCACTTCTTGCAACATTCGAGGAGTTCCACCTTGGGGAAGTCCGAGCCCTTCCGGGACATGATGGTGGCTGCGCCGCAAACGGTCATGGGGCGGTCCTTCTTTTCCTGGGCCGTCTCCGGCGGGTCATCCTTGCTCCGGGGCGGCTCCTGGACGACTTGCTTCCGCAGTTGGAAGTATTTCGCCCAGCCTTGGGTAAGGGGCTCGATGCCGGCATAGCCTTCGCAAAAGGCAGCAAAGGCGGAAAGGATCATCACGGCATTGGCCGGGATATGATGAGGTTGTAGATCATAGGTGTTGAGGAAGTCCCGGAAGAAGTCCGATACCGGCAGACCGAAGCCCCGCTCGAAGTGGGCGATGAAGACGACGCATTCACCGGGTTCAGGTGCCGGCACAGTTTCTCCCGCCGGTAGCCGGCATGCTACGCCCTCCGGGACTCTCCTGGTGGAGGTGACCCAGGATATGTCGGCCGGGGTGACCTCCGACCCCTCCCAGCCGGAGCGTCCTTGGACCCGGGCCGAGTTATCTTCCTCTGAGGCCGAGGTACCTGTCATGCTCGATGAAGCCATCGGGATGGCCGGTACAAGGCGTGATAGCCGGAGTCCCGTGATGTTATTCCTATCAAGGCCGGAGAAAAGAGGGAGGTTAGTCTCTCCGGCATACCGCTCTCACCAATGTTAGCAGAAATAAAAGATCTACCGAGCCAGTTAAAACAGGAAACAAATAAGGGTAAAACTTCTAAGGAAGAACACCTGAGAACGTTGTTAGCAATGCTAGTCGAATCCAAAGGATAACAAGCAGAGGAACTGCAGTAGATCTATGCGAGTATGGCTACCAATGCGAAGTTATAAAAAAGCATGAAAGAGGAAGAACAGAGGGAGATCTCACCGGAGCTTGGCCGGCGGCACTGGAGCGGCGGCGAGCGTGCAGGAGAAGTTCCAATCCCCCTGCAATGTCGCGGGGGAGAGAGGCGGCGGCGGCGGCGTCGTCGACAGAGATGTCGGGCGTCGTCGAGCGTCGGCGTCAGCGGGGAGCAGGTCGGCTGCGGCGGCGATGCTGTTCTTCGGACCGGCGGTGAAGCGCAGGAGGCAGAAGAGCAGGGGAGGAAGACGATGATGTGGGGTAAAAAGAAAAGTTTACCCCCGCCGCCCTATTTATATGCCTGCCAGGTAAGGGTCGTGGGGAGGATAGTGCTCCACTCCCCCGACCGTTTCTGCGGCGAGGCGCCACGTGGCGGCACGGAGTGGGGCGGCGGTTCCTGTAACCGTGCCACTAGGCCATGATGGCGAGGAGTAACTGCACTGTGAACCGTCACATCGTGTGACCGTTTGAGGTGGCAGGGAAGTTGCAAGTTTCGATGTAAACTGTCAGGCCTGGCTTCTCAAGGAAGTCTCGTCTATATGTCGGCATAATTGCCCGAGGAATATGTTCCGTCCGGAATACCTCGGGACCGGCCGGAATAACTTATGGAGAAAGAACAGAGGCCGGGATAGGCGTGGCTGTCCCGGCATATCATCTGATCGTCGGGATATAACGGAAAACCGAGGTATAATGAAGAGAGGATATGTTAAACCTATCAAGGCTCCACAGTTATGACTGGGGAACCTCGACAGCTTCGGGGACTAGTGTCGGGGGGATGACCCCCGGTAGGGTCAAGAGACTAGAAAGATACAAGGACTATGGTTGACTTATGCCGAATTATCAATGAAGGGACTGGCCGGAATATAAGAGCATCGGCCAGTCCGGTATATGAGTATATCCCGGCTGGTGTTTGGATATGCCGGCATAGCCGGAATACTAATAAAGGAGTGCCGGCATATACTTAGATATGCCGGCCTAACCATTTGGTGTGTTGTGCAGGAGCAGGGGAGGCCGGATTACCCGACCCTCGTAGGTCGTTGGTCCGGCATATAGGTCCGGGGTATGGCCAACGGTCATATCCGGAATACAGAAGTCAGCTAATGTGTCACATCCCTACAATCAAGGAAGAAAACATCCAAGCATGGTAGCAGAGTGTGATGGCAGGGTGCACAGTGGAGGTTACCTACCCTCACTGTGCACAAGTACAGAGCTTACCTCATAGGGGTAAGGTCACAGTGCAGGAAGTACAAGGTGCAGGGATATGAAGTCCCATCGAGAGCAATCAGGGAGAAAGTCAAGGGTCTCTGCCTTCGTCAGCAAGTCCTGTTTGGAGTGTAGCTCGTGTCTGCTGGTCTCTTGTGACCGTTGTAACCCTGGCTACCACTATATAAGGTGGCATAGGGAGCCCTGGTAAAGGGTTGGTCACTCTGTGTTCCTACACTTAGCAGTTCATCTTCCTCCTCTAGCAGAGAGCTTGGAAGCACCATTGTTGTGTACTCCGCCGATACAAATATATAACCAGTAGAGCAGGAGTAGGGGTGTTATCTCCTTACGAGAGCCCCGAACCTGGGTAGATCCGTCTTCCTTTCTGTCGTGCTTTTTAGCTCGTTCCCCTCTCCCGAATCCTCCAGCATCTAGTTCGGCCCCCATTTAAGCCATCCCATGGCATATGTTGTTTCACCACGACGACAGTGTGTACCTTAATTATGCACCTTATCTTTATGTTTGGATATGTTTATGCTTGCTATATTCTGAGCTATCCATGATATTATCTTGTCCTTATCATGCTTGGTTCCTAAAGATGGTGGGGGAGCTCCTCATAATTTAAATTTTGCACCTTGCATTCCAAAAGCAAACTCAACCATGTGCATATGTTATGGGGGAGCACTCTCACTATTCCTTAGATACCATGCTATGTCATTCCTATGTGACTCTATAATAGTTTGTCATCATAAATCAAAAAGGGGGAGATTGAAAGGACATTTGTCCGTTTCTACTTTTTTTATTAACGATGACATGACTATGTTTTGTGTGAACTAATATTTTTAGTGTATGCATACAGGGTTAAGTTCAAAGGTGACGGGGTTTTCATGCTCAAAAAGAAAGATAGTGGAATCGGCCCAGGTTCGGTCTGGCCGAACCCCTGGCCGGACCATCCGGCGGCGGACCGGGCCAGTCCGGCGGAGCCGCCGAACTGCTATTCTGAAGGTGTTTTCGGCTTGTCGTCGAATCTGCCCGGCGGGCCGCCAGACATCCGGTGAAGCGTCCGGTCCCGCCGGACTTACCGCTGGAGCGTCCGGCCTAGAGGCCGGCGCCGCCGGACTTATCGCCGAACAAGCATCTCGGGCAGCCTCCAACGGCCAGATTTCCACCCACCTATAAATACCCCTTCTCCCAGCTGGGGTAGGGTTAGAACTTCACCTACCATTGTTCATCTTTGAAGCTCTCACCTACCCCCCATTACAAAACACCAAATTCCATAGATCTCCCCTTCTAGCCAACCAAAGCTCTTGATCTTTGGAGGATTGAAGGAGGAGGCATCGATCTACATCTTCACCGAAGGAATTTCTTTTCCCCCTCCATTTGCTTGAGGGATTCGTTCCTAGTGGTTCTTTGGAAACACTAGGTGGTGTAATTCATGATTTCTCTTGTCTTTGTGGTTTCTAGCCTCCGTGGCTTTCTTGGGAGCCTCCAATTGAGTTGTGGATGTGTGCCCCAAGCTCCGTGTAAGGGATTCGTGGTTTCCCCAATACCACCGCTTAGTGGAATGAGTTAGCCTCCGTGGCTTGCTCACCGGAGAACAAGGTGAGCCGCCGTGGCGTTGGTCGACTCCGTGTCACCACACCTCTCCAATGTAGACGTACTTCCCCTCAAAAGGAAGGAACTACGGGAATACATCCTTATGTCTCCGGTCTCTGCTCCTCGGTTACTTCTTTCCCTTACTCGCTTACTTGCTTACTTGTTTACTTGTATACTTGCTTGCTTGTCACTTAGGAAATTCACCTAGTCGCACATCTAGTGAATTTACATTGTGTCAAGCCTTAAAATTGAAAAGGTAAAAAATTTGTGTAGCGCCTATTAACCTCCCCTCTAGTCGCCCTTTAAGATCCTTTCACATTGGAATAACTTGGTTTTTGGGATTTGGATGCACGAGTAGAGCTCATACTTAGTACAAAATGAGGGCTAGCAAAGGACTGGGAGCGACCAAATAAGAGAGCAATAACGGCCATAATCATGCATAGCGACAAAGCAACATTAAAAGAAGTATAAGATGGCATCAAAATTCAAAAACTAAATGATCATAGAGGCTTATGGCGACTTTGTATGAGTCTAACATGTGTGAGCATGCGCCAAGTCAACCCAAATAAAGCATCAAGGAGAAAACCAAAATAATGCTTCCAAATAATAAAAAAACAACGCATGATTTTTTCAAAGGCTCATTAAGCAATCTCAGTCATTTGAGACAAGTCATGCTACAGCAAGACCACTAAGCATACTATCAAAAAGACATCAAGCACGATATGCAAAAGTCTAAGCCGCAGTCTAAACAAGCTCCTTTTTGTACCACTTTTTTGCATGAATTTTTTTCTCTTTTCCAACACCATTCGAACCTTTTTGAAACAACTCTTTTGATGAAAACCAACATCGACTAGAGGTCAAAATATACCTTGATATAAAGATAAAACAAGCTCTGAACAAAAATCAAGGCAAAAAACGAAAGCTAAACGCAGTTCTAGAAAAAGGGAACACTCGTTGAACGATAAGAGTGAAAAACGGAGTGTTCTTGGCAAATGAAAAGCAAGGCAACTTATCCAAAAGAAATTTGTTGGGGTCCAACCATTTATTGCAGTAAACAAAACTAAACAAAACTGAAAACTAAAGTAAAGATGCTCCAATAAAAACGCATAGTGCATGAAGCAATAAAAATATAGTGTGTTGAAAGGTGACCTGATTTTTGCCGATGAAGAAGGGGTGCCTCGGGGGCATCCCCAAGATTTGACGCTTGTACCTCTTGGATATTTCTTGGTGTGCATGGGTATCCCCAAGCTTGAGCTTTTGTCCATTCTTCAACTCATCTCATCATTCTCCAATCCCTACACTTGAAAACTTCCTTCATACAAAACTCAAGACAAGTCTATTAGCAACATTAGTGTAAGCATAATAATGAATCAACTCCTTTTTGCTTCAGGTTTCAACTCAAAACCACCAAATATAAAGCATATACTACTGTAGCAACTTCCCCAAAAGTTCCGTGATCAAAAGAACTCAAAAAGAAAGCGATCGAGAGGCAAACACAAATAGTGGCAGAAATCTGTCAAAACAGAACAGCTGACAAAGGTCAATTTTTTTGAGGGTTTTCTGTTGCTCAAATAAAAAAGTGTAAAGCTAATGAAAATTTGGATATAAACTGGATCATATGCACAAGAAATCGCAGGTGAAAAAGATATTCTGAGAATTTTCATGAATTTTTACGGTGCAGCACCGAAATCTGTTTCAGGACAGCAACATCCCCAAATCTTACCTCACTCAAATTAGAGGTTTCTCTTGGCACAACAATGAAATAAAAAGGATAAGGAACGGTTATTACAGTAGTAATAACTTCCAAGACTCAAATAAAAGAAAAAGAACTGAAGGTAAAACAATGAGTTATCTCCCAAGAGTGCTTTTCTTTAGCGCATTTGAGCTAGGCGCAGAAAGTGCAAATCAAGTAATATCAAATGAGGCATTAAGATCAATTGCAGAAGTCTTTTCAACAATAAATTGAATTGTGTACAAATGAGTTTTTGAGGATCCCTTGTGATCACGCTTTGGTACACTACTTTCATCAAAAGGGTTTTCAGGATAAATCCAATCGAAATTCTTTTCCAAAGCTTCATGCAATCCTACAAGTTTGCAAGGAATTGGTACTTTGAAATCTTCATTGTTTGTACCAACAACATTAACAGGTGCGCCAAGCATATTAAAACGCTCAAAAACTTTCCTAGCTTCAATAGCAACATCTCTAAATTCTCTATGCAAAGTCTCCAAGATAAAATCTTTCTTTTCGGAGTCCTCAATATCATGAAGCTTAAGAAACATTTGTTGCATAAAAGGATTAAGATTAACAAACCTAGCCTCCAACATGTGAACTAAATAAGCAGAAGCAACTTCATAACTAGGAGCGAGATCAGCCAAAGATTTATCCTCAACATCTTTATGCATGCTAATATGATTAAATAACTCCTCAATATTACTTTTCCCAATAATAGAACCACTACCTACTAAGAGGTCCTCCAAAACATACTTAGGGAATAACATAATGATCTAAGAGTAATAAAGTAACAACTATAAAGGACACTAATTTTTTGTGTGTTTTTTATAAAAAGATGCAAGCAAAAATAAAGTAAAGCAAAACAAAAAACAAAGTAAAAGATGTGCGAGCGAAACTCCCCTTGCAGAAGTCTTCTTTCTCCCTGGCAACGGCGCCAGAAAACAGCTTGATTGCGGTGCGGTGTTGATGTAGATGACCGCCCAGTTGGGAACCCCAAGAGGAAGGTATGATGAGCACAGCAGCAAGTTTTCCCTCAGTAAGAAACCAAGGTTTATCGAACCAGTAGGAAAAGGCCAATACTTCAGAAGGTGATGCCTGCTAGCTTCGCGACAGCTCTGGACAATTTATTAGGCGCCTCTTCCAGGGCTTTGCTTCGCACCAGCAACAACGTGGAACCTGCACACAACACAACCAAGAACTTTGCTCCCAACTTACGATGAGGTTGTCAATCTCACCAGTTTGCTATAAACAAAGGATTGTGCGTATCGAGTGGAAAACAGTAGTAGTATGCAAGAAAGTAAATAGTGCGAGTAATAGTAAAATGGTGTAACAATGTAAAGGAAATTGGACCGGGGTCCATAATTCACTAGTGGTGTCTCTCCATATGATAAATAACAACATGCTGGGTAAACAAATTACAGTTGGGCAATTGATAGAATAAAGATAACGTGCATATGTCACGAGGATCACTATAAGATTTACTCTAGGCATTACAACAAAATACATAGACCGCCATCCAAATGCATCTATGACTAATAATCCACCCACGGGGATATCGTCTGAACACCCTACGAGTATTAAGTTGTGAACAACAGATAACCGCATTAAGCATAGTATGTAATGTAAATAAAATGAATGTCCTTGGACACAAGAATGTTGTTTTCTCCCTAGTGGCAATAGCACATCTACAATTTTAGAGGTTTCTGTCAATCCCCCAGATTAAATAGAGGCATGAACCCAACTATCGAGCATAAATACCCCCTCTTGGAGTCACTAGTATCTACTTGGCCAAGATAGCTACTAACAACGGAGAGCATGCAAGATCATAAACAACATAGAGATAACATAAGATAATATTCAGCACATCAACTTAACATAGCACCAATATTCATCGGATCCCAATAAACACAACATGTAGAATTACACAAAGATGATCTCGGTCATGTAAGGCAGCTCACGAGATCTAAACATGAAGCACACGGTGGAGAAGATAACCATCTAGCTACTGCTATGGACCCATAGTCCAAGGTAGACTACTCACTCATCGCGCCGGAGGCAAGCATGGCGATGAAGAAGAACTCCGGTGGTGATTCTCCTCTCTGGCAGGGTGCCGAGAAGAGCTTCTGGACCCTCCCAATCTCGGGTCGACGATGGCGGTGGATCGCGATGTGTTTCTGGAAAATTGATCAGGTATTTAGGTTTTTCCCGTCGGGGGGTCTTTATAGGCGAAGGAGCAGCGTCAGAAGTGGACCAGGGGGCTCTCATCAAAGGGCGGCGCGGCCAGGGGCTGGGCCGCGCCCCCTGGTGGTGATGCTGGCCCCTGGCCCCTCTCCGTCTCCTCTTCGGTCTTCTGGAAGCTTCGTTAAATATTGGGATGTTCGGCTTTTGTTTCGTCCAATTCCGAGAATATTTCCTATGTAACTTTTCTGAAACACAAAAACAGCAGAAAATAGGGAACTGGCACTGTGGCATCTTGTTAATAGGTTAGTCCTGGAAAATACATAAAAATGCCACGAAGTGTAACAAAACACTAAGCAAATGGTGTAAGAACAAGCATGGAGCATCAAAAATTATAGATACGTTTAAGACGTATCAGGCTCTCCGCCTCTCCAGATTCCAGTGTTGTGAACAACACAGACCTCTTTTGCCCCTTGCCCCTTCTCGCGGCTGCAAGTAACCAAAGAAGAGCGGCGACGGGGGAGGAGCTAGCTGTTCTGGCTGGTGGCTGTATGCAGCAGACAAGAGGAAAGCTGGGCTGTTGCGCGACTGGTCCATGCCGACGCGCCGGCCGAGAAGCTGGCGCTGTTCCTCTGAATTGTGTTGCGAGTGGCTGAACTGCTCTTGTGATTTAGCAGTAGCACTAATATCTATTAATTTCTCTTTACATCTGGCTATTAATTTGTGTGCAGAGCTCACATTTGTGTGTTTTATATTTCTCCCTCTGACCACTAATACCTATTTTTGTATGAATATATCTAGACACTAAAATATGTCTAGATATGTCTATATATAAAGATAGGTATTAGTGGTCAAAGGGAGTAGCACATCTGTGACCGTGTTTTGATTTACTGTATAGTTGTATGTATTTTTCTATAACATACGCCAAATTGTGAAAATATTCATTCAAAGCTTTTTTGAGATACATCTGTAACAAAGGTAGGATGATATATTAGTATTAGCAACTGAGAAATAGAGTCAATGGTTGATGGATCCATCCAATTGGAATGCAACCACTAAGCATGTATAGATTAAAGGAGAAATAGGTAAAGGGCACAGTTGGTCAAGAGGTTATTTATCCCAAAAAAATACTACCTTGGTTTCTTAAAGAAAAAATAGGGGAAATACCATAGCTGGTCAAGAGGTTATTTTCATACAATGAATGTTTATTATTAGTCTGCTGAAAGAAATTCCCGCCAAACAAAATTTGTATGCATTATAGTGTAAAATTGGCTAATACTCCTTGACTAGGATTACTCTCGAGAAACATAACTAAAGTGCATCAAAATTATCAATCATTTTCTTTAGTTAACAGAATAAAATACTGAGATAATGGTATTGTTATGTTGTCATAATTTTATATATAATTTTTATAATGCATATTAATTTCAAATTAATAACTAAACTAAATTGTGAAGAATATCAAAGGGCTGAATAGATATCCGCAGCAATGCGCGGACACCCATCTAGTTTTATTTTGACGCTGAAACAGATTTTGCATCAACATTGTTGTACACGTACGCCAAGCTGCTCCTGATATGGAATCTACAAACAGCTTTGCCGCTCCGGACCTGAGTCTTCCACAACGCCAAGCTGCTCCTGATTTTGCGATCAGAGCTTGAAGTGCAGCGGCAGCCCCAAATATATGATTGACATATGAACGACCTGGCAATTTAGCAGTGAGCTGTTTTCCGCAGCCACTTCATGATCACAGGGGGCGGGAAAAATGGAGCTCCTGCTCATTTTACATTTTTTTTGAATGGGCAGAAGCTCTGTCATTTCATTAAGAAGAGAATGGATACTTAATAAGGAAAACTGGCCGAAAACCGTAAAACACAACACCACACACCGGCCCCGAGGCCGCGTCCCACACAAGCCGACGACTCAAGCGCCCAAGCAGCAAGAGACGACGCACAACAACCCCTCCCGGAGCCGCCGCTCTGACATCCAAACCTCAGCAACTCACACACCGATCCCAAGACCGCGTCCCTGCGAGGCCGACGACCTTGTCACCTGTTGAATAAGTTTCAGTTTTCAGAACAGCATAGTGTTAGGTGTCGAGTAGATTCAGTTTCGTCAGTAGTTTTAGTTAGCGTTTTTTCAGCAGGGTTTGGACGCGGTCTGTGCGATCAAGCCCGAAATTGTAGGATCGTGATGAGCTCGATCCGGAACGTGGGATGGCACGTTTCAGTAGGGGTCGTGGCCGATCATGGCGGCATGCCTCTGGCTGCTCGGAATAAAAGGAAAGAGAAGCAGAAAAGTAGCATGTTGAACGCTACGCAAAAATACGGTGTTCATCATCTTCCTCTGTCGTTCTCTCAAATCCACCTAATCGCGTGTGTTATCGTGTGTGTAGTTAGGAAAAATTCCAACAAGTGGTATCAGAGCCACCGATGCCCAAGGGAGGGATGCCCAAGGCCGCCGCCACCGACGCCGGTGGTTCCAAGACGCAGGAGGAGATCGCTGCTGAGGAGGAGAGACGGCTGGCCGAGCTAGGATCGCCTATGGCGCAACGCCCACTCGCCATCCCGCGGCGCAACGCGGGCGACATGTCAATGTCAGGCACGGCGTGGCCGGGCCTGATGCAGAGCAACTACAGCTCATGGTCGCTGTTGATGAAGGTGATTCTGCAGGCCCGTGGCCTGTGGGATGTGATCGATACCGGACAGGGAGAGTACGGCGACGATCGATCGGCGATGGAGGCGATCCTCCGCGCGGTTCTGCAGGAGATGATCCCCACGCTCGCCATCAAGAACACAGCGAAGGAAGCCTAGGACGCGATCAAGACGATCCGCGTCGGCGCTGAACGAGTGTGCGAATCAAAGGCGCAGCTGCTCCGCAAGGAGTATGATCACATGCGTTTCAAACAAGGTGAGACGGTCGATGACTTTGGGATGCGTCTGCAGGAACTTGTCCACCAGCTGGAGGTTCTGGGTGATCCGGTCGACGACAAGATGGTGATCCTCAAATTCCTCCGCATTGTCCCCAAGCAGTACAAACAGATGGCTCGATCAATCGAGAACCTGCTCGATCTGAAGAACATGTCGATCGAAGAATTGACAGGTCGCCTCATGGTCTATGAGGAGGACGACGAGATCGAGGCGGAGGAGGCCGCTGGCGGTGGCAAGCTGCTGCTCACTGAGGAGCAGTGGATGGAGCGCTCCAAGCAGCACCAAGGCGGTGGCTCATCCGGCGGTGGTGGTTCACATCACTCCGGCAAGAATCGTCAGAACAAGAACCGTGGTCGCAATGGCGCCCACGACAAGGGCCACGCTGGCAAGGGCACCGGCGGTGGCGCGGCACGTGATGATGAGTGCTGCTACTGTGGCAAACTGGGTCACTAGGCCCGGGACTGCTGCAAGAAAAAGAGGGAGGAGGCTCACCTCGTCTGCGACGGCGTTGACGATGAACAACCTGCGCTCCTGATGGCGCAGCTGTCCTCCATCGTCGACAAGCTGGAGCAGGTCGGCGGGTGCATGTTCCTGAACGAGGAGCGCGCCAAGGTGCGCCTCGGTGACGAGCAGGAACCGGTCGACGTTGCGTGGTATCTGGACACCGGCGCGTCCAACCACTTGACAGGGAACCAAGAGTCTTCGCCGATCTGGACGAGGGCGTCACGGCACGGTGCGTTTCGGCGACAACTCCATCGTTGACATTCACGGACGTGGGACGGTGGTGATCGCTGTTCATGGAGACGAGCACCGGGCACTCACGGATGTCTACTTCATTCCTCGTCTCAAAACGAGCATCGTCAGTCTCGGGCAGCTCGACGAGAATGGGTGCCCCTCGTCTATCCGCGGCGGCTACATGTCGCTGTGGGATCGGAACGATTGCCTCCTCGCCAAGGTACCTAGGTCACCTAATCGCTTGTACAGAGTGACCTTGCAAGTGGCGCAGCCGGCGTGTCTGTCCATGCGTCGCGGCGACGACGCCTGGACATGGCACGAAAGCCTCGACCACCAGAACTTCGGGGCGCTGCGCACCATGTCTCGCACCGGCATGGTTCGTGGGCTACCGGAGATAGGGCACGCGGACCAGCTTTGCGATGCGTGTCTGGCGGGAAAGCAGTGTCGCGCACCATTCCCGCAGGCAGCTAAGTTCCGTGCGACGGAGCGGCTCAAGCTCGTCCATGCGGAACTCTGCGGGGCCATCACGCCGGCGACGCCCGGCGGAAAACGCTACTTCCTCCTCATGGTGGACGACGTGAGCCGTTTCATGTGGCTTGTGCTGCTCTCCACCAAGGATGAGGCCGACGCCGCGATCCGCCGCGTCAAGGCTGCAGCAGAGCTGCAAAGCGGATGCAAGCTGCGCACTCTGCACACCGACCACGGCGGTGAATTCACCTCGCGCTCATTCGAGGAATTCTGCGCGGACAACGGCTTGCAACGCCACCTCTCCGCACCGTACTCGCCCCAGCAGAACAGGGTGGTCGAGCGGCGCAATCAGACGGTGGTGGCAACGGCGCGGAGCATGCTCAAGGGGCAAGGTGTGCCCAGCGTGTTCTGGGGGGAAGCAGTGATGACGGCGGTCTATCTGCTGAACCGCTCCTACACACGTGTAGTCGATGGCAAGACGCCGTACGAGCTGTGGCACGAGAAGACACCAAACCTGCACTATCTGCGTGTGTTCGGGTGTCTTGCTCATGTCAAAACAGCACGCCCACATCTCAAGAAGCTGGAGCACATGAGCAAGAAGATGGTGCTGCTCGGGTACGAAGCTGGATTGAAGGCGTACAAGGTGCTTGATCCGCTGACACAGCAGGTCCACGTCACCAGAGACATTGTCTTCGACGAGGCGGCATCATGGAATTGGGAGGAAGCTCGTGTAGATTCGTTGCACGACGACTTCGACATCGAGTACACGCCGGTGTCCGACGCTAGCACAAGTGCGACAGTGCGCACACCGGCCACGCATGGCGTGGCATCCCTGGTGACAGTGCGCGCACCGGCCGCGCACGGCGGGGCGTCCCCTGCGATAGAGCGCGTTCTGGACGCGAACGGCTCGCATCCTCCGGCAACACCTGCGCACGCTGGTGAATCTGTGCCACAACATAGAGCTGTGGATTTCATCACGCCCACCACAGCTAACACCCCAACCGCAGAAGATCGTGAGGTTCATGTGCGCAGGTACAGAACTCTACAGAACATTGATGACGAGCTCGAGCAAGCTCTCCTTCTTGCAGAAGGGGAGGAGCCTGCGACGCTAGCAGAAGCCCAGGCAAAAGCTGGGTGGTGTGTAGCGATGGACGAGGAGATGGCCTCGATCAAGGAAAATGGTACCTGGGAGCTGTGTGACCTACCTGCCGGACATCGTCCCATCGGACTCAAGTGGGTGTACAAACTAAAAAAGAACCCTGCCGGCGAGGTCATTCGCCACAAAGCGCGCTTGGCGGCGAAGGGGTATGCACAGAGGGCCGGCATCGACTTCGATGAGGTCTTCGCGCTGGTCGCACGCCTGGACTCCGTACGCTTCTTGCTCGCTGTCACCGCACACCACAGCTGGGAAGTGCACCACCTTGACGTCAAGAGCGCGTTTCTCAACAGTGATCTGACGGAGGAGGTGTATGTGTCCCAGCCTCCAGGCTTCGTCATCAACGGCATGGAAGGCAAGGTGCTGCGTTTGAAGAAGGCACTCTACGGGCTTCATCAGGCACCGCGGGCATGGAACGCCAAGCTTCATAGCACGCTCCTGTCCCTGGGTTTCACCAGATGCCCATCGGAGCATGTCATGTGTAACGCCCCACCTTTGGATTAAGGTGGAACACCTATGTTAAGTGCTATTCCCTGGATCACTGATAGCACCACAGATCAAAATGAAGTATTCATTGTATCAAGATTACAATGTGGATCCAGATACAAAGTATTCGAGCCTTACAGATACACAGCGGATAAACAAAGTGGCAATAAGCCTCCATCTTCATCACGTGCCACAGGCAAACATGTTGGAATGTAGTCTCGAGATCCTACTAAACAATCCAAACCTAAAAACCCGCACATTCGAATATGCAGCCCCACAAATGGGGGTCAGTACAATGATGTACTGGCAAATGACACATATTTGGTGGCTGTTGTGAAAGATCTAACTACATGACATTTGGCTGGTGGATCTCATAGGCTGATTTGCATAAAGCCAATTTTATCCTAAAATCCTTTACAATACTGTCTTTCAAAATTTTATTTTTCAAGGGTCAAGACAACCCCCATACATTACATACTGGCCGGTGTGTAATTCTGGGCGAAACTCAACAAAGTTGGAACATCAGAAACCACCACCCCTCGGAGTGCATGGTCCTTAGCCCCTACCTAGGGATTTCTAGATAAATTTTAATCATTCAGAAATAGTGATGAGATTATTCCGTACATTCCATGTCTAGAGACTCAAATTGTCCATAACCGGGGACACGGCTAATCGATTAGTTTGACACCCTGCAGGGGTTGTGCACTTTCACCTTAAGACTCATTTTACGCCCATACATAAAATGAGACGAGACCTTTTAGAAGGAGAGAGCAACCAACTGGCAAGATCCGTTCCCAACCTATAATTCAACTACCAGCCATCTTCTTGCACACAAGTTGCACCCTCACATCTAATCAGTCAAGACAGAGCCCATATTGTCATAAGGCTACACTGGAAGTACTCTATGCATGGAAGACATGGTAACCTCTTTATTCCTGGGTGGCAATCCACAAGTGAGCGCCCAGGCAACAACTACACAAATCCTGGGTTGAAGCCAGGAGTGTAGCCCTGGGTAGCCACTCAACATCGCCTCCATCATCAAACCAATCCACCCAGGTGTTTCATTTTAGTTGAAGTTCTTAATTTATTCACAAAACACTTTTAATAAGTGATCATAGCATGGCATTAATATTTTTCAAAGTATTTAGCATCCTATCAGGTAGGGTTTAAGGGATAGCTAAACACTACTAGGATCTAGCAAAGCAACTCTTTTTCTTTGAAAACACCACCTATCATGCATACTACAAGTAGTGAATACACTAATGTATATAGTAAAGGAAATGGGTAAAGGGACATGTGTGTCACTTGCCTTTTTGAAGTTCAAACCCTTTCACTTCTCTCAACAAGACACGTTCTCTCCTTTCAATCTAAAGCAATAAAAGTACATAACACAAACACATTGGTCTAAGACAAACAATATCAAGCAATACAAGCAAATGAAATGGGTTGGTTCAACATTTTGAATTTCTTATGATTTTTGTGATGAGAGATATATGTCATGAATTATTGGCTTACAAGATGGGGATTGAGAGTTTGGATTGGGAAGGTCAAGTGATTGGAAAAGATTGATCCTCCAAGATTACAATGTAATGATAATAATCCTGGGCTTGGCATAAGCATGAATAGAGTTTAGAATGACTCATGTGAATAGATTCATATAGGCATAGAATAGTGCAACAAAACACTACTGAATAAAGTGTGACAACACTTATTCATAATAGTATAGGTTACACATAGACTTGAGTAGGAGTCTGTGATATATTGATTTACTCAATTAACCCTTGTATAAATTGAATAGTTCAACATAGGCCACCTGGATTAAGTTGGCTTGGGGTTGAATATGTTTGGATGTTATTTAGAATGAGGGTGGTTTCTTGGTCATAAGATTTGCTTGGACTAAAGGATTAACTGGGACTAGGGTTTGATTCTCAAGATTTGACTAAAACAATGTTTAAATTCTTCTTTGAAGAATTCAAACTAGTTTTGTTTATAGCTCAAGAATGGTATTTGATCTGAATGGTTTAGGATATATATGTGGCATGGGGTGGAGTGTACTACCACAAAAGCAAGGGGAACCTAATTTGTTTTACCATACATTACTCAAATTACTCAATTGTAATTTGAATATTGTGAACTGGGTCCACAAGAATAAGATGGAATGACTTTGGGTGATGAACAAGATGAACCATGATAGGAATAGATAGGTATGATTATATGATTCACTTTTGTAAAAGGAATCATATTAAAAAGAATTATAGAATTAATTGTATAATGAAAATACTCAAATTCTCATAATTGAATTTGAATATTTGCAAGGTGATTCAAATATTTTGGGCAGTGGTTCTACTGGATGGAGGGCAGTAACACAAAGGTACTGCAAGTGGGTTCACTCCAAAATCATTTTCAAAATTTAAATGATGATCAAATTAGTGATTTGATTAAATTTAACAGTAGCAAGTTTGTGCATGTTTCAAGTTTGGAAATTTTTGGTTCTATAATGATCTACATGTTCCAAGGAGTCCATAGACTACAATTTTGTAATAATTGGATCTACAAAACAAAAGTTATGAATTAAATGGGGTTTGAAAGTTATTTTGCTATTTTATTTTTCAATCAAAACTTTTCTCAGAACCACTGATGTTTCTCTGTAGAAATGGATTCTACGCATTTCAAGGATTTCAGGGATACCTTATTTGCAATTTTTGGCCAAGTATTTGATTTTATATTGATTTTACAAGTTGCAGCAGAAATCTGAGATTTGTATTTCAAATTTGATATCATTTTGACTGTTTGACAGGGGGCTGATCCTGGGTGTGATGCGTGGCACACTGTGATTTGCCCGTACCGCTTTGGGCGGATCGGCACTGTGGGCCGTCAGATCTAAATTAGATCTGACGCCCCTAGTTGCTCTGTACCGGTTCGGGAGGGAAATCTATCTGGGCCGCGGGATCTAGATCGGACGGCGAGAGAGGGAAGGGGAGAAGCTCACCGGAGCAGCCTAGGGTTCCAGCAATCTGCGGCTGGGGCGTGGACGTTCTCGTTGCTGCAGGGGCTCTCGGCATTGAAGGACGTGCGGACGAGGTTCGTGCTGCCATGGTGAGTACGGTGGCGAAATTGAAGAGCTCGAGGTGCTCGGGTTCGCCGGCGGTTCCTCGCCGAACTTGTAGTAGCGGACGGTGGCTTCGGCTTGGAGATGGTTTCGTCGATCTGGTGCATGAAAAATCACCAAACCGTGTCAGCGAGGTGCACGATGAGATGAGGAAGCTGGAGGTAGGAGAAGGGTGGTGAGAGGGGACCTGTGCTCGCCGGAATCAACGGCGAGAGCTGCCAGTACCTGCGGGCGTCGGTGAAGAAATCCGATGGCCTGGGGGTGAATTGAGAGAGGAGAAAGAGATAGGAGAGGGAGGAGAGCGCGGGGGCTTTATAGGAGAGGTCTTGATGGCCATTTACTCAAGGAATAAAGCAGGGAGTAATCTCCGACGGGGGTTTCCAAATCAGAGAGTGAGAGGAGATTGTGGGAGGAAGAAGAGGGTTCTGATGGGTGGGACCCGCTTGGCGATGAGAGGGAGGAGGGGGAAAGGAAGCTGGGCTGGCTTAGGGGAGATCTGGGCCAGCTGGTTCCCAGGTGCGGCCTAGTTGGGCTGTGCCCTTCTTCTTCTTCTTTTTTGTTCTATTTCCTTTTTCTTATTTTTCTGATTTCCTGTTTTAGGTTTTGAAATAGCTACACTTCTCTGATTTGAATAATTTCAAAACTGTCCATCACTGAACTTTGAATGGTGTCTTTCAAACACATAAACCAAGGTTTAGTGTTATTTTGTAAAAATAATAAATGTAAGAAAGTAATCATAGTTTTCAATTAATTAGGATACTGTATTTTTAAATATTAGCTTGCTAAAATATTTGGTTTCCAAAATTTAGTGAGATGGTAAATAAAACAGAAGTGTTTTTGGTAACATGACCAATAAACATTTTATGAAACACCAAGTAGTAAAGTTTTGTAAACAAAATATTTACTAGAAGAATTTAATATAGTCTCCATACTTCAATAATTACTTTCTGAAAATCCTTTGTTTCTAAGTTTGGTGTAAAATGGGGAAGAGATACAGTATTCTTTGAAGAAATATGATTCAAAACTTTATTTGGTATTAAACCCTTTTGTTAATAATTCCCATGCAAGGATGCTTGCATAAGACTTGAATAATTGCAAAAACAATATTTTGAAAATCTTTTCTCAAATAATCTTTCAAACAGAAGGTTGATGGAAGTTAGTTTGAAAAAAGGAATTTGATAAATAGTTTTTGAAGTAGATGAGATATGGGAATAATTTTGGCATTTTAGTATTAGGGTTTTAGGGTTTTTGATTTGATCTCAAATTGTTTAAGGTAACCTTTAGTTAAGTTCAAAAAGTTTTAATTTCTTGTGATTTTTCAATCATGTCAAACAATTACAAGCACTTATTTTAATTTTTTTGATTTACCAAAAATTGGAAAAGTCAGGGATGTTACAGACTACCACCCTTAAAATAAATCTCGTCCCCGAGATTGGAGAAAGGCTATAAAGTTTATTGATTCTAATGGAACTAGGGTGCTACCACCCTTAAAAGAAAATTCCTCTTGGTGGTATCTTGATGCTTCTTTAGGTACTTGCATTTTGTTCCCAGCTTGCATTCACTGTTGTGCCATTTTCCCTGAACTGCCCTTCTCAGAAATTTGGATGTTCAAAACTATGTTCAAAAGTGGGCATACCAAGGGTCCCATCCAATTCTGGTGATAAGCAGATATCATCCATTGCGTTGTCACCAATAAGGTAGTCCACATCTTCCAAAAATGTGTATCTAGCCTTTTCTTAGTCGGTCCTCACCAAGGCCAAGACAACATACAGGCCATCACCATACTCCTTGTTGCTTTTTAGCTGATTTTCGTTACATAATCTCAAAAGATGACCCAGTGCCAAGTACTCCATGCTTGCCCCACGAACATGATGAGACCACACATCCCAATGAATTAGGATGGCATCTCTCTGCAGTCTTCTTATGCATTTCATAGGGGTAAACAAGGTGGACTCTGTAAGAGGTACTTGCACCTTTAAGGGATGGAGGGTCGCCTTATAACCAGCATTGTTGAATCTTTTCTTGATACCGGTGCTCATCATGCTATCTGCCACTAGTACCAGATGGTCCTTAAGAATTCCTTTCGCAACCATCTTCATAGTCATTGGAAGACGCTGGACAACTTGATTATATCTCGAAGGTGAACTCCTTTGCAAGAAAAAGGGATCTAACGAAGCTCTCATGGGCAGGAAAGTAGTTTCAGGGATTCAGAGAGTTGCCTCATAACGTCGCAGGTCGGGATGGGGTAGACTTCGGCGGCGTAGAGCTTTGGAACCAGGAGAAAATTTCATAGGTAGTGGTGGCCGTCTCTGTTGTGACTCTCTGGAGAGGAGTGACCTCTCTTTTATAGGCTCAGGGAGGTAGCCGAACAGGCCACGTAGGGATATGAAACGAAGGGTCGGGAAGGTGAACCAAATAGGCAGCAGCCGAAGCTGAACAGCCTTCGTATTCAAAGCCCACTGAGCAAAACGTTTCAGATTCGTATAGCCGTTCATAAACTAAAACATCCTCACCGTAATTATACGCTTGGCAACACTTGCCTAACATAAGGGTATAATGTATTTTCCACCTAAAGTTTAGGCTTATCGATGTCGTCTCTCATGTAGGTATGTCTCTCTAGGTTTGTAAAGCCAACATTATGAGAGCGAATGACAAGAGTAGTAGGAATGGTGATCAATCCATCCTGCACCCAAATCATTACTTCATACATGGTTTGCAAACCTCGTATTCTAACTCTTGGTCAACCTCACTAGCTTTTAAACAAAAGTTTTGTTGAAATTGGAACCAAGTTCCCAAATCCCTTTTTTTGAATTTTGAAAACAAAATCTATCGTTCCTAGCTAGGAGTTTGCTACGCAACTCATGGCAACAATCCTTAAGTTGTAGATCCTTAAGTTTGCCATTTAAGGTGAATTAAAATCCTTTCTGTTGCTCTATTTGTCCTTTCCATTGCTCTGTTTGCTCTTTTCATTGCTCTGTTTGTCCTTTCCATTGCTCTGTTTGTCCTTTCCACCTTTCTTGCATGAGGTGGTTGAATAGTATTACTTCCACATTAGCTACACCTTGGGGTGTCTTCTTATTATTTGCGTGGTATCCTGCAGCCATCCTAGCTTACTGGAGTCTTGGGGTATCATCCTTTGTGCACCCTCTTGCGTAATGTTCCAGTCTCTTGTACTAGAAACACTACCTCTTGTTGTTGTACTCTGTATCCTTATCTCCAACTGAGGGTCATTGTAGTTGTTCTATCGTTGAGAATACTTTGGTTTGGGTTTTAGGACAAGTTTAGGTCTTAGCATAGATGAGAATTAGATAGAAGAGGTCTAAAGATAATTCCTACCCAAACAAAACAGATCAAAACAATTCATCTTTCAAACAACATCTAACAAACATTTATCACATCAAGTAAACTAGGTCAAATACTAATAATCTAGTATGGTCATACCCTAATTTGGTATGATCATTAGATTATTAGAACACCGTTGGTTCTATAACTAGAATTATTGGTGGTCTTGTCTATTACTTGCTTGTGTACTTCTAGTTTCTTCTCTACTTCCTTGATTCATCTTCTCGAGTTGTGCAAGCTGCATTTGAGTCTTTCTCCAAGTTCTTTGTTTGGCCTTCAATGTAGTCCTTCATGTTGAGTCAAGGGAAATATATGGAGTATCAGTCTCACACTTCTTGCACATTGTGATCTTCTATCCTTTGTTCATGATTTTAGGGTAGGGTCATCTATAGCAAAAGGAAACATTTGAAGAGGAAGTAGGAGAGAATACAAGGAGTTCAAAATGCAAACTCTTTTTTTAATATATAAGCAGAAACAAGATGAGATAGATTTTTTTTTCCTAGGGTCTTCCTGTTTCTAATTCCAAACCTAGGGTCTCGATCCTATAGGCAACACTATGCTCTGATACCATTTTGTAACACCCCACCTTTGGATAAAGGTGGAGCACCTGTGTTAAGTGCTATTCCCTGGATCACTGATAGCACCACAGATCAAAATGAAGTATTCATTGCATAGTATCAAGATTACAACGTGGATCCAGATACAAAGTATTCGAGCCTTACAGATACACAGCGGATAAACAAAGTGGCAATGAGCCTCCATCTTCATCACATGCCATAGGCAGACATGTTGGAATGTAGTCTCGAGATCCTACTAAACAATCCAAACCTAAAAACCTGCACATTCGAATATGCAGCCCCACAAATGGGGGTCAGTACAATGATGTACTGGCAAATGACACATATTTGGTGGCTGTTGTAAAAGATCTAACTACATGACATTTGGCCGGTGGATCTCATAGGCTGATTTGCATAAAGCCAATTTTATCCTAAAATCCTTTTCAATACTGTGTTTCAAAATTTTATTTTTCAAGGGTCAAGATAACCCCCATACATTACATACTGGCCGGTATGTAATTCTGGGAGAAACTCAACAAAGTTGGAACATCAGAAACCACCACCCCTTGGAGTGCATGGTCCTTAGCCCCTACCTAGGGGTTTCTAGACAAATTTTAATCATTTAGAAATGGTGATGAGATTCTTCCATACATTCCATGTCTAGAGACTCAAATTTTCCATAACCTGGGACACGGCTAATCGATTAGTTTGACACCCTGCAGGGGTTGTGCACTTTCACCTTAAGACTTATTTTACGTCCATACATAAAATGAGACGAGACCTTTTAGAAGGAGAGAGCAACCAACTGGCAAGATCTGTTGCCAACCTACAATTCAACTACCAGCCATCTTCTTGCACACAAGTTGCACTCTCACATCTAATCAGTCAAGACAGAGCCCATATTGTCATAAGGTTGCACTGGAAGTACTCTAAGCATGGAAGACATGGTAACCTCTTTATTCCTAGGTGGCAATCCACAAGTGAGCACCCAGGCAACAACTACACAAATCCTAGGTTGAATCCAGGAGTGTAGCCCTGGGTAGCCACTCAACATCGCCTCCATCATCAAACCAATCCACCCAGGTGTTTCATTTTAGTTGAAGTTCTTAATTTGTTCACAAAACACTTTTAATAAGTGATCATAGCATGGCATTAATATTTTTCAAAGTATTTAGCATCCTAACAGGTAGGGTTTAAGGGATAGCTAAACACTACTAGGATCTAGCAAAGCAACTCTTTTTCTTTGAAAACACCACCTATCATGCATACTACAAGTAGTGAATATACTAATGCATATAGTAAAGAAAATGGGTAAAGGGACATGTGTCACTTGCCTTTTTAAAGTTCAAACCCTTTCACTTCTCTCAACAAGACACGTTCTCTCCTTTCAATCTAAAGCAATAGAAGTACACAACATAAACACATTAGTCTAAGACAAACAATATCAAGCAATACAAGCAATGAAATGGGTTGGTTCAACATTTTGAATTTCTTATGATTTTTGTGATGAGAGATATATGTCATGAATTCTTGGCTTACAAGATGGGGATTGAGAGTTTGGATTGGGAAGGTCAAGTGATTGGAAAAGATTGATCCTCCAAGATTACAATGTAATGATAATAATCCTGGGCTTGGCATAAGCATGAATAGAGTTTAGAATGACTCATGTGAATAGATTCACATATGTATAGAATAGTGCAACAAAACACTACTGAATAAAGTGTGTCAACACTTATTCATAATAGTATAGGTTACACATAGACTTGAGTAGGAGTTTGTGATATATTGATTTACTCAATTAACCCTTGTATAAATTGAATAGTTCAACATAGGCCACTTGGATTAAGTTGGCTTGGGGTTGAATATGTTTAGATGTTATTTAGAATGAGGGTGGTTTCTTGGTAATAAGATTTGCTTGGACTAAAGGATTAACTGGGACTAGGGTTTGATTTTCAAGATTTGACTAAAACAATGTTTAAATTCTTCTTTGAAGAATTCAAACTAGTTTTGTTTATAGCTCAAGAATGGTATTTGATCTGAATGGTTTAGGATATATATCTGGCATGGGGTGGAGTGTACTACCACAAAAGCAAGGGGAACCTAATTTGTTTTACCATACATTACTCAAATTACTCAATTGTAATTTGAATATTGTTAACTGGGTCCACAAGAATAAGATGGAATGACTTTGGGTGATGAACAAGATGAACCATGATAGGAATAGATAGGTATGATTATATGATTCACTTTTGTAAAAGGAATCATATTGAAAAGAATTATAGAATTAATTCTATAATGAAAATACTCAAATTCTCATAATTGAATTTGAAAATTTGCAAGGTGATTCAAATATTTCGGGCAGTGGTTCTACTAGATGGAGGGCAGTAACACAAAGCTACTGCAAGTGGTTTCACTCCAAAATCATTTTCAGAATTTAAATGATGATCAAATTAGTGATTTGATTAAATTTAACAGTAGCAAGTTTGTTCACATTTCAAGTTTGGAAATTTTTGGTTCTATAATGAAATACATGTTCCAAGGAGTCCATAGACTACAATTTTGTAATAATTGGATCTACAGAACAAAAGTTATGAATTAAATGGGGTTTGAAAGTTATTTTGCTATTTTATTTTTCAGTCAAAACTTTTCACAGAACCACTGATGTTTCTCTGTAGACATGGATTCTACACATTTCAAGGATTTCAGGGATACCTTATTTGCAATTTTTGGCCTAGTATTTGATTTTATATTGATTTTACAAGTTGCAGCAGAAATCTGAGATTTGTATTTCAAATTTGATATCATTTTGACTGTTTGACAAGGGGCTGATCCTGGGCGTGACGCGTGGCGCGCTGTGATTTGCCCGTACCGCTTCGGGCGGATCGGCGCTGTGGGCTGTCAGATCTAAATTAGATCTGACGCCCCTAGTTGCTCTGTACCGGTTCGGGAGGGAAATCTATCTGGGCCGCGGGATCTAGATCGGACGGCCAGAGAGGGAAGGGGAGAAGCTCACCGGAGCAGCCTAGGGTTCCGGTGATCTGCGGCTCGAGCATGGACGTTCTTGTTGCTGTAGGGGCTCCTGGCGTTGAAGGACATGCCGATGAGGTTCGTGCTGCCACGGCGAGTACGGTGCCGAAATTGAAGAGCTCGAGGTGCTCGGGTTCGCCGGCGGTTCCTCGCCGAACTTGCACTAGCGGACGGTGGCTTCGGCTTGGAGATGGTTTTGTCGATCTGGTGCATGAAAAATCACCAAACCGTGTCAGCGAGGTGCGCAATGAGATGAGGAAGCTGGAGGTAGGAGAAGGGTGGTGAGAGGGGACCTGTGCTCGCCGGAATCAACGGCGAGAGCTGCCAGTACCTGCGGGCGTCGGTGAAGAAATCCGATGGCCTGGGGGCGAATTGAGAGGGGAGAAAGAGAGAGGAGAGGAAGGAGAGCGTGGGGGCTTTATAGGAGAGGTCTTGATGGCCATTTACTCAAGGAATAAAGCGGGGAGTAATCTCCGGCTGGGGTTTCCGAATCAGAGAGTGAGAGGAGATTGCGGGAGGAAGAAGAGGGTTCTGACAGGTGGGACCCGCTTGGCGGTGAGAGGGAGGAAGGGGAAAGGAAGCTGGGCTGGCTCGGGGGAGATCTAGGCCAGCTGGTTCCCGGGTGCGGCCCAGTTGGGCTGTGCCCTTCTTCTTTCTTTTTTTTGTTCTATTTCCTTTTTCTTATTTTTCTGATTTCTTGTTTTAGGTTTTGAAATAGCTACACTTCTCTGATTTGAATAATTTCAAAACTGTCCATCACTGAACTTTGATTGGTGTCTTTCAAACACATAAACCAAGGTTTAGTGTTATTTTGTAAAAAGAATAAATGTAAGAAAGTAATCATAGTTTTCAATTAATTAGGATACTGTATTTTTAAATATTAGCTTGCTAAAATATTTGGTTTCCAAAATTTGGTGAGATGGTAAATAAAACAGAAGTGTTTTTGGTAACATGACCAATAAACATTTTATGAAACACCAAGTAGTAAAGTTTTGTAAACAAAATATTTACTAGAAGAATTTAATATAGTCTCCATAAACAATGGGACTACTTGAATAATTACTTTCTGAAAATCCTTTGTTTCTAAGTTTGGTGTAAAATGGGGAAGAGATACAGTATTCTTTGAAGAAATATGATTCAAAACTTTATTTGGTATTAAACCCTTTTGTTAATAATTCCCATGCAAGGATGCTTGCATAAGACTTGAATAATTGCAAAAACAATATTTTGAAAATCTTTTCTCAAATAATCTTTCAAACAGAAGGTTGATGGAAGTTAGTTTGAAAAAAGGAATTTGATAAATAGTTTTTGAAGTAGATGAGATATGGGAATAATTTTGGCATTTTAGTATTAGGGTTTTAGGGTTTTTGATTTGATCTCAAATTGTTTAAGGTAACCTTTAGTTAAGTTCAAAAAGTTTTGATTTCTTGTGATTTTTCAATCAAGTCAAACAATTACAAGCACTTATTTTAATTTTTTTGATTTTCCAAAAATTGGAAAAGTCTGGGATGTTACACCGTGTATGCCCGCGGCGACGGCAGTTCACGACTACTGATTGGTGTGTACGTGGATGACCTGATCATTACCGGCGGCAGCAAACTGGAGATTGCCAAGTTCAAGAGGGAGATGACTGACAGGTTCAAGATGAGTGACCAGGGCATGCTCTCCTACTACCTCGGCATGGAGGTGTCTCAGGGCGATGGCAAGATCACTCTGTGCCAGTCTGCGTATGCCAGCAAGATCTTACAGAAGGCCGGCATGGTGGATTGCACCATGGTGCAGGTGCCAATGGAGCCGCATCTGAAGCTCAGCAAGACCAGCTCGAACCCGCCGGTGGATGTGACGCTCTACCGCTCCATCATCGGGAGTCTGCGCTACCTCGTCCACAGCAGGCCGGACATTGCCTTCGCTGTGGGCTACGTCAGTCGCTTAATGGAGAAGCCAACGACGGAACACCTGAGCGCCGTCAAGCACCTGCTTCGCTACATTGCAGGCACCAAGAACTATGGTTGTGTCCTCAGTAGCAGCGGCGAGAAGTTTGAACTCATGGGCTACAGCGACGCCGACATGGCTGGTGATCTGGACGACCGCAAGAGCACGACAGGCTGCCTCTTCTTCCTCAATGGTTGTCCGGTGACTTGGCAATCCGTCAAGCAATAGTCGATCGCCTTGTCATCATGTGAAGCTGAGTACATGGCTGCCACCGCTATGGCATGCCAAGCAGCTTGGCTCAGGCGCCTCCTCGGCGAGCTGCTTAATCAGCAGGAGGAGACGGTGAAGCTCTTCATCGACAATCAGAGTGCTCTCTAGTTGATCAAGAACCCAGTGTTCCATGAGCGCACCAAGCACATTGACCTGCGCTTCCACTTCATTAGGGAATGCGTCGAAGACGGCAAGGTCACCGTCGAGCACATTGGCACCACAAACCAGCTCGCCTACATTCTCACCAAGTCCCTCGGGAGAATTCAGTTCCAGGACCTGCGTGCAAGGATCGGCATCATCGACATCACGAAGAACTAAAACTTAGGAGGAGAATTGTTGAATAAGTTTCAGTTTTCAGAACTGCATAGTGTTAGGTGTCGAGTAGATTCAGTTTCGTCAGTAGTTTCAGTTAGCATTTTTTCAGCAGGGTTTGGACACGGTCTATGCGATCAAGCCCAAAATTGTAGGATCGTGATGAGCTCGATTCGGAACGTGGGATGGCACGTTTCAGTAGGGGTCATGGCCGATCATGGTGGCATGCCTCTGGCTGCTCGAAATAAACGGAAAGAGAAGCAGAAAAATAGCATGTTGAACGCTATGCAAAAATCCTATGTTCATCGTCTTCCTCTGTCGTTCTCTCAAATCCACCTGATCGCGTGTGTTATTGTGTGTGTAGTTAGGAAAAACTCCAACATCACCCAAGCGACCAAAATCGACACCAACAAAGCAAAGATAAAGTCCAAAGCCGCCGCTCCGACCTCCACACGGGCCCCAGGGCTGCGCACACGCCTAGCTGACGAAGTAGATGCAGAGCGACACAGGCCACAATGAGCAGACGAAACACCAGACCTCCAAAGGCGACGCCCCCAAGGGGGAAGCGACGATGACGCCGCCGACGCCCGCTTAGACCAAGGTCGAAACTTGGATTTTCACCTGAAGAGCCCGAGGCACAAACGACGAGGGAGGTGAAGGGGCTCCTCAACGATGCCTCCATGGAGTGGAGGTGCATCCTAGGATGCCATCATCGCCGGCAATGACCGAAGTCGTTGCAAGGCTTTCACCCGGAGCTCACCGAACCCAAAGTCGTCGCTGCCTATCTGCCAAACTCGCCGTAGCCGAGCAAACCCTGCAACAAGCCGCCACCCACCACCACCCCCACTGTGGGAGACCACACCGCAGCACCTCACGCCGCGTTGCTTCCCGCCAAACACGGACGAGAAAGCCCGCACACCGGCCCGGGGCCGCCGCCCCGACATCCTCTTCTTCAGCGGGATCGGGCCTCCACGCCGCACCCTCACAGCCAGATGCAGGGGCAGCCACCTCCTGCCCGAGATCCAGCGCGAAGCAGCCGAGCATGCAGACCGCCGCACCATCGTCCCTGGCCAGAAACGCCGCCAGGGACCTCCTGAGACACCCCAGAGCCAGCGCCAAGCCCCGCTCCAACGGCTCCAGCAGTGCTGCCCTGCCGCCCTGCACGGCTCCAGCAACGCCGGCACATTGCGGAGACCACCGGCCAAACTCCTGCACGACGTCCCAGCTCGGCAGACCGGTGCTCAATGCCATCGACCACCCAACTCCGTAAACTCCACCACCGCAACATCACCACTGCCGCAGTTCCCCAACAGCACGGCCGACGATGGACCAGATCGGGCTCCCCACCGTCGCGTGCACTCCTGGCCGGAGATTCTCCGAGCACCATCGGGCCACCCGCCGCACCGCCAGGCCGCAGCACACTGCCGCTGGTCGCCAATCGTCGCCGGAGTGACGAACCCCAGCGCGGCCAGATCTGGGGCGCCCGCGCCCGCACTGCCACTCCCCGCTCAGCCAACCCCCCCGCAGCCATCATCGTCGGCCTGCCTCCAGCACATCCTTCCTCCAGCACCTCCTCCCTCCAACCCTGCCGCCCACTGTGCAGATTGAAGCTCACCGAGGCCCGCCATCACAGCGAGCTCCCTAGCCCGAGCGAGGCCTCCACCGAGGTGGAAAAGAAACAGACCCCGCCACCACCGACTCCACCCGGGCTTTGCCCGGTGAAGCTTACCGGCAACGGCGAGGGGGGGGGGGGTAGGGTGGGGGCCTCTGGCTGGGGGAGATGCGCCGCCGCCCGTGTCGCCTTGGGGAGGAGGCGACGCTGGGGCTCTCAGATTTGTATTCTTGGTTTCATTGAGGTTTCATTCCATTTTACATTTTTAGGCCCGAGCCGAGGCATATCTAAAAGGAAAGCGTCAACAAAAAAATCCAGGGTTGAGGCTTGGAGGAAAATAATGACATTACATCTACGTAGACCGATATGCGTCGAGGAACAGCTTGTCTTTCGGGAAAAGAAGATATCACACCTATTTCCTCCGCTTTGGCGAGAAGAAGACCAAGAGCACCCATAAGTTGGAGGAAAAGAATAGCCATAGCCTCTAGGCTCTAGATAGTAGATACGGAGGTTGTCGCGCGTCCATGGTCTGGTCTCCAGGAAGAAAGTAGGACGTGGACGCGGCGCGTGCGATGGTTGAGGGATCATTTATGCCCAACTTATCCCAACAGCCCTCTGTGTGTCCCGTCTAACTACAACGTTACAAAAAAGTGATGCCAGGCATCAGTTTGCTAATTTCAGGCTGTACTCCACTGATTGAGTCCTAAACTGACAGCACAAGTGATTATGTTACTTATGGGGGTGCTTGGTGCACATGGTGGTTGGACATGGAAAGGTACAGGGCGGCTGTCTTTATGCATCTACAGTCTGCAATATATTGTATGTGATCATAGATCCTACGGGTATCATTAGATCATTAATTTAATAGACCTCGTGATACAAGGTATATATTACAGTGTGTCATTTGAAACTTCAAATGTTATACTTTTTAATGTCACAATTTTTGTTTTGACCAATTTATATTATATTTATCAAATTGACAATCTAGAGATACACGTGTAACCTAAACCAGGATGGAGGAAGTACCTTGATAGAGGGTCCAGACTTGCCTCCCGGGTTGTTCTCGCTCGAGCGACTCCGGATGCCCAACCAAATCCTAGGAAACTAGAGATGCATGTTAAATGCATCTATGCCCTTTGTAGTTTATTGTGCTAGATACCATCATAATTGATTCATATTAGTTGTTATAATCACATTTTAGAATGATTTTGGGGATTTTTAAAAGATCTCTTTTATTTGGATTATAACTCTGTAAAAAACATTTTTTGTATTTTTTTTACTTTAATGGAACTTCACGAACTCAAAAGGACCTAGAATTTTTTTCTGTGCAAGTTTTTATAGAAAATGAAGAGTGCTGCTTGCGGCGGTGTTGATTTAAATCACCGTCCCGTTGGGAACCCCAAGAGGAAGGTATGATGAGTATAGCAGCAAATTTTCCCTCAGTAAGAAACCAAGGTTTGTTAGTCTAGGAAAAAGCCAAACGTCTGAAGGTGATGCCTGCTAGCTTAGTGACTTTCAACAAGGGCGCTGTTTACGACACTTGTTAGTCCGTCTTCAACTAGTAGCAACGCGGAACCTGCACACAACACAATCAAATACTTTGCTCCCAACTTACGATGAGGTTGTCAATCTCACCGGTTTGCTGTAAACAAAGGAATGAGCGTATCGAGTGGAAAGCAATAGTAGTATGCGAGAAAGTAAACAATACGAGTAAAGTAAACAGGTAATGCAAATATAAAGGAAATTGGACCGGGGTCCACAGTTCACTAGTGGTGTCTCTCCATAAGATAAATAGCACATGCTAGGTAAACAAATTATAGTTGGGCAATTCATAGAATATAGATAACGTGTATATGTCGCGAGGATCACTATGAGATTTACTTTGGGCATTACAACAAAATACATAGACCGCCATCCAACTGCTTCTATGACTAATAATCCACCCACGGGGATATCGTCCGAACACCCCATGAGTATTAAGTTGCGAACAACAGATAACTGTATTAAGCAAAGTGTGTAATGTAAATAAAGCATATGCCCTTGGACATAAGAATATTGTTTTCTCCCTAGTGGCAATAGCACATCTACAACCTTAGAGGTTTCTATCACTCCCCTAGATTAAATAGAGGCATGAACCCAACTATCGAGCATAAATACCCTCTTTTGGAGTCACTAGTATCTACTTAGCCAAGATAGCTACTAACAACGGAGAGCATGCAAGATCATAAACAACATAGAGATAACATAAGATATATGATTCAGCACATCAACTCAACATAACACAAATATTCATCAGATCCCAACAAACACAACATGTAGAATTACATAACGGTGATCTCGATCATGTAAGGCAGCTCACGAGATCTAAACATGAAGCATATGGTGGAGAAGACAACCATCTAGCTACTACTATGGACCCATAGTCCAAGGTAGACTACTCACTCATCGCGCCGGAGGCAAGCATGGCGATGAAGAAGACCTCCGGTGGTGATTTCCCTCTCCGGCAGGGTGCCGGGAAGAGCTTTTAGACCCTCCCAATCTCGGGTCGATGACGGCGGCTGATCGAGATGTGTTTCTAGAAAATTGATCGGGCTTTTAGGTTTTTCCCGTCGGGGGGTCTTTATAGGCGAAGGGGCAGCGTCACAGGTGGACCAGGGGGGTCTCACCCATAGGGGCACGACCAGGGGCTGGGCCGCGCCCCCTCATGGTGAGGCTGGCCCCTGGCTCGGCTCCATCGCCTCTTCGGTGTTCTGGAAGCTTCGTTAATATCTGGACGTTCGGCTTTTATTTCGTTCAATTCCGAGAATATTTCCTGTGTAACTTTTCTGAAACACAAAAATAGCAGAAAACAAGGAACTGGCACTGTGGCATCTTATTAATAGGTTAGTTCGGGAAAATGCATAAAAATGCCACGATGTATAACGAAACACTAAGCAAATGGTGTAAAAACAAGCATGGATCATCAAAAATTATAGATACGTTTGAGACGTATCAGCATCCCTAAGCTTAACTCCTGCTCGTCCTCGAGTAGGTTAGTGATAACAAAAGAAATAATTTTTGAGGTGACATGCAACTACACAATCTTGATCATCTATGTAAGCATTGAGTGCTGGGATCAAAAGAACTTAAAACATGGGCATGCAAGATATAATCTTGATAGAAGCAACTTAGCAACCATGTTATAACATGAAAAAGAACACAAACAAAAGATCATGAAAAATGAAACAATGAAAGTCAAACGTGTGTTCAAATCATATGGAAAAACATACAAATGGTTTTCAGCTTGTCCTTTATGAGAGAGCAAAACATAAATGCATAGGACACCTTTAAGTTTAAGAGGGCGACTAGATACAAGTAATTTAAGAACAAGTGAAACCAATATTATGAATCAATCAATAAAAACTTTGGGACAATGCACATTATACTCAGAATGACAACTATGCTCTTTTAGACGGTGCATAAAGATAGAAGGTGGTGACTCAACATAAAAGTAAAAGAAAGGCCCTTCGCAAAGGAAAGCAGTGATTGCAAGTTTTATAAACCTTCAAAAATTATGGTACTTACTAGCTTTGAGCTCTCATTGCCCCCATCATAAGCATCTTGAATGGTTACAGTTAATGCGAATACACTTATGAAGCATATGCTTGACAAATCATAAATTGAAAACCTCGTGTCTGGTGAAATACGAATACCCAAACCTCATGCTACTCGACTTAGAGTCCCAAACAAGCTCTTGTTATTGTAAGTATACACGTATCATCGAGAACCGCCAACGGGGTACCTCCGTGCCCGATGACATGGAATAAGCCCATATCAAAATGATAGGACAAACAGACAATGAACACCTCAGCATCTCTTTTATTTACCATTGGTATAGCTTTTTATTGTGAGATGCGTCGTCGAATGTTCACTATGGGCATGCTGTAAATTTCCACCATGAATTATGCATGGCTTAGATTAGCGGCCCAGGCATTTCTCTAACACATATACAAACTCCATGATCCCGCAAGATTCCCAAATTATTTCACATCGCGAGTATCTATAAATAAAAGATCACGATATCAACTCAAATAAGAAGTGCAATGTTGAAAGCTTGCCCCATGACGACATGGCTGGGCTAATTTCCAACTTACAACTTGCAAGCATAACAACTCAATATAAGAGAGCCACAATATCAAATTTTTAAGAACGAGAAAAGTAAAGTGTGCCATCAGGTTTGTGAGAGCTTTACTGACCAATTTTCGCATAACACCAAAAAGAGTTTAATTTGAAGGATAGATAAAAGCAAGTCAAATGTACTTTGGAATAGCAAATTGCTAATAGGTATGTATGGTGGACACATTGGAACAACTTGGTTTTTAGGAGTTGGATTCACGAGTAGAGCTCATACTCAGTACAAAATGAGGGCTAGTCAAAGACTGGGAGCGACCAACTAAGAGAGCAATAACGGCCATAATCATGCAAAGCAACAAAGCAACATTAAAAGAAGCATAAGATGGCATCAAAAGTCAAAAACTAAATGATCATACAGGCTTATGGCGACTTTGTATGAGTCTAACATGTGTGAGCATGCGCCAAGTCAACCCAAATAAAGCATCAAGGAGAAAACCAAAATAATGCTTCCAAATAATAAAAAAACAATGCATGATTTTTTCAAAGGCTCATTAAGCAATCTCAATCATTTGAGACAAGTCATGCTACAGCAAGACCACTAAGCATACTATCAAAAAGACATCAAGCACGACATGCAAAAGTCTAAGCCGCAGTCTAAACAAGCTCCTTTTTGTACCACTTTTTTGCATGAATATTTTTTCTCTTTTCCAACACCATTCGAACCTTTTTGAAACAACTCTTTTGATGAAAACCAACATGGAACAGAGGTCAAAATACACCTTGATGCAAATATATAACAAGATCTGAACACAAATCAAGGCGAAAAATGAAAGCTAAATGCAGTTCTAAAAAAAGAGAACACTCGTTGAAAGATAAGAGTAAAAACGGAGTGTTCTTGGCAAATGAAAAGCAAAGAAACTTCTCCAAAAGGAAATTTGTTGGGGTCCAACCATTTATTGCAGCAAACAAAACTAAACAAAACTGAAAACTAAAACAACTGACGCTCCAAGAAAAACGCATAGTGCATGAAGCAATAAAAATATAGTGTGTTGAAAGGTGACCTGATTTTTGCCGATGAAGAAGGGGTGCCTCGGGGGCATCCCCAAGCTTTGACGCTTGTACTTCTTGGATATTTCTTGGGGTGACATGGGCATCCCCAAGCTTGAGCTTTTGTCCATTCTTCAACTCATCTCATCATTCTCCAATCCCTACACTTGAAAACTTCCTTCATACAAAACTAAACACAATTCTATTAGCAACATTAGTGTAAGCATAATAATGAATCAACCCTTTTTACTTCAGATTTCAACTCAAAACCACCACATATAAAGCATATACTACTGTAGCAACTTCCCCAAAAGTTCCGTGATCAAAAGAACTCAAAAAGAAAGCGATAAAGAGGCAAACACAAATAGTGGCAGAAATCTGTCAAAAAAGAACAGCTGACAAAGGTCAAATTTTTAGAGGGTTTTCTGTTGCTCAAATCAAAAAGTGTATAACTAATATAAGTTTGGATATAACCTGGGGCATATGCACAAGAAATTGCACGTCAAAAAGATATTCTGAGAATTTTCACAAATTTTTATGGTGCAGCACCGAAATCTGTTTCAGGACAGCAACATCCCCAAATCTTACCTCACTCAAATTAGAGGCTTCTCTTGGCACAACAACGAAATAAAAAGGATAAGGAGAGGTTATTACAGTAGTAATAACTTCCAAGACTCAAATAAAATAAAAAGTACTAAAAGTAAAACAATGGGTTATCTCCCAAGAGTGCTTTTCTTTAACGCCTTTGAGCTAGGCGCAGAAAGTGCAAATCAAGTAATATCAAGTGATGAAGCATCAAGTTCATAATTTGCTCTAAGAATAGAGTCAAAAAGTAATTTCTTCCTTTTCCTAGGGAAGTGTTCCATACCTTTCTTGAGTGGGAATTGATATTTGATGGTGCCTTCCCTCATATGAATGATGGCACCTACAGTTCGAAGAAAGAGTCTTCCCAAAATAATAGGACATGAAGCATTGTATTCAACATCCATAACAAGAAAATTAACGGGAACAAGGTTATTGTTAACCATAATAAGAACATCATTAATCATTCCCAAAGGTTTCTTCTTAGCAACATCAGCAATAGGAACATCATAATAACACTTTTCAAGTGGTGGTAAATCAAGCATGTCATAATTTTTTCTAGGCATGATAGAAATACTAGCACCTAGATCACATAAAGCATGGCAATAAAAACTATTAACATGCATATCAATGATGGGTTCCCAACCATCTTCTAACTTCTTGGGAATAGAAACTTTTTGCTTCAACTTTTTATCCCTAATTTTCATGAGAGCATTGGTAATATGCTTAGTAAAAGCAATATTTATAGGACTAGCATTAGGAGTCAAAGCAAGCTTTTGCAAGAATAAAATAACTTCAGATATATTGCAGCCATCAACATCAAAATCATTAAAATAAATAGAGCTATCATCTCCTACACTCCGAAAAATTTCAGCACTCTTTTGAGAAAAAGTTTTTGCTATTTTGGGCTTTTTAACACTAGGAGTAGGAGTTTTCTCTACACCAATCAAAGTAAGAGGATTGCTAGCATTTGGAACAACATCATTAGAGGTAGTAATGGTACATACCTTCATCTTCCTAGCCATCTCATCTTCTCTTTCCCACCTGGCATGCAATTCTGCTAACATCCTAACATTTTCATCAATTCTAACTTTGATAGCATTAGCAGTGACAAAAGTATTATTCTCTTTCACCTCATTAGGAAACACTTTTAATTTCAGAAGTTCAACATCAAGAGCAAGGCTATCAACTTTAGAAGCAAGAATATCAATTTTGCCTAACTTTTCCTCAACAGACTTATTAAAAGCAGTTTGCTTACCGATGAAGTCCTTGAGCATTACCTCAAGCTTAGAGGGCGCGGCCCTAGTGTTGTTGGAGGAATTACCATAAGAGTTACCATAACCATTACCATTGGTAGAAGGATACGGCCTATAATTGTTACTAGCAAAATTGTTCCTATAAGCATTGTTGTTGAAATTATTATTTCTAATAAAGTTTACATCAACATGCTCTTCTTGAGCAACCAAAGAGGCCAAAGGAACATTATTAAGATCAACATGAGTCCTATCATTAGAAAGCATAAGCATAATAGCATCAATCTTATCACTTAAGGAAGAGGTTTCCTCAACAGAATTTACCTTCTTACCTTGTGGAGCTCTTTCGGTGTGCCATTCAGAATAATTTACCATCATATTATCGAGAAGCTTTGTTGTGGTGCCCAAGGTAAGGGACATAAAAGTGCCTCCAGCAGCTGAATCCAATAGGTTCCTTGAAGAAAAATTCAGTCCTACATAAAAAGTTTGGACAATCATCCAAGTAGTCAGTCCATGAGTAGGGCAATTCTTTATCATAGATTTCATTCTTTCCCAAGCCTGAGCAACATGTTCATTATCAAACTGGCTAAACTTCATAATATTGCTACGCAAAGCTATAATCTTAGCAGGAGGATAGTATCTTCTAATAAAAGCATCCTTACACTTATCCCATGAATCAATACTATTTTTTGGCAAAGACAACAACCAATCCTTAGCTTTTCCTCTCAAAGAAAAAGGAAACAACTTAAGCTTAATAATATCACTCTTTACATCCTTATATTTCTGCATCTCACATAGCTCAACAAAATTGTTGAGATGAGCTACAGCATCATCAGTACTAGCACCAGAAAATTGCTCTTTCATAACAAGGTTCAATAAAGCAGGTTTATAATCTCATAAAAATCAGCAGCAGGAGCAGGTGGCGCAATAGGAGTGCAGATAAAATTACTATTATTAGTGCTAGTAAAATCACACAACTTGGTGTTCTCATGAGTACCCATTCTAGCAAAGCTAAAAGCAGACAAGTAAAAAACAACTATGAAGAAAACTAATTTTTTTGTGTTTTTGATAAAATGATGCAAGTAAAAATAAAGTAAAAGCAAAACTAAAATAAAGTAAAGGATGTGCGTGTGAAACTCCCCTTGTAGAAGTCTTTTTTTCCCCGGCAATGGCGCCAGAAAATTCTTGCTGCTTGCGGCGGTGTTGATGTAAATCACCGTCCCGTTGGGAACCCCAAGAGGAAGGTATGATGAGTATAGCAGCAAATTTTCCCTTAGTAAGAAACCAAGGTTTGTCAGTCCAAAAAAAGCCAAACGTCTGAAGGTGATGCCTGCTAGCTTAGTGACTTCCAACAAGGGCGCCGTTTACGACACTTGTTAGTACGTCTTCAACTAGTAGCAATGCGGAACCTGCACACAACACAACCAAATACTTTGCTCCTAACTTACGATAAAGTTGTCAATCTCACCGGTTTGCTATAAACAAAGGAATGAGCGTATCGAGTGGAAAGCAATAGTAGTATGCGAGAAAGTAAACAATGCGAGTAAAGTAAACAGGTGATAGCAATATAAAGGAAATTGGACCAGGGTCCACAGTTCACTAGTGGTGTCTCTCCATAAGATAAATAGCACATGCTGGGTAAACAAATTACAGTTGGACAATTGATAGAATAAAGATAACGTGCATATGTCGCGAGGATCACTATGAGATTTACTCTGGGCATTACAACAAAATACATAGACCGCCATCCAACTGCATCTATGACTAATAATCCACCCACGGGGATATCGTCCGAACACCCCATGAGTATTAAGTTGCGAACAACAGATAACTGCATTAAGCAAAGTGTGTAATGTAAATAAAGCATATGCCCTTGGACATAAGAATGGTGTTTTCTCACTAGTGGCAACATCACATCTACAACCTTAGAGGTTTCTGTCACTCCCCCAGATTAAATAGAGGCATGAACCCAACTATCGAGCATAAATACCCCCTCTTGGAGTCACTAGTATCTACTTAGCCAAGATAGCTACTAACAACGGAGAGCATGCAATATCATAAACAACATAGAGATAACATAAGATATATGATTCAGCACATCAACTCAACATAACACCAATATTTATCGGATCCCAACAAACACAACATGTAGAATTACATAACGGTGATCTCGATCATGTAAGGCAGCTCACGAGATCTAAACATGAAGCACATGGTGGAGAAGACAACCATCTAGCTACTGCTATGGACCCATAGTCCAAGGTAGACTACTCACTCATCGCGCCGGAGGCAAGCATGGCGATGAAGAAGACCTCCGGTGGCGATTCTCCTCTCCGGCAGGGTGCCGGGAAGAGCTTCTGGACCCTCCCGATCTTGGGTCGATGACGGCGGCGGATTGCGATATGTTTCTGGAAAATTGATCGGGCTTTTAGGTTTTTCCTGTCAGGGGGTCTTTATAGGCGAAGGGGCAGCGTCAGAGGTGGACCAGGGGGTCTCACCCATAGGGGGCATGGCCAGGGGCTGGGTCACGCCCCCTCATGGTGAGGATGGCCTCTGGCTCGGCTCCGTCTCCTCTTCGGTGTTCTGGAAGCTTCGTTTAATATCTGGACGTTCAGCTTTTGTTTCGTCCAATTCCGAGAATATTTCATGTGTAACTTTTCTGAAATACAAAAACAGCAGAAAACAGGGAACTGGCACTGTGGCATCTTGTTAATAGGTTAGTTCTGGAAAATGCATAAAAAGGCCACGAAGTGTAACAAAACACTAAGCAAATGGTGTAAAAACAAGCATGGAGCATCAAAAATTATAGATACGTTTGTGACGTATCAAAGAGCCAGGGCACTTGGACCACACCTGGAGGGCCACGAGGGCCAAAAGAGGTGCCGTGGCGCGGCCTGATACCCTGGTCACACCACCACATCCCAATTGTGCCTCGAGCTCCCGATGATGTCCATCTTTGTGTTAAACTCTTCGTCTTGATCTAAAACTATCTGTAAAAGGGGTATCGATCGCGATCTCACGACATACGGAGGCAGAGATCAAAAACCACGAAATAGAGAGTTTACAGTCCACCACCGATGGAGATTTGAGGGGGGTGGCACTGCCAAAATCGCCTCCGAGTAAGTCCACCCCCTCCAGCATCATCATCATCATCTACAACAACACCGCCTTTGTCCTCTTCATCTCCCCACTGTAATCTCTTGGAAAATCCCCCCAGCGACAACACCAGCGCCGGTCCCTGCCTCCTCCGTCGGCCGCTCCGGCGATGGGAGGGGGTGGGGACCCTGGTGCTTTGGCTCCTGTAGTTAGGTTGGCCTAGTATTTTCTTGAGGCGTTGTTTTCATGGAGGAGAAGGCGCCGCGTCGGAATAATTTGCCCCTGCTCCTCCTCCATCTCAGTGCCACTTCAACCGGTGGCGTTGGGGGGTAGGTGGCCCGGTCGTCTCACAGATCTTTGGATCCGACGAGATTCGTGTCTGGTGGTCGGCGGTTGGCACCCTCGTGGGTGGTGATCTTGTCGGCTACTATAGTTGTCTTTGCTGTCTTGCAGTTGGGTGCGTGGATGATGGCAGGCAGCGGCGTTCCTCTTCTTCGACTACATCGGATGAAGTTGACGGTGTCGAGATCTGGTGACCACGGGGAAGATCCCCGGCCGACGTGCCACAAAGTCTCGGTCTCGTTGCTTGCAGCGGTCCAATTCATCGGCTCAAAAAGCATCTTTGTATGCGAAGGTGCTCTCCCAGATCTTTGTATGGCGGCTATTTGCCTCTTTTTCCAGCGCGGCCATGGTGGCGACAGAGGACGATGGTGGACGACGTTTCGGCAAGGCACAAGTTTCTTCAAGGGTGGACTTGTAGTCTTACTTCTTGTGAGGTTCTTTGTGCAAAGTTGCTTGATACGCATTTTTATTTTATATGGTGACAATATGTGTAATCTTTATAAACAATTTGTTTAATGAAATATATGGTTACTTCAAAAAAAAGTAATCTCTTGGAAAATATGACGTTGAGTTCAATCGATTGTTTTCCCATGATCTATTGTGTCTCTTTGTCAAGTTTGGAGTAGTAACTTGTTCATGGCTATGGTGAAATAGTTTGTTTATTGTTGATTGCAAGTTTGAATCTTCCATGATGGTTTTGTGTACTAATGTATGCGTGCACTTATATGTTGAGGAATGCATAAGATTGTCACCGTTGCGTGCTTTGGAGGTTAGGGAGGGCTGGACTGATCGAAATTGTATCCTGCCTTTAGATGCATGAACATTAATAATGTGTTAATCAATGAGAGGATATTATTGGGGACCTTAGACCTTACGAAATTGGTTGGACTTTATGTCTTAATAACACTCACGTTGCATGGAAACGTCCATGGGATTAATCACTAGTGGTGTACTAGCACAGAAATGGCTACACCGATTTATAGCTCCTCTCTAGAAGAAACAAAGTACTCTTTATAAAGTTAGATGTGATGGTTAGGTGTGTTGATGCTAGACACATTTCCTTAATTACCCATCGGTTACTACTTTCTAGTTTTGGGGTGTAATCATCAAGTTCTTTATGCTTCACGGTATTTAGTACTTATACATCTAGCTAGTATAATTAGTATCAAATGTAACAACTAAAATGAATGAAATAACCATTTGCCATAACACTTGCTCCCTTGAGTTACTTTCATCAAATCACCCTTGCATAAGCGCTCTACCTTGCATAAGCCCCTTGCATCTCTAGTTGTAGTATTTAGTTATTTTAGTTTATATATTTCTGGTTAGTAGTATCAACAAATTAAAACCTTGCGTATTTCATTACATTGCACAGACGGCCGTATAAGTGAGTTCTAGGGTTTTAGAGAATATAGAATTTACCATCAGCTCCTCGTGGGTTCGACACTTAGTACTTATCGAATTTTTCTATAGTGATCCCTCCTCTTGGATATTATCAACTAGCCCCCAACCAGATCCCCCTCTGGTCGCCGCCCATACCAGCGGTGGAGGCATCCATCCGGTCGAAGACAAAGAATGGTGAGAGTGCGTCGGGGTGTCCATCTGCGAGGGGGAAGGGTCTTCGAGGTGAGGCGATGCAGGGTGGCACTGCATGGTAGAGCAGCGAGACAACAGGGAGGAGAAGCATGGCGAGGTGGCAGAGCTGTTAGCGATGTGTGCGGTGGCGGCCGTACCACGCTTGGCTATGCTGGCTGCGACGTGCAGCCCGGATCCGGGCCTGATATGGGCTGGAAGGTCCAGTGATGTTTCGGATTCCGCACGATGGCGAAATAGGAGACGATGGCCCATGTGGCTGGGTAGGAGGTTATGAGGGGTGGTGTTGCCGCTCTTGGTTGTGTGGGGAAGAGAATGTTGTGCTAGTGGTGTGCGGCTGCGTATGGATGAGAACGTGGTGGTTTTGGTTGGCGGGAGATGAATGGCGCTGCCGTTTGGCTAGTGTTACACCCTCCTGTGCAATGAGGGGAAGAGGAACAAGGCAAGCCAATGTCGATGTGGCGTGCGGATGGGCGAGGTGGTGCTGGTTGGAGGGAGAAGAATGGCACCACTGGGAGGGCAGACGTTGCACCATCCTCTGAGGAAGAAGTCCCTATAGCACGCCTCCCTAGCATGGGTGATGCTTGAGGTGGTCATCGCCTCCCTAGCCGGTGACAAGTGAGGTACCATAAATCCTACTCCCTCCATTTCAAAATATAAGATGTTTTAGACTATCATTGACACACATGTATCTAGATGCTTTTTAGTATATAGGTTCACTCATTTTGCTTTTAACCTGTATATTAAAAAATATCTACATACATGCATATTAATGATAGGCTAAAACATCTTATATTTTACAATGGAGGGAGTATTTTCCTTATAAACTGGATTGATCTTAAACTAATTTAACATCTCTTTTACTATGACTAAAAAATATCATAATAGGGCCACAAGGCCAATTACAAACTGGTCATGGAACACTTTCGGGGCGGGGCTCCCGGCAACCAGGCCATGGCTCAGTACGCGGCGGCAATGCTCAGGATTGTCGATGCACTATAACAATACTGTGGAAGATAATACAGGTGTAGTCGTTAAAGATAGCCGGTGAATTTTTAGATCCGCCGCTAGCTGATCTTGTGCCAGGAACCACCACCTAAATTTGGTCGTGCGATCTTGAGCTGAGGTCTTTGGCACCTGCAGTGTCGCGCAGAGGCGCACGGAGCCATGGAATGGATGAAACTGTTCTTGCTTACATCAACTGACAGTGAAAAAAGGCTCGCAGGCAGAAAGCACACCCAGACAAAGCCAGGTCGTGCCGTCATGAGCTGAGCAGCCGCAGAAATTAGCAGAAAAAGTCTTGGAGAAATCACATCTCTTTGGATTTGGATCAGGCGAAAAAATGATTAACTACTCAGCAAAAGCAGCAGTTCACCGCAGCGCGCACGACTTTTCTGTCCCTCGTCAACAGCACACCGCGGCTTCCTCCTCCTGCTCCCGTTGATTTCTTCCTTCGCTGCCGCGTCCACAACTACAAAGCATACTCCTCCTCTTCTCCCCCTTTTGTCAGCTTGCCTTCCTCCTCCCCCCTCCGCGATCCATGGACGCCTCGTCGTCGGACCGCCAGTCGCCGCACAGCCGGCAGCTGCAGCTGCAGGGCCCGCGCCCGCCGCGGCTCTCCGTCAGCAAGGACTCCCACAAGGTCCGGAAGCCGCCCGTCGTGCCGCTGCCGCACGGCGCCCAGCAGCAAGCCCGCAGCCGCCACCAGCAGGCCCAGGCGCATCAGCAGCAGCAGCCGCGCGCGCCGGTCATCATCTACGACGCCTCGCCCAAGGTCATCCACACCCAGCCCAGCGAGTTCATGGCGCTCGTCCAGCGCCTCACCGGCCCGGGCGTAGGCGTAACAACAGCCCACTCGATGGACGCGGAGCCGGAGGCGCCGATGCCGCCGCAGTTCCAGCCGCAGGAGTTCCTCCTCTCCCCGACCGCGGGGCTGTCGCCGGCGGCGCGGTACGCCGCAATCGAGCGGTCCGTCCGGCCGCTGCCCCCTGGCCCCGCGCCGTACGCAGGCTCCTGGGCGGACCTGGACGGCTTCGCGGAGGTCCTCGGCCCCGGGCGGCCGGGGATCCTCTCCCCCGTGCCCTCGACGCTGCCGCCCGCGGCCTCGGCGGGGCTGTTCTCGCCGCTGCCGTTCGACACCAGCAACCTCGCCTGGCTCAACGACCTCAGCCCGTTCCTCGCCTCCGCCGGCGCCGGCGCCGCCCGCGACGCGCCCTTCGCCTCCAACCCCGGCGGCCTGCTGCTCCCAACGCCCACCATGCCCTCTCCCGGGATGATGATGCGGTTCTTCAGCGACTTCCCGGACCTGTAAATTTCAACCCTATACTCGCAGCCTATTCCATTTGTTTATTTTTCACGTCCGGTGCGACCAAACGTCTCTCTCTTTTACCGCGCGCGGCGGCGACTGTCGCGGTGATTCGGGGGTGGCGGCTACCGGAGACGGCGGATTGTGCAGGTGCAGTGTATCAGGCAGTCCATTGTGAACCCCATTAGTAGAATTTTTTAGAACAAATTCGTATTCTATTGTGTAGGTGAGAGCAGTTGGCCTGGTCTAGTGGTCTGTGGTATAGAGATTTCCTTTGTGTCAATGAATTGACATTGTCAACTCTAGGTAGGTAGAGAGGCGGTGCTAATCTTTTATTTATTTTTCTTTCCCTTATGGAGGTATTGCCTCGGTGGTTTCCTTTAGCTAATTTCTGATTGTGTTACTTGTAAACAAAGATGTCACCATATTCTTCCATGTTGTGTATCGCTCCCACTTGGTTGTCATCTCGATCAGTCCAATTCATGTTGGATGGTTGAGAGAATTGAGATCATACTTGGTTGACATTTTTCTTCTGGTGTGTCGTACGAAAGATATACTCCGTATCTGATATCTCCAAGTATGATGGTCTGATTGACGGTTTGAGAATGGTATGCCGTCAGGAGCAGCAGCTTCGTATCCATGGCAGCAAATAGATCCTTCCGCTTCCGCAATGCATTGTTGAAATCTTATCACGAACAGAGACTGGCTAGTGGCATACCATGTAGCTTCACAATATTATCCATGACGCTCACACCTTTCACGCTACTTTTGAAATTAGTAGTGGGTGAGGCAGACCCATCGGCTTGGTTAAGCTGTGTTTGGTGTGTTGACAAAACACATAGTGATGGGCGTCGAAGCATTCGACTCGGGGCTTGAGGCCTAGCCAAAATGAACAAGTTCTTCAAGTGTGGACTGAAATTCGCAGTGGCCACTCACGACACTGGTATCAGTTTTGTTTTCAGTGTAGATCCTGATGAGCCATTTTTGCTGGATCACGCCGTTTTGCAGCTCATAGCCTTGTTCCTCCGGACTGCCTAGAGCGAGTCGCGCTAATAATCCTTGTTGTCTCACGAGATTAATTATTGCTCCTTTCATTTTATATTAGTTGTTGCTGGTTTAAATGTATCTAGATATATTTTATATATGGATACAGCCAAATCTACAACAACTAAGTAATACGCGAAAGGAGGGATTAGTTGCATAGAAATTGAATACTACCTGCAGCTACAATGGTTTGCATTTAGAGACATATATCCTCTAAATTGGAAGTGTCCAACGCGGCGAGTAGTTAACATAGAACCATGACATTTCTGCTCAAAGTTTGAAAAACCACAGCTAAAATGTCGCAGGTCTATGGGAGATTTGTTGCAATTCGCACTAAACATAAATTGACCGCGAATTGACAGAGAATCTGACCGGTGGAGGTGGCATTATATGATGTCCCATATGTCTCTCTATTAAAAAATCTAAATATCTAGGAATGAAAACAATTCCATTATATGCTGATGTGGACATGGGTCCACTTGTCAGCCTAATAAAAAATAAAAATATACTCGTCATCTCCTTCCATGTCTTTGGCGTAGTCGAGCTCGCCCCCCCCCCCCCCCCCCCCCGGCGAGGTCCGGCCAGGCGGGCGCGGTCGAGGCTGGCTGGCCGGGAACATGGCGAGCGCGGGGCGGCAGCGTGGCGGTGCGGCGAGCTCGGGGTGGACGCCAGCGAGGTCCCGTCTGGCGAGCTCCGGCCAGGCTGAGTGCGGGGCGCCCGTAGCTTTCACTCTATATTTTTAAATCGTAGGTTTCAATGACGTTGAATACAGGAAATGCAAGAATTGGCATGTTTGCCATGGATATTTTGAGGTGTTTAAACGCCTCAATAGTTTGAACATTCCATTTGAATGCATTCTTCTTCGGTAGAGACTCCAAAGGTTTATGCCAAGAAAGTCGTAGAGCTATGTTCGTGTTGATGGTCATAACTGGATGCAAAATAAGTTCTAGAGAATCGTCTTTTGAGAAGGAGCCAAGTAGGTTTTGGAGAACCGTCTCTCAGCGTGGAGCTGAGATATACGTTCTGAAGAACCTTCTTTCAAGGTGGAGCCGATGGGTTCCAAAGAACGCCCTTCAGTATGCATCCGAGTATGGGTTCCAAAGAACGCCCTTCAGTATGCATTTGAGAGAGTTATCCTTCAGCGTGGAACTGATCAGAGATGTAAATGGTACGGATATAGGTTCCGGAGAACAGCCTTCTACTTGTTCAGGAGAACTGTCTCTTGACATCGGGTTGAGATATAGGTTTCACAAAAACCGTCCTTTGTCATGGAGTCAAGATATATGAGCATATAGAACATCGTGCAAACAAGGCAAAATTGGTTAATATAAATTTGAGGTCTTCACCTTTTTCTTTATTGTGGCTCTTGCAAGGTACATGGTTTTTGTGTTTTTTTCCTCCTTTTATGTCGAGCCCACGATCACTATGTTAGTATGCACGTCACACGTTGAGTGAGGAACTTTATAAAAACCTCGATTGTTCATGTGAGTCAAAGATAATGGTGAGAGTATTTTGTGCTCATCCTTTCGGATGATCAACCTTGATATTCTTCCTATTTTCATTGGTTTATCACTATAAATAGGGATGTAAATGGTATGGATAATTTCCACTACAAATCCGCATTTGTTTTCGAGAATATGGTACTTTTAGGATCCTTACGATGTGGATATTGGTCTAGCGCAGGGACGGAGACAAGGGGGGACGAGCGGGGGCTATGCCCCCCCTATGATTGTGAATTTCATGGGTGGATTTGCCATGTTAGCTACTTGTTTAAGCTAATTTAGCTACCTTAGCCCCCTCATCAAGATCACATACACTAATTAGTCTAGCCTTGTCCCCCTTGAGATCAGTTTCTGGCTCCGTCCCTGGTCTAGCGAATATCTAAAGGATATGGCAATGGATATGATATTGATTATATCCGAGGGATATGGATTATCTGATATATTTTGTGGATTATCCAATAAATGAGCTGAAACCCAAATACCTAGACAACCTAGCTGGTCCATCAGCCAAGCGAGGAATGCTACCTTGGCTCGTTGTGCCATTATCAATATTACATATATGAATTATTATTACTTATTGTTAATATGTTGGGTTGCCTTTAGATGATCATGATGTGGTATCTATACACATGTTGTTGTGTTGTATGAACATGTACTTTCTGATCATGTCGTTTGCATAAAATAAACAAATTTTAAATTTTATGTATGTATTTATCTCATTAACCACTTCTGATCCTAAACCAATCTGAATTTTCTCCAAATTTCTAGTCTAATATCATCCGCATTCGTATCCACATATATCCATTGTCCGATCCACAACCGATAAAAAATATGTTAAAGGGTATGAAAATAGCAATATCGTATCCGATTTGATCCTTTTATATCCCTAGCAACACGCCTACTAAGTTACTAGTGACTAATTAATTGCAAGATTTCCGTTCTTCTCCTTTTTTGGCATTTCTTTCATATATTATATGCGAAGTTGGAGGAGTGGACCACACAACCATAATGTGCCCTCGAAATGGAGCACTTCCATGGCACACCTCCAACAAAGTGTTGGCAACACTGCCTAATCAAAGCAAGCGACAATATTTTTGAGAACCCCCAGGATAATTGCACGGCTTTGTATTAAGCTTGAAAGAATAGAGATCCAATTCATGAGGGGAAATAGACCTAAAAACCATATAACTCTAGGTTAATTTGAGGGAAAGCGAGCTAAGACCACTCCCTACAACGACAATGACAACACACAATTCGACTTGCCCGATCACTAGCCAACAATGGCGAGGATCTACGACAGAAAGCACTAAGGCCGCATCACAACAGATGTCAGAAGCCTCAGAGAGCAACCATGACTCCAAGAAGCTCGGAGCAACGTACCCTCCACCCATGGACCTAGAAGGAGTCGGCGAGTGGACGAGCAGGATCCAAACATAAATGAAGAAGACGTCACCAAGAAACACCGACGTCGACGTAAATTTGTAAGGCACATAGGCACCACCTAATATACCGCTGAACTTCAAACATAATTGTACATGTATACATTCCATACAAGATCAAGTGGATGTATACCCTTTGGTCCCATAAACGGTGGGGCTTCTGTCCAACAACTTTGTGGAAAATGAATGACGATCAAATGGATGTTGTCAAGGGAGCCTTGGTCGGAGGAGCCATCATTGACCTTTTCTAGTCCTAGTATGTGTTTGTCACATTGATTTACTTCTTGCCTCCCATACCCACTAAACCCTTATATGACCACAGTCCTCGGCACACCACTAAGTTTTGAGTTCCAGTTCCAACCCACGATGTGTTTGTCATCTAAATACACACAATCTAAAAGCTTCTGATATGCAAATGTGAACCAAAAAATTCAATCAATGACACACATATTTATAAAGAAGTTAAAAAGATATTTAATAACGTGATAATGGGAAAATATAGAAAGAATAGTGAAAAAACTAATCACATGGTTAGCTTGTTTGGGGTCACTCATAAGGAGAAAAGGCAGGAAGAACATACCATCAACACCAACTACCCTTCAATAGTAAGAAAGATCGTGACATTTAGAATTTTTTATTAATTTCAAAATACAAGGAAATGTAATCATCTACATGACCGCATCCAACTCATATTTCCAACATTTATTATACCATTTTCAATAGTGCATCCTTAGTAGTTGATGGCAACAAAAAGTCAAAACTATATGTGTATACCAACTTATTGGGACTCCAAGTGTAGAGTGATGCAGCAAATTAGGGTAAATTTTTCCCACAACGGTGACATGAGGGTTTAAATATCAAACTCTCGAGGAAATAGCAATCCCCTCTCCTTATCCTCCTCAAGCAACCTACAACTGAAAAATAATTGTTCTGTGCCCCCAACTCCATCGCGGTGTGTGCGTTAGGCAACACAAAGTGTAAGTGAATTTAGAGATTGAAATAAAGAAAGTTACAACTAATGCAAATGTAATGGTCTAAATAAAATTGCAGAGATAATGGAGTCAATTAATATGTAAACTAAATATGCAAACTAGTAAAAGAACTAATGCATGATACTTTTGTATTTTGAATCTAAATATATCTGAAAATAAAAGTGCATACAAAATAGAGCACAGGGTGTTTCTTATGTGGAAAATTGCACCAAGATCATGGTTTTACTTGTCCTCTCTCTCATAAACATAGTAGCACAAATATAGGTTCACATAACAAGCTATTAGCAATGAAAATTCACATAGTACTTGATAGGCATTCATATGGACATCACGTCCTAATACTGAGATGATGCAACACATCTCACTAATACCCCCTTAATAAGAGAATACTCCATAAAGTAAGATTAAGTAGAAACATAGTATCACCTTAAGCAATTTGACATGATGTTGAATAATAAATATGCTACCTTGGTCAAACAGGATCATCTACTATCACTAGATGAACATAACGCAAGCATTTGATTATCCCTAGCAAGGTTAATAATGGAAAGGTAAACACCCTTGAGCAACCAAAATTCCAGTACTAATCAATTACTCCATCTAACACACACATCCCTAACAGGGGTTCTTGCATACTAGTTTGATCGGAACATGCATATATGAACGGGGTAACATAAGCATCTACAAATCTCTACTTCTATAGTAGAAAGAAAAGAATATTTGAACGTTTGAATCCGCCTCTGGTTTACGCGCCACTGGCAAAGTTAATTCGTTGATAACCATCGATGCCATTCAATCGAACGGCTGTTCTCTCACGGATTCGCCATCCCGGCGGGATACAGGGGTCGCCGGGTCGGTTGGCCCTTCTGGAATAGTCCACAGTCCACCAGTCTATCCGTCCGCCACCTCTAGCGGAAACGACTCTGTGGCGCGCGCGCGCCACGGAGCGCTCATTTCGTGAAAGCGTTTGATCGGTGGGCTCGGATGCTCGGCCCGTTAACTTAATTGTTCTAACTGATTCGGTCGTTTGCTTTTTTTCCTTAGCTCGTGTAGGCGGGACTGACTTCATTCGTATACACACACTGGAACGTCCTAATGATTCAAGGAGTTCGTTAGCTATGTTTCCTTTTTTTTCATTTCCAGATATCTTTTCGTATTTGCATCTAGTGGCTCACTGTGCAACAGCTTTTTTAATTTTCTTTGACACGTTTTATCTTTCTTATTTTTACTTTCCTTTTTTATTTCTTGTACTCTTTTTCGTGTTTCTTTATTAATTTATTTTTTACCTTTTTTCTTTTAAAACCATGTTTCTATATTTTCCATGATTCTAATTTTTTTCATTTATTTTAAAATTGTTCCTTTATTTTTCATCATGATTTTTTTGTTTCTAATTAGTCAAATATAAGTATTCCTTTTTGTGTTTTTGTTCCTTGAGTTCTAAATTTTGTTCCACGAGTTTGAATTTTATTTCACAAGATTAATCTTTTGCTACGAGAATTGTCGATGCTCTCGTATTTTTTTTTTCTGTGTATGTTCCTGGATTTTGTTCCTGGTTTTTATAACTTTTGTTTGTGGATTTTTGAAATCTTTGTTTGTGGATTTTTGTTCCTATATTTTTTTAATTTTGTAATTTTTCTTCCCAGATTTTTGTAATTTATTTCCCAGATTTTTGTAACTTTTTGCTCTCAGATTTTTGTGACTTTTGTTCCCTTTTTATTTTTGTTCCCGGATTTTTGTAATTTTAGTTCCTGTATTTTGTAATTTTTGTTCCCAGCTTTTTTGTTGCCATATTTTTTAAATTTTCGTTCCTGGATTTTGTTCAAGGAATATTTTTTTACTTTTGTTCCTAGATTTTTGGATTTTTGTTCCTGGATTTTGTTCCCATATTTTTAAATTTTTGTAACTTTTTGTTCCCAGTTTTTTGTAATTTTATTTCCTAGATTTTTGTAACTTTTGTTCCCGATTTTTTGTATTTTTTGTTCCTGGATTTTTGTAACTTTTGTTTACAAATTTTTGAAATTTTTGTTCCAAGATTTTTGAAATTTTTGTTCCCGAATTTTTTTTAACTTTTGTTCCTAGATTTTTGAAATTTGATACTGGATTTTTATTCCTAGCTTTTTGTTCCTAGATTTTAGTTCCCAGAATTTTGTAATTTTAGTTCCTAAATTTTTGTTCCCAGATTTTTGAAATTTTTGTCCCCAGATTTTTGAATTTTCCCGGAGTTTTTTTAACTTTTGTTCCTAGATTTTTGAAATTTGTTCCTAGATTTTTGTTCCTGGATTTTTGTTCCCGGATTTTTGTAATTTTAGTTCCCGTATTTTTTTAATTTTTGTTCCCAGATTTTTTTTGTAATTTTTGTTCCCAGATTTTTGAAATCATTCCTAGATTTTGTTCCCGGATTTTTTTAACTTTTCTTCCTAGATTTTTGTAATTTTTGTTTCCATATTTTTGAAATTTTTCTAACTAATCTTCCCAAATTTTAATAATTTTATTTTCCCAAACTTTTGTAACTTTTGTTCTCGAATTTTTGTAACTTTTGTTCTCAGATTTTTGTAATTTTTGTTTCCAGATTATTTAATTTTAGTTCCTCGATTTTTGTAATTTTTGTTCCCAAATTTATGTAGTTATTGTAATTTTTGTTCCTAGATTTTTATAACTTTATTCCTAAATTTTTGAAATTTTTGTTCCCAGATTTATGTAATTTGTGTTTCCAAAACTTTTAGTTCTTGGATTATTTTTAATGTTTATTCCCAGATTTTTGTAATTTTATTCTCGGATTTTCAAAATTTTTATTCCTGGATTTTTGTTCCCGGATTTTTTTTTTTTACTTTTGTTCCTAGATTTTTTAAAAATTTGTTCCTAGATTTTTGTTTATTGATTTTTGTAATTTTGTTTCCAAGATTTTTATAAAAAAATTTCCCAGTTTTTGTATTTTTAGTGCCTGGATTTTTGTGTTTCTTGTTTCAGGATTTTTGTAATTTTGTTTCACGGTCGGTAAAGATTTGTTCCTTCTTTGAACATTTTTCCGGGCACTTGAATTTTGTTCCCTTTCAAGCTAAAAAATTCTTAGTTTTCTTAGTTTTCGTATGACCCCAACGGCATACGATGGTGACCCGTGCTCGTGCTGGTGTTTTCCGCCCCAACCTCCGCTACGCCGCTATCGCCACGGCATCACAAACGCCACCCGCCCCGTCGCCCCTGCCTCTCTCGGTACGTGCCGCGCTCCGCGACCCGCACTGGCGCGCGGCCATGTATGCCGAGTTTGCTGCCTTGTAGGAGAACAGGACATGGTCTCTTGTACCTCGTCCACGCGGCGTCAACATCGTCACAGGCAAGTGGGTGTTCCGCCACAAAGTCCACCCTGACGGCACCCTCGATCGTTACAAGGCCAGATGGGTCGTGCGCGGCTTCACGCAGCGTGCCGGTGTCGACTTTGGCGAGACTTTTAGTCCCGTCGTCAAGCCGGCATCGGTGCGCACTGTTCTGCATCTCGCCGCCTCGCGCCGATGGCCAGTTCATCAGCTCGATGTCAGCAACGCGTTCCTCCACGGTGTCCTCCGTGAGCGCGTCTACTGTCAGCAGCCCACTGGCTTCGTCGACGTCGACCTTCCCGATCATGTGTGCCTCCTGTCCAAGTCCCTCTATGGACTGAAACAGGCACCGCGCGCTTGGTACACGCGCATCGGCGACTTCCTCCGATAGCTCGGCTTCGTCACCACCCTCTCGGACACGTCTTTGTTCGTCCTCAAGCAAGGCTCGGACATGGCCTATTTGCTGCTCTACGTCGACGACATTGTGCTCACGGCCTCCACGCCGGCTTTTCTCCGCTCCATCATCGACCGTCTCAGCGCGGAGTTCAAGATGAAGGACCTCGGGCCGCTCAGTTTCTTCCTCAGCGTCAGCATTCGCCGCACGGACAACGACTTCTTCCTCAGCCAGGAGCGTTATGCTGAGGATCTCCTCGAGCGCGCCGCCATGTTAAACTGCAAAGCGTCGCCAACGCTAGTCGACACCAAGCCCAAGCTCTCCTCTGCGGATGGCGAGCTCGCACCGGATCCCACTCAGTATCGCAGCATCGCCGGCGCGCTGCAATACTTGGCATTAACGAGACCGGACATTGCCTATGTTGTACAGCGAATTTGCTTGCACATGCATGCACCACGCGATACGCATTGGGGTCTCGTCAAGCGTCTGTTGCGGTACCTGCGGGGCACCATTGATCATGGTCTTGTCTTGCGCGGTGGCTCTTCGACGGACATTGCTGCCTACTCCGACGCCGACTGGGCCGGCTGCCCCGACACTCGCCGGTCTACATCGGGCTACTGCATCTTCCTCGGCTCATCGGTAATCTCCTGGTCTTCCAAACGCCAGGCGATTGTGTCGCGATTGAGCGCCGAGGCGGAATACCGCGCAGTGGCCAATGCTGTCGCCGAATGTTGTTGGCTCCGTCAGCTGCTCGGCGAGCTTCATTGTCCTGTCATCGACAAAGCCACGGTTGTCTTTTGCGACAATGTCTCTGCCGTCTACCTCGCCGCCAACCCCGTCCATCATCGCTGCACGAAGCACATCGAGCTCGACATACACTTCGTTCGGGAGAAAGTCGCGCTTGGCCACTTTCGTGTCGTCCACGTACCAACGACGGAACAGCTCGCAGATGTCATGACCAAAGGCCTTCCTTCCTCATCATTCGAAGCTTTTCGGCTCTGCCTCGGTGTTCTACCTGATGCAGCTTCGATTGAGGGGCGGTGTCAGAGGAGATAACGCAGGTGTGCATGCCCTGCATGCACGCACACACTAGTAGAAAAAAGGGCTTCCATTCGCCCCCATTAGTCCCCAACGTGTTTGGTCCGCGGCTAAAGGGTCCATCAGTCCCGGTTCATTTGAAAATGTGGGCCAGGGGGCATTAGTCCCGGTTCAAATGGGGCCTTCGGTCCCGGATTCAGCCACCAGCCGGGACTAATGCCTTTGGGCCTTTAGTCCCGGCTCGTGGCACGAACCGGGACTAAAGGGCAGTTCAAACGAACCGCCGCTCCCGCGCGCGTCAGTTACGCATGCATGGTCGCCGATCGCTTCGGGAAATCGTTGTGGCCATTAACCACTTCGATATTGAACGACGACGCATCGGGAACTCATCGCCGGCGGGCTAATTACACTGCCGGCCAGCCTCTTCTTCTTCCCCTCTCTCTAGTATATAAGGATATGTATCTCTATAAGCAATTCTTCATCCTCTTAATCTCCTCCAAAACGCCATAGCCCTCCTCAAAAACACCATAGCCCATCACCGGCGGCGAGCTCTCTCCTCTCCCTCTCATTTCAATGGAGCCGGCGACGCGGGTGCATAATCTCACCGCCGAAGGGATGGAATTCACCATCACGGAAACCGTCCGTGCATCAACGGTGGAGAAGTGGCTCCACGCTGTCAATCAGCGGTTCCTCGACGCCGCACCGGTGAAATGTGTGGGCTTGGACTGCGAGTTCACCACCCCCTCGCGATAAGCCTCATCAGCGTGCCGCCCTCCTTCAACTCTCGGTGGCGTCCGAGGTTTTGCTCTTCCAACTATGTCGGGCCGATCATGTGCCGCAGCTGCTCAGGGATTTCTTGGGGGACCCCACCATTAAATTTTGCGGCGCGGCTATCGGCAATGACGTGCGCATGCTATCTCCATACGGAATTCAAATTGCGTCGGTGCATGACCTCCAAGTGATCATACCGAACCCCACCTCGAAACCAATTTCGAGTTTATATGATCTGTCCAATGCTACTATTGGGACAAAGCTTGCGAAGAAGAAGAAGATCAAGAAGAACAAGAAGAAGGGCGACGACGAGGAAGAAGAAGAAGAAGAACTTATATATGGTTGGGCCAAAGTTCCATTAAGCGACAAGCAAGTGTTGTATGCCGCTCTAGACGCTCGCTTGAGCTTTGAGATTGCTAGGAGTTTTTGGAAGCTAGAAGGCTACTAGCTAGCTAGATGTGTGTGTGGTGTGGTGTGCGAGTCGAGTGCATATATATATGAAAAAATGTACTCCCTCTTATTTGGTTAACAAGTCTATTATATTGCTATTATTTTGGATTTTTCAAGTTTTTTGGTCTTTTTTGAATATTTTAATTATTAAAAATTAATAATTAAATTATGTATAAAAATTATTTGGAATTCATTCATGCTTATTATTACTTAATCAATGTTGCTTAATTTGTAAATTTATTTGGAATTTAACAAAGTAATATTATATGTTTCCTAAGTGTATAGGTTAATAGAATTGGTAGCATAGTATTATCAATAAGTCGCGAGCGCAGTCTTGGAAGCTAGTAGGGAAGGAATAGAGAAGTTAAGCGTGCTAAGGGTGGAGTAGTGTGAGGATGGGTGACCGACCGGGAAGTGAGGACCACAAGTACTTAATTTGATATGACAATGGAGTGAGGACCATATACTCTTGGAAGCTAGTAGAGGGAAGAAATAGAGATGATTAGATAATAGAGATGATTAGATAATAGAGAAATAAAGAAAATACAGAAATTCCGAAACAGAAAATACAAATTTTATTCCGAATGGACCTTTAGTCCCGGTCCGTGTTACGAACCGGGACCAAAGGTCCTCCAGCCGCAGCACATGCCCGTAGCCACGTGGAGGACCATTGGTCCCGGTTCGTAAGCAACCGGGACTAAAGGATTAAGCCTTTAGTCCCGCTTTGTTAGTCCCGGTTGCTACAACCAGGACTAATGGGCGTTACAGGCCGGGACCAATGGCCTTTTTTCCACCAGTGACACTCTTGCTCAACTGCTAGTCCTAGTCTACCGGCCACTACAACGTGTATATTCCTTTTCGTGTGATCGTGGCTGAGATAGTGGGTCAGTTAGAGCTCTTGTACTGTATATAAACACCTGCGTGATCATCAATACAATTCGTTGAGCATTCTCCCAAACTATCTCTTCCTTCAGTTTTGTTCCATGGTAATTTAGTTAGTGCAGATCGAACTCGTGTACAAGTCAAGACGGACTATACTGCTAACATTTACTCCCTCTGTTTTAAAATATAAAATGTTTTAGGTTTGTGAAGCAAATATATCTAGACATGTTTTAATGTGTATATTTAAGTAAACTTACACACTAAAAGATATCTAAATACACTTGCTTTATAAAGCTAAAACATCTTATATTTTGAAAAGAAGGGAGTAGCATCGAATTAAAATATGTGCCGTAACAGCGAATGATGTAAACATGGTCTTGTCCCACTCGCACTTGGCAGGGAGCAAGTTAAATACCGGATAATCGCATTAGGTCCCGGGCACCATGGAGCCCTATTTTTGTATTTTTTGAAAAATCACATTTTAAAGTTTCAAAAAATTCCAATATAAAATTCGTGATGTTGCCAATGACGTATTCTATGGCTATGCAAAATCTAAATGTGAAATAGTTTGTATTTCGACCTACATAAAAATAAGAAATACTGGTCAGCTGGGAGGATTTTGAATTTTACACTGTTTACCATCTCAGATCTGGAAATTTATCTTTTTTGTACAGGCTAAAATACATAATATTTTGGACTAATTTTTTGCATGCAGATAGAAGTTATGATTATCTACGTGCATAAATTTTCTTCGATTTTTTTGAAAGTTTAAAATATCAATTTCAGATAAATTCAAAATTCGAGCTCCATGGTGCCCGGGAGGCAAAACGACGTACTCGTTAAATACCCTGTATTCACACACAGAGCCGCAATAGGCGTAGGTAGTAGCATTACTGCACTGAACCATGTTGTCTGCCATTGATGCATGCATGTATGGGCTTTAGTCCCACCTCGCTGTCCGGTAGAGATGAATACCAATTTATATATCCCGGTCGCTTCTTAGTGTCATCCACTGGTTCGTCCGCTCGACTCAGCAGTTCGGCGTCGCATTAAAAACGTGCAGGCATTTGTTAATAGGATACTTGCGCGCTCCAGTCGGCCCAATCTCGCAAAATCGAGCGATGGAAACGCGCGGGCGCGAGGGAGGAGCACCCCCTCTAGGCCTTGTTCGGTTCCTATGGAACTAATCCCTGCAGGGAACTAACACGCCAGGGGTTTGGGTGATCCCCGGCCCCTCACCCCAATCCCTTCCACTCCCGCCTCCTTGTTCGGTTAAACCCCATAGTAAGCATCGAATGGTGGGGAATTCCATACATTATACTTATTTCTTAGGCAAAAATCATAGTGAGCACGTGAGGTAATGTAGTCTGCAAAGTTTACACACGCGATGTAGTGTACACCCTCCGTCCAGAATTACAAACGCAGCCTCAGTACAATAAATTTTGTAAAAAAAAAACCCTCCACACATTTAAAGCCTTTCAAATTAGATCTGTAAATTGGAAATCAAACTGAAATCTTCTCTCCTCCGTCTCCAACAACCCCACCGCTGTCCACCGCTCCCCCGCAGTCCGCTGCCTCCAGGAGCTCACCGCCATCAGGATCACTGCAGCGCCTACGAAGGGCCAAGCAAGGCCGCGCCAGAGGAGGGCTATTACCGGAGCACCGAAGCTCCTTTGCCGGCCGAGTCCGTCTGGCAGATAATGTCGGAGAAGCAAGTATATAGCTAACTGAGCTCTGATCAAGTTAAAAAAATTGTCAATGGTATTAGTTGCAGAATAACTTCAACAGTTTTACACAAAAGAGAAACCAGAACTTTGGAAAAAGATCATTAATGATAACAAAAGTTCCAAGCACACCGGCGCTTCCAATTCGAGGAATTCTGGCTACGACTCGATGGCTTCCATGACACAGTGGCCACCGCTTGGCACTCTGTCAACGACGCTGATCCGTTCCGCCGCTTTGTGTTGCGCCTACAGGCGACTGCTCGCAGACTCACCAGCTGGAGCGCACGCTCCGTCGGCAGCATCCACGACAAGATGGCGATATCCACTAGCCTTTTTTCACTTTTGATACCCTGTAACTAACCTCCTAGGAGGCCTGTAAAACAATCCCCCTCTATGCAATGAAATGAAACGCAAAGGTCCTTTGCGTTTTCTCAAAAAAAGATAACAAAAGTTTCAGTAAACAGCGCTGGCCAGTCAGCAGAGCAATTCTACTCATACTTGGATATCAGTAAACAATGTACAAGCCAGCTCAGCTGCTAACCTGAGCATCACTTTCCTCGTCGCTGCTATCTCCTGTCTTTGACCCGTTACCAGCCTTCCTAGGATGATACTCTTGGAAAGCCTACGTGGAACCAAGAGCAAAGAAGTGTTAACTCGAGAATCACCACGCTGGAGTCCAATTTCAAAGTGACATTATCTGCTAAAAAGTTAACAACTGTGTTGTACTGTATATATATAAGCTAATGATCATTTACAATACAGGTAATAATGACAGAGGCATGGATCAAATGGTAATATCAATCAACAAGTGATAATTTAAAATACAAGCTCCTCTTGCAAAATAAACTGCTGCTCTTTGCAAGAACGCTACCCGCGAAGAGATTGAAGGATTAGCTTCCTACTACTCTAATCACTCACAAGAACTCGATACGGCTGTGGTGAAATATTCTGTCTCAAAAATTGAATACTTGCCCAGCCAATGAAATGAACCATGCTTGTCTGAATGAAGTGCAAGGAACAGCGATAACTGAGCTATAAACTTTACTTGCTACATTTTTAAGTTAACCAATACTGAGACTTCCAAGAGAGAAAGGAACTTGAATATTCTGATGAGGTTTACCTACGGCTCGATGTTCCACTAGACCCAGAATCCTAGAACCATCATCAAACAATATACAAAACTACTGCTCCACTTATCTTATATGAAGGCCTCAACACAAAATCTTGAAATAATCATCTACAACACTTCCTTAAGGTCAAGATTCAAAATGGGTCTACATGCGCCATAGATTGCAAGGTTAGACTGAGGCAAGAAGATGAAAAGTAGAGCTCATCCTTGCAGAATAAACTGCTTAACTCGTTTATACATATATCATGCAGAAAATAGTAACCCAAGGTTACTTTGCAAATGTGAACATTATTCATGTCAACTGAAAAGTGTGCTGCACATACATATGAATCTACATCGAATTAGCAACTGGTTTTCTCAAAGTAGACGTCAGAACACAAGGTAAAAGCGCAACTACAAACTAGAGTGTTATACTCAGGACATTAAAGCTTGTTTCTAAATTATCACCTAACCGAGAATTAGGATCAGAATCAGTTCCATTGAACTGCATGATGTTGGTTGACAAAATAAGTTAGGAATGTAGAAACAACGGGCAGTACATTCAGTCAACAAAGAAGTTCTTGTTTTTGCAAGCAACTTTTTCCATTACGATTTTCTATCTTTTATCAATTGCATACATAATGAAGTTGTTATGTCTAAATCAGCTTTATACCCAACTTTATATAGCATCAATCTTGCAATTTAGGGCACCCAAATCTATCTTGCATCACTCTTGTATATTCCAGGAGAGCTAGTTATATTGCCTGAATAGACAAGAAAAAGTTTTGGAGAGTGTATCACATGATAATGCAACCATGAAAGGACAGATGAATGCTCACCATGTTCGCCATTTGATAAATTAACCTACACAATTTTTTCCCAAAATCATCAGAATCAAAACATTTGATAAATTAACCTACACAATTGTTTACCACTACTAAGACATCGATCTCACAGTTATTTCCCCCCTTGTTCGCCATGCTTTAGTTTAATTCAGAGAGAAGAGAGAACTCAGATCCTAGAACAAGGTTCTGATACTTGTATTAAAAATAAGGCAAAAAATTCAATCTCCCCACAAGACCAGGAACCCTAGAAATTATCCAAGCACCAGACCAAGAATCCTAGAAATTAATGAGCCGAAGAGAATAGAAATCAAGAGGATGAGTGGGGGGTGAAGAAGGGGAGGAGGAACGGGGCCTTACCAGTCCAACGTTGGGGGAGAATCACGCCGGCGGCGAGGTCATTGCGGTCGCCACTACTGGTCACCGCCGAGCTGAAGCCGCTATGGTTGGATGTGGTGCCTCCGGATGGACAGAGGGGAGGGGGAACGGCAGGAAGAAGCACGCCGGTGCCGTCTCCTATTGCGCTGCCCTCCGTCCCCGCCGGCGAAGGTGTCGTCGCCGCCGCGTTCACCTTTTTCGGGAGAGGGGAGGGTTGGGGCGAGAGGAACAAGTGCCATTTCGCTTCGCTCGGGAAAGAATCCACGAGGTGGAAGGCGTGGACCTGATCCCGGTGGTTTTTACGGGGTTTGGGGGGGTTTATACGGGGTTTGAACCTCGGTCGGATTTAACCGAACGCGCTTATGAGGCAGGCCGGGAACGAAACCCGGTCGGCGCGAAACCACGGGGTTTGGCGGGGATTGCGGGTCAATCCCGGCGGGGAAGGGGCTAACCGAACATGCCCCTAGCAAGATCTTAATTAAGCAGTTCGCTTCCTTCTTCCGGCCTTGTTCGGTTTGTGGGGAACTAATCTCCTAGGGGATGCAATCCATCGAGGTTTTGGGTGACCCCGACCCGCTCACCCCAATCCCCACGATGGAATAACCCCTGCAATTAAGGGATCCCTGCAACCATAGCATTCGATTTACCCCTGCGTGTCAGTTCAGATACAACACCACTGCTACCATAGTTCTTGTCCTTGAATCCGATTTTGGAAATACTATGAAATAATTGAGAGGTTGCAATGCATGATAATCATGAAGGTCACTCGAATCGAAACATAGAACAATCTCGGAATCTCAAACCCAAAATCCACAGGCACAACATAAATCAATTTCTTCAGATTCAATACCGAGCACACCATTGCTCCATCCAAAAATCTAGAACTTGCAGAATCTCAAATAAGAAGGGGAGAGGGAAAGGACAAGGAGGAGCAGGCCGTAATTTCGAGAAGGCCGCCGTCGAAGTGGTGGATTGTTGCCGCTACCGCCCAGCCACCGAGGACATCTCTGGGTCGCGCCGCCGCCTGCGCCTTCGGGTTGTTGCGCAGCCGCGGTGAGACTCTAGGTTGCGCAACATCATCCGAGCCTCAGGATGGGGATAAGGAGAGATCCGCCGCCGTTTTCCTATAGGACGTTGGGCCGCCGCCGCCTCCGCCGCCCCAGGTCGCCTCCATGTCGTGAGAGCTTTTCTCTTTTTTGGACGAACGGTTCGGGAATGGTTCCACGAGTCATGTGACGATTTTTCTTCCCCGGGTGGAATGGCCGGGATGGGGAGGTTTCGGGCCGGGCTGGAATCCCCGCGGGGCGTAACCGAACACATAGATATCAGCGAACAGGTATTAATCCCCGGTTGGTCCGACCCACGGGGGTGGGCGGGTATTAGGCCGCGATCCCGGCCGGGGAGGGGCTAACCGAACAAGGCCTCCGTCAATTCATCTCACAACAACCATCGCTTGGCAGAGCTAATCGAGTCCCTAGCCCTCACGTCACACATCACCACTCCATCAGTTCATCCTCTCCCGTCCTCTCCATCCACACCACTTCTACCTCCAGATCTCCTCTTCTCTTTGCAGACTTGCATTAGATTGGAAGTTTTTGACTCCTACTAGATTCAGTCTGACGGGAGTTGGGCATCCTTCAATGAACAGCTGACCACTGTATAATAGGCCAAGTAAGCTGTCTCTTCTTTGGTTGACTATCTTTTCCTAATTCATGTGAAATTTGTGACGGTTATTTTACACATGAGACTGCTGCAAATTTGAATCTTCTTCTTAGTGGTGACCACGTATCACTGTATTAGCACACAAGAATTGGAGATCGTATTGGTTGTGCCTTTTTTGGATTACTCTGTTTTTTCTTGCTCACAAGGTGTTTGTGTTTTTGTCCAAACTGCTCTCTGTCAGTTGATCATAAAAGGCAATGCTACCTGAACGCAAAAGACTCCATATTATTGCTTTTCTTGTGAGGACTTCTCTATTAGTTCAACTAAAATTAGTTTAATGCGTATACTGCAGATTTTGTAGAAAACACCGGAAGCCACCAAAAGCCTCCGACGTCATGGTGGAGCAGGGAGGATGTGTTGTCCAGGAGTACGTGTAGACGTTTGTCTGCGTATGTGACAGACGGAAGATGGTGTATCCTATGCTGGGTTTGTGGATGGAGGCCGGCAGTTCTGATTTCCTCCCCCGACGTTGTAGTCGTAGGGGGGGTACCAGTTCTGGAGTTCGATCGCGTGTCCGAGGACATATTGCCTCGGTCTGATTCTTTCAACGACAATGGTTTTGCCTCCGGCAAACTACTTTGGAGGTCCGAAAAGCTGCTGATCAGCGATGGAGCCGCGTCGAGCTCGGGTGTTGTGGTGATCTGTCTTCCGTCCCTTTGGCGTTCGCTTTGGTGGTGTCGAAGGAGGAGGATAGACGCTGGTTTTTTGCATAGGTTTATCCTATCTTTTCAGTTCTGTAAGGTCTGTTCGTTTGTAACTTGTAACTTGTTTTTATCTTATGAATAAAGAGCGGATTACAGTGTCAAAAAAAAAAGTCCTAAGAAGATGGAAGGCAATAATCGCTTCAGAGATATTACAAATGTCTACTCGACGGCTTCACCAAAATGGAACCAATGTACATCTACTACACTCTCTAATTATTATTCTTTTTGTCGATTTCTTGGCCTGCTATGCATAACCATTTTCTGTTTTTTATGAACAAAAAGCTACCACTAGAGAGCAAAATAATCGTTTAACCGAAGCCAAAGGTGTTGTACAAACTAGACGGGCGGGCATATCTTTTACTGCGTCTTGTTAATTCTTTTTCAACATGTCTTAGCATTCCTTTTCGTGTATTAGCATGGTTTTACACTGTGCAATTAAGCTGGTCGGCGAGAGTGGTGGTCGGCGCTCATAGTGCGTTGTGATAGCTATGCATGCAGTGCAGGTGGCATGCAAGCTCTGATGGAAGGCGTGCATGGCGTTTGCCCGGCATGCTCTTTGTCTCTGCTGGCGGAGCTCTCCTTGCTGCCTATTCATTGCAAAGCTGTTATTTTTTGCAGTCTCCTCTTTCTGTATTCTTTCTCATTGCTTTAGCACGCCAGTGTGTTCGTTTAGGCATGAAGAAGATGATGCATATTCAGAACGGTCTTCCGCGCCGTGCGACGGCGAGCGTAGGCGTTGATGTGCATGGATGTGTGGCCAAAGGCGACGTCGCTAGCGGTGGTGGTGGCACACACTCTCCGCCTTTCGAAGCCGTAAACATTGAGCACAGTGTTGTTGTGCATGGCTTGCCTGTGCAAGGAGTTGTTGGAGGCGTTGTCCCTAGGCCTGTGGATGTCATGGAGACACCTGAAGATGGTAATGCAATCAGAAGCATGCTAGGATACCCAAAAGAAGTACACATAACAAAACACATATAAAGCGGCACTGCAATCATAGGCAAATCACCTGCAAGATAAGTCCTATAAGTAACATTCGCAAGTAAAATCACCTGCAAGATAAGTCTATAAGTAACATTCGCAAGTATGCTCTGGAATGACCTAAGCTTGTAAGCATAGCGAGGCAAGGTTTCTGGAACATGAGTGATCTCCGTTATGTCGGTCCATTTGGTAAGCCACGCTTCAAAAGTGTGGTCCACATCACAAAAAGAATCCTTCACTGGCTTAACTTCCAGGTAACGCTGATATATCTCAGATGTATCTATAATTTTTGATGCTCCATGCTTATTTTTACACTATTTGCCTTGTGTTTCGTTACACTTTGTGGCGTTTTTATGCGATTTCCGGAACTAACCTATTGACAAGATGCCACAGTGCCAGTTCCCTGTTTTAAGCTGTTTTTGTGTTTCAGAAATGCTACACAGGAAATATTCTCGGAATTGGACGAAACAAGTTCCAGAACCCCTATTTTTCCCGGAACAGGACCGAAGACCGAACGAGAGTCGGAGGGGGGCCAGAGGGCAGGCACACCATGAGGGGGCGCGCCCCCCCTCCTGGCCGCGCCCAGGGGTGGTGAGGCCCCCCTGGTGGCCCTCTGACGCCGCCCCTCCGCCTATTTAAAGTCTTCCGAAGACCAAACCCTAAATCAATCGGCGTTTTTCCCAGAACAGTTCCGCAGCGCCGCCGTCGTCGAAGAAAAATTTCGGGGACAGAAGTCTCTGTTCCGGCACCCTGCCGGGACGGGGAAGTGCCCCCGGAGCCATCTCCATCGGTCTCCATCGCCGTCTCCGCCGTCTCCATCGACCTCACCGCCATCTCCATCAACCTTGCTGTCTCCTATGATGAGGAGGGAGTAGTTCTTCCCCGGGGCTGAGGGCTCTACCGGTAGTTATGTGGTTCACCTCTCTCTCCCATGATGTGATCTTTATGTGATCGTGAGCTTTGTATCTAGTTGAATTGGTAGATGTTATTATTCAGATATTATGCTACTCCCGTGCTTTATTATTGTAAACTCCGGAGACACCTCGTATCGTAATGGGAAGGTGACTAGTGTGCTCATTATGTGTGTCTTTTTGGTTAATGTCTCTATGAATTGTTGGTGTTTGTTGGAACCATCTAGTGCGTTCACGGTGATAGTGTCGGACAATCTAGTTTGGGTACATACGGATTTTGAGGAGTGCTTCGTAGCCCTACACATGATTAGTGTTCGTATTCCATTGGAGAATTGTTTTGAGTTGCATATTGATGATAGTATCTATTGGTTCAATTATGTTATATTTGTTGAGAGTGTGTCCACTAGTGAAAGTATGATCCCTAGGCCTTGTTTCTAAGCTTTGCACATCGTTTACATTCAGTTTTGTTACATGTTTGCTTGCAACGATATTTATTTCAGATTACGTTTACTACTCATAATCATCACTACTACTTGTATTTCACTATCTCTTTGCCGAACTAGTGCACCTATACATCTAACAAGTGTATTGGGTGTGTTGGGGACACAAGAGACTTTCTGTATCATAATTGCAGGGTTGTTTGAGAGGGATAGCTTTGACCTCTTCCTCCGTGAGTTCGATAAAACTTGGGTGATCCACTTGAGGGAAACTTGCTGCTGTTCTACAAACCTCTGCACTTGGAGGCCCAACACTGTCTACAAGAACAGACGCGTGCGTAGACATCAAGCTCTTTTCTGGCGCCGTTGCCGGGGAGGTAAGGTAAAAGGTACTCGCATCCTCCTGTGTGAGTGCTCGGAGTTATTTCCTTTAGATTCTGCAATTATATCTTTTTGTTTCTTGTTTTTATTTTCACTAGTTAGGCTTAATGGAAAGTAAAGAGTTCTTTAGTCTTTTTCCTGAGTTTAGATTTGAAGAAAAAATTGAAAAACCTTTGGAGCTTATTTCGCATAGAAATGTTATTAGTACGAATGCTTTGAATACTGTTATTGCTAATGATATAGAAAAGTGTAAGCTTGGGGAAGCTGGTTTTGTTAAGCATGATATTTTTAGTTCCCCAGCTTTAGTGGAGAAAGTTTGCTCTGATGATATTTTATCTCCCATATGTGATGTTTCTAATGATGCTTGTGCTCCTCGTCCTTTTAAAATACCTATGAAGATTGTTGAACGTGCTATGGATAATGATGCGGCACGATGTTGATAATATAAAGCACCGTCCAGTTGGGAACCCCAAGAGGAATGTATGATGAATATAGCAGCAAGGTTTTCTTTGGTTTATCGACCCGAAGGGGAAGAAGCCAAACGACTGAAGGTGATGCTTGATAGCCTAGTGACACTCCAACAAGGGCGCCATTTACGATCAAACGAGTTAGCGCGTCTTCAACTAGTAGCAACGTGGAACCTGCACACAACACAGCCAAATACTTTACTCCCAACTTACGATGAGGTTGTCAATCTCACCGGTTTGCTGTAAATAAAGGAATGAGCATATCGAGTGGAAAATTGTAATAGTATGCGAGTAAAGTAAACAGGTGATAGCAATATAAAGGAAATAGGACCGGTGTCCACAGTTCACTAGTGGTGTCTCTCCATAAGATAAAATAACACATGCTGGGTAAACAAATTACAGTTGGGCAATTGATAGAATAAAGACAACGTGATATGTCAAGAGGATCACTATGAGATTTACTCTGGGCATTATAACAAGATACATAGACCGCCATCCAACTGCATCTATGACTAATAATCCACTTATGGCGAATCAATCCAAGAACTCCACAAGTATTAAGTTGCGAACAACAGATAACTACATTAAGCAAAGTGTATAATGTAAACAAAGCATATGCCCTCGAGCATATGAATATTGTTTTCCCCCTAGTAGCAATAGCACATCTACAACCTTAGAGGTTTCTGTCACTCCCCCAGATTAAATAGAGGCATGAACCCACTATCGAGCATAAATACCCCCTCTTGGAGTCACTAGCAACTACTCGGCCAAGATAGCTATTAACAACGGAGAGCATGCAAGATCATAAACAACATAGAGATAACATAAGATAAAATTCAGTACATCAACTCAATCATAACACCAATATTTATCGGATCCCAACAAACACAACATGTAGAATTACATAACGGTAGTCTCGATCATGTAAGGCAGCTCACGAGATCTAAACATGAAGCACATGGTGGAGAAGATAACCATCTAGCTACTGCTATGGACCCATTGATGAAGACTATTTGGCCCGATCTTTCATGATGCACCTCCTGATCCAATGGATCTGATAAGATCTCCCAATCACGTGAGCGAAACACGCAACCTGAAGATGGGGAACGTCAATCCTGCGAGCAACTCGTCGATATAGACAAACCTCATGCTGAATAGATGAATCCAACGAGCAACTCGATGATGAACAGCGAGCCTCACACCGAAGCACGACAATACTTGAATAACAAGCACCTTCACGCAAAACAATATATTGGATAACTAGACGAACGTCGGAGACGCCGTCTCAATACGCCAACCCCAGAGGGATGGTACACACACGTGGGAACTAAAAGTTCTACATAATTTTCAGCCTCCTCAAACCCTAGCTGCCCAGCCTCCTTATATAGACGGCCAGAAAACTATTGGGCTTGGACAGGCCCAAACCCAAAACATAAAATAAAACCCTAATTGGCCCACAACGTGACCAGGCTATGAAATAACATGAACAGATACAAATTAATGACACAGCTTTAGACTTAATTATCATATATCGTAGGTTGTCCTGGCGTGCCAATATCCTCATCATCCTGCCCTTCTTGGAAAGGCGTTGTCCTCAACGCCAGAGGGTCTTGTCTTGCACGTGGCGTCAAATCAGCAATATCGCCACTCTCCGTCTTTAAGCCTTGCCAGCCTGCCACACCACACCTACCTCTCGGCTAGCTTGACTTGCCATTGGCGCCACTCCCGTTATCGGCACCACCAACTTGATTGAGACACAAACGATCATCAGAATGCAGTCTCGAAGCACATGAGCAGATCACCCAAAACGGACAGGACATACTCCTGCACACTGAGGGTCCAAATGAGCTGAATATACCCGCAGACGCAAACTGAATTTTGGTAGCAAACCAAGCACATCACCCAAAACAAACAGAACAAACTTCTGCATGCCATGGATCCAAATAAACATAGCTGCCACCACGTCTTGAAAATCAAAAGTAGTGTCTCCTTTTCTTGTATTGCACAAATCTGCACCACAAACTGAACCATATGGTCACGCTGGAAACAGCAACAATCCAATCAGACTTGTATTTAGCTTCTACTATTTTTTTCTGCTGACAGATTCCCTCGTGCACGAAGCAAACTAAGTCAAGAGAAAAAATAAATCTGCACAAAACTCGAGATCTGATCTGATCGATCTGCAACCTTGACGTACAAATCTCCTTTTTCCTTTGTATTATATAATTCCTTCCGTTGCTGCTAACCAATCCGATTCTAGCCCATACAAATCTTCTCAGCAAGGAAAACTGACTCGATCCACAATATTCTCCATTGTTTTTGTTCCTGCTGATTACGATCTGTAACATGCAACAAACCAACTCGTTGCTTTCCTAGATGAGAACGCCAGGGATGGCCGAATGAGACAGGCGCGGCTGATCCATTATTCGGCGGAGACGCGCGGGCGGTCGAACGATCGGAGCTGGGCAGTGGTGTTCGCGGCTCGCGGGCGGGCAATCGCTCCCAGGTAGCTAGGCCAGCCCGCTATGAAACGTAGCCGGGGCGAGCGGGGCACCTGGCAAGCGGAACCGGGCACGCTCGATCACAGAGGTCGTCTGGGGTCTGGCGCGCCGTCGGGGGCTCGGGGCGATCCCTGCGATCGCGAGGCCGGACTGGATCTGGCGATGCGTTGGACGAGGCGCAGTTGATCTGTTTTGCTTTTTTTCTCTCGTCACGCGCCTTGCCTCCTGCTGCCTTGGTCCACGCGCACGATGGAGAGCCTCTGGCCTCCACGCGCTGCTGCTACTGCCCACGTGCGTGACTCCTCTGCAGCCTGGTCTGCTGAAAACGATCAAGACTGCCCAACTCAGGCCAACCGGAAACTCCGGTCGGTAGACACCGAACACTCCGCCCTTGGTCGGTCGAATCTAAACGATCGATCGCTGATCGTGTTTTCTCCCTAGTTTCTCCACGCGCCGCCACAGAACGAATCTGGGGACTAACGCCTTTTTCTCCCTTGATGCTACTGGCCACCTCCTTGCGAACGAAGATCAACAATCTCTTACAACAACCTTGCCGACTAACAGATCTTGCGGTCAGCCCGTCGACAACAACTCTGCACCATGATCAACCTAGAGCTCTGATACCAAGATGATGAAGACTGTTTGGCCCGATCTTTCATGATGCACCTCCTGATCCAATGGATCTGATAAGATCTCCCAATCACGTGAGTGAAACACGCAACCTGAAGATGGGGAACGTCAATCATGCGAGCAACTCATCGATATAGACGAACCTCACGCTGAATAGATGAATCCAACGACCAACTCGATGATGAACAGCGAGCCTCACGCCGAAGCACGACAATACTTGAATAACAAGCACCTTCACGCAAAACAATATATTGGATAACTAGACGAACGTCAGAGACGCCGTCTCAATACGCCAACCCCGGAGGGATGGTACACACACGTGGGAACTAAAAGTTCTACATAATTTTCAGTCTCCTCAAACCCTAGCCGCCCAGCCTCCTTACATAGAGGGCCAGAAAACTATTGGGCTTGGACAGGCCCAAACCCAAAACATAAAATAAAACCCTAATTGGCCCACAATGTGACCAGGCTACGAAATAGCATAAACATATACAAATTAATGACACAGCCTTAGACTTAATTATCACATATCGTAGGTTGTCCTGGCGTGCCAATATCCTCATCACCCATAGTCCAAGGTAGACTACTCACTCATCGCGCCGGAGGCAAGCATGGTGATGAAGAAGACCTCCGGTGACGATTCCCCTCTCCGGCAGGGTGCCGGGAAGAGCTTCTGGACCCTCCCGATCTTCGGGTCGATGGCGGCGGCGGATCGCGATGTATTCTGGAAAAGTGATCGGGTGTTTAGGTTTTTCCCGTCGGGGGGTCTTTATAGGCGAAGGGGCGGCATCAGAGGTGGGCCGGGGTGGCCTCACCACCAGGGGGCGTGGGCCAGCCCTAGGCCGTGCCGCCCTGTGGTGTGGGTGCCCTGTGGCCCCTCTCTGTCTCTCCTTCGGTGTTCTAGAAGCTCCTGTGAATATCTGGACTTCTGGCTTTTGTTTCATCCAATTCCGAGAATATTTTCCATGTAACATTTTTGAAACACAAAAACAGTAGAAAACAGGGAACTGGCACTATGGCATCTCTTTAATAGGTTAGTTCCAGAAAATGCATAAAAATGCCATGAAGTGTAATGAAACACTAAGCAAATGGTGTAAAAACAAGCATGGAGCATCAAAAATTATGGATACGTTGGAGACGTATCAGCATCCCCAAGCTTAACTCCCGCTCATCCTCGAGTAGGTAAGTGATAACAAAAGAATAATTTTTGAGGTGACATGCACCTACACAATCTTGATCAAATATGTAAGCGTTGTGCGCTGGGATCAAAAGAACTTAAAACATGGGCATGAAAGATATAATCTTGATAGAAGAAACTTAGCAACCATGTTATAACATGAAAAAAAACACAAATGAAAGATCATGAAAATGAAACAATGAAAGTCAAACGTGTGTTCAAATCATATAGAAAAACATAGCAAATGGTTTTCAGCTTGTCCTTCATGCAGAGCAAAACATAAATACATAGGACACCTTCAAGTTAAAGAGGGCGACTAGATACAAATAATTTGAGAACAAATGAAACCAACAATATGAATCCATCAATGAAAACTTTAAGACAATGCACATTATACTCAGAATGACAACTATGCTCTCTTAGGCAGTGCATAAAGATAGAAGGGGGAGACTCAACATAAAAAGTAAAACAAAGGTCCTTCGCGAAGGGAAGCAGTGATTGCAAGTTTTATGAACCTTTAAAAATTATGGTACTTACCGGCTTTGAGCTCTCATTGGCCCCATCATAGGCATCTTGAATGGTTAAAGTTAATGCGAAAACACTTATGGTGAATATGCTTGACAAATAATAAGTTGAAAACCTCGTGTCCCATGAAGTACGAATACCCAAACCTCATGCTACTCGACTTAGAGTCCCAAGCAAGCTCTTGTCATTGTAATTATATGTGTATCATTGAGAACCGCCAACGGGGTACCTCCTGCCCGATGACATGGAACAAGCCCACATCAAAATGACAAGACAAACAGACAATCAACACCTCGACATCTCTTTTATTTACCATTGGTATAGCTTTTTATTTTGAGATGCATCATCGAATGTCCACTATGGGCATGCTGTAAATTTCCACCATGAATGATGCATGGCTTAGATTAGCGGCCCAGGCATTTCCCTAACACATATAAAAACTCCATGATCCCGCAAGATTCCCAACTTATTTCACATCGTGAGTATCCATAAACAAAAGATCACGATATCAACTCAAATGAAAGATAGTGCAATGTTAAAAACTTGCCCCATGACGGCATGGCTGGGCTAATTTCCAACTTACAACTTGCAAGCATAACAACTCAACATAAGAGAGCCACAATATCAAAATTTTAAAACGAGAAAAGTAAAGTGTGCCATCAGGTTCGTGAGAGCTTTACTGACCAATTTTCGCATAACACCAAAAAGAGTTTAATTTGAAGGATAGATAAAAGCAAGTCAAATGTACCTTGGAATAGCAAATTGCTAATAGGTATGTATGGTGGACACTTTGGAACAACTTTGTTTTTAGGAGTTGGATGCATGAGTAGAGCTCATACTCAGTACAAAATGAGGGCTAGCAAAAGACTGGGAGCGACCAACTAAGAGAGCAATAATGGCCATAATCATGCAAAGCAACAAAGTGACATTAAAAGAAGCATAAGATGGCATCAAAAGTCAAAAACTAAATGATCATAGAGGCTATGGTGACTTTGTATGAGTCTAACATGTGTGAGCATGCGCCAAGTCAACCCAAATAAAGCATCAAGGAGAAAACCAAAATAATGCTTCCAAATAATTAAAAAACGCATGATTTTTTTCAAAGGCTCATTAAGCAATCTCAGTCATTTGAGACAAGTCATGCTACAGCAAAAACACTAAGCATACTATCAAAAAGACATCAAGCATGACATGCAAAAGCCTAGGCCGCAGTCTACACAAGCTCCTTCTTGTACCACTTTTTTTTGCATAAAGCTTTTTCTCTTTTCCAACACCATTCAAACTTTTTATAAACAACTCTTTTGATGAAAACCAATATGGACCAGAGGCAAAAATACACCTTGATAAAAAATATATAACAAGATCTGAACATAAATCAAGGCGAAAATCGAAAGCTAAACGCAGTTCTAGAAAAAGAGAACACTCGTGGAAACGAATAGAGTGAAAAACGGAGTGTTCTTGGCAAATGAAAAGCAAGGCAACTTCTCCAAAAGGAATTTTTTGGGGTCCAACCATTTATTGAAGCAAACAAAACTAAACAAAACTGAAAACTAAAAACAACTGACGCTCCAAGAAAAATGCATAATGCATGAAGCAATAAAAATATAGTGCGTTGAAAGGTGACCTGATTTTTGCCGATGAAGAAGGGGTGCATCGGGGGCATCCCCAAGCTTTGACGCTTGTACTTCTTGGATATTTCTTGGGGTGACATGGGCATCCCTAAGCTTGAGCTTTTGTCCATTCTTCAACTCATCTCATCATTCTCCAATCCCTACACTTGAAAACTTCCTTCATACAAAACTAAACACAAATCTATTAGCAACATTAGTGTAAGCATAACATTGAATCAACCCCTTTTGCTTCAGGTTTCAACTCAAAACCACCACATATACAGCATATACTACTGTAGCAACTTCCCCAAAAGTTCTGTGATCAAAAGAACTCAAAAAGAAAGCGATAAAGCGGCAAACACAAATATTGGCAGAAATCTGTCAAAACAGAACAGCTGACAAAGGTTGAATTTTTAGAGGGTTTTATGTTGCTCAAATCAAAAAGTCTTCAACTAATGAAAGTTTGGATATAACCTGGGGCATATTCACAAGAAATAGCAGGTCCAAAAGATATACAGAGAATTTTCACGAAGTTTTACGGTGCAGCACCAAAAACAGTTTCAGGACAGCAACATCCCCAAATCTTACCTCACCCAAATTAGAGGCTTCTCTTGGCACAAAAATGAAATAAAAAGGATAAGGAGAGGTTATTACAGTAGTAATAACTTCCAAGACTCAAACAAAAGAAAAAGAACTGAATGTAAAAATATTGGGTTATCTCCCAAGAGTGCTTTTCTTTAACGCCTTTGAGCTAGGCGCAGAAAGTGTGAATCAAGTAATATCAAGTGATGAAGCATCAAGCTCATAATTTGCTCTAAGAATAGAGTCAAAAAGTAATTTATTTCTCTTTCTAGGGAAGTGTTCCATACCTTTCTTGAGTGAGAATTGATATTTGATAGTGTCTTCCCTCATATCAATGATGGCACCTACAGTTTGAAGAAAGGGTCTTCCCAAAATAATAGGACATGAAGCATTGCATTCAACATCCATGACAAGAAAATCAACGGGAACAAGGTTAACGTTAACCATAATAAGAACATCATTAATTCTTCCCAAAGGTTTCTTCTTAGCAATATCAGCAATAGGAACATCATAATAACACTTTTCAAGCGGTGGTAAATCAAGCATGTCATAAATCTTTCTAGGCATGATAGAAATACTAGTACCTAGATCACATAAAGCGTGGCAATCAAAACCATTAACATGCATATCAATGATGGGTTCCCAACCATCTTCTAACTTCTTGGGAATAGAAGCTTTTTGCTTCAACTTTTCATCCCTAATTTTCATGAGAGCATTGGTAATATGCTTAGTAAAAGCAACATTTAAAGAACTAGCATTAGGAGTCAAAGCAAGCTTTTGCAAGAACAAAATAACTTCAGATATATTGCAGCCATCAACATCAAAATCATTAAAAGAAATAGAGCTATCATCTCCTACACTCCAAAAAATTTCAGCACTCTTTTGAGAAAAAGTTTTAGTTGTTTTGGGCTTTTTAACACAAGGAGTAGGTGTTTTCTCTACATCAATCAAAGTAAGAGGATTGATAGCATTAGGAGCAACATCATTAGTGGTAGTAATGGTACATACCTTCATCTTTCTAGCCATCTCATTTTCTCTTTCCCACCTGGCATGCAATTCTGCTAGCATCCTAATATTTTCATCAATTCTAACTTGGATAGCATTAGCAGTAGCAAAAGTATTGTTCTCTTTCACATCATTAGGCAACACTTTTAATTTCAGAAGTTCAACATCATGAGCAAGGCTATCAACTTTAGAAGCAAGAATATCAATTTTGCCTAACTTTTCCTCAACAGACCTGTTAAAAGCATTTTGCTTACTGATGAAGTCCTTGAGCATTACCTCAAGATCGGAGGGCGCGGCCCTAGTGTTGTTGGAGGAATTACCATAAGAGTTACCATAACCATTACCATTGGTAGAAGGATACGGCCTATAATTGTTACTAGCAAAATTGTTCCTATAAGCATTGTTGTTAAAATAATTATTTCAAATGAAGTTTACATCAACATGCTCTTTTCCACCAAAAGCTTTCTCCTTCTTAAACTTAAGAGAAGAGAAAATCGAACTTAAAGTTTCCATGGACTCCTCTAGTTTCCCAATCCTAAGGTTTTGACTATCAAGAGTAGTGCTAGCCTCTAAAATGGTGATTCTCCTACCGATACTTTCTATCAATTCATTAACGCGGCTAGCATTATCAAGGATATTTGGCAAAAAAAATTCTAAAGAGCTAAGCTTTTCTAAAACTTCCTCCAAAGTGACCTCAGTTTTAACAACATGAATAGGTGGTACTCCCACTAAACTTTCAATTAAAGTGCATGCTTCAAGAGTGGGAGTACCCAGAAAATTACCTCCTGCAAGAGTATCAAGAACGTACCTATACCAACTAGTTATACCAACATAAAAATTTCTAAGGTGGATCATGGTAGAATGCTTCTTTGTACACCTATGATGAGAATTGCTAATACGGTACCAAGCATCTTTCAAGCTTTCTCACCCTTGTTGCTTAAAAGTATGAACTTCAACTTCAGGATTACTCATTCTAACAAGACTATAAGCAAGTAAATAAAAGCAACTATAAAGGATACTAATTTTTTTGTGTTTTTGATAAAATGATGCAAGTAAAAATAAAGTAAAGTAAAACTTAAAACAAAGTAAAGGATGTGCGTGCAAAACTCCCCTTGCAGAAGTCTTCTTTTTCCTCCCCGGCAACGGCACCAGAAAAGAGCTTGATGCGGCACGGTGTTGATAATGTAAAACACCGTCCAGTTGGGAACCACAAGAGGAAGGTATGATGAATATAGCAGCAAGGTTTTCCCTCAGTAAGAAACCAAGGTTTATCGATCCGAAGGGGAAGAAGCCAAACAACTCAAGGTGATGCTTGATAGCCTAGTGACACTCCAACAAGGGTGCCGTTTACGATCAAACGAGTTAGCGCGTCTTCAACTAGTAGCAACGTGGAACCTGCACACAACACAACCAAATACTTTGCTCCCAACTTACGATGAGGTTGTCAATCTCACTGGTTTGCTGTAAATAAAGGAATGAGCGTATCGAGTGGAAAATAGTAATAGTATGCGAGTAAAGTAAACAGGTGATAGCAATATAAAGGAAATAGGACCGGGGTCCACAATTCACTAGTGGTGTCTCTCCATAAGATAAAATAACACATGCTGGGTAAACAAATTACAGTTGGGCAATTGATAGAATAAAGACAATATGATATGTCAAGAGGATCACTATGAGATTTACTCTGGGCATTACAACAAGATATATAGACCGCCATCCAACTGCATCTATGACTAATAATCCACTTATGGCGAATCAATCTGAGAACTCCACAAGTATTAAGTTGCGAACAACAGATAACTGCATTAAGCAAAGTGTGTAATGTAAACAAAGCATATGCCCTCGAGCATATGAATGTTGTTTTTCCCCTAGTAGCAACATCACATCTACAACCTTAGAGGTTTCTGTCACTCCCCCAGATTAAATAGAGGCATGAACCCACTATCGAGCATAAATACCCCCTCTTGGAGTCACTAGCAACTACTCGGCCAAGATAGCTACTAACAACGGAGAGCATGCAAGATCATAAACAACATAGAGATAACATAAGATAAAATTCAGTACATCAACTCAATCATAACACCAATATTCATCGGATCCCAACAAACACAACATGTAGAATTACATAACGGTAGTCTCGATCATGTAAGGCAGCTCACGAGATCTAAACATGAAGCACATGGTGGAGAAGACAACCATCTAGCTACTGCTATGGACCCATAGTCCAAGGTAGACTACTCACTCATCGCGCCGGAGGCAAGCATGGCGATGAAGAAGACCTTCGGTGGTGATTCCCCTCTCCGGCAGGGTGCCGGGAAGAGCTTCTGGACCCTCCCGATCTTCGGGTTGACGGCGGCAGCGGATTGCGATGTATTCTGGAAAAGTGATCAGGTGTTTAGGTTTTTCCCGTCAGGGGGTCTTTATAGGCGAAGGGGCGGCGTCAGAGGTGGGCCAGGGTGGCCTCACCACCAGGGGCGCAGGCCAGCCCTAGGCCGCGCCGCCCTGTGGTGTGGGCGCCCTGTGGCCCCTCTCTATCTCTCCTTCAGTGTTCTGGAAGCTCCTGTGAATATCTGGACTTCTGGCTTTTGTTTCGTCCAATTCTGAGAATATTTCCTGTGTAACATTTCTGAAACACAAAAACAGTAGAAAACAGGGAACTGGCACTGTGGCATCTCGTTAATAGGTTAGTTCTGGAAAATGCATAAAAATGCCACGAAGTTTAACGAAACACTAAGCAAATGGTGTAAAAACAAGCATGGAGCATTATGCTTGTTTTTACACCATTTGCCTACTGTTTTGTTACACTCCGTGGCACTTTTATGCATTTTCCGGAACTAACCTACTAACAAGTTGCCACAGTGCCAGTTCCCTATTTTCTGCTATTTTTATGTTTCAGAAGTGATACACAGGAAATATTCTCAGAATTGGACGAAACAAGTTCCTGAAGTCTTATTTTGTCCGGGAGCTTCCAGAGATCCGAAGGAGAGTAGGAGGGGAGCCACAGGGGCCCCACATGCCAGGCCGGCGTGGCCAGGGCCTGGCCCACGCCGCCCTAGTGAGAGGCCACCTGGCTCCACCTCTGACATCGCCCGTTCGCCTATAAAGACCCCCCAACAGGAAAAACCTAAGTACCCGATCAGTTTTCCAGAACACATCGCGATCCACCACCGCTATCGACCCAAAGATCGGGAGGGTCCAGAAGCTCTTCCCGGCACTCTGCCGGAGAGGGGAATCTCCACCGGAGGTCTTCTTCATCGCCATGCTTGCCTCCGGAGCGATGAGTGAGTAGTCTACCTTGGACTATGGGTCCATAGCAGTAGCTAGATGGTTGTCTTCTCCACCATGTGCTTCATGTTTAGATCTCATGAGCTGCCCTACATGATTGAGATCACCGTTATGTAATTCTACATGTTTGGTTTGTTGGTATCCAATGAATATTGGTGTTATGATTGAGTTGCTATACTGAAATATATCTTATATTATCTCTATGTTGTTTATGATCTTGCATGCTCTCCGTTGTTAGTAGCTATCTTGGCCGAGTAGTTGCTAGTGACTCCAAGAGGGGGTATTTATGCTCGATAGTGGGTTCATGCCTCTATTTAACTTGGGGGAGTGACAGAAACCTCTAAGGTTGTAGATGTGCTGTTGCTACTAGGGAGAAAACAACATTCATATGCTCAAGGGCATATGCTTTGTTTACATTACACACTTTGCTTAATGCAATTATCTGTTGTTCGCAACTTAATACTTGTGGAGTTCTCGGATTGATTCGCCACAAGTGGATTATTTGTCATAGATGCAGTTGGATGGCGGTCTATGTATTTTGTTGTAATGCCCAGAGTAAATCTCGTAGTGATCTTCTTGACATATCACGTTTATCTTTATTCTATCAATTGTCCAACTGTAATTTGTTTACCCAGCATGTGTTATTTATCTTATGGAGAGACACCACTAGTGAACTGTGGACCCCGGTCCTACGGTCCTATTTCCATCATATTGCTATCACCTGTTTACTTTACTCGCAATGTTTACTTTACTCGCATACTCTACTGTTTTCCACTCGATACAATCATAACCTTTGTTTCAACCAAACCGGTGAGATTGACAACCTCATCGCAAGTTGGGAACAAAGTACTTGGTTGTGTTGTGTGCAGGTTCCGCGTTGCAGCTAGCAAGCAAAGCTTGGACAAGGTGCCATATATAAATTGTCTGAAGCTGTCGCAAACTAGCAAGCATCACCTTCAGTCGTAATTGTCTGCTCTTCTCCTGAACGATTAAACCTTGGTTTCTTAACTAAGGGAAAACAAGCTGCTATACTCATCACACCTTCCTCTTGGGGTTCCCAACTGGCCGGTTATTTACTTCATCAACTTGGCACCATCAAGCTTCTTTTCTGGCGCAGTTGCCGGGGAAGAGTGGAAGACTTCTGCGAGGGGAGTTTTTGCACACACATCCTTTACTTTGTTATTGTTTTGCTTTACCCTATTTATTTTTACCTGCATCATTTTATATCAAAAACCCAAAAAAATTAGAATCCTTGGTAGTTGTTATTTCTTTGCTTTTAGTTCATCATGTTGATCCCTAAGTACGTTCTGGAGGACCTCTCAGTAGGTAGTGGTTCAATTATTGGAAAAAGTAACATTGAGGAGTTCTTTAATCACATTAGTATGCATAAGGAAGTTGAGGAAAAGTCTTTGGTTGAGCTAGCTCCTAGTATTGAAGTTGCTTCTTCTTATTTAATTCACATGTTGGAAACTAGGTTTGCTAGTCTTAATCCTTTTACGCAATACATGTTCCTTAAGCTTCATGAAATTGAAGATCCTGAAAAGAAAGCTTTTATTTTGGAAGCTTTGCGCTTAGAATTTAAAGATGTCGTTATTGAAGCTAGAAAAGTTTTTAAACGTTTTAATAAACTCGGTTCACCTATAAAGGTTATTAGTACAAATGATGAAGGAGCCGAAATACCTATACCTAGCAAGCTCTTGGGATTGTGTGAAGCTTTCGAAAATAACTTTGACTGGATCTATCCCAAGAATCTTTTTTGTGATTTGAGTGAACCAAAGCGTGATCACAAAGGGTCTTCTAAAACTTATGTGGATGAAATACAATGCCTTATTGACAAGACTTCTGCAGTTGATCTTAATGCTTCTTCTGAAAATACTTGATTCACAATTTTCTGCGCCTAGCTCAAAGGCGTTAAAGAAAAGCACTCTTGAGAGATAACCCAATATTTTATTTCCAGTACTTTTTCTTTTATTTGAGTCTTGAAAGTCATTACTACTGTAATGACCGCTCCTTATCTTGTTTATTTCGTTTTTGTGCCAAGAGAAGCCTCTAATTCGAGTGAGGTAAAGATTTGGGGATGTTGCTGTCCTGAAACTGTTTTCGGTGCTGCACCATAAAGATTCGTAAAAATTCTATGTATATCTTTTGGACCTGCAATTTCTTATGCATATGCCCCATGTTATATCTAAACTTTCGTTAGTTTAACACTTTTTGATTTGAGCAACAGAAAACCCCTCAAAAATTCAGCCTTTGTCAGCTGTTCTGTTTTGACAGATTTCTGCCAATATTTGTGTTTGCCGCTTTATCGCTTTCTTTTGAGTTCTTTTGATCACAGAACTTTTGGGGAAGTTGCTACAGTAGTATTTGCTATATATGTGGTGGTTTTGAGTTGAAACCTGAAGCAAAAGGAGGTTGATTATATGTTATGCTACACTAATGTTGCTAATAGATTTGTGTTTAGTTTTGTATGAAGGAAGTTTTCAAGTGTAGGGATTGGAGAATGATGAGATGAGTTGAGGAATGGAAAAAAGCTCAAGCTTGGGGATGCCCATGCATCACCCCAAGAAATATCCAAGAAGTACAAGCGTCAAAGCTTGGGGATGCCCCCGAGGCACCCCTTCTTCATCGGCAAAAATCAGGTCACCTTTCAAAACACTATATTTTTATTGCTTCATGCACTATGTGTTTTTCTTGGAGTGTCAGTTGTTTTAGTTTTCTTAGTTAGCTTAGTTTTGTTTGCTGCAATAAATGGTTGGACCCCAACAAATTTCCTTTGGAGGAGATGTACTCGTTTTCATTTGCCAAGAACACTCCGTTTTTCATTCCTACAATTTCACCGGGTGTTCTTCTTTTTCCGCTACTGCTTTTGGTTTTCGTTTTTGCCTTGATTTGCGTTCAGATCTTGTCATATCTTTTCATCAAGGTGTATTTTTTCCTCTGATCTTTATTGTGTTGGAAAAGAGAAAAAGCTTTATGCAAAATAGTGGTACAAGAAGGAGCTTGTCTAGACTGCGGCTTAGGCTTTTTCATGTCATGCTTGATGTCTTTTTGATGGTATGCTTAGTGGTTTTGCTGTAGCATGACTTGTCTCAAATAACTTAGATTGCTTAATGAGCCTTTGAAAAAATCATGCGTTGTTTTTAATTATTTGGAAGCATTATTTTGGTTTTCTCCTTGATGCTTTATTTGGGTTGACTTGGCGCATGCTCACACATGTTAGACTCTTACAAAGTCGCCAATAGCCTCTATGATCTTTTAGTTTTTGACTTTTGATGCCATCTTATACTTCTTTTAATGTCGCTTTGTCGCTTTGCATGATTACGGCCATTATTGCTCTCTTAGTTGGTCGCTCCCAGTCTTTTGCTAGCCCTCGCCTTGTACTGAGTATGAGCTCTACTCGTGCATCCAACTCCTAAAAGCCAAAGTTTTCCAAAGTGTCCACCATACATACCTACTAGCAATTTGCTATTCCAAGTAAATTTGACTTGCTTTTATTTTCTCTTCAAATTAAACTCTTACCAGTGTTATGCGAAATTCGGTCAGTAAAGCTCTCACGAACCGGAAGGCACACTTTACTTTTTCCTGTTCTTAACAATTTGACATTGTGGTCTCTTATGTTGAGTTGTTATGCTTGCAAGTTGTAAGTTGGAGACTAGCCTAGCCATGCAGTCATGGGCAAGCTTTCAATATTGCACTTCTTATTTGAGTTGATATCATGATCTTTTGTTTATGGATGACTGCGGTGTGAAATGAATTGGGAATCTTGTGGGGATCATGGAGTTTGTATATGTGTTAGGGAAACGCCGGGCCGCTAATCTAAGCCATGCATAATTCATGGTGGAAATTTGCAGCATACCCATGGTGGACATTCGACGACGCATCTCACAATAAAAAGCTAAACAAATGGCAAATAAAAGAGATGTCGAGGTGTTCATTGTCTGCTTGTCCTGTCATTTTGATGTGGGCTTGTTCCATGTCATCGGGCACGGAGGTACCCCATTGGCGGTTCTCAATGATATGCATATATTTACAATGACAAGAGCCTTGCTTGGGACTCTAAGTAAAGTAGCATGAGGTTTGGGTACTCGTATTCACGGGACACGAGGTTTTCAACTTATGATTTGTCAAGCATATGCATCATAATTGTTCTCGCATTAACTTTAACCATTCAAGATGCTTATGATGGGGGCAATGAGAGCTCAAAGCCGGTAAGTACCATAATTTTTTAAGGTTATAAAACTTGCAATCACTGCTTCCCTCTGCGAAGGGCCTTTCTTCTACTTTTATGTTGAGTCACCACCTTCTATCTTTATGCACTATCTAAGAGAGCATAGTTGTCATTCTTAGTATAATGTGCATTGTCCCAAAGTTTTCATTGATTGATTCATATTGTTGGTTTCACTTGTTCTCAAATTATTTGTATCTAGTCGCCCTCTTAAACTTGAAGGTGTCCTATGCATTTATGTTTGGGATTTCTATTTTCGTGCCCTCAGGTCGTTAGTTGTACTCAGTTTTCCCCAGCTCCTTAGTTTTTCCTCAGTTTTGTCCAAGCCCTTGGCTGAAACCGTCACCAGTGCTGGAACGGCCGGTTGCTCGACGGTTGAACACCTTTGACCGTTAACTGCTGACTAGTGGGGCCACGTAGAGCCCGCAAAGACACGTCAGAGCATCCATCTTTGTTTGACCGTAAGCATCGTCGTATCCCTGACCAAAACGCGGACGAGTGGGGCTTCGGTATATCGAATGACAAGTGGGGCCATGACGCTGATACAAGGTGCAATACACGGGTAGGAATAGATTTTTAAACGGAGCTCTACAGCGATGGCACGGAGGAGGTGGCCTGCGGGGTGCCGAGATGAGATCGACGTCCACAAAGAACTGCATGAGGCGAGATCAGACGCATTAGATAGATATGAACTAGACGCGTTTAACCATGCAAAGAAGAGAAGAAATGGTCGAGGACATCGACGACGACCTCAACACTTTGACTGACGGTGTCGGACATGAACGCGAGCAATGTAGAGAAAACTAGTGTCTCTTCTTTCTGGCGTGTATAGATAGGTGCTAGGGGAGTGTGGTGGCGAAGGGAAAGACCTCGCGGTGGTCTGTGGCGTCCAGCATAGCGGGGCGACGTGGCCGTGCCCACAGTGGCGTGCATGTTCGGCATTGGCATCAGCATGTACGTTCGTCATTGGCCTCGGCGGTATCTCTGGTGTGTCAGTGATCGAATGAGGGGACGGGATTGAGGGTTCATCCCGACGGTGACCTAGCAGTGGCGGCGAGCATGCATACCCGTTCTGACCATGCCGATATCGGCATCGGCATCGTTTGGAGGCTGTGGTGCTCGAATCATGGTGGAAATTGCGATTCCCTATTATTTTTACATGCATAATATATAGAAAATAGCTAGATCTATAAATCGATGCATATGAAGCTACATATATATTCTTGGTCATAATCCCCTTAGATGCATGGCTTCACGTCGTCGTCGCTTTCATCGTCAGTATCTTCGTCGTCCGTGTAGTAGTACTTCCTGCACGTTGTTCCGTCGAACACCTTCACTGTGAGCACATAATCGCCTTCATATTTGAAGTGTAGGAAGCAGCCGAAATCCACACCGTGCGCGACGGCGAAATTCTCCCAGCCCTTGTCGAGGTACATCCGGCCTTGTCCGTCAAATAGGACCTCCACGGTCCAGAGACGAGGACCGCAGTCAGCTGCTCGCAGATACACCTTTGCGGGCTCCTGGCCGTCAAGATAGTCCGCAAACTTTTGTGGGAGTGCCTGCAAAGAGATCGAGCGCCGATCGTTTGAAATTAAAGGTTTTTTAGAACATGCACATAATTAATCACATGCATCATATATGTGCGAACGCGTACGTACCTTCTTGGCCAAAGGGTCTTCATAGATGGTGATGAAGAACTCCTCTATGATCAATAGCAGTGTTGACGGTGGTGGTGGCAATGATGATGATCCACCACCCCGGCCGCCCCTTCCCCTTCCCCTTCCCCTTCCCCTTCCCCTTCCCCTTCCGGTCGGCGTCCGAGACGTGGAAGCCGTAGCAATGGATCAAGTGTATGTGAATGAAGAAGAGAGAGGCAGAAACGAAGAAGAGAGAGGCAGAACCTATTGACATGAGGGATGGCCGTTGTGGGGGTTTATAAGGGAGAGATGACCGTTGTGGGTTTTACACCATAAATTAAGGTAGAGATGACCGTTGTGGGGTTTACACAATAAATTAAGGAGGAGATGACCGTTGTGGGGGTGGTTTATATCTCAACAAAAAAGTAATGCCTAAAAGAAATGGAAATTCTTGAAAGTTCATCATTTTACCGTGAAAAGTAATGCGTAAAAGAAATGGAAATTCGTGATAGTTTATCATTTTACCGTGAAAAGTAATGCCTAAAAGAAATTCATGATAGTTCATCATTTTACCGTGAAAAGTTAAGCCTACAAGAAATGGAAATTCGTGATAGCTTATCATTTTACCGTGAAAAGTAATGCCTACAAGAAGTGGAAATTCGTGATTACCCAACTTGTTGAATCCGGTGGCAAACTCGTCATTTAGCATAGGATCGACGGTAGTAGTTTGCCACCGACAGATAGAGAGAGGGTGGCACGATCCTGCCCGTTGGATCATAGGATCGACGGTAGGTGGGCACGATCCGTGTGACAACAGCTCGACCAATCAGGCCAAGTTAGGGCTTCTGTGAGAAGGGAGAGGGTAAAACTGAGTAGTATCAAGGATACAAGGGCAAGTAAATAATAAACAGGCTAAGGAATTCAAATAAGAGATTTAGAAAAAGAAAAACACATGTTTTGTACAATGAAACCCAGGTTGGCCTACCTCAAAGTATTAGAAATTCAAATATACATGAGTGTAAAAATTATGGCCTCATTCAGACAAACTATGTTTTGGGTATAGATGTTTTGAGAAGGGGTTTGAGTGGAAAGCCATGAACCTTCATAGCTACTAGTGATTTCAGAAGTGGCCATTTGTGTGAAAACGTGATTTATATATGATTGTTATGATTTCCTACGTGGCAGGTCGCGTAACAAGACTCCATGAGTAGGAGGCACTATGATTTTATTTTTTTGAATTTTTTTGCGCATGAAATGACTCAATTAGATGGCTTAATCCCATCTGTTGACTCTCTGTTGACCAGCCACTTGAGGGTAAAACTGAGTATATTGCACTAGGCAGTATTAGTACTCGAGGGGAAAACTGAGTACAGATATTTTTCGAGTGTAAGATTCGAGGGTAGAACTGAGTACACGTAACGGTGCTGACGTGCAGTCCCACGGACGCGTGTCGCGGTGAGCAGCGGTTAGCCGCGCGGTGCGCGTGCTGAGACCAAAATGTCAACTGCCAGTACAGAGCCCCTCTCCCTTCCTCTGCACACAGTCTCATCATAACTCACGCACGCAACCACGCCTCTCACGTCCCATCACCTTCTCCAAAAAAACCCCAGCCGCCCTACGCGCGCTCCCCTACCGGCGATGGAGAAGAAGAATGCGCCAGCGGCCGTCGCCCCCGAGCCCGTCGCCTCCGAGCCCGTCGCCGCTGAGCCCGTCGCATCCGAGGCCGTCGCCGCCGTGCCCGTCGCCTCCGAGGGCGGCGCATCCAGGCGCGGCACCTCCATGAACTGGGCCTCTCACAGGGCTGACGGACCACTTCACAAGATCGGCGCCTGCTTACTGGCGAACGAGGAGTACGTGGACACCTACTCTGCTTTGAGGCAAGTTTGTACTAATTGGCGCTCAGATTTACCTGAGCCCGACGTGCACCTGCACGAATGGATCATGGTAGAGCACGCCCTTCCACGCGCCGCTGAGTTCTCCTTCCTCCACATCCGCACATCCCGCTACGTCACCATCGATCTAACGGAAGTTCATGCAAGGTTCAAATTCCTCCATATCTATAGAGTTAATCCTTTTATTTTCAATCGTAAACATCTTAGTGCTGAATGTTATCTTCATCAATCCCATATATTTTAGATACTACTTCGTCAGCTTTTGCCGTGGCATCATCGTGCTTGCCCAAAAGAACCAGCCGCACAAGATACGGCTTCTGAACCCACTCACAAAGACATCGAACACTATATTTCAGGCGCGGATGCCATCTGTTATTCTGGAGTCAGTCACTGTAATGAAGTCCCCGACTATGCTCTTCGTTTCCACATATTACCCGGCAGAAATTGCTTGGGTCGATGAGAGCACTCCAACTAAGGGTATAGATGAAGATTGGGGAGAAGGAAGATTTTCGATCGAGAACCATTCTATGCGTTGCATTACCACGTTCAATGGTGAATTCTATGCACTAGCTGTGAACAATTTTGAGTTCGGAACATTGGTGTGCACCAACAATGCCCAGTTGGAGCAGGGCGCGAGCAATGTCAACATGGAGACACTATTTTCTTTTCCAGAACTTGGAAATGACAAGTTCTACCTTGTGAAGTCGGATGGTGATCTGCTGCTTGTGTTGTTGGGCGGTCATTTTGAGGAAGGTCAAACAGTGGTGTACTGTGTGGACACTGAGAGCCGCTCTCTCCATGCCGTCAGTAACATTGGCAGTCGTGCCTTCTTCGTCCATCATGTCCGGTGTATCTCCGTCGACACCAGAGTGCACCCGACAGTTCGACCTGGCTGCATCTACTACGCGGATTTGGGTTATATCAGAGAGTACTTTGATGATATGAACGCCTGGGATGAGTCGCCACTATATGTGGATAGATTACAAAAGTACGGTCTGAAAAAAGAACAAAGGCCATACCGTTTGGAGGATGTATTGGCTGCACACTGCAGACGGAAGGAGTTCAATGAATATTTCTTTCGGACCAGAAAATGGAGCGACGAATATATATATGATGAATGAAGAACAGATACATTGCGTCTTATATTATTTTCAACTTAGTTTGTCATGAACATTAACATCGTTATTGGCTGCTTTTGGCTGCTGTATGCAGTTTATGTATTATACTTAGTTTTCTAGATTTATTATGCTGCTGTGAATTTATCCTATACTAGCTTCTAGATTTGCTACTAGATTTGTTACCATATTGGGCAAAAAACGAGGGCCAAAAGGCAACAATCATTGAAGAAAGACAGAAATAGAAGCTTCTCTAGATTTGATACTAATTTGGTGAAAAGAGAGAGAACTGTTTACAGAGAGAGAGGGGAAAAAGGCGCTCTGAAAAGGCGCTCTGAAAAGTCAATGCCAATTTGGCCCGAGAGAGAGAGAACCGAGCTCTCACGTACAACCAAACGCGGTCTCGTCCTGTCCCACGCGGTCCCTTTCTACCAGCCCCACGCGACGCGGCCCCACACGACGCGGCCCCACATGTCAGCACGGAACGGTCAACTTAACGGGATTCCTCCCGTCCGAGCGTCTGCGAGGGGTTTCAAACTAGAGCGAGGGGAAAACTGAGGAAAAACTAAGCGGCTGGGGAAAACTGAGTACAACTAACGACCTGAGGGCACGAAAATAGAAATCCCTTTATGTTTTGCTCTCTTTGAAGGACAAGCTAAAAACCATTTGTATGTTTTTCCTTATGATTTGAACACACATTTGACTTTCATTGTTTCATTTTCATGATCTTTTGTTTGTGTTCATTTGCATGTTTACAACATGGTTGCTAAGTTCTATTGTCAAGATTATATCTTTCATGCCCATGTTTTAAGTTCTTATGATCCCAGCTCACAAATGCTTACATATATGATCAAAATTGTGTAGGTGCATGTCACCTCAAAAATTATTCTTTTGTTATCACTTACCTACTCGAGGACGAGCAGGAGTTAAGCTTGGGGATGCTTGATATGTCTCCAACGTATCTATAATTTTTGATGCTCCATGCTTGTTTTTACACCATTTGCCTACTGTTTCGTTACACTTCGTGGCACTTTTATGCATTTTCCGGAACTAACCTACTAACAAGTTGCCATAGTGCCAGTTCCCTGTTTTCTGTTGTTTTTGTGTTTTAGAAGTGATACACAAGAAATATTCTCGGAATTGGACGAAACAAGTTCCTGAAGTCTTATTTTGTCCGGGAGCTTCCAGAGATCCGAAGGAGAGTAGGAGGGGAGCCATAGGGGCCCCACACGCCAGGCCGGCGCGGCCAGGGCCTGGCCTGCACTGCCCTGGTGTGAGGCCACCTAGCTCCACCTCTGACATCGCCCTTCGCCTATAAAGACCCCCCAACGGGAAAAACCTAAGTACCCGATCAGTTTTCCAGAACACATCGCGATCCGCCGCCGCCGTCGACCCGAAGATCGGGAGGGTCCAAAAGCTCTTCTCGGCACCCTGCCGGAGAGGGGAATCGCCACCGGAGGTCTTCTTCATCGCCATGCTTGCCTCCGGAGCGATGAGTGAGTAGTCTACCTTGGACTATGGGTCCATAGCAGTAGCTAGATGGTTGTCTTCTCCACCATGTGCTTCATGTTTAGATCTCATGAGCTGCCCTACATGATTGAGATCACCGTTATGTAATTCTACCTGTTTGGTTTGTTGGGATTCGATGAATATTGGTGTTATGATTGAGTTGCTATACTGAAATATATCTTATGTTATCTCTATGTTGTTTATGATCTTGCATGCTCTCCGTTGTTAGTAGCTATCTTGGCCGAGTAGTTGCTAGTGACTCCAAGAGGGGGTATTTATGCTCGATAGTGGGTTCATGCCTCTATTTAACCTGGGGGAGTGACAGAAACCTCTAAGGTTGTAGATGTGCTGTTGCTACTAGGGAGAAAACAACATTCATATGCTCAAGGGCATATGCTTTGTTTACATTACACACTTTGCTTAATGTAATTATCTGTTGTTCGCAACTTAATACTTGTGGAGTTCTCGGATTGATTCGCCACAAGTGGATTATTAGTCATAGATGCAGTTGGATGGCGGTCTATGTATTTTATTGTAATGCCCAGAGTAAATCTCGTAGTGATCTTCTTGATATATCACGTTTATCTTTATTCTATCAATTGACCAACTGTAATTTGTTTACCCAGCATGTGTTATTTATCTTTTGGAGAGACACCACTAGTGAACTTTGGACCCCGGTCCTATTTCCATCATATTGCTATCACCTGTTTACTTTACTCGCACTGTTTACTTTACTCGCATACTCTACTGTTTTTCACTCGATACGCTCATAACCTTTGTTTCAAGCAAACCGGTGAGATTGACAACCTCATCGCAAGTTGGGAACAAAGTACTTGGTTGTGTTGTGTGCAGGTTTCGCGTTGCAGCTAGCAAGCAAAGCTTGGATGAGGTGCCATATATAAATTGTCCGAAGCTGTCGCAAACTAGCAAGCATCACCTTCAGTCGTAATTGTCTGCTCTTCTCCTGAACAATTAAACCTTGGTTTCTTAACTGAGGGAAAACAAGCTGCTATACTCATCACACCTTCCTCTTGGGGTTCCCAACTGGCCGATTATTTACTTCATCAACTTGGCACCATCAAGCATCAAAAATTATGGATACGTTGGAGACGAATCAGATAACTGCTATTTAGGAGATGGAACTGTCCATCCTGGTGATCATTTGCTTTTTATACATGAATTATGCGAGTTGTTCAAGTGTGCAGGTATTTCGATGAACCAAGTTAAGAAGAAGCTATTCTCTTTGTCACTGAAAGGCAGAGCTGAGGAATGGTATAAAACACTGAAGGATGGTCGATCTATTGACTGGGAGGAAATTGTACCTCTCTTTTATTCTAAATTCTATCCTTCTAGTGAGGTTTATAAAGATAGGAATTACATTTATAATTTTCATCCGCATGAGGGAGAAAGCATTGCCCAAGTGTGGGGAAGATTGAAGTTACTAATGCACAAATGTCCTATTCATGATCTTCCCCGTAATATTGTTATTAATAATTTCTATGCAAGGCTTTCAGGATATTACAAGGACTATCTAGATGCATGCTTTGATGGGTCTTTCTCAAGCAAGGATGTTGACACCAAGTGGGATCTGCTTGAAATAATTCAAAACAATATTGAAGGTTGGGATAGCGACAAAGGTAAAGGATCAGGTATGAATTACGAGTTTGATTGCATTAAGTCTTTTGCTGAAACTACTAATTTTCAAGAGCTTAGTGCTAAGTATGGTTGACCCTCAAATTATGATTGATTGTTTTAAAGCCTTTGCTTCTCATATTAATGTTCCTAAAGGAAATGGGGACGTGTATCATGAACCTTTTAAGGACACTTGCATAGAAAGTGATATTGTTGTTGATGATTGCAATAAACATGCTCGAACCTCTGAAAGTCCTATTTCCTATAAGCATGTTAATTTTTGTGGAGTACATACACCTTGTGAACAGAGTTACAACAAGGAAGATTATTGTATCCACCATGCGAATGAAGAAACCCGTATGTGGTTCAGGGCTCTAGATGAGCTTGGTGAAAAGGTTTGTGAGCTTTATCCTTTTCTTTGTGAACTTTGCGATAACACGGGTCACTTTAATTTTCAATGCCCATTTAATCGAATGAGTACCGTAAATTTGTATTGTGATGACAAGATTACTCTCAATCAGCATGATGAGCTTACTTTATTTTTGGAGTGTGAAGAGACATCTAGAAAGATTTCTTTGGTAGATATGAAAGATGTTGATATTAATAGCACCCTTCGTGGTTGTCGTCTCTATTGTGCTAAAGATTGCCTCACAAATTCTTACATACAAAATCTTATAAAACATGATGTTTTGCCAAGCTATGATAGGACTAATATATGTTTTTATCTTATTAATAGAGAGGAGGAATCCTCCAAAGTTTCTTCTGTTGTTTCTGTCAGTAAACCAGATTATGTGGAGAAGATGCCTTTCCCTCCTAAAGGATATGTGGAGAAGATGCCCTTCAAGTCTCTCCCTCCTAAAGGAGAGAGTAAGAAGAGTATGAAGAAGAAGCAGAGGAGTAAAAGGCGAGAGGACACGGTATCTTCCCCTAAGCATTATGATCCTGCTATAGATTATGATAATTCTGATTGGGATGATGTTCCCATGCCTGTTACCTATGTTAGTGATCATGATTGGGAAAAGCACTCTACTTTTGATATTGAAAATCTTTTTGGTACCAATTCTAAGGTTAATAATTGTTGTACCATTAGTACTATCCATGTTCCTTCTTATGATGATATGTTTGATGAATATGCTTTGCGAAATAGTTATTCTCTAGCTTGTGATGATACTGAACCTTTAGTCTATGATGGTTACAATGATGAGTATAATGTTTTCAGTTCACCTACTTTTGAGGAGAAAATTAGGTATGATTACAATATGCCTCCTGTTTTAGACGATTATGGTGATGAGAATAATTATTCTGTTGAATCTGCTCCTACTACGATTGTTCATGTGGGAGTATTAATTCTTTTATGCATGTGGCTTATGATAGGGATGCTTTATGTGATAGTTATATTGTTAGTTTTATTCATGATGCTACTGAAAGTTATTATGAGAGAGGGAAACATGGTTTGATGGATCTCAACAATATTGAGTTTCCCCTCTTTATGTTGCAATTCTTGAAGTTATACTTGTTTTGTCTTCCTATGCTTTTTGCTTTGCGCTTTCAAGACTTGTCTCTTTATAAGACTATTTTTCATATGAAGTGGTTTAGATTTAAATGTGTTTTATATTTGCTTTTTGATGCTCTCTCTTGCTTCAAGTTCTTATATAGCGTCTTTGCCTTAAGCTCTTTTATGGCTCCTACATGAGCATCTTTTCAAATTACTGCGCCTAGCTCAAATGCGTTAAAGAAAAGCACTCTTGGGAGATAACCCAATATTTTACTTTCAGTACTTTTTCTTTTATTTGAGTCTTGGAAGTTATTACTACTGTAATAACCGCTTCTTATCAATTTTTATTTCGTTTTTGTGCCAAGACAAGCCTCTAATGTGAGGGAGGTAAGATTTGGGGAAGTTGATGTCCTCAAATAGATTTTGGTGCTGCACCGTAAAAATTCATGAAAATTCTCAGAATATCTTTTGGACCTGCGATTTCCTGTACATATGCCCCAGGTTATATCCAAACTTTCATTAGTTATACACTTTTTGATTTGAGCAACAGAAAACCCTCTAAAAATTCGACCTTTGTCAGCTATTCTGTTTTGACAGATTTCTGCCACTATTTGTGTTTGCCTCTTTATCGCTTTCTTTTTGAGTTCTTTTGATCACGGAACTTTTGGGAAGTTGCTACAGTAGTATATGCTTTATATGTGGTGGTTTTGATTTGAAATCTGAAGCAAAAAGGGTTTGATTCATTATTATGCTTTCACTAATGTTGCTAATAGAATTGTGTTTAGTTTTGTATGAAGGAAGTTTTCAAGTGTAGGGATTGGAGAATGATGAGATGAGTTGAAGAATGGACAAAAGCTCAAGCTTGGGGATGCCCATTTCACCCCAAGAAATATCCAAGAAGTACAAGCGTCAAAGCTTGGGGATGCCCCCGAGGCACCCCTTCTTCATCGGCAAAAATCAGGTCACCTTTCAACACACTATATTTTATTGCTTCATGCATTATGCGTTTTTCTTGGAGCGTTAGTTGTTTTTAGTTTTTAGTTTTCTTTAGTTTTGTTTGCTGCAATAAATGGTTGGACCCCAACAAATTCCTTTTGGAGAAGTTGCCTTGTTTTTCATTTGCCAAGAACACTCCGTTTTTCACTCTTATCATTTCAACGAGTGTTCTTCTTTTTCTAGAACTGCGTTTAGCTTTCATTTTTCACCTTGATTTGTGTTCAGATCTTATTATATCTTTGCATCAAGGTGTATTTTGACCTCTGGTACATGTTGGTATTCATCAAAAGAGTTGTTTCAAAAAGGTTTGAATGGTGTTGGAAAGCATTATTTTGGTTTTCTCCTTTGATGCTTTATTTGGGTTGACTTGGCGCATGCTTACACATGTTTGACTCATAAAAAGTCATCATAAGCCTCTATGATCATTTATTTTTTGACTTTTGATGCCATCTTATGCTTCTTTTAATGTTGCTTTGTCGCTATGCATGATTATGGCCGTTATTGCTCTCTTAGTTGGTCACTCCCAGTCTTTTGCTAGCCCTCATTTTGTACTGAGTATGAGCTCTACTCGTGCATCCAACTCCTAAAAACCAAGTTGTTCCAATGTGTCCACCATACATACCTATTAGCAATTTGCTATTCCAAAGTACATTTGACTTGCTTTTATCTATCCTTCAAATTAAACTCTTTTGGTGTTATGCAAAAATTGGTCAGTAAAGCTCTCACGAGCCTAATGGCACACTTTACTTTTCTCATTCTTAAAAATTTGATATTGTGGCTCTCTTATGTTGAGTTGTTATGCTTGCAAGTTGTAAGTTGGAAATTAGCCCAGCCATGCCGTCATGGGGCAAGCTTTTAACATTGCACTTCTTATTTGAGTTGATACCGTGACTTTTGTTTATGGATACTCGCGATGTGAAATAATTTGGGAATCTTGCGGGATCATGGAGTTTGTATATGTGTTAGAGAAATGCGTGGGCCGCTAATCTAAGCCATGCATAATTCATGGTGAAAATTTACAGCATGCCCATAGTAAACATTCGACGACGCATCTCACAATAAAAAGCTATACCAATGGTAAATAAAAGAGATGTCGAGGTGTTCATTGTCTGTTTGTCCTGTCATTTTGATGTGGGCTTGTTCCATGTCATCAGGCACGGAGGTACCCCGTTGGCGGTTCTCGATGATACGTGTATACTTACAATGACAAGAGCTTGCTTGGGACTCTAAGTCAAGTAGCATGAGGTTTGGGTATTCGTACTTCACGGGACACAAGGTTTTCAACTTATGATTTGTCAAGTATATGCATCATAAGTGTATTCGCATTAACTTTAACCATTCAAGATGCTTATGATGGGGGCAATGAGAGCTCAAAGCTAGTAAGTACCATAATTTTTGAAGGTTTATAAAACTTGCAATCACTGCTTTCCTCTGTGAAGGGCCTTTCTTTTACTTTTATGTTGAGTCACCACCTTCTATCTTTATGCACCGCCTAAGAGAGCATAGTTGTCATTCTGAGTATAATGTGCATTGTCCCAAAGTTTTCATTGATTGATTCATGATGTTGGTTTCACTTGTTCTTAAATTACTTGTATCTAGTCGCCCTCTTAAACTTGAAGGTGTCCTATGCATTTATGTTTTGCTCTCCATGAAGGACAAGCTGAAAACCATTTGTATGTTTTTCCTTATGATTTGAACACACGTTTGACTTTCATTGTTTCATTTTCATGATCTTTCATTTGTGTTCATTTTCATGTTATAACATGGTTGCTAAGTTTCTTCTATCAAGACTATATCTTTCATGCCCATGTTTTAAGTTCTTTTGATCCCAGCACACAACGCTTACATAGTTGATCAAGATTGGGTAGGTGCATATCACCTCAAAAATTATTTCTTTTGTTATCACTTACCTACTCGAGGACGAGCAGGAGTTAAGCTTGGGGATGCTGATACGTCTCAGACGTATCTATAATTTTTGATGCTCTATGCTTGTTTTTACACCATTTGCCTTGTGTTTTGTTACACTTTGTGGCGTTTTTATGCGATTTCCGGAACTAACCTATTGACAAGACGCCACAGTGCCAGTTCCCTATTTTCTGCTGTTTTTGTGTTTCAGAAATGCTACACAGGAAATATTCTCGGAATTGGACGAAACAAGTTCCAGAACCCCTATTTTTCCGGAAGAGGACCGAAGACCGAACGAGAGTCAGAGGGGGTCAAGAGGGCATGCACACCATGAGGGGGCGCGCCCCTCCTCCTGGCTGTGCCCAGGGGTGATGAGGCCCCCCTGGTGGCCCTCTGACGCTGCCTCTCTGCCTATTTAAAGCCTTCCAAAGACCAAACCCTAAATCAATCGGCTTTTTTCCCATAACAGTTCCGCAGCGCCGCCGCCGTTAAAGACAAATTTCGGGGGACAGAAGTCTCTGTTCCGGCACCCTGCCGGGACGGGGAAGTGCCCCCGGAGCCATCTCCATCGGTCTCCATCGCCGTCTCCGCCGTCTCCATCGACCTCATCGCCATCTCCATCAACCTTGCTGTCTCCTATGATGAGGAGGGAGTAGTTCTCTCCCAGGGCTGAGGGCTCTACCGATAGCTATGTGGTTCACCTCTCTCTCCCATGATGTGATCTTTATGTGATCGTGAGCTTTGTATCTAGTTGAATTGGTAGATGTTATTATTCAGATATTATGCTACTCCCGTGCTTTATTATTGTAAACTCCGGAGACACCTCGTATCGTAATGGGAAGGTGACTAGTGTGCTCATTATGTGTGTCTTTTTGGTTAATGTCTCTATGAATTGTTGGTGTTTGTTGTAACCATCTAGTGCGTTCACGATGATAGTGTGGGACAATCTAGTTTTGGTACATACAGACTTTGAGGAGTGCTTCGTAGCCCTACACATGATTAGTGTTCGTTTTCCATTGGAGAATTGTTTTGAGTTGCATATTGATGATAGTATCTATTGGTTCAATTATGTTATATTTGTTGAGAGTGTGTCCACTAGTGAAGGTATGATCCCTAGGTCTTGTTTCCAAGCTTTGCACACCGTTTACATTCAGTTTTGTTACATGTTTGCTTGCAGCGATATTTATTTCAGATTACGTTTACTACTCATAATCATCACTACTACTTGTATTTCACTATCTCTTCGCCGAACTAGTGCACCTATACATCTGACAAGTGTATTGGGTGTGTTGGGGACACAAGAGACTTTTTGTATCATAATTGCAGGGTTGTTTGAGAGGGATAGCTTTGACCTCTTCCTCCCTGAGTTCGATAAACCTTGGGTGATCCACTTGAGGGAAACTTGCTGCTGCTCTACAAACCTCTGCACTTGAAGGCCCAACACTGTCTACAAGAACAGACGCGTACGTAGACATCAAACGCAAGTAGTAAGCATGACGCTCAAGCAACCTTCCCTGAAACTTCTCTATTTGAGGCTTCGATATGGGCACTTGCATAGTGCAACCCTGCAAAACAAAAATGCAAGCTACCAGTAAACATGTGAACAACTTGACAAACCAAAAAGACAATAAAAACGGATGTATGTGCGTGGGCATGAGAGGTTTCACTGCGCCCGCCTATCCTGCGTTTTGCATCTCCTCTCTTGGTCGGTACTTCAGTGGGTTTATTTTTAGAGGGACACAACACCATTGTAGTACTAAACTTAGATGAATAAGTACCCAGCTACGTCTTTTACAACACCAGGGAAAAACTAGGCAATCCGAGCTTTAGAATGGCTAGCTTTCATAAATACACCGTGCATAAATAAATTGTGTGCAACACTATTACATGCCCCAGGGGCAGCTTACAACTTGTACATCTTTGAAACCAAGGCAAAAGAAACTTAATATCTCAAAAAATAGCCCCAGGACATATCAAATTCTTCAGTGGTGACAGCCTGCTTCAGCACAGTAGAATTAGTTTCAAACATAACGCTTTGACAACCCATCTGGGAAGCTATGAACGCTACCCGTAGCATGTCTTGTGTGTTGCCTGCTCTAACTGTGGCCAGGAGGCTGCTTTCATTGTGGATGGTAAAACCATCCCCCTGCACAAGACACCCCTGTAAATGTGTTGTCTGTGTTGATTTTCAGAATGTGGTGTTGGAGATCATCGTTGGGCCCTCGCACAATTTGATTTGACAATTTTCTGTTTTAACTTCATACAGTTTGATAGATGATAGTTAACAAAGATAATAAATGCTTTCATGACTTATAAGCACTTCTCCTTTGTTTTCCCTGTTCCTCTCATACCACCAAAGCCAGAGCAACAAAATACTTTACAGCAACCTCATTCAGTTTTAGGATTTCTTCACAAAAGCTTAATGTATATAGGCATGATGTAAGGTGCAGTCTGATATGATCTAATTGAGTTGTCCTCCACAGCCCCTTAATTTTCCTACATTTAGAACCAAGCATAGCCTGATGTTCTCCTTCTATGTGCACAACAATGTATTGTTTTTAATTCTCACTGGCCAGGCAAAACAAATAAATTACCATAAAACTTCAAAAAAACAATAGCTTTGCAAGGTCACAGTGGCAATGGCTAGGAATTATGTATCTAGCTCAACGCCGTCCTATGAAAGGTCTTTTCTTTCCTATCCTTTGCAAGTAAATCAAGTAGTACATCAACTGAATTGATTGTAAACTATGCATCTTTTCTATAAAATAGCTAATTGCTTGGAAGATGCGGCAGGTGCAGAGTGTGCATCACCATGAAATGCATGGCATCCTGATCAATCGATCTCATAATTTCATAATGAGCTTAGAAATGGGTGCTAAGCACCTGGCCACCGATCTCAGTTCTCATGATATGATAATTATACTTGTCTAAAAATTAATGGATGCTTGGATGGGGGCGGTGAGGTGCGACGGGGCGAGGAGATGAGTGGGGCAAACCTCCAACTCAGCTGAGCAGGGTGGTGGTGGATGGTAATGGGCAGGCTACATCCTCTAACATGATGAGATCACACAGATAGAGAAGAGAGACCAGAAAGTTGTGGTGCGAAGTGATGTCTACGCACGCGTCTGTTCTTGTAGATAGTGTTGGGCATCCAAGTGCAGAGGTTTGTAGAACAGCAGCAAGTTTCCCTTAAGTGGATCACCCAAGGTTTATCGAACTCAGGGAGGAAGAGGTCAAAGCTATCCCTCTCAAACAACCCTGCAATTACGATACAGAAAGTCTCTTGTGTCGCCAACACACCCAATACACTTATCAGATGTATAGGTGCACTAGTTCGGCGAAGAGATAGTGAAATACAAGTAGTAGTGATGATTATAAGTAGTAACTGTAATATGAAATAAGTATCGCTGCGAGCAAACATGTAACAAAACAGTAAGTAAACGGTGTGCAATGCTTGGAAACAAGGCCTAGGGATCATACTTTCACTAGTGGACACACTCTCAACAAATATAACATGATTGAACAAATAAACAACTTCTCTTCACTATGGTACTCTGAATTACTCTCCTATTGAATAACACTAATCATTGCGTAGTGGCTACAGAAGCACCCCTTAAAGTTCATCAAGTACTTGACAAACACCACTCATAGAGATATCCAAATCAGATCACAACTCAAGATAGATATTATTGCAACTTAGACCAAGTACTAACACGGTGCACACACTGTCAACATTACACCATGAAAGGAGGAAAAGATCACTTCAATACTATCATAGTAATAATTATTCTCATAATCCTTAAGAGATCACAATCGCAGCCTAGACCAAGTACCACCATGATGCACGCACTGTCACCGTTACACCATGGCAGGAGGAATAGATTACTTTAATAACATCACTAGAGTACACATAATATCTGAATAATAACATCTACTTGTTCAACATGATACAAAGCTCACGATCACATAAAGATCACATCATGGGAGAGAGAGGTGAACCACATAGCTACCGGTAGAGCCCTCAGCCTCGGGGATGAACTACTCCCTCCTCATCATAGGAGATAGCAAGGTTGATGGAGATGGCAGTGAGGTCGATGGAGACGGCGGAGACGGCGATGGAGACCGATGGAGATGGCTCCGGGGGCACTTCCCCGTCCCGTCAGGGTGTCGGAACAGAGACTTCTGTCCCCCGAAATTTGTCTTCGACGGCGGCGGCGCTGCGGAACTGTTCTGGAAATTTCGCCGACTCTTTTAGGGTTTTCCATCCCGAGGCTTCTTATAGGCGAAGGGGCATCGTCAGGGGGCAGCCAGGGGCTCCTCACACCAGGGTGGTGCGGCCAGGGCCTGGGCCGCGCCACCTATGTGTGAGGGCGGCCTCTGGCCCCCCTCCGGCTCTCTTTCAGTCTTCGGGAAGCTTCCGGGGAAAATAAGACTTCTGGAACTTGTTTCGTCCAATTCCGAGAATATTTCCTGTGTAGCACTTCTGAAACATAAAAACAGCAGAAAACAGGGAAGTGGCACTGTGGCATCTTGTCAATAGGTTAGTTCTGGAAATCGCATAAAAACGCCACGAAGTGTAACAAAACAGTAGGCAAATAGTGTAAAAAACAAGCATGGAGCATCAAAAATTATAGATACGTTGGAGACGTATCAGCATCCCCAAGCTTAACTCCTGCTCGTCCTCGAGTAGGTAAGTGATAACAAAAGAAATAATTTTTGAGGTAACATGCACCTACACAATCTTGATCATATATGTAAGCATTGTGAGTTGGGATCATAAGAACTTAAAACATGGGCATGAAAGATATAATCTTGACAATAGAAACTTAGCAACCATGTTATAACATGCAAATGAACACAAACAAAAGATCATGAAAATGAAACAATGAAAGTCAAACGTGTGTTCAAATCATAAGGAAAAACATACAAATGGTTTTCAGCTTGTCCTTCAAAGAGAGCAAAACATAAATGCATAGGACACCTTCAAGTTTAAAAGGGCGACTAGATACAAATAATTTGAGAACAAGTGAAACCAACAATATGAATCAATCAATGAACTTTGGGACAATGCACATTATACTCAGAATGACAACTATGCTCTCTTAGACGGTGCATAAAGAAAGAAGGTGGTGACTCAACATAAAAGTAGAAGAAAGGCCCTTCGCAGAGGGAAGCAGTGATTAAACATGTGCTAGAGCTTTTCATTTGTAAAACAGAGAGATAAAAATTGGGTTTTGAGTGGTGGTTGTTTTTGTCAACGACTAGCAATGGGGTTCTTACTATCTTCCATACAAAAATGAAGCAAGTTTTTGAGAGAGAGAGATTGGCACTTTTGTGCTCTTTTATAAAGCTTGGCACTCCTCCCCACCTTTTTTCCTTTCTCAAACCATGGCTAACCGATTCCATCGGGTGCCCACCAACATTCACATTCCATGGAGGAGTGCCTTTTTCCTTTTTTTTTTCTTTTTGGGATAAGCAATATGGAAGATAGCAAATCCGACCACTACGTCCCCATGAGCTAAAAACAGTGGCACAAAATGAGAAGTAGTTGAAAGTTTTGAAAGGTAGCACATGAAAATTTACTTAGAATGGCTTACAAATACCATGCATAGGAATTTATAGTGGACACAATGGAAAACTTGGTTTTTAGGAGCTGGATGCACGAGTAGAGCTCATACTCAGTACAAAATGAGGGCTAGCAAAAGACTGGGAGCGACCAACTAAGAGAGTAATAACGGCCATAATCATGCAAAGCGACAAAGCGACATTAAAAGAAGCATAAGATTGCATCAAAAGTCAAAAATTAAATGATCATAGAGGCTATTGGCGACTTTGTAAGAGTCTAACATGTGTGAGCATGCGCCAAGTCAACCCAAATAAAGCATCAAGGAGAAAACCAAAATAATGCTTCCAAATAATAAAAACAACGCATGATTATTTCAAAGGCTCATTAAGCAATCTCAGTTATTTGAGACAAGTCATGCTACAGCAAAATCACTAAGCATACCATCAAAAAGACATCAAGCATGACATGAAAAAGCCTAGGCCGCAGTCTACACAAGCTCCTTTTTGTACCACTTTTTTGCATAAAGCTTTTTCTCTTTTCCAACACCATTTGAATTTTTTTTAAAACACCTCTTTTGATGAAAACCAATAAAGATCAGAGGAAAAAATACACCTTGATGAAGAGATATGACAAGGTCTGAACGCAAATCAAGGCGAAAACGAAAACCAAAAGCAGTAGCAGAAAAAGAAGAACACTCGGTGAAATTGTAAGAATGAAAAACGGAGTGTTCTTGGCAAATGAAAACGAGTACATCTCCTCCAAAAGAAATATGATGTGATCTAACCATTTATTGAAGCAAACAAAACAAAAGAAAACTTAAAGCAAAAACAACTGACGCTCCAAGAAAAACGCATAGTGCATGAAGCAATAAAAATATAGTGTCTTGAAAGGTGACCTGATTTTTGCCGATGAAGAAGGGGTGCCTCGGGGGCATCCCCAAGCTTTGACGCTTGTACTTCTTGGATATTTCTTGGGGTGATGCATGGGCATCCCCAAGCTTGAGCTTTTGTCCATTCTTCAACTCATCTCATCATTCTCCAATCCCTACACTTGAAAACTTCCTTCATACAAAACAAAACACAAATCTATTAGCAACATTAGTTTAAGCATAACATATAATCAACCTCCTTTGCTTCAGGTTTCAACCTAAAACCACCACATATAAAGTATATACTACTGTAGCAACTTCCCCAAAAGTTCCGTGATCAAAAGAACTCAAAAAGAAAGCGATAAAGCGGCAAACACAAATATTGGCAGAAATCTGTCAAAACAGAATAGCTGACAAAGGTCGAATTTTTTAGGGGTTTTCTGTTGCTCAAATCAAAAAGTGTTCAACTAACGAAAGTTTGGATATAACCTAGGGCATATGCACAAGAAATCGCAGGTTCAAAAGATATACAGAGAATTTATACGAATTTTTACGGTGCAGCACCGAAAACAGTTTCAGGACAGCAACATCCCCAAATCTTTACCTCACTCAAATTAGAGGCTTCTCTTGGCACAACAATGAAATAAAAAGGATAAGGAGCGGTTATTACAGTAGTAATAACTTCTAAGACTCAAATAAAAGAAAAAGTACTGAAAATAAAACAATGGGTTATCTCCCAAGAGTGCTTTTCTTTAACGCCTTTGAGCTAGGCGCAGTAATTTGCAAAGATGCTCATGTGGGCGCCATATAAGAGCTTGAGGCAAAGGCGCCATATAGGAACTTAAAGCAATAGAGAGCATCAAAAGGCAAGTATGGAACACATTTAAATCTAAACCACTTCCTATGAAAAAATAGTCTTGTAAAGAGACAAGTCATAAAAGCGCGAAGCAAAAAGCATAGGAAAGCAAAACAAGTACAACTTCAAGAATTGCAACATAAAGAGGGGAAACTCAATATTGTTGAGATCCATCAAACCATGTTTCCCTCTCTCATAATAAATTTCAGTAGCATCATGAATAAAATTAACAATATAACTATCACATAAAGCTTCCCTATCATGAGCCACATGCATAAAAGAATTAATACTCACCACAGGAACAATAGTAGTAGGAGCAGATTCAACAGAATAATTATTCTCATCACCATAATCATCAAAAACAGGATGCATATTGTAATCATAACTAATTTTCTCCTCGAAAGTAGGTGAACTAAAAATATTATACTCATCATCATAGCCATCATAAACTAGAGGTTTAGTATCATCACAAGCTAGAGAACTGCTATGTCCCAAAGCATATTCATCAAACATATCATCATAGCAAACTTTCTCCACTAAAGCTGGGGAACTAAAAATATCATGCTTAACAAAACCAGCTTCCCCAAGCTTAGACTTTTCTATAGCATTAGCAACAACGGTATTCAAAGCATTCATACTAACAATACTATTAGCATGCAAATTAAGCTCCAAAGGTTTTTCAATTTTCTCTTCAAACACTTCATATCTAAACTCGGGAAAAAGACTACAGAACTCTTTATTTTCCATTAAGCCTAACTAGTGAAAATAAAAACAAGAAACAAAAAGATGTAATTGCAGAATCTAAAGGAAATAACTCCGAGCACTCACACAGGAGGATGCGAGTACCTTTTACCTTACCTCCCCGGCAACGGCGCCAGAAAAGAGCTTGATGTCTACGCACGCGTCTGTTCTTGTAGACAGTGTTGGGCCTCCAAGTGTAGAGGTTTATAGAACAGCAGCAAATTTCCCTTAAGTGGATCACCCAAGGTTTGTCGAACTCAGGGAGGAAGAGGTCAAAGCTATCCCTCTCAAACAACCCTGCAATTACGATACAGAAAGTCTCTTCTGTCCCCAACACACCCAATACACTTGTCAGATGTATAGGTGCACTAGTTCGGCGAAGAGATAGTGAAATACAAGTAGTAGTGATGATTATAAGTAGTAACTGTAATATAAAATAAGTATCGCTGCGAGCAAACATGTAACAAAACAGTAAGTAAACGGTGTGCAATGCTTGGAAATAAGGCCTAGGGATCATACTTTCACTAGTGGACACACTCTCAACAAATATAACATGATTGAACAAATAAACAACTTCTCTTCACTATGGTACTCTGAATTACTCTCCTATTGAATAACACTAATCATTGCGTAGTGGCTACAGAAACACCCCTTAAAGTTCATCAAGTACTTGACAAACACCACTCATAGAGATATCCAAATCAGATCACAACTCTCAAGATAGATATTATTGCAACTTAGACCAAGTACTAACACGGTGCACACACTATCAACATTACATCATGAAAGGAGGAAAAGATCACTTCAATACTATTATAGTAATAATTATTCTCATAATCCTTAAGAGATCACAATCGCAGCCTAGACCAAGTACCACCATGATGCACGCACTGTCACCGTTACACCATGGCAGGAGGAATAGATTACTTTAATAACATCACTAGAGTACACATAATATCTGAATAATAACATCTACTTGTTCAACATGATACAAAGCTCACGATCACATAAAGATCACATCATGGGAGAGAGAGGTGAACCACATAGCTACCGGTAGAGCCCTCAGCCCCGGGGATGAACTACTCCCTCCTCATCATAGGAGACAGCAAGGTTGATGGAGATGGCGGTGAGATCGATGGAGACAGCGAAGACGGCGATGGAGACCGATGGAGATGGCTCCGGGGACACTTCCCCGTCCCGGCAGGGTGCCGGAACAGAGACTTCTGTCCTCCGAAATTTGTCTTCGACGGCGGCGACGCTGCGGAACTGTTCTGGAAATTTCGCCGACTTTTTTAGGGTTTTCCGTCCCGAGGCTTCTTATAGGCGAAGGGACGTCGTCAGGGGGCAGCCAGGGGCTCCTCACACCAGGGTGGCGCGGCCAGGGCCTGGGCCGCGCCACCTATGTGTGAGGGCGGCCTCTGGCCCCCCTCCAGCTTTCTTTCGATCTTCCGGAAGCTTCCGGGGAAAATAAAACTTCTGGAACTTGTTTCGTCCAATTCCAAGAATATTTCCTGTGTAGCACTTCTAAAACACAAAAACAGCAGAAAACAGGAAACTGGCACTGTGGCATCTTGTCAATAGGTTAGTTCTGGAAATCGCATAAAAACGTCACGAAGTGTAATGAAACAGTAGATAAATGGCGTAAAAAACAAACATGGAGCATCAAAAATTATAGATACGTTGGAGACGTATCACGAAGCCACAAAAGAAAACAAACTCAGAAGGAAGGACTCACTTGGCATATACGCAGCAGCAAAAGGAGAGGCTCTGAGTGAGATTCTAGCCCTCTCGGCTTACAATTTAGAGGGATTATATGATAGCAGCTGTAAGCAAATGTTAGTGTTTTACATAATTCTTTTGAAAACTGGACATCACATGTAACTACCAAGTAGTATTAATAACTATCAGAAATAAAATAGTGTTTCGTCAATTAGCCTAGGAAACACTCAAATAAAGGCTACATCTGGATCATCCAAGTAGGCAAATTAAGGGTATGCTCCAAGAAATTATTTTGTTGCATCAATCTTACACAATTCTTATCAAACACCCTAAGATTCCTACAAGCCATGAGATAGAAATCATAGAAATTTAGTAGGATTACAATAAGGAGATGAGCAATTCCACTAAAAAGTATTACTCTGTCCCGAAATGTAAGCCTTTTTAGAGAGCTAACTTAGCTCTCTAAAAAGGCTTACATTTCGGGACAGAGGGAGTAATATATAATTCCAACGAAACAAAGCTAAAAGATTTTCCCGGTGGGTGTCTTTGGTGCAGTTGCTCAATGAACAAATGTTAAATGGGTTTTCAGTATATTGCGAAAGAAAACTTCACAACAATACACTCTAGCTTCCGTACCACCAGGAAGAATCAAATTACATATTTATGTAATTATTATCAAAGAAGTCATCATTCACAGATTGTTTCCAAGAAAGTCATTGCAATTGGTTCATCAACATGCCCTCTAATAAGGTGGCCACATAACTTCATTACTTTTAGTAGATTTCCAAGATGAGTTACCATACGAAGCCTTAATGAAGCAGTAAAGACAAAAAACCAAATAATAATAAGCATGGATATTGCGGCCATTGAACTGACTTAACACCATAAGGGCCAAAATGGGAATTGTACCACCACACCTAGACCCAAGCATGGAACCCCGATCAGGTAAGTTAGGCTACGTTTTTGCCACAGAACACGCCGCGTCAGCAAAATAGAAAACATGAGGATGTGCCGGGGGTACTCACCGGCGTGATGGGGGTCAATCAATAGCAGCCCTCGTCGTTGCCGTCAGAGGTGACCAGCAGCAGGTCGATCTCAAGATTGGACTGGACTTGTCAGGCTCCCACAACCAGCTCCTTCAAAGGGAGCTTCTAGTTATGCAAAATACTGAAAATTAAATCCATCCTCAACTTGTCAGAACTTGATTACACACTGCTAATTAGTCTAACAATCATTCAATCCTGTTTAGTTCCACATAATTACCAACATCAGAATAAGTGAATGATCACTCTCCAAATCTTTCATTCAGATAAAATAAATTTATCAGTTCTTTTGTATGGGAAAAAAGTATAATGATATATGGAATATCAAGCACTACATATTAACACTGAATTTTGCACACAACACCTACAAGCAAACTAAGAAAGAAATATCACCTTCTATAAATACTCCCAGAATTTACAGAACATATAAAAATCCTTAAGTTTAGCCAACAGGGAGTTCCTTGTTATTTCATAGGTTGGGATAAATTCACAAACAGACATTCTAATTACCACCCGTGCAACTCTTTTCTCTCAGTTTCCCATACAACAAAATTGGAGCCATAAGCACTAATTCACGCAAATATGATCCACAAAATTTAGACAATCTAATAAGAAAGATTAACTTATCTATTGGCTCTTATTCTGGTGTAGTCATAGATATTTCACAAGAAAATTATGAGCGAATTAATCAGCATGCACTTTAATTACATAACCCAGTATTGCACAAAGAAAAATAGCTTCAAATTCTCACCATACTAATAAATCTTTCCAACTGAAATTGTGAAAAATACCATCATAACAGGAAACAGATCAAGAAAGCAACTTCTAACTGATGGATTCATCAACTACCACTGCCTCGTTTTCTACAGCCTCTACAAAATCCACATAATCATTCATGCACAAAACCCTATATGTCGTGCAGGTCAGCTCTCCACTTTTTCCAACCTAAGAACAAAGTGAGAAAAATAACAGTTTAGTGATTCAGCCCATTGAAAAACCATGGACTTATTTTGGATCTGGAACAAATAACAGAACGAAAGAAATTGTATGCACCATCAAGGAAACTAATTTAACTATCAATCAAGTGTAACATCCAGTGTTTTTATTTCATGAAATTACACCTTTCCAGGTTATATCCCATTATAAAATTTGCTGATTGTAGTTTATCCCATTTCCTGTGTGGTCCAAGACCAGAGTAAATAAAAATAAATAAACATTGTACATATGCTTAACCTCTAACTGAATTATTATAAGCTACACACAATAAGAAAGCATGAAAAGAGAAGTATATGTGGTATCTATACCGCATCTTGAGAAACCGTACTACCACAGCAGGACCATCGTCCGCTTGCGCATTATGACTCTAGCCAGAAGTATCAACAGCGCCGAAAATGCTTACATGAATCAATGAAACCCGGTAGAATTTATTTTGCTCTGAACATAAATTGTTAAATGTCGCATAGCAGACATTAGTTTGGCTCTTGCCACTGCTTTACTTCTAGCGCTTTTGAAAAAACTGGCCAAAAAAATGACTCAAAGTGTACGGATGTAACCTTTAGTAATCTATGATAATAAAATGCAACAATTCAGAATTTCTTACATCTCTCAAAGATGCGAGCAACACAGTTCTACAAATTGTTTTTTGTCGTTTTAAAATGCAACAAAAAATTAATTAGTTGACGGTATGAATTTTACCAATCTGTAAACAAGTAATATATTGGTATCTCTATGGCATAGGATATTAGGATATAAGTAAGGTTGAAATAATAAGGCCAAGGGTTAATGATAATTCAGGAATCTAAGCCTGAATCAACCATAGCAAACCAGTGCATTTACGGACAGCTAAAACCAGTTATAAATTTGTGGTTCCCCTTGGTTCTAGGACTATCTGTTGTATTAGTCGTCTCTATCTCGCTCTGCGCCTCGTTACTGCCAACAGCAACATCGAGTCAGCGACCACTGCAGCAGCAGATCACCTGCGAGTTGCTGTTGTTGACACTTAACTTTATTAGTAGAACTTCAACAGAGAATCCTCCATTAAACTGCTGCATCTAAAGGGATAAGAACAAAATACGAACAAATAAAGGAGCAGAGGAAAAAGATTTAGTCCATCCATTATAAAACATCAGATCAGAAGGAGAAGAGGAGCAACCTCTACCTGCTTTGGATGGTCCGGTGGAGCGAAGAATTGAAGACGTTGGTGGTGCTGCCACGCTCCTAGCTACTGAGAAATGACTACACTCCTTAGAAAGAAGACGCCCTAGCCACCTAGGAACACAGCAAACAGGGCGAAGCACGGCGAGTCCCACAAGCTCAGCCCCAGGAGTTCCGAAGGGAAGGAGCAACCCCGACACCCGCCAATCCACCAGATGGCGACCCGGATGACCCAAGCATAAAACGCAGGCTAGAGCCTGCCCCCGGCCAGGATCGACGCAGCCCTAGCACGGCCATAGACCACACCACCGCGATGACCAGAAACCAGGCAGAGGCAGACATGGAAAGTTTGCAAGATATGAAGGCGGGGTGGAGGTAGGATTTTTGCATCCATGGCTAGCTACGGGAGGGCACCAACTCTACACCCGATGGTGCAGCGCCGCCGCTGCCCATCTACCCGCGACACAGAGCAAGGCAGGGGCGAGTCGGGGAGGGAGGCGAGGGAGCAAGCGGAGAGATATGGGATGGCGCCATCTGCTCGACCACCCGAGGACACCGGCAACCGGCGCCATCGCCGGCGGCGATGCGGGAAGGGAGGCGATGGGGCAATGGGGATGGGGAAGGGGGCGATGGGGGACGCAGCCCCGCGTGGAGCTGAAGCGGCTGCTCGGCGCGGCGCCAATCAATCTGGAGGCAGCCGTGTGCAGCCACGAGCTGCTCATGGTGGTGCCCAACCGCTGGGACCTGGCCACCCGCGCGGTCCTCCGACCACTCCGCCGCCGAGGCTTTCCGCCGCTGTCACTTGGAGACGAAGAGGAGGCCCGTGAGGGGAGGAGGGGCACTGAGCGCCAGCGGGGGGAGTGCGCCGGCGGCCGAGATAGGGAGGGGATGAGTCTGGGAGGGCCGGAGTAGCCGTCGATGCCGGGATTTTGCCGGCGGTGGCAGGGATGGGTCGGGGAGATGCTCTCTTTTTTTAGCCTATCGTGTTTAATTACCAGGGCAGGGCACCGACCGCCATCTCCCAGACCCACCAGCAGTGAGATGAAATACCACAGGCCCACACCCAGTTAAAGCGCAACGCTTTCAAAAGCTTGTACTAATGAGTTCTTCTCAGCGTAAGCATTATCGGGATCGAGATAGATATCTGCGAATGACTCCTGATCAAAGGGAAGCCTATCTGCAAAGGAATCGTGAGTATAAATGAATGAGGCGAGATCGCGGTGCAGGTTGTAGCAACACAAAAACAACACGACGGAAGATAAATTCAAGAACTAAAAATATTATATATATAACAGATGACTTTTCTAAATCAATAAAAGGTACAGTTCTAATTTTACTATGGCAGCAGGATGTTCGTTTATGTTTTTATAAATATTGTGTTATTTTGTGACGGGAGAATATGAACCTACATTCCAGGAAAGGAAGATGCGGACAATTCAAGATTTTCGCTCTTTACCATCTACTTGGTTACAAGAAAATGTTCTGTTTTCAAATCATGAGAAGCACAATTCAACGATTACATCAAAAGGCAAACAAGGTTGTGATACATTATCAATTAAGTGATTATTGAACCCTATTTTTCCTTTTTGTTTTTGTTACACGGTTGTTGAATCATTTTCCATAAAAAATAGTCGCAAGTAATGGTGGTTATGAGACATGTCGTCCCAGAGCTGGAACTCGGTTCAACATCAGTTCATCTGGCATATATCTATCGTAAATTTCATGAAGTGATCAAGCCGCAGATTATGATTTGAAAAATGTGGTGCAGCGTAAGCGACATCGTTGCGCTAATGTATACTCGGAACTGTCACATGGACAGAAAGTGACATACATGGAAGAAAATTGTGGCCATAATAAGAGAAAGAGGTCAGACAAGTCAAGTTGTACTAATACACAATATTCGGGCAGAGATGACAACAACTAGCATGAAGACACCATCTATGTGCCAAAAGATTTAATCCCTGCCATTCATGGTAATTTTAGCCATAAACAGTAAAGATCTAATTATATGTGACTATAACACTTATTTATCTGAATATGACTAAAATAAAATTATTAATAGAGTATGTGGCACGAAATGAAGAGAAAATTGAGTACAACGATGTGGATGATGAAAGTCTTATGTATATTGGACCGAGTAAGTATTGAATAATTTTTATGTTCAATGATTCCCCTCAATGGTTTTCATTGCTTTGCTAACGTATTAAAAAATACAGTTATTGATTTTGAATCGTTTCAAGAACCGAAACCTATTATAAACCATATACAGATGGACCCGTATGATCATATTTACCATAATTTACCCCGTAGTTTTCATTTTTTGGAGCAAGTGCCAAACTGCAAGCATTCCAATGCAAAAAGGTTCCAATATGAGACACCTACATTTTGTTGCATGAATGGAAAAATAAATATAGTGACTCCTTTGGTTCCTGATGAATTAGGTCACTTGTACACAAGTCAAGGACCAGATGCAAAATACTTTCAGAATCACATACGGTACTTCAATTCTCATTTATCTTTTACATTTTTTTGGTGTGGTCTTGGACCAGAGATTCTGCAATGGAAGGTCTGCAGTTTACACCTTTCATGACTAACCAAAGCAAGCAATGATGAGGTTCTGTTCGAGCTGTTTAATATGGGCGCTCTTTTTGTCTGAATGTGAGTCTGCCACTGTATGTGTATGGCCTTTGTCTTGTAATCTGATGCAAAACATGTCTTCTTTTTACTACGGTGGACTTTTAATTTGTTATTTTAATTGTACTACGGTGAACCTGCCACTGGATCCAAACTTGTATGTATCACCTTTTAGTTTTAGCATACAGGAGGACATCTTTCAGTTTTAGCGTACAAGAGGACCTGTGCAAGGGTCTGGAGCGTCAATAAGGGTGTGTTTGGTAGGCTCGGCCAACACAAAGATTTCCAACTCAGCCTCGCTGATAGCCCTATTTGTTGTTTGTTAGGTCGGCTCGGGTAACCTGGGCACTGCCCACCTCATGCAAATAAGGGCCCTCAGCCTGGCTGGCCGAGTTCATCCCGCAATCGCATGGGCTCGGCCCTCCTCGACCCCCACCCGGCCCTCTCTCTCCCTCTCATTTCTTTCCTCTCCCTTCTCTCTCCTCTCTCTTCTCCCGAGCTCCTCTCTCTCTCCGCAAAGGTCGCTGCCCCCACTGCCGCAGGTCGCCATCGCCCATGCACCGCCACCCACGCGCGACCGGATCTGGGGGCGAGGAAATGGTGGTTGTTGACCATTCAGCCTGCAGCCCGTCCACCGACCTCCTCGCCGCCCCACTGTCGCAGGTCACCGCCGACCTTTCGACCTGCAGATCCCAGCCGCCGACCTTCTCGCCGTCCCACCGTCGCAGGTCATCGCCGACCTCTCGGCCTGCAGATATCAGCCGCGCCGCGCCTGTAGGCCTACAGATCCCGGCCACCCGCGCCTCTACAGGCCGCCCGCGCCTCACCTCAGTGGCGGATCTAGGATTTTAGCAAAGGGTATGCCACAACAAAATTTTGGTGTGTGTATTAATAATGATTTTGTCTTAGAAGAAATAATGAGTATGAAATATAAAAAAATAACTAAATGAAAAGAGGATTTTACGCTATAATAAAAAAGGTAAATTGTTGGACACATGCACAATCGATGGGGCATTCTAATATACGCTAATTTATTTCCCTTATTTGCAACCCTAAATTTTAAAAGTATTCGATCATGGGATAATCATTCTGGTAACGATTAAAATACAGTCAGATTGTACTAAAATAAACATAAAATTTGTAAAAAGATGTTACAAATAGCTACATCTGGAGACAAAAAATAATTATATATATGACTACTGAAGAGTAATTATCAGTTGACTAAATTATGATGCTACACGGCTATAGCCTATATACAATGGCTAAATAGTTCCTTTGATTTAGTCATCATAGCTAATCATGTCAAAACCATTACCAAAATAGCTATGTGCATGCATGGTGCATGGCCCTGCTAGCCTGCAAGCTTACACGCCAGAGTAAAGCCCCAAAGCGAATGCAGTAATTAATCGATCGGTTGTCAAGCAACTACCAAGTTAATCAACCCATGTTCCTGAACGAGGCATGCATGAGCTAGCTCACTAATTAAGCAATTGATTAACACAAGGGAGTAAAATTGCATGGCTGGATCGCAGGGTATGCCAAGGCATACCTGGCATACCTTGTAGATCCGCCACTATCACCTGGTTGTTCCCCGGTGGCCGCCGTCCTCCCCGCCGGCAGGCAACTCCGGCGGTGGTTGAGCTCCGGCCATGGTCAAGATCTAGATCTAGGGACTTGATTGCTTTTTATTTTTTGTTTAGGGACCTAATTCCTTTTTATTTTTTGTTTAGGGTTTTGATTGCTTTTTTATTTTATGTCCAGGGACCTACATATAAAAAGTTTGATTCTCTACTCAGATAACCAACCAAACAACATCTCACCTCGACTTGTTTCAATGAGCCCGGGCTACCAAACACATAAGAATATCTCACCTCAACTTGTCTAGGGGCAACATGTATGAGGGGAGATAGTGATTCTCAGTTGAACTGGGCTATCAAACACACCCTAACTTCTCTTGCCCCTCTGTTCTGGAATACGACAACCACAATGCAGCTGTTGTAGAAGTTCAGTGCGTAACTTGGCAGACTTTCTAGATACATTGAGCCACTGGGCTTCACACCTTTATTTAATAAATATTTAATTCGCTCATGTTGATAACTCAGTCCAATGAGTAAAATTTATAGGAGTTGCAACAATACAAAGATTGAAAAGATAAATATCTGAGAAAATAGGTAGAATTTACATGACATTAACAAGCCATGTGTTAGCGTCCATGATTCCATCCCAAGTTTGATGTATTTTCCTAAAAAGGTACCAGCCATCGTATAGCGCCGCACACGTGCAAAGCACGTGCCTTCTATTAGTTTTTATTAAGTACCCAACTTGATTCTCAGCACACTATTGCCGCACTGAATTAACGAACATGGTAGCTGTTTTGATATTTGAGGTAATTCATTATTTTTCATATTTGTTCACAGCTCTATAATTAATAACTCTATCTTGTTTATAGATGTTACATTTTTGTTTGGTCGATAATTTGACCAACCGATGTACATATTACAAAAGATATATCATTAGAAGCTTTAGATGTTCTATTTTCTAATAATTTAAATTTATGTTAAATAATTTATATTATATTTATTAAATTGACAATATAAGAATAAGTGCAGGCCTTATAAACCGGGAGAGATGGAGTACTGTTTTGGGCTACCGGGTGATACACAAAGTAACATGCAGATTTTTTAATCTTTCCAATGAATAAAACCAATGATCCAAGTGGAAAAATATGGTGGAACCAATGCACATTATTTTCTTTTCCCAGTTGCAATCTGAACCTGTCTAGGTCATGTTTTCATTGACTCTAACGTCTTAAAAGAGCTTCATCTCATAGCCTATTATTTAAGTATAATTTTGTTCACATCAACTTGATTAGGTTGGTTTAGTTCTGCTTGTTTAAAATTTTCTAACATGTTTTATTATTAACCGTAGAAACGCACGAGCAAATGTGCTAGTATATCAAGTACAAACAAAAAAATCACATCTCATAACTCATCTTGTAAACAAAAGACCCACCATAAAGAAATTACAATGATGACCAAAATCATGTAGGGCAGTTCATATGGTTCTAATACATGATAGCACACAGAGAGATGTGGACTACTCCCGCTTCTTCATGGAGACGATGGCGATGATGTTGGAGGAGTAGGAGGAGCAACCGGGGGTGACTCTGGTGGCGTTTCTCCCTCAAATATTCGGTGGTTATGTCTTTGTTTCGTGGTATTTTTATTTACGCCTACCTCCTTATGAACTCATGTACAAAGATAATTTTATAGATGGTTTTACGTCAATACAGGGTGTTCGAAACCGAGGAAAAAGGATCACAAGGCACCGGGGGACCCATGGTACGGCTTGGAAGGATGGCCTCACCATGGGCCCCACCAGATGGTCCGTTGACCTTTTTTGGTACTCCTTCGCACACATTTCATAAAAAAATGAGGTAGAATAAATTTCCAATCGTTTGAGGCCTTTAAGGTTCCTGAAAGATCAAATATACAAAACATGGTTTCCTGTTCTGCAGAGTAAAACCCAAACAAAGAGGACTTGGTGGAAGATACCCCAAATGACTCTAAACCATGGTTGGAACCTTCGTTATGATGCAAATATGTTAGAAAACAACACAATAAGGCCCCTCTTGGATTATCGGGCAGATTTCTGGCTGGTGCTAGAATACCTATCCAGAGCAGTAAATATAGCATGGGCATGGCAGGTCCATAGATATTTCCCCCGGTTTTGCTTAATAAACGACAATCCAATCGAGCCCAAAACTACAAAGTTCATGGATACATGTCACATGTATTAGTAGTACTAAGATTTTGTGTCATAATTAATTGTGATATTAACACAATTACAAAATTGCTAGCCAAAGCAAGGAAATGACATGTGAGACAAAAAGAAACCGCTACATCAATGAGTAATCAAGTCGTTTTGGAAAATGAAGTTGAAATGTATCCAACAAAATGCATCTTCAAAGGGACCTCAATAAGGAACCCAGTGATTAAAACTAGGTAGGAATTGAAGGGAATATGCCCGAGAGGCAATAATAAAGTGGTTATTATCATATTCCATGTTTATGATAAATGTTTATTTCTCATGCTAGAATTGTATTAATCGGAAACATTAATACATGTGTGATTAATAAACTAAAAGGTTCCTAGTAAAGCCTCTCTTTTATACTAGCTCGTTGATTAACTGATGATCAAGGTTTCCTGATCATGAACATTGGATGTTGTTAATAACGAGGTCATATCATTAGAAGAATGATGTGATGAACACTCACACCCATAGTACGAATAGCAATACGATCAAGTCATCAAGTTCATTGCTATATCAAACTCATGCGAAGTAGTTCTAATCCTTAGACCATGAGATCATGTTAATCACTGATACCGGAAGGATACTTTGATGATATCAAACGTCACACCGTAATAGGGTGATTATAAAGGTTGATTTGGGTACTCTGAAAGTATTAGTTGAGGCTCATGGATCAAGAGTGGGATTTGTCCATCCGGATGACGGAAAGATATTCTCTGGGCCCTTCTCGGTGATATTGCATTGGAATAGCTTGCAAGCATGTGACTAGGTCACGGAATGCATTATCACGGAACGAGTAAAGAGACTTGTCGGGAACGAGATCGAACTAGGTATGGTTGATACCAAATGATCGGATCTCGGACAAGTAATAATATCGTGAGACAAAAGGAATTAACTATGTTCGTTACCGGTTCACACGATCACTAGTTCATCGTTGAGTAAGTGGGAGTCATCATGGATTTCCAGATCCCGCTGTTGATTATTGATCGGAGAGGAGTCTCGATCATGTCCACGTTATTCACGAACCGTAGGGTGACACACTTAAGGCTCGTTGTCGTTTTTGAGTGGATACGATACTCCGATCGAATTACAGGACAGCATAAGGGTTGTTTCTGAAAAGCACCGAAACTGTTTCGGGATATCGAAATAACTCAAGGGTGTATTTGTTAATGTTTGTTAATTGAATGAATTAACAAATATTAAAGAAATAAAAATGTTTTATTAAATCAATAAGTGTGATTTTAATTGGCATGAATGTCATGCATTAAAATGGGGGTTACCTCATGTTGATGAGGGAGTAATCACCATAAAAGGGAATGAAGAGGGGGCAATGAAGAGGGAGGAGACCCTTGGGCCGGCCACCCCTTGGCTGCCCTCCTCCTCTATATAAACCCCCCCCCCCCCCTCTCTCCCTTGTACACACACTTCTTGATCCTCCCTCCCTTGCATAGTTGCTGCCCACTTTCCGTCTTGGCTTAGCGAAGCTCTGCCGGAATTGTAGTTCGTAGTTCACACACTTGGAGAAGTGTGTGGAGGAGTGTCCGGCGGATCCCTTCTTCCGCTGCCCCGCTGGACCGAGGGCGTGGAGGAGTCGACGTCGAGCTGCACGTGTGTGCGAGTACGGGGGCGCTGCCACTTGTGGCACCGGGTACACGATCTTGTGATCGTCAAGTGAACCACGACATCGACTACGTCAAGTGAACAACTACGTCGACTACGTGCGTCTTCACCAACTCTCCATCGTCAACGTTTGTGCGGGAACGTAATTCCCGCTTACGGTCATCGAGGGTGAGTATCCGTTGCTACCACCTCGTAGAGTATCTTGGCCAGTTTATGCGTTCATGCGTAGGAAAATTTTTGTTTTCTATGCAACGAACCCATCAGTGATATCAGAGCCATCTCTATGCGTAGTTGGTATGCACGGTTAGAACACATGTGGATGTGGGCGTTGATGATCATGTTATTGCAATTTATTTTGTATTTTGGATCATAGTGGCATAGTGGGATTGAAGCTGCCCGAGACTAACCTTACGTGACCGCGTTCACGAGACTTGTCCCACACTTGACATGCTTCGGCATATGTGGCTTTGCGGGTGCACGTTTCTCCCACTATAGTTATGATCTATTTTACAAATAGTTGTTAATAATATTTTTATCACCGTTGTGGTTACATGTTCGTAGGTAAGAACGGTTCTTTCTAGAAAGCCCCAAACCACGTAAAATATGCAAGACAAATTAGAAACGTCTAACTTGTTTTTGCAGGGCATGTGATGTGATATGGTTAAATTGTTTATGTTACAAATTATATGCAATGATCCTTTTTGTAAGTTATAAACAACCGGCAGGAGCCATATGGTTGTCTTTACATTTAAATGGCCTGCGTGCCGAATATATATATCCAAGTGATATATTGTAATGGAGGAAGACAACCAAGGTGGCGCGCCATGGACCTTGGTGCTACGCCGGTGGAATGATGGAGATCATGCCATGACGCACAAGATGGAGATCGAATGCGTGAAGGACCATATCATATCACATTATATATGCATGTGATGTTTATCCTTTTATGCATCTTATTTTGCTTAGATTTGATCGTGCGGTAGCATTATAAGATGATCCCTCTCACATAAATATCAAGATAAAATGTTTTCTTCCATAGCATGCACCGTCAAGAAAGTTCGTCGTTTCGAGACACCACGTGATGATCGGGTGTGACAGACTCTACGTTCACATACGACGGGTGTAAGACAGTTTTACACACGCGAGTGCTATGGTTCTACTTGGCGAGCCTAGCATGTACAGACATGGCCTCGGAACACGAACCGAAAGGTTAAGCATGAGTCATATGGTTGATATGATGAACATGGTGATGTTCGCCTTTGAAACTATGCCGTTGCACGTGATGATCGGTTGCGGTATAGTGAATTTGGTTCGTGTAATCACTTAAGAAAACTAAGAGGGATATTGTTTTTAAGTGGGAGTTCATTTAGTAATTTTGAATTATAGAACTCAATTTATCATGAACTAAATCAAAGTGAATTTGCATAGTTGTTGTAGTTATTGGCATCCGTTTACTACCTTGCGATTAGCTATAATTGAGATAGTAGAACTATAGAATTCTGGATGTTAACTTTACGAACTGGTATCGTATTGTTTGAATGTCAATCTAAAGTTTAAAGTCCTATTGCAAACTTTTAGCAAACCCTTGTTACTCGATAAAAATTTAATAAGTAGTATTGAATCAAGAGTAACAATTCCAGTGTTGGTATCTAAGTATCACACTTGCCTCCATGATCCTCGATATTCAAAAGTTGTTTTTAGTATCAAGGTTATCTAGGAGTTGAAAGAATTGTTTCATAAACTATCATGTGTGGAAGATATTGTGATATCTGAAACAATGTTTGGTTGCAAAGTGATAGAGTATAATTTAGTAAGACACATGTTCTCATATTGTATGAGAATCTGTGAAGATCAGAGACGCCAGGCGTCCAGATCTCCTAAAAAGTTTAGGAACTAATATTATACTCGCAATTCGTCCTCATGAGCTATAGTAGCTTGATCATGAAAGTTGTCATGATAGGATGAATGGAAGATGTAGGTAAAATGTTTACTACACTAAAAGATTACTAAAGAATGGAATTTGGAAGAATGCCAAATATGTGATTATGGTGATCTACTTCAAAGTGTGAGTCCAAGGGTATTAGTGTTTGACTAATCATGCCTTGAACTATGTGCCATGTGAATGGCGCCACTATTGATGTTGATAGATTCTTCTAGAAGGAAAAGAATTGCTAAAAGAGAATCCAAAATTTATTCTGGCAGAAAAGAAAAGACTGGAAATGTCCAGCTCAGGTATATAGAAGATATACATGTTATGGGTGTATTCATTGCTTGTTAAAACAATGTGGTTCTTGGGTATTTGATACTAAATTGGTTGGTATGAACTGTCATACAGAACAACACAATACAAGAACTACAATGGCCTAATTAACTAGCAAATGAATATGGGATGATTCTCATCGAAAAGAAATAAAGTGTTATTGTGTTTCATTGGAATTAAACCTAGCCTTCAAGATGAGTTTGAATAATTGTTATTTTGTTCTGGTATTATGAGAACAATGGTTGTTCAAATTATTACCGCATTCATAAAAGATGGATGAACGCTTATCTTGTTGGAGAAATCACATCCATAACGCTGATGCTAAAAGTGTCTCAAGACAAATGATTAGAAGATCACTTATGAGTGACACCACCGTTTAAATCATATTGGAAAGTAAACATGAAGAAACTCCATGTTGATGGGATTTTGAAGTCTTTTGATTTTTGAATCAATTGACGCTTGTGAAAATTTCCTAGAGATGATTAAAAACTCCGTTTGTAGGCCAAAGAAGAACGGACGACTAACTTATTGGATATTGTACATGTTGATGTATATAGTCCATTATGTGTAGCCGTGTGTGGTGAATTCTTGAACTTCATTTACTTTAACCGATGATTTGAGTAGATATATGTGTATATTTACTTGATAAGGAAGAAGCATGAAATATTTGAATATTGTTCAAAGTATTTCTAGATGAAGTTGAAAATCATTGTAACAAGAGAATAAAGAATTTATGATTTGATCATAAAGGAATATATTTGAGTTACAAGTTTAGCAAACACCTAAAAGTTGAGGAATCATTCTATAGACTTGTATTTCTCGAAACACCATAGGAGTATGGAGTGTTCGAGAGATGAAATCAAACTTTGTTTGACATCGTTGGATCAAAGGTGTCGTCTATAAAACTGCCATTATATTTTAAGGATAAAGCTTTAGAAACTACCGCTTTTACACTGAAAAGAGCGCCACCATGATCCGTTAAAATGACACCATATGAGATATGGCATGGGATAAAACCCAAGTTGTCTTTTCTAAAAATTTGGTATGCTAGGCATATGTAAAATGTTTACAACCAAAGTTGGATAAATGCATCTTTGTAGGTTATCCCAAAGTAACTGTTGGGTATTCCTCCAGAACACTGAAGACAAAAGTGTTTGTCGCCGAAAACGTCAAGTTTCTTGAGAAGGAATTTTTCGTAAAAAGTCAAGTGGGAGGACAATAGAACTTTGATTAGGTTGTTGAACCTAAGCTATATGTGCTGAGTAGCGCAGCGCTGGGAAGTGTCCCAGAGGTGGCCACAATACGCATGGCTGTCGTACCTCAAAGGTTGTGGTCACATAGATCAAAGTTCCTATTGAACCGCGTGAGTCGGGTAACAATCAAATAGTTAGATTTGACAATGAATCATTATTGTTTGACAATGATGAACCGACTGCATGCAAAGAAGCAATGATGGGACCTGACTCCATCAAATGGCTAGAAGCCATAAAATCCATGATAGTTCCATACACGAGAAACCAAGTTTATGAACTTGGAAGACCCTCAAAAGGCATGAAGCCTAATGAACATATTTGGATCTATAAAGACAGACATGGATGTTTAACATCTTTGAAATAGTCGACACATCGTTAAAAGAGTTTACGATTGTGTTCAATGAGTTGACTATGACAAGATTTGATCTTTCATAGCGATATTTTGTCTGAAATGATTACTGTAGCAACCACTACATATGCCAAGTTTGGTATATGTTAGTTGAACAAACAAGACAACATTCTTCTAATAGAATGGTTACCTAGGACATGTACATGACATGGTCCAATGGGTTTTGTAAATTCAAAGGATGCTAAAAGGCATGCAAACTTCAATGGTTGAAGCAAGCATCGCGGAGTTGGAATATTCACCGTGATGAAATAATTAAAAGGTTTAGTTTCATCAGATACGATGAATATGCTTGCATTTGCAAGAAATTAAGTGGGAGCGCTGAGACATATTTTCAGTACATTATGTAGAAGACATATTGTTAATTGGAAATGATGTATCTTTTATTGGCATAGGTTAAGAATTTCATTAAAATTAGATTTCAATGAAAGACTTAGGCAAAACCAAAATATTGGGTCTCGATGTCTATATAGATAGATCGAGGTACCAATATGGTTGTGCCAAAGTACATAGATGAAATATTGAATGAAGTTCAATATGGAAACGACAATAAAAGTTCTTGTCGCATGGAAGAGGTTGAAACAAGATTCAGGTGTTTTTAATACTTGATGAGTGAATCTACATGAATGATTTGATCGATCATGTATACCATGATATGTACATATCCAGATATGTCCTATGCTCTAAATGTTATGAGCATATACCAGAGTGATAAAAGTCATAAGATGATCACTGGACAATAGTAGAGATATTCTTATGTGCTTTGGAAGGACTAAGGATATATATTATGTATGACAAAGTGACACATAATTCATTGTAAAGTGTTACATTGATACTAAGTTTGTCACAAGATACAAATTAAGTTTATCTCAATTTTAGCTATACGTTAGGTGGCACAATGTAATGGAAGGAAGTTCCATGATGGATTTGGATGAGTTCCAAAGTTAAGACATTGTGATGGATTCTACAACAAAGGTTGAGTATATGGCTGCTTTAGAAGTAGCAAAAGAGGGCATTTGTGTCAAGAAGTTTGTTATCAAACTAGGTGTAGTTCCAAGCTGGCTATTACTATGAAGATCTATTGTGCGACAATAGTGACAACATAATTTTAGCTAAAGGAACTAAGGTCTCACCTAAGGACCAAATTTATACCCAACTATCTCATTTGAGAATGAGTGATGCGTAGAGACGCAAAGACATGCAAATACACACAGAACTGAAAGTGTCAGATCTGGAGATCAGATTAACCACTGCAACGCGTACGGATAACACGTGAAAGCCATAAGTGTTATATACGCAAGTATCAACTAGATTACTGACTCTAGTGCAAGTGGGAGACTGAAGGGAATATGCCCGAGAGGCAATAATAAAGTGGTTATTATCATATTCCATGTTTATGATAAATGTTTATTTCTCATGCTAGAATTGTATTAATCGGAAACATTAATACATGTGTGATTAATAAACTAAAAGGTTCCTAGTAAAGCCTCTCTTTTATACTAGCTCGTTGATTAACTGATGATCAAGGTTTCCTGATCATGAACATTGGATGTTGTTAATAACGAGGTCATATCATTAGAAGAATGATGTGATGAACACTCACACCCATAGTACGAATAGCAATACGATCAAGTCATCAAGTTCATTGCTATATCAAACTCATGCGAAGTAGTTCTAATCCTTAGACCATGAGATCATGTTAATCACTGATACCGGAAGGATACTTTGATGATATCAAACGTCACACCGTAATAGGGTGATTATAAAGGTTGATTTGGGTACTCTGAAAGTATTAGTTGAGGCTCATGGATCAAGAGTGGGATTTGTCCATCCGGATGACGGAAAGATATTCTCTGGGCCCTTCTCGGTGATATTGCATTGGAATAGCTTGCAAGCATGTGACTAGGTCACGGAATGCATTATCACGGAACGAGTAAAGAGACTTGTCGGGAACGAGATCAAACTAGGTATGGTTGATACCAAATGATCGGATCTCGGACAAGTAATAATATCGTGAGACAAAAGGAATTAACTATGTTCGTTACCGGTTCACACGATCACTAGTTCATCGTTGAGTAAGTGGGAGTCATCATGGATTTCCAGATCCCGCTGTTGATTATTGATCGGAGAGGAGTCTCGATCATGTCCACGTTATTCACGAACCGTAGGGTGACACACTTAAGGCTCGTTGTCGTTTTTGAGTGGATACGATACTCCGATCGAATTACAGGACAGCATAAGGGTTGTTTCTGAAAAGCACCGAAACTGTTTCGGGATATCGAAATAACTCAAGGGTGTATTTGTTAATGTTTGTTAATTGAATGAATTAACAAATATTAAAGAAATAAAAATGTTTTATTAAATCAATAAGTGTGATTTTAATTGGCATGAATGTCATGCATTAAAATGGGGGTTACCTCATGTTGATGAGGGAGTAATCACCATAAAAGGGAATGAAGAGGGGGCAATGAAGAGGGAGGAGACCCTTGGGCCGACCACCCCTTGGCTGCCCTCCTCCTCTATATAACCCCCCCCCCCCTCTCTCCCTTGTACACACACTTCTTGATCCTCCCTCCCTTGCATAGTTGCTGCCCACTTTCTGTCTTGGCTTAGCGAAGCTCTGCCGGAATTGTAGTTCGTAGTTCACACACTTGGAGAAGTGTGTGGAGGAGTGTCCGGCGGATCCCTTCTTCCGCTGCCCCGCTGGACCGAGGGCGTGGAGGAGTCGACGTCGAGCTGCACGTGTGTGCGAGTACGGGGGCGCTGCCACTTGTGGCACCGGGTACACGATCTTGTGATCGTCAAGTGAACCACGACATCGACTACGTCAAGTGAACAACTACGTCGACTACGTGCGTCTTCACCAACTCTCCATCGTCAACGTTTGTGCGGGAACGTAATCCCCGCTTACGGTCATCGAGGGTGAGTATCCGTTGCTACCACCTCGTAGAGTATCTTGGCCAGTTTATGCGTTCATGCGTAGGAAAATTTTTGTTTTCTATGCAACGAACCCATCAGGAATTTGATACTGAGTTCATAAACTATGCATTATAAACATTCGAACAAAAATTTGGAAGTGACACAATCACCGGTATAGACTAGGTGGGTCGACCGGAACATGCAGTAACCATGCTCATTTTGTGATTACATTGTCATCAATCCAATATCCTTGGTTGTAATATATTATCCTCGAAACAGGCTTTCGCCTCGCTATATTAATATAACAACCACATGATACAACGAATTGCTGGGGCCTCAGCACAATCAAGCCCAAAAGAAACAAAGAGAGAAAAAGAAAAGAAAATAATGCCAAAACCGGGGGATCAACGAAAACAAAGATGACTCGCAGCCGCTGCGTCCTAGCACTTTGAAACGCCACGTACCAAGCAACACCTCCAAGAAGGAAAGCGACAACGATGACGACACTTGCTACCTGATACGTCTCAAACGTATCTATCATTTTTGATGCTCCATGCTTGTTTTTACACCATTTGCCTTGTGTTTCGTTACACTTCGTGGCGTTTTTATGCGATTTCTGGAACTAACCTACTAACAAGATGCCACAGTGCCAGTTCCCTGTTTTCTGCTGTTTTTGTGTTTCAGAAATGCTATACAAGAAATATTCTCAGAATTGGACGAAACAAGTTCCAGAAGTCTTATTTTTCCCGGAAGAGGACCGAAGACCGAACGAGAGCCGAAGGGGGGCCAGGGGCTGCCCACACAACAGGGGGGCGCGGCCCAGCCCCTGGCGCGGCCGCGCCCACCCATTGTGTGACCGCCCTGGTTGCCTCCTGATGACGCCCCTTCTCCTATAAAAAGCCTCCCGACGGAAAAGCCTAAAACAATCGGCGAAATTTCCAGAAGAGTTCCGCAGCTCCGCCGCCATCGAAGAAAAATTTCAGGGGATAGAAGTCTCTATTCCGGCACCCTGTCGGGATGGGGAAGTGCCCCCGGAGCCATCTCCATCGGTCTCCATCGCCGTCTCCGCTGTCTCCATCGACCTCACCGCCATCACCATCAACCTTGCTGTCTCCTATGATGAGGAGGGAGTAGTTCTCCCCCGGGGCTGAGGGCTCTACCGGTATTTATGTGGTTCACCTCTCTCTCCCATGATGTGATCTTTATGTGATCGTGAGCTTTGTATCTAGTTGAATTGGTAGATGCTATTATTCAGATATTATGCTACTCCCATGCTTTATATTTGTAATCTCGGGAGATACCTTGTATCATGGTGTGAAGGTGACTAGTGTGCGCATCATGTGTATCTTTTTGGTTAATGTTTCTATGAATTGTTGGTGTTTGTTGGAACCATCTAGTGCGTTCACGGTGATAGTGTGGGACAATCTAGTTTGGGTACATACAGACTTTGAGGAGTGCTTCGTAGCCCTACGCATGATTAGTGTTCGTTTTCCATTGGAGAATTGTTTTGAGTTGCATATTGATGATAGTATCTATTGGTTCAATTATGTTATATTTGTTGGGAGTGTGTCCACTAGTGAAAGTATGATCCCTATGCCTTGTTTCCAAGCTTTGCACACCGTTTACATTCAGTTTTGTTACATGTTTGCTCGCAGCGATACTTATTTCATATTACATTTACTACTTATAATCATCACTACTACTTGTATTTCACTATCTCTTCGCCGAACTAGTGCACCTATACATCTGACAAGTGTATTGGGTGTGTTGGGGACACAAGAGACTTTCTGTATCGTAATTGCAGGGTTGTTTGAGAGGGATAACTTTGACCTCTTCCTCCCTGAGTTCGATAAACCTTGGGTGATCCACTTAAGGGAAACTTGTTGCTGCTCTACAAACCTCTGCACTTGGAGGCCCAACACTGTCTACAAGAACAGACGTGTGCGTAGACATCAAGCTCTTTTCTGGCGCCGTTGCCGGGGAGGTAAGGTAAAAGGTACTCGCATCCTCCTGTGTGAGTGCTTAGAGTTATTTCCTTTAGATTCTGCAATTATATCTTTTTGTTTCTTGTTTTTATTTTCACTAGTTAGGCTTAATGGAAAGTAAAGAGTTCTTTAGTCTTTTTCCTGAGTTTAGATTTGAAGAGAAAATTGAAAAACCTTTGGAGCTTATTTTGCATAGCAATGTTATTAGTACGAATGCTTTGAATACCGTTATTGCTAATGCTATAGAAAAGTCTAAGCTTAGGGAAGCTGGTTTGGTTAAGCATAATATTTTTTGTTCCTCAGCTTTGGTGGAGAAGATTTGCTCTGATGATATTTTAGCTCCCATATGTGATGTTTTTAATGATGCTTGTGCTCCTCATCCTTTTAAAATACCTATGAAGATTGTCGAACGTGCTATGGATAACTGCTATTTAGGAGATGGAACTGTCCATCCTGGTGATCATTTGCTTTTTATACATGAATTATGCGAGTTGTTCAAGTGTGCAGGTATTTCGATGAACCGAGTTAAGAAGAAGCTATTCTCTTTATCACTGAAGGACAGAGCTGCGGAATGGTATAAAACACTGAAGGATGGCCGACCTATTGATTGGGAGGAAATTGTACCTCTCTTTTATTCTAAATTCTATCCTTCTAGTGAGGTTTATAAAGATAGGAATTACATTTATTATTTTCATCCGCATGAGGGAGAAAGCATTGCCCAAGTGTGGGGAAGATTGAAGTTACTAATGCACAAATGTCCTATTCATGATCTTCCCCGTAATATTGTTATTAATAATTTTTATGCAAGGCTTTCAGGATATTACAAGGACTATCTAGATGCATACTTTGATGGGTATTTCACAAGCAAGGATGTTGACACCAAGTGGGATCTGCTTGAAACAATTCAAAACAATATTGAAGGTTGGGATAGCGACAAAGGTAAAGGATCAGGTATGAATTACAAGTTTGATTGCATTAAGTCTTTCGCTGAAACTGCTGATTTTCAAGAGCTTAGTGCTAAGTATGGTCTTGATCCTCAAATTATGATTGATTGTTTTAAAGCCTTTGCTTCTCATATTGATGTTCCTAAAGGAAACGGGGACGTGTATCATGAACCTTTTAAGGACACTTGCATAGAAAGTGATATTGTTGTTGATGATTGCAATAAACATGCTCGAACCTCTGAAAGTCCTATTTCCTATAAGCATGTTAATTTTTGTGGAATACATAAACCTTGTGAACAGAGTCACAACAAGGAAGATTATTGTGTCCACCACGCAAATAAAGAAACCACAATGTGGCACAAGGCTATAGGCGAGCTTGGTAAAAAGGTTTGTAAGCTTTAGCCTTTTCTTTGTAAACATTGCGATGACATAGGTCATTTTAATTTCCAATGATCAAGCCCTAATAGTTACTCTTCTAGTACCACAAGTTTGTATTGTGATGACAAGATTACTCTCAATCAGCATGATGAGCTCACTTTGTTCTTGGCGTATGAAGAGGTATCTAGAAAGATTTATTTGGTAGACATGAATGATGTTGATATTAATAGCACCCTTCGTGGTTGTCGTCTCTATTGTGTTAAAGATTGCCTCGCAAATACTTACTTACAAAATCTTATAAAACATGATGTTTTGCCAAGCTATAATAGGACTGATAGATGTTTCTATCTTATTAATAGAGAGGAGGAATCCTCCAAAGTTTCTTCTGTTGTTTCTATCAGTAAACCAGATTATGTGGAGAAGATGCCTTTCCCTCCTAAAGGATATGTGGAGAAGATGCCCTTCAAGTCTCTCCCTCCTAAAGGAGAGAGTAAGAAGAGTATGAAGAAGAAGCAGAGGAGTAAAAGGCGAGAGGACACGGTATCTTCCCCTAAGCATTATGATCCTAGTATAGATTATGATAATTCTGATTGGGATGATGTTCCTATGCCTGTTACCTATGTTAGTGATCATGATTGGGAAAAGCACTCTACTTTTGATATTGAAAATATTTTTGGTACCAATTCTAAGGTTAATAATTGTTGTACCATTAGTACTATCCATGTTCCTTCTTATGATGATATGTTTGATGAATATGCTTTGCGAAATAGCTGTTCTCTAGCTTGTGATGATACTAAACCTCTAGTTTATGATGGTTATGATGATGGGTATAATATTTTCAGTTCACCTACTTTTGAGGAGAAAATTAGTTATGATTACAATATGCCTCCTATTTTTGATGATTATGGTGATGAGAATAATTATTCTGTTGAATCTGCTCCTACTACGATTGTTCATGTGGGGAGTATTAATTCTTTTATGCATGTGGCTCATGATAGGGATGCTTTATGTGATAGTTATATTGTTAGTTCTATTCATGATGCTACTGAAAGTTATTATGAGAGAGGGAAACATGGTTTGATGGATCTCAATAATAATGAGTTTCCCCTCTTTATGTTGCAATTCTTGAAGTTGTACTTGCTTTGCCTTCCTATACTTTTTGCTTTGCGCTTTCATGACTTGTCTCTTTACAAGATTATTTTTCATAGGAAGTGGTTTATATTTAAATGTGTTTCATATTTGCATTTTGATTCTCTCTCTTGCTTTAAGTTCCTATATAGCGTCTTTGCTTTAAGCTCTTTTATGGTGCCTACATGAGCATCTTTGCAAATTACTGCGCCTAGCTCAAAGGCGTTAAAGAAAAGCACTCTTAGGAGATAACCCATTGTTTTACTTTCAGTTCTTTTTATTTTATTTGAGTCTTGAAAAATTTTCCTACTGTAATGACCGCTCCTTATCCTTTTTATTTCATTGTTGTGCCAAGAGAAACCTCTAATTTGAGTGAGGTAAGATTTTGGGAAGTTGCTGTCCTGAAACAGATTTTGGTGCTGCACCGTAAAAATTTGTGAAAATTCTCAGAATATCTTTTTGACCTGCGATTTCTTGTGCATATGCCCCAGGTTATATCCAAACTTTCATTAGTTATACACTTTTCTATTTGAGTAACATAAAACCCTCTGAAAATTTGACCTTTGTCAGCTGTTCTGTTTTGACAGATTTCTGCCAATATTTGTGTTTGCGGCTCGATCGCTTTCTTTTTGAGTTCTTTTGATCACGAAACTTTTGGGGAAGTTGCTACAGTAGTATATGCTTTATATGTGGTGGTTTTGAGTTGAAACCTAAAGCAAAAATGGTTGATTCATTGCTATGCTTACACTAATGTTGCTAATAGAATTATGTTTAGTTTTGTATGAAGGAAGTTTTCAAGTGTAGGGATTGGAGAATGATGAGATGAGATGAAGAATGGACAAAAGCTCAAGCTTGGGGATGCCCACGCACGCCAAGAAATATCTAAGAGGTACAAGCATCAAAGCTTGGGGATGCCCTCGAGGCACCCCTTCTTCATCGGCAAAAATTAGGTCACCTTTCAACACACTATATTTTTATTGCTTCATGCACTGTGCGTTTTTTCTTGGAGCGTCTTTATTTTTGGTTTCAGTTTTCTTTTGTTTTGTTTGCTGCAATAAACGGTGTGATCACATCATGTTTTTTTGGAAAGAGACTTACTCCATTTTCCATTGCCAAGAACACTCTAGTTTTCACTCTTATCGTTCAACGAGTGTTCTCTTTTTCTGCTACTGCGTTTAGCTTTTATTTTTTGCCTTGATTTTTGTTCAGATCTTGTTATATCTTTGCATCAAGGTGTATTTTGACCTCTGGTCCATGTTGGTTTTCATAAAAAGAGTTGTTTCGAAAAAGTTTGAATGGTGTTGGAAAAGAGAAAAAGCTTTATGCAAAAAAGTGGCACAAAAAGGAGTTTGTGTAGACTGCAGCCTAGGCTTTTGCATGTCATACTTCATGTCTTTTTGATAGTATGCTTAGTGGTTTTGCTGTAGCATGACTTGTCTCAAATGACCGAGATTGCTTAATGAGCCTTTGAAAAAAATCATGCGTTGTTTTAATTATTTGGAAGTATTATTTTGGTTTTCTCCTTGATGCTTTATTTGGGTTGGCTTGGCGCATGCTCACACATGTTTGACTCATACAAAGTCACCATTGTCTCTATGATCATTTAGTTTTTGACTTTTGTTGCCATATTATGCTTCTTTTAATGTTGCTTTCTCGCTTTGCATGATTTATGGCCGTTATTGCTCTCTTAGTTGGTCGCTCCCAGTCTTTTGCTAGCCCTCATTTTATACTGAGTATGAGCTCTACTCGTGCATCCAACTCCTAAAAACCAAGTTTGCTATTGTGTCCCCTATAAATTCCTATGCATGGTATTTGCAAGCCATTCCAAGTAAATTTTCATGTGCTACCTTCCAAAACTTTCAACTACTTCCCATTTTGTGCCACAGTTTTTAGCTCATGGGGACGTAGTGGTCGGAATTGCTATATTCCATATTAAATTAAGTACCCCTCGACTAGGCAGCTTCATCTGCTCATCATTAATTTTGCAAGGGAGCTGGTCAGACCATTGTAATCTAATTCTAAAAAGGGAAAAAAAGGCACTCCTCCATGGTATGTGAATGTTCGTGGGCACCCGATGGAATCGGTTAGTGATACGTCTCAAACGTATCTATAATTTTTGATGCTCCATGCTTGTTCTTACACCATTTGCCTATTGTTTCGTTACACTTAGTGGCATTTTTATGCATTTTCCGGAACTAACCTATTAACGAAGTGCCACAGTGCCAGTTTCCTATTTTCTGCTGTTTTTGTGTTTCAGAAGTGATACACAGGAAATATTCTCGGAATTGGACGAAACAAGTTCCTGAAGTCATATTTTACCCGATCAGTTTTCCAGAATACATCGCGATCCGCCGCCGCCGTCGACCCGAAGATCGGGAGGGTCCAGAAGCTCTTCCCGGCACCCTGCCGGAGAGGGGAATTGCCACCGGAGGTCTTCTTCATCGCCATGCTTGCCTCCGGAGCGATGAGTGAGTAGTCTACCTTGGACTATGGGTCCATAGCAGTAGCTAGATGGTTGTCTTCTCCACCATGTGCTTCATGTTTAGATCTCATGAGCTGCCTTACATGATTGAGATCACCGTTATGTAATTCTATGATGTTGGTTTGTTGGGATCCGATGAATATTGGTGTTTATGATTAAGTTGTTGTACTAAATTATATCTTTTGTTATCTCTATGTTGTTTATGATCTTGCATGCTCTCCGTTGTTAGTAGCTATATTGGCCGAGTAGTTGCTAGTGACTCCAAGAGGGGGTATTTATGCTCGATAGTGGGTTCATGTCTCTATTTCACCTGGGGGAGTGACAGAAACCTCTAAGGTGGTAGATGTGTTGTTGCTACTAGGGAGAAAACAACATTCATATGCTCAAGGGCATATGCTTTGTTTACATTACACACTTTGCTTAATGCAATTATCTGTTGTTCGCAACTTAATACTTCTAGGGTGTTCGGATGATATCCCCGGGGGTGGATTATTAGTCATAGATGCAGTTGGATGGCGGTCTATGTATTTTGTTGTAATGCCCAGAGTAAATCTCATAGTGATCTTCTTGACATATCACGTTATCTTTATTCTATCAATTGCCCAACTGTAATTTGTTTACCCAGCATGCTATTTTATCTATGGAGAGACACCACTAGTGAACTGTGGACCCCGGTACTATTTTAATCATATTGCAATCACCTGTTTACTTTTCCCGCACTGTTTACTTTACTCGCATATTACTACTGTTTTCCACTCGATACACTCATAACCTTTGTTTCAAGCAAACCGGTGAGATTGACAACCTCATCGCAAGTTGGGAGCAAAGTATTTGTTTGTGTGTGTGCACGTTCCACAAACACCTTCAGTCGTCATCGTCTCCCTTCTCCTGTTCGATATACCTTGGTTTCTTAACTGAGGGAAAACTTGCCGCTACACTCATCATACCTTCCTCTTGGGGTTCCCAACAGGCTGGTCATCACCACGCACAAGGACTTACTGCTCCCACGTCAACTACACGCCACAGCTCTTTTCTGGCGTCATCATCACACGAGTAGCAGCACTTTTTCTGGCGCCGTTGCCGGGGAAGAGAGAAGACTTCTGCGAGGGGAGTTCTTCGCACACACATTCTTTGCTTTGTTATTTGTTTTGCTTTACTTTATTTTATTTTACCTGCATTGCTTTTTATATCAAAAACCCAAAAAAATTAGAATCCTTGGTAGCTGTTTTTACTTGTTTACTTTCGTTTTGCTGAAATGGGTACTCCTGAAAACACCAAGTTGTGTGACTTCACTAGCACAAACAATAGTGATTTTATCTGCACTCCTATTGCACCACCTGCTCCTGCTGCAAACTTTTATGAGATTAAGCCTGCTTTGTTAAAAATTGTTATGAAAGAGCAATTTTCTGGTGCTAGTACTGAAGATGCTGCAGCTCATCTCAACAATTTTGTTGAGCTATGTGAGATGTAGAAATATAAGGATGTTGATAGTGATATTATTAAGCTCAAGTTGTTTCCTTTTTCTTTGAGAGGAAAGGCTAAAGATTGGTTGCTGTCTTTGACTAAGAATAGTATTGATTCATGGGCTAAGTGTAAGGATGCTTTTATTGGTAGATACTATCCTCCTGCTAAGATTATAGCTTTGCGCAGCAATATTATGAAGTTTACTCAGTTTGATAATGAACATGTTGCTCAAGCTTGGGAAAGAATGAAATCTATGGTAAAGAATTGCCCCACTCATGGACTGACTACTTGGATGATTATCCAAACTTTTTATGCAGGACTGGATTTTTCTTCAAGGAACCTACTTGATTCAGCTGCTGGAGGCACTTTTATGTCCCTTACCTTGGGCGCCGCATCAAAGCTACTTGACAACATGATGGTAAATTATTCCGAATGGCACACCGAGAGAGCTCCACAAGGTAAGAAGGTAAATTCTGTTGAGGAAACCTCTTCCTTGAATGATAAGATTGATACCATTATGGCTATGCTTGCTAATGATAGGACTCATGTTGATCCTAATAATGTTCCTTTGGCCTCTCTGGTTGCCCAAGAAGAGCAAGTTGATGTGAATTTCATTAGAAACAACAATTTTAACAACAATGCTTATAGGAACAATTTTGCTAGTAACAATTATAGGCCGTATCCTTCTACCAATGGTAATGGTTATGGTAACTCTTATGGTAATTCCTACAACAACACTAGGGCCGCGCCCTCCGAGCTTGAGGTAATGCTCAAGGACTTCATCGGTAAACAAACTGCTTTTAACAAGTCTGTTGAGGAAAAGTTAGGCAAAATTGATATTCTTGCTTCTAAAGTTGATAGCCTTGCTCATGATGTTGAACTTCTGAAATTAAAAGTGTTTCCTAATGATGTGAATGTGAGCAATGTTGTTGCTGCCGCTAATGCTACCCAAGTTGGAATTGATGAAAATATTAGATTGTTAGCGGAATTGCATGCCAGGTGGGAAAGAGAAGATGAGATGGCTAGAGAGATGAAGGTATGTACTATTACTACCTCTAATGATGTTGCTCCTACTGATAGCAACCCTCTTACTTTGATTGGTGTAGAGAAAACTCCCACTCCTTGTGTTAAAAAGCCTAAAACTGCCAAAACTTTTTCTCAAAAGAGTGCTGAAATTTTTCGGAGTGTGGGAGATGATAGCTCTATTTCCTTTAATGATTTTGATGTTGATGGCTGCAATATATCTGAAGTTATTTTGTTCTTGCAAAAGCTTGCTTTGACTCCCAATGCTAGTTCTTTAAATATTGCTTTTACTAAGCATATTACCAATGCTCTCATAACGATTAGGGATGAAAAGTTGAAGCAAAAAGCCTCTGTTCCCAAGAAGTTAGATGATGGTTGGGAACCCATCATTGATATGCATGTTAATGGTTATGATTGCCATGCTTTATGTGATCTAGGTGCTAGTATTTCCATCATGCCTAGAAAGATTTATGACATGCTTGATTTACCACCGCTTGAAAAATGTTATTTTGATGTTCCTATTGCTGATATTGCTAAGAAGAAACCTTTGGGAAGGATTAATGATGTTCTTATTGTGGTTAACAATAACCTTGTTCCCGTTGATTTTCTTGTTATGGACGTTGAATGCCATGCTTCATGTCCTATTATTTTGGGAAGACCTTTTCTTCGAACTGTAGGTGCTATCATTGATATGAGGGAAGGCACTATCAAATATCAATTCCCACTTAAGAAAGGTATGGAACACTTCCCTAGGAAAAGAAAGAAATTGCTTTTTGACTCTATTCTTAGAGCAAATTATGAGCTTGATGCTTCATCACTTGATATTACTTGATTCGCAATTGATTTGAGCAACGGAAAATCCCTCAAAAATTCGAGCTTTGTCAGCTGTTCAGTTTTGACAGATTTCTGCCAATATTTGTTTTTGCCACTTTATCGCTTTCTTTTGAGTTCTTTTTTATCATGGAACTCTTGTGGAAATTGCTACAGTAGTATATACTTTATATGTGGTGGTTTTGGGTTGAAACCTGAAGCTAAAAGAGGTTGAATATATTTTATGCTTACACTAATGTTGCTAATAGAATTGTGTTTAGTTTTGTATGAAGGAAGTTTTCAAGTGTAGGGATTGGAGAATGATGAGATGAGTTGAAGAATGGACAAAAGCTCAAGCTTGGGGATGCCCATGCATCACCCCAAGAAATATCCAAGAAGTACAAGCGTCAAAGCTTGGGGATGCCCCCGAGGCACCCCTTCTTCATCGGCAAAAATCAGGTCACCTTTCAAAACACTATATTTTTATTGCTTCATGCACTATGTGTTTTTCTTGGAGCGTCAGTCGTTTTAGTTTTCTTAGTTGGTTTAGTTTATTTTTTTGCTGCAATAAATGGTTGGACCCCAACAAATTTCCTTTGGAGGAGATGTACTCGTTTTCATTTGCAAAGAACGCTCTAGTTTTCACTCTTATTAAAAATCGAGCGTTCTACTTTTTCTGCTACTGCTTTTGGTTTTCGTTTTCGCCTTGATTTCCATTCAGATCTTGTCATATCTTTTCATCAAGGTGTATTTTTGCCTCTGATATTTATTGGTTTTCATCAAAAGAGGTGTTTATAAAAATTTCAAATGGTGTTGGAAAAGAGAAAAAGCTTTGTGCAAAATAGTGGTACAAGAAGGAGCTTGTGTAGACTGCGGCTTAGGCTTTTTCATGTCATGCTTGATGTCTTTTTGATAGTATGCTTAGTGGTTTTGCTGTAGCATGACTTGTCTCAAATAACTGAGATTGCTTAATGAGCCTTTAAAAAAATCATGCGTTGTTTTTATTGTATGGAAGCATTATTTTGGTTATCTCCTTGATGCTTTATTTGGGTTGACTTGGCGCATGCTCACACATGTTAGACTCTTACAAAGTCGCCATTAGCCTTCATGATCATTTAGTTTTTGACTTTTGATGCCATCGTATGCTTCTTTTAATGTCGCTTTGCATGATTATGGCCATTATTGCTCTCTTAGTTGGTCGCTCCCAGTCTTTTGCTAGCCCTCGCCTTGTACTAAGTATGAGCTCTACTCGTGCATCCAACTCCTAAAAGCCAAAGTTTTTCAAAGTGTCCACCATACATACCTACTAGCAATTTGCTATTCCAAGTAAATTTGACTTGCTTTTATTTTCTCTTCAAATTAAACTCTTACCAGTGTTATGCGAAACTCGGTCAGTAAAGCTCTCACGAACCGGAAGGCACACTTTACTTTTTCCTGTTCTTAAAAATTTGACATTGTGGTCTCTTATGTTGAGTTGTTATGCTTGCAAGTTGTAAGTTGGATTCTAGCCCAGCCATACTGTCATGGGGCAAGCTTTCAACATTGCACTTCTTATTTGAGTTGATATCGTGATCTTTTGTTTATGGATGCCCGCTGTGTGAAATGAATTGGGAATCTTGTAGGGATCATGGAGTTTTTATATGTGTTAGGGAAACGCCGGGCCGCCAATCTAAGCCATGCATAATTCATGGTGGAAATTTGCAGCATACCCATGGTGAACATTCGACGACGCATCTCATAATAAAAAGCTAAACAATATAGCAAATAAAAGAGATGTCGAGGTGTTCATTGTCTGCTTGTCCTGTCATTTTGGTGTGGGCTTGTTCCATATCATCGGGCACGGAGGTACTCCATTGGCGGTTCTCAATGATTGATACGTCCAAAACATATCTACTTTCCCGAACACTTTTGCTATTGTTTTTCCTCTAATTTGTGTGTTTTGAATACAACTAACACGGACTGACGCTGTTTTCAGCAGAATTGCTCTGGTGTCTCGTTTTTGTGCAGAAATTCAACTTCCAGTAAAAATTCGGGAAAATCACCAAAAATCATATTTCACCAGAAGACCCACGGAGCCAGAAGACCGGAGGGAGAAGTGGCTCGAGGGACCGTCACAAGGTGGTGGCGCGGCCCTGGCCGCGCCACCCCTATGTGAGGAGGCCCCAGGCCCCCTCTCGACCTCCCGTCTCGCGTACATATACCCCCTGACGACTTAAGATCGGAGAGACGGCGTTTTTCCCAGATAGACTTCCGCTGCGCCGCCGCCATCACAAACCGCGATTCGGAACCAGAAACTCCGTTCTGGCACCCTACCGGGACGGGGATTCGGAGGAGATCTTCATCACCATCACCACCGATGCTCCTCCATCGACCATCCATGACTCCCCCATCCATGTGTGAGTAATTCCCCCGCTGTAGGTGAGGGGATGGTAGGGATTGGATGAGATTGTTCATGTAATTTGATATGAGATTGATAGGGCATAGTGCCTAGTATCTTTATTTAGTGCCTATGACATTGTTGCAACTTGTTGTGCTTAATGCTTGTCACTTTGGGCCCGAGTGCCATGATTTTAGATCTGAACATGTTATTATTTTTATGATGATACTTGTTGTTTATGGTCTTACCTACAAGTTGTATACACATATTGTTGTCCGGAACCCGAGGCCCCAAAGTGACAGAAATTGGGATAACCGGAGGGGATGGCTATGATGTGAGGATCACATGTGTTCACCGAGTGCTAATGCTTTGCTCCGGTACTTTATTAAAAGGAGTACCTTAATTACCAGTAGTTTCCCTTGAGGCCCTGCTGCAACAGGCTGGTAGGACAAAAGATGTCGTGCAAGTTTCTCCTTGTGAGCACGTACGACTATATACGGAACACATGCCTATGATTGTTTGTACTAGGATGCTTTATCATTATTTATCTGTAATGCCCATATCTCATTGATTTCATGAATTATCTTATCCATGCAACGCCCGTTATCCATCCCTATGCCTACAGTATTTGTTCCTACTGTTTACAACCGTTACTATTACTGCTGCTATTTTACTACTGCTGTTACTGTTTCACTACTGTCACCACTATAAACCTGTTGCTACTGATAAACCACTGCGAGCGAGACTGTTTTCAGGTGCAGCTGAATTGACAACTCATCTGTTAAGGCTTACATATATTCTTTGGCTCCCCTTGTGTCGAATCAATAAATTTGGGTAATACTTCCCTCGAAGACTGTTGCGATCCCCTATACTTGTGGGTCATCAAGACTATTTTCTGGCGCCGTTGCCGGGGAGCATAGCTTTATTTGTAAGTTCACTTGGTATTCATATTGTTCGCTGCAATCCTTTCATCATGGGTAAACCTCGTGATGGAAAAGTTCCTATATTGCCATCCACTACAAGAAGAGGTACGACTCTCAACACCTCTGTTGCTCTTGATTCGCCATCTGTTATGAGTAAGTTGCTTACACCACCACACCCTGTGACGACCTCAAATTTGATACAAATTTGAAGTGCCCGTTATGTATTCCACCGAAATCCCAGAACCATTGTTGCGATATACATAACGTGGTTGGTAACCTGTTCCATAGACATTACAATACGAAGGTTCAAATACAATGGTCATACAGACCAAGTCATATTACAACACAATATAGCAGCGGAAATAACGTCTTCGGGTCCATGCCTTCACCCTACAGGCAATGGCGACTCATGGAGACGAGCTTAGTTCTGGTACTCTCCTTCATACCCTTCCTCCTGGTACTCTTCCCCATAGTCTGGCCAAGTTGATAGCCAGGGACACAGCCATGAGTACATTGAATGCACTCGCAAACCATCTTATAATTGAAATGATGAAGTAGGGATGCAAGTTTGGCATAGTGGACTAAGCACTAAGTTTCTTTGCAAAAGCTAGTTTTATTTCCCAAGAATGTTCATTGGTAGAAAAGAAGTTTAGTTCTCTAAGTTCAATCTAAAGAGGAACTTCAAGTGTGTCAACATCAAGTTCAAGTCAAGTTCATTCAAATTCGGATCCATCACCAATCTCCCCATTTTTATTTTTGACAAAGGTCAAGTAGAGTTTGCCAACTGTCCATAACCGCGGACTCGGCTATTCGAATAGTTTGAAAACCTCTGCAGAGGGGTACACTTTACCCACAAGATTCGATACATCTGCCGGGAGAAATCCACGGATCGTCATACACAAGTATGCGGGGTTCAGATAATCAAACAAACTCTTTCACTTGCTCACCCTAGTATAGGATCCTTCCCTAGAGCCCGGGGTACGGAATCCCCGCTCCGGCGCCTCTAGTTCTGGCCATCCCGGGATGCCGAGTTAGTGGAATCCACCTGGTTCAGAAGTAACCGCGCACGGTGTCCTTCCATAAAGTTTGTTACAAGGCCTCCCATACTAAGGTAAACAAGCTACGGACTAAGCCCCTTCCCATATAGGGGTAATGTGGTCGTACGGTATGGTTGGCACCCATGTACATCACTCGTTGTCATTGAGAAATACATTTCATAGTTCTTAATTAAGATTGATTTCTTTCATAAAGCCATTATGTAGGAACAATCTCCAATTCAAGTTTCAAGTTCAAGTTACCACTTTTCAATGGGGTTCCTCCAGAGATAGCACCAATTTTTTTATTAGCGACTAAGTAACTACATTGAGTGATGATACTACTAAACTAGGGTTGGATAAACTCAGCTTGATGCTCTTGCTAAGCAAGATATCACTTCACTTCTATCATTCTACTCTAGCAATTCAATCATGCAATTTACTTAAAACAAGTAGAATGCAATATTAAACTAGGCATTGGGAGTATGAATCAAAAGATGGCTTGCCTTGGTTGGCAAAGGGTCCGGGGTATTCTTCTTCTTCTTGATAACAATCCCCTCCAATATCCTCCTCGGCAACACTAGCGTCTAATAACGAATAAACACAAAGCACACCATCACTTCACCATGCTAACAACACACCAAGCACACATCTTTGTTTGCTAACAATAGCATTCATGTTGCATTTTACGGTGTTGGATGGTAAGTTTTTCTTCTAAGTTTTCTTCAAGTGTGCAAGTTAGATTCTCTACTAAGTGTCATATGTTGTTTATTTTCTAAGCATTGATGTTGGTTTAGGGGTACTAAGACTAGTTCAAGTGGGAGGGCTCAACTAAGTAAATGGGTATTGAGGGCAAAAATTAATTCTAAGTGTATGATAGGGATCTATCATTTTATGTGACTAACTAGAGTTGGGTTAGGGTCTAATTGATAACACTAATAGGGTTTGAGTTGATTAGAGTTGACTAACAGTAGGAGAGGTCATTGGTGAGTTCACAATTTAAATTTCATGATTTTAGGAGGCTTAAACTATTTTCTAGAAATCTTCTAAGATTAATAAAGCTATGGTCACACTATTCATATCTAATTAAATTCCTAACTTATTTTGAATTCTAACCAGCTCTACTGTGTAGAGTATTTTATAAGCTTTCCAATGCATATTTATTTGCTAGAAAAGGATTTGTAAATCTCTGGGAATTTTAATTTGAAAAACATATCTGAATCATATTCAAATTAATTGGAAAAAGGCGGGAGAATAAATAAAAATGAAACGGACCGGTTTCTAACTTAACAGGCCGATCCGGGACAGAACCCGAACGGGCCGGCCCAGAAAACGTTTCGCGCGGGGCGGAATTTGTTTTAAAACGAACTGACAGGTGGGGTCGTGGTGTCAGGCGACTTAAGTTACCGAATCGGTATGCTAGCGTTGGATCAAGATCGAACGGCTCAGGGTCATCGTCTCGACGGGGAAGGGCGGAGCTCACCTGCGTCCAGTGAAGATGACGACGGCGATGGCGACGCGCGTAGAGGAAGCAGAACTCGGCGGCGACGTGCAGGATCGGCTGCGGCGATGCTCCTCCTCCGATTCCCAGCGGCGGCTTGCTCCGGGGTGGTCGAACGCGGCGGCGCGCTTCGTGTCCAGTACCTCGCCGGCGTTGCAGGCGTCGACGAACCAGAGCGAGAGGGAGGGAGAGGTGGTGTCTGGGCGGTAGCTGGGAGTGGGGTGCGTCTCCTCGTTTGATCGGAGGGGCCTTTTATAGGCCGGAGCGTCGAGGGCAGGGCTGTCCAGAAGCTCACCGGCTCGGGGGCCCTGGCAGCGTTCGAAGGTCTCTCCGGGCACGGTGGCCTCGGGGGCGTGCTGGGAAGGTGCTGGCTCGGCTGCGGGAGGCTGTGGGTCGGCGCTGGCGAGGGCAGGGCGGTCGGAAACGAGCAGGGAGAAGAAGGTCTGGGAGGGGGCCCTGGGCACGTTTCTCCTCCTCCCTCCACTTCTCACGGCTTGGGTCGGGGCTGGGGGCGCTGGGCTCGACCGCGGCGTCTCCTAGGAGCATGGCGACAGTGCTAGGGCGAGCAAGAACAGTGCAGCCACAGTGAGTTCGATTTGGTTTGATTTGCTTCTGCCAGTGTTCGACGAAATGCCCGCAAGAGATTTAAATTCGAATTTTTTAAAATTTCCACTTTGGGTGATCAGCATATTGGCCAAGGTGTCCTGTCATATTTTTGTTACAAAGAAAGAAGAAGTTTTGCAGAAATCTTATTTCAAATTTTGGTATAGTCACTGTTTCAGATTCAAACTTTGGTTGAAGTTTGAGTGATGCTTTGGTTTGAATTTTGAGTAGATTCTTGTTGGTTGAGTTAGTATGCAACTTGGTTAAGCTCAACTAACAGGCCAAACATGAAGGTGGGTTCTAGATTTCTTAATCCAAGGGCTCAAAGTGGGGTAGTCAAACAGATTTTCTAGATCATCTTTTTCTTCTCTTTTTTCTTTAACATTTTTATTTCTGGTTTCTTTGGTTCCTATCATTCTTCTCAATTGCTTCTGTTGGTTCCCTTAGAATTAACTAACCAATGCACACTCAAAAATAACACACATAAAATCATAGAATACCATAATAGAGGAATACATGTATGCATGAAATAATAGATAAAAGTTTTATCTGGGTCCAAAATTTGGTACTTTATTTAATAAGAAGTGGATTACAATTTCTGAGTTGTTACACACCCACACGTTACTGCTACTACTTCTACTGAGATTGAAAGTGCTACTGATAATTTAGATGATGCTTCTACTGTGCTTGATGAGAGAGGTTCAGTAGGTACCTTTTTAGAGGCTACTATTGCTAGAGCTAAGTTGGGAAACACCACTGTTACACCTGTTAGTTCACCTGAGTCTAGGGAATGTTCTAGTGATGATTATGATGATGATGCTTACATTGAGCTTAATGATGATTTTATTGCAGAAGCACGTGCTGCTCGTGATGCAGGTAATGTTAAAGAGCTTCTTGCTAGACGTTCTGTTAGATATAATTTGTCTCCTGATCTTAAGTTTGCTGCTTCTCCTATCAATATTAGAGACAAGGATTATGATTTCTCTTTGGATTTATCTTACATATCTATTGTTGAGAAAACTCCTTTTTGTGGTACTAAAGATGAGAGTGCTATGGAGCACATGAATGAGCTGTCTACTTTGAGTAATTTGTTTTCTGATGATATTAAGCTCCGCACTTACTTTGTTGCTAAGATTTTTCATTTCTCGTTGAAGGATGCTGCTAAAATTTGGTTTAATAGCTTGACTCCTGGATCTCTTACTAGTCCTATTGCTTTGGTTAATGCTTTCTTTCAGAAATATTTTCCCACTAGTGCTCAACATGCTGCTGTGCAGAAAATCTTTGATTTTAAATAGGGAAAAGGAGAGAAATTGCCTGAATCTTGGACAAGGTTTTGTTCTTTAATTAGAGCTTTGCCTAAAGAACCATTGCCTAAAAATGAACTCCTTGATATATTTTATAATGGATTAACGGATGAATCTAAGTCATATTTGGATAGTTGTGCTGGTTGTGTTTTCAGGGAAAGAACTCCGGCTGAAGATGAAGAGTTAATGGCTAAAATAAGCCGAAATCATGATGATTGGACTTTAGTTGAGCCAACACCAGCACCAACTCCTGCGCCATCTACAGAGCCCACGCCGAAGAAGAGAGGGATGATTGAATTAAATGATGAAGTTATGAAGGAAGCTAAGAAATCTCTTAAGGAGAAAGGTATTAAGGCCGAAGATGTGAAGAATTTACCTCCTATTGAAGAATTATGTAAGCCAATCCCTCGCTCATCTACTATTGAGGTACACTCTCTCCAACGCTTTGATGAAAGAGATATTCCTTATACTAAACCTCCTGATCAATGCTTAGATGAATTTGATAATTTTATTGTTAAGCAAGAAAATTTTAATAGAATGGTGCATAATCATCTGTTGGAGAATTCTAGAGTTATTAACAAGATGCAGGATATTGTGGAGAGAACTGCCAATGATGTGAAGATACTTGCTAAACATTTTCAAATGGTTCAAACACAAATTGATCAGCTTACCAAAGTGCAGCAAGATCTGCTAGTTAATGCTGCAAGAGAGAAGCAAGCATGTGAAATACGCACAAGAAGTGGTGCTGCTACTCAAGACCCATTATATCCTGAAGGACATCCTAAGAGGGTTGAGCAAGATTCTCAACGCACTTCAAGTGATGATATTCCTCCCAAGAGGAAGAAGAAGCATAAAACAACTGCAGAATCCTCTGATGCAGGTAAAGATCCTAACAGTGTTTCTATTTCTGATGCTGAAACAGAACCAGGAGATGATAAAGAAGAAGATAAAGAAGAAGCTGAAGAAGAACCGGAAAAGAGTGATAAAAATGCAAAGTACACCAAAGAAGACTTCATTGCCAACAAGCATGGTAAGGAGAGGGAACCTTGGGTACAGAAGCCAATGCCTTTTCCTAGTAAGAAACACAAGTCCAAGGAAGAAGAACACTACAACAGGTTTTGTGAATGGATGAGACCTTTATTTTTGCAAATTCCTTTGACTGATGCTATTAGAATGCCTCCTTATGCAAAGTATATGAAAGATATTGTCACTAACAAAAGGAAAATTCCTAGTGAGGAAATTTCCACTTTACTTGCTAATTATTCTTTTGATGGTAAAGTTCCAGAGAAGCTTGGAGATCCAGGTATACCAACTATTCCTTGCTCCATTAAAAATAACTATGTTAGAACTGCCTTATGTGATTTGGGAGCTGGAGTTAGTGTCATGCCTTTTTCTCTTTATAAGAGACTTGATCTAGAAAAATTGGTTTCAACTGATATATCCTTGCAGATGGCTGATAAGTCTACTACTATTCCTATTGGTATATGTGAGAATGTTCCTGTTCAAGTTGCTAACAGCTGTTTAATACTAACTGATTTTGTTGTGTTAGAAATGCCTGAAGATGATAATATGTCTATTATTCTTGGGAGACCTTTTCTAAACACTGCAGGTGCTGTTATTAATTGCAATCAAGGAAAAGTCACTTTTAATGTTAATGACAAAGAATATACGGTTTATTTTCCCAAGAAGATTGATAGGAGAAATGCTCTAAATTCAATCAAGCATGTTGAGACCATCAAAGTTGGTCAAATTATTTGTTCAGAGCAGAAGCCCAAAGAAGAATATCAAATTGTTATGGTTGGGGCTATACCTATCAAAGTTGAGGTAACATAAGCATTAAGTGAAGTGCAAAGTTCAGCCTCATATAAAGTTAGTTTGGTAACAAGACTTGATCAACCTTGTTAGCAAAGTGAATTTATATGAACGAAACTTCGTTTTCACCGCATCTACTCCACCTCACTTGTATTTACTTTCATCAAATTTTATTCCTTCAGTTTAGTTGCATGATTAAGAGTATCTCAGAGCTGCTGCATGCTTAGTTTTGATTTGCTTGAAATCTTTTCATCCCCGTTTTTCCTGAGTTTTATCGATATGCCAATTTCTGAAAAATCCTCGAAAATAAAGTTTCTCGAAAAATTCCAGAAAATTCTTTAGAAATTTTTATGTCAAAAATGGGGCAGAGAGACACCTGGGAGGCACCGGGTGGGGCAGCCACGCCACCTCACACACAGGTGGCACGGCCCAGCCCTGGCCGCGCCACCCATGTGTGAGGGGGCCCCACCAGGCCACTCACTCATCTCTTCTTCCCCTGCTCTTTCTCTCTCCCGAAAAATACCGACCCATTTGCTCAAGCTCGAGTTCTTGCTGTTCTTCTCCTGGAATTTTCGATCTCCTTGTTCAGCCCAACATTTTTGCTGAAACTTGGATCATTTGTTCTCCGGTATGTGACTCCTCCACTTGTCCAAGTAGATTTTCTTTTGGTAGAGTATTTTAGCATTGTAGGTGACAGTATAAATGAGTATGCATGCTTGTTCTATTGTTTAGAAAGATTATTTTGATGCATGATAGCTCTCTAGTGACCCTCTATAGTAGTTTCCTACATTTGCTTGTCTTTAAATCACTTTTTATGAGTTTGTTGAAAAAATTTAGAGAAGGAGATGGCCAACTTCACATATGGAGAAGTGTTTGAAAGTGATGCACCAAGGTCATCAAGGCCTTCAAGATCCACTGCTCAATATAGGATATCCTATAATGAGGATCTCATGTCACCAAACCCGGAAGGGGATGATGGAGATGCACATCCATCTGCCTTCCCTTGTTTTAACTTTTTGAGTGATGCAGGGATTCTTGATGATTTCTTGCTCCTTATTAACAGGGTTGGGTTGACAGATTATGTGGCGGATGAAAGAGACCAATATGCTTTGCTTACAAAGACCTTCGTTGAAAGTTTTAAATTTATTAACTCTCATTACAATCCATCCGTTGCATTTAAGATTTATGATCAGCCTATCACCATGTCTTTGGAGAGGTTTTGCTTTGTTTTAGGTATTCCCATGTTTGGAACGGCTAAGAAGATACAAAATCACCCCACTGATTTGTTGGAGCTTTACCGAGGGGTGACCAATGATGATGACCGCAACGCACAGCGTGGCAAGATAAGAAATATTCAGCTCCCAGCTATTAGATATTTTACTTACTATCTTGCAACTAGTGTACTTGGTAGAGAAAACACTAGCAATATCTCCAACTATCATTTAGCTTTTCTAGCTACCGCTCTTGATGTTGATAGGAAGTATAACCTTGGTGCTGTTATTGCTCGTCGCCTAGCTGCTAGGGGGCCTATTTATGGAGGTATTATTGCTGCACGCATTGTTGCTGAGCTAGGACTTTCTATTGCTCCTAATGATGTATTGTTGGCTCCACAGAGGCTTGATCTCGCTGCTATGAAACTCCATCACTTTGTTACTGCTAACTCTTGTGCAGGGAAATTAGTTTACAGGATGTTATTCATTGATGGAGAGGAAAGGGAAATTCCCTTGCCTCGGCCTAACTTGTTCAGCATTCATATGAGGCCATGGTCGCGCACGAAGGTGGAGTTGGATGATCAGCTTAGGCTGCTTGGTTTCAATATCCAACACGGCGTGGTGGTCCAGGAGGAAGAGGAGGAGCCGCCCTATCACTTCACCACGTACCACTCCGGGGCATCCTCAAACTCTTATCAGGACGATGGTGCTTCTACGTCACATGTCACGACCCAGATTTTTTCAAGATTAAAAATTTCATCATGCATTCATGGCATTTTGCATTTCAAAGTCTTTTCCAAAATTTTGAACCTTATCCTTCAAAGAATATTGTTTCAAATGCCTTTTACCCCAATTTTAGAAACAAAAGGGATTTCAGAAAGAAAGTATTTTAAAATGAGCTCCATTGTTATGGAGCTATCTTATATTTTCCTCTAGTAAATTTCTTTTGAAAAACCAAATAGTGGTAAGAGAGTAATTTTAACTCCCTAGTTAATTGGATTCTATATTTCAAAGTTCTTATTCAAATTTCTCGCAAATTATTTATTTTTCCATCTTATTGCAAGACCTCTGGTTTATAGTCTGAACACACTTTTAAAGATCAGAAGTGGTCAGCTTTGTTTTTGCTTAAATCTGAATAGAAGAACTCTTTCAAAACTCAAAACAGAAATCCAGAAAAAGAAAAGGAGAAAGAAGAAATAAAAATTAAAACGGACCCCGGGGAACACTTTCAGCCCAATCGAGAAAAGAGCCCGCGGCCCAGGAAGCCTCTTAACCGAACCGGTACCCTCTCCCTTCCCTTCTTCTCACTGACTGGTGGGACCCCTTCGTCAGGGCGAAGTCGTCTTCAAGCTTGGACCGAAACTCCCGCCGGTGACCGTTTCCAGTAACTCCTCCCTCCCCTCTTCAATTCCTTTACTCCCTGCCTTAATCGACGCATCCCCGCGGCTATAAGTAGCCCGTAGCCTCCTCCCCCATCTCCCTTTCTCCCCCCTGCATGAGACGCCGCCAGGCCACTCCGATTTCTCACCGGAGGCCCGCAGTTCTGCCGCCGTTCAAGGACGATTCCGTCACCGACGAGGTACCCCGCCGCTCGATTTCAGTCCCCCTCTCTTTCCCTTGCACTCGCACACCTCCCCGACCCATTCTCTTTAATTTTATCGCAGGGAATCGAGCAGCCTGTCCACGGCCGAAGCTCACCTGCGCACCGCACGCCTCCAGCTGCCCGTCGCCCTCGCAGCAGGACCCATTCGAGCACGCAGACCATGCAGTCGTCTTCTTCGTGAAGCCCTGCACACCGTCCACGTTTTCTCCAGTGCCAGAGACCACCGGAGCTCGCCGGAGATCAACTCCCAGTGCGCCTCGCCGACGAGCCTCGCCGGAAACCTAGGTGAGCTCCTTCTCCTTGAATCGGAGCCATCCGATCGAGATCCAGTGGATCAGACAGATCCACTTAAAACGAACCGGTACTGGATGATCTCGTGCGTCCGTATCCACTTAAATCCAACGGCCTCAGTTCCTAATCCGAACGAAGCGGTACCAGCGAATACCGTAACTCCACGTGGCCCTATCTGAATCAGAATAGAATTCAAATGAGATTTTCGAATCAGATTTGATCCAAGTCTTTGAAAAATCATAACTTTTAATCTGTAGGTCCAAAAATAACAAATTTTATACCGTTGGAATCCTTAGGATGTGTAGAATCCAATGATTCAATAAAACCTATTATTTTATGGATTCATTTTGAATCCATTGTCAGTTCTGAATCAAGCCCTTGGATTCAAAATAAATTCATAACTTTTGTTCTGCGAGTCCAAATGCTACAAATTTGTAGTCTATGGAATCCTAGGAACATTTAGAACACACCAGAAGCAAAAGTTTTCAAAGTTAAGACATGCACAAACTTGCTACTGTTAAATTTGTTCAAATCACCTTTTTCTTCACCAAGTGTTTTCTAAAAACTATTTTCGAGCGAAACCACTTGCAGTAGCTTCAAGTTACTGTCACCTAACCAGTGGTAGCTCAAGTTTATTTTGCAGGATAGTACCAACCCGAACTTATTTTCCCAAAGTGCTATCTTAATGCATCAAATGCACTTTTGTAAATACCTTGTTATTTATTTAATAAAAACCTTTCCAACACCACACTTGTTTTCAAAAGCCTCATGTTCCATTCTATACAACACATCACACACTCACTTAGTGTGTGAAATTAAAATGTCATTTGCATACATGCATACATGCATACATGTCTATGATTGTCATTAGAAATAGAATATTGATTGCTTGACTGTTTGGATTGAATAGATTTTGAGGAGGAGCAAGGCTACTTTTGTGACTGTTGTGAGTGTGCAAGCTGTTACCAAGGCAAGTGACACACATGTCCCTCACCCATTTTATTATGCATTAGTATATTCACCTCTTGTAGTATGCATGATAGGTGTTTTACTCCACTGTTTTAACAAATGCTTAGATCCTAGTAGTGTGTAGCAATCCCTCAAACCCCACCTGTTAGGATGCTAAATACTTTGAAAAATATTGATGCCTTACTAAGATCGCTTGAAAAGTGTTTTGTGAACAAATTAAGAACTTCAACTAAAATGAAACACCTGGGTGGATTGGTTTGATGATGGAGGTGATGTTGAGTGGCGACCTGGGGCTACACCTTGTGTAGTTGCTGCCTGGGCGTACACTTGTGGTTTGCCACCCAGGAACAAAGATAGGGCTATGTCTTCCATGCTTAGTGTACTTCCAGTGCAGCCTTATGACATTATGGGCTCTGTCTTGACTGATTAGAATGTGGGAGTGCAACTTGTCGGCAAGAAGTGGTGGTAGTTGAATTGTAGGTTGGGAACGGTGCTTGCCAAGTTAGTTGTCCTCTCCTTCTAAAAAGTCTCGTTTCATTTTATGTATGGGCATAAAATGAATCGTAAGGTGAAAGTGCACAACCCTTGCAAGGTGTTTAAATCTAATCGATTAGCCGTGTCCTCGGTTATGGACAATTGAGTCTCTAGACATGGAATGTATGGAATAATCTCATCACCGATTCTGAATTATTAAAATCTTGTCTAGAAACCCCTAGGTAGGAACTAAGGACCATACACTCCGAGGGGTGGTGGTGCCTGAGGTTCCAACTTTGTTGAATTGCGCCCAGTGCTACATAACTTGCAACTATGTAGTATTTGGGGGTTATTTCAACCCTTCGAAATAAATTTCTTTGAAGTAAAATCTTGACTTAAATAGGACAAAATTGGCTTTATGCAAATCTAGCCCAGAGATCCACCAGCCAAATAGCATGTAGCTAGATCTTTCACAATAGCCACCAAATATGTGTCAATTGCCAGTACATCAATGTACTGACCCCCATACTTGGGGCTGCATAATCAAATGTGCAGGTTCTTCCGATGAGGAGTGAAGTGTTAGGATCTCGAGTCTGCATACCAACATGACTGCCTATGGCGCATGCTGAAGATGGGGGCTCGCTACTATCATAGTTCCGTTGTGTTTAAGTTTGAACTCTGTTTTCTCTTATCGGTCTGTAAGACCAAAGACTTGTAATAATCGTGAGACTTATGTATCTGGATCTGCGTGTAATCTTGATACTATGAGATGAATACTATATTTTGTTCTGTGGTGCTATCATTGATCCAGGGAATAGCACATAACACAGGTGTTCCGCCTTAATCCAAAGGTGGGGCGTCACAAAATGGTATTAGAGCATAGTGTTGCCTGTAAGATCGAGACCCTAGGATTGGAAGACCTTAGGACCCAAGTTTTATTTCAAAATGCTAAACAAATAATCATGATCTTAATATCTTGACCATTTCATTCTTACTTGTATTTCTCTTCTTGTTCTGATCGTTCCCTTTTCTTTTCAAAAGGTTGTAGATGGACACCTACGATGAGAGAGTGGTAGCTGGTGAAGGAGATTACCTTTTCTCAGAGGTGCTACTAGACCTCGCCACCCAGCTTCAGATACCACCACCGGTTTTCTGTGGGAAGATGCAGTACAAGGAGTATGGTATGGAAAAGTGGTTAATCCAAACTACTATCCAAGGAAGACTTGATGAAGAAGGAGAGTCCACGATGGAGTACACCGAAGCATATGTGGACTGGAGGTATTCGGTGGAGATTGCCATGCAGGGCGCCATCGCCCGCATTCGCCACAAGTACAGAGCTCACATCCCACGTCCCTCAGCTTAAGGGATGATTGGAGAGCGATCTGTTGGAGGACATGTTGTGGATCGTCGAGGCCAGGAGTTCCACTCCCTTCTGAGAGGCTACCTCACTGAGAGGGAGCGCTGCACAGTCAATCTGGAAGACATGCTGAAGAAGCAGATTATCAACCAGGACCAGTTCAGAGATCTCATGGATCTCGTCACCAAGAAGATCATGGAGACTGAATCAGCTCTCATAATGTTGGATGAGAAGAAGACTCAACAGGAGAACAAGCTCAAGATTGTTGAAGGACCCTTGCAGTTAGGCGGGAAAATTCTCCAAGATGACATCTGGTCTCATCTTCTGGAGAAGACATTACTACTGCAGTATGACAACTTGCAGAAATTGGGAGATGAGAAGAAGCAGATTGAGGAAGCTAACAATGAGCTGAAATCTGAGAATGAGAAGCTAAAAATGAAGCTTGTAGAGTTAGAAGCAAGTAAGAAGGAAGAAGAATCCGAGGAAGAAGAGGATCCCGAGGAGAGACTCGTGTATTCCTCTAGTGATGGTCTATCCTATGAGGAATGGGAAGCCAAGGCACTGAGAGAACTCAAGAAGACAGAACGCCGAGACCCTCTACCCCTCTCATGCCTCAAGAGGATTAAGAGAGGCTAGTTGACCACCATCATCTTTTGTATCGTTTGTGTTAGCACGTTTGTATTGTCTTACCGTGTTGGTATGACAGTACCATCGATCGTTTTCCTTGTCGAACTCTTAGTACTTACTTCTGAACTTGTCAAATCGTACGCTTCAAAGTTTAAAGCTTTTAAAAATCAATGGTTGTATGCTTGTTTATTGTTTGTGGTTGGCTTGTTGTATTGTGCATGGGTAGGATCTTTACTTCTTTAGCTTTATCTGTCTAATACTTATCTATGCTATACCTTACCTCAGATGCCTCCACGACGTGCACCAAACAGCAATGACAATGATGGAAACAACAACAATGACACCAATACGGCAATTCAGCAACTAGTGGCAGCTCAGGCCCAGCTGATGCAAATGATGACCCAGTTCTTCCAGACGAATGCAAACAACAATACCAACAACAATAATAACCCTCCGCCACCACCACCGCCACCCCCACCCCAGGTGGATAGATTGGCAAGGTTTCTGAGGCTGAGACCCAACAAATTCTCATCTGCTACGGAGCCAATAGTAGCTGATGACTGGCTGCGTTCGGTCAACAAGGATCTGACCACCTGCGAGTGCACTGATGCTGAAAAGGTGCGCTTCACAGCTCACTTACTGGAGGGGCCCGCAGCAATGTGGTGGGAGACATACCAGGTTACCCATCCAATAGATGATCTGGACTGGAACACATTCAGAGAAGGCTTTCGCACTGCTCACATATCCTCGGGCACTATAAGTGTGAAGAAGGAAGAATTCCGTGGTCTGCGTCAGGGTGGAAGAACTCTGAAAGAATACATGGACGACTTCTATGCTCTGTCTAGGTATGCGCCTGAAGATATCGATACTGATGCAAAGAGGAAGGAAAAGTTCCTCAGTGGGCTCAAGGGAGAGCTCAAAATACCCCTGTCTGTGGCCTATGCTCCAAACTATCAGTCTCTACTTGATCAGGCCATCACTCTGGACAACAACATCAAGAAAGAAGAGAACCGAAAGAGGAAGTTCAGTAACAACAAGAACCATGTGGAACCATTCCACAAGAAGCACCACGCGTCTGAGAGCAGTGGTCATGGCAACTTCCACAAGCATGGGAATCGTTTCAACAAAGGAAACGGAAATCACTTCAGTGGTCATAAGCACAACGGAGGATTCAAGGGAAATAGCTCCAGTGGACATCACAGCGGACACAATGGTCAGCATCGCCACAACACTGAACCCAAGAAGGACCTCTCTAACATCACTTGCTTCAAGTGCAAGAAGAATGGTCACTTTTCCTCCAGCTGCCCAGAAAACAAGACCGTTGAACCTGCCAAGCCCAATCCATTTCAGAAGGGCCAAGTGAACCACCTCAACGTGGAGGAGGTGATGAATGAACCTGATGCAGTAATGGGTATGTTTCCTCTCAACTCATTTACAGCATTAGTTCTATTCGATACTGGAGCATCGCATTCATTCATATCAAGAGCTTTTGCAAACAAAAATGGGTTCCCCACTGAAACCATAGGAAAAACCATTAAAGTAAGTTCCCCTGGTGGAGAATTGTTAGTCAACGCTGGTTGCAGGGATCTGATTATGGAAATTGGTAAATATAAGTTTCCAACTCATTTGGTAATTCTAGACTCGCAGGGTTTAGATGTAATCTTGGGCATGGATTGGATGACTACCTATGGAGGAGTCATAGACTGTGTGAACAGAGCAATTACACTTACCACCCCTGAAGGGAGAAGAATTAGATACAAATCCCAACTGGATTTTAATGATATTAGGCTAAACCATCTTAAGGGGGTTAGCCTAGATGAAGTGCACATAGTGAATGAGTACCCCGATGTGTTCCCGGAGGAGTTACCAGGAATGCCACCTGACAGAGATGTAGAGTTTCTCATTGATCTGCTACCTGGCACAGGGCCAATAGCAAAGAGACCTTACCCTATGTCCACCGATGAGTTGAAAGAACTCAAGAAACAACTAGCAGAACAATTAGGGAAAGGATTCATTAGAGAGAGTTCCTCGTCATGGGGAGCACCAGTTCTGTTTGTTGAGAAGAAAGATAAGAGTCAACGTTTAGTAATGGACTATCGTTCGTTGAACGAAGTAACCATCAAGAACAAATATCCGCTACCAAGAATCAATGATTTGTTTGATCAGTTGGAAGGAGCCAGCGTGTTTTCTAAAATCGACCTTAGATCTGGATACTTTCAGCTCAAGATTAGAGAACATGACATTCCCAAGACAGCCTTCGTCACTAGATATGGCTCGTACGAATATACGGTGATGCCCTTTGGTTTAACCAATGCACCGTCATACTTCATGAGCATGATGAACAAAGTGTTCATGGAATTCCTAGATAAGTTTGTCGTAGTCTTCATTGACGACATACTGGTCTACTCAAAAAGCAAAGAGGATCATGAAAAGCACCTACGTGCAATATTGGAGAAACTCAGAGAGCACAAGTTATATGCTAAATTCAACAAATGTGAGTTTTGGCTCAATGAAGTAGGATTTCTTGGACACATTATATCCAAGGAGGGAATTGCAGTCGACCCAGCCAAAGTGATCGCAGTAACTGAATGGGAACCACCCAAGAATGTTGGAGAAATTCGTAGTTTCCTAGGACTGGCCGGATACTACCGGAGGTTCATTGAGAATTTTTCAAAGATAGCTAAACCAATGACCGAGTTGTTGAAGAAAGAAAAGAAGTTCGAATGGACTGAAGCTTGTGAAAGCAGTTTTCAAGAGTTGAAAAGGAGATTGGTGTCTACACCTGTTCTGTGCTTACCAGATATAGAAAAGGAATTTCAGGTGTATTGCGACGCTTCTCGTCAAGGTTTAGGAAGCGTGTTGATGCAAGATGGCAGAGTAGCAGCCTATGCCTCTAGACAACTCAAGAAACATGAGCTCAACTATCCAACTCATGACCTGGAGTTAGCTTCAGTTGTTCACGCCTTGAAGATTTGGAGACATTATTTGCTGGGAAAGAGATGTGAAGTATTTACCGACCACAAAAGTTTGAAGTACATCTTTACTCAGAAGGATCTCAACATGAGACAAAGAAGATGGTTAGAACTCATCAAAGATTACGACTTGAGTTTGCAATACCATCCTGGTAAAGCAAACGTAGTAGCTGATGCCCTAAGCCGTAAAGCCTACGTGAGCTGCCTATCAACAGAAGTGTTGCCAGAAGATCTGTGTAGGGATTTGAGAGACCTCAGCCTGGAGGTAGTGCCGCAAGGTCACGTAACATCGTTAGTAATGCAACCAACCCTGATGGACAGAATACGCCAAGCACAGAAAGGAGATAAAGAGATTGAGAAGATCAAAGAAAACATGAGGAAAGACAAAGCTAAAGGCTTTAGCGAAGATGAGCAAGGAACTATCTGGCTTGGGAAACGTGTCTGTGTACCTGATGATCCTGATATTAGAAGATTAATATTCCAAGAAGCCCATGAAACCCCATACTCGATTCATCCTGGAAATACCAAGATGTACCTAGACTTGAAAGAAAGATTTTGGTGGAGCAATATGAAGGGAGACATAGCCGAATATACAGCCAAATGTGATGTGTGCAGTAGAGTGAAAGCTGAACATCAAAAACCAGCCGGACTACTTCAACCACTAAAGGTGCCGGATTGGAAATGGGATCAAATTGGTATGGACTTCATCACTGGGTTACCCCGCACGAAGTCGGGATATGACTCGATTTGGGTTATAATCGATCGTTTGACCAAGGTAGCTCATTTCATACCTGTAAAGACCACTTACACAAGTGCAAAGTTAGCTAATATCTACATGAAGAGGATAGTAAGCCTCCATGGTGTTCCCAAAAGCATCGTGTCTGATAGAGGAACCCGATTTACCTCTCACTTTTGGAAACAACTTCATGAATCACTTGGAACCAGGCTGGAATTCAGCACAGCGTTCCATCCGCAAACAGATGGACAAACGGAGAGAGTAAACCAGATTTTGGAAGATATGCTGAGAGCATGTGCCCTGGACTATGGGTCTAGTTGGGACGACAACTTGCCTTACGCAGAGTTTTCCTACAACAACAGTTATCAAGCCAGTATTGAGATGGCACCATTTGAAGCCTTGTACGGCAAGAAATGTACTACACCCCTACTATGGAGTGGTGTAGGAGAGCGAAGTTTCTTCGGACCCGATATCATTCAAGAAGCTGAAGAAAAGGTTAAATTGATCAAGGATAGGCTGAAAATCGCCCAATCCCGTCAGAAGAGCTACTCGGATAACAAGCGTAGAGAAATCATCTATGAAGCTGGAGACAGAGCTTATCTCAGAGTGTCACCCCTTCGTGGTTTTAAGAGATTTAGCATTAAGGGTAAGTTAGCACCTAGATTTATAGGGCCATTCAAAGTCCTATCCCGCAAAGGAGAAGTAGCCTATGAATTGGAACTACCCGAAATTCTTTCGGCCGTACATAACGTGTTCCATGTGAGCCAGCTAAAGAAATGCCATCCAGAGATGTCAGAAACACCGTTGGACGATACGGTACCCCTCGAAGAAGTTCAACTAGAAAGTGACTTGACCTATGAGGAGAAACCCATCAAGATCCTCGAGACATCAGAAAGAACTACACGCACCAAAACCATCAAGTTCTGCAAAGTACAGTGGAGTCACCACACTGAAGAGGAAGCCACGTGGGAGCGTGAAGATACCCTTCGAGAAGAACACCCACACCTATTTGCTAGCCTTTCCGAAGCTCGAGGGCGAGCTTCATCTTAAGGGGGTTAGTCTGTCACGACCCAGATTTTTTCAAGATTAAAAATTTCATCATGCATTCATGGCATTTTGCATTTCAAAGTCTTTTCCAAAATTTTGAACCTTATCCTTCAAAGAATATTGTTTCAAATGCCTTTTACCCCAATTTTAGAAACAAAAGGGATTTCAGAAAGAAAGTATTTTAAAATGAGCTCCATTGTTATGGAGCTATCTTATATTTTCCTCTAGTAAATTTCTTTTGAAAAACCAAATAGTGGTAAGAGAGTAATTTTAACTCCCTAGTTAATTGGATTCTATATTTCAAATTTCTCGCAAATTATTTATTTTTCCATCTTATTGCAAGACCTCTGGTTTATAGTCTGAACACACTTTTAAAGATCAGAAGTGGTCAGCTTTGTTTTTGCTTAAATCTGAATAGAAGAACTCTTTCAAAACTCAAAACAGAAATCCAGAAAAAGAAAAGGAGAAAGAAGAAATAAAAATTAAAACGGACCCCGGGGAACCCTTTCAGCCCAACCGAGAAAAGAGCCCGCGGCCCAGGAAGCCTCTTAACCGAACCGGTACCCTCTCCCTTCCCTTCTTCTCACTGACTGGTGGGACCCCTTCGTCAGGGTGAAGTCGTCTTCAAGCTTGGACCGAAACTCCCGCCGGTGACCGTTTCCAGTAACTCCTCCCTCCCCTCTTCAATTCCTTTACTCCCTGCCTTAATCGACGCATCCCCGCGGCTATAAGTAGCCCGTAGCCTCCTCCCCCATCTCCCTTTCTCCCCCCTGCACGAGACGCCGCCAGGCCGCTCCGATTTCTCACCGGAGGCCCGCAGTTCTGCCGTCGTTCAAGGACGATTCCGTCACCGACGAGGTACCCCGCCGCTCGATTTCAGTCCCCCTCTCTTTCCCTTGCACTCGCACACCTCCCCGACCCATTCTCTTTAATTTTATCGCAGGGAATCGAGCAGCCTATCCACGGCCGAAGCTCACCTGCGCACCGCATGCCTCCAGCTGCCCGTCGCCCTCGCAGCAGGACCCATTCGAGCACGCAGACCATACAGTCATCTTCTTCGTGAAGCCCTACACACCGTCCACGTTTTCTCCAGTGCCAGAGACCACCGGAGCTCGCCGGAGATCAACTCCCAGTGCGCCTCGCCGACGAGCCTCGCCGGAAACCTAGGTGAGCTCCTTCTCCTTGAATCGGAGCCATCCGATCGAGATCCAGTGGATCGGACAGATCCACTTAAAACGAACCGGTACTGGATGATCTCGTGCGTCCGTATCCACTTAAATCCAACGGCCTCAGTTCCTAATCCGAATGAAGCGGTACCAGCGAATACCGTAACGCCACGTGGCCCTATCTGAATCAGAATAGAATTCAAATGAGATTTTCGAATCAGATTTGATCCAAGTCTTTGAAAAATCATAACTTTTAATCTGTAGGTCCAAAAATAACAAATTTTATACCGTTGGAATCCTTAGGATGTGTAGAATCCAATGATTCAATAAAACCTATTATTTTATGGATTCATTTTGAATCCATTGTCAGTTCTGAATCAAGCCCTTGGATTCAAAATAAATTCATAACTTTTGTTCTGCGAGTCCAAATGCTACAAATTTGTAGTCTATGGAATCCTAGGAACATTTAGAACACACCAGAAGCAAAAGTTTTCAAAGTTAAGACGTGCACAAACTTGCTACTGTTAAATTTGTTCAAATCACCTTTTTCTTCACCAAGTGTTTTCTAAAAACTATTTTCGAGCGAAACCACTTGCAGTAGCTTCAAGTTACTGTCACCTAACCAGTGGTAGCTCAATTTTATTTTGCAAGATAGTACCAACCCGAACTTATTTTCCCAAAGTGCTATCTTAATGCATCAAATGCACTTTTGTAAATACCTTGTTATTTATTTAATAAAAACCTTTCCAACACCACACTTGTTTTCAAAAGCCTCATGTTCCATTCTATACAACACATCACACACTCACTTAGTGTGTGAAATTAAAATGTCATTTGCATACATGCATACATGCATACATGTCTATGATTGTCATTAGAAATAGAATATTGATTGCTTGACTGTTTGGATTGAATAGATTTTGAGGAGGAGCAAGGCTACTTTTGTGACTGTTGTGAGTGTGCAAGCTGTTACCAAGGCAAGTGACACACATGTCCCTCACCCATTTTATTATGCATTAGTATATTCACCTCTTGTAGTATGCATGATAGGTGTTTTACTCCACTGTTTTAACAAATGCTTAGATCCTAGTAGTGTGTAGCAATCCCTCAAACCCCACCTGTTAGGATGCTAAATACTTTGAAAAATATTGATGCCTTGCTAAGATCGCTTGAAAAGTGTTTTGTGAACAAATTAAGAACTTCAACTAAAATGAAACACCTGGGTGGATTGGTTTGATGATGGAGGTGATGTTGAGTGGCGACCTAGGGCTACACCTTGTGTAGTTGCTGCCTGGGCATACACTTGTGGTTTGCCACCCAGGAACAAAGAGAGGGCTATGTCTTCCATGCTTAGTGTACTTCCAGTGCAGCCTTATGACATTATGGGCTCTGTCTTGACTGATTAGAATGTGGGAGTGCAACTTGTCGGCAAGAAGTGGTGGTAGTTGAATTGTAGGTTGGGAACGGTGCTTGCCAAGTTAGTTGTCCTCTCCTTCTAAAAAGTCCCGTTTCATTTTATGTATGGGCATAAAATGAATCGTAAGGTGAAAGTGCACAACCCTTGCAAGGTGTTTAAATCTAATCGATTAGCCGTGTCCTCGGTTATGGACAATTGAGTCTCTAGACATGGAATGTACGGAATAATCTCATCACCGATTCTGAATTATTAAAATCTTGTCTAGAAACCCCTAGGTAGGAACTAAGGACCATACACTCCGAGGGATGGTGGTGCCTGAGGTTCCAACTTTGTTGAATTGCGCCCAGTGCTACATAACTTGCAACTATGTAGTATTTGGGGGTTATTTCAACCCTTCGAAATAAATTTCTTTGAAGTAAAATCTTGACTTAAATAGGACAAAATTGGCTTTATGCAAATCTAGCCCAGAGATCCACCAGCCAAATAGCATGTAGCTAGATCTTTCACAATAGCCACCAAATATGTGTCAATTGCCAGTACATCAATGTACTGACCCCCATACTTGGGGCTGCATAATCAAATGTGCAGGTTCTTCCGATGAGGAGTAAAGTGTTAGGATCTCGAGTCTGCATACCAACATGACTGCCTGTGGCGCATGCTGAAGATGGGGGCTCGCTACTATCATAGTTCCGTTGTGTTTAAGTTTGAACTCTGTTTTCTCTTATCGGTCCGTAAGACCGAACACTTGTAATAATCGTGAGACTTATGTATCTGGATCTGCGTGTAATCTTGATACTATGAGATGAATAATATATTTTGTTCTGTGGTGCTATCATTGATCCAGGGAATAGCACATAACACAGGTGTTCCGCCTTAATCCAAAGGTGGGGCGTCACATCACACCACGAGGGCGCCACCTCATGGCAGAGTTGGCCGAGTTGGGATTGATCTCCACTTAGGCCAAAAGCCTAAGCTTGGGGGGAGGTACGCCGATGATTCACTCATCTACATATCATATTCTGTCGGACCTTTGTATATTCATGTTTCGCTTTCTTTACTGTTCTTGTTCTAGTTTTCATTGCTTCCAAAACACAAAAAGACCAAAAATATTTCCGTTGTTTCTCTCTATTTGGTTCTTTAGTTTTCTACCTTTGGTTTGCTTTACTTGCTATTTCGGTTTGCTACTTGAAAAACCCAAAAATATTTTGCTTCGTTTGCTATTTCCTTCCACCTTTACTTTCAAAAATCGAAAACTCCAAAAATATTTGTTGTTCTTCTTTGGTTTTGTAAAGTTTGTTGCGGAGTTCAGTCTCCCATTACTCCATTGGAGCTTGGTATTCACTTTATATTATTCAAGCCACACAAGTGAAGAGCAATAATGACGACCTATGACAATCCGAGATGTGGTAAGAGGCTGGTATGAACTCTATTTGTTTTCATTTTTGTACATATACTCATCTATGTGGATATGCTTAGTCAGTTCATGTAAGGTATATGTCATCTAATGGATGCTTTGTAGTTCTTGCTTTCATATGATTAGTTCCAATTTACTATTAGCCTGTAGCATGTCATGTAGACGCTTGCATGCATTGTTTTATTCATAGTATGGTATGATATTGTGGTATCCACCTCTGAAAGCTTCATTTGAATCGACTTGGCACATGCTCAAGCATGCATATGACTGAACAAAAAGTCAATTAAGCCTCGATGATCTAAATTGCCTCAGAGTTCTTGTATCATTTTTATGCCTATATTAATTTTGTTTTGTCGCAAGCATGATTATGACAGTTTTTGCTCTCTCGATTGTCGCATCCCAGTCTTTTGCTAGCCTTCACCTGTACTGAGTATGAGCTCTACTCGTGCATCCAATTACCAAAACCAAGTCTACCAAAGAGTCCACTATAAATTCCTATGCATGGTATTTGTAAGCCATTCCAAGTAAATTTTCATGTGCTACCTTTCAAAACTTTCAACTACTTCTCATTTTGTGCCACTGTTTTTAGCTCATGGGGACGTAGTGGTCGGAATTGCTATCTTCCATATTAAATTAAGTACCCCTCGACTAGGCAGCTTCATCTGCTCGTCATTAATTTTGCAAGGGAGCTGGTCAGACCATTATAATCTTAATTCTAAAAGAAAGAAAAAAGGCACTCATCCAAAGGAATGTGAAAGTTGGTGGGCACCCGATGGAATCGGTTAGCCATGGTTTGAGAAAGGAAAAAGGTGGGGAGGAGTGCCAAAGCTTTATAAAAGAGCACCAATGTGCCAATTTTCAAAGAACTCGGAACCGCTCTCACTTGTTTATTATGGAAGATAGTAAGTCCCCATTGCTAGTCGTTGACATAGAACAACCACCTCTCAAAATAAAATTTTATCTCTGTTTTACAAATGAAAAGCTCTAGCACATGTTAAATCACTGCTTCCCTCTGCGAAGGGCCATTCGTTTACTTTTATGTTGAGTCACCATCTTCTAACTTTAAGCACTTCTTGAGAGCATAGCTGCCATTCTTAGTGTAATGTGCTTGTCCCAGAACACGGTTAATTGTGGTATAACTATGATGCTTGTATCTTTGATATTTCTACTTCTAGTCTTCCCTTGGACTTCAGAGGTGCCTCAACATTTATGTTTTGCTCTACAAATAAAGGCATGTGGGATACCATTCTCTCATATCATTTATGCATATTACAATCTTGTAGTTTCTCATGCACATGTTACTTGTTATTAGTGCATTGGCACTCTTTCATAGCTCGCTTGACTATGAGGTGACATTAGTTGCATATTTCTTATTATGAATTGCCTGAGTACTTGATCACATAGTTAGTATATATACATCATTTGAGCAAATGTGTTCGTGAAAGTTTCTTTTATCGCTCTCAGTTGTTAACTGAATTGCTTGAGGACAAGCAAATAGCTAAGCTTGGGGGGAGTTGATACGTCCAAAACGTATCTACTTTCCCGAACACTTTTGCTATTGTTTTTCCTCTAATTTGTGTGTTTTGAATACAACTAACACGGACTGACGCTGTTTTTAGCAGAATTGCTCTGGTGTCTCATTTTTGTGCAGAAATTCAACTTCCAGTAAAAATTCGAGAAAAATCACCAAAAATCATATTTCACCAGAAGACCCACGGAGCCAGAAGACCGGAGGGAGAAGTGGCTCGAGGGACCGTCACAAGGTGGTGGCGCGGCCCAGCCCTGGCCGCGCCACCCCTATGTGAGGAGGCCCCAGGCCCCCTCTCGACCTCCCGTCTCGCGTACATATACCCCCTGACGACTTAAGATCGCAGAGATGGCGTTTTTCCCAGATAGACTTCCGCTGCGCCGCCGCCATCAGAAACCACGATTCGGAACCAGAAACTCCGTTCTGGCACCCTGCCGGGACGGGGATTCGGAGGAGATCTACATCACCATCACCACCGACGCTCCTCCATCGACCATCCATGACTCCCCCATCCATGTGTGAGTAATTCCCCCGCTGTAGGTGAGGGGATGGTAGGGATTGGATGAGATTGTTCATGTAATTTGATATGAGATTGATAGGGCATAGTGCCTAGTATCTTTATTTAGTGCCTATGACATTGTTGCAACTTGTTGTGCTTAATGCTTGTCACTTTGGGCCCAAGTGCCATGATTTCAGATCTGAACATGTTATTATTTTTATGATGATACTTGTTGTTTATGGTCTTACCTACAAGTTGTATACACATATTGTTGTCCGGAACCCGAGGCCCCAAAGTTACAGAAATTGGGATAACCGGAGGGGATGGCTATGATGTGAGGATCACATGTGTTCACCGAGTGCTAATGCTTTGCTCCGGTACTTTATTAAAAGGAGTACCTTAATTACCAGTAGTTTCCCTTGAGGCCCTGCTGCAACAGGCTGGTAGGACAAAAGATGTCGTGCAAGTTTCTCCTTGTGAGCACGTACGACTATATACGGAACACATGCCTATGATTGTTTGTACTAGGATGCTTTATCATTATTTATCTGCAATGCCCATATCTCATTGATTTCATGAATTATCTTATCCATGCAACGCCCGTTATCCATCCCTATGCCTACAGTATTTGTTCCTACTATTTACAACCGTTACTATTACTGCTGCTATTTTACTACTGCTGTTACTGTTTCACTACTGTCACAACTATAAACCTGTTGCTACTGATAAACCACTGCGAGCGAGACTGTTTTCAGGTGCAGCTGAATTGACAACTCATCTGTTAAGGCTTACATATATTCTTTGGCTCCCCTTGTGTCGAATCAATAAATTTGGGTAATACTTCCCTCGAAGACTATTGCGATCCCCTATACTTGTGGGTCATCAATGATATGCATACACTTACAATGACAAGAGCCTTGCTTGGGACTCTAAGTAAATTAGCATGGTTTGGGTACTCGTATTCACGGGACACGAGGTTTTCAACTTATGATTTGTCAAGCATATGCATCATAATTGTTCTCGCATTAACTTTAACCATTCAAGATGCTTATGATGGGGGCAATGAGAGCTCAAAGCCGGTAAGTTCCATAATTTTTGAAGGTTATAAAACTTGCAATCACTGCTTCCCTCTGCGAAGGGCCTTTCTTTTACTTTTATGTTGAGTCACCACCTTCTTTCTTTATGCACCACTAAGAGAGCATAGTTGTCATTCTTAGTGTGATATGCATTGTCCCAAAGTTCATTGATTGACTCATATTGTTGGTTTCACTTGTTCTTAAATTATTTGTATCTAGTCGCCCTCTTAAACTTTGAGGTGTCTTATGCATTTATGTTTTGCTCTCTTTGAAGGACAAGCTGAAAACCATTTGTATGTTTTTCCTTATGATTTGAACACACGTTTGACTTTCATTGTTTCATTTTCATGATCTTTTGTTTGTGTTCATTTACATGTTTACAACATGGTTGCTAAGTTCTTATTGTCAAGATTATATCTTTCATGCCCATGTTTTAAGTTCCATTGATCCCAGCTCACCAATGCTTGCATATATGATCAAGATTGTGTAGGTGCATGTCACCTCAAAAATTATTCTTTGTTATCACTTACCTACTCGAGGACGAGCAGGAGTTAAGCTTGGGGATGCTTGATACGTCTCAAACGTATCTATAATTTTTGATGCTCCATGCTTGTTCTTACACCATTTGCCTATTGTTTCGTTACACTTAGTGGCATTTTTATGCATTTTCCGGAACTAACCTATTAACGAAGTGCCACAGTGCCAGTTTCCTGTTTTCTGCTGTTTTTGTGTTTCAGAAGTGATACACAGGAAATATTCTCGGAATTGGACGAAACAAGTTCCTGAAGTCATATTTTACCCGATCAGTTTTCCAGAATACATCGCGATCCGCCGCCGCCGTCGACCCGAAGATCGGGAGGGTCCAGAAGCTCTTCCCGGCACCCTGCCGGAGAGGGGAATCGCCACCGGAGGTCTTCTTCATCGCCATGCTTGCCTCCGGAGCGATGAGTGAGTAGTCTACCTTGGACTATGGGTCCATAGCAGTAGCTAGATGGTTGTCTTCTCCACCATGTGCTTCATGTTTAGATCTCATGAGCTGCCTTACATGATTGAGATCACCGTTATGTAATTCTATGATGTTGGTTTGTTGGGATCCGATGAATATTGGTGTTTATGATTAAGTTGCTGTACTGAATTATATCTTTTGTTATCTCTATGTTGTTTATGATCTTGCATGCTCTCCGTTGTTAGTAGCTATCTTGGCCGAGTAGTTGCTAGTGACTCCAAGAGGGGGTATTTATGCTCGATAGTGGGTTCATGTCTCTATTTCACCTGGGGGAGTGACAGAAACCTCTAAGGTGGTAGATGTGCTGTTGCTACTAGGGAGAAAACAACATTCATATGCTCAAGGGCATATGCTTTGTTTACATTACACACTTTGCTTAATGCAATTATCTGTTGTTCGCAACTTAATACTTCTAGGGTGTTCGGATGATATCCCCGGGGGTGGATTATTAGTCATAGATGCAGTTGGATGGCGGTCTATGTATTTTGTTGTAATGCCCAGAGTAAATCTCATAGTGATCTTCTTGACATATCACGTTATCTTTATTCTATCAATTGCCCAACTGTAATTTGTTTACCCAGCATGCTATTTTATCTATGGAGAGACACCACTAGTGAACTGTGGACCCCGGTCCTATTTTAATCATATTGCAATCACCTGTTTACTTTTCCCGCACTGTTTACTTTACTCGCATATTACTACTGTTTTCCACTCGATACACTCATAACCTTTGTTTCAAGCAAACCGGTGAGATTGACAACCTCATCGCAAGTTGGGAGCAAAGTATTTGTTTGTGTGTGTGCACGTTCCACAAACACCTTCAGTCGTCATCGTCTCCCTTCTCCTGTTCGATATACCTTGGTTTCTTAACTGAGGGAAAACTTGCCGCTACACTCATCATACCTTCCTCTTGGGGTTCCCAACGGGCTGGTCATCACCACGCACAAGGACTTACTGCTCCCACGTCAACTACACGCCACAGCTCTTTTCTGGCGTCATCATCACACGAGTAGCAGTTAGCCATGGTTTGAGAAAGGAAAAAAGGTGGGGAGGAGTGCCAAAGCTTTATAAACGAGCACCAATGTGCCAAATTTTCAAATAACTCGGAACCGCTCTCACTTGTTTATTATGGAAGATAGTAAGTCCCCATTGCCAGTCGTTGACATGAAACAACCACCTCTCAAAACCTAATTTTTATCTCTCTGTTTTACAAATGAAAAGCTCTAGCACATGTTTAATCACTGCTTCCCTCCACGAAGGGCCTTTCTTTTACTTTTACGTTGAGTCACCACCTTCTATCTTTATGCACCATCTAAGAGAGCATAGTTATCATTCTGAGTTTAATGTGCATAGTCCCAAAGTTTTCATTGATTGATTTATGATGTTGATTTCACTTGTTCTTAAATTATTTGTATCTAGTCGTCCTCTTAAACTTGAAGGTGTCCTATGCATTTATGTTTTGTTATTCCATGAGGGACAAGCTGAAAGCCATTTGCTATGTTTTCCATATGATTTGAACACACGTTTGACTTTCATTGTTTCATTTTCATGATCTTTCATTTGTGTTCTTTTTCATGTTATAACATGGTTGCTAAGTTTCTTCTATCAAGATTATATCTTTCATGCCCATGTTTTAAGTTCGTTTGATCCCAGCGCACAATGCTTACATAGATGATTAAGATTGTGTAGGTGCATGTCACCTCAAAAATTATTTCTTTTGTTATCACTTACCTACTCGAGGACGAGCAGGAGTTAAGCTTGGGGATGCTGATACGTCTCAAACGTATCTATAATTTTTGATGCTCCATGCTTGTTTTTACACCATTTGCCTTGTGTTTCGTTACACTTCGTGGCGTTTTTATGCAATTTCCGGAACTAACCTACTAACAAGATGCCACAGTGCCAGTTCCCTGTTTTCTGCTGTTTTTGTGTTTCAGAAATGCTACACAGGAAATATTCTCAGAATTGGACGAAACAAGTTTCAGAAGTCTTATTTTTCCCGGAAGAGGACCGGAGACCGAACGAGAGCCGGAGGGGAGCCAGGGGCTGCCCACACAACAGGGGGCGCAGCCCAGCTCCTGGCCGCACCCACCCATTGTGTGACCGCCCTGGTTGCCTCCTGACGACGCCCCTTCGCCTATAAAAAACCTCCCAACGGAAAACCCTAAAACAATCAGCGAAATTTCCAGAAGAGTTCCGCAGCTCCGTCGCCGTCGAAGACAAATTTCGGGGAACAAAAGTCTCTGTTCCGGCACCCTGCTGGGACGGGGAAGTGCCCCCGGAGCCATCTCCATCGGTCTCCATCGCCGTCTCTGCCGTCTCCATCGACCTCACCGCCATCACCATCAACCTTGCTGTCTCCTATGATGAGGAGGGAGTAGTTCTCCCCCGGGGCTGAGGGCTCTACCGGTAGCTACTGCTGTGCTTTATATTTGTAATCTCCGGAGATACCTTGTATCATGGTGTGAAGGTGACTAGTGTGCGCATCATGTGTATCTTTTTGGTTAATATCTCTATGAATTGTTGGTGTTTGTTGGAACCATCTAGTGCGTTCACGGTGATAGTGTGGGACAATCTAGTTTGGGTACATACAGACTTTGAGGAGTGCTTCGTAGCCCTACGCATGATTAGTGTTCGTTTTCCATTGGAGAATTGTTTTGAGTTGCATATTGATGATAGTATCTATTGGTTCAATTATGTTATATTTGTTGGGAGTGTGTCCACTAGTGAAAGTATGATCCCTATGCCTTGTTTCTAAGCTTTGCACACCGTTTACATTCAGTTTTGTTACATGTTTGCTCGCAGTGATACTTATTTTATATTACATTTACTACTTATAATCATCACTACTACTTGTATTTCACTATCTCTTCGCCGAACTAGTGCACCTATACATCTGACAAGTGTATTGGGTGTGTTGGGGACACAAGAGACTTTCTGTATCATAATTGCAGGGTTGTTTGAGAGGGATAGCTTTGACCTCTTTCTCCCTGAGTTTGATAAACCTTGGGTGATCCACTTAAGGGAAACTTGCTGCTGCTCTACAAACCTCTGCACTTGGAGGCCCAACACTGTCTACAAGAACAGACGCGTGTGTAGACATCACTACCCGGACTTATCCTAGGGTTTCCCCCGGTACGCTACGAGGAATAGGGAAGAGGTACACCCAATGCCCTTCAGGAAGGAAAGGCGACACCCGCAAGCGTCACCGCGTTGGTTTCGAGACGACAGGGATTTCTGTCGACCCCCAAAAAACCACACCCGGAACGATCCAAAGTGCTCCACCAAGCTTGCCACCCACCAGCGCGTCACCATGGCCTTGCAATCACCATTGTCGTCTCTCCGTGGACCATGTTGCGAGGCCAGCAAGATAGAAAAGAAGGAACTCCTGCGAGGGCAACAATACAGTAGCAAGCGGGAGGGAACGACCTCCACCACCGTCGGCGGTAGCCGACCGGATGCAGCGACAGGGACAACCAGGCCCATACTGGCCTAGTCGGGCCTGGGACAGGCCTGTAAAGCCCCGCCACCGCGTTGCAGCAAGCAAGCCACCGACACTGCCACCCCAGCCCCGAGAACCCGCTCCTCCGACCGTCGGGGGCGTCGCCACCGCGCCTGAGGCAACCCAGCCAGACCCAGATGGGGCCCAAAGGGCCCAGATCTGGGCTGGTAGGGCGCCACCGGCCGCGCTCAGGCGACCAGCCGGCAAACCTCCGACTACCACGGTCGCCCCGCCGCAAAGAGGTCGCGCCACCGCCACCAGGACCACCCGAGCCGGGCCCTGGACCGAAGACGGCCGAAACACACCGCCGCGGGCCGCCGTGCGCCGCGCCGCCACTCCACGCATGCGGGGAAGGATCGGCCGCCGTCGCCGGCACCGCACAGGCAACGCCCGACGGCCTACACCGGCGGCGGCAGAGAGAGGGATGGGAGAGGGGGAGCTGAGAGGTGTCGGCTAGGGTTTGCTCCTGCTCGCCCGCGCGGGGGGCGAGACAGGAGCGAGGGGAGGAAGCTCTAGCCGTTGTAATATATTATGAACTAGTAATTATTGACGCTACAAAAAGGGTAAACGGGAGATTATGACATTGCATCCCAATATCTTGAAAGCATATCAGGTGCAAATTAGTTATTCTTAAAAATATCACAGGAGATCTTTTTATCTATATCTATATCTATACCTAATAATAAAAGGAGCAAGGGTTCCATGGTTTGGTTTCTTCCATTTTTTCTTGCCCCTAATTAATAGCAAGGGTTCCATGGTTTGGTTTCTTCCGTTTTTTCTTGCCCCTAATTAATATTTATTGGAATTTACATCAACTGCCACCGCCTAATGAATAACGGTTCGGTGAAAAACGTTTCGTCCAGGCGTCGTCACCGCGCCCAATCCCCTGCATCGCGCCGCACCTTCCTTTCCCCCATCCTCCGCCCTCCACAACCTCTCTAGGTGCAGGGGAGGCGGCACATCACTCTCCTTCTCTGGTGGCCACGGGCTGAGACAACACGGGGTTGAGGACAGGGGCTGCGTGCAATACGATCTCCTCTCCCACGACAGTGGCGGCGCCAACAATGAGCACCACGACCACCCATTTATGCCTTTGTGGGCAGCTGCGCTGTAGGTCGCGCTGTTGAGAAGCAGGTCGTCCCGCTCAGCAAGGGAAGAGGGTAGCAGGCTGGCTGCGGCTGCAGTGGCGGCAGCCGTCTAGGTCCAGCCGTGCGCCATGATATAATGCGTGTCGTCAAGCTCCCTTACTCCGCCGATGGGGAACGAGAGCAGAGAGCAACAACACCGGACAGAGCGGGACGGAGAAGGGAGACGGCAACCACGCATAAGAGCTCCAGCGCGACCTTGAGTTACGCAGGTCCTCTCGCTGTGCACCGAAGCGCTCCTTAAATCAGCTGGGGAGCGGTCACAGGCGGGATAGAAGCCAACGCCTCTAATCCCGTGGAAGCGTCCTCCTCCTCTCCTGGCAAAGAGAGGCCCTAAAAATTGGATCTTTGAAAATTGCCACGAGCGCGGTGCCAGAAGCTCAGCGTCGGGCGCCTACGCCATGGCCGTGCTTATCAACGACTCTGTTTTTCGCGAGATGGAGTGTCGTGACCGCCATGCGACCCGCCACTTCTTCCGGCGTGTCTCGCAGCGCGCCCTTGCTGTTATTTCTTGGGGCGAACATAAGTGCCCACGCTGCTGAATCTAACAATATTTGTGTTCTTTGCTTTTTATTTTGAGACAAGTGTTCTTTGCCTAAAGCTCCTAAAGCAGAGGAGGGTCCTAGCGCGGCAACCAGTGCGGCAGTGCCCGACACCACGGCCCACCGGAGCACCCGCTCGCACGACCTGCCCTCCCCTGTCCTTCTGCATCGCCCGCGGTTTGAAGGAAGGCCTGAGCAACTAGACTGTGTGCAGACTAATACATTCAATAAATTTAAGTTCAAGCTGGCTAGATCCCTATGTGTGCATGAGTTGACATATCTTCACAGAAACTTTGAGCTTCCAAATTATTACAGCGCGACGCAAATTCAACCGTATCTTGCAGAGACGAAATGCATTCTCTGTACAGTTTCCAGGAGAACGAAATGCTTTCTATGAACATTTTCCAGCTCTTTCAAGTTGTAGAGTGAGCGGATGAACATATCTACTTCTGGTACTGGCCAATTACTTAAGAAGTATGGACAAAGCCGCACAGCTCAACGAGTGCTGCTGTCTGCATTAGGCAGGTTGTGTTAATAGGAGACAAATAGTATCAGTTAGCACTATGGTGAAAAGCAAAGTAAGCTACATGTGTTGACTATTCCGTTCTTTCAAAATTTTTCCTTTTTGGAATTCATATTTTGACGTGTATTGCGATTCTGTATGCGTGTGACAATGCTAACTTGGGGGAAAGGGTTTTTTGAGAGGTTGCTATGGTAACTTGGTAAGCACCTTCTCGATGTGCGACATAAGATACATAAAAAAATAAACAAAATTTCAGTTGTTACAGTTTATGGTGGAAAGATATCTGGCGGTCTCAATGTCCCTATTAATAGCTATGAGAAGAAATTTTTTGTCAAACAAAATCAATAATCGTACGCATTCATAAATCTTGATGGAGGACAAGAAACAACTAAGAAGCACAGCCGTAGCGTGAAAACAATTAAAGTTGTTGCAAGTTTCGTGGCCGTTGCAACCCACGGGCATATGTCCTAGTAATTATAAATTAGTTTGATTATGATGATAAGTTATGCATACATGTAAAAAATCAATCGAAAGTTGTACAATAGCATGCTTAATTTCAATTGTCCCTTCCGCCCAAATATTAGGTGTATATTGATTGTTGAAGTTAACGACTCATATTGGCTACAAACTATATTTTCAACTATAGCAAAAACCATAAGAATGAAACTACTTTTGAATACGACTTTAATGATACCAAAATGTGAAATATATGTCCCTTTTTGCGAGAAGTGATATTTATGGTGTCACATAAATCATATATTGTTTAGGCTAATACTTGCCATTGCTTAATTTTGACAATCGACTACGTCATGTGTATTTAGAGATCTCATATACTCCCTGCGTTCTAAAATATAAAAATATAAGATGTTTTAGTTCATTATTACCATGCATGTATGTAGATATCCTTTAGTGTGTAGGTTAGAAACAAAATGAGTGAACCTATATACTAAAAAAATATCTATATACATGTATGATAATAATGAATTAAAACATCTTATATTTTAGAATGGAGGGAGTATATTATAATGACTTTCCTTTTTCTTATTTATAATGGGACTAAAGTTTGTTCTAACAGTTTTTGCATGGACATAGATCATGCCCGTATGGATGGATGTTATATTTCCAAAGTCCTCAGAAACTTCTACCGTTCTACGTACATTCTCAAGAATCTGTGGAGTATCGGAGATGGACATACTTTCACGAAAAGTAAATATCTGTTTTTCCTTGGATAAAGAGCAGATTTAACAAGAGTTTGTAGAAAAAAAGGGTATGAGATATTTTACCCTGGCGGCTTGCCACTCCACTACGAAACTGGAAAAAAAAAATCCTCTTCTCGTCAGAAAATACAAAGCCCACCAGTGGCTGCTCCGTTATCCCCTTGGTTCCCTCCCTCCCTCCGCTCGCTCGCGGCCTCTGCTCTCCACTCCGCCGCCGCCGCAGCCGCAGCCATGGCCGCGCTCGCCTCCCTCTCGTCTCTACCCCCCTGCGGCCTGGCTCGCCGACGTTCCGCCTCCGCCTCCGCCTCCACCTCCGCGTCCACTTCCATCTCATGCTGCGCGGTCGCAACTTCTCCTCCATCCGGAAGAGGTAAACTGTCTCAAGTTTTCTGAACCCCCACCCCCACCCCCACCCCCACCGTCCACGAAGTTTGCTCTTCGTCTCCCCCAGATTGGCCTACCAATGAGCTTTTCCTTCTTATGTGTGCAGGCTCTCATGAATCTAGAATACCCCGTAGAAGGTTTAAGAGAACCGAGGGCGCCACTAAGAGCATGGAGGATTCGGTCAAGCGAAAGCTGGAGCAGTTCTACGAAGGCCTGGATGGCCCGCCTCTCCGGGTCCTCCCAATCGGCGGCCTCGGGGAAATCGGAATGAATTGCATGCTCGTCGGGAACTATGACCGTTATATCCTGATTGATGCAGGGGTTATGTTCCCAGAGTATGTGTTCCATTCCTGTAGCTTGCTAATCAAAATTTCTTTTCCACCTATTATTTTTTTTGTCTATGCCTTATATACATTTTCCGAGTACCACATTTTTATAAAGTTATATGTTCAAGTGACCGCCTCCAATAATAAACTACTTATTTCTCTTGCAAATCACACTTCTGCATAAGGATTTAATTTCTCCATGTAGATCAGTATACCGTTCTTGTATAATTTTCAGGTTCACTGACTCTGCATCCTTAGTTCGTGCGGAGGCTAGGAGTTATACTTGCAATATCAATCTTTCCTGTTCATGCATGCTGAACTTTCACTGAAATGACTTTGGTTTGTAATTATATCAGCTACGACGAGTTTGGTGTGCAAAAGATTATCCCTGACACAACATTCATCAAGAAATGGAGCCACAAAATTGAAGCAGTTATTATAACACATGGCCATGAAGATCACATCGGTGCGTTGCCTTGGGTAAATAATTCTTCTGTTTCTCTAATACACCATTCATCACACTCGTTTGGCTATCTGTTGCTCACTAGATTGGGTGATATGAAAACTAACAGTCCTATACCACTTCATGAGGCACAAATCATTTTCAGATAGCACAATGTAACTCATATGTGCTGTCGATAAGTTACTAGAACCGTTTATGTACAGTCTGATTGTTGTTAACATGTAGCATGTACTGTTGGGCTCATGATTTGATCTACTTAAGTAATCGTCAATTTTCAAGATAGCTAGTTTAGTTGTACATCACCCTCTCCCCTGTACATGCCAGCCATCTCAGTTGATTTCATTTGTAGTAGCCCATGGTTTGACACACTCAACATTCCCTCCGGCAAAAAGTTCCCTTTGCCTAATAGCATCTATCAGAAATAGGTCCAGTGGTGGAGCTAGGGACGGAACGCTGTGGTGTCAAAAGCTCAAAGATGGATATCTATGTACACACATACACATCAAAACAGATGGGGTTTGCTTGCTAATTATTTTCTTGTGATGTCGCTTGACCACAGAGTCTATGCGCAGCTCCGCCACTGAATAGGTCCAGTGCCAATTAAATCCTAGAAATGAACTGCCAACCAAATGTCACATGGTAAAGTATTCTTACGAGAAAATTATGTGGCATCACTATTTGGTAAGCCATGTCTTCTAGTTTGGATTAAGTACACTTGATATATTCTTCTAGGACCAGTAAGCGGGAAAATAATGATTCTGTCAATAAACCTCATTATTAGGGCATAGCTTGATTTTGTTTTATCTCAGCTTCAAATGTATAAATTAGACCAGAAGTCATATAATTCTATTTGGTGAATAGCTTAGTCTTTCTTTGAGTTACTTTGGGCAAGGTTTGTTCAAACAGAAGACACCTATTTTTTTACGCAACTATGCCAATGTTTGACATCTGGTTAGCTCTTCACAAGTATCATATATCTCATTTTTTTTCTCAGCTTCCTGTTGTATTGCATCGTTGGAAGTTGGAACTATCATGTGCTCATCTTTCCCTTCATCTTTGCTGGTGATAGGTTATCCCAGCACTGGATTCGACCACACCCATTTATGCATCATCTTTCACTATGGAGGTAACACTCATTTTTTTATCACCACTTGCATGTTCCATGATGCTGAATGTAGTATTACTTGTATATTTGCTTTCATCTTCAAAAGTTATGACATGACTTCATTCATATTTGGGCAGCTCATAAAAAAGCGTTTGAAGGAGTTCGGGATTTTTCTCTCATCCAGGCTAAAGAGTTTTAGAGTTAGAAATAGATTTCAGGCTGGGCCATTTGAAGTGGAACCTATCCGTGTAACTCACTCAATTCCTGACTGCTGTGGGTTAGTGCTTCGCTGCGGTGATGGCACAATTTTCCATACTGGTGACTGGAAAGTAAGTTATATTAGCAATTGTTGCACACTAGATGTTCTTTAATTGGGCTGTTTTGGTTAACCTATTTTCAACTGAAGATTGATGAATCACCAGTGGATGGGAAAATATTTGACCGACAAGCATTGGAGGAGCTCTCCAAAGAAGGTGTTACTCTGGTAAGTTTATCCATAATTATAACTAGCATGTTCTAGTTTTTTTCAATCCTTTAGGTTGTTGAACTAGATTTGACCTATAATATGTGGTACGGAGGTACATCAATGCAGCTAAACATTTTCTTTATTGCAAAATAATTGTAAATTTAAGAAACAAACTAAAGAAAAAGTGTTGACCCAGATCGCACCTATTACTAGCATGAGAAGCTCTTCATTGATATGAGCCTAACTGTATGTTACTTCTTTTTTTATTTGTTTCTCAAGATGATGAGCGACTCAACAAACATTCTATCCCCTGGAAGATCCACCAGTGAATCTGTTGTCGCTAGTTCGTTGCTGCGTCATATTTCAGAAGCAAAAGGAAGAGTAATTACAACACAATTTGCTTCAAATATACATCGCATCGGGAGCATCAAAGCTGCAGCAGACTTAACTGGTCGAAGGCTGGTAATCTCTGAGTCTTGGTTTAACAAACTATGCCACTCCCTGTTCAATTGCCATCATTGTTGTATTTCTTACTAGTTTGTTGTTTTTATAAACTGGAACAGGTATTTGTGGGGATGTCACTCAGGACATACCTTGAGGCTGCTTTCAGGGATGGAAAGGCACCACTAGATCCTTCAACCTTGGTATGCAGCAACTTACTAGAATACTTACATATTCATTTGCTGCTACCATTGGTGGGAATGTTGGTTTTTTCAGAACTGTCTCCTTTTGCTATCTTGGTGATATGTGTAGTTGAGGTTCTTGTTGTCAGAACAAAATGTATTGAACTATCTACTTACCTTCGATGTGATTGTACGTTACAAAGGAAAATATATATGGCGCTCCTGTGAGTATACATAGGGGGCTTGGATGCTAGTTACAATAGTTTTGTCAGCTCCTAACCTCGATGCTTGATTGTGTTATTCCCAATCCCAAGTGAACGGCTCCTGTTTGCCTTGACCCTTGTACCCCGTTTCTGTCAATAAAATTTAGTTAGCAGCTGCTTTGCCATCGTGGTGAAAAAAGTATATGCACCATTATTATTTTTTAGTCCTGGTAAACTAGCAAACGGTATCTACTTGTAAAGTGAACCTAAAAGAGCCTGCAGGTTCCCTCTATAGAACTTTAAGTTTATGGACTTAAATAAACAGTAAGTGTGGGTTTTCTTAGCTCCAGTGCACATACACACTCTGTACGGAGCATTCATCCAGCATCACATATCATGTGATTTTGTTACACACTGTTGGAGACGTGTCAGCCAATAAGAAGATATGAACAGTGCTAATCCCTAGCCTTGGTGCCATTCCATGTAGCAGCAGACAGCATCTTGTTTCTTTCCTATGCGAAAAACCGGCAACACAGTGTGCTCTCCATCAAAAATATTTTGTACTATATGACTAAAGTGTCTGAATATTTCTGCTCTAGTGAGAAATTAAGTTTATATTCACTATATTTACTCTTTCAGAAAAAATATACTCCCTCCGTCCCAAAATACAAGGCATATAAGTTTAGTCAAAAGTCATCCCTACTAAGTTTGACCAAATATTTACGGTAAAAATATAAACATCTACTCCGTACAATACTGAATAGACATATTGAGAAAATAGGCTCTATAGTGAATCTATTGATATTGATTTAGTATTCTAGATTTTCATTTTTTTTTTGCATAAACGTGGTCAAACTTAAAAGATGTTGACTTTTGACTAAACTTATATGCCTTATATTTTCGGGCGGAGGGAGTACTATATTTCCATCCTTCTTTGAAATAAGCTTTTTACACAATAGTTTTTCATGCATTATGCAACCTCTATATCAAAATACTCGATATCGTTAAAGTGCATGTGGGTCATCAGTTTTTGACTTTTCTCTTTTGTACTAATACATATATATGTAATAGTATGGAAGTGTCATCACATAAGAATACTTTGTTATGATAAACCTAGCAATACTATTTTCATAAAACCAAAATGAGTTATTATAAAGAAGCTGTTATTCAAACGTGTACATACATTTACTTTTCTAGCATGAAAATCCATTTACGAAATCATGTGCACTATTTTTGCTAAGTTTGCATACATATTGAATTGAATGGAGAAGCTAGCAACAACTTACAAAGGTCAGACGCATGCGAACCAAACGGCGAGGTGCAGGTCTATAAAAGTAGTGCTATTCCTTATACTGCTTAAGTAGCTGAAGTCAAAGCTAGATAAACAAATTAAATGCTTGCTGTTCAGTGCACCTATCATGATGATCATACATGGCTGTGATAGAGGGCATAGTTACATGCTAGCTAAATTTCAGCTTCCCCTAGACAGTAAACAGATATAATCTCTCTAGGTGCTCATAATGTTGCTTAGGCATCTTATTGATTATGTTCAATGCACTAGCTTTATGGTTGAGTTGTTTTTTTCTTCAGGATAGTTTCCCTTTAGTACATAAAATTCATGGAGTTACTACATGATGTTCCCCTGTTTGTACAATCTGTAAATAATTTGATATCATGTGGGATGATGCCACAAAATTCTTCCTGATTTCAGAATTGTTGTGCAGGTTAAGGCAGAGGACATGGATGCATATGACCCTAAAAGTCTTTTAGTTGTTACCACAGGTTCACAAGTAAGACTTCCAGGCTAAATGATCTTCAGTATCAGTTGCTCATTCACTTTCTCATAATTCTTGCGTCTCTCTATCAAATTTGTCCAGGCAGAGCCACGCGCGGCTCTGAATCTTGCATCTTTTGGGGGGAGTCATGCTCTTAAACTATCCAAAGAGGATGTCCTTCTGTATTCAGCTAAGGTATCACTCATGTAGAATTATCTCCTTGCTATAGTTTGTTCCTGTTGTCTTGTTCAAAGAACCTTTGAGATTAGTCAGATTGGACAGTCATATATGTTAGCTATCCACGCATCTTCAACCTGGTACTCCCTCCGACCCATATTACTCTTCGCTAATACGGATGCATCTACCACTAAAATGTGTCTAGATACATCTATATTAGTGAAGAGTAATATGGGTCGGAGGGAGTACCATGGTTTTAAAGTTGTTAAGGCGTCGTCTGGACGCCTAGGCGACGCCTTTAAAACCATGCCTGGTACATTGGTGTACATTCTTTACGCTGTCAGCTATTTTATACAAGAGTTTCTTCTTTTAAACTGAAAGCTCCCACACATTGTGGGTTCCAGGGAAAGATATTTCTAGGCAGCCTTTCCCTTGCTTTTTATTATGCACGGAGGAAGATTCGAACCCAGGAGCTCCAGGACACAAGTGGAGATACTCTACCACTGCGCCATTGATTAATAATCCAATAATGGGCTGTGTTACTCAAACTTGATACCATTGGGTTTGTATTCTGAAGCACATGATTATTTAGCAAAAAAATCACAACAAATTAACAGTCGAACTTCTATCTCAAACACTCAAACTATGCCTACTTTCTACCATGTGTGCAACCTTAATAACAAAACATCAATTTATTTTAAGAACTAATATGCACTGAGTGGTGCCAAATTCATTGGTGAAAATCATTTGGTGATAACTACCTTTGTGTTAGTATTTATGACTGCAGATCAACTGGTTTCTCTTTTGAGCGTTAGCAATTTAGCATTGCCAGATAACATCATATATCTATTGCTATTACAGGTTATTCCTGGAAATGAGTCTCGGGTAATGAAGATGATGAATCGTCTTACCGACCTTGGTCCCAAAATCATTATGGGTAAAGATGCTGGCCTCCACACCTCTGGGCATGCCTATCATGATGAACTGGTATTTTTTCCTTCTCCTCTGTTGATTTATATTTTTGATATGATTCTGTGTCCCGGCAAGACAGCTAATTAACAACAAAAAACTATTTTCTCAAACTTCTCCATCATTTATAAAAAATAGTTCAATATCGTTTTCATTACTTTTAATAACATATACGTATAAAACAACGGTCAAAGGTGAATGTTGGGAGACCGTGTCCATATCAAAACGTCGCGCATTGTGAAATGTAGGGAGTATGTTGCAATAGAATTAGGTGTTCGTCTCCCTGTTGAATGTTATTCTGAATTGTGAGTTTAACTTGAGATAAGATGAGGTGACATGCCTTTAATTTATTATTTCCAGGAGGAAGTCCTACAGATTGTTAAACCGCAGCATTTCTTGCCTGTTCATGGGGAACTCCTGTTTCTCAAAGAACATGAATTGCTTGGAAGGTCAACGGGCATAAGGCACACCACTGTAAGGAATCTATTTTTCATGGTTTAGACTTGAAGATATCTTAGTGCTATGGGTGTATATGCGAGATAACACTTCAAGGTTCTAAGTCTGCAATGTTTTTGGAGTCTTAACTCTGTCTAAGGACCCCATTATATTCAGAAATTAATTGTACCAACCAAGACAAGTCTACTTATTATTCAATAGAACATACACTGATCAGAGCTGTGTTTTCTTACTCTTTCTAGCTTAGAAATGTAGTGCGCTCATTTTTCCAGGCTAGTACTAGAACTATCCACAAAGGAACTTGTTTTTGCTTAATAGAATTGTAAATATTCACATTCTCTGGTCGGATGCTATTTTTTTGTTAGCATTGCCATCATGTAGGCATCTGGTTGGAACATTTGGTAGGATATCTTAGATTGCTTGCTTTGGTTGCAGGTAATTAAAAATGGAGAGATGCTTGGTGTGTCTCATCTAAGAAACAGAAAGGTTCTGTCCAATGGGTTTGTTTCATTAGGGAAGCAGGAATTTAAGGTGAACCATTTATTTCCTACTATATATTTCTTGTCTCTAACAGCTGCGAAGTTTAACATGATGCACTTGATATTGTAGCTTATGTATAGTGATGGCGATAAAGCTTTTGGAACGTCCACTGATCTCTGCATTGATGAGAGATTAAGGATTGCATCTGATGGCATCATTTTTGTCAGGTAATTTCTAGCACAGTTTTGGTGCATTTGTTATGGTTTTTCTCTTCAGCAGAAGTTTACCTTTTTGGTATTTCAATCAGTGGACCTTTTCATTTTTTCGAGACTTTGCCATTGTGCGTAGTGTGTTGTAAGTATGCTTAAACAGCTCAACATGTTATTTATTCTTTGCAGCATGGAGATCTTCCGACCTCAGAAAGAACTTGCTTCACCACAGACAGGCTTGAAAGGGAAATTTAAGATAACAACACGATGTCTATGGCTTGATAATGGGAGACTACTCGATGGACTTTACAAGGCTGCGCATGCTGCATTATCAAGTTGTCCTTTGAATTGCCCACTTAGTCACATGGAGCGGATGGTATCTGAAATCTTGAGGAAAATGGTAAGGAAGTACAGTGGAAAGAGGCCTGACGTCATTGTAGTTGCTTCAGAGAACACCACAGTAGGTTTCACAGAAGAGGTAACTGATAAATCATCTGGGAAGTTTGGGCCTTACTCAGCTAATAGGCATCTTGAAGACGGTGATAAAACACGACCAGAGAACCCAGAGCTTGAGGCTGAAGGTATGATTAGCAACAAGTATCTTAAATGTTACCTTTGAAAATATTTATCCGTGGAAATCTAGACACTGTTTGTTAGTTCAATTTTCAGTATGTCATGTGGTTTGTGGATCAGTACCATGCATTTTGATGTGCTGACGCTGTATTTACTTTGTTACTCAGAGAGCGTCCCTGAGGTCACGAGAACAACACCTGACGATGCATCCACTAGCTCCAACGGTGAATCATTCTTCTCTTCAGATTTACATAAGCCTAAAGCACTGGATCATTTTTGGGAGTCATTCAAATCCCCTACAGCTGTAAAAATTGCAAGAATTGTCAATGCTTCAGCTCAACGAAACAAACCAAAGCTCGGCAAGATCAGCATAGTTGATAAGGATTCCAGCACCACTGCTCCAGCTCCAGCTAAATCTCCAAGAAAGAACAAGTGGAAGCCCGAGGAAATTAAGAGCTTAATACAGCTGCGTGGTGAAATGAATGACAAATTCCAATCTGTGAAAGGAAGAATGGTCCTATGGGAAGAGATATCAGGTAGTATGTTGAAGCAGGGGATAACTCGTACACCGGCACAGTGCAAGTCTCTGTGGACAACGTTGGTTCAGAAATATGAGGTAGGTACATCAAACCATGAGATGTGGCATTAACTCAAAAAGCTCTAATTTTTTACCACGTATCATAATGAAATCTTGCCAATTGAATTGAATTGAAAGGGCTATCTATTTGGTTATACCTGCATCATATAAATTTTGCTAATTTCTGCACATTGCAGTAAAAAGTATTTAAGTTTTTCTACGTTTGGCAGGAGAGCAAGAAGGACGAGGAAAGCATGAAGACATGGCCGTATTTCTCAACCATGGATAGTTTTCTATCATGTGAAGGGGAAATGGCAACGAAATAAAACACAGATCCGTAGCATGTAGCAGCTTAGCGTTGGTAATTTGGGGGATCGAGGATATTTAGGGTAGCCTGTGAATCAGTGGCAAGGTCTACAGCCCTTCCAGGAAGTAATCAGTATTACATCATTCTTTACAATTGCATAAGGATGAGATGCCTGGAGTAGAGTGTACCACGGTGTATTAGCTTATCTACGATCAGCAACTAGATTTAGTAATTGATTAGTCAGTTCTGTTGGAGCACCATATTCTGTGAAACTAACGAGGCAATAACTACTAGCGCTCCATGAGCATTTAAAGAAGTTAATTCGAACATGAACTTCATGCCATAAGAAAGTAAAAAGTCTGAATATGTGTCTTGCGCAAAAATACTGAATTGTTACATGTTGGGTAGCATGTTCTTTCCTATTCAAGCTGCACCTACTATTTGTCTTCTGCGTAGAACACAGGGTACGCCTGACAATGTCTAAGCCGAAGGACTATGAAGTCAAATATAGAAACTAGAAACTCTGGGAGTCAAATGTAAATTGGCATATCTAATGAGTTTGTATCGCACCCGATCTGAAACTCTGGGACTTGGCCACCTATATAAGGGACCTGTGTGACGTTCCAAAATCGGCACCTTGCAGATTATAGCGATCACGCCACAATCTATACGACGTCGCTTTGGAAACGCACCACCAAGCGCCTCGTGCACGTCGCAACATGCACGCGATGCGGGTATAATCAAGGTAGCAACAGTTAGAATATATAATATAACCACGAAGACTCCATGAGTCAAATATACAATACGAAGATCCCAAATCATACAAAAAGCAAATAGCATCCGAGTACGGACAAGAATACAAATGGGCCTAAGAGGCCTGAAGATAACGATGACGTCTAAACCCTGCCCAGGCCAAGCCGGAAGGGTAACCTTGCTAACGTCGGCGCTCCCATACCTGTCAAAATCATCGGGCCAATGGTTGCCGAACAAGGAGGGAGAAAGAGAAAAAGGAAAAAAAACGAGGGTGAGTACCGAGACACGTACTCGCAAGACTGGAATTAAGCTGTGCTCGCCTACAGGCTATATGGTGGACTTAGCGGCAATAAAAGAACTTTACTACAGAGACACTAAAACTTCCGTCTAAATAGAATAAGATAAGAGAGCGCATAAAAGAACCAACTAGATACTAACACCAAACATAACCCAGCCGATGAATCACCTCCTCGTGACCAAATGAAGAAGCAAGTATCAAAGGCACTCACACGGTTACCAAATTTTATAGCAGGTTTATTGTTGTAGTTGTGCTAGCTTACTACACAAGTTTATTAGTAAGAAGAAATAGCAGGTGCAAGTTGTTCTATAATCGAGTAGTACAGCTCCAAGTCGTCCATAACTGCGGACACGGCTTTTCGAAAAGATTTAAACCTACAGGGGTGCCCAAATATACCCAAACGCACGATCATCCCTTGATGCCTACGATTAGCACACTTCCAATGGTGTGCCGGCAGGAGGTCACGACTCGCACTCTCCTTCACTACAAACAAGTCCAGGAAGCCACCTAACTAAGTTTAACCCGTATCGAGAGTCCGGCCGAATCTCTGAGACGGACCTAGTTGTTTGTGTCTACGGCTTCTGAGGCCCGGCTCCACTCTGGGGAGACGACCCGCTTCAGCAGCAATAAATGCACGTACCACGTCCTATGCGTGCATGCAGAAGCAAAACAAGGGGTTACAAAGCACTCTTGGGCTTCCCCCAAAATAAATCGGACCGTTAAGATACAAGAGCTGCATGCACGCAAAATCCAAATGGAAAATCTCAAACTAGTTGTGGCCACTGGACAAGTGTGTAGATTCCGGCAGTGATCGAGGGGAGGCCCGTAAACGTACCCACGTCTGGTTAGAGCGCTCAGACTCAGAACAGTTCATGCAATCTCGGGGTCCTAGGGGACACAAGTGAGCCGTCGTAAAACTGGCAAAATGACTCACGATACCTCTGCTTAATTCAATTTTAAGTATTAACAATAAAGTAAGCCATGATTATTTGCAACAACATATATCCATAAAGTAGAGCATGTGATAACTTTCCCAACCCGATAAGATAAAACAACTCCAACAACCTGAAGATGCCTACGACTCGCAAGGCCAACTTGGATAACAAGCACACGGTTAATAGGATGTATGGAAGGTTCTATGGCTTTGCTTTGGATAAACATGTGGATAGGATACGTGACTCGAACAAAAGCATCGCGACACAAGGCTAGAATATAGAGCTAGCGAGAGCAAAAGTATTAAATGGGTAGAGAGAAAAGGGCTCGCCTGAAAAGATTTTCGAGAAACTCCCGAAGAACTTGTCGTTGCTCACATCACCACGCAGCGTCCTATCCGGGAAGAAGCAAATCGCTACAACAAACAACGGATGCAACACTTACTACTACGGCAAAAGAATCGGCATGAGCATGTGAAGTTATGCATGGCATGGCAATTATGATGCAATGCAACTTATCCAAATTAAACGGAATAGAAATTCCGACACACACATATAGATGGTTCAAGTTGTTTTACTACTGGCAATTTAATTGCTGATTAGCATGGCAAAGACAAGATATAGGTGAGCTACACAATATTAAATGAAGCGGGAAAACATTATAAGCGTTTTCCAAAATACTCCATATGTTACTTATTAAGTGGGATACAAATTACCACGTCACTACATGATGCGAGATGCAACCAGGGATATGGATGTCATATTCAGATTCTATGCATTTTTCTGATAAACTTTCATATAAAATTCTTTTTATTTTGAGTTATAGATTAAAAGATATTAATTTTGCAAGTTTAACACACTTGCAGAAATTTTTCTGAAAAACAGAAATTCACCGAGATTTTCTCATCGAGGACACCTAGCCCGGGTCGCTGACCGGCGAGACCAGGGCGCTGATGGGGCGCGCTGACTAGGACGTGGCTGCAGGGGCGATGGGAGCTTGCAGGTCGCACCGAGCGATGGTTATGGTGGGAGGATACTGTGCTGAGGCCCATCTGCACCGGATCTGAGCAAAAGAGAATAAAAAAAGGGTGGATTTAACATGTGCCTGAGGGGATTCGATCTCAGGACCTGACGATGGATAAAGGGTCGAACCAGTCCGGTACTGAATCTGATGTGAATAAAGAAGGAGACAGATCTTTATGTTGTGCAGATAGGGGGTTAACCTGACAAAACTGAAGCATGAACGGTGTTGTCGAGCTTGGTGCAGATGGAAGCAGAATCGAGGAGCGCGTCCAGACTCCAGGGACGGGACTTGGGTCTGGGCGCCGGAGGTTGCAGATGAGGTAGCCGGTGCGCCATGGTGCAGTACCGCGGACGGAGGAAGGAGACACGGGACCTGCGTGTGAGCTTGATCTCGAGCTCGTTCATGGCGAGCATGGTACTGGTGGGGATGGAGACCATGGTAGGGTGAATGAAAAGGACCAGGGAAGGTGGGAATTGAACGATCAGCTCACCTGGAGGACAAGAGCATGGTCGTAAGGGGCGGAGGCGCCCTGGATGTACCGAAAATAGGCTGGGAAGCGGCGGTCGGAGGAGGAAGACGAGGTCCATGTTGACGACTGCGAGCGTCTCTCGGTGATTGCTTTGTCGGGTACGCTCCTGGTGTCAAGGTGCAGCTCCTGGGCTTACCTGAGTGGCTTCGGGTACCCGAGTTCGACGGCGAGACGGTGAAGCACGAGCTCTCGGTGGTTCACAGAACAGAGAAAGAAGGAGGGGTAGGAGGCGAGAAGGAAGAAGAGGAAGTGGATCTGGCGGCAGTGGAGGGAAAGGGGAGAGGCTAGGGTTTCAGGAGGGTTCTCCGTGGGGATTAAAATGAGGGGAAAGAGAGACTCACGCACTTTGCGTGGGCGCTAGCCATGTGAGGGAGAGGAGCATGTCTCCTGCGTGCTGCTTTTGGGGAAGACGACAAAGGAGAAAAGAGGTGAGCGTCTCCTTCATCCAGGAAAGAAGCGAGCCAAAAGAAAAAGACTTGACTAGAAGGCAGCACTGAAGCCTTTATTTAAGAATTTAGGAGATCTTCAGATTTTGCACCGGAACAAAAGATTTAGAGAGGGAAAGGTTTTGCAAACATTTTTCAAAACATTATTATTCAAAACAACTTTGAAGTTTCCAACCAATATAATTTTAGTTGAATTTAAAGCAAGAAAATGGAGAGAAGGGTTTATTATGAAACCATACGAGAAAATAAAAATAGATTTTATTTCAAATAGTTTTAAGTTTTAACAAAAACATGCAAGGGTTATTGATGCATGATGATGCATGACGTCACGAAGACGCGAAAAAGAAAAAAAAACAATTCTAATATTGGGAATTTTTCCGGATCGTTACAATCGACACAACTAACTAGGGATCTCGCCCCGAGATCCATGCTCGTGTAGGGAGAAAGAGTTGGTGAAACTATCGAGTCTTCGTGCTTCATGTTGAAATTCCCGAACCTTAACGTGGATCTATTTTTCTCGACACCACTAACAAGAGGTTTCTTCTCGACACCAACAAGAAATTCTTGCTCACGTTGACGATGATGAACTTCCGAAGAACGGACCTATTAGGATAAAGAAAAAGAGATCGTCCTCCCACGTGGGAACCTAAACTTGAAGAAGTAGGTAAGAGAGAGGACTCAAAACTCGCAAAGGTAAGAGGGGAGAAGCACATAGGTAAGGAGTACAATGCAGACCTACTTAGACCTATCCAACGAATTTTAGCAAAATAGTTTTGACACTAGACTAGACAACGTCCGTTGGCAAGGTTATCCTACAGGCAGACTGGACCTGTGGGTATCGACAAAACCTGGGCTCTGATACCACTTGTGACGCCCCAAAATCGGCACCTTGCAGATTATAGCGATCACGCCACAATCTATATGACGTCGCTTTGGAAACGCACCACCAAGCGCCTCGTGCACGTCGCAACATGCACGCGATGCGGGTGGAATCAAGGTAGCAACAGTTACACAAGTTCACGATGGAACCCACAAAAGAATATATAATATAACCACGAAGACTCCATGAGTCAAAATATCCAAATATACAATACAAAGATCCCAAATCATACAAAAAGCAAATAGCATCCGAGTACGGACAATAATACAAATGTGCCTAAGAGGCCTGAAGATAACGATGGCATCCAAACCCTGCCCAGGCCAAGCCGGAAGGGTAACCTTGCTAACGTCGGCGCTCCCATACCTGTCAAAATCGTCGGGCCAATGGTTGCCGAACAAGGAGGGAGAAAGAGAAAAAGAAAAAAAAAACGAGGGTGAGTACCGAGGCACGTACTCGCGAGACTAGAATTCAGCTGTGCTCGCCTACAGGCTATATGGTGGACTTAGCGGCAACAAAAGAACTTTACTACAGAGACACTAAAACTTTCGTCTAAATAGAATAAGATAAGAGAGCGCATAAAAGAACCAACTAGATACTAACACCAAACATAACCCAATCGATGAATCACCTCCTCGTGACCAAATGAAGAAGCAAGTATCAAAGGCACTCACACGGTTACCAAGTTTTATAGCAGGTTTATTGTTGTAGTTGTGCTAGCTTACTACACAAGTTTATTAGTAAGAAGAAATAGCAGGTGCAAGTTGTTCTATGATCGAGTAGTACAGCTCCAAGTCGTCCATAACCGCAGACACGACTTTTTGAAAAGATTTAACCCTGCAGGGGTGCCCAAATATACCCAAACGCACGATCACCCCTTGATGCCTACGATTAGCACACTTCCAATGGTGTGCCGGCAGGAGGTCACGACTCGCACTCTCCTTCACTACAAACAAGTCTAGGAAGCCACCTAACTAAGTTTAACCCGTATCGAGAGTCCGGCCGAATCTCTGAGACGGACCTAGTTGTTTGTGTCTACGGCTTCCGAGGCCCGGCTCCACTCTGGGGAGACGACCCACTTCAGTAGCAATAAATGCACGTACCACGTCCTATGCGTGCATGCAGAAGCAAAACAAGGGGTTACAAGGCACTCTTGGGCTTCCTCCAAAATAAATCGGATCGTTAAGATACACGAGCTGCATGCACGCAAAACCCAAATGGAAAACCTCAAACTATTTGTGGCCACTGGACAAGTGTGTAGATTCCGGCAGTGATCGAGGGGAGGCCCGTAAACGTACCCACGTCTGGTTAGAGCGCTCAGTCTCAGAACAGTTCATGCAATCTCGGGGTCCTAGGGGACACAAGTGAGCCATCGTAAAACTGGCAAAATGACTCACCGATGCCTCTGCTTAATTCAATTTTAAGTATTAACAATAAAATAAGCCATGATTATTTGCAACAACATATATCCATAAAGTAGAGCATGTGATAACTTTCCCAACCCGATAAGATAAAACAACTTCAACAACCTGAAGATGCCTACGACTCGCAAGGCCAACTCGGACAACAAGCACACGGTTAATAGGATGTGTGGAAGGTTCTATGGCTTTGCTTTGGATAAACATGTGGATAGGACACGTGACTCGAATAAAAGCATCGCGACACCAGGCTAGAATATAGAGCTAGCGAGAGCAAAAGTATTAAATGGGTAAAGAGAAAAGGGCTCGCCTGAAAAGATTGTCGAGAAACTCCCGAAGAACTTGTCGTTGCTCACATCACCACGAAGCGTCCTATCCGGGAAGAAGCAAATCGCTACAATGAACAACGAATGCAACACTTACTACTATGGCAAAAGAATCAGCATGAGCATGTGAAGTTATGCATGGCATGGCAATTATGATGCAATGCAACTTATCCAAATTAAGCGGAATAGAAATTCTGACACACACATATAGATGGTTCAAGTTGTTTTACTACCAACAATTTAATTGCTCATTAGCATGGCAAAGACAAGATATAGGTGAGCTACATGATATTAAATGAAGCGGGAAAACATTATAAGCGTTTTCCAAAATACTCCATATGTTACTTATTAAGTGGGATACAAATTACCACGTCACTACATGATGCGAGATGCAACCAGGGATATGGATGTCATATTCAGATTCTATGCATTTTTCTGATAAACTTTCATATAAAATTCTTTTTATTTTGAGTAATAGATTAAAAGATATTAATTTTGCAAGTTTAACACACTTGCAGAAATTTTTCTGAAAAACAGAAATTCGCCGAGATTTTCTCACCGAGGACACCTAGCCCGAGTCGCTGACCGGCGGGACCAGGGCGCTGACGGGGCGCGCTGACTAGGACATGGCTGCAGGGGCGACAGGAGCTTGCAGGTCGCACCGAGCGATGGTTATGGTGGGAGGATACTGGGCTAAGGCCCATCCGCGCCGGATCTGAGCAAAAGAGAATAAAAAAGGGTGGAGTTAACATGCGCCTGAGGGGATTCGATCTCAGGACCTGACGATGGATAAAGGGTCAAACCAGTCCAATACTGAATCTGATGTGAATAAAGAAGGAGACAGATCTTTATGTTGTGCAGATAGGGGGTTAACCTGACGAAACTGAAGCATGAACAGTGTTGTCGAGCTTGGTGCAGATGGAAGCAGAATCGAGGATGAGCGCGTCCAGACTCCAGGGACATGATGAGGACATCCCATCTATTGATACACCCGCTGCACCTACAGCGGAACACATACAAGGACCCATCACTCGAGCTCGTGCCAAGCAACTTAACTATCAGGTACTTTCGTTTCTTGGAACTATTTCTCACATACATGAGAATATGATGCTGCCTAAATCAGATATGTTTGTTACTCTTAGGAATGATGGACCTAGCCTGGATGAGAGGGACAAGCATTGGAGCATGATCGTGCATGGAGATGGCAGCAAGCGTTTGAGGATTGAAGAAGATGCCACGAGTGGAGATTTCAGAACTTTGAAGCCACCATAATGAGGGATGAAGACTTGGACGAAATATACAAAGAGCTACTTCATAATTTCGTCCATAGATACATATGGTGCTGCGTCACTTCTATTTTTGGGCCAGGCCCATGTAATTTTCGCAGCAAATAAGACAGCCACTTTTAGGAGTCCGAATTTGAGGAGAAAAGGCCTGTTAGGGCTCCGTTCGACCACCCTACCCAAGGCTGGTCGCACCCCTACCTTTTCCTCCTCAAATACCCCCCGTAGCCGTCATTAGAACTCGGATTTTGTTTAGACTAAAAGTTAGCCATTGCTGCAACTACGAGCTCGACTTTTGAGGCCAATCGCCCAGAAGAAGACCGCCTATTCGGAATCCCACCTTTGAAATAAAGCATACATCTTTCATCCGCAATATCTTGATTGCAGTATTAGTTCTTACTTGTTCTCGATTTCAGGTAGGAATTAAGACCCTCGCTGGTCAGGCTGATCGTGCTCCCGCAAGATCAGTAACTCCCGGAGATTGTCCTAGCGATTGCATTGGCGCACGAGCTTCGCACGTGTAGTCGGATCGTCAAGCACGAACTCCACCCACCAAATCGACTTATCAAGATCTCATCGAAAGATCGGCCACCATTGCCCTATCAAGTGGTATCAGATTTCAGGTTGCTCGGTGAGATTTACTGTTTTCGTAGTTTAGATTGCATCTGTGTTCATACCTATAAACCACGAAAAAGCCAAAAATACAGTTAGGGTTTAGATCATCTCGTCCCATAAACCATCCGAGCCTTTGCATTGTCTTTTCAGTTTGCATCGTTGAATTTGTGTCTGCATCCGCGTGTCGAGTTGCTGGTCTTAGTGTCTGTTCCTTTAGAGTTTCGAGTTCGGATCACCATAGTCCCGCCGCCGCCGCACGCTTGCAGCCCCGCTCCACCATATCCTTTCTCCACCACGCCATATACTTCCGCCACCGCCTTCACATAAGCTTTTGTTCATTCTTCCCACTTTCATCCGTGCCTTTTTCCAGAGTCCGTGAGTAGGTTTCGGTCGCCAGTCCAGAGGAAGAAGAAAAAAAAAAGTCAACTCCGCATCCAAGTCGGATTTTGACCGCTGGCTACTAGTGCAGTCCGAATTCAGTCTGAATTTTGACAGTTCCGTCAGTTTTTTGACGGTTTTCGACAGCAAACTTCAACAGGCCATAACTTTTGCATACGAACTCCGTTTTCGACGTGCGAGTACTCAAAATGTTGCTATCGAAAAGATCTATCTGACCACAACCACTATGTCGTTGTGCGACACTCAGAACTCCCAAAAAAGGCCGGGAAGGCCGAGTTTTTGCCCTCCGAAGTTTCAGACCTGACAATTCCTGTAGATCTTCACTTATATCTTGCTTTTGAGCTGTTCCTTTCTGCTTGTTGTGCCACGCCGTGACTTTCTTCGTGTTCTCGGCTCGCGTCTCTAGCACGGTATAGCCTAGGACCAGCACAGTACTGCGGTTGAGCATTCTTTCAGCTTTGCATTGCTGTTTTGATACTTGCTGTTGTTTTTGCTACCATATAAGCCATCCTACAGCTCCACATATTTCTGCACGTGCTTTGTATCGACACCTGGTAATCGCTTGTGCAATTTTGGGAGTCGCTGTTCTTTGCTGGTTGCATATCACCTTCCTCCTGTTGGGTAAGAACTTGTAAGAGCTTTGTATACTGCTTGACGGATTACGCGTGATCCCACCATATTCCGTAGTTCATAGGTATATATATTTGTGCTTGCTTCCACGCTAACCATGACAGGAACCCCGAAGGATGATGTTGATCTAGAGAAGATGACTAGTGCAGAGTTGCATGCCCACTTCACTCGGCTGTTGGTGGGGCGTGCACAAGATGTGGACACACGCTTGGGTGATGTTGATTCCAAGCTTTCTGATGCGATGGACAAGATTGCTGGTCTTGAGGCATCCTTCAACACCAAGCTCGACACCCGGTTCCAGGAAGTCCTGGCCCGTTTACCACCACCACAGCCACAGCCGGGCATCCCTGTACCACGTGCTCGCCGCGTTCCTCTCATACCGCCATCTGCGGGTACCGTTACAGCCGCGGTAGCTGCTGCGGCCGCTACGGAGGCGGCCACCCAGGACGGATATGCTGCTGACGAGGGGGAAAACGAGTTCGAAGATGAAAACGAGCTCGACGAGGACGAGGTCCAACAACCTGCACCTGGCCGTCCGCGGCAATATAACCGCAACGCTCGTCCACCTCCGCGTCCGGTACGTGATGATGACCATGTGGCTAAGCTAAAATTAAATATTCCGCCATTTGAGGGTAGATATAATCCTGATGCATATCTCACTTGGGAATTAGAAGTAGAGCAACGTTTTGCATGTTTACGCTACCCTGAGCATTTGCGTGTTAGTGCTGCTACATGTGAATTTACAGATTTTGCTTCTATCTGGTGGTCTGAATATTGTCGAGTCAATCATGCTAATATTCCTGCTACTTGGCTTGGTCTAAAACATGCCATGCGTACTCGTTTTGTACCTCCACATTATCAACGGGACTTGCTTAAGAAATTAACTCGTTTAGAACAAGGCAAAAATTCTGTACAAGAGTATTATCAAGAGTTACAAACAGGCATGATTCGTTGTGGTATTGTAGAGGATAATGAAGCTATGCTTGCACGTTTCTTTGGTGGTTTAAATAAGGAGATTCAGCATATTTTAGACTATAAGGAGTACAACACTATTACTCGTTTATTTCACCTTGCTTGCAAAGCTGAACTTGAAGTGCAGGATCGTCAACCATCGTGGAGAAGAGCTAATAATTCTGCAGGTCGTACTTCTTCATGGTCTGCGCGACCATCAGCTCCACCTTCTCGTGGGGATGTACCAGGTCCTTCCACCTCCAGGTATACCACGCCGACGTCAAGAACGCCACCTGCTCCTGCTCCATCACCATCTGCTGGTCCGACATGGAGTTCTTCTTCCATGGCCTCCACGGGGAAGACTCGCGACATTCAATGTCGCAAATGTTTTGGGTTCGGTCACATCGAAAAAGAATGCAGAACCAAACGTGTGATGGTGGTGCTTGCAGATGGCGAATATGACTCTGCGAGTGATTTTGATGATGATACATTGGCACTTATTGCTGCACGTGATGGTGCCAATTCTGATTCTGACAAGGAGATGGAGGTAATGGGAGCTGAAACTGCTGATCAATACAAGAGTTTAGTTGCACAACGTGTCTTGAGTGTGCAATTGAGCAAAGCTGAGCATGATCAACGCCACAACTTGTTTCAAACAAGAGGCGTTGTTAAGGAGAGAGCTATCCGGATCATCATTGATGGGGGGAGTTGTAACAATCTGGCTAGTATTGACATGGTGGAGAAGCTTGCTCTACCCACACGACAACGACCTCATCCTTATTACATTCAATGGTTTGAGAGCTCCCGTAAGCTCAAGGTAACAAGAACTGCACGCGTGCATTTTACTATTGGTACTTATTCAGATTTTGTTGATTGTGATGTTGTACCTATGCAAGCTTGTTCTTTGTTACTTGGTAGACCATGGCAATTTGATAGAGAATCTGTACATAATGGTAAAACAAATCAGTATTCTCTCACACATGCGGGCAAGAAAATTGGACTTAAACCCATGACTCCGGAACAAATTTTGAAAGATGATCTTGCTAGAGCTAGTAGATTAAAAAACGAGGATAAACATAAGAGTGAGAATCAGATTATTGCTGCAGATTTTGTACCCCCTAAGCATTCTTCTAAATCTGATTCTAACCATGCTACTGAAATTCGTTTGAAGAATCCTTGTTTACTTGCTAGCAAATCTGATCTTGCTGAAATTGATGTCACTATTACTCCATGTTATGCCATTGTTTGCAAAGAAGTTCTGTTTTCATTTGAGGATATGCCTCCTTCTTTGCCACCTGCGGTTGCTAACCTTTTGCAGGAATACATGGACGTTTTTCCACAAGATGTTCCACCTGGACTTCCACCTATTCGTGGGATAGAACACCAAATTGATTTGATTCCAGGAGCCTCGCTGCCCAACCGTGCGCCATATCGCACCAATCCTGAAGAAACAAAAGAGATACAACGACAAATTCAGAGTTTATTGGACAAAGGTTATATTCGTGAGTCTCTTAGTCCATGCGCTGTTCCTATTATTTTAGTGCCTAAGAAAGATGGTTCTTCGCGCATGTGTACTGATTGTCGAGCTATTAATAATAGGGATTTCTATTTTCGTGCCCTCAGGTCGTTAGTTGTACTCAGTTTTCCCCAGCTCGTTAGTTTTTCCTCAGTTTTCCCCTCGCTCTAGTTTGAAACCCCTCGCGGTCGCTCGGACGGGAGGGTTGCGGTCTGGTTAGAGGCCTTGACCGTTACCGGTGACGGCTAGGGAGCCGCGGTGGTTGTGGATTGACCGATGCTTTTGAATGGTGCTGACGGGTAGGGTCAGGAGACACGTCGGAGCAGCCATCCATCTATCGCTGACGTGTGGGCTGTTTTATTTCCTGATTGTATACGCGGTGCTGCCAATGACAAATGGGGCCGCTCTATAGGGCTGCCGCAGCCAATGACCAGTGGGGTCGTGTATTTTTCAGGAAAAGACATATATTGCCGCTCTGTGGGGCTGCCGCAGCCAATGACCAGTGGGGTCGTGTATTTATTTAGAGAAAATCATATATTGCCGCTCTGTGGGGCCTTCGCAGCCAATGACCGCTGGGGTCGTCTATTTATTTAGAGAAAATCATATAGAGCCGCTCTGTGGGGCCTCCGCAGCCAATGACCGCTGGGGTCGTCTATTTATTTAGAGAAAATCATATAGAGCCGCTCTGTGGGGCCGCCTCAGCCAATGACCAGTGGGGTCGTGTATTTTTCAGGAAAAGACATATATTGCCGCTCTGTGGGGCTGCCGCAGCCAATGACCAGTGGGGTCGTCTATTTATTTAGAGAAAATCATATATTGCCGCTCTGTTGGGCCTCCGCAGCCAATGACCGCTGGGGTCGTCTATTTATTTAGAGAAAATCATATAGAGCCGCTCTATGGGGCCGCCTCAGCCAATGACCGCTGGGGTCGCCCTTAGTGAAAAGGCATATATCCGTGCTTTTAGTTAGAGAGAAGCAACAAGTTCGCTAATTAATTTTTATTAAGCTAGACCCAGCAGGTAACTATTTTCGCAGCTTAATCTAAAGTGAATCTTGTGCTAAACAAGTTCACTAATTAAAGTGCATCTCATTAGTCATCGGAGAACCGCTGGCAGCTCGTTCCCCGGCGGCGTCGCCTCGTCGCGCCGCCGGCTCTGTTCCCCGGCGGCGTCAGACGGACTGCGGCGCTGCACGTCAACCACGGCTCCAGCACTTGTTTCGTCCGCACGCATTGTACCCACCGCAGGAAAGTCCGCTGCAAGCAGATCCGCCGCCCACGACGACCAGGATTTGCTCCGCCGCAAGCAGATCCGCCGCCCACGACGACCTCCGCTTCCGCCTCCCCCGCCCCCTAATCGATTCGGTTCCCGTAATTTATTTGGAGTTTGCAGGTGCGAAATAGTCCTCAATGTCTGGTCGTAGCGGGTACACCAGCGAGGGTGGGGATTCGATCATGTCGTGGCCACGTTCTACTTCTCCTACCTCGTCGGAAGTGCAAGTATCTAGCTTGTGCTCTCTGTACTACCGTTGAATTTGAAGTGCCGCCATGGCCTGTTGGAGTGATTTCAGTTATTCTTTTTTCCATTATTGTTACAGTTCGCCAGGCAAGCCGATGATCCATGGTACATTGCATACCAAGATGAATCAACCCAGTGGTGTAGCCAGAGGATGGATTTGGAGGAGAATGTGGCCAATTTAGGTGATGAATTGGCCCGTAAAAACCTGATGATATTCGAGCTGAAGCGTACTGTGGAGGAAGAAAAGAAGAATTCAGAGCTTATTCGCAAGGAGAAGTTGATACTTGAGACAGATCTTGCCTTATTTGATCAAGTGGTAGAAAATCTAGAACATGAACTTCAAGTGATGGGAGAGGCGAAAAGTAGATTCATCTGGGCAGTTTTATTAGGTGTCATCCCTGTTCTAGCAGTTATGTGGTTGTGGTAGATGATTTAGATAGTATAGAATTGTTATTCAGTAGATGGCTCTAACCACTGTATTTTGGTGTGGCTCTAACAACTGTATTTTGTCGTACAATTTCCTAGTTGTGCTAAGTAATGCGCGCGATAATTTTCATGCATGAACATCTTATAAAAGTGAAGGGGTCCCAAAAGTGAAAGCATGTACCAGCCTCTCGGATCAAATACATATCAATCTTCCCAATCAAGTTGGGATAGAATTCAAATCATACATTCGGATGTACAGGGACACATCGAGAAAGTGGAGAAGCTTTTTTTGACACGGAGGTAGTAGTTCGAACAATTTTATCCCAAATTGAAATTGAAAAATACAAATTTATCATAATTTATCCCAATTAGCGGCGTCGAACACGGCCGTGCACCGAAGGGCTAGAAGGGCCAGGACGACGGGCGGCTGAGGAGCTGGATCTGCGCCATCCGCAAACTCGGACATGGAGGAGGTCTGGATCTGCGCCGTCGCAGCGATGTTGTGGATGATGGCTTCAATCGTCTTGTCATCTATGACCACTGTCGATACGGCCGCCGTCTTGGTGTCCATCAGCAACAGATCTGAGGAGGGCAACGGAAGTGAGACATCGGCAGGCTCGGACATTGAAGGCTGGATCTGCGCCGTCGCAGCGATGTTGTAGGTCGCAGCGATGTTGTTGGCGATGGCTTCAAGACGATCGCTGAGCACTGTGGACACGGCCGCCATCTTGGTGTCCATCAGCAACAGATCTGACGAGGGTAACGAAAGTGAGACATCGGCAGGCTCCGACATTGAAGGCTGGATCTGCGCCGTCGCAGTGATGTTGTAGGTCGCAGCGATGTTGTTGGCGATGGCTTCAAGACGATCGCTGAGCACTGTCGACACGGCCACCGTCTTGGTGTTCTTCATCATCAACAGATCTGAGAAGATAAACGAAAGTGAGACAGAGAGAGACATTTCAACTATTTCTGAGGGTTAGATCCTCACCGGCACTCTTAGATCCACGCTGCCGCACGGTTAGATCCACGCCGCCGCACGCACGGTTAGATCCGCGCCGCCGCACGCACGCACGCACGCTGCAGATCCGCGCCACCGCGACCGCCAGAGTAAGAGAGGAAGATGCGACTGGAATATGCGATTGCCAGGGTTGGTAGGTATGTGCTCTGCAGATCCGCGCCGCCGCGACCGCCAGGGTTGACAGGCCGTCCGATCATAAATGATCCAACGGTGCAAGCGTGCGTTGAGCTATCAACCAACCAAGATTCGTGTGAAATACATCTCGACCAATCAGAGATCAGCCAGTGAGTACAAGGGAGGAAAACTGAGTAGAACTAAGAGGGAGAAAAGTGAGGAAATGTTTATCGGAAGGGCAAAACTGAGTAGGACTGAATAAAACAAGTGGACCCGGAGGGGGAAAACTGAGTAAAACTAAGTAAAACAGGGGCACCCAAATAATAAAGGGAGTAAGGGAAATTGAAGCTTTTGGCATAAAAATTGTTAGATTGTGTTATTTGAACAATATAGTACATTTTGGCCGACGTGATATTGTTTGCAATTCAAAGATACACAAGTGTGACGAATTTGGACTCATTTGGACAAAGTTTGTAAGCATTGTGGGCATTTGGGAGGTGTGTTGAGTAGAAAGCCCTGCATCTTCATAGCTAGTAGCTCATGTACTAGGAAGTGGTTTTGGGAAAGGGAAACTTCATATCTCTATATATCCTTTTCCATTATTATTTCTCTAGGTTGTAGGTAACATAACAAGACTACATGGGAAGGTTCCACCATGTTTTGAATTATTATGAATTAAAATAAACCCAAAACTATATTTTTTGAGTTTAGTCACTAAGAGGGGGAAAAGTGAGGAAACCTCAAGCGATGAACTATAGCTAGTAGCTCATGGACTAGAAACTTATTCAAGCAAATAACACATATATTCCCTACATTATTGTGATTATTCAACATACAAACTTGGGAACGTCACACTAGTTCGAATTCAATACAAAGGGATCCCCAATACAAATTGTTCATACAAATTCAAATTAATTATTCAAAATAAAATCTTTCTCTTGCTCCTGGTGTGACTCGCTGGGTCCACCACCTTACTCCGGGTAACCCTACCAGGGATATTACCGGTGTCTACCTTCCTTTTGCCATCTTTCTTGTTCTTCTTCTTCTTCTCTTCGGGTTGTGCCAAGACCGAGACAACCATATCATATGAAGTTTGTGCTCTTTCTTCTAATGCATTTTCTTCAAATGCTTCAAGCAACTGTCGATCCATTGCTTCAATGGCCTCTCGATCCATCTGTTCCCTCTGCTCTCGATCCATCGGTTCAAGCAGCTCTCGATCCATCTGTTCCCTCTGCTCTCGATCCATCGGTTCAAGCAGCTCTCGATCCATCGGTTCAATCTGCTCTGGATCCATCGGTTCAAGCAGCTCATGATCCATTGCTTCAATCTCCTCATGATCCATTGCTTCAATCTCCTCATGTTGAATTGCTTCTTCATTCTCCTCTGCATTTGCTGCTCCCGCCTGATCTTCCATTCCAAAAGCTGGGTCAACTGGATTTTTACAAAGCCTAGCAATGTGTCCAGGGATTCCACAACGTTTGCACTTATGTCGTCGAATCGGTGGACCACCCTCTGCACTAGCTCTGATCCTATTCTTCCTCGGCCTACCTGCCGGTCTAGTCAAAACTGGAGAGTACAGTTTGAAGCCTGGATCGACTTTCATCCATTGGTCTTTTCCCAACAAGGTAGGAATATTCATAGCATATGCAGCCCTAAATTTGGCAACAGAGAAATACTCTGACACATACTGATCAACTTCACCTTCTGCACCCGCTATAACACTCATGAAAAACAATGCGTGTATGCAGGGTATCCCACGGATCTGCCATCGCCTACAATGGCATGTCCTATCAACCAAACTCACTGGATACCTCCACTGCCTGTTTTTACTGTCAGTGTAGGTTACCTCAGCCTCCATTCCTTTTCTGATGCATTTCATCTTCAATTGTTTTGCCCTGGCATGCAAAGACTTAATCAAAGATGGGAGCATGAGATGGCCAACATATTTTGTGGCTGCAATTCTTTGATGCAGATCGATTTTTATCATGATCATCTGCCTAATCTTATCAAATATTTGCCACAGCATAAGCCCTTTCAATGACTTGACCTTTGCATTGAAACTCTCCGCAAGGTTACTTGTTACATAGTCTACCTTGCAAATTTCATTGAATTGGCTTCTTGACCACAACCTACCATGATGTTCATCCAAGTACTCCTTCACCCCAGTTTTTTGTTTATACAACACTTCCAAATGAAACAGATGCTTCCTAATGCTGCATGTGTATGCAGCTGGCCATAGGTTGTCAGTATAAACTTTACCCTTGAATTTCTTTGTAAAATTCTGTACCAAGTGTCGCATACATTCCCTATGCTCCACTCCAGGGAATACTGCTTCTACTGCACTCTCCAAACCTTTGCAAGCGTCTGTGTGGATAGTAAGTCCTGGTGGATGACCTATAAGGTCGCGCAAATTCTACAGAAACCAAGTCCAACTTTCCTCTGACTCAACCTCCAAAACTCCATAAGCAACAGGGAACATCCAACTGTGTCCATCAATTGCAGTAGCAGCAACTAGCTGTCCTTTAAACCTGCCATGAAGAGCTGTTGCATCCACGGCCAAATAAGGCCTGCAACCGTCCAGAAAGCCTTTCCAGCAAGCTTTGAAACAAACAAAAGCCCTTCTAAAACATTCCTTCTGCATCATCCTCCCGCTTTTCAATTTGTAGGGAACTGTATGCTTGTCTATCGCTACAACACTGCCTGGACTAGCCATCTCCACTTCAGCTTTGAAAGTGTAAAGCAACTGAAAGCTTTCATTCCATGGACCATTTATCCTGTCAAGAGCCATTTCCTTTGCATAGAACATCCTCATGTAAGGTATGTTTATAGTAAACTTATCAGATATCAATTTTATGAGTGCTGTTGGACCAAGTGTTGGAGTTTCTCTCAGCCAATCTATGATTGCATCTGCCAACCACCTAGTCTTCGCTAGCTTTGATTTCTCCTCTGGCGCTCCCGCTCGAGGTGGACAAGTATGGCCGATCGAGTTCTTCTTTATCTGAAACATAATTATAAGGGATGTCAGTAACAGTTAACAAATTTTACACCGTGATCTAAAATACACAACTGGTTGGCGTAGTACCTGAACCACGGTGCTTCTGAGCATTGTGGATGCATGCAGCCTCCACCTACACCTCTTGTATGGGCACTTAACTGTGAACCTACCTGGCTCACTTTTAATAACCTCATAATCATTCTTGGTGAGAATGCAATATGTAGTAATTGCATTACGGCAGTCCATCATCGTTTGAAATACGGTGCCTTCTGCAAGCTGAGGATCCTCCCTGTTCCACTCAATTGTTGGCAAGTCATCGTCTTCGTAATCGGCTAAAACAAGGCTGTCATTGTTCTCATCCTTCTCTTCATCATCAGTGTCATCAAATCTGGCACCTTGTGCAATATCTTCCATGTATTGATCCTCCATTGCCTGCTTACTGCATCGATCTACCAATTCAGGAAACATCAACTCATCCTCATCATCTTGAGGAGACGGATCCTCAATCTCTGCATCGTCCTCCACATCGACCGCAGGAACAATCTGGCTACCACTAGCACTGGGGACAGATGGTGCTGCTGTGGACCTACAAGGAGCGGGGCGGCGCACACGATTAGCAGAGGCAGCAACACTAGAGAGACATGATGCCTGACCACCTGATGATGCCCCAACACCAGATGATGCCTGGAACCTGTCCACATGGATTCGAATTTTACCGACACGGCAAGAATCATTTAAAGCAAAAAGAATTCCCAGATCGTCGTCGGAAATTAGTGGAAAAAATCTTCCCTCCGTGCTGTTGAAATATTGCAAATCAACTGAATCGCCAGCGCCCCAGGGGTACAGAGCGTAGATGTTATCTTTTAAATCCCTCAACGAGATGGTAGTTGCAACCACCGCTGGGATGTAAAATACGGTCACATTGCGTTCAGAATCACGCAAAAAGCTAGTATCCAGCCTAACCACCAGCCGAAAAGCCAGCGCTGGATCAATCCTATTCGAAAAGCAACGCAGTTAGTTGAGCAACAACGATTCGCGCTCAAAAACTGCGTACTCTTAATTCACATAGGCAGACGATGCTTACCCAGATGGAATCCATGCGTTAGATCCCTCCGATTCCCAATCTTCTCCGCTGTTGAGGGGCATAATCGGCACATTAGACGGATGTACAAACTCTACCTCCATAGGGGTAGATCTAGATCTAGTGGAGGCGGAGCCCTCTCCGCCTCCCGGGGGAGGTGGTGGGGGCGGGGCCGGCTCGGTGGCGGACGGTGCCATAAGGTAGGAGGGCAGGACGGCGTGGCGGCGGAGGGGCGGTGTGTGAGCTCTTCCAGTCTCGGGCGGAGGGGAAAGCTTTGGGTGAGTGACAGACCGCCAGTCCGACGTGTCTCATTGGGTCAACAGTCAACACAATTCAAAAGCAACGGTCCACTCACAACCACCGCGGCTCCCTAGCCGTCACCGGTAACGGTCTAAGGCCTCTGACCAGACCGCAACCCTCCCGTCCGAGCGACCGCGAGGGGTTTCAAACTAGAGCGAGGGGAAAACTGAGGAAAAACTAACGAGCTGGGGAAAACTGAGTACAACTAACGAACCAGGGGCACGAAAATAGAAATCCCTTAATAATATTACCATTCGATATCGTCACCCTATACCTCGTTTGGATGACATGCTAGATGAGTTGAGTGGTTCTATTATGTTCTCTAAAGTTGATTTGCGTAGTGGTTATCACCAAATTCGTATGCAATTAGGAGATGAATGGAAAACAGCTTTTAAAACTAAGTTCGGTTTATATGAGTGGTTAGTAATGCCGTTTGGTTTAACTAATGCACCTAGTACCTTTATGAGACTGATGAACGAAGTTTTACGTGCTTTTATTGGTCGTTTTGTGGTGGTATATTTTGATGACATTCTCATATATAGCAAATCTTTAGAGGACCATTTGGATCATTTACGTGCTGTTTTCAATGCTTTACGTGATGCACGTCTGTATGGTAATCTTGAGAAGTGCACCTTTTGCACAAACAGAGTTGCTTTTCTTGGTTATGTTGTTACAGAACAGGGAATTGAAGTTGATCCAGCCAAGATTGAAGCTATTGAGAATTGGCCGCAGCCCAAGACGGTCACACAAGTGAGGAGTTTTCTGGGTCTTGCTGGGTTTTATAGGCGCTTTGTCAAAGATTTTGGTTCTATTGCTGCGCCATTGAATGAGCTCACAAAGAAGGATGTGCCCTTTGTTTGGGGCGATGCACAACAAGAGGCCTTCATGATACTGAAAGATAAGTTAACACATGCTCCATTACTCCAACTTCCTGATTTTAATAAGACGTTTGAACTTGAATGTGATGCTAGTGGAATTGGTTTGGGAGGTGTGTTATTACAAGAGGGCAAACCTGTAGCATATTTTAGTGAAAAATTGAGTGGGCCTAGTCTGAACTATTCTACTTATGATAAAGAATTATATGCGCTGGTTCAGACATTAGAAACTTGGCAACATTATTTATGGCCTAAAGAATTTGTTATACATTCTGATCATGAATCTTTGAAGCATATTCGTAGTCAAGCAAAACTGAATCGTCGCCATGCAAAGTGGGTTGAATTTATTGAATCTTTTCCTTATGTTATCAAACACAAAAAGGGTAAAGATAATGTTATTGCTGATGCTTTGTCGCGCCGTTATACTATGTTATCTCAGCTTGACTTCAAAATTTTTGGGTTGGAAACTATAAAAGAACAATACTTGCATGATGCTGAATTTACAGATGTGTTGCAGAATTGTAGAGATGGTAGAACATGGAACAAATTCATCCTTAATGATGGATTTGTGTTCCGTGCTAACAAACTATGCATCCCAGATGGTTCCGTTCGTCTTTTGTTGTTACAGGAGGCGCATGGAGGAGGATTAATGGGACACTTTGGTGTCAAGAAGACGGAGGATGTTCTTGCTGCACACTTCTTTTGGCCACGCATGCGGCGAGATGTTGAGAGATTCGTGGCACGCTGCACTACTTGTCAAAAAGCTAAGTCTCGCCTTAATCCACATGGTTTATATATGCCTCTTCCTGTTCCTAGTGTTCCTTGGGAGGATATTTCGATGGACTTTGTTTTGGGATTACCTCGTACACAGAAGGGGAGGGATAGTATTTTTGTTGTTGTGGATCGGTTTTCTAAGATGGCACACTTTATTCCTTGTCACAAGACCGATGATGCTGCGCACATTGCTGATTTGTTCTTTCGTGATATCGTTCGTTTGCATGGTGTGCCAAATACTATTGTTTCTGATCGTGATACTAAATTTCTTAGCCACTTTTGGAGATGTTTATGGGCTAAGTTGGGGACTAAATTGCTGTTTAGTACTACTTGTCATCCCCAAACTGATGGACAAACTGAAGTAGTTAATAGAACTTTATCTACCATGTTGCGGGCTGTTTTAAAGAAGAACTTAAAATTGTGGGAAGAGTGTTTACCTCATATTGAATTTGCTTATAATCGTTCGCTGCATTCTACCACAAAGATGAGCCCTTTTCAGATTGTCTATGGTTTTGTTCCACGTGCACCTATTGATTTGTTGCCTTTACCATCTTCAGTGCAAAATAATTTTGATGCTACACAGCGTGCTGAATTGATTTTGAAATTGCATGCAACTACTAAAGACAATATAGAACGCATGAATGTTAAGTATAAAGTTGCTGGGGATAGAGGACGTAAGCATGTTGTGTTTGAGGTTGGAGATCTTGTTTGGTTGCATTTGCGCAAAGATCGTTTTCCTGATTTGCGCAAGTCTAAGTTAATGCCACGTGCTGATGGTCCTTTTAAGGTGATAGAGAAAATCAATGATAATGCATATAAACTTGAGCTTCCTGCAGATTTTGGTACGGTAAGTCCTACATTTAACATTGCAGATTTAAAGCCTTACTTCGGTGAAGAAGATGAGGTTGCGTCGAGGACGACTTCAATTCAAGAAGGGGAGCATGATGAGGACATCCCATCTATTGATACACCCGCTGCACCTACAGCGGAACACATACAAGGACCCATCACTCGAGCTCGTGCCAAGCAACTTAACTATCAGGTACTTTCGTTTCTTGGAACTATTTCTCACATACATGAGAATATGATGCTGCCTAAATCAGATATGTTTGTTACTCTTAGGAATGATGGACCTAGCCTGGATGAGAGGGACAAGCATTGGAGCATGATCGTGCATGGAGATGGCAGCAAGCGTTTGAGGATTGAAGAAGATGCCACGAGTGGAGATTTCAGAACTTTGAAGCCACCATAATGAGGGATGAAGACTTGGACGAAATATACAAAGACCTACTTCATAATTTCGTGCATAGATACATATGGTGTTGCGTCACTTCTATTTTTGGGCCATGCCCATGTAATTTTCGCAGCAAATAAGACAGCCACTTTTAGGAGTCCGAATTTGAGGAGAAAAGGCCTGTTAGGGCTCCGTTCGACCACCCTACCCAAGGCTGGTCGCACCCCTACCTTTTCCTCCTCAAATACCCCCCGTAGCCGTCATTAGAACTCGGATTTTGTTTAGACTAAAAGTTAGCCATTGCTGCAACTACGAGCTCGACTTTTGAGGCCAATCGCCCAGAAGAAGACCGCCTATTCGGAATCCCACCTTTGAAATAAAGCATACATCTTTCATCCGCAATATCTTGATTGCAGTATTAGTTCTTACTTGTTCTCGATTTCAGGTAGGAATTAAGACCCTCGCTGGTCAGGCTGATCGTGCTCCCGCAAGATCAGTAACTCCCGGAGATTGTCCTAGCGATTGCATTGGCGCACGAGCTTCGCACGTGTAGTCGGATCGTCAAGCACGAACTCCACCCACCAAATCGACTTATCAAGATCTCATCGAAAGATCGGCCACCATTGCCCTATCAGGACGGGACTTGGGTCTGGGCACCGGAGGTTGCAGATGAGGTAGCCGGTGCGCCATGGTGCAGTACCGCGGACGGAGGAAGGAGACACGGGACCTGTGTGTGAGCTCGATCTCGAGCTCGTTCATGGTGAGCACGGTACTGGTGAGGATGGAGACCACGGTAGGGTGAACGAAAAGGACCAGGGAAGGTGGGAATTGAACGATCAGCTCACCTGGAGGACAAGAGCATGGTCGTAGGAGGTGGAGGCGCCGTGGATGTACCGAAAATAGGCCAGGAAGCGGCGGTCAGAGGAGGAAGACGAGGTCCATGTTGATGACTACGAGCATCTCTCGGTGATTGCTTCGTCGGGTACGCTCCTGGCGTCAAGGTGCAGCTCCTGGGCTTGCCTGAGTGGCTTCGGGTGCCCAAGTTTGACGGCGAGATGGTGAAGCACGAGCTCTCGGTGGTTCACAGAACAGAGAAAGAAGGAGGGGTAGGAGGCGAGAAGGAAGAAGAGGAAGTGGATCTGGCGGCAGTGGAGGGAAAGGGGAGAGGCTAGGGTTTCAGGAGGGTTCTCCGTGGGGATTAAAAGGAGGGGAAAGAGAGACTCACGCACTTTGCGTGGGCGCTAGCCATGTGAGGGAGAGGAGCACGTCTCCTGCGTGCTGCTTTTGGGGAAGACGACAAAGGAGAAAAGAGGTGAGCATCTCCTTCGTCCAGGAAAGAAGCGAGCCAAAAGAAAAAGACTTGACTAGAAGGCAGCACTGAAGCCTTTATTTAAGAATTTAGGAGATCTTCAGATTTTGCACCGGAACAAAAGATATAGAGAGGGAAAGGTTTTGCAAACATTTTTCAAAACATTATTATTCAAAACAACTTTGAAGTTTCCAACCAATATAATTTTAGTTGAATTTAAAGCAAGAAAATGGAGAGAAGGGTTTATTATGAAACCATACGAGAAAATAAAAAATAGATTTTATTTCAAATAGTTTTAAGTTTTCACAAAAACATGCAAGGGTTATTGATGCATGATGATGCATGACGTCACGAAGACGCGAAAAAGAAAAAAAAGCAATTCTAATATTTGGAATTTTTCTGGATCGTTACTATCTGGGAGAGCCAACAAGAGGACATTGTAAACCCTAAGTTTTGTCTCATCAATACAATCAGATTTGCCTTGTTTGTCTGTTTTTACCTTTGAGTTCATCCGACGCCCTCCTCTCCTGATCCAAAGTCCTTCATCTGAGGAAATTGTCGAGGACCATCCTCATCAATTGGCGCCGACCGTGGAGAGCTTGTGCATTGGATTCATGGTTTCGACGGCTTTTCACCTTCATCATGAAGTAACTCGACGATTGACGGAAGCCAGATCTTATTCGGCACTGTCGATTTTTGACCACACCCACCCAGATGGATTTGATGATCGGAAGCCTCAATTTTTGAGTCGGGTCCTTGGGCTCTCTTCGCCATTCAGATTCGATTTATTTGGGTCCGTCGGCAACAAAACTATAGCTGTGGCAACATCAAAAACTTCCGCCGACTCTTCCAGAGGTAAACTCGCCGGTCAGCATCAAGACCACGACAAGCAAAGAGGATCTCGCCGACGCACTCTAAGAAATCCCGCACAACCACGACTTCGAGGACGCAGCAGATCTGCACCCCTCAGAGGAAAACTTTGATGGCAGCAACAACTTTGACTCCAAAGAGGACTTCGCTGATCTATACGATGGTGTCTCCTACGGTTTTGATGATGAGTGGATGTCAGACCTTGAACTCGACGACGATGAGCCGACAATCTTCTCCTCGGAACCCAACAACAACAACATCACCTGCCGCCAGATGTACGCTATCATTGAAGAAACATTAGAAGAACACGACTCCGCTGGCAAGCCCCTGGTCAACCCAACAAACCTTAGAAAGGGCGCCAGGTACGTAGCACCAGAGACAGACAAAGCAACAATCACTGCTAGAGAAAAAGTTTGGCTAACAACAGTGGAGTGGACGACAATCAGAGCAGCCATTAGCGGCATGGCAAACATACCTTCAGATGCATCCATGAGCGTGTTGATGGGGTACCAGTATGCGCTACATCGCAAAAATAGGCAACTGGAGAAAGTTCGACAACGACTCAAAGAAAAGCGTCTTGCGGCTAGTGCATAAAGCCTATGCAGAGCTGGGCTTAGCAACACATCTCCCACCAACTCAGGAGGGCACCCCAGATGTGTTTTCCGCTTGATCAACATCAACCAAGGTGACAGAAACAATCTGACACGGAACCTCGACTCCTCCTTCATATCTGTCGATGAGCGAGGAAACATTATCCCTAAGACACCAAAAGCAGCACTCGTGCCAGCTCAAACCTACTTGTTAACTACACAACCGACAGCCGATGATCCGCGGGCAGAGATGCACCACAGCGCTCTCCAAGGCCTCGGGTTGGTTGGCATGAGATTACTTAGCAGGGAGGAAGTCTCGCAACCAAACAGATCACCACACCGTCGTAGCAGCCCTCGACATAAAAGTAGCAACTCGAAGATCCAGATCTCCACATCAGGGTGGACAACCTCTCCATCGCAATAGCCCTCGGCATGATGGGGGAACCCAAAGATCCAGGTCACCGCACATAGCACACATCACTTCACGCGAAGGAGACACAAGAAATGCCATTACACAGCAGCGAATCAATAGGTCCCGCTCTGAGCGCGAAAAACACAGTTATAAGGATGAAGATAAGGAGATGGGAGCTAGCTGCTTACAGGGTTCACAGGACTCAGGTACCCAAAGGTTTCAAATTGCCTCATGACCACCAAAAGTACGACGGCTCACAAGAACCCGAATTTTGGTTATCAGACTACCTGCAAGCTATCAAAATACTCGGGGGCTCCAAGGAAACAACAATGCAAAGCTTGCAACTACACCTAAGCGGAGCTGCCAGGTCGTGGCTAAGGAAGCTGCCCAAAGACTCCATAGGCAGTTGGGACGAACTTACAAAGAAATTCATCAGCAACTTCCGGTCTACATACAACGTCAATCGAAGACGTGAAGGCGTGTACCCAAAAGTACAGCGAGTCCCTGCGCTCCTACATCCAATGTTGGAGTGTTATAAAAAACTTATCAAAAAATGTCTCTGATGAGCGGGCAATCGACGCCTTTATCAATGGGCTGCGCCGCCAGGACTTCGTTGAAGAGATGGGACGCTCCAACCCGAAGACAGTGTCAGCACACATGGATATAACAAACAAGTTCGTGGACGGTGAATATGCTTACCATAACAAGCAAACACGCTCACCCAAAGATGACCGTTCTCAGCGATACAATAGCCAGAAGCGTAGAACCCACAACTATGACGAGTATAGAGGATCAAGACAAGTAACCGTAGGTTTCAGGAGCAACAACGGCAATCAAGGAGACGAGCATCGAAGCGGTGGCTACCACAATGACAACAGAGATGAACCAAGTTCCAGCAGGCAGCGATACCAGACAAGGACATCAAGAGATTACAATCAGTCACCCGAAGATATCCTGAACGGACCTTGTAACATGCATTATGTCATGAGTCCCGATGGTAAGAGGCTATCAAATCACCTGATGAAATATTGCTGCACCTTCCTGAAGTTGCAGGGAGCCTATGGTACAAAGCAAGCCGAAGGACAACACCGCGAGTACATAGGAACCCCAGGTCAGTAGCACACTACACACACCACCTCCTCTGTTGCTAGCCATCGGAGGCCCGCTAACTCAGGTCCAGCAGGCCACCAGTAACAATCAGAATGATGGATATATCGCGTCCAAGGGAACAATCCCAGCCATACTTTAGCCTGCACCAAAGTCGAAAAAGATCCAGAAGAGTATAACCTGACAAGTAAACTTGGCGATCACAACACCTCCTCCAACAGCATAGTACCTCAACTGGTCTGATCAGTCAATCTAGTTTAGCAGAGAAGATCACCCGCCAAAAATACCCTGGCCAGGACATGCGCCAATGGTTCTTAAGGCTCAAATTGGAGGATACGACATAAGCAGAGTCTTCATGAACGCGGACAGCGGCATACACCTAATCTATGCACGCACTTTGTAAGCAATGAATATTTCTCTCAAGTTCCTCAAAACCATGGACTGCTTCTTCCATGGGATCGTCCCCGGGAGTCCCAGTGTCCCCGGGACTGCTCCTTCCATGTACTCTTGGACAATCGATTGCAACAAGAAAACGAAGGGATCGAACTTCAAGAAACCTATCCGAAAGAAGCATGAATCCAAACTTACAGGAAAACAACATATACTTACGTCATCTAGAAACGAAGCCGGAAGATGCATCCCGATAGTAATGCTAGGAAGTGCAACGCCCTTATTGGTTCACTTTTTCTGTGGCTGCCCTCGGGGGCTCTTCGTGATTTCAGCTAATTTCACCGAGTCCGCTGGCTCCTTCAGCGGACTCCACGTCTTGGCTGCCAACGAAATTGTCAGCGACTGGGGCGACATCCTCGTGTTATCTTTGGGAGCTTCCTCACTGACGTGATTCCATTTGTAAACATAAGAGTAAAGGACAATAGCCAAAGAAAAGCAGCAAGGAGGAAAGACAACATCAACTTGAAAGACAAAACACTTACGAGCCCGACAGAGCCAAGTCCCATAGAGTGGCGACTGTAGGAGCAGCCGCTGTAGCAAAAGTTTCTTGTGGGGGTACATCCGCAGCTTTGGATGTACCCAAGGATTCTTTATCCTCTTCGATACGCTTCCTCTTCCTCGGCTCCTCTGAATTTTGCGAGTTTGCCGATGGAAGGGAGATGCTAGTGGAATTTTTTCCTTTCCGTCGCCTCCTCAGTCTTGTCTCCATCCCGCCTTGTGGTAGTCTCGGGGGCTTTGTCCTATGAAGAAGAAACTTCGGGTAGCTCCCCCTTCTAGCAATGGTGGGAGAGAGGCAAGGAAAACATGGCCCTACATAGTTAGACAATTTCAAGTTCAAAAGACAATGAAGATGACATATGTACTTATGAAAATTACGAATCAAAGGAAAATACCTGGGGCAGAGGATTATCGTGTTCTCCACAGGGAAACAATCTATCAGATCTAATTGTTACAGAAAGCCTTGTCACACAAATATGGATGATGAACAAAGGTAAAACACCAACAGAAACTAACAGAAGCAATTCAGAATAAACTACGACTAGGGTTACAGTAGCCACCAACAGAGATAATCGAAGGATCAAGAAGAGATGGGAAGAACAGAAGTACCCAACGTTTTACACTCGTGATTTTTCTTCTCTGAACCTAGTTGAACGGCGCTTCAACGTAGATGATCAGCAGGTGAGGTTGAGGTAGAGGAAGCAGTGGGCCTTGAGGAAGAAAAGCATCGGGGGCTGAGGAAGATCATCCGGTGGTGGTGCAGTAGATCTCAGATCTCGACTCCATGGCCGTCGTCCTGCTCTTCCCGCTCTTTCTCTTGTGGTGGAGTGGTTGGCGAGTGCGTGGGGTTGCTGTCGTGTGTTCTCCGTGTCCTTTGGTACGGTGTCCTCCTCCTTCTTTATCTCTGGTTTGCGTAGGGTTGCCTTTTGCACGTTTCCCCCTGGCGTCTTTGTTTCCTAGCGCAAGCCAATCCTTGGTACAAGGTTCTATCTCATAGCTTTGATGACTTGGTATATTTATCTGCAATGTAAAAAAGGCTGGCCAGTAAAAGGGTTCTGCTGTAAAAACTATATGAAAGTTGTATGAAAATAACGAGATCCACACTAAAGGGAGAGAAACTGAACCAAAATGATGATAAAAATGAGTATGAGCATGGCAATGATCAAACCCCCACACTTAAATCTTTGCTTGTCCTCAAGTAAAGGAACAAATTGCAAGTCATCAACAATGTTCAATAAGATGTCACTCCAAAGTACTTGAATAATAAGCACACCTAGATGTAAATCAATGAGAGAGATTCAAAGCATTACTGAATGTTGTAGGTGATTGAAACTGAATTCGCTGTTGAGAGAAGACTGAAAGTTTCTATCATTCTAAAGGACCTAGCAACCAAGTTGCCCAAAAACAAAACAAGTAAAAGAGGATGGAACAAGTTAGCAAGGGTTAGGTGACAAGTTAGTTGCTGACTTTAGTTTCCAAATATGCTAGCCATAGCAGCAAGGAGTATGTGCAAAGGAATATTATCAAGGAATAATTTCCTCCCATAGGCAGGTATCACCGATCCCGAGACCACAATACCCATCCATGATCAGAAACTTAAAAGTTAGGATTTAGCAATGATTATTCTTCGTCCCCATAGTCAAATTTCCGATCCCGAGATCGCCAAATTCAGCTAGGTAAGAAGAGAAGTTAAGATAAGTTAGAATTAACTTCTCTTACCCATAGTCAATTATTCAATCCCAAGATCAACATAATCGACTAGGTTGGGAGATGGAAAAGGAAATCAGAATGAAGTTAAGTCCTTTTTCTGAATCAAGTATCCAATCCCGAGATCACATACTCGTTCCAAACTAGGACAAAAATAGTTAAAGCGATTTAGTTACAACCAGGACTTTCCACAATAAAGCATCCAATCCCAGGATCAACATGCCCTATATGTTCAGTACTAGTTGGTGCAAGAGAATGACTGAATTTTCAAATAAAATCTCAACAGCTTCATTCAAGATCAATCACAACACCCAAGAAGTAATACTAGGAATCTAGATATTGACAGGCGTCCAGGCATACTTAGTATTCAGATAGAAAAGAATGTTACCACATTGAACAGGGTTGATTAAAAATTTACAGGAATTGATAATTCAAAATAAACCAGGAACCTAGGCAAGGCAAAATGGCAAGAGACAAATTTTTAATAAGTGTGCAGATTAAGTATGAAGAAGGGGCATGGTACAGCTAACCTCTTAGTTTCTGCCAGTGAATTTCCTTTGGGGAATAACTGCTCTTCCAATCTCTGTTGATCCTTTATTGAATCTACAAAATTAGACAAGAGAAAACCAACAAGGGTAAAAGAGAAATAATAATAAAACTTGTACAAATATCAGGTTGCCTCCTGATCAGCGCTCTTTTAAGGTCATTAGCTTGACCCCTGATTGTAGAATCATTCTCCAACATGGGTGGAGATATTGTTGTTCTCCACCATTCCTTCTTCAATGTTTGGTATTTTCTCACCATGAGTGTAGTGCTTCAGTCTCTGACCATTAACTGAAAATGTTCCTCCAGACTGAGATTGCACCACTATAGCTCCATTGGGGAATACCTTTCTGACAATGCATGGGCCAAACCATCTTGATTTGAGTTTGCCTGGGAAAAGATGAAATCTTGTATCATATACAAGCACCGGCTGCCCTGGCACAAATTCTCTTCTTATGATCTTGTTATCATGCATTTTCTTAGTCCTTTCCTTGTAGATCCTGGAGCTTTCATAAGATTCATTTCTAATTTCCTCCAACTCTGTCAGCTGCAGTTTTCTGTGCTCTCCTGCCTTTCCAATGTCCATGTTGAGTTTTCTCAGAGCCCATTCAGACTTATGCTCAAGCTCTACAGGTAAGTGACAAGCCTTGCCATAAACCAACCTAAAGGGAGACATCCCAATGGGTGTTTTGAAAGCAGTTCTGTATGCCCACAGGGAATCTGAAAGCTTGCTTGACCAGTCAGATCTTGATTTTGAGACCACTTTTTCTAGAATTTGTTTAATTTCTCTGTTGGACAGTTCAACTTGACCATTGGCTTGAGGATGATATGGAGTAGTTACTCTGTGATTGTGGACACCATACTTCTTGAATAAATTTTCAAGCTGGTAATTGTTGAAGTGGGCACCTCCATCACTAATAACAACTCTTGGCACTCCAAATCTGGGAAAAATAATGTTCTTGAATAGAGTACAAACTGTCTTGGAATCAGCATTTGCTGTTGGGATTGCCTCTACCCATTTGGATACATAATCCACTGCCACTAAAATGTGCTTGTAACCTTTAGAGGGAGGAAATGGACCCATGAAGTCAATGCCCCAAACATCAAAGAGTTCAACTTCTAGAATAGGTTGTTGAGGCATTTCTTGTCTTTTGGAAATTTTCCCTGTTCTCTAACAAGGATCACAGGCTTGGGTGAAATGGTGGCAGTCCTTAAATAAGGTAGGCCAGTAAAATCCTGACTGCAGGATTTTTGCCTGTGTCTTTGATGTGCTTGCATGGCCACCATAAGGAGGAGAGTGACAGTGTTGTATTATACTTGTAGTTTCATCATTTGCAACACATCTTCTGATAATTCCATCAGCACAATGTTTGAACAGGTAAGGTTCATCCCAGTAATACTGTTTACTATCATGGATAAACTTCTTCTTTTGTTGATAGGAGAAATCAGCTGGTATAATTCCACAGACAAGGTAATTCACCATATCAGCATACCATGGTGAGGAATCCTTTTTAGTGCTTAATGCCATGAGATTTTCTCCTGGTAATTCATCTCTGATGACAACTGAATTTCTGTCATTGCAGACTATTCTTGACAAGTGGTCAGCAACCACGTTTTCGGCTCCCTTTTTATCTCTAATCTCAATATCAAACTCTTGCAGCAAAAGAATCCACCGAATAAGCCTTGGTTTGGCATCCTTTTTACTAATCAAGAACTTGATTGCTGCATGGTCAGTATACACAATGCAATGGCTACCCACTAAGTATGCCCTGAATTTGTCAAAGGCATACACAATAGCAAGAAGTTCTTTCTCTGTTGTAGTGTAGTTAGCTTGTGTCTCATCTAAGGTTCTGCTAGCATAGGATATGACATTTTGAACCTTGTTCTTGCGCTGCCCAAGGACTGCACCTATGGCAAAATCACTTGCATCACACATGAGTTCAAAGGGCTCTTCCCAATCTGGTGGCTGAACAATTGGGGCTTCAACTAAGGCTTGTTTTAGCAGCTCAAAAGCTCTCTTACATTCATCATCAAAAAGGAAGTGCACGTCAGTGTTCAGCAAGTGTGTCAGGGGTTTAGCTATCTTGGCAAAATCTTTAATAAATCTTCTATAGAAGCCAGCATGTCCCAGGAAACTCCTCACTCCTTTGACATTGACAGGAGGAGGTAGTTTTGTAATAACTTCCACCTTGGACTGATCAACTTCTATTCCTCTAGCAGAAACAAGATGTCCAAGGACTACTCCTTCTTTCACTAGAAAGTGACACTTCTCCCAATTAAGAACCAAATTGTGTTCTAGGCATCTTTTCAGGACTGTTTCCAGATTTGCCATGCAACTATCAAAATCTTCTCCATAGACAGTAAAATCATCCATGAAAACTTCCATGATCTTCTCAATGTGATCAGAGAAAATAGACATCACCAATCTCTGAAATGTGCCTGGAGCATTGCAAAGACCAAATGGTAACCTCTTATAGGCAAAAGTCCCATAGGGACATGTAAATGTTGTTTTCTCTTGATCTTCAGGATGTATGGGAATCTGTAGGAACCCAGAGTATCCATCCAAGTAGCAGAAAAATTCATGACCAGCAAGTCTCTCAAGCATCTGATCAATAAATGGCAAAGGGAAATGATCTTTTCTTGTACATTTGTTCAATTTCCTGAAATCTGTGACTAACCTCCAGCCAGTAACAGTTCTGGTTGGAATTAATTGTCCATTATCGTTTTCCACTACTGTCATGCCTCCTTTCTTGGGAACAACATGAATAGGACTCACCCATTCACTGTCTGATATGGGAAAAATCATATTCCCTAAAAGTAGCTTCAATATTTCCTTCTTAACTACCTCTTGCAACTTTGGATTAATTCTTCTTTGATGTTCTCTAGAAGGTTTACTCCCTTCCTCAAGGTAAATCCTGTGATTGCAAAGGGAAGGATTGATACCCTTGATATCATCAAGGCAGTACCCAATCACTTTTCTGTATTTCCTTAACAAATCAAGCAAGGCACTGGACTGCTGTTCTGAGAGGTCAGAGCTTACAATCACTGGTAATGTCTTTTCTTTATCAAGGAATTCATACTTCAGGTGAATTGGCAAGGGTTTTAGTTCCACTGGTAGTTTTTGTGTCTCCACTGAACTTTTACTGATTTGGTGTCCCTGCTCATCAGAAATTCTATATATTGCATATAGAGGTGTGCCTTCATCTACTGTCTGGCTGGCATGGTAGCAATGCAATTTATCTTCAGAGTCCTTTACCAATTGATCAATGACATCAATGGAGAAACATTGCCCTTGTTTGCCAGGAAGATGAGTAGCATGCTTCATATCAAATTCTGCCTCTTCATTTCCAAACTGCAGAGTTAATTTAGCTCCCTTGACATCAATCATTGCTCCTGCTGTTGCTAGAAAGGGTCTTCCAAGAATAACAGCTTCACTATTATCTTCCATCTCCAACACCACAAAATCAACAGGGTAGGCAAATTTACCAACAAGGACAGGAATATCTGGCAAAATTCCTACTGGTTTCTTGATAGTTCTATCAGCTAACTGTAATGTCATGTTTGTGGGCCTTAATTCACCCAAATTGAGCACTGACTGAACTGACATGGGCAAGACACTGACACTAGACCCAAGATCACACAATGCAGTGAATGCTTTTGGTCCAACTGTACAAGGAATACAGAAACTTCCTGGATCACCAAGCTTTTCAGGCATTTTATTCTGAATAACAGCACTGCAATTCTTTGTCAAAGTTACCAATTCAGGTTCTTCAATTGTTCTTTTCTTGGATAACAAGTCCTTGAAGAATTTTGCATACAGAGGAATGTGCATTACTGCATCAAGGATAGGAATGGTAATTTCCACAGACTTCATTGTTTCCAAAAACTTAGAGAACTGCTTATCTTCTTTAGATTTCTCCATTCTATCTGGAAATGGAATCTTGCAAGAAACAGTGGGCTCTGAATAATTGTTTGCAGGGGGAACTTGTGGTTCATCTTCCTTATTATTACCAACAGGCTGATTTCTTTCAAGTTCTTCAGGAATTGATGCCATTTTTGATCTGAGGGCTGGTGCCACATATGCTCTACTGGGAGTAGGTAACACTGGCTCTGAACTTCTTCCAGACCTTGTCATGACTGCATCACAAATGTCAATTGCTCCACAATGTGCTTTAGGATTAGCTATAGGTTGAGCTGGTAACTTCTGCTCTGCTCTCTCTGATTGATTCTGCAACAAGCAATCAAACTTACTTCCTAAATCCTTAATGGAATCTTTTATTGTCATCATCACTTCTACTTGCATTTTCAACATTTCTTCAACTCCAGGGGTACTAGACTGATGAGATACTTCAGATCTGTTACTGCCAAAATTCTGGAATTGGTTGTTTTTGTAATTCTGCCCTTGACTTGATGCAAGTGTCTGACTTGGTTGGCTATGCCTGTAGGAGAGATTGGGGTGATTCTTCCATGATGGGTTGTAGGAACCTTGGCTCTGAGCATAGCTAACTTCTGATACCGAAGGGCCAACATTTGCATAAAAGGTGCATTCAGCAGAAGCATGGCCTATTTTTCCACAAACATCACAAGCTACTGCCATTGAATAAACTGATGAAGCAGAACATGAGGATTGTTGAGTCTGAAGAACACTTGCCATCTGTTTCTGAAGGACTTCAAGCTGAGCAGCAATAGAATCACTAGCTGAAATGCTGTGCATACCAGGAGCATGAGGAACAACCTGCCTTTCATTGGACCACTGAAAATGATGTGCAGCCATGCTTTCAATTAGCTCAAAAGCTTCTTCAAGTGTCTTGTTCATAATCCCTCCTCCTGCAGCAGAATCAATAGCTGCTCTGGTCTGATGAGTTAGTCCCTCGTAGAAAGTTTGTAAAATCAGCCACTGCTCAAGGCCATGATGAGGACACATCCTGAGCAATGTATTATACCTCTGCCAAGCTTCATACAAACTCTCATTGCTGAATTGAGCAAATCTGGTAATCTTGTCTCTATACTCAGCTGCTCTTGTAGGAGGAAAATATCTCTCCAAAAATGCTTGCAGCAGATGTTCCCAGCTATCTGTCATACTATTGGGTAAAGAGTGCAGCCAGATCTTAGCACCATCTTTGAGAGAGAATAGAAACAGTGACAACTTGATCACATCAGCTGGAACCCCATTCTGCTTCAGAGTATTGCAATACTCTAGAAATGTTCTGATATGTTCATGAGGATCTTCAATAGCTGTACCACCAAACTGAGAATGTTGCACCATATTAATCAGAGCAGGCTTTAGTTCAAAATTATTTGCCTGAATATTGGGCTGAATCAACCCTGAAGACACCCTCTGATCTTTGGGAATCCACAAATCCCTCAGAAGAACCTTTTCCCCCATTTTTGCAGATAACTCAGTACTCTTAATTCTTGCTTCTCTCTTCCTTCTCAAAAAGGTTCTCTCAATTTCTGGATCAAACAACACCGGAGCTTGTTCAAGAAGCGCAAAATTCATGCAAAAACCCTATAGATCTCAACAATTTAGCACACAGTTAATAGGTTAGTGCACTAAATCAAAAGCCAAACACACAACTAGGTCTATCACACAACTAGATTGCTGAAATTTGTTTCCCCGGCAACGGCGCCAATTTGATCGTTATCAAATATAGTAATATTATCGTGTTCTCCACAGGGAAACAATCTATCAGATCTAATTGTTACAGAAAGCCTTGTCACACAAATATGGATGATGAACAAAGGTAAAACACCAACAGAAACTAACAGAAGCAATTCAGAATAAACTACGACTAGGGTTACAGTAGCCACCAACAGAGATAATCGAAGGATCAAGAAGAGATGGGAAGAACAGAAGTACCCAACGTTTTACACTCGTGATTTTTCTTCTCTGAACCTAGTTGAACGGCGCTTCAACGTAGATGATCAGCAGGTGAGGTTGAGGTAGAGGAAGCAGTGGGCCTTGAGGAAGAAAAGCATCGGGGGCTGAGGAAGATCATCCGGTGGTGGCGCAGTAGATCTCAGATCTCGACTCCATGGCCGTCGTCCTGCTCTTCCCGCTCTTTCTCTTGTGGTGGAGTGGTTGGCGAGTGCGTGGGGTTGCTGTCGTGTGTTCTCCGTGTCCTTTGGTACGGTGTCCTCCTCCTTCTTTATCTCTGGTTTGCGTAGGGTTGCCTTTTGCACGTTTCCCCCTGGCGTCTTTGTTTCCTAGCGCAAGCCAATCCTTGATACAAGGTTCTATCTCATAGCTTTGATGACTTGGTATATTTATCTGCAATGTAAAAAAGGCTGGCCAGTAAAAGGGTTCTGCTGTAAAAACTATATGAAAGTTGTATGAAAATAACGAGATCCACACTAAAGGGAGAGAAACTGAACCGAAATGATGATAAAAATGAGTATGAGCATGGCAATGATCAACAAGGATGGAAGGGATCCGATGTTTTTTTGTCAGCTTGGTCAAGCTCCGCACGTGCTTCCCAACAATTCCTTCAGGCCATTCCTAGTCAGAAATGCTCGACTTATCCTTTAGACCAGAGTACACATCTGGGAGACCCTGGCCTGCAGCGGCTAGATGCAAAGCCAAAGGAAGTATGCAATGATTTGCACACCCAACATCTCCTTTTTCTCTTCAGCTTGCAAAGCCTTGATGCGAGTCATCAAAGGATCAATTTCATCGAGTTCAGCATCAGTAGGGAGTTGGTCCCAGGACTTCAATTTCTTGACCTCTTTCTTCGGGTCAAAAGGAGCCAATCCAAACTTCTGCGCCTTTGAAGCCTGCTTGTCCTTGATGTAGAACCACTTGGTTCACCATCCTTTGGACAGAATCTGCCATCTTGACGTTGAAGTAACCAGCTTTAGGACGAACGGATATCATAGCACCACCGATGTCGTGGATTTCATCCTTGGAAGCGTTGCGGCAGAGGAAGACGAGGTGTTTCCAAAGGCCCCCAATGGGATCCACGCCAAGGAAACTTCCACACAGCATGATGAAGCACGCGATGTGCATGGTAGAATTGGTCGTGAGCTCATGAAGCTGCACACCGTAAACAAAAAGAAGCCCACAGAGAAATTCATGGGCGGGGAGAGAAAGACCTCAGTAGATAAAGGAAACAAAAAGTACCCGGGAAACTGTTGTTCGGGCCCGGGATGACCTCGTCAGCGAGAATCATGATCTCCACGGCCTCCGAGAGTAGCCCGGCCTTCTTGAACTTGTTCATGTCAGTGGTGGTGAAGCCAGATCTTGCCTAGCCGATGAGTTTCTCCTTATTCGAGGTGGATTCCTTCACCGTGGGCCGCTTGATGACGCGCTTGGTCGACATCGTGATGGGGAAAAGAGAAGAGCTTGAGCTACTGGGCTATGGCTCGAGAGAGTACGAACAACAAGCGAAAGGAAGAAGAAGTGGCGGCGGCAGAAGCGAATGGTGAGGAAAGGTTAAAGTAAAAAAGAGTTCCCCCTTAAATAGTGCTAGTCAAGTTGTAACATCCCAAGATTTTATCAAATTTTGGGGGAAATTTTTCGCTTTTGTTATGCTAGAAATGATTGAAATTTCACAGGGATTTAAATTTTTTGAGTCTATTTGAAAGCTTTATTAGAAAACTATTTTAAACTTTCTATTATCTTCTTAAGGAACCTCTTTGAGAAGAACCAAAAATCGAAATATTATTTTCTTGCTTTTAATCAGCTTTATGCAAGCTTGCTTGCAAAAGAAATGTCTTACAAAATGATTTATAAAGTTTTCCTTGCCAAAGGAATGTTTGAAGAATATATTTCAAAAACTATTTTTGTAGACTTTATTCTCTGAATTTAAAAGGATTATTTAAAAATCCTACTTCTACTTTGATTTATGCAAGCAAAGCCATCGGGCTTAATTGAGACCTTTTATTAAAAACCTTGTTTTGGATTCTGAAAACATGTTTGATGTTGGTTTAAAACCTTTCGGTGAATTTTACAAAATTTATGAAATTGGTTTGGCTTGATTTGGATTCAATATGCAAAAGTTATGAAAGAAATATGAAAACAGAAAAGAAGGAAACAAAATAAAAATGAAATTGGACCCCGGGGAGACGATTCGGCCCAGTATGGAGAAGCAGCCCGCAGCCCAGGAAGGATACCGAAACGGTATCTCTAATTTTCTCTCTTATCTCGCTGACATGTGGGCCCCACTCGTCAGGCCACATCAGCATCTTCTTCCTCGGACCGAATTTCACGCCGGCGACCGTTTCTCCTCTGTAATTTCTCCTCTTTAATTCCCGTTACTTCCTGCTTAATTAGGCTCCCCTCTGCGCTTATATAATCCCCTCATCCTCCTCTCCATTTCCCCTCTGCTCCCTCGACGAATAGCGCCGCTAGGCTGGCAAAATCTCTCGCCGGAGAGCCACACTACTGCCACCGTGCGAACTCAATTCCGACGACTACAAGGTACCCCGACGCCTGATTTCTGCACCTCCCTACTCCCCATGTCCTGGCACATCTCCCTGACCACCTTTCCCATTTTATTCCGAAGCAAATCGACGACCTCAAGGTGGCTAGGAGGATACCGCCGCCTGGAGCCCTCCGTTCAGGCCCTGCAAACTCTCGAGGACGCAATCGAGCTCGTGGAGGACACCATCAGCTTCCCCGCGTCTAGACGCACATCGTCACGGTCTCCATCACCTCCGGGAACATTGGAAATGTCGCCTTCATCAACTTCCAGTACCGCACCCCGCCGCCGGTGACCCCCAAACCCTAACCCCGGTGAGCTGCCCCTTCTCTTAGTTTCAGCCCGTTGGATCTGAATCAGAAGGCACAGATAGATCATAAGACCGAACCGGTACGGGTCAATTAGGGCCCTTAGATCTTCTTTTGATCCTGTGGTTCACAGAGCTGATCCAGCCGAAGGGGTATCAACCAATCAGAATCTGCCACATGTCAGCTCCTGGTTAAAACAGAAACTCGAATTAGATTTTGAAATCAGATTTGATCTGAATCTTCAAAAATCCATATCTTTTGATCCCTGCATCCAAAAATAGCAAATAATATCTCGTTGGAATCCTTAGGAAGTCTAGAATCCAGCAGTACCATAAAATATTATATTTTATGGGTTCAATTTGAAACTATTTTCAAATTGGAATCAGACCCTCTGTTAGCATGCTTAATTCATATCTTTTGTTCTGTAGATCCAAAAATTACAAATTTGTAGTCTTTGGAATCCCCTCAACTTGTGGAACATCATAGGATCAAAAAAAATCCAAATTTGATACGTGCACACACTTTGTGCATTCAAATTTGTCCAAATCACCATTTTGGTGATAATTCAAATTCTAAAACTTATTTTGGAGTGATTCCAATTGCAGTGACCTTGTATTACTGCAAGCTATCCAGTAGCATGACTCCCATAATTTCTTGAACCACTTCACAATTATTCAAATTCTAATATGAGAATTTGAGTATTCCTATATAGATTAATTCTAATTCTATTTCAATCATTGTTTCCTTCTACTTTAGAAAAACCTATGATCATACCTAACCATCAAATATCATCTTGAGATCACTTTGATCCAATGTCATATCTATCTAAACAACATCTCGATCAAGATCATATCTACTTAGACCTATCTTGCATAGTACCCACTTATTCAAATTACAAATGTGTCATTGAGTAAAGTGTGATACTTTTTATCTTAGTTTCTACCTTTGCTACTATGGTATTGATCAAATCAACATCATAGTACTTAACCCAATCCCATTTTACTCATTAGGAACCTTAAGCCATGTTTTCAAACATCATCTATACATATCCATTACCTATAGCCATTTACTCATGCCTACTCAATCTTAGCCTTGCATTGAACTATTCAATTTGCATTTGAGTTAATTGAGTACTTCAATGTTATAAGAGCCCTAGCCTAAGCTTAAGTGTAATATATACTATTTAAGAATAATTGTTGTTACACTTATTCAATAGTATTGCTATTGCACTATTTCGTCTCTTATGTGATTTACCCACATGAGATATTCCAAGATTCAATATGCTTTGATAAAGCATAAAGATCTCACTCATCATATTTTGTCTAATTCATATATATTCAAATTGCAATTGTGCTACTTGAGTAGAATATGAATTCATCTCAAACCTAGATTTTGTTAATGTGGTGTTGTTATAAACCGTACCATAGTATGTGATTATACACCATGTTGATCAATGAACCATTGAGCCATGTCCTCAATATCAATCATTCATACCCAATCCAATGCCTACTTAGTTTTGTTCACATGTATTGAACTATTCAACTTGCAAATGTGCTAATTGAGTAGTTTAAGCATTCCTAAAACCTAGCCTAGTTCCTAAGTGCAATAGATGCTATTTAAGAGTAATTGTTGTCACACTTACTCAATAGTGTTGTAGTTGCACAATTTGATTCTTGTGCAATTTATTTTACATGAGCTATTCCTGAAACTCATTCATGCTTTAGTAAAACATAAAGACTTCATCAACTATACTTTGCCTAGTCCAATTCTCTCCAGTCAAGTTGATCTTACCCAACTAAGCTCTCAAATTCATATCTCACAAATCATGATCCTTTGCCATATCTTTCTTGTCTTAACATTTCAAGAAATCTAAACTGTTAAACAAACACCTTTCAATTGTTTGATTTGTTTGATTGTGTTTGTATGGTATGTTTATGGTATGCTATTTCTTGTGCTATAGTTTTTGCGAAGAGCTACGTGCTTAGTTGAGAAAAGTGGAAAGATCGTATTCTTCAAAAAGGCAAGTGACACACATGTCCCTCACCCATTTTACTTATGCATTAGTATACTCACCTCTTGTAGTATGCATGATAGGTGATTTATTCAACTGTTTTATCAATGCTTAGATCCTAGTAGTTTGTAGCAATCCCTCAAACCCCACCTGTTAGGATGCTAAATACTTTGAAAAATATTGTTGCCATGCTTTGATCACTTGTTAAAAGTGTTTTGTGATCAAATTAAGAACTTCAACTAAAATGAAACACCTGGGTGGATTGGTTTGATGATGGAGGCGATGTTGAGTGGCGACCCGGGGCTGCACATTGTGTAGTTGTTGCCTGGGCAAGACCTGGGGCTACCCATTGTGTAGTTGCTGCCCGGGCGTTCACTTGTGGTTTGCCACCCAGGAACGAAGAGATGGCTATGTCTTCCATGCTTAGTGTACTTCCAATGCAGCCTTATGACATTATGGGCTCTGTCTTGACTGATTAGATGTGGGAGTGCAACTTGTGTGCAAGAAGATGGTGGTAGATGAAATATAGGTTGGGAACGGATCTTGCCAGTTAGTTGCCCTCTCCTCTAAAAGGTCTCGTTTCATTTTATGTATGGGCATAAAATGAATCGTAAGGTGAAAGTGCACAACCCTTGCAAGGTGTATAAAACTAATCGATTAGCCGTGTCCCCAGTTATGGACAATTGAGTCTCTAGACATGGAATGTATGGAAGAATCTCATCACCATTTCTGAATTATTAAAATTTGTCTAGAAACCCCTAGGTAGGAACTAAGGACCACACACTCCGAGGGGTGGTGGTGCCTAAGGTTCCAAACTTTGTTGAGTTGCGCCCAGAACTACATACTGGCCAGTATGTAGTGTATGGGGGTTGTCTTGACCCTTGAAAAATAAAATTTGTTGAAAGAAAGTATTAAAATGGTTTTTAGGATAAAATTTGCTTTATGCAAATCAGCCTATGAGATCCACCAGCCAAATGTCATGTAGTATAGTCTTTCCACAAAAATGCCACCAAATATGTGTCATTTGCCAGTACATCATTGTACTGACCCCTCTGGGGCTGCATATTCAAACATGCAGGTTTATTTCGAGTAAGGAACCAGGAGTAGGATCTCGAGACTACATTCCAACATGTCTGCCTGTGGCACGTGATGAAGAATGGAGGCTCACTGCAACTATGCTATATGCTGTGTACTCGTAAGGTTGAAGACCTATGTAACTGGGTTTACGTTGTAATATTGATGCTATTGCAATGATTACTTATTTTGTACTGTGGTGCTATCTACTGATCCAGGGAATGGCACAGATACACAGGAGTTCTGTCTTTAGCAAAAGGCAGGGCGTTACACAAGTGGATTGCGGGCCATGATGTGGCACGGTAAGCAGAAATGGCCACCCACTACCGCGCGCAAATTTTGGCAATAGTAACTGCGCTGCCCTCCCATGTGGATTGGTAAGCGCAGAGTAAAATCAATTCTCAAAGAGTCGCGCGCGTGCGTCATGATGACCTAAGCTACATCTGACACGTCCAATTGACATCTTTGCCTTGGAACCCGACAAAAAATTATCATCTTCGTCAGGAATGACATAATGATTCTAAAAAAAGTTATTAGTTTAATATTGAACCCGAAGAATGATGTTTTGTGCCTATAATTGGCTTCCAGCACCCAATCATAGCCTCGGGGGCTACTCCCATCGGGAGCGCTGGTCGCGCACCCGATAGAAAAATCATAAGGTAATATTATGAAAATTTTATTGCAAGTAAAATAAAGCATATGAAAGCATGCAAAGTCTTGATGCTATGCTCGATCACAAGTTATCAATCATAGCCTCGGGGGCTACTCCCATCGGGTGCGCTGATTGTGGACTCGATGAAATATAAATTCTACTACCACAAGATCAAGGAGTAAACTTTTGAGTCCATTATCGGTGGGAAACACCAAACACATGAACTCGACAGTTAGTCCCATCGGGAGGATCAATTATGCATCTACAAGTGATATCAAGAACCCGCCGATTCTGGGTATTCTAATAGCCAACAAAGGCTCTCGAAATTAAAATTCTCAGACTGCGTCCACCGCGATAAAATATCTAGATGCCATGATAGCTAAGGTCATGAAGGTAAGACCCCAGGATCCGTCCTGCGTGGCCTAGTACCTGCACAAGAATGCACTCTGCTAGTTATTTTTCCATGTCCACGATACGAAGAAAATCTCGGCGGATGCACTGGGTACCCTTAAAAATAACTGGAATTCATGCTCTAGTAAGTCCTAAAGCGGCACAAGCTGAATTACCTCAGATCCCAAATTCGAGTTTGGGTACTCAAGTTTGATGTAGGTTTTGAGTATTTGCCCAGGCAATTAACTGGTTCTTGATCCGAAGCACTAGGCTCATCTACCAATATCCCCAAGAAATTATAAAGCTAAAAAATCAAAAAGATTATGCACTCGAATAAATAAAAGACCAGAACGCATCATATGAGAAGCTGAATATTGGAGATTCCACCTGAAGATTGCAGATTTCAGGTAGAATCTCGGGGGCTACTGACATGGGTACGCCTGCCAGGGCCCATGGCATTGGTTTCCCTGGTTTATATTCGGGTTGAGGCCCATGAAGGTTACAACCCAAGATAGGAGCTAAAGGACTTTGAAGTCAAATATGGAAAGCACAATGTAAATATCTAATGAGTTTGTATCGCACTCGACCAGAACTCTAGGACCTAGCCACCTATATAAGGGGCCATGAGGAGCCGGCGGGAGGACACGTTGAGATCAAGCTTGTAAACCCTAAGTTTTGTCTCATCATACAATCAAGTTCGCCTTGTTTGTCTATTTTTACCTTTGAGTTCATCCGACACCCTCCTCTCCCGATCGAAATTCCTTCATCCAAGGACATTGCCGAGGACCACCCTTGTCACACACCGATAGAATCATGTATCTGTGCTAAATTTTAACGAAGTGTTAATTCTCAGTTTATACCGAGAATCAGCGTAGGACTCAGTAAAGTCCTATACCATTAGATTTGCATCGTGATTTGTGCAATTGAGTTGCAGCTGGGATTTTGTTTAGTTGCAAAATAGGTTGCAACTAATTTTTTCAGTTGCAAGTGAGGTTGCAAGTAGAAACGATATATCTGGACCATTAGATTTAGTTTGTGATTCGTGCTAGTGGTAAGAGATATGATGACGTTAGTCTACTAAGCCCTAGATACACCCAAATTTTTCAAGGATACGTCATGGACAGACGTATCGGTTTCAGAGAAGAAGGGCCAAGAGGCCAAATTACAGCGCGGTCGACATAGACGTCGAGGGTGCAACTCCACGCTGCCTAACCTAGGGCAGCAACAGAACACACGTGACTACTCGCCAACCCTCCACCTATCTACGGAGGCTAGCTTAGCCTTAAGGAGATCGGCAGCCCTCCACACCTCTGCCTTGACGAGAATCTTGTGAATAACATCCCCGGAGGATGGTGACGCACCCTCAAACACAATGTCGTTGCGGTGCCTCCACAAGCACCAGCACACAAGAGCAATGCTTGTCCAGAAATCATGCAGATCATCCTCCCCCCGTGCCAGGCACACAACCAGTCCACAAACACGGCCATCTGCGACGGGAGGCGGTCCTCTCTCTCCCACCAACATAGGAAAGTGGTCCACACTGACCTCGCCAGCACACAACCAAGTAGTAGATGAGTGATGGACTCCTGGCTCTGATCGCAGAACGGGCAGGCTAAGGGCCGTGGCAAACCACGACGCTCTAATCTGTCCGCAGTCCAACACCTATCACGTAATACAAGCCAGAGAAAGAACTGACACTTGGCTGGAGCACGAGACTTCCAGACTTGGAGTGCTCCCGCCATGGCCACATTCCCACGGAACATGCCAAGATAGCAGGACTTCGAGGAGTAGACCCTGTCGGCACTCCAGTCCCACCGGAACTCATCAGCCACACCCTCGGTGGTAGTAAGTCCCTCCACACGGTCTGCAATCACCAACAGCTCCTGAATCGCAAGCGCATCAAGATCAGGGGGAATGTCATCCAGCCACTCACCATCCAGGGCGTCCCTCACCATCCTTACTCTAGAGAGCCTCTTCGGAATCAGTGAAAATAGGTGCGGCACTAAGTCCTTTAGGCGCCCATCCGGTAGCCAATTGTCCAACCAGAAGAAAGTGTGGGCCCCATCCCCCACCACCGAGGAGGTTGCGGCTTCAAAGATCTCCGTTACCCTCTGGGGGATCTGGATATAGAACTCTTTCCACGGCCAAAAGGCCTCCACTCAACTCAACCAGAGCCACCGCGCTCAAAGAGCCAGGTTCATCTTCCGAAGGTTTGGGATACCCAGACCCCCAAACTCCTTTGGCATACAGACTTTGTCCCACGCCACAAGACAGTGGCCACCATGCGCATTCTTACGGCCTTTCCACAGGAAGCCGTGGAGGATCTTCTCGATCGCGAGCAGGGTCTCAATCTGGACATCGAGAGACATCATGGCGAAGATAGACATAGCTGCTAGCGTCGATCTGACTAGCTCGAGCCGGCCAGTGCGGTTAAGCATGGAGGCCCGCCAACTAGGTAATCTATCCGCAACCGCATCCACCAAGTATTATAGCTAAGCCGCCGTTGGCTTCCTAAGACCAAGGGGCAGGCCGAGGTATCTGAGTGGGAAAGGTAGCACCGGGCATCCCAGCTCTCGATCCACCTGAGCTGCCATGTCCACCAGGCATCTAATCAGATGTGCTGAACACTTGCTGAGGTTAGTGCGTAGCCCTGAAGCAACCCTGAAATCATCGACAATCGCAGCAAATGTCCTGAGGTCATCCACTCGTGGCTTGAGAAAGGCAACCACATCGTCTGCATAGATAGACGTACGCTGGTGGAGGCCTGTGTCAGCAAGGGAGGCTAACTGGCCCTCCTGTGTTGCTCTCTCAAGCATGAAGTGAAGAACCTCGATGATCAGGATGAATAGCTAAGGAGAGAGGGGGTCCCCTTGCCGAAGTCCACGCCTATTGGCAACACGGGCTCCCGGGGACCCGTTCAGGAGGACACCGGTAGAGGCTGTCGAGAGCAAGGCACAAATGCACGCTAGGAGTCTGTCTCCAAATCCCATCTTCCTAAGAACCTCAAGCAGGAAGGACCAATCCACCGCATCGAAGGCCTTCATGATATCCAGCTTAAGAAGGATCGCCGGCTGTCTGGAGCTATGCAACTTGCGGGCTGTCCCTTGAACCATCATGAAGTTATCGCGAAGACAACATCCACGCACAAAGGCACTTTGGTGGGGCCCCACCAACTGAGGGAGAAGGGAAGCAAGCCGGTTTGTGATCACTTTAGCTACCCACTTGGCAAAGCCATGAATCAGGCTAATCGGTCGAAAGTCCTTCACTTCTTCAACTCCTGGCCTTTTAGGAAGGAGGGTGATGAGCGCACTGTTAACTGCTCCAAATCCACGACTGTCAAGGTGTGAGAGTGAGTCAAACGCCGCCATGACATCCACTTTGATAATGTCCCAACAGACCACGAAGAAGCGAGCAGAGAAACCATCTGGACCGGGGCACTTGTCCAGGGGCATGCCCTTGATAGCATCCCGCACTTCGTTCATGGTGAAATTCCCATCAATCCCACTCAGGTCGATGGAGGGAATCCCCAAGTAGTCAAGGTCTAAGGAGAAGGGGCGATCTGCCGAGCTGCCCAACAAATCGTCAAAGAAGGAGTCCACAGCTTCTGCCTTATCCACATGATCCGTCACTCGTTAGCCGTCCACCAAGAGATGTCCGATGAAGTTCTTGCGTCTCCTGTGGCTAGCATGGGTGTGGAAGAAATGAGTACATGCGTCGCCCTCCCGGAGCCAAAGGAGACGCGACCTTTGCCGCGCCAAGGTCTGCTCGAGAGAAGCAAGCCCCAACAACTTCTTCTTGAGAAGGCGACGAAGGGCACGCTCCTCAGGGGACAACATTCGGGAGTCCATAGCAACATCGAGACAAAGAATCACCTCGGTGGCTAGGAGAATTTGCATTTTAATGTTGCCAATGAATTTCGAGCTCCAACTAGATAGGCTTTTCGCCGTAGCCTTGAATTTCTGGTCGAGCCTCTTGAAGGGGTTGGGCTCATCGGGCTGAGTCGTCCACGCTCCCTGGACCACATCCGGGAAGCCATCCACCTTAGTCCAAAAGGACTAAAATTGGAATCTCTGGCCACGATGCAGGTCAGGCGAGAGGTTCAGCACCAGGGGGCGGTGATCCGAAGGGCCCGTAGACATGGCCGAAAGGAAGGCGTCAGGGTAGAGCGTCTCCCAGTCCACGGTCGAAAAGACCCTATCCAACTTCTCCAGCATCGGAAGCTCTCTTTCATTAGACCAGGTAAACCTCCGCCCATTGAGGTAAAGTTCTTTAAGATCCAGGGATGATAGAGTTCGCCGGAATCTAGTCATCATACTACAGTGCAGGCATCCTCGGCTCTTGTCTGTCGGATCCACAATAAGGTTGAAGTCTCCCGCTACCAACCACGGACCTATGTGAAGGTCCCTGATATCATGTAGCTCTTGGAGGAAGGCTCTCTTGTCTGCGTCTGTCTGGGGGCCATAAACGCGAGTGAACCACCAGCTCTGATCATTCCCAATAGAGATACGCGCCGTGAATGCATTCGCTGTGAAGTGGGGGTGTGAGACCAAGACCAGTGCGGATTGCCATGCCAGCAAGATCCCTCCACGGGTGCCATCAGCGGGCAGGAAGAAAAATTTGTCAAAGGAGGGGCCAAGGCAGTCCCTCACCACGCGGTCGGAGATAACCGCCATCTTAGTCTCCTGAATACAAACCACGGCTGCATTAGCTGGAGAAATCGCCTGGTAGACAGCAAGACGACGAGCGGGGGAGTTAAGTTCATGGCCATTCCAAATGGGAAAAGAAATATCCGGATCCGTAATGCTTACAACACTGTTGGCGACAAAAGAGCAAAAGCTAAAGATACATAGGACTCAAACCATACACTCCACCAGAGCCTCGTCAGAAAGCAGAAGGGCATCAGGCTGCCAGCCAAAGAGGCGTAGGACCACGTCAATGTGCTGCTGGCGGAGGGGCCTCGCAAACAAGTCGAGGTACGCGTCCAGAGCCTCGTCACCAATCACCTCGCCCTCACGCACCAGTCCGAGTCTCATGATCAGCGTACGCTGCTGCTGTCGAATCGGGGTGCCAGTGGCGAAGCGGCCCCCGATCCTATGGCTACGTCTCACCGGACCCGCGTACGTCTTCCTAGGTCGGCAACACCGAGCGGACGGCCTAGGAAAAACCGGTGAGATGGGGCGTCTGCAGGAGCCCCGAAAGCTGTCAAAGTCCTGAGCAGGTAGCTGGCCACCTCCTGACTGCTGGCAATCCACAGCCCCCAACGGGCCTTTCTCCAAGGTCGGCGAGAGAGAAACCCGGAACATATCCATCACCGATCGGGGAAAGCCAATCGGATCCACGGAGGGGAAGCACGGTGACCAAGGTGATGCCTCGGGATCAGCATCGCTGGTGGGAGAAGGAAAAAGGCCCATCGAAGATAGAACCAAATCGGTCTGAGCACAGGGAGGCACGTAGGTGTGATCCACGCCGTCCTTGGCCACGCTGAACTCTGAAATTTGAAATCTGTTGTTGTTTTCCTCCCACATGGGGTCCACCGGTACCACGATCTGCGCCAGATCCCTAGCAAAAGACTCATTTCCAAAAGAGGCAAGTACGTCATGTCCATGCGGCAACACTGGGCTGGCCGCCATTAGCTCCACCAGCATTGGATCCCACCCATTGGTCAAAAAGGAAGGGCGATCAACCGACAGTACTGCGAGGAGCGAGTCATTCCTGACAGCACTGCCAGTAGCGGCCCCCCCATCGGACCCCTCCACCGCAACTGCTGCGTCGTCTTCCTCGCACCAACTGGATGCCCGCCGACGGCCACCCTGGTCAAAGCACCGCCGGTCCTCAGCGCCGCCATCGCGCCGCTGGTCCACAGAGCGGCCGTCGCGCCGGCCGCCCCCTCGGTCGCCGCCGTCATGCCGACGCCATCCGCGGTCATCCTCTCGGTCCCTGCGGTGGCTGGAAGAGTCCCACGAGCGCGGCCACCGACGATCCCGCCGAGGCCCCGTCCCCATCACCGTCATCGCCATCGCCTCCCGGCCCGGGAGCGCGCCGCCCACCGGACATGTCTTCAGACCGAACAAGACACGCTGAAATGATGTACCGCAACATCATCTTCTCCAATGGAGCCAGGGCGTCGCCGGGGAGAACCAAACCCTCGTCCTCCTCGAGCAGGTCGTGTGGTTCCTCAATCAGCAACTCTTTGGCTCGCGGAAGAATCCCAAGGTCATCCGTCCACGCCACCACATGAAGGCGCCAAGGTCATCCTGGCAAGACGAGGCCGCGCCGAGACGCTCGACCCATGCCGCCGAGCCCAGGACAGCGGAGGCCGTGGTCTTGTTGCAGGCGTGCACGAGGACACCGGTGAGCTCCAAGTGTGCTCGGTAGCGGGCGTCGAGACGCACCGCCTGCAGCTGCCGGTTCCACGGTGAGAAGCGGAGGGAGAAGCCCCGACCATCCATGACTCCCGCCGCCGCCACCTCATCTCGGACGCGTCGGCTGCCGCACTTGATGAGAAAATCAGACGGCCAGTGACGGTGGATGGTGAAGTTGTCTACTGCCAACGAAACCTGCACCGAAATTGCGCCGCCGGCCTCCGACAAGGAGACACGCGCTCTCTGGACGGAGACGAAGGCCACCAGCCCCCAGCGCAGGCCAGACTCAGCCGCATCAATTTTAGCTGACTTGGGGAGGAAGACGCGCTCCATGCGCATCCCAGCAGCATCGGCCTCCCGGGGTGGCAACGGAGCGAAGCGTGCAGGAGGCCGGCGCGGCGAGCGGGAGCGAGAATGCGAGCCCGAGGGCGCGCGGTCAGGGGCGCGCCGTTGAGCTTCCGGCAAGGCCGGCCACACCTCGGAGCGGCCGTCGCGCCGATGAACATCACCTCCACCTGCCTGACGGCCAAGCGGCCTAGAGCCCACCGAACTGGACGGGGCAGGCGGGGAGCGCGGGGGCGGAGAAGGCAGCCGCGCGCCAAGGCGACGTCTTGCCGGCACCCGATACAGGCCAGTGATACGTCTCAAACGTATCTATAATTTTTGATGCTCCATGCTTGTTTTTACACCATTTGCCTATTGTTTCGTTACACTTAGTGGCACTTTTATGCATTTTCCGGAACTAACCTATTAACGAGTTGCCACAGTGCCAGTTCCCTATTTTCTGCTGTTTTTGTGTTTCAGAAGTGATACACAGGAAATATTCTCGGAATTGGACAAAACAAAAGCCAGAAGTCTTATTTTTCCCGGGAGCATCCATACATCCGAAGGGAGGAAGGAGAGGGGCCACAGGCCACCCTCACATAGGGCTGGCACAGCCCAGGCCCTGGCCGCGCCACCCCTGTGTGAGGAGCCCCTGGCTGCCCTCTCGCGACGCCCCTTCGCCTATATAAAGCCTCGGGACGGAAAACCCTAAGGGAGTCGGTAATTTTCCAGAAGCAGTTCCGCAGCTCCGCCGCCACCATCGACGAATTTCGGGGGACAGAAGTCTCTGTTCCGGCACCCTGCCAGGATGGGGAAGTGCCCCTGGAGCCATCTCCATCGGTCTCCATCGCCGTCTTCGCCGTCTCCATCGACCTCACCGCCATCTCCATCAACCTTGCTGTCTCCTATGATGAGGAGGGAGTAGTTCATCCCCGGGGCTAAGGGCTCTACCGGTAGCTATGTGGTTCACCTCTTTCTCCCATGATGTGATCTTTACGTGATCGTGAGCTTTGTATCATGTTGAACAAGTAGATGTTATTATTCAGATATTATGCTATTCCTATGCTTAATTATTATAGTGTACTCTAGTGATGTTATTAAAGTAATCTATTCCTCCTGCTATGGTGTAACGGTGACAGTGCGTGCATCATGGTGGTACTTGGTTTAGGCTATGATCATGATCTCTTGTGGATTATGAGAGTAATTATTACTATGATAGTATTGAGTAATCTATTCCTCCTTTCATGGTGTAAAGTTGACAGTGTGTGCACCGTGTTAGTACTTGGTCTAAGTTGCAATGATTTCTATCTTGAATTGTGATTTGATTTGGATATCTCTATGAGTGGTGTTTGTCAAGTACTTGATGAACTTTAAGGGGTGCTTCTGTAGCCACTACACAATGATTAGTGTTATTCAATAGGAGAGTAATTCAGAGTACCTTAGCAAAGAGAAGTTATTTGTTCAGTCATGTTATATTGTTGGGAGTGTGTCCACTAGTGAAAGTATGATCCCTAGGCCTTGTTTCCAAGCTTTGCACACCGTTTACTTGCTATTTTGTTACTTGTTTGCTCGCAGCGATATTTATTTCACATCACGTTTGCTACTTATAATCATCACTACCGCTTGTATTTCACTATCTCTTCGCCGAACTAGTGCACCTATACATCTGACAAGTGTATTGGGTGTGTTGGGGACACAAGAGACTTTCTGTATCGTAATTGCAGGGTTGCTTGAGAGGGATAGCTTTGACCTCTAACCTCCCTGAGTTCGATAAACCTTGGGTGATCCACTTAAGGGAAACTTGCTGCTGTTCTACAAACCTCTGCACTTGGAGGCCCAACAAGTGTCTACAAGAATAGAAGTGCGTAGACATCAAGCTCTTTTCTGGCGCCGTTGCCGGGGAGGTAAGGTAAAAGGTACTCGCATCCTCCTGTGTGAGTACTCGGAGTTATTTCCTTTAGATTCTGCAATTACATATTTTTGTTTCTTGTTTTTATTTTCACTAGTTAGGCTTAATGGAAAACAAAGAGTTCTGTAGTCTTTTTCCTGAGTTTAGATATGAAGTGTTTGAAGAGAAAATTGAAAAACCTTTGGAGCTTAATTTGCATGCTAATAGTGTTGTTAGTATGAATGCTTTGAACACCGTTATTGCTAATGCTATAGAAAAGTCTAAGCTTGGGGAAGCTGGTTTTGTTAAGTATGATATTTTTAGTTCCCCAGCTTTAGTGGAGAAAGTTTGCTCTGATGATATTTTATCTCCCATATGTGATGTTCTTTCTTATGATGATATGTTTGAAGAATATGCTTTGCGAAATAGCTGTTCTCTAGCTTGTGATGATACTAAACCTCTAGTTTATGATGGTTATAATGATGGTTATAATATTTTCAGTTCACCTACTTTTGAGAAGAAAATTAGTTATGATTATAATATGCCTCCTATTTACGATGATTATGGTGATGAGAATAATTATTCTATTGAATCTGCTCCTATTACTATTGTTCCTGTGGTGAGTATTAATTCTTTTATGCATGTGGCTCATGATAGGGATGCTTTATGTGATAGTTATATTGTTAGTTCTATTCATGATGCTACTGAAAGTTATTATGAGAGAGGGAAACATGGTTTGATGGATCTCAACAATATTGAGTTTCCCCTCTTTATGTTGCAATTCTTGAAGTTGTACTTGTTTTGCCTTCCTATGCTTTTTGCTTTGCGCTTTCATGACTTGTCTCTCTACAAGACTATTTTTCATAGGAAGTGGTTTAGATTTAAATGTCTTTCACACTTGCTTTTTGATGCTCTCTATTGCTTTAAGTTCCTATATGGCGCATTTACCTCAAGCTCCTATATGGCGCCCACATGAGCATCTTTGCAAATTACTGCGCCTAGCTCAAAGGCGTTAAAGAAAAGCACTCTTGGGAGATAACCCAATGTTTTATTTTCAGTACTTTTTCTTTTATTTGAGTCTTGGAAGTCATTACTACTGTAATGACCGCTCCTTATCTTGTTTATTTCGTTTTTGTGCCAAGAGAAGCCTCTAATTTGAGTGAGGTAAAGATTTGGGGATGTTGCTGTCCTGAAACTGTTTTCGGTGCTGCACCGTAAAAATTCGTGAAAATTCTCTGTTTATCTTTTGGACCTGCGATTTCTTGTGCATATGCCCCAGGTTATATCCAAACTTTTCTTAGTTGAACACTTTTTGATTTGAGCAACAGAAAATCCCTCAAAAATTCGACCTTTGTCAGCTGTTCAGTTTTGACAGATTTCTGCCAATATTTGTGTTTGCCACTTTATCGCTTTCTTTTGAGTTCTTTTGATCACAGAACTTTTGGGGAGGCTGCTACAGTAGTATATGCTATATATGTGGTGGTTTTGAGTTGAAACCTGAAGCAAAAAGAGGTTGATTATATGTTATGCTTACACTAATGTTGCTAATAGAATTGTGTTTAGTTTTGTATGAAGGAAGTTTTCAAGTGTAGGGATTGGAGAATGATGAGATGAGTTGAAGAATGGAAAAAAGCTCAAGCTTGGGGATTCCCATGCATCACCCCAAGAAATATCCAAGAAGTACAAGCGTCAAATCTTGGGGATGCCCCCGAGGCACCCCTTCTTCATCGGCAAAAATCAGGTCACCTTTCAAGACACTATATTTTTATTGCTTCATGCACTATGTGTTTTTCTTGGAGCGTCAGTTGTTTTAGTTTTCTTTATTAGTTTTGTTTTGTTTGCTGCAATAAATAGTTAGATCACATCATGTTTCTTTTGGTGGAGATGAACTCGCTTTTCATTTGCCAAGAACACTCTGTTTTTCACTCTTATCGTTTCAATGAGTGTTCTCTTTTTCTGCTACTGCTTTTGGTTTTTGTTTTCACCTTGATTTGCATTCAGATCTTGTTATATCTTTTCATCAAGGTGTATTTTTGCCTCTGGTATTTATTGGTTTTCATCAAAAGAGGTGTTTATAAAAATTTCAAATGGTGTTGGAAAAGAGAAAAAGCTTTGTGCAAAAAAGTGGTACAAGAAGGAGCTTGTGTAGACTGCGGCTTAGGCTTTTTCATGTCATGCTTGATTGCATTTTGATAGTATGCTTAGTGATTTTTTCTGTAGCATGACTTGTCTCAAATAACTGAGATTGCTTAATGAGCCTTTGAAAAAATCATGCGTTGTTTTTATTGTATGGAAGCATTATTTTGGTTTTCTCCTTGATGCTTTATTTGGGTTGACTTGGCGCATGCTCACACATGTTAGACTCTTACAAAGTCGCCAATAGCCTTCATGATCATTTAGTTTTTGACTTTTGATGCCATCGTATGCTTCTTTTAATGTCGCTTTGTCGCTTTGCATGATTATGGCCATTATTGCTCTCTTAGTTGGTCGCTCCCAGTGTTTTGCTAGCCCTCACCTTGTACTGAGTATGAGCTCTACTCGTGCATCCAACTCCTAAAAGCCAAAGTTTTCCAAAGTGTCCACCATACATACCTACTAGCAATTTGCTATTCCAAGTAAATTTGACTTGCTTTTATTTTCTCTTCAAATTAAACTCTTACCAGTGTTATGCGAAATTCGGTTAGTAAAGCTCTCACGAACCGGAAGGCACACTTTACTTTTTCCTGTTCTTAAAAATTTGACATTGTGGTCTCTTATGTTGAGTTGTTATGCTTGCAAGTTGTAAGTTGGATTCTAGCCCATCCATGCTGTCATGGGGCAAGCTTTCAACATTGCACTTCTTATTTGAGTTGATATCGTGATCTTTTGTTTATGGATGCCCGCGGTGTGAAATGAATTGGGAATCTTGTGGGGATCATGGAGTTTGTATATGTGTTAGGGAAACGCCGGGCCGCCAATCTAAGCCATGCATAATTCATGGTGGAAATTTGCAGCATACCCATGGTGAACATTCGACGACGCATCTCACAATAAAAAGCTAAACAAAAGGCAAATAAAAGAGATGTCGAGGTGTTCATTGTCTGCTTGTCCTGTCATTTTGGTGTGGGCTTGTTCCATGTCATCGGGCACGGAGGTACCCCATTGGCGGTTCTCAATGATATGCATATACTTACAATGACAAGAGCCTTGCTTGGGACTCTAAGTAAAGTAGCATGAGGTTTGGGTACTCGTATTCACGGGGCACGAGGTCTTCAACTTATGATTTGTCAAGCATATGCATCATAATTGTTCTCGCATTAACTTTAACCATTCAAGATGCTTATGATGGGGGCAATGAGAGCTCAAAGCCGGTAAGTACCATAATTTTTGAAGGTTATAAAACTTGCAATCACTGCTTCCCTCTGCGAAGGGCCTTTCTTTTACTTTTATGTTGAGTCACCACCTTCTTTCTTTATGCACCATTAAGAGAGCATAGTTGTCATTCTTAGTGTGATATGCATTGTCCCAAAGTTCATTGATTGACTCATATTGTTGGTTTCACTTGTTCTTAAATTATTTGTATCTAGTCGCCCTCTTAAACTTTGAGGTGTCCTATGCATTTATGTTTTGCTCTCTTTGAAGGACAAGCTAAAATCCTTTTGTATGTTTTTCCTTATGATTTGAACACACGTTTGACTTTCATTGTTTCATTTTCATGATCTTTTGTTTGTGTTCATTTACATGTTACAACATGGTTGCTAAGTTCTTATTGTCATGATTATATCTTCATGCCCATGTTTTAAGTTCTATTGATCCCAGCTCACCAATGCTTACATATATGATCAAGATTGTGTAGGTGCATGTCACCTCAAAAATTATTCTTTTGTTATCACTTACCTACTCGAGGACGAGCAGGAGTTAAGCTTGGGGATGCTTGATACGTCTCAAACGTATCTATAATTTTTGATGCTCCATGCTTGTTTTTACACCATTTGCCTATTGTTTCGTTACACTTAGTGGCACTTTTATGCATTTTCCGGAACTAACCTATTAACGAGTTGCCACAGTGCCAGTTCCCTGTTTTCTGCTGTTTTTGTGTTTCAGAAGTGATACACAGGAAATATTCTCGGAATTGGACGAAACAAAAGCCAGAAGTCTTATTTTTCCCGGGAGCATCCAGACATCCGAAGGGAGGAAGGAGAGGGGCCACAGGCCACCCTCACATAGGGCTGGCGCGGCCCAGGCCCTGGCCGCGCCACCCCTGTGTGAGGAGCCCCTGGCTGCCCTCTCGCGACGCCCCTTCGCCTATATAAAGCCTCGGGACGGAAAACCCTAAGGGAGTCGGCAATTTTCCAGAAGCAGTTCCGCAGCTCCGCCGCCACCGTCGACGAATTTCGGGGGACAGAAGTCTCTGTTCCGGCACCCTGCCGGGACGGGGAAGTGCCCCCGGAGCCATCTCCATCGGTCTCCATCGCCGTCTTCGCCGTCTCCATCGACCTCACCGCCATCTCCATCAACCTTGTTGTCTCCTATGATGAGGAGGGAGTAGTTCATCCCCGGGGCTAAGGGCTCTACCGGTAGCTATGTGGTTCACCTCTCCCTCCCATGATGTGATCTTTACGTGATCGTGAGCTTTGTATCATGTTGAACAAGTAGATGTTATTATTCAGATATTATGCTACTCCTATGCTTAATTATTATAGTGTAATCTAGTGATGTTATTAAAGTAATCTATTCCTCCTGCCATGGTGTAACGGTGACAGTGCGTGCATCATGGTGGTACTTGGTTTAGGCTATGATCATGATCTCTTGTGGATTATGAGAGTAATTATTACTATGATAGTATTGAGTGATCTATTCCTCCTTTAATGGTGTAAAGTTGACAGTGTGTGCACCGTGTTAGTAGTTGGTCTAAGTTGCAATGATTTCTATCTTGAATTGTGATTTGATTTGGACATCTCTATGAGTGGTGTTTGTCAAGTACTTGATGAACTTTAAGGGGTGCTTCTGTAGCCACTACACAATGATTAGTGTATTCAATAGGAGAGTAATTCAGAGTACCTTAGCAAAGAGAAGTTATTTGTTCAGTCATGTTATATTGTTGGGAGTGTGTCCACTAGTGAAAGTATGATCCCTAGGCCTTGTTTCCAAGCTTTGCACACCGTTTACTTGCTATTTTGTTACTTGTTTGCTCGCAGCGATATTTATTTCACATCACGTTTGCTACTTATAATCATCACTACCGCTTGTATTTCACTATCTCTTCGCCGAACTAGTGCACCTATACATCTGACAAGTGTATTGGGTGTGTTGGGGACACAAGAGACTTTCTGTATCGTAATTGCAGGGTTGCTTGAGAGGGATAGCTTTGACCTCTAACCTCCCTGAGTTCGATAAACCTTGGGTGATCCACTTAAGGGAAACTTGTTGCTGTTCTACAAACCTCTGCACTTGGAGGCCCAACAAGTGTCTACAAGAATAGAAGTGCGTAGACATCAAGCTCTTTTCTGGCGCCGTTGCCGGGGAGGTAAGGTAAAAGGTACTCGCATCCTCCTGTGTGAGTACTCGGAGTTATTTCCTTTAGATTCTGCAATTACATCTTTTTGTTTCTTGTTTTTATTTTCACTAGTTAGGCTTAATGGAAAACAAAGAGTTCTGTAGTCTTTTTCCTAAGTTTAGATATGAAGTGTTTGAAGAGAAAATTGAAAAACCTTTGGAGCTTAATTTGCATGCTAATAGTGTTGTTAGTATGAATGCTTTGAACACCGTTATTGCTAATGCTATAGAAAAGTCTAAGCTTGGGGAAGCTGGTTTTGTTAAGTATGATATTTTTAGTTCCCCAGCTTTAGTGGAGAAAGTTTGCTCTGATGATATTTTATCTCCCATATGTGATGTTCTTTCTTATGATGATATATTTGAAGAATATGCTTTGCGAAATAGCTGTTCTCTAGCTTGTGATGATACTAAACCTCTAGTTTATGATGGTTATAATGATGGTTATAATATTTTTAGTTCACCTACTTTTGAGGAGAAAATTAGTTATGATTATAATATGCCTCCTATTTACGATGATTATGGTGATGAGAATAATTATTCTATTGAATCTGCTCCTATTACTATTATTCATGTGGTGAGTATTAATTCTTTTATGCATGTGGCTCATGATAGGGATGCTTTATGTGATAGTTATATTGTTAGTTCTATTCATGATGCTACTGAAAGTTATTATGAGAGAGGGAAACATGGTTTGATGGATCTCAACAATATTGAGTTTCCCCTCTTTATGTTGCAATTCTTGAAGTTGTACTTGTTTTGCCTTCCTATGCTTTTTGCTTTGCGCTTTCATGACTTGTCTCTCTACAAGACTATTTTTCATAGGAAGTGGTTTAGATTTAAATGTCTTTCACACTTGCTTTTTGATGCTCTCTATTGCTTTAAGTTCCTATATGGCGCATTTGCCTCAAGCTCCTATATGGCGCCCACATGAGCATCTTTGCAAATTACTGTGCCTAGCTCAAAGGCGTTAAAGAAAAGCACTCTTGGGAGATAACCCAATGTTTTATTTTTAGTACTTTTTCTTTTATTTGAGTCTTCGAAGTCATTACTACTGTAATGACCGCTCCTTATCTTGTTTATTTCGTTTTTGTGCCAAGAGAAGCCTCTAATTTGAGTGAGGTAAAGATTTGGGGATGTTGCTGTCCTGAAACTGTTTTCGGTGCTGCACCGTAAAAATTCGTGAAAATTCTCTGTTTATCTTTTGGACCTGCGATTTCTTGGGCATATGCCCCAGGTTATATCCAAACTTTTCTTAGTTGAATACTTTTTTATTTGAGCAACAGAAAATCTCTCAAAAATTCAACCTTTGTCAGCTGTTCAGTTTTGACAGATTTCTGCCAATATTTGTGTTTGCCACTTTATCGCTTTCTTTTGAGTTCTTTTGATCACAGAACTTTTGGGGAGGCTGCTACAGTAGTATATGCTATATATGTGGTGGTTTTGAGTTGAAACCTGAAGCAAAAAGAGGTTGATTATATGTTATGCTTACACTAATGTTGCTAATAGAATTGTGTTTAGTTTTGTATGAAGGAAGTTTTCAAGTGTAGGGATTGGAGAATGATGAGATGAGTTGAAGAATGGACAAAAGCTCAAGCTTGGGGATGCCCATGCATCACCCCAAGAAATATCCAAGAAGTACAAGCGTCAAAGCTTGGGGATGCCCCCGAGGCACCCCTTCTTCATCGGCAAAAATCAGGTCACCTTTCAAGACACTATATTTTTATTGCTTCATGCACTATGTGTTTTTCTTGGAGCGTCAGTTGTTTTAGTTTTCATTATTAGTTTTGTTTTGTTTGCTGCAATAAATGGTTAGATCACATCATGTTTCTTTTGGAGGAGATGAACTCGCTTTTCATTTGCCAAGAACACTCTATTTTTCACTCTTATCGTTTCAATGAGTGTTCTCTTTTTCTGCTACTGCTTTTGGTTTTCATTTTCACCTTGATTTGCATTCAGATCTTGTTATATCTTTTCATCAAGGTGTATTTTTGCCTCTGGTCTTTATTGGTTTTCATCAAAAGAGGTGTTTATAAAAATTTCAAATGGTGTTGGAAAAGAGAAAAAGCTTTGTGCAAAAAAGTGGTACAAGAAGGAGCTTGTGTAGACTGCGGCTTAGGCTTTTTCATGTCATGCTTGATGAACGAAAACAAGTAGTGGCGAAACATGTACTCGCAGAACATGATGAACAGATAAACTGCAGTAGACCGCACGTACCGCTCGTTTGCAGATGTAGTCGTTGCAGTAACGTTGTTGATGGCAACGTTGGAGAAGACCGGTCGATGCAGACGGCGATGAAGACGGCGGTAGGCTGCACCGCCCGACTTGGAAGGAAGACGACCCGTGATGAAGAGCTTGAGCAGTCGCGTAGAGCGCTTCCCAAAAACCTAATTCGCCCTCTCCCGTACAGGATCGCAAAGGCGAGTGGTTCCGGAGACCTGCTCTCCCGTTCGCCGGTGCACGCCGGCGCTCGGGATGAAGTAGACTACGGAGGCGGCGCAAGTAGCGAGAGGTGGCAAAACCCTAGATTGATTTCAGGTGTGTGCGGCGGTAGCAGGGCAAGAGTTTATATAGGCGGCACAGCGGAGAAACCCTAGGCAACGTGGGCCACGCCCACGTCGCACGCCCGAGTCGGTTACAGCAGCCCACGATCCGGGAGCGACCCGAACCGGCTAGCTGTGACGCGTCCGTCAAGGACTCGGTCAAATGCTCGGTTTTCCTGTGCAGCAAAAAGATAAGCTCGGCTCCGAGGCTCAATTCCGCAAACCGCGGCGCGCGCGCGCGTCGCGTCGTGTCGAGTCGAGTCGAGTCGAGACGAGCGAGCGAGGAGGAGGAGGAGGAGCGCGCGTGTGGCACTTCTCTTCTCACTCACTTACCAAGTGGTGCAACACCCCACCTTATATGTTGGTCTACATCTCTCCCAACTTTCCATGTGGGACTAAACTTAGCTCCCACCCCTTGCCTTTGTGCAGCCAAAAACTTGGGCTGCATTCCAAATGGGCTCACACATATGGGCTTTGAGATTTCTAGGAATTTCTGAAATCTATTATGGGCTCATATGAAAAGTCCCAATATTTCAACAATCCCCCACCAGATCTCAAATGCCCATTTAGAGATTTGCCAAACCTCACTACTTGTTTATATACCAGTGTTTCAGCAGAGACTGTTAAGTTGAACTTCCGCCTAGAACCTTAAGCTACGTCTATCAGCAACTTGAACAATGGACTACGCCTTGAATTGCAAGTTTTGTGCGTCAAGATTTCACTCAAAGTCATAACCAGTACATGGCTGCCAGTAGCCTACCCCGCAGGTTGGAGCATATGCGTCGTACTCCATGGTCTCTTCATGAGTTTACTAGAGATCACCCAAATCTCATAGACTGCGATGTTTAACAGTCGGACTCATATAGGTGTGTTCTTTAAAAAATGCTCTGTAGGACAGCATCTTTGCTAATCATAGCCAACAGAAACACATTAAGGCATGTTGCCAACCTGCCTTACAGATTTTGAGAGTTTTGCATCTTCACATAGAGAGGGTTACAGAATACTCTCCTCAGTTAAACCACTAGCTTGTTTTCCCAGGTCCTAATTCACGGGATCTCCGATCACAAAGGTTGGGTTACTGCTATGGCATAACATCTATGGGTCTCAAACCCATCTCCCTCGATGCACTGTCTATCACATTACGTGATAGTCCCTTTGTAAAGGGATCTGCCAGGTTTTTGTCTGTTTGAATATACGTAACAGTTATTACTCCGGAGTTTCACAATTTCCTGACAGACTTCAAACATCTTTTAACGTGTCTTGATGACTTCGCGTTATCCTTAGAATTGTTCACTTTGACAATAACTGTTTGATTGTCACAATTCAAGAGGATGGCCGGCACAGGTTTTTCAACCACCGGCAAGTCCATCAAGAGCTCACGCAGCCATTCTGACTCTACAGTGGCTGTGTCTAAAGCAGTAAGTTCTGCTTCCATAGTTGACCTCGTCAATATGGTTTGCCTACATGATCTCCATGATACGGCGCCACCTCCAAAGGTAAACACATACCCACTAGTGGCTTTGATATCATCTACATCAGAGATCCAATTTGCGTCACTATATCCTTCAAGCACAGCAGGGTGCCCTGAATAGTGAATCCCGTAACTCATTGTACCACATAGATAGCGCATGACCCTTTCAAGTGCATGCCAATGATCAATACCCGGGTTTGACATGAACCTACTCAACTTGCTCACAGCAAAAGAGATGTCAGGTCTTGTCGCGCTCGCTAAGTACATGAGTGAACCAACGATCTGAGAATATCTCAGTTGATCTGTTGGTTCGTTCTTGTTCTTACATAATATCACACTGGGATCATAAGGTGTTGGAGAAGACTTGCCATCAATAAAGCCAAACCGGCTCAAGATCTTCTCAACATAGTGGGATTGCGATAAAGTAATCCCACTCTCGTTCTTATTCAGCTTGATGTTCAGGATCACATCAGCTTCTCCCAGATCTTTCATATCAAAGCACTTTGACAAGAAAGACTTGACCTCATGTATTACTTTCATGTTTGTACCAAAGATGAGAATATCATGAACGTACAAACACAATATAACACCTTCGCCCCCACCATGGCGATAGTATACGCACTTGTCAGCCTCATTAACGACAAAGCCAACAGAAGTTAAAGTTCTGTCAAACTTCTCATGCCATTGCTTAGGTGCTTGTTTCAGGCCATATACAGATTTTAGCAACTTGCACACCTTTGTCTCTTCACCTTTTACCACAAATCCATCAGGCTGATCCATATAGATTTCCTCTTCCAACTCTCCATTGAGGAAAGCTGTCTTTACGTCCATTTGATGAACGATAAGACCATAAGAGGCAACCATGGAAAGTAGTACTCGAATGGTGGTTAGTCTAGCGACTGGTGAATAGGTGTCAAAGTAATCTTCGCCTTCTTTCTATGTGTAGCCTTTCGCTACAAGTCTTGCCTTGTACTTCTCAATAGTACCATCAGGCCTTAGCTTCTTCTTGAACACCCACTTGCAGCCCACAGGCTTACAGCCATGGGGGCGCTCTGATAATTCCCATGTTCCATTAGAAAGAATCGAGTCCATCTCATTTTGGACAGCTTCTTTCCAATCATCTGCATCTGGTGATGCATATGCCTCAGCAATGGACTTGGGAGTATCATCCACAAGGTACACAATGAAATCATCACCGAAGGACTTTGCAGTCCTCCGTCTCTTGCTCCTTGTAGGAGCTTCATTGTCATCCTTCTCATGAACGTTCTCAAAAACGTTCTCATGTGGTTGCTCAAAATAATCATCAGATGCACTAGATTCAGGAATTATCTCAGAAGAAAATCTAGCAGTGCTATGCATATCTTTCATAGGAAACATATTCTCAAAAAATGTTGCATCACGAGATTCCATTATAGTGTCAACATGCATATCAGGTACCTCGGATTTAACTACTAAAAATCTATAGCCAATGCTCCGTTGAGCATAACCTAGAAAGATGCAATCCACAGTCTTTGGTCCGAGTTTGCGTTTCTTTGGGATGGGAATGTTGACCTTCGCCAAGCATCCCCAAGTGCGCAAATATGAAAGTGATGGCTTTCTCCCAATCCACTCATCATAAGGGGTTTTATCTTTATTCTTGTTAGGAACTCTATTCAGGACATGATATGCAGTCAACAAAGCCTCCCCCCACCATGCCTTTGATAAACCAGCAGTGTCGAGCATGGAATTCACCAAGTCAGACAGAGTGCGGTTTTTCCTCTCGGCCACCCCATTAGATTGGGGCGAGTAGGGAGGCGTCCTCTCATGAATAATACCGTGTTCCTCACAGAATTCGTCAAAGATTTTAGGAAAATACTCTCCACCACGATCCGACCTCAGACGCTTGATCTTTCTCTCTAGTTGATTTTCAACTTCGGCCTTATAAATTTTAAAGTAGTCTAAAGCTTCATCTTTAGTTCGCAACAAGTAAACATAGCAAAATCTAGTCGCATCATCAATCAATGTCATGAAATATCTCTTTTCACCTTTTGTCAACACACCATTCATCTCGCATAGATCAGAATGTATGAGTTCTAGAGGTGCCAAGTTTCTCTCCTCGGCCGCCGTATGAGGCTTACGAGGTTGCTTCGATTGCACACAACTATGGCACTTAGAACCTTTGGCAATAGTGAATTTTGGAATTAAACTCATGCTGGATAACCGAGACATCAAACCAAAATTAATGTGACATAAACGAGAATGCCAAACACTGGTATCATCATTAACACCGCCACAAATATGGTTCACGAATTTATTATAGAAATCTGAAAGTGAAAAGCGGAACAAGCCTCCGCACTCATAGCCTTTTCCAATAAATTGTCCATGCTTGGAAATGACTAACTTATTCGACTCTAAAACAACCTTAAACCCATCTCTGCAGAGAAGGGAACCGCTAACAAGATTCTTGTTCATAGAAGGGACATGCTGCACGTTCCTCAGCTGCACGATCTTCCCCGAAGTGAACTTCAGATCTACCGTGCCAACACCACGAACAGAGGCATGTGACCCATTGCCCATTAGGACGGAGGAATCCCGTGCGGCCTGATAAGAAGTGAACATAGAGATGTCAGCACACACATGAACGTTAGCACCCGTATCAATCCACCAAGAGAGAGATTGAAATACCGAAAGAACAGTAAATAGATTACCATACCTATCAGTATTGCTAGCAGTCACGACGTTGACATTCTTGGCCCTTTTCCCTCTGCGGTCTGTGCGTTCTGGGCAGTCCTTGGAAAAGTGGCCGGGCTCTCCACAAGTGAAACAAGTCAGATCACTCCTATTCCTGTTCGGCTTCTTCTTCTTGAAGGTTGTAGTCTTTACAGGCTTGTTGAAAGAGGGCTTGAAGTTCCCTTTATTCTTGCCTGAGGATTTGCCTTTCTGCTGCACAAAGTTAGCAGTAGCATGACCCTCTCCTTTCTCAGTAGTGTCCTTAGCACGAGCCTTCTCCTCAACATCAAGGGACGCTATCAGATTTTCAACTGATATCTCCTGTCTCTTGTGTTTGAGAGTTGTGGCGAAGTTCCTCCATGAAGGGGGCAACTTAGCAATAATGCAACCCGCCACAAACTTGTCGGGTAAGGCACACTTAAGGAGTTCGAGCTCTTTGGCAATGCACTGTATCTCATGAGCTTGGTGAACCACAGGAAGGTCCTTAGTCATCTTAAAATCATGAAAGCTCTCCATGATGTACAGTTCACTGCCAGCATCTGCAGCACCAAACTTGGCGTCCAGTGCATCCCAGAGCTCCTTCCCGTCTTTTATGTGCATAAACACATCACACAGACGATCAGCAAGAATGCTCAGAATGCATCCCACAAAGATAGTATTGGCTTCCTCGAACTTTTTCTGATCATCCTCAGACATAGTTCCTTCAGGTTTGCCTTTACTAATCTGGAACACTTTCATCGTGCTCAGCCAAAGCTCAGCTTTGTACTGCCACCTCTTGAAGTGCACACCGGTAAATTTATCCGGCCTCAGTGCATCGGTAAAACCAGCCATTGATAATTCAGGAAATTGCCTACTATTAGGTTTTTGGATTGTTGGATAATTAGGTACAATTTCCATTATTAATTCCAGAATATTAAGCATGACAACATCAGCTACTACCACAAGTAATTCGAACATACTAGATGTACTAAACAGCAAGATGAACGAAAACAAGTAGTAGCGAAACATGTACTCGCAGAACATGATGAACAGATAAACTGCAGTAGACCGCACGTACCGCTCGTTTGCAGATGTAGTCGTTGCAGTAACGTTGTTGATGACAACGTTGGAGAAGACCGGTCGATGCAGACGGACCGACTGCAGCCCACGATCCGGCTAGCTGTGACGCGTCCGTCAAGGACTCGGTCAAACGCTCGGTTTTCCTGTGCAGCAAAAAGATAAGCTCGGCTCCGAGGCTCAATTCCGCAAACCGCGGCGCGGCGCGTCGCGTCGAGACGAGCGAGGAGGAGGAGCGCGCGTGTGGCACTTCTCTTCTCACTCACTTACCAAGTGGTGCAACACCCCACCTTATATGTTGGTCTACATCTCTCCCAACTTTCCATGTGGGACTAAACTTAGCTCCCACCCCTGCCTTTGTGCAGCCAAAAACTTGGGCTGCATTCCAAATGGGCTCACACATATGGGCTTTGAGATTTCTAGGAATTTCTAAAATCTATTATGGGCTCATATGAAAAGGCCCAATATTTCAACAGCATGTTCTACAATGATTATGCATTTGAATACAAGACAAATTTACCTGCGTGAAAAATTTGCTTTGGCTAAATGTATGCATTTGATTTGCCCACTCGCCCATTCCTTTGAAATATCTCCTGTAACGGAAACATGAAAAGAATCCTTCTGGCGACGGATCTACGTGGGCGCTCCCAGCTAGCGGTGCCAATCATGCCGGGCAAAGAAAGCATATAAAATGCTGCACACTTGAACAAGGCGATGTCAGCATGCCCTCATTAAAGTACAAACTATGGCATGAAACCAGCCTCATTGGGCATGTTCGCGTGAAGCTTGCATGCATTCGTATTCTCCAGCTTCTTCGCAATCGCACCAACAGAACAACTCCTGCTGCCAGTGCTATATATACCTTGGTGTAACTCTCCCCATACTTCATCAAGCAGCTCGAGCTCCCCACTGCTATTTTGATCTTGTGCTCCCATACTTCACTAGTAACAAAGAGCTTAGCAGCATGGAGGCCCAGAACAAGGAGGTTGCTGCTCTGGTCGAGAAGATCACCGGCCTCCAGGCCGCCATCGCCAAGCTCCCGTCGCTCAGCCCGTCCCCGGAGGTGGACGCTCTGTTCACCGACCTCGTCACTGCCTGCGTCCCGCCGAGCCCCGTGGACGTGACCAAGCTCGGCCCTGAGGCCCAGGCGATGCGCGAGGGGCTCATCCGCCTCTGCTCCGCCGCCGAGGGCAAGCTCGAGGCGCACTACGCCGACATGCTCGCCGCCTTCGACAACCCGCTCGACCACCTCCACCGCTTCCCCTACTACAGCAACTACATCAACCTGAGCAAGCTCGAGTACGAGCTCCTGGCCCGCTACGTGCCCGGCTGCAACGCGCCGGCCCGCGTCGCCTTCGTCGGGTCCGGCCCGCTGCCCTTCACCTCCCTCGTCCTCGCCGCGCGCCACCTCCCCGGCACGCTCTTCGACAACTACGACCTCTGCGATGCGGCGAACGAGCGGGCCAAGAAGCTGGTCCGCGCCGACAAGGACGTCGGCGCGCGCATGTCGTTCCACACGGCGGACGTCGCCGACCTCAAGCACGAGCTGGCGGCGTACGACGTCGTCTTCCTGGCGGCGCTCGTCGGCATGGCGGCGGAGGAGAAGGCCGACGTGATAGCGCACCTGGGAAGGCACATGACGGACGGAGCCGCCCTCGTCGTGCGGAGCGCCCACGGCGCGCGCGGCTTCCTGTACCCTATCGTCGATCCCGAGGACGTCGCCCGCGGCGGGTTCGAGGTGCTGGCCGTGTACCATCCCGACGACGAGGTGGTGAACTCCGTCATCGTGGCGCGCAAGGTGGACGCGCAGGCGACAGGTCTCCAGAATGGACGTGCGCGCGCGCCGGGCGCGGCGCCGGTGGTGAGCCCGCCGTGCAAGTGCTGTAAGATGGAGGCCAACGCGCTCGAGAAGAGGGAGGTGTTCGCCATTGCCACCTCGGCGACTGCTGGATTATCCGTTTGATCGGACAAACTGAACACTTGATGGAGCGTCGCCAACATTTCGTCGCTGTTTGGTCATCTGCAACTGCAATCGTACATGGTACTTCTCCAAGGTACTTATATGTGTATTTGATGTCATATTTTGTTCGTACATTGTAACGTGCGTCCTGCATTGTGGTGTTCTAGACTTTCATGTTTATGTATCAGTCATGGAGTGACAATACGCGAAGAAATACTTCGTGTTTGTACTGTAAGTGTAACCGTTTAGAATAAGAAGGATTTTCCCATCCTTCTAAAATAATATAAGAGAGTTGGTTTTTATGTCTCCTGGATGTGGCTATATGAAAATTTGTGATAGCTCTGAGATCTGGCATGACTGTTTTGACATCAATTTAGACATATACATGGCTTCCACGGAAAAAGAAAGGACAAAGCAAAGCATGGAGAAATTTCCTTAACTAAAACGTGGTCAGCAATTCATGGCAAAAAAGAGAGAAAAAGTGAGACATTAAGGACCAAACAAATAAGCCCATTAGGTGGAGAAATATGCTCATTTTATTTAAATTTTGACCGAATCAAACTAGTAAATCACTCTAGATTAGAAATCACAAATATAGCCTGAGCTACAAGTACCTCATATTTTTTCTTAATAAAAAACACCATTTTATAGTTTTAAAAAATCTTAAAATAAATCTAGATGCAGACAATGTTGTGTTCTATCCGCGTGCAAAATTTCAAATCAAATATGCTATATTTAGGGCTGTAAAAAAATGACAAAATCGGACACCTACAATAGTGAACATTAAGAAATTTGAAAACCTCAAAATCTAGAATCGCTTTTTGTTTATTAAACTCATAAAAGATGTTGGTTTATTTCCATAATTTAATAAAGCTCGCCGAATGGGTATCCCTGATAAGAACACTTTGCTGTTTGACAAACGGATATTTTTCAATTCGTCAACATTCGATTTTCTATTTGTCCATTGTATTCATGCTAGACCACGTCGCTTGCTGGGAATGCACCGTTCCATTGAAGACCACGTCGTTTCATTGTCGCTAGATACTTCAGAAGACTAGGATGATGACCATTCCACGTCGTTCATGTTAAATTATTTTAGAGAGAAGCAGGGGCGAATCTGACGTACAGGCGATGGGTGCAGCTGACACCAATGATGGTCGCCGAACCAAGAAAGGAGTGCGTATAAACTTTGTGTCTGACCCCAGCCCAAAACAGGTACTGACCCCATCTCAGCCGAATTAGCTAAGGCATTAAACACCAGCCCATCTCAGCCCAATCAGTACTAATTCTAATAGCCTGCTGAAGCTTACGTATTAGGAAAATTAAAATACTAAACGATAGTCCATGGGTCCATACGTGTGACCATGTGAAGATTGAGCCCTCTAATTCCGATCGGTAGTTACTGGACATAGAGTTACAGCTCGATCATCTCTTCAATTCCCTAGCGCCGCATCTCACGACTCCATCGCGACGGGATACGAGGCCGGACGACCGGCAATGGCCGACGGTTGATAGGCGACGCAGCGAGAGCTCAAGGCCAAGGCTGACGGAAATTGCTCGGCTGACTGCAGAGTTAGGTAAACGCACCTTGCAATCTACTTTTAGCCAGGACATGGTCTCACGGATCAATTGTTGTAGCTTAGTGAAGTTAGCTGAGTTTTATCCGGATGATTTTGATCAAATGCATTTGGTTGCTCTTCGTTGTGAGCTTAGCATATACATTGACAATGCGAGGGCAGACGAAAGATTTAGTGATTTGAGTGATATTGGTGATCTTGCTAAATCACCGGTAGATATAAATAAGCATGTATCTTTTCCTTTGGTCTATAAGCTGCTGAAGCGAGTGCTAATTTTACCGGTTGCCACGACGTTAGTAGAAAAGATGCTTCTCAGCAATGAATATTGTTTAAAATGTGTTGCGGAATAAAATAGGTGAGCAATTCATGAGTGATTATCTCATCTGCTTTGTGGAGAAAGATATATTTTCCACTATTACTAAGGATGACATGATTGATCGCTTTAAGAAAGTGAAAAATCGAGAAGGGGGATTGTAAAATGTGAATGAGTCTAGTCATATGTTTCCAATTTCAGTACCGCTTTTTATTATTTACGAGTAGTTTCTTGTGAGAATAACATGCTTTGTTTATTGTCTCCATACTCAGGATGCTACAGATGATGTTTCAGAATAAGTTTTTGTGAATTTGCGACCTTAGTTTTGATTTCATTAATATTTGTAAAGTATACAGAAGTGGGTTCAGCACGTCATCTAAATGGTATGTCTTGCCTTTATTAATGTAATAAATAGTATTCTATGAGTAAACATTTTTGTCAATTGTATTATTCTTAGAGCTATATTATGATATTGAATATTACACCGTATAATCCTCCATTATATTAGTCGATGTGCATAGCTTTATAGTAGCCAACCCCATCGCCAATTTTTTCTAGATTCGCCCCTGGAGAGAAGTCCTACAATTGAGGCTATTTTTCAGATAAAACTAAGTAAAACTCCGGGTACAATGTGTATAGTCCATATGTATCCACATGTATTTTTTACAAACACAACCATGATAGTTTTAAACGCACTAAAATTTACACGCCTAGTGAAGATTATTCTTATTGACCAATGTATACGCCTTTTCAATTTCAAATGGTAACCATTCACTTATTTTTTTCCTCACAAGTTTTTTATCTGTATGGAAAAAAATGAAGCAGCCCAAAAGTGGGACATATGACGTCTGAACGAATGGAAAAGAAGCATCAATAATTAGAACAGTCGAAACGAGCGGGAGGAAAACGGAAATACACCCCCGCGTCGCCCTCCTCTGGCGACACGGGGGGAACCCTAGACGCCGCCACCTCTAGAAGCTCTCCTCTGACCTCCCCCGCATCACTGCCATCGAAGGAGCCACCAGCGAAGCTGTGCGCGCACCAGGGAAGGTGGCGGCGGGGCACTCTTTCGACTCCCGACGCGGAGAGCTCTGAAGGCGATGGGTCAAGGCGGCGACTGAAGGCAGCGGAGCAATGGGAGTTCGTGGCGGCCGTGGGCTACGGGCGGCGTGTTGTGCTGGAGCTGGGCCAGGAGGGCGCGGCGCGGTGGGTGTGCAAGGCGGCGTGGGCGTGGATGGGCCCGATCTGGGCCACGAGGGCTTGCTCTGGGCTCTGTCTCACTGGCGCAGAAGAGTGGGTGTCGTGGGCGCCGTTGGCATCACCGGCATCGAGGAGGTTCCTGGGCGTGGTGGTCTCGGAGCCGGCTCCAGGAGGGCGCGGCACAGTGGCTGTTCTAGGCGTCGTGGGTGCGGATGGGCCCGTGGATCGCCGGCAACGACGAGGCCCTGGGCGTGGTGGTCTGGGAACCGGCTCCAAGAGGGTGCTGGGGTGGCGTGTGGAGCAGTACTCCTCCCGCTGGTGGAGGCGTGCTGCAGCGCTGTGGCTGTCCAGGGAGGTGCCGCTCTTCCAGCACGCAGTGGTCGCAAAAAGGTAGCGGGTCAAGGATTCATCGAGGCTAGGCCAAGGCTGCCAGTGGCGCGGTGGTGGCAAGGCTTCGGCGGCAGGCAGGTGTTGTTGGCGGCTGGTGGGCTTGTTGGCGCCGATGCAGGTTGTTGTGAGGCTGTGGGTGTGTTGCGAGCTTGGGGTGAAAGACCATGTCTCGGTTCTCTGCCGGACTAGCGGTGGCGGCGGCTGCGGCCGTCGTTGACCTTCTTGGAGGCATCGCTACATTGCTGCCGCACCCCTCCCACACACATCTGGTCTGTGGTGCAGCTTCGGGGGGAACCCTTGATCCTTGTGATCGGACGATGGCGGCACCCTTGTGTCGTATTCCCTCTTGAGGCCTTCATCTTTGGAGCTAGACATCGGGAAGCGGGACTAGTGGAAGGCAAGGTGTTTGCGTTGAGGCTTCTGTGGCAACGATGATGGTGTTTAGCGATGTTAGAGACGCGGTTTTGGTTGCGGTAGTCGACTCTTCTTCGGTGTGTCTATGGGTTTGCCTCGGTTTGTTTGTTGCTGTGAAGTCGAAGCTGTGATGGCGAGGCCTCGGTGGTGTACAATGACTGGCGATAGGTGGTCCGTTCGGTGATCTTCCGCAACGCCAACCTTGCCTGGTTCTCCTTTCGTTCTACATCAGAGTCGAAGCTGTGCTGTCTTGTCGTAAGTGGTTGAGTTTTGGCACAGATCTTCATGTGGCCACACGACCTCTTCAGTGTTGGTTGGTTTGACTAGTCTATGGTGAAGTCAGAGTCGTTGCTCGAGGGTTGGAGGTCGCCTCCTAGGAGAGCAGTGATGACGATGACGCGTATGTGTTGTCTTGACGAAACTCTCTTTGTAGAGGTGTGTGGGATATCCTTTGTATGTCGCTCAGCGGTTGTAATGGTTTTTGCCCGGTTTTCCACTAATTAACTGAACATTCTCTTCTGCTTAATTAATAGATGAGACAAATCTTTTGCCTTCGTTTCAAAAAAAAAAACCATCAAAACAATACAAGGAAGTATGGAACGCGTCAACAAAATGGAAAGAAACTGTGAAGCATTAAACGGGCCGAGCCTAGAGAACCAGCAGGGGTACGTGCAGACTCGATAGCTGACGCGTATAGCGTCAAATAGTGGTTCCTCGCGCAGTCACGCCGTCGCGCGCTTGCCTGCATGATTCTATCCAGCCCAGCCAGAGCTCAGTGCTACGCCTCTGGCCTCTGGGCCATCAGTTAAGATGATTTACGCATCAATTAAGTCTGAACTCGAATCTCTTGGCACTTGGCAGAAAAAAAAGCAACCCTAACACTTTAGGCCTTCTTTGATTCACAGGGTAGGGAGAGTAAAGGAATAGGAAGTGAGTAGGATTGGATTGTCCACTCCGGTGGAATCCTATAGGCATAGAAAATGTGAAGGAATATTTTCATGAAGTTGGAGCTCATGTTACTTTTTCTGTGAAAATGAACTAGAGAGTTCCTATAAAAATAATTCCTTTAGGATTCAATCCTGCGAATCAAACATCATTCAAAGGAAAAAATCTATAAGATCTAAATCCTACAAAATTCCTATGAAGATCCTTTGAATCAAAGGAGGCCTTACAGAATTCACAGCGTTTCCCCAGTCACAGGCACAATTCCCTGCTCGATTACACGTCTTGTCGATCGGTCAACCTGCAAGACAGGAGTGCGTGGTGGTTTCATGATTCTGCGGGCTGGAAAGCGGAAACTAATTAACTTAACCGGTATTGCTTGGCAATTTCACAAGGAAAATGCGCCGGTGGCATTGGCAACATATATGATTGGTGTCTGTGTTTCTGTAGCCTGACAATCATCCTGTCCGCCGCCTAGCTCGGAGCTTTCGCTTTAAGCAAAGATGATGGCCAAGCTAGTCTTCCTTTTTGGCGCCCATGCATGCTGATGCCGATGCTGATTTGTTTGCTTGGATTTCGGTAGAGCGCGCCGAACCGTGTGGAAACGAATGGCTAATCATGCCTGTCAAGAACTGTTCTGACTTCTGACGCAAAGTAGAAGGAGATGTTTAACACTCAATCTGATGGGGGTGATTTTGCGTCCAATTTTAGTGGTCTCCCCGTTGTCTAGAAAGAGGGAAAATGTTTGTCGGAGTTTCGTAGAGAAGAACAGAGGAGTAAAAGGAGGGCTATAGCTGTGGTGCGTGGTCAGGAAGAGACACAGAATTGTACTGCGATGAGACCCCGGAATCTTTAAATCGAGCTCAAGCTCCACGGAGGCCGGTTTTTTTGAAAATTTTGAAAATGGTAATTGCAAGTTTCAAAAAGTTGAAACAAAAAAATCTTAATGTAGATCATTATGAGATCTACTAGTGTGCAAAAATTCAATCCAAAATTCCTTGAATTTTAGGCTCAGCAAAAAAAGACAAATCTCCAAAAAAAAATTCGAACTTTGAAACAGTGCACTATTCACTATACTAGATCCATGCATTTGTCATTTTTGTCAAGCCTAAAATACAAGGAGTTTTGAATTGATTTTTTGCACACTAGTAGATCACATATTTATCTACATCAAGAATTTTCTGTTGGAATTTGTCCACGGATCAATCACATGAAGCTAGATAAACACACGCGGAGACTATTTTTATCGTCAAGCGTGCGTATCGTATGCTCTAATTTTTTTCTTTATCTATTGTTAGAACTAGTCCAAACTACTCCCGTATAGTTTTAATTCGTGTTAAGCAACTGCTTTGGTTGCTATAAATAAAAAGCAAAAAATACCGGATGAAGCCCACGGGCTGAGACAAAACAAATCTTGCGTGTGCTCTCGTGTGCTCTCGTGTGCGTGTTCCGTCGGAAATACATCGAGGTGTGGCTAGCTGAATCGATTAAGGACTAGGTTAGCTGCTTAGCTGATTTGCTATACGCGCAGCTCGACCATGAGTCGGAAGCTCGTGTACGCGCGGCGTCTTGCCCAGTTTCGTTATTGTACGCCGCCGGATTGAAGCTAGGCCAACAATTAATAAAGATAAAGTTTAGAACGTGCGATACGCACGCTTGGCGATAAAAATAGTCTCCGCGTGTATTCATCTAGCTTCATATGATTGATCCGTGGGCAAATTCCAACAATTAGTATCAGAGCAAGGTTGAAGGTCTGAAGCTACGCTTGCCCCGAGGAGGCGACCCGTACTAGCGCCTCGGGGCGGGCGATTGTCAGTCGGCAGAGCGACCGGGTGGAGACGGCGAACATGCCGTCGTCGGCGAGGCGACTGATGGCTGGCGTGTAGTTGATGATGATTATGGCCAGGCAGTTGGGAACCCCAAGCGCAAGGTATGATGAGCACAACAGCAAGTTTTTCCCTCAGTTAGAAACCAAGTTTTATTCGTTCGAAGAAGAAAAAACCAATACGACTGAAGGTGATGCTTGCAAGCTTCGCGACAGCTCCAGACAATTTATAGGGCGCCTCGTCCAAGCTTTGCTTTGCGAGCAGCAACATGGAACCTACACACAACACAACCAAGTACTTTGTTCCCAACTTACGATGAGATTGTCAATCTCACCGGTTTGCTTGAAACAAAGGGTATGAACGTATTGAGTGGAAAACAGTAGAAGTATGCGAGTAAAGTAAACAGTGCGAGTAAAGTAAACAGGTGATAGCAATATGATGGAAATAGGACCGGGGTCCACAGTTCACTAGTGGTGTCTCTCCATAAGATAAATAACACATGCTGGGTAAACAAATTACAGTTGGGCAATTGATAGAATAAAAATAACGTGATATGTCAAGAAGATCACTATGCGATTTACTCTGGGCATTACAACAAAATACATAGACCGCCATCCAACTGCATCTATGACTAATAATCCACTCTCGGGGATATCATCCGAACACCCCATGAGTATTAAGTTGCGAACAACAGATAATTGCATTAAGCAAAGTGTGTAATGTAAACAAAGCATATGCCCTCGAGCATATGAATGTTATTTTCTCCCTAGTGGCAACAGCACATCTACAACCTTAGAGGTTTCTGTCACTCCCCCAGATTAAATAGAGGCATGAACCCACTATCGAGCATAAATACCCCCTCTTGGAGTCACTAGCAACTACTCGGCCAAGATAGCTATTAACAACGGAGAGCATGCAAGATCATAAACAACATAGAGATAACATAAGATATATTTCAGTATAGCAACTCAATCATAACACCAATATTCATCGGATCCCAACAAACCAAACATGTAGAATTACATAACGGTGATCTCAATCATATAGGGCAGCTCATGAGATCTAAACATGAAGCACATGGTGGAGAGGACAACCATCTAGCTACTGCTATGGACCCATAGTCCAAGGTAGACTACTCACTCATCGCTCCGGAGGTAAGCATGGCGATGAAGAAGACCTTCGGTGGCGATTCCCCTCTCCGGCAGGGTGCCGGAAAGAGCTTCTGGACCCTCCCGATCTCGGGTCGACGACGGCGGCGGATCGCGATGTGTTTCTGGAAAATTGATCGGGTACTTAGGTTTTTCCCGTCGGGGGGGTCTTTATAGGCGAAGGGGCATCGTCAGGAGTGAACCGAGGCGTCCTCACACATAGGGGGCGCGGCCAGGGGCTGGGCCGCGACGCCCTGGTGTGTGGGGCCCTCGGGGCCCCACTCCGTCTCCTCTTCGGATCTCTGGAAGTTTCCGGGAAAAATATGACTTCAGGAACTTGTTTCGTCCAATTCCGAGAATATTTCCCGTGTAGCTTTTCTGAAACACAAAAACAGCAGAAAACAGGAAACTGGCACTGTGACGACTTGTTAGTAGGTTAGTTCCGGAAAATGCATAAAAGTGCCACGAAGTGTAACAAAACATTAGACAAATGGTGTAAAAACAAGCATGGAGCATCAAAAATTATAGATACGTTGGAGACGTATCAAGCATCCCCAAGCTTAACTCCTGCTCGTCCTCGAGTAGGTAAGTGATAACAAAAGAAATAATTTTTAAGGTGACATGCACCTACACAATCTTGATCATATATGTAAGCATTTGTGACCTGGGATCAAAAGAACTTAAAACATGGGCATGAAAGATATAATCTTGATAGAAGAAACTTATCAACCATGTTATAACATGAAAATGAACACAAACAAAAGATCATGAAAATAAAACAATGAAAGTCAAACGTGTGTTCAAATCATAAGGAAAAACATACAAATGGTTTTCAGCTTGTCCTTCATGGAGAGCAAAACATAAATGCATAGGACATCTTCAAGTTTAAGAGGGCGACTAGATACAAATAATTTAAGAACAAGTGAAACCAACAATATGAATCAATCAATGAAAACTTTAGGACAATGCACATTATACTAAGAATGACAACTATGCTCTCTTAATGGTGCATAAAGATAGAAGGTGGTGACTCAACATAAAAATAAAAGAAAGGCCCTTCGCGGAGGTAAGCAGTGATTGCAAGTTTTATAACCTTCAAAAATTATGGTACTTACCGGCTTTGAGCTCTCATTGCCCCCATCATAAGCATCTTAAATGATTAAAGTTAATGCGAGAACAATCATGATGCATATGCTTGACATATCACAAGTCGAAAACCCCGTGCCCCGTGAATACGAGTACCCAAACCTCATGCTACTCTACTTAGAGTCCCAAGCAAGGCTCTTGTCATTGTAAGTATATGCGTATCATCGAGAACCGCCAATAGGGTACCTCCGTGCCCGATGACATGGAACAAGCCCACATCAAAATGACAGGACAAGCAGACAATGAACATCTCGACATCTCTTTTATTTGACATTTGTTTAGCTTTTTTATTTTGAGATGCGTCGTCGAATGTCCACCATGGGTATGCTGCAAATTTCCACCATGAATTATGCATGGCTTAGATTGGCGGCCCAGGCGTTTTCCTAACACATATACAAACTCCATGATCCCCGCAAGATTCCCAATTCATTTCACACCGCGGGCATACATAAACAAAAGATCACGATATCAACTCAAATAAGAAGTGCAATATTGAAAGCTTGCCCATGACAGCATGGTTGGGCTAGCATCCAACTTACAACTTGCAAGCATAACAACTCAACATAAGAGACCACAATGTCAAATTTTTTAAGAACAAGAAAAAGTAAAGTGTGCCTTCCGGTTTGTGAGAGCTTTACTGACCAATTTTCGCATAACACTGGTAAGAGTTTAATTTGAAGAGTAAATAAAAGCAAGTCAAATTTACTTGGAATAGCAAATTGCTAATAGGTATGTATGGTGGATACTTTGGCAAAACTTGGTTTTTAGGAGTTGGATGCACGAGTAGAGCTCATACTCAGTACAAGGCGAGGGCTAGCAAAAGACTGGGAGCGACCAACTAAGAGAGCAATAATGGCCATAATCATGCAAAGCGACAAAGCGACATTGAAAGAAGCATAAGATGTCATCAAAAGTCAAAAACTAAATGATCATAAAGGCTATTGGCGACTTTGTATGAGTCTAACATGTGTGAGCATGTGCCAAGTCAACCCAAATAAAGCATCAAGGAGAAAACCAAAATAATGCTTCCAAATAATTAAAAACAATGCATGATTTTTTTTAAAGGCTCATTAAGCAATCTCAGTTATTTGAGACAAGTCATGCTACAGCAAAACCACTAAGCATACTACCAAAAAGACATCAAGCACGACATGCAAAAGCCTAGGCCGCAGTCTACACAAGCTCCTTCTTGTACCACTTTTTTGCATAAAGCTTTTTCTCTTTTCCAACACCATTCGATTTTTTTTATAAACACCTCTTTTGATGAAAACCAATAAAGATCAGAGGCAAAAATACACCTTGATGAAAAGATATAACAAGATCTGAACGCAAATCAAGGCGAAAACAAAAACCAAAAGCAGTAGCAGAAAAAGAAGAACACTCGGTTTTTGATAAGAGTGAAAACTAGAGCGTTCTTTGCAAATGAAAAGCAAGGCAAATTCTCCAAAAGAAATTTGTTGGGGTCCAACCAGTTATTACAGCAAACAAAACTAAACTAACAATAAAAACTAAAACAACTGACGCTCCAAGAAAAACACATAGTGCATGAAGCAATAAAAATATAGTGTCTTGAAAGGTGACCTGATTTTTGCCGATGAAGAAGGGGTGCCTCGGGGGCATCCCCAAGCTTTGATGCTTGTAGTTCTTGGATATTTCTTGGGGTGATGCATGGGTATCCTCAAGCTTGAGCTTTTTTCCATTCTTCAACTCATCTCATCATTCTCCAATCCCTACACTTGAAAACTTTATTCATACAAAACTAAACACAAATCTATTAGCAACATTAGTGTAAGCATATCATATAATCAACCTCTTTTGCTTCAGGTTTCAACCCAAAACCACCACATATAAAGTATATACTACTGTAGCAACTTCCCCAAAAGTTCCGTGATCAAAAGAACTTGAAAAGAAAGCGATAAAGCGGCAAAAACGAATAGTGGCAGAAATCTATCAAAACAAAACAGCTGACAAAGGTCGAATTTTTAAGGGGGTTTCTGTTGCTCAAATCAAAAAGTGTTCAACTAATAAAAGTTTGTATATAACCTGGGGCATATGCACAAGAAATTGCAGGTCCAAAAGATATACAGATAATTTTCCCGAATTTTTACGGTGCAGCACCGAAAACAGTTTCAGGACAGCAACATCCCCAAATCTTTACCTCACTCAAATTAGAGGCTTCTATTGGCACAACAATGAAATAAAAAGGATAAGGAGAGGTCATTACAGTAGTAATGACTTCCAAGACTCAAATAAAAGAAAAAGTACTGAAAAGAAAACATTGGGTTATCTCCCAAGAGTGCTTTTCTTTAACGCCTTTGAGCTAGGCGCAGAAAATTGCGAATTAAGTAACATCAAGAGATGAAGCATCAAGCTCATAATTTGCTCTAAGAATAGAGTCAAAAAGTAATTTCTTCCTTTTCCTAGGGAAGTGTTCCATACCTTTTCTTGAGTGGGAATTGATATTTGATGGTGCCTTCTCTCATATCAATAATGGCACCTACAGTTCGAAGAAAGGGTCTTCCCAAAATAATAGGACATGAAGCATGGAATTCAACATCCATAACAAGAAAATCAACAGGAACAAGGTTATTATTAACCACAATAAGAATATCATTAATCCTTCCCAAAGGTTTCTTCTTAGCAACATCGGCAATAGGAACATCATAATAACACTTTTCAAGTGGTGGTAAATCAAGCATGTCATAAATTTTTCTAGGCATGATAGAAATACTAGCACCTAGATCACATAAAGCATGGCAATAAAAACCATTAACATGCATATCAATGATGGGTTCCCAACCATCTTCTAACTTCTTGGGAACAGAAGCTTTTTGCTGTAATTTTTCATCCCTAATTTTCATGAGAGCATTGGTAATATGCTTAGTAAAAGCAACATTTAAAGAACTAGCATTGGGAGTCAAAGCAAGCTTTTGCAAGAACAAAATTACTTCAGATATATTGCAGCCATCAACATCAAAATCATTAAAGGAAATAGAGCTATCATCTCCTACACTCCGAAAAATTTCAGCACTCTTTTGAGAAAAAGTTTTAGCAGTTTTAGGCTTTTTAACACAAGGAGTGAGAGTTTTCTCTACACCAATCAAAGTAAGAGGATTGATAGCATTAGGAACAACATCATTAGAGGTAGTAATAGTACAAACTTTCATATTCCTAGCAATCTCATCCTCTCTTTCCCATCTAGCTTGCAATTCTGCTAACAATCTAACATTTTCATCAATTCCAACTTGACTAGCATTAGCAGTAGCAAAAACATTGTTCTCTTTCACATCATTAGGCAACACTTTTAATTTCAGAAGTTCAACATCATGAGCAAGGCTATCAACTTTAGAAGCAAGAATATCAATTTTGCCTAACTTTTTCTCAACAGACTTGTTAAAAGCATTTTGCTTACCGACAAAGTCCTTGAGCATTACCTCAAGCTCGGAGGGCGCGGCCCTAGTATTGTTGGAGGAATTACCATAAGAAGTACCATAACCATTACCATTGGTAGAAGGATACGGCCTATAATTGTTACTAGCAAAATTGCTCCTATAAGCATTGTTGTTAAAATTATTGTTTCTAATGAAATTCACATCAACATGCTCTTCTTGAGCAACCAAAGAGGCTAAAGGAACATTATTAGGATCAACATGAGTCCTATCATTAGCAAGCATAGCCATAATGGTATCAATCTTATCACTCAAGGAAGAGGTTTCCTCAACAGAATTTACCTTCTTACCTTGCGGAGCTCTCTCGGTGTGCCATTCGGAATAATTTACCATCATGTTGTCAAGTAGCTTTGTTGCGGCGCCCAAGGTAAGGGACATAAAAGTGCCTCCAGCAGCTGAATCCAATAGTTTCCTCGAAGAAAAATTCAGTCCTGCATAAAAAGTTTGGACAATCATCCAAGTAGTCAGTCCATGAGTGGGACAATTCTTTATCATAGATTTCATTCTTTCCCAAGCTTGAGCAACATGTTCATTATCAAACTAACTAAACTTCATAATATTGCTACGCAAAGATATAATCTTAGCAAGAGGATAGTATCTACCAATGAAAGCATCCTTACACTTAGCCCCCATGAATCAATACTATTCTTAGTCAAAGATAGCAACCAATCTTTAGCTTTTCCTCTCAAAGAAAAAGGAAACAACTTGAGCTTAATAATATCACTTTCTACATCCTTATATTTCTGCATCTCACATAGCTCAATAAAATTGTTGAGATGAGCTGCAGCATCTTCAGTACTGGCACCAGAAAATTACTCTTTCATAACACGGTTCAATAAAGCAGGCTTAATCTCATAAAAGTTTGCAGCAGGAGCAGGTGGCGCAATAGGAGTGCAGATAAAATCACTATTGTTCATGCTAGTAAAGTCACACAACTTGGTGTTTTCAGGATTAGCCATTTCAGCAAAACTAAAAGTAGACAAGTAAAAACAACTATCAAGGATTCTAATTTTTTTTGGGGTTTTTGATAAAGAACAATGCAAGTAAAAATAAATAAAGTAAAACAAAACAATAAAACAAAGTAAAGGATATGCGTGTGAAAAACTCCCCTTGCAGAGGTCTTCTTTTTCCTCCCCGGCAACGGCGCCAGAAAAGACTTAATGGCTGGCGTGTAATTGATGATGATTATGGCCAGGCAGTTGGGAACCCCAAGCGCAAGGTATGATGAGCACAGCAGCAAGTTTTTCCCTCAGTTAGAAACCAAGGTTTATCGTTCGAAGAAGAAAAAAGCCAATACGACTGAAGGTGATGCTTGCAAGCTTCGCGACAGCTCCGGATAATTTATAGGGCGCCTCGTCCAAGCTTTGCTTTGCGAGCAGCAACGTGGAACCTGCACACAACATAACCAAGTACTTTGTTCCCAAGTTACAATGAGGTTGTCAATCTCACCGGTTTGCTTGAAACAAAGGGTATGAGCGTATCGAGTGGAACATAGTAGAAGTATGCGAGTAAAGTAAATAGTGCAAGTAAAGTAAACAGGTGATAGCAATATGATGGAAATAGGACCGGGGTCCACAGTTCACTAGTGGTGTCTCTCCATAAGATAAATAATACATGCTGGGTAAACAAATTACAGTTGGGCAATTGATAGAATAAATATAACATGATATATCAAGAAGATCACTATGCGATTTACTCTGGACATTACAACAAAATACATAGATCGCCATCCAACTGCATCTATGACTAATAATCCACTCTCGGGGATATCATCCGAACACCCCATGAGTATTAAGTTGCGAACAACAGATAATTGCATTAAGCAAAGTGTGTAATGTAAACAAAGCATATGCCCTCGAGCATATGAATGTTGTTTTCTTCCTAGTGGCAACATCACATTTACAACCTTAGAGGTTTCTATCACTCCCCCAGATTAAATAGAGGCATGAACCCACTATCGAGCATAAATACCCCCTCTTGAAGTCACTAGCAACTACTCGGCCAAGATAGCTATTAACAATGGAGAGCATGCAAGATTATAAACAACATAGAGATAACATAAGATATATTTCAGTATAGCAACTCAATCATAACACCAATATTCATCGGATCCCAACAAACCAAACATGTAGAATTATATAACGGTGATCTCAATCATGTAGGGCAGCTCATGAGATCTAAACATGAAGCACATGGTGGAGAGGACAACCATCTAGCTACTGCTATAGACCCATAGTCCAAGGTAGACTACTCACTCATCGCTCCGGAGGCAAGCATGACGATGAAGAAGACCTCCGGTGGCGATTTCCCTCTCTGGCAGGGTGTCAGGAAGAGCTTCTGGACCCTCCCGATCTCGGGTCGACGACGGCGGCGGATCGCGATGTGTTTCTGGAAAATTGATCGGGTACTTAGGTTTTTCCCGCCGGGGGGTCTTTATAGGCGAAGGGGCATCGTCAGGAGTGGACCGAGGCATCCTCACACATAGGGGGCACGGCCAGGGGCTGGGCCGCACCGCCCTGGTGTGTGGGGCCCTCGTGGCCCTACTCCGTCTCCTCTTCGGATCTCTGGAAGCTTCCGGGAAAAATAAGACTTCAGGAACTTGTTTCGTCCAATTCCGAGAATATTTCCTGTGTAGCTTTTCTGAAACACAAAAACAGCAGAAAACAGGGAACTGGCACTGTGGCGACTTGTTAGTAGGTTAGTTTTGGAAAATGCATAAAAGTGCCACGAAGTGTAACGAAATATTAGACAAATGGTGTAAAAACAAGCATGGAGCATCAAAAATTATAGATACGTTGGAGACGTATCAGCGACGGACGATTGCCGTTTGGAGAAGCAACTCGGGCGGGCGACAGGGCGTTGTCGTCGACAAGGTGGTGGATGAGGATGATCGTTGATGGGAGAGGTGGTGCCGAGGTGCGGTGCCAAGAGTCTCATGAAGATCGTCGTTCGGGAGAGTATATGTCAAGGAGTCATGGGCGTGCAAGTTTGCACATCGAGTCGGCGTCAAGTCAGTGAGTCATCGTTGTGTCCAAGTGCTTGTCTTTGTGAGGATCCATTGCAGCTGAAGCAAGTGAAAGTTGAGGGACTGTCCATGGAGTTATCACCATGGACGAGGACGCTGTAAGTGTGCCTCAATCAGGTCATCTATGTGTCTCGACGAGAGGATCAAGTTCAAGTATGAATGGGGCGGTAAACCAGTGAAGGAGAGTCTCTTAAATGAGGACTTGTCTTTACATGGGACGATGTGGTGATCATCGTTGGTATGTATGCGTTAGGGGTGACTGTGGTGTCACCTGGCAGCGTGACTGGGAGTCTGAATCATACATTGAGTCGAGTCTGTAAAGTCGACAAGTTATAATTAGGGGGAGATTGTGTGGAGCAATCTACCCATCAATTAGACTTGTTGTGGTCGAGTTGGTGAGGCGAGTTTGAATTAGGGGGAGATTGTTGGAACTAGTCCAAACTACTCCCGTATAGTTTTAATTCGTGTGCTAGTCAAATACTAATTCGAGTCGGTTTGTAATTTGTGTCAAGCAACTGCTTTGGTTGCTATAAATAAAAAGCAAAAAATACCCGATGAAGCCCACGGGCTGAGGCAAAAACAAATCTTGCGTGTGCTCTCGTGTGCGTGTTCCGTCGGAAATACATCGAGGTGTGGCTAGCTGAATCGATTAAGGACTAGGTTAGCTGCTTAGCTGATTTGCTATACGCGCAGCTCGACCGTAAATCGGAAGCTCGTGTACGCGCGACGTCTTGCCGAGTTTCGTCATTGTACGCCGCCGGATTGTACGTATCGAGGCTAGGCCAACATTTTCGCCCCGATTTTTTTTGAAACTTTTAAGTGTTATTTTCGAATTTTTCAAAAATCAGGCTCCATGGAACTCGAGCTCCATTTGTCCACTCTCGATGAGACCCTTCCCACTCGATCTCCCAAAGTGCCGACAATAAATGCTCGTTTGGAGCCGTGTAACACCTATAAATTTGACATTTTAAGGTGAGCAGAAGCGAGCTCTCTAGTGGCCACCGTTGAGAGTCGATCCTAAACCATATCTGCCTCCTGGGTCGCTCGCGTGAGCGACTCCGGAGGCGAACCAAACCCTAACAAAAGCCACACCGCCACCATTCCTCCCCGGCCGCCTTCGTTGTCGGCTCCGGCAGCGGTGGCGGCAACCGGCCGTCGAAGACGAAGGGAGTAGAGGAAGCACCCCCGGCTGCTCGTTCTCGCGCGGGATGGGCACCATGTGGTCGTGCGAGGTGGAGTTGCGGCTGTGCAAGGCTGCGTGCCGGCAACCATCACGACGGCGCTAGGCAGCGCTTGTCCCATGGGCGAGGCTGGTGGTGACGCAGCTGCTCCCGTGGCGATGGCGGGGCATGTGCACGGTCCCGAGCGACAGCTGGCTGTGCGTGGTTTGGTTGGGTCTGTGGACCCCATCTGGACACATCCAGGGTTGCTGGTCACAGCCTTCGCCGACGGCTTTGCTCTGGAGCTTGGCTTTGACATGGTAGTCTTGGGCCCTATGCAGACTTCTAGTGCAGGGACGCAGAAGATTGGCCGGCAGCGAGCTAGGGCTGGCCGGGTGAAGCTCGAGGGGGTTGTCATCTTCCTTAATAGCGTCAAGTGCTGCCTCTCCTGGGTGATGTCTGGCTGTTGGTTCTTGCTGCTAACAACTGTGGGGCTGTTGGAAGGGTTGGGATAAATCCCTATGCTATTGCAGGAGGATGGCGATGCGTGCGGGCGTCGTCACCTTCTTGAATGCGTCGTTTAGGCCCTTCTATCATGCCTCATGAGCAATAGGGGAAACCCTAGACCTAATTTGATGGTTCAGGCAGTGTCGTTGCTTTTGCATCGTCCCCTTCTTGGAGGCACTGTTCGGGTTGGTCTTGGGGTCCCATGTCGACAATCTGAGCCAAGGTTAGTCGCTACTTTGAGCGTGGGCATCTTGGACGCAATGTACACTGGCATCAACATTTCTTGCGTGACATCATCCTCTGGTCCAGTCAGGTCCTGTTGTCCACTCGCCGATTTAGGCGTTATGGTGAGATGTACGTCGATGTGTGCCTCCTAGAGTTGGGGTTTGCTTCAAGTGTTTTCCTTCAGTTGTGATGCGGTCTCGAGGCCCTGTGTCCTACTTGTGCCTTTTTGGCCGATGGTTGGGCAAGGCGAATATTTATCGTGTGCTTTTAGGTGTGCATTGTTCACCGAAAAAGCTTCATTTGTAAGGGTTTTGGGTCCGTTTTACCTGATAAACTGAATCAATTTTTCTCCTGTAAGCTTAATACAAAGACGCACAACTCTCCTGCGGGTTCTCAAAAAAAAAAAGGTGAGCAGAAGCGTGGAACCAGGACTAACAGAAGAAATTCGCGTGGTAGGCGGAAATCCATTTTGGCTTATAGGTGTAGATGCATCTTTAAAAATATATTTTAAATATGAAAACAATTTAAAACAAAATTTCTGGTGTACATTGGAACATTTTAGGTTTGTACACAAAGTTTCGACCTAAAAGAATGTTCTTTATAGCTTGTGTAAAAAAGATAATTTTCGATGCTTTCACGAGACATTTTCTTGTCCACAGAAAATTTTATTTTTTCTGCGAAACTTTATGTGCCAACATAGAATATTTGGATGTATACATATAAATTTTATTTTTGAGTTTTTTTTAACATTTTAAAAATATATTGTTATGTAGCAGCTGCATTTGCACCTATGAGCCAAAACACCACCCCTCACAAAAGGGTGGCAAAAGCCATGAGCAAACTCAACACAAATACACGTTTTTGCAAAATTACCTCTAAAAATACTTAGGTATCGGTACGACATGAATTTTTTTATGTTAGCAGCTAGTACTAAATTTATGGGGGAGTCTGAAGCTCAGATGATTGATCTCTAACCAGAGATCAGTTGTCTTTCTCCTCCAGTCCATCGCCTCCAACTTCGATGAGCCCTTATACCCTAAACCCTAAGACCTGCCTCGACCTTCATCTAAATCCTTAACTTCGGCGAACGAACTCCAGCACCCGAAATCCTAAATTTCTTTCCTCACCTCCGCCGACGACGGCGTGGCTGTCTTCGGCGAGGTCCTTTCCTCGTCTTCACCGACGACGGGAGGTGAAGGTGGAGGTGGAAAGGTGAAAGACGACTGATCTCAGTGCACACAGCACACTGCACACGGATCAGCCCGCGGGGCGGGCGCGCATTAATCCAGGGCCGCGACAGACTCGGACGGCTCGAAAGAGCGCGTGGGTACGTCGACGTTGCTCCTGTAGCGCAAGGTAACGCAGGTGTGTAGCATCACGCGTCCCGTCTGCTCCTGTCGCGCTCGCTCTTTCCCAGTTTCCCTCCCTATGGGGGGCTCGATCCAGTGATGACTGGTGGATGCACTACGGCTGCTGCAAGTACGTAACTCGATCGATACTGAGAGATCGGTTGATTTGAACTGCGCGCTAGCTGTTCCTGCAGCGGCGACCGGCCGGTCCTTGTATTTGACAGGAAGGAATTGATGGGAGAACACAGGACACCACCGCGTACGTACCTACAGTATGTCATACTCCTACGTAGATTTAATTCCCATTGTGCATGTACTCCATCCATTTAGAAATATAAGATATTTTAGCTTTGTGAAGCTAATATATCTAGACATCTTTTAGTGTGTAGATTCAAGTGAACCTATACACTAAAACATGTCTAAGTACACTCACTTCATAAAACTAAAACATCTTATATTTCCGAACGGAGGGAGTACGTGAGAAGCCCGCCAAACAAAAAAAGAAAAGAATAGGAGAAGAAGCCGGCCTGAGTCGAGTGCGTCAATTTGGCATCGGAGCTAGACGGAGCTTGTTTTCGAAAGAACAAAGTCTGTTTTTGTCCCCTAAGGCCTCGTTTGATTCATAGGATTTATATAAGAATTGTGTAGGATTTGAATCTTATAGGAAAATTTCCTACACACATGTTTGATTCATAGGAACATATCCTATAGGAAATAATCCTATAGGAATCTAGTAGTATAAATCCTATAGAAAAAAACCATTAGGTCATACCTCATGAAAAATTCCTTTGCTATAATAAAAGCCACTCTATCTTCCTATAGGATTCAAGTAGGCATGACAATCCAATCCTATGACTTTCCTATTCCTATGATTTTCCTATCCTATGAATCAAATAAGCCCTAAACTTTTCACTTGGCTCATATTTTTCTCCTAAACTTTTACTTGGCTCAATAAACCTCCCTAAACAATAAATATAACCCATTAAATTTGACTCATATTAGTCATGGTCATGTGTTTGTATGCGACTAATTGCAGATTTGCGAAGATACGATCATAAGCCCACTGTTTGGCTGAGTAAAATCCTAAATTAAGGGGGTAACATGGACCATTAGTGATAGTTTAGGGGGGTTTAGTGAGCCAAAAAAAGTTTGGGGGCAAACATGAACTATGTGAAAAGTATAGGGGGGGGGGGGGGAAGGGGGGAGCGGACTTTGTTCTTTTCAAAAACTTCGAAAAAAAAACAAATTTATAGCTTTAAAAGATCTAAAAAGCATACAAATTAGAGAAAAATTAATCCTCTCTATGTGTAAATTTTTAATACAAAAATCCGTATATTCTATCCTCACCTAAAAATGGCAACAATGCAGATATGGGAGTGAACCATGCAACTTTCGAATCTTATAAAATTCGTCCCATTTTGCCATATTTGCTAAGCCTGCAATACAAGGTAGGAGTATTTCACATTAAATATTTCCACCCTCGTATAGTATATAGTTCACTACATCTATATATTTTCTTAGATTTTTTTAACTTTGAAAGCAAGTTTTAATTTGTTTTAAAATAGGGACTCCATGGAGCTCGGGTACCAGAGGCAATTTTCAGCCCTGGCCCCTGGTAAGCCTTTTACCGGCCATCTTTGTCGTTCCAAGCGCGCATGTACCCCCATTCGTTATTGAGCTTTCCCAAGTATAAGAATATGAGAAATTTTAACAAAGCTCAAGAAGCTTTCCAAATCCCAAAGTGGTTACTTCATCAGGAGTTCCAACTTGCAATCTAGATCAAAGACCTGGCATGTGTTTTACGCGCTTTTTGTATACATCATTGAATAGATGTAGGTTTTAGAGTTTTTAAAATTTGAAAATATGGTGTTTATATCTTTTGAAATAAAAGGCTCCTTCTATCTTGGTCGCCATTTGGACTTTTTGGACCCAAAGCATTTATTCTCGGTATGAAACCAAACAAAAAGATATATACATGTTTTGCAGTATATTCTCCTCGATTATAGACTAAAAGCTTTACAAATTTCGATCAAGTCTACAGAAAACTGTAGAACTATAATGATGTAACAATTATATTATTTGGTGTTGTAAATATTCATGCCATTTCTATAAATTTGGTCAAATTTTACATTGTTTGACTATGAAGAAAAATGATGGCCTTCCTTTCATAAACGTAGTAGCACTATAGTTAGTACTCTTATTTTAATAATCTGCAATTTTCCATTTGTAAGGCTGGAAATAATTACTCTCCCATCTCGCCTTGACTGGGCTTTTGTCCCAACGAGCAAACTTTACTATGACCGGATTTATTTCAGTCTAATTTTGGTTCTCACCACTCCGGGCAGAGCCATTGATATTGGTGTTGTTGGTCAATAATGTCACGATCCATTGCCTTTGCAGATACCCCATAAGACATTACTGACCTACCAAAACTGTTATGTTGGTTTTTCTTATTGAAATGGACGCTTAGCCCCGGACTCTGCATGGATAGATGTATGCGGCTTTTATTACTTTATTCAAAAGATTCAGAGTTTTAAAGTATTACTCCCTCCGATCGGAAATAACTGTTGGGGATATAGTACAAACTTTATACTAAGCTAGTACAAAATTACCGACACTTATTTCCGATCGAAAGGAGTACATCATGGATCATAAAGGGTCGATACATGTATCAACCACTTAAGCAACAAAATTGTTTTTAAAATATAATATATTTTAAAGCTAAACTAACCTACCAAAACTGTCTTATATTATGGGACAGAGGTAGTACTCCTTGGTTCTAAAATGTAAGCATTTTATAGAGCTAATTTAGCTTTCTAGAAAGGCCCACATGTTAGATCTTAAGTAATACTTCCTCCGTTTTAAAATATAAGATGTTTTAGAATAGACATGTATCTAGATGCTTTTATGTCTGTCAAAAACTAATACATCTTATATTTTGGATGGAGGAAGTATATCGTAAGATCCTTACTTAGTATGGACACTAAATCATGCACACCAATTGTTTGCTTGTTCCGAATTACGTAAAATCTGTCAACTGTCAAATAGCATCTCTTGTGGAGTTTGGACACAAGTTAAGAATGGTATTGAACTGTTTAAGACCACAAAAGTTCTTCATGGGCGGTTGAAATTTGAGCATGGCATGTCGCGTGAAGTCAACCGGCCGGGCGTGTCGGTTTGGATCGTTGATGCCTGGCCTACCTGTCCTACCTTTTCCTGGTGACCAAACTCTGCGAGAGATCTTTGCAGTTGGCAAGTCGTCTCTCAAGAAAAAAACACACGCACTATTTGAGAACGACTTTCATATCCCCTCTTCGTCACGTCTCTCGCCAACTAACTATAGTCCTTTTTGCTCAACTTGACAAGCAAAACCATCCCAAAGTCTCTCATCTCAGCTACACCATAATTTATCTATAGTTGTCAAGTCTAAAGAAGATCGCCTTTCTTGACTGTCTAGTAAAGCAACAGCTTCCTGCAAATTACTCCTACTTCCCGTTAATGCCAACCAAAGAAAACGAAAGATGCTGACAAGGAGGAAAAATAGAGAGGGGCATTGCAGCTCAGATCAATCTGTCAACGCGCCATTCAAGGCATCATAAGAGAAATCAACGACTTCCAATCACAATCCCTGCACAAAATCTTTTGTGTATTCTACACAGTGTAGTAATGGTAATGGAAAAGATGAACTGCTGAATGAAAAAAATATCAAGAGGGTGGTCAAGAGCAATTCAATGCATTTTCTTGCGGAACTCCCTTACATTTTGTCAACAGTAGCATGAATCCGTGCAGCAAGCAAGCCCATGATCAGCCCGCTGCTCCAAAGTCTTAGCAGCAGCTTCTTTCAGTTATCAATCCCTTTCTCTCCTCTACTCCATCTGAACTCTGAACAAGATTTGCAACTTGCATGCAGAAGCAATCACACCATGCAATGCATGCATGGAGATGATGATCCTAAATTCATAATGGAAGGTTGTAAACTTGTACTCGAACAGATATTCAATGGTGTAGTACTAGCTAGTAGTTGTCCTTCAGCTTTCAGGAAAGCAAAAGAGAAAATATTGAAGGCAACAGAGAAGTATCGACAGCTAGCTCTGCACAGAAAAGGAACAACAGGCAGACAAAGAGGCCAAAGATTAAAGAACTTGTAGTGCTCCTAGTATTGATTTCCAAATTAAAGGAAGAAACAATGAAAGAAACAAAGCCAGGAGTGAACCCAGAAAAAAAAGGCTCATGTACAACATCGTGCTACTCTACATGCTAGCTAGCCACAATTACCCTAACCATGATGAGATATCGTATCTACGCACCCCTAGCTAGATTGCTTTCTTCTTACTCTACATTTCTCTCTTCGATCATGGGATGGCTTGGTCCTCGGTTCCAATGGAGTTGTGCTGCCGCGACGGCCCTGAAGGCGGCACCGGCCCCCTCGGCAAGAAGCCGAAGAAATGGTTGGAGATGCCTCTGCCCAATGGCTTTCCCTTGAACGGCTGCATGCCTCTTGAAGCCTGGCAGCTAGAGACTAGCAACAGAAGCACTAGCAAGAACCACCATGGATGCACGCATGGCCTCCTCTTGCTTCTTGTTTGGAAGTTCCCGGCCATGGAGAGGCGGGAACAGAAACGGCAGAAGAGGCCGCTGCGAGAGTTTATCAGAGGTAAATGGAGATGAGAGCTGATAGCTTTGTGTTGTTGACGTGTTGTGGAGTGTAGCAATGGAGAAAGAAGGAGAGGAGGGCTGTGGGCGCGTGAGGGAACGGTGGGGAGGGGAGAAGCGTGGTGGTGATATAGGGGGCAGGAGTACAAGGACGATGATGGGGTACACAGGTACACTGCGAATGGACTGGTATTTAAATTCACTAGCTAGCATGCATTCGCAAGGCATGGAGATTGGAGTTGTTCGAACTTCAAAGTCCTTGGAAGAGACAACTAAACAAGTGGAAGATGTCTTAACTATTTAGGCCTTTGCAATGAAGCACCAGAAATTGTACACGTCTTGAAGAAGCGCACATCCGCACATGTAAATGCTATAATATCCTCGGTATTGTCTATTCTAACAAATGATTTACTCATATACTTCCTCTGTTTTGATTAATAAGTTTTTTTTTTAAAAGTCAAGCAAAGTAAAGTTTGACTAAACTTTTAGAAAAAAAACTATCAACAATTACAATGTTATATAGATATTGTATGAATTTTTTTTTGGTAATGTATCTAACGGTATACATTTTGTAATATACATGCTAATCATTTATTCCAAAATCTTGGTAAAACTTTACGCACTTTGACTTTTCCAAAAAAATATAGGCCTTATTCTTTAAATCAAAGGTAGCACTGAGCAATTTTTTTTTCAAAAAGAGGAAAGGCCCTTGGCCTTTGCATGGGTTAATGCCATAGCCATATTATACCATATATTGAAGTTCTTCAGTTTACCGAAAGGTTAGCGATACCACATATATCATTTGCCACTGTAGATCGTCAATTTGTTACTGTATATTCGCACGGTTCCTTCTTTTCTTCACTTTTTTTTGCCTTTTAATCAAATTCTACCAGAGGTCTCCCGGTGGCCTCACGCGCTCACGGTCGCTCAATGTCACGAGTCCCCGGTCATCCGGTTTGGCTTCAATGTAATGGTACACATGGGTAACTAGGCACCACTTTGAAGGGTAGACCTTACCTCCATCACTTACCTTATTGTCTTCTCCTTTTTTTCTCATCCCGTGCCCCTTCCTACCGATGGCCAATTTTCTCATCCCGTGTCCCTGCATGTATTACCTGCTGCGCCGGATCGAACCCGATCTTGAGGTCAAGGGGGCATTCAAATAACATTGCCTACCTCAGAAGCTCTGCGGACTTGGTAGGTGACGTCCCATATCGATCTCCTACTGTTGCCACGATATGCTCACCGAGGAGGGAATACCCAAACAGGTAGACCCGTAAGGCGGAGACGGTCCACACATCAAGGGAGGATTATGTCACACTTACGGACGCCCCTCCCTGATCGGCTTACACAAGATAGGTTGTGTTGGCTCTCGCCTAAACCGAATCCAGCAGGAGTTCAGGTCCTAGACGGCTAGCGAGACTTGTTGTACAAGGAAGATTAGCTGGCACAATGACATTTTTTTAGCTCAATCAATGTTACTACGGAAAGTGGTGATCAAAGTCAACTATTTATAGATAGTAGAGTATAGTAGGTGGAGGAGGGCAAATGCAAGTAAAGGATAATATCAAATCGTTATGGGGAGCGTTACCCTAAACGTGGGCCGCTGGTGTATATTTATATTAGACAACATACATGAGATTTACATCGAGGAGAGATTACATCGATCACGGTATCGAGTCGGTACCGAGTCGGTATCGAGGGGAGAGTCCTTCTACGATACATCGTTTAACACTCCCCCTCAATCATAACTTATCTAAGTTAAGATTGCGACGAAACGTTTCTAATTGTCTAGTAGATAGTGACTTTGTGAATCCGTCAGCCACCTGATCTCCTGATGATATAAACCGTATGTCCAATAACTTTTGAGCAACTCTTTCACGCACAAAATGATAGTCTACCTCAATATGCTTAGTCCTAGCATGAAACACAGGATTAGCAGAAAGATATGTCGCTCCAATATTATCACACCATAACACTGCCGTTTTAAACAGTGCCACTCCCAACTCATCAAGCAATGTTTGTAACCACATAACTTCAGCCGTTGCATTGGCAAGTGATTTGTACTCAGCCTCAATACTAGATCTGGACACAGTAGCTTGCTTTCTAGCATTCCAGGAAATAAGATTTGATCCCAAGTATACAGCAAAACCACCTGTAGATCTCCTATCATCTGGACAGCCTGCCCAGTCAGCATCAGAAAAGACACTAATAATAGTGGAAGGAGATTTACTCAGACGCAACCCAAGTGAGATAGTACCACAAAGATATCTCAGTATACGTTTTACGGCTGTCCAATGAACTGTCGTAGGAGCATGCAAAAACTGGCAAACCTTGTTAACTAAAAAAGCAATATCTGGTCTAGTATATGTGATATACTGCAAAGCACCAACAATACTTCTGTAACGCGTAGCATCTTCACTGTTCAACACTTCACCATCAGTCAAAGATAACTTATCAGCCACAGACAAAGGAGTATCAACGGCTTTGCAGATTTGCATATTAACACGATGAAGTAAATCATTAGCATACTGCTCCTAGGATAGAATAATTCCATCGTGTACCTTCTTGACTTCAATTCCAAGGAAATAATGCAACTCACCCAAATCCTTCAATGCAAAGTCAAGTCCAAGATCATGAAGGAGAGCATCAACGGCTTTCTCTGATGAACTAGCAACAACAATATCATCCACATAAATCAGGATGAATATAATTACTCCCCCTTTGTTGTAGAAAAATAGAGAAGTATCAGCCTTAGATGCAGAAAAACCAAGAGACTGAAGCTTGGAACTCAGTCGATAATACCAAGCACGAGGCGCTTGCTTGAGACCATACAATGCTTTATCAAGTTTGCAAACATAACCCAAACGAGTCTCATACCCAGGAGGCTGACGCATAAATACCTCTTCTTCCAGAACTCCATGCAAGAAAGCATTTTTGACATCAAGCTGACGCAATTTCCACCCACGAGAAACAGCAAGAGAGAGAACTACACGAATAGTAGCGGATTTAACCACATGACTAAAGGTGTCCTCGTAGTCAATGCCATAACGCTGCTTGAATCCTTTAGCAACCAAACGAGCCTTGTAACGATCAACAGAACCATCAGCCTTCCGTTTAACTTTATAGACCCACTTACAGTCAATAATATTTTGACCACGGCGAGAAGGAACAAGATGCCAAGTCTTATTGTTAAGCAAAGCAGCATACTCCTCGTCCATAGCAGCCTTCCAACGAACATCTGCAAGTGCTTCAGTAGTACTAGAAGGTTCACCTGTAGATGAAAAATAAGCGTACCGAATTGTGCCATCCGTAAATTTCTTTGGCTTAGAAACACCACTTTGAAGACGTGTATGTGGTCGCTCCTGCACAGAAGGAACCACAGCCGTAGTATCCACAGCAGATCCGGTCGGATGTGATGATCTGATAGAATACTCTGCACTTTCCGCAGGAGATCCAGTAGGCGAGTTTGCGGCCGAGAAAGGCGGAGCTGGAGGCGCAGACAATCCGTCCGGCGAGGGGACCAAAGGGGAAAACCCGCCCGTGACGGGACCAGGCTGGGACAACCCGCCCGTGGCGGGACCAGGTAGGGAATGAATCCCGCGTGATGTCGGATGCATGGCGACGACCGCGGGCGGGAATCCATCGACGGACGCGACGGGAGAACCAAGGGCGGGACGCCCCACTGACAAACGCGATCCCGAAGCAGATGTCCTGCCAGAATCAGTCCTGATTGATTGGTCAGCAGTGCTGTCAGCAGAATCAACACGGGAATCTGCGCCAGATGCTGAAAAATCAGTAGAATCATCTCCAGAAATATAATTTTGATCAAAATCCTGCACAAAAGACTCAGCAGCAGTATTATCAGTAGGATTAGCATCAACTAGTCCTTGCAAATCACACCCCTCATGACCATGCAAATTAAAAGGTTGTAAATTTAGAGGAAGCAAATTGATTTCATCACGTAACCGAGCGCCGGCATTAGAGTGCAAGGAAGCAAACGGAAAGACAGACTCATCGAAAACAATATCACGGGAAATATACAAGCGACCCGTGGAAATATCAAGACACTTATAGCCTTTGTGCATGTTACTGTAACCAATGAAAGCACATTGTTTGGAGCGAAACTCAAGCTTGTGTCTATTGTATGGATGAAGATTAGGCCAACATGCGCACCCAAAAATACGCAACATAGAGTAATCACCCTTATGACCAAAGAGACGTTCCTGAGGTGTTTGAGATTGGATGACCTTACTAGGCAACCGATTGATCAAATACGCAGCGGTAAGAAAGGCTTCATCCCAATACTTAAGAGGCATAGATGCATATGCAAGAAGAGACGGACCAACTTCAACAATGTTAAGAGGCATATGCATCTATGCCTCTTAAGTATTGGGATCTCGTTATCATGAAGGACTTGATGGACCACAACGGACGAAGGATGACCTAGGCGCCTATGCCATAATGACGAGGAGGACTTGGCCGCACCATGAGCATGACGACCAGGCGGAGACGTAGATGAAGATGGTAGAGGGTAAAGTCCGTCCACACATCTACCTTGGAGCAGAACCTCCCTCGTGTCCTGATCCTTAATAGAAAAAGAATTAGGCCAATATTCAACAAAGGCATGATTATCTCGAGCGAGGCGACTAGTAGAAAGAAGACTCTTTTTGGCATTAGGAACATGAAGAATATTATTAAGATGCAGGTCATGGTTAGGGGTATGAATAACAGAGTGACCAATATGATGTATATCCATACCTGAACCACTAGCTGTATGAATTTGATCGTTTCCATGGTAGCGATCCCTCACATGTAGTTTCTCCAGTTCTCCAGTAATATGATCAGTAGCTCTAGAATCTGTATACCAGTTTGGATCAGTCCCATATGCGCCTCCAATAGCCATACCTGCAGATTTTTTTGGACCACGATAATTTTTCTGAAACCTTTTCCAGCAATTTAGAGCAGTGTGGCCTATTTTACCACACACCTGACAGGTCGGTTTATCACCACCGTATTGCTGATTCTGTGGGCGATACCCCTGGCCGCGCCCACCGTTGCCACCTCCATTGTTGCGAGGATTATATCCACCTCGCTGGTCATGACCATGTTGTTCATAGCCACGCTGTTCATAGCCACGATACTCGTAGCCACGCTGTTGATCGTATCCACGCTGGTCAGAATAGCCTCCACGTCCGCCATTGCGTCCACCTCGGTAGCCACCACGACCACCACGAGTTGCTGCATTGACTGAAGAGTCTCCAATAGGATTTTGATCTTCAAGTCTAGCCTCGTATGACAGGAGTTGAGAGTATAGATCACTCAGGCTAATATATTTGTCTGCCTTAATCAAGGCAGTAATTGCAGCAACAAATCCATTATAGGCCTCATCATTGAGCCCGGCAAGCACATAGGAGATAATATCATCCTCTCCAAGAGGCTTGCCTGCAGCAGCCATCTCATCTGCTAAGTTTTTGATATGATTGAAGTAAACTTCTGCGGTCTTGTTCTCTTTTTGAGCTTTGTTCAATTGCGTGCGGAGTTGCACCACACGGGCCTTGGATTGCGACGAAAACATCTCCGTCACTGCCTTCCAAACACCACCAGAACTTGTTTTCCCTACCATCTGAGTGACAATCGAGGGCGACATATTGCGGACAAGGAACCGAAGAACGCACTGATCAAGGGAGATCCAGCGAGCATAGTCAGGGTTTGGAACGGAAATCTCTTTCCCATCCTTGTCTGTAGCCATCGTCTCCTTAGCAGGCGCCGGCATTGATCCGTCCAGGAGCCCGAACAACTGCGCCCCACGGATTTCCGGCAAGATCATCGTCTGCCACACCAAGAAATTGTCTCGGTTGAGCTTTTCAGAGAGAGAGAGATTCGCCGAGAGAGTCGGAGTGCTGCTGGGCGTCGAGGAAGAAGCCCCAAGCGACATGATGACGATGACGATCTGGCTGATCGAGAACTTGGCGATGAAAAGCGACGGCGACGGAAGCGATCGAGAGGAGACGAATATTGGAGCGATTTGTTTAGCGATCGACAGGCTCTGATACCATATCAAATCGTTATGGGGAGCGTTACCCTAAACGTGGGCCGCTGGTGTATATTTATATTAGACAACATACAGGAAATTTACATCGAGGAGAGATTACATCGATCACGGTATCGAGTCGGTATCGAGGGGAGAGTCCTTCTATGATACATCGTTTAACAGATAAAACATCAATGAACTTGTGTGTTTTAGCCATACTCCATATAGCTAGCCTAGCTATAGGGCGGCCTTGAGTGTGAGACGTGCAGGAATGGTGATGGTGCGGCGCCCTAGTGGTGGCGTGGTTGGAAGGATCTGGGTGCTAAATATGTTGGGAGGTAGCAAGTGTGGACCAGAGGAAAAGGAGGAAGGATGGGGTTGAACGTTCATGCAACATAACAAACGCGGAATGCGCGAGGGGGCAAAAGGAGAGGAAGGCCAAGAGAAAAGCGGGATCGTGTTTTGCGGGTAGGTGGATACGCTTCGCCGTATAGTAAACAAAGGTTGCCCGGCCTGTCCATACCGTGGATGTGCAGACAGCCGAGTATGGCAGACATGCATATATGTTCCATGTTTGTACAATGTATGTACACAAGTACCCTGCCTTAAGGAATGTGTTGGTTTTCTCTGTATGAAATAATTCAGAAAATGAAGCTTCCCTCACGGTTCATACGTACAAATTTCATGACGACGTACTCTCTTAGTTTCATAATTCTTATTGTAATTGTAGTTCAAATTTAAACTAAAACCATGAAAATACTAACTCTGCCCTGCCAAGCTAGCGTCAAACTGGAGAGCTAGCCTAGGGTAGCTCCAGGCACTAGCTAGCAACAGAGATCCCGATGTCCACGAAAAGCTAGCAGAACTTCAGAGATAAAACTAACCTGACTTCTATTGTTGGCAGAATTAGTTAAGTGCTAGTTTAGTTACTCAACTAAGAGCTCATAATAATTGAGCAATAATCTACATCCAAGGAATCCGTAGTAGCATCCAGCACAACACTTCTTAGATATGGTTTACCAACCACTTGCCTGGCCCGTCCAACTCAAAACGAAACGAAAAAGTTCAGACAAGTAGCCCAAAGGAAGAAGACCAACAACATAAGTAAATCCCTGGCCTACAAAAAAGTGCATATATACCACTGTCCATGCAGCAGAATACTCTTTGATCATCATGATGATTAGTGATCCCCAAATTATGATCGCACATGGCACAGGGAAATGAACAGCACGTACGCACAATCTGGCCAGGATGTATATGTGCAGCAGAGCTGCAATGCGATCATGGTTTCATGGCTGATGGTGTTGTCTCCTTTGCCGATGAAGGAGACGGGCAGACGGACCCACGGCTGCCTTCCTGTCCCTTGTAATACGAACGTAGTACTATCTAACCAGCACACACGGATGTATGTCTTCTAATACGGCCCTGAGTTTCCGGGAGAACTCCAGCGTCTTGCTCCCACTTTTCCAGCTGATCCATCTGAGATCATGTCACCACCGTAAGCCACCTTAACTCGACATAGACCACTACTATTCTTGTTAAATATTTCCAGCTTTGGTTTGACTATTAGTTAGTGAGTGTGTGTGTGCGCGCGCGCTAGTTTCCAAGAGCGAGACCGCCATTGTTGGCTACTATGTCGCTCTGTGTTCTCCATTCTGGGGGATGCTAGAAAGTAGAAACTGGTTACATGTCATCTCAGCTTTATACATAGCATTGTATGCTGGGTGGGTGGTCGTAGAACGTCAAAACTTATGTATTCTAATGTGTCAACTCCACAATTAAATACAGCTCATAATAATGCCTATAAGGTTAAGTTAAAAAAAACGCTTGACGTTGTAAAATGTATTCGCCCGGCGGAATGGTGAAAGGGCTTTTGTGTGGGCAGCAAAGATTTCAACTACGGGGGCCAAGTGCAAAGTGAATAGGGAAATCGTTTGCCGACCGAAAATATATGGGGGGCTTGGTGTTCTACACATAGATAAATTTACTACGCCTCTTCGTTTTCGCGGATAATTAGGCATAATTTTCATGATTAATTTTAGAATATTAAATATGACAATGCTAGCTACTACCATATGTAACTCGAACATATTAGATGTACTAAACAACAAGATGAACGAAAACAAGCAGCAGCTAAACATGTACTCACAGAACATGATGAATAACCCAACAGGAATATCTCGCACGTACCGTTCACTTGCAGATGTAGTCGGAGCAGTAACGTTGTTGATGACAACATTGGTGAAGACTGGTCGAAGCAGTTGGCGATGAAGACGGCGGTAGGCAGCACCGCCCGACTTGAAAGGAAGACGACCCATGATGAAGAACGCGAGCAGTCACGCAGAGCGCTTCCTAAAAACCTAATTCGCCCTCTCCCGTACAGGATCGCAAAGGTGAGTGGTTTCGGAGACCTGCTCTACCGTTCGCCGGTGCACGCCGGCGCTCGGGACTGCGGTGGCGGCGCAAGTAGCAAGAGGCAAAACCTAGATTGGTTTTCAGGTATGTGCGGCGGTAGCCAGGCAAGAGTTTATATAGGCGCGGAGGAGAAACCCTAGCAACGTGGGCCACGTCCACGTCGCACGTCTGAGTCGGTTACAGCAGCCCACGATCGGAGAGCGACCCGAACCGACTAGTTGTGACGCGTCTATCAAAGACTCGGTCAAACACTCAGTTTTCCGGTGCAGCAAAAAGATAAGCTCGGCTCCGAGGCTCAATTCCGCAAACCCCGGCGCGCGCATGCGTCATGACGTGACGTGTCGAGACGAGACGAGCGAGCGAGCGAGGAGGAGGAGCGCGCGTTTGGCACTCCTCTTCTCACTCACTTACCAAGTGATGCAACAGCCCAACTTATATGTTGGTCTATATCTCTCCTAACTTTCCATGTAGGACTAAACTTAGCTCCCACATCTTGTCTTTGTGCAGCCAACAAATTGGGCTGCATGTCACATGGGCTCACACACATGGGCTTTGAGATTTCTAGGAATTTCTGAAATCTAAAATGGGCCCATAGGAAAAGGCCCAATATTTCAACAATCCCCCACCAGATCTCAAATGCTCATTTAGAGTTTTGGTAAACCTCACTTCTTGTTTATATACCAGAGTTTCAGCAGAGACTGTTAAGTTGAACTTCCGCCTATAACTTTAAGCTACGTCTATCAATAACTTGAATAATGGACTACGCCTTGAATTGCAAGTTTGGTGCGTCAAGATTTCACTCAAAGTCATAACTAGTACATGGCTGCCAGTAGCCTACCCCGCAGGTTGGAGCATATGCATCGTACTCCCTGGTCTCTTCATGAGTTTACTAGATATCACCCAAATCTCATAGACTACGACGTTTAACATTCAGGCTTATATAGGTGTGTTCTTTCAAGAATGCTCTATAGGATAACATATTTGCTAATCATAGCTAACAGAAACACATTAAGGCATGTTGCCAACCCGCCTTATAGATTTTGAGAGTTATGCATTTTCACATAGAGAGGGTTACATAATACTCTCCTCAGTTAAACCACTAGCTTGTTTTTCCTAGGTCCTAATTCACAGGATCTCCAATCACAAAGGTTGGGTTACCACTATGGTATAACATCTATGGGTCTCAAACCCATCTCCCTTGATGCACTGTCTATCACATTGCGTGATAGTCCCTTGGTAAAGGGATCTACTAGGTTTTTGTCTGTTTGAATATATGTAACAGTTATTACTCCGAAGTTTCACAATTTCCTGACAGACTTTAAACGTCTTTTTATGTGTCTTGATGACTTCGGTTATCCTTAGAATTGTTCCACTTTGACAATAATGGTTTGGTTGTCACAATTTCAGAGGATGGCCGACACAGGTTTTTCAACCACCGACAAGTCCATCATGAGCTCATGCAACCATTCTGACTCTACAGTGGCTGTGTCTAAAGCAGTAAGTTTTGCTTTCATAGTTGACCTCATCAATATGGTTTGCCTACATGATCTCCATGATACTGTGCCACCTCCAAAGATAAACACATACCACTAGTGACTTTGATATCATCTACATCAGAGATCCAATTTGCGTCACTATATCCTTCAAGCACAACAGGGTGTCCTGAATAGTGAACCCCGTAACTCATTGGACGACATAGATAGCACATGAACCTTTCAAGTGCATGCCAATGATCAATACCTAGGTTTGACATTAACCTACTCAACTTGCTCACAGCAAAAGAGATGCCAGGCCTTGTCGAGCTCGCTAAGTACATGAGTGAACCAATGATCTGAAAATATTTCAATTGATCTGTTGGTTCGTTCTTGTTCTTACGTAATATCACACTGGGATCATAAGGTGTTGAAGAAGACTTGCCATCAATAAAGCCAAACCGGCTCAAGATCTTCTCAACATAGTGGGACTACAATAAAGTAATCCCACTTTCGTTCTTAATCAGCTTGATGTTCAGAATCACATCAGCTTGTCCCAAATCTTTCATATCAAAGCACTTTGATAAGAAAGACTTGACCTCATGTATTACTTTCATGTTTTTACCAAACATGAGAATATCATCCATGTACAAACACATGATGGGTTCGTAGCATAGAAAACAAAAAAATTTCCTACGCATGAACACAAAACTAGCCAAGAACATCTACGAGATGGTAGCAACGGAGACTAACCCTCGAAGACCGGTAGCGGGGATTACGTTCCTACACAAACGTTGCCGATGGAGAGTCGAGGAAGACGCATGTAGTCGACGTAGTCGTTCACTTAACGTAGTCGACATAGTGGTTCACTTGACGATCACGAGATCGTGTACACGGCGCCACAACCGGCAGCGCCCCCATGCTCGGTCACACGTACGACTCGTCGTTGTCTCCTCCACGCACTCGGTCCAGCGGGGCAGCGGAAGAAGGGATCCGCCGGACACTCCAACACTCACTTCTCCAAGTGTGTGAAACTCGAACTAACAATCCGGCAGAGCTTCGCTAAGCCAAGACGGATTTGGGGCAGCAACTTTGCGGGAGAGAGGAAGGATCAAGCTTGTATGAACATGGAGGAGAGGGGGGCCTTTTATAGGAGAGGATGGGCAGCCCCAAGGGGGTGGCCGGCCAAGGAGATGCTCTCCTCCTCTTCATGGTCCTCTTCATTGTGGTAACCCCCTCTTCATGGTGGTAACCCCCTCATCAATATGAGGTAACCCCCCATTTAATTTTGCATGACATTCATGTTAATTAAATTCATACTAATTGATTTAATAAAACATTTTTATTTCTTTAATATTTGTTAATTCAATCAATTAACAAACATTAACAAATACCCCTTGAGTTATTTCGATATACCGAAATAGTTTTGGTGCTTTTCTGAAACAACCCTCATGCTGTCCTGTAATTCGATCGGAGTACCGTATCCACTCAAAAACAACGGCGAACCTTAAGTGTGTCACCCTATGGTTCGTGAATAACGTGGACATGATCGAGACTCCTCTCCGATCAATAATCATCAGCGGGATCTGGAAATCCATGATGACTCCCACTTACTCAACGATGAACTAGTGATCGTGTGAACCAATAACGAACATAGTTAATTCCTTTTGTCTCACGATATTATTACTTGTCCGAGATCCAATCATTTGGTATCAACCATACCTAGTTCGATCTCGTTCCCGACAAGTCTCTTTACTCGTTCCGTGATAATGCATTCCTGTGACCTAGTCACATGCTTGCAAGCGATTCCAATGCAATATCACCGAGAAGGGCCCAGAGAATATCTTCCCATCATCGGGTCGGAAAAATTCCACTCTTGATCCATGAGCCTCAACTAATACTTTCAGAATACCCAAATCAACCTTTATAATCACCCTGTAACGGTGTGACGTTTGATATCATCAAAGCACTCTTGCGATATCAGTGATTAACATGATCTCATGGTCTGAGGATTAGAACTATTTCGTATGAGTTTGATATAGCAATGAACTTGATGACTTGATCGTATTGCTAATCTTACTATGGGTGTGAGTGTTCATCACATCATTCTTCTAATGATATGACACCGTTATTAACAACATCCAATGTTCATGATCAGGAAACCTTGATCATCAGTTAATCAATGAGCTAGTATGAAAGAGAGGCTTTACTAGGAACCTTTTTAGTTTATTAATCACACAAGTATTAATGTTTCCGATTAATACAATTCTAGCATGAGAAATAAACATTTATCATAAACATGGAATATGATAATAACCACTTTATTATTGCCTCTCGGGCATATTCCCTTCAGTCTTCCACTTGCACTAGAGTCAATAATCTAGTTGATACTTGCGTATATAACACTTATTGCTTTCACGTGTTATCCATACGCGTTGCAGTGGTTAATCTGATCTCCAGATCTGACACTTTCAGTTATGTGTGTATTTGCATGTCTTTGCGTCTCTACGCATCACTCATTCTCAAATGAGATAGTTGGGTATAAATTTGGTCCTTAGGTGAGACCTTAGTTCCTTTAGCTAAAATTATGTTGTCACTATTGTCGCACAATAGATCTTCATAGTAATAGCCAGCTTGGAACTACACCTAGTTTGATAACAAACTTCTTGACACAAATGCCCTCTTTTGCTACTTCTAAAGCAGCCATATACTCAACCTTTGTTGTAGAATCCATCACAATGTCTTAACTTTGGAACTCATCCAAATCCATCATGGAACTTCCTTCCATTACATTGTGCCACTTAAACATATAGCTAAAATTGAGATAAACTTAATTTGTATCTTGTGACAAACTTAGTATCATTGTAACACTTTACAATTAACTATGTGTCACTTTGTCATACATAATATATATCCTTAGTCCTTCCAAAGAACATAAGGATATCCTTACTATTGTCCAGTGATCATCTTATGACATTTATCACTCTGGTATATGCTCATAACATTTAGAGCATAGGACATATCTGGATATGTACATATCACGGTATACATGATCGATCAAATCATTCATGTGGCTTCACTCATCAAGTGTTAAAAATACCTGAATCTTGTTTTAACCTCTTCCATGCGGCAAGAACTTTTCTCGTCGTTTCCATATTGAACTTCATTCAATATTTCATCTATGTACTTTGGCACAACCATATTGGCACCTCGATCTATCTACATAGACATCGTGACCCAATATTTTGGTTTTGCCTAAGTCTTTCATTGAAATCTAATTTTAATAAAATTCTTAACCTATGTCAATAAAAGATACATCATTTCCAATTAACAATATGTCTTCTACATAATGTACTGAAAATATGTCTCAACGCTCCCACTTAATTTCTTGCAAATGCAAGCATATTCATCGTATCTGATGAAACTAAACTTTTTAATTATTTCATCATGGTGAATATTCCAACTCCGCGATGCTTACTTCAACCATTGGAGTTTGCATGCCTTTTTAGCATCATTTGAATTTATAAGACCCTTTGGACCATATCATGTACATGTCCTAGGTAACCATTCTATTAGAAGAATGTTGTCTTGTTTGTTCAACTAACATATACCAAACTTGGCATATGTAGGGGTTGCTACAGTAATCCGTCCAGACAAAATATCGCTATGAAAGATCAAATCTTATCATAGTCAACTCATTGAACACAATCATAAACTCTTTTAACGATGTGTTGACTATTTCATAGATGTTAAACATCCATGTCTGTCTTTATAGATCCAAATACGTTCATTAGGCTTTATGCCTTTTGAGGGTCTTCCAAGTTCAGAAACTTGGTTTCTCGTATATGGAACTATCACGGATTTTATGGCTTCTAGCCATTTGACGGAGTCAGGGCCCATCATCGCTTGTTTGCATGTAGTCGGTTCATCATTGTCAAACAATAATGATTCATTCTCAAATCTAACTATTTGACTGTTACCCGACTCACGCGGTTCAATAGGAACTTAGATATATGTGACCACAACCTTTGAGGTACGGTAGCCATGTGCATTGTGGCCGCCTCCAGGACACTTCCCGGTGCTGCGCTACTCAGCACATATAGCTTAGGTTCAACAACCTAATCAAAGTTCTATTGTCCTCCCACTTGACTTTTTGCGAAAAATTCCTTCTCAAGAAACTTGACGTTTTTAGCGACAAACAATTTTGTCTTAGGTGTTCTGGAGAAATACCCAACAGTTACTTTGGGATAACCTACAAAGACGCATTTATCTGACTTTGGTTGTAAACATTTTACGTATGCCTAGCATACTAAAATTTTAGAAAAGACAACTTGGGTTTTATCCCATGCCATAACTCATATGGTGTCATTTCAATGGATCATGATGGCGCTCTTTTCAGTGTAAAAGCGGTAGTCTCTAAAGCTTTATCCTTAAAATATAATGGCAGTTTATAGACGACACCTTTGATCCAACGATGTCAAACAAAGTTTGATTTCATCTCTCGAACACTCCATACTCCTATGGTGTTTCGGGAAATATAATTCTATGGAATGATTCCTCAACTTTTAGGTATTTGCTAAACTTGTAACTCAAATATCTTCCTTTATGATCAAATCATAAATTCTTTATTCTCTTGTTACAATGATTTTCCACTTCATCTAGAAATACTTTGAACATTTTTCAAATATTTCATGCTTCTTCCTTATCAAGTAAATATACACATATATCTACTCAAATCATCGGTTAAAGTAAATGAAGTTCAAGAATTCACCACACACGGCTACACATAATGGACTATATACATCAACATGTACAATATCCAATAAATTAGTCGTCCATTCTTCTTTGGCCTACAAACGGAGTTTTAATCATCTCTAGGAAATTTCACAAGTGTCAATTGATTCAAAATCAGAAGGACTCAAAAATTCCATCAACATGGAGTTTCTTCATGTTTACTTTCCAATATGATTTAAACGGTGGTGTCACTCATAAGTGATCTTCTAATCATTTGTCTTGAGACATTTTTAGCATCAGTACTATGGATGTGATTTCTCCAACAAGATAAACGTTCATTCATCTTTTATGAATGCGGTAATAATTTGAACAACCATTGTTCTCATAATACCAGAACAAAATAACAATTATTCAAACAAATCTTGAAGGCTAGGTTTAATTCCAATGAAACACAATAACACTTTATTTGTTTTCGATGAGAATCATCCCATATTCATTTGCTAGTTAATTAGGCCATTGTAGTTCTTGTATTGCGTTGTTCTGTATGACAGTTCATACCAACCAATTTAGTATCAAATACCCAAGAACCACATTGTTTTAACAAGCAACGAATACACCCATAACATGTATATCTTCTATATACCTGAGCTGGACATTTCCAGTCTTTTCTTTTCCGCCAGAATAAATTTTTGGATTCTCTTTTAGCAATTATTTTCCTTCAAGAAGAATCTATCAACATCAATAGTGGCGCCATACACATGGCACATAGTTCAAGGGATGATTAGTCAAACACTAATACCCTTGGACTCACACTTTGAAGTAGATCACCATAATCAAATATTTGGCGTTCTTCCAAATTCCATTCTTTAGTAATCTTTTAATGTAGTAAACATTTTACCTACATCTTCCATTCATCCTATCATGACAACTTTCATGATCAAGCTACTATAGCTCATGAGGATGAATTGTGAGTATAATGTTAGTTCCCAAAACCTTTTTAGGAGATCTGGACGCCTAGCGTCTCCAATCTTCACAAATTCTCATACAATATGAGAACATGTGTCTTACTAAATTATACTCTATCACATTGCAACCAAACATTGTTTCAGATATCAAAATATCTTCCACATATGATAGTTTATGAAACAATTCTTTCAGCTCCTAGATAACCTTGATACTAAAAACAACTTTTGAATATCAAGGATCATGGAGGCAAGTGTGATACTTAGATACTAACACTGGAATTGTTACTCTTGATTTAATACTACTTATTAAATTTTATCGAGTAACCAAGGTTTGCTAAAAGTTTGCAATAGGACTTTAAACCTTAGATTGATATTCAAACAATACGATACGAGTTCGTAAAGTTAATATCCATAATTCTATAGTTCTATTATCTCAATTATAGCTAATCGCAAGGTAGTAAACGGATGCCAATGCCTACAACAAACTATGCAAATTCACTTTGATTTAGTTCATGATAAATTGAGTTCTATAATTCAAAATTACTAAGTGAACTCCCACTTAAAAACAACATCCCTCTTAGTTTTCTTAAGTGATTACACGAACCAAATTCACTATACCGCAACCGATCATCACGTGCAACGGCATAGTTTCAAAGGCGAATATCACCATGTTCATCATATCAACCATATGACTCATGCTTAACATTTCGGTTCGTGTTCCGAGGCCATGTCTGTACATGCTAGGCTCGCCAAGTAGAACCATAGCACTTGCGTGTGTAAAACTGTCTTACACCCGTCGTATGTGAACGTAGAGTCTGTCACACCCGATCATCACGTGGTGTCTCGAAACAATGAACTTTCTTGATGGTGCATGCTATGGAAGAACACATTTTTATCTTAATATTTATGTGAGAGGGATCATCTTATAATGCTACCGCGCGATCAAATCTAAGCAGAATAAGATGCATAAAAACATCACATGCATATATAATGTGATATGATATGGTCCTTCACGCATTCGATCTCCATCTTGTGCGTCATGGCATGATCTCCATCATTCTACCGCATTCGATCTCCATCTTGTGCGTCATGGCATGATCTCCATCATTCCACCGGTGTAGCTCCAAGGTCCATGGCGCGCCACCTTGGTTGTCTTCCTCCATTACAATATATCACTTGGATATATATATTCGGCACGCAGGCCATTTAAATATAAAGACAACCATATCACATCACATGCCCCGCAAAAACAAGTTAGACGTTTCTAATTTGTCTTGCATATTTTACGTGGTTTGGGGCTTTCTAGGAAGAACCGTTCTTACCTACGAACATGTAACCACAACGGTGATAAAATATTATTAACAACTCTTTGTAAAATAGATCATAACTATAGTGGGAGAAACGTGCACCCGCAAAGCCACATATGCCGAAGCATGTCAAGTGTGGGACAAGTCTCGTGAACGCGGTCATGTAAGGTTAGTCTCGGGCAGCTTCAATCCAACTATGCCACTATGATCCAAAATACAAAATAAATTGCAATAACATGATCATCAACGCCCACATCCATATATGTTCTAACCGTGCATACCAACTACGCATAGAGATGGCTCTGATACCACTGATGGGTTCGTAGCATAGAAAACAAAAAAAATTCCTACGCATGAACACAAAACTAGCCAAGAACATCTACGAGATGGTAGCAACGGAGACTAACCCTCGAAGACCGGTAGCGGGGATTACGTTCCTGCACAAACGTTGCCGATGGAGAGTCGAGGAAGACGCATGTAGTCGACGTAGTCGTTCACTTAACGTAGTCGACATAGTGGTTCACTTGACGATCACAAGATCGTGTACACGGCGCCACAACCGGCAGCGCTCCCATGCTCGGTCACACGTACGGCTCGTCGTCGTCTCCTCCACGCACTCGGTCCAGCGGGGCAGCGGAAGAAGGGATCCGCCGGACACTCCAACACTCACTTCTCCAAGTGTGTGAAACTCGAACTAACAATCCGGCAGAGCTTCGCTAAGCCAAGACGGATTTGGGGCAGCAACTTTGCGGGAGAGGGGAAGGATCAAGCTTGTATGAACATGGAAGAGAGGGGGGCCTTTTATAGGAGAGGATGGGCAGCCCCAAGGGGGTGGCCGGCCAAGGAGAGGCTCTCCTCCTCTTCATGGTCCTCTTCATTGTGGTAACCCCCTCTTCATGGTGGTAACCCCCTCATCAACATGAGGTAACCCCCCATTTAATTTTGCATGACATTCATGCTAATTAAATTCATACTAATTGATTTAATAAAACATTTTTATTTCTTTAATATTTGTTAATTCAATCAATTAACAAACATTAACAAATACCCCCTTGAGTTATTTCAATATAACGAAACAGTTTCGGTGTTTTTCTGAAACAACCCTCATGTTGTCCTGTAATTCGATCGGAGTACCGTATCCACTCAAAAACAACGGCGAACCTTAAGTGTGTCACCCTACGGTTCGTGAATAACGTGGACATGATCGAGACTCCTCTCCGATCAATAATCATCAGCGGGATCTGGAAATCCATGATGACTCCCACTTACTCAACGATGAACTAGTGATCGTGCGAACCAATAACGAACATAGTTAATTCCTTTTGTCTCGCGATATTATTACTTGTCCGAGATCCGATCATTTGGTATCAACCATACCTAGTTTGATCTCGTTCCCGACAAGTCTCTTTACTCGTTCTGTGATAATGCATTCCCGTGACCTAGTCACATGCTTGCAAGCGATTCCATTGCAATATCACCGAGAAGGGCCCAGAGAATATCTTCCCGTCATCGGGTCGGACAAATTCCACTCTTGATCCATGAGCCTCAACTAATACTTTCAGAATACCCAAATCAACCTTTATAATCACCCTATAACGGTGTGACGTTTGATATCATCAAAGCACTCTTGCGGTATCAGTGATTAACATGATCTCATGGTCTGAGGATTAGAACTATTTCGTATGAGTTTGATATAGCAATGAACTTGATGACTTGATCGTATTGCTAATCTTACTATGGGTGTGAGTGTTCATCACATCATTCTTCTAATGATATGACCCCGTTATTAACAACATCCAATGTTCATGATCAGGAAACCTTGATCATCAGTTAATCAATGAGCTAGTATGAAAGAGAGGCTTTACTAGGAACCTTTTTAGTTTATTAATCACACAAGTATTAATGTTTCCAATTAATACAATTCTAGCATGAGAAATAAACATTTATCATAAACATGGAATATGATAATAACCACTTTATTATTGCCTCTCGGGCATATTCCCTTCAACACAATATAATATCTTCGCCCCCACCATGGCGATAGTAGACGCACTTGTCAGCCTCATTAACGACAAAGCTAATAGAAGTTAAAGTTCTGTCAAACTTCTCATGCCATTGCTTAGGTGCTTGTTTCAGGCCATATAAAGATTTTAACAACTTACACACCTTTATCTCTTCACCTTTTACCATAAATCCATCAGGCTGATCCATATAGATTTCCTCTTCCAACTCTCCTTTGAGGAAAGCTGTCTTTATGTCCATTTGATGAACGATAAGACCATAGGAGGCAGCCATGGAAAGTAGTACTCGAATGGTGGTTAGTCTTTCGACAGGTGAATAGGTGTCAAAGTAATCTTTGCCTTCTTTCTGTGTGTAGCCTTTCTCTACAATTCCGGCATTGTACTTTTCAATTGTACCATCAGGCCTTAGCTTCTTCTTGAACATCCACTTGCAGCCCACAGGCTTACAGCCATGGGGGCGCTCAGATAATTCATATGTTCCATTAGAAAGAATCGAGTCCATCTCATTATGGATAGCTTTTTTCCAATCATCTGCATCTGATGATGCATATGCCTCAGCAATGGACGTGGAAGTATCATCCACAAGGTACACAATGAAATCATCACCAAAGGACTTTGCAGTCCTCCGTCTCTTGCTCCTTGTAGGAGCTTCATTGTCATCCTTCTCACGGACGTCCTCAAAGATATTCTCATGTGGTTGCTCAAAATATTCATCAGATGTACTAGATTCAGGAATTATCTCAGAAGAAAATCTAGCAGTGTTATGCATAACTTTCATAGGAATCATATTCCCAAAAAATGTTGCATCACGAGATTCCATTATAATGTCAACATGCATATCAGGTACCTCAGATTTAACTACTAAAAATCTATAGCCAATGCTCCGCTGAGTATAACCAAGAAAGATGCAATCCACAATCTTTGGTCCGATTTTGCATTTCTTTGGGATGGGAATGTTGACCTTCGCCAAGCATCCCCAAGTGCTCAAATACGATTGTGATGGTTTTCTCCCAACCCACTCCTCGTAAGGCGTTTTCTCTTTATTCTTGTTTGGAACTCTATTTAGGACATGACGAAGCCTCCCCCCACCACGCCTTCGATAAACCAGCAGTGTCAAGCATGGAATTCACCAAGTCCGACAGGTGTGGTTTTTTCCTCTTGGCCACCCCATTAGATTGGGGTGAGTAGGGAGGCATCCTCTCATGAATAATACCGTGTGCCTCACAAAATTCGTCAAATATTTTAGGAAAATACTCTCCACCATGATCTGGCCTAAGACGCTTGATCTTTCTATCTAGTTGACTTTCAACTTGGCCCTTATAAATTTTAAAGTAGTCTAAAGCTTCGTCTTTAGTTCGCAACAAGTAAACATAGTAAAATCTAGTCGCAACATCAATCAATGTCATGAAATATCTCTTTTCACCTTTTTTCAATACACCATTCATCTCGCATAGATCAGAATGTATGAGTTCTAGAGGTGCTAGGCTTCTCTCCTCGGCTGCCATATGAGGCTTACGAGGTTGCTTCGATTGCACACAACTATGACACTTAGAACCTTTAGCAATAGTGAATTTTGGAATTAAACTCATGCTAGATAATCGAGACATCAAACCAAAATTAATATGACATAAAAGAGAATGCCAAACACTGGTATCATCATTAACACCGCCACAAATATGGTTCACAGATTTATTACAAAAATCTGAAAGTGAAAAGCGGAACAAGCCTCCGCACTCATAGCCTTTTCCAATAAATTATCCATGCTTGGAAATGACTACCTTATTAGACTCTAAAACCAACTTAAACCCATCTCTGCAAAGAAGGGATCCGCTAACAAGATTCTGGTTCATAGAAGAGACATGCTGCACGTTCCTCAGCTGCACAATCTTCCCCAAAGTGAACTTCAGATCTACCGTGCCAACACCACGAACAGAGGCATGTGACCCATTGCTCATTAGGACGGAAGAATCCCATGCAGCCTAGTAAGAAGTGAACATAGAGATGTCAGCACACACATGAACATTAGCACCCGTATCAATCCACCAACATGGATATGGAAATACTGAAAGAATAGTAAATAAATTACCATACCCATCAATATTGCCAGCGGGCAGCGGTCACGACATTGACAGTCTTGTCCTTTTTTTTCTCTGCGGTCTGCACGATCTGGGAAGTCCTTGGAAAAGTGGCCGGGCTCTCCACAGGTGAAACAAGTCAGATCACTCCTGTCCCTGTTCGACTTCTTCTTGAAGGTTGTAGTCTTTACAGGCTTGTTGAAGGAGGGCTTGAAGTTCCCTTTATTCTTGTCTGAGGGTTTGCCTTTCTGCACAAAGTTAGCAGTAGCGTGACCCACTCATTTCTCAGTAGTGTCCTTAGCCCAAGACTTCTCCTCAACATCAAGAGATGCTATCAGATTTTCAACTGATATCTCCTGTCTCTTGTGTTTGAGAGTTGTGGCGAAGTTCCTCCATGAAGAAGGCAACTTAGCAATAATGCAACCCGCCACACACTTGGTGGGTAAGGCACACTTAAGGAGTTCGAGCTCTTTGGCAACGCACTGTATCTCTTGAGCTTGTTGAATCACAGGAAAGTCCTTAGTCATCTTAAAATCATGAAAGTTATCCATGATATAAAGTTTACTGCCAGCATCTGCAGCACCAAACTTTGCGTCCAGTGCGTCCCAGAGCTCCTTCCCGTCTTTTATGTGCATAAACACATCACACAGACGGTCAATAAGAATACTCAGAATGCATTCCACAAAGACAGTATTGGCTTCCTCAAACTTTTTCTGATCATCCTCAGACATAGTTCCTTCAAATTTGCCTTTACTAATATAGAACACTTTCATCGTGGTCAGCCAAAGCTCATCCTTGTACTGCCACCTCTGAAAGTGCACACCGGTAAACTTATCCGGCCTCAGTGCATCGGTAAAACCAGCCATTGATAATTCAGAAAATTGCCTACAATTAGGTTTTGGAGTATTGGATAATTAGGCATAATTTCCATGATTAATTCCAGAATATTAAACATGACAACGCTAGCTACTATCACATGTAACTCGAACATACTAGATGTACTAAACAACAAGATGAACGGAAATAAGAAGCAGCTAAATATGTACTCGTAGAACATGATGAATAACCAAACATGAACACGTCGCACGTATCGTTAGTTTACAGATGTAGTCGCAGCAGTAACGTTGTTGCTGACAATGTTGCTGAAGACTGGTCGAAGCAGTTGGCGATGAAGACGGCTGTAGGCAGCACCACCCGACTTAGAAGGAAGACGACCCGTGATGAAGAACGCGAGCAGTCACGCAGAGCGTTTCCCAAAAACCTAATTCGCCCTCTCTCGTACAGGATCGCAAAGGCGAGTGGTTTTAGAGACCTGCTCTCCCATTCGCCGGTGCATGCTGGCGCTCGGGATGAGGTAGACTACGGTGGCGGCGCAAGTAGCGAGAGGAAAAACCTAGATTGGTTTTCACGTATATGCGGTGGTAGCCAGATAAGAGTTTATATAGGCGCGGAGGAGAAACCCTAGCAAGGTGGGCCACGTCCGAGTCGGTTACAGCAGCCCATGATCCGGGAGCGACCCGAACAGACTAGCTGTGACGCGTCCGTCAATGACTCGGTCAAACGCTCGGTTTTCCTATGCAACAAAAAAGATAAGCTTGGCTCCAAGGCCTAATTCCATAAACCGCAGTGCGCGTACGCGTCGTGATGTGTCATGTCGTGTCGGGACGAGCAAGCGAGGAGGAGGAGGAGCGCGCGTGTGGCACTCCTCTTCTCACTCACTTACCAAGTGGTGCAATACACCACCTTATATGTTGGTCTACATCTCTCCTAACTTTCCATATAGGACTAAACTTAGCTCCCACCTCTTGCCTTTGTGCAGCTAATAAATTGGGCTGCATGTCACATGGGCTCACACACATGGGCTTTGAGATTTTTAAGAATTTCTGAAATCTAATATGGGCCCATAGTAAAATGCTCAATATTTCAACAGCCTTAGCTTAAGTGGAAAGGCAATGATAAAATTTAGTCGGGCACCGACAACCCTTGCACCGACAAAGATATGGAGGTTTTTTTATGCCGCCACCACTATACTCTAGGGAATGTGCGCAAGAGCCCCTTTGGAGGAAGGATCCCAAACGATATTGCACCAAAAAAACTTTTGAGTTATACAAGAGAAAGAAGTGAAAGGTGGCGCAAGCACATCAAGAAGATACGTGGATTACAAAGCTTGGCGTTGAGGCTATTCTATCAATAGAGCATCTCGCACAATTTGTGTAACTTTGGGCCATTTTCCAAAATGTGCACCTTAATGAGGATGTGGAGGATGAGATTGTTTGGAAGCTCTCGTGAAATGGCCAATACTCGGCAGCTTCCGCATACAAGTTGCAATTCTTTAGCCTTGTTGTATCTAGTATGAACAAGATTGTTTGAAAAGCTTGGGCGCCACCAAAAGTGAAGAATCATGCTTGGATTGCTTTGCAAAAGGGGCTATGGATGGCGGATAGATGCGGAGACATGGTTGGGACAATTGTGGGCTTTAACCACTTTGCAAGCAAACCGAATAAAACAACAAGCACCATTCATTTATTGCCGCTTCAGCATTAGAATTTGGGAGCTTCTAAAGGAATATTGGCTAGGTCTCCAAGGGGTATACCGAAGGCAATTGGTGAGACTTCATATCAAAGAGTGGTGGTCTTTTATGGCGGAGGGACCGAGTCCACATAGGAAGGGGTCGGTTTCTCTTATATTGCTAACCATTTGGGAGATTTGGCAAGAGAGGCATGACTAGAGTTTTTTGTCAGAAGCTTTCTTCAACTTTTGTAATATTAGATTAGATCAAATGCGAGGCTCGAGAGTGGGTTCTCGCGGGGACGAAGCGGTTAGGTAATTTGATTTCGAGAAAGTAGACTTTGTAATAATCTATTTACTTTGTTGTAAACTTCTCAATTAATCGAATGGGGCAACAGTCCCCCCACCCACCCACAGACACACACACACACACATTTCAAATAAAAAAGTATACGCCTGTCCTCCAGTAAACATGTCCGAACGTACGATCTGGCCCCTGGAGGGTGGATGCATGGGTAACGGGTTCAGTCTTGTTAACTCTTCGACCTTTTCAAATTGAGCGGGATCGTTTCGGCAGTTATCTCCCTGATGCAAGATGGCTTAAAACACACTCCCAGCTGCAGTGCGCCAGCATGTCTGTACCTGCACCTGCCAGGCAGAAGAGTCATAGTACCACAGTACACCTGCAACCGCTAAAAACATGTGCATAAGATGACAAGCCTCATAGGAAACATGAAAGACTTCAAGACGTATGTAAGCTTCGAAAAGACGGATTAGAAAACATCAAGAGGATCGACAAGAAGCTGGCCAATCAGTCGGACAAAGAGTTGCAAGTGAAATAAACCGATGCGCGTACAGCTGGATCCCGTGCAGGGCGGGTAATTGAGAGCAGCCAAAAAATGCATCCAGTGTTCCTTCTAGGACCAGAGAAGGCAAGCTCTCTTTTCTTGCACTCATACATTTTGAATTCTTATTGATATAAAAAGTTTAATTCATCTTACTTATACCCACTTTGCTTACCTAAAATATGGGTAAGCTTTGGAGATGCTCTAAGAGCATCAAAAAAACGTACATGGTCTCGTGCAGGCCTAGAAGAAGGCAAGCTCTCTTTTCTTGCACTCATACATTTTAAATTACTATTGATGTAGAAATGTTTAATTCATCTTCATGCCCAACCAAGGATTCAAAATTAATATCCAGTTTCAAAAGGAAAAGTACAGAACTTAGCTAAATAGCAGTATGTGGCGGCACTTCTTATAGCATGGCAATTACTCTGCAATCCGCACTAACTTTATTTTTTGCACAAAACTATTATTTCAGTGCCATAGACCATATGTATAGTAGCCTGTGATTTTGGAAACCGTCAATAAGGTAGGCAATAGGAGCGCCTATGATTCAGAGTCGTTTTATTGCCTGGTACTGCAGCACTGACGACATTAACAAAGGGGTGCGGTGCTACTCTTTTTTTTTTTTAGAATTAACACCCTCATATATTACTCGAAATCAGCACGAGATATCATGCTGAATACAGGTGTACAGAAATTCAGGTACCTGATGCATCCAGGTACTAACATCATTTGACGGAGAAGCATTTTTGGCTGTATAGTGCGCAGCCATATTGGCCTCCTTTCTTACATGGTTAATCTCAAAAGAAATACAAGGCCTACTTAACTCCTCAATTTGATACAGTAAAGGAAGAATACGTGATCTATTTTCAGCTCTACTCTTCCATAAGGCCGCCACTTCCATGTTGTCTGTTTCCAAAATCACATTGGTCAGGTTCAGTTTGCCCACCATGTCTGCTCCATCTCGACAAGCAAATGCTTCAGCAGTGATGACGTCTGGAATATTTTCATACCACCTGCTACTTACTGAGATAACTTGGCCTTGATCGTTCCGGGCAACAACTCCAGTCGCACCTTGTAGTGTATCCGGGTTGAAAGAGGCATCAACATTTACCTTCACAACACCAGCCGGGGGAGGGCACCACTTGACACCTGTATGAGAATCAGCCTTCCCAGCCAAGTTGCAGGACGTTTGGACCAAATCTGTAGCCATATCTCTAGCCCATCTGCACGCCTGAGTTATATTCATCGAGGCTTCGCCATGGCTTCTCTTGTTTCTTGCCGTCCAAATTGCCCACATTCCACATAATATAGCAGCGCATTGTTCCTGTGAACAAAGATTACCATCAAGCAGGTCTTGAGACCAAGTCAGAGGGTGTAGATGTGGTAATTTGTAACCATATAGCTCTTTAAAAGATTGCCAAAATCTTTGAGCGAAGTTGCATTTGATCAGCACATGATGGACTGTCTCCTCCTCCGCTCCACAATCTGAACAAACATACTGATCAGCAAGATGGCGTTTTGCCAGGTTAGCTCGAACTGGCATGTAATTATTTATAACTCTCCACCAGAAAGCTCTAATTTTGGGGGGTATTTTCATTTTCCATAGTTTACACCATATTGGGTTACTATCACAGAAGGAAGAATTTGCATAATTATTTCTAACCACATCATCCATCCTGGCCTGAGATGCTAATAAGTTATAAGCCGACTTGACTGTGTACATACCGTGCTTTTCTGCATTCCAGGCCCATATGTCTTCTTGTAGTTTTCCAAGAGGGATTTTCAGCACTGCATTTTCATCTACAGGTAACAGATTCTCTCGTAGAGCATGAGAATTCCAGGATAGACCATCTGAGGAGATTAGTTCACATACCTTTTCTGCCCTTGCTTCTGGTTTCCTACAGATCGGCCTAAGACCTGGGGTATTCGGGATCCATTTGTCACTCCATATGTTGGTTGACATGCCATTGCCAATTCTTTTAATTAGCCCAGCCTGTAAAACTTCTCTTCCCTTGAGGATAGCTTGCCAAAAATGTGAGCTTCCTCTTTTTTTCCGGGCTGTCAAGAAGTTGCCATCATGGAAATATTTCCCTTTAAGCATTCTTGCACACAGAGAGTCTGGTCTGGTAATCAGCCTCCACCCTTGCTTCCCCAGCATGGCAAGGTTGAAGAGGTGGAGATCTCTGAATCCCATACCACCTCCTTGCTTTGTATGAGCAATTTCTGACCATTTTCTCCAGTGTATTTTCCTCTTCTCTTCATGACCTCCCCACCAATATCGAGAGATGGCCGAAGTCATCTTTTTACAAGTAGTTTTTGACAACTTGAAGCAGCTCATAGGATATGTTGGGACCGACTGTGCGACGGCTTTGATAAGAATTTCTCTCCCTGCCGATCCAAGATTCTTCTCGCACCGGCCTCCAACCAAGTTGTGAACACTTGTACTTAGTTTCTCAAAGGCCTCTGTTGTCGACCGCCCAAGAGCTGTAGGCAGTCCTAAATATTTCTCCTCCAAGGCCTCCCTCTCAATGTTCAGCACTTGAGTTACTTCTCTTCTTGTTTCATCTTGACAGTTTGTACTAAAAAAGATTGCTGACTTAGTTCGATTCACCAATTGGCCAGAGCCCCTGTTATAGGCTTCTAGGACCTCATTTAATCTCATTGCTCCTCTCCCCGAAGCCGATTCCACACATTTCATCACCAAGGAGATCCAGTATTCAGCAAAACCCAATTTCCTCATGATACACCTCAAATATGACCACTCAACACGGTCATATGCTTTAGCCATGTCTAATTTGATTGCGCAATCAGCTATTTTTCCTTTCTTTCTTTTCAAATAGTGAATGCACTCATATGCCGTCAAAATATTATCGGTTATGAGCCGGCCTGGGACAAAAGCACTTTGCTCCTCTGATATGATGTCATCCAACACCAATCTAAGCCTGTTAGCCAACACCTTTGAGCATAGTTTGTAAAGCACATTACATAAGGCTATTGGCCTAAAAAGAGACATCTCCTGGGCATTTTTAACTTTTGGGATGAGGACCAGAATTGTTTTATTGATATCTCGTGGTAGATCTCCTCCACCTAAGAAGTCAAGAACGGCTGAGCAGATGTCATTTTTCATGAATTTCCAGTGTCTCTGAAAGAATCCAGTAGGGCTTCATCATAAATAATGCCTTCTCCACTTCCTCTGGGCAAAAAGGTTTGCACAGAAGCTGGTTCATCTCATTTGTGACCTTTGATGGCACAAATCGGACCACTTCTACTCAGATCAGCATGTAGCTAGCTGATCGACAAGGCAACTGACGTTGATCGGCCGAGGTGGTATAAAAGGAGTGATGTATTAGGATGGTGGTGAGAGGAGTAACACCCTTCTCATCTTCCCGAGAAGCCAGGATTCAGAACCAGGATACAGAACGCTGAACACCGGTGAGATTAATACTCAGTCCGTGTAGAAGGGTTTGGAGAAGCCTCACACGTATAATAACGTGAAGGTCCGGTATCTTCTATATCTAAACAAGAAGCCTCCACTAATGAATTTCTCAGTAATTCTATGCAGCCACGTCACCCCAAATACCAAATAGCAAGTCTGACACAATTCTCATACGTTCAGTTTATCATTTAGTTGTAACCGAATGCTCAAAGCCATAAATCTAGCATCATTCTCCATAATGGTTAGTCTGCAATCAATATCCTAATTTCCACTCCTTTTTCGTCAGAGTTGCACCTACCAACGCTCGCAACGTTTACGCTGGCTGCACTGTGAACAAATAAAGATAGATTGGTTTGAGGGAACACGCCTCTCAAGGGGCGATCAGCTCATATTATATATGATCGATGGGGTGCATCGATAGGTTACAACCTTGCATCGCAAGGAAACGATCGTAGATCGTATCAGCCTAATAACTGTTAAGTAAATACAAAAGATTCTATACGATCCTATACAAGGTAGTTAGGATATTATCTTTAACATCCCCCGCAATCGAAGCGTCGAGAGAGCGAACGCATAGACTGGACCGAAAATCCATGAAGAGCTAGGACGGAAGACCCTTAGTCATGATGTCTGCAAATGCTGCGAAGATGACACATGAAGGACTTTGATTTGACTAAGAGAGACCTTCTCGCGGACGAAGTGGATGTCAATCTCGATGTGCTTCATTCGACGATGCTGAACAGGGTTGCAGGCCATGTAAACAGCACTGACGTTGACGCAGAAGACAACAGTCGCAGAGCGGAGAGGCCGATGAAGCTCGGCAAGAAGCTGTCAAAGCCAACAACACTCAGCTACAGCATGAGCCACGGCTCTGTACTCGGCCTCGGCACTAGAACGAGATACCGTGGCCTGGCGTTTAGAGGACCAGGACACCAAGTTATCTCCAAGGTAGACACAATAGCCAGAAGTCGACCGACGAGTGTCCGGGAAGCCAGCCCAGTCAGCATCCGAGTACGCTGTGAGAGACATAGTCGGGGTAGAGTGAAGCCGAAGACCAAGATCCAGCGTGCCCTTGAGATACCGAAGAATCTGCTTGACGAGGTTGAGATGAGGCTCACGAGGTGCGTGCATGTAAAGACATGCATGTTGCAGTGCATGCGCAATGTCGGGGTGCATCAGTGTGAGATACTGAAGGGCGCCCGTGAAACTGTGGTACTCGGTGGCGTCAGCGACGAGGGGTCCTTCATTAGCAGAGAGCTTGGAATGCATATCAATGGGGGTCGGACACGGGTTGCACTGGAGCATGCCGGCGCGCTGAAGAAGCTCGATGGTGGACTGGCGCTGGGAGAGTAGCATGCCAGCGGGCGAGCGGGTCACTGAGACGCCGAGGAAGAAGGAGAGATCTCCAAGGTCGGTCATCGAGAACTCGCTATGGAGTTGGTCGGTGAGATGACAAAGAAGGCCGCTGCTGGAGGCAGTGAGGATGATGTCGTCCATGTAGAGCAAGAGATAAGGCATCTCATGACCCTGGCGAAGAACAAGCAGCGAGACATCGCTTTTGGAAGCAACGAACCCGATGCAATGCACATAGTGGGCGAAGCACTGGTACCAAGCCCGAGGGGCCTACTTGAGGCTGTAGAGGGACTTGTGAAGCCGACAAACATGCTGGGGATGAGTGTCGTCGACGAAGCCGGGAGGCTACTGGCAGTAGACTAGAGTGCCATGTAGGAAGGCATTCTTGACGTCGAGTTGGTGGATCGGCCAGGCGCACGAGACCGTGATGCTGAGGATGGTGCGGATCATGGAGGGCTTGACCATGTGACTGAACATCGACTACTCGTCAAAGTCAACTCCAAGCTGCTGAGAGAACCCACGGACTACCCAGCGAGCCTTGTACCGGGCAAGGCCGCCATCCGAGGTGAACTTGTGCTTGAAAATCCACTTCCCTGAAACAATATTAGCACCAACCGGATGAGGAACAAGGGACCAAGTGCTGTTCTGAAGGAGTGCATTATACTCATCAGTCATGGCGGCACACCAGTTAGGATCCTGAAGGGCACCCCGGTATGTTGTATGAACATGAGTAATGGAAGTTTGAGTAGTGGAGAGATTGAGTCGCTGAATAGGAAGAACAATGCCATGCTTGCCGCGGGTGAGCATTGGGTGAGTGTTAGCGACAGGAGGTGGAGGAGGTGGGGTAGGTGTATCGGTAGCCGATGAGGCAGTCGATGGTGTCGCAAGTGAGCTGATGCTAGCAGACGAGGTGGTGGCCGGGCTGGGCGCGTGAGATGGAGTGAGTGCACAAGGCGGGCTGGCAGACGAGCGTGGAGAGGCAGGCGCGCGCGCTATCGGGGAAGCGGGCACAAGCATGGTTGGCCGGATGGAAAGAGGAAGGACCGGCGTATGCTGTGTGGTAGCAAAGTCAAGGAGGAAGTCAAGTGAATCAGCTGGCTAGGCTGACGAGGTATGTGCGAAAGGAAAAGTGTTTTCGCCAAAGACGACGTGACGAGATGCGATGACCCGACGCGTGGTGAGGTCAAGGCAACGATAGCCGCGGTGAGAAGAAGGGTAACCGAGGAAGACACAAGTCGTGCTCCACGGTGCGAGTTTGTGAGGAGCCATCGCAGACTGGTAAGGATAGCATAAGCACCCAATCACTTTGAGACCGGAGTAAGACGCTGGTTGCTAATGAAGAAGTGTGAATGGAACGCGAAAATCAAGAGGTTGACATGGACGGCGGTTTAGAAGGTTTGTTGCGGCGGCGAGGGCCTTGGCCCAATATGGTGGTGGCATATGTGATTGGAAGAGTAGCGTGGGAGTAATGTCGTTGAGTGTGTGTAAAGCGCGTTCAACTTTGCCGTTTTGAGGAGATGTATATGGGCAAGACATGCGTACGTGAATGCCATGGCAGGTTAGAAACTCAACAAAGGTAGAATTGACAAACTCGATACCATTATCTATTTGGAGAGAGACTACCGGTAAGTTGAATTGGGTGCGGGCATAGGCAATGAAGTGAATGAGAGTGTCGCAAGTGTCAGATTTTCAACGAAGTGGAAAAGTCCACATAAAGTGAGATAAATCAATAACTATGACGAGGTAGTATTTAAAACCAGAATTACTAGCAACAGGAGATGTCCATAAATCACAATGAAGTAACTGGAGCGGAGCAACACACATTGTTTGCGACCTAGAGAATGGGATGCACACATGTTTGCCAAGTTGACATGCATGCATGACAAATCATAGTGGCTTTATTACATGGAATAGAAAAATCTCTAGCTAAGTGGGATGCAACGTCACGTCTTGGATGACCCAAACGGCAATGCCAAAACTTGGTGGCGGAGGTGGTGGCGACAAGTCCGAGCGGTGATGGAGAACTTGGGCTGGCGGTGAACTCATAGAGCAGCCTGGAGCTACTGCAGCAAATGATCTCGCGTTGTGTTTGAAGGTCCTTAATGGAAAAACCAAACGGGTCATATTCCACAGAACAAGAATTATCAATGGTAAATTGATGAGTATAAAGAAGGTTTTTGATGATAGTAGGAACAACTAAAACATTGTTTAAACAAAAAGTGTGGTGTGGTGTGGAAAGAGTGGTATGACCGGTGCTAGAAATAGGGAGGGAGAAACCGTTGCCAACGGTGACGTGAGAAGGTAAAGAAGGTGGGGTAGGAGAGGAGATTATACCGGGGTCTGAGACCATGTGGGAGGTAGCACCAGAGTCCATTACCCAGCCGCCGTTGTTGGAGGAGCTGGCGGTGGTGTTGTTCAGGGCGGCGATGAGGGTGGTGCAGTCCCATGCCGGAGCGTCGTATCCAGGAGCGCTCGAGGCAGGTGGGTAGTAGGCCATCGCAGCAGGCGGTGGATAGTGGGGTTCCACGGTAGGCGGCGGGTAGTAGGGCGCCGCAGGGGGCAACGAGTTGACACCAAAAGCCTGCCCCATGAAGGGGGCAAGCTGGGTGGGGTAGGCCTGCTGGCCAGGCGGCACCCAGGTGACCGGGCGTGGTCCGATGGGCCGTGGGCCAAGAACACCGGGATCGCCAGTAGGAAGCGGTGGAGCTGCAGTGGGCTGCTAGTTCGCCTGAAGAGGCTGGGTCTGGCCCATGTGTGGGTTGAAGCAAATCCATGGGCGGGAGGCAATGGGAGAAGGTCCGGCTGGCTTCTTCTTTTTCTGCCAGTGACCGCCGCCACTGCCCGTGTTGCCGCCGGCATGAGAGCCGGAGCCAGTGTTGTGGCCGTAGAGAGCGACCTGGGACGAGGCAGGGTGGGCGTGGGCGAGCTGGTTCTCGTGGAGCAGCAGGAGGCACCACGTTTGGAGTAATGACATCATCGACCGCTGCATGGTGACGAGCGTGGTAATGTCGGAGAAGCGAGGGTTCAGACCGCGGAGGCATGTGAGGACCATGGTTTGGTCGGTCACAGACTGCCCGACATCGTGGAGGGCATCGGCGAGGGACTTGAGGTGGTGGTAGAATGCGGTGATGGTGAGGTCACCTTGGACTAGGGCGTGGAACTATGCCTTGAGGTAGACGGTGCAGGTGAGCTGGTTGTCAAGGAAGAGGTTGCAGATGAGGGCGTAGGCCTCGAATGCCGTCTGGTTCTCCGCCATGATGATGTCGAGGATGTCCTCGCTGATAGAGCCGTAGAGCCAGGAGCAGACGACATAGTCCAGGCGCGTCCACTCGGCGGTGCGTTCAGCGATGGGGGTGTCGATGGTGATATGGTCGGAGAGCTTGTACCGGCCGATGAGGACACCGATTAGCATGCGCCACTTGGAGTAGTTGGGCATGGTGAGGTTGAGGACGACAGGGACGTGGGTCTTGACGCTGGCAATGTTGACGGCAAGGGAGGCCGTCGTGGTGACCAGGACCAGGGCGGTAGAGAGGGCGCCCAAAGTCATGGCGGTGGAGAGGGCGCCCGAAGTCATGGCGTCGGAGGCGGTCGTGGTCATGGCAGCGGCGGCCGGGTGGGAGTTAAGCAGAAGCTAGGTGTAACATCCCAGGATGTGAGGCTAGAAATAGAGAGAACACAGAAGTGTGCATTGCATTCATGCATAGAAAATCTGGGAAATTTTTGCGCTTTTAAAATAAAACTTGTCAAAGTGATTGAAGTTTCTCTTAAGTTGGTGGAACAGAAGTAGCTCATCAACTGAAGCGCGATAAACTCCAACATGACATTGTTAAAACTATTATTATGGGTAGAGGGGTGTACAATAGAATTTAACTACTTAAATAATTAGCCAGTACTTCTAGGTATAATTTAATTCACTCTTAAACTTGTTATAAAAATTGGTAAACCACAAGGTCTAAAGTGCATAAAAGCCACATATTCTTATTTAAATCATAACTTATTAACTATATGAGATATAACAAAACTGAACTCATTTATATTACATTAAATAGTTCAAACTATTTGAATAAAAATAACTATGATCATTTTGAAACTCTTATGATCATGCCCTGGTAAAATCACATAGAATCATTTAAAATTTGAACATGATCTTTGCTAACTTGGACATTTTGAGCACAACTGATAATAGGAACAAAGAAGATATGAAAATATGCATAATTCACAATAACAAGATCCTTTCAAATATGAACTTTGGAAGTTAAACTTCCAAACAATTAATACAACATCAATTGAACACAATTCAATTATGAATTATAAATATCTATAAGAATATGAATTGATTCAGCCACAAGTCCATTTAGTGCCAAATGCCACTTGGCTGTCCAAAATAAACATTATTAGAGGATAATCATCATGCCACCTAGGATAGTTATCCATTTGAAAATATCTTAGGATAGTTATCCACTTGAAAATATCTTAGGATAGTTATCCACTTGAAAATATCCTAGGATAGTTATCCACTTGAAAATATCTTCCTTTACTTGAACCCCAAGTAATGCTCATGCATGAGAGCTTGACAACAAGTAGCTTACTCACCAAATTAAAGCAAGAGTCACCACTTGAGGTGTGAACTTTTGGTGGGCATCAGAATGCTATAAAAGGAACCCCTTGGCATCCATTTTGACACCATAAAATCATGGTATAAGGACACCAATGAATTTGGGCCATTTCATACATTAGATAGGGCCAAGAAACACCACCATCACACCAGCAACACCACCATCACACCAGTAACACCACCACACAATCCACCATGCTCATGAGTTGAGCAACAGGGCAGGATTCACCACCACCAGCACAACCACAAGAACCAAACCAGCAAGACCAAGACCAAATGGTTACTTAGTTCAATTAGGAACTAGATCAAGCAGCTAGGAGGTGCAGGCATGCCACAAGACGCAGGTTTATCAGATTTCCCAAAGAACAAGCTTCACAAGACCACCAGGTTGGTCTAGGATGAGAGAAGAGGAGTGTACTTAGAGGGAAAAGGGGAGAATCACCATAAGCAAGAGAAATATATGCCTCTGATCGGAAATCATCTACTAGAAACATATACATGATCCAGGGGCATATCACATACATCTAAATGATCATATGAGCACCAAGAACAAACAAGTAAATTTACTAGGAAGCAAATCAAACCCAGAAACTGTAGAGTAGCTATTCATATCATGCATATGTCTGTACTAAGAAATCACTATCAACTCAGGCATATTATTCATACACCTACACTTGCATAACAAAGGTTAGAACATTATCTTTAGCTGCCATTAGTTAGTGTACACCCCAATAATTAAGTATGTGAATGCTTATATAGTCTAGCATGCTAAGATAAATTAGTATACACTCTAACACCTCCCATACATATTATTGAGATGCATCTTTGCATATACCCAAATCAACTAGATACCATATCCTTTGCAAGAGCATGTGTGGAATTAATTGCCAGAACACTACATTAAGAAAAGCACCCCTTTTATGGGGCACTTCTATGATATTTCATATTCTTTCCACCTATCCATTTGAAGCCCTATGGTACCAATCTAAGATTCAACTTATGTATCACTTTGTGATCATGAGTAAAACCCTAGAACCACATCCTATATCTGAACCCATGGATTATGTCCACACCATAAACATTCTTAATATCAACCATATTATTTATCCAGTGATTAACTTGAACATGTTAATATGTGCATGAATCTTGATATCAAATTAAGAGCATCATGTTCATAGACACATATACCTAACTAGGAAATCCAATGCTAGCACTTATTATAAATAATAGTTTTCCTTTCATTCAGATACAAATAGAGTGTCTATACACTCTTAAGAACAAACACTAAAATGGAATCTTTAAAATCATTTCTAATAAGACTCCTAATAAAATCTTAACAGATCTAATTGTATCATGTGCAAATCCACCTAAACAATGTATTAGTACATCATATTATTCCATAAGGAATACTTGGGGAAATTTAGAAAAAGTCCAAAGTCCAAAACCTGCAAAAATAGATTCAAATATTAGTTAGAGAATTCAAAATAGAAAATAGAAAATGGAAAAAGAAATGAAACAGAAAAAAGGGGGAAGACCGGCCAATGGACCGAAGCCCACTAGTGCGGCCCATTAGCCAGTCCGCCCGGAGCCCAGAGAGCGTACCGGTTCGCTCAGTCACCGATGGGCGGGACCCACTTGACAGCGGTCATCGTCTCCATTTTCCTTTCTTCTTCTCTGGTGAGGCCGACATGCCGATGGCGAGCTCCACATCGCCTGGCCGCTGTTCTTGACCTCCACGACCATCGTTGACCTCCACATCACCATCCTCATCCATCCAAGCCTACTGGCAAGTTCGAGTGAGGTGATTCGCGCCCAGTGCAAGCTCTTCCATCCCCGCCGCATCCGAGCCGTCGTCGGCAGTGAAATACCGGATGAGACCTCGTCTCAAGCTATAAAGCCTCGAGCTGAGTCGCATTGAAACCCTAGAGCCCCTACACCCTCTCAATCCCTCTCTAATACCCTCTATTTATCGCAATCCACCGGAGGATCTCACCGGCGCTCAACCCGTCGCCATTGATTCCGACCTCCTCGGAGCCCATAGAATGGCTGGGAGGAGCGCCTCGAGTTCTTTATCATCCTAGAGGAGTACAGCATCAAGGGGAGCTTGGAATAATGCTAATCGATGGATTTCATCCCGCAGTAGTTCGCCGGAAATCATGTCAATACACTCATCTCCGATCACCTCTGCCCTCGTCGAGCGTCTCATCTGCAACCAGGTGAGCTTGCGCATCTCTGGGAGGTCTTCTTGCACCATTTGGTCATCTGTAGCATAGAATTGGGATATGGCCGTCGTGCACCACCGCAGTGAGTGGTCGCCAGTGACACTCCGATGACCATATCTCGGCGGCGCGACCGTGGTCAAGTTCCTTTTTGTGTACTCATTCAAATGCCCTAACTCAATCACCCCGAGAGCCCCTACACCGCCATCTCTGGCGATCGCCACCGTCAAACCACGCCAGTCAAACATTTTGACTTGGCCCACGCCCACGTCGCTGTTGACGTGGCTCTGGCCCACTGGTCAGTGTCGCGGGCTAAGACTAGTCTCGGTACAAAAAGTATTATTGCGCCCAGTCACCCAACTGACCCAGTCAAGCTCACATGGCTGTTGACTCAGCCTTGACCCCACATGTCTGTCTCTGCGGCTAGATACCCCCTCGGTGAGAAAAGTTTTAGACTGTTATTTAGGAATTGCAAAAAATACTGAAAACTTTACAAAATCATATCTATTTCATTTTAAATCAGAAAAATATGAATAATATATCAAAATGATCACAGAAATAAGACCTATCTGTTTGTACCGTGATATTATATACTTGTGTGGAATAATTTTGAGTGAAATTTAAAAACATGCTTAAGTACTATTTTTGAATATGAATTTGAATCAAATTTAGGAATCAAATAATTTCTCTAATTATGTAGTAAATATTGTTACACTTAAACAACCCTATTTTAATTATTACTTCAGTATTTTAGGATCTTAATTTCAACTTTGCCATTAACACTTAAAACACTAGAACTATTTTTCCATAGATAATTTTAAAATACTAAAATTATGGAAGACATCAACAACTAAATTAGTAACTTGTACTTAAGGTTATTTCCCAACTTTCATTCAGTAAATATGTAGTTAGCTCTAAGTGCTTAATTCAACCATCTTGAATGATTAACTTAATTACTTTAACATTTTAAGTTAAAAACCTAGAAACTTATAATACGAAGACTCATGTTCTATTAATTAACCCAAATTCCCAAGAATAATTGTGATCACTTCAAATGAGTTTAATACTAATTACCCTTTTAAATAATGTGCTCTTCAAAAGTTATTCTTTTGAGATACCTTGAAAGTAAGCATCAAACCAATTCCTTTTAGTTATAAATGAAAACCCTGAGTTATATTAAGATTGTTGTCAACCCTAGAACTACTTAGATATTACTATGTGTATACTTTACTTTGACTTTGCATATCCATGATCAACCAAGTGCTTGCTAATTATAAGATGCAACTTAAAAGTGTTACCTTCATGTTTTCACCATTAACCATCATTCTCTTGTAGCAAGGAATGATTATAACATCCTAAAACAATAGCTCTTGTTAAAGTATTATTATTTTAATATCACCTGATAGTGATCTAACCTAAAATGCTTAATAACCATGTTATGGTGTGATTTAAAAGTGCAACACATCATAAATCAATCACCATAATTCAATGATAATGAATCATCGGGGTTAGGTTACACTTAGAGTAATGCATATCATATCCTATGCATATCGTGCTGCAGATTACTAACATCATCCCTACCGGATGATGATTGCTATTTCAGAATTGGGATTTCTATCGTATCGAAGACCTTGACTTGAATAATCTTGCGGTCAAAAAGGCAAGTTCACTCTTGCTCATATCTCTTGTTTATCTTTGACAAATTACTTGCAAATATACCGGTGGTATTATGATTATGATTGCATTCAAAAGCAAAGGTTCTACTTTCTCAAATTAATATGACTAGTGGTTAGCAACCACGGTGGTTGTCGACCTAGGAAGGTGGGCAGTGGGACCATGGTATGAGTATGGTGGAGGTCCCACTGTAACTGGAATGTTCACCTAGGATTAATATCCAATGTCGCCAGTGATTCTTGTGCCGTAAAATACGGTCAACCATAGGATCTGGAATGGGACAGAAGAGTCAGCTGTATCTTTTCCCTCTTGCATATCAACGGACGCGCCGTTCCTGAGCAGTTGTCTCCCTGCACGGAGCTTCGGGATGGGTGGAATTCCCTTAATGATTCCATGGTTCTGGCGGTCTATGATGGATTGCGGCAACGACGAGGGTAGAGTACCGAGGCCGGTGTTACCACAGTGCGTAACCAAACCGGTGGGGGTGACTCATTGTCGAGGACAAGTATGCCGAGGTCGGCAACTACCAAAGAGTAGACCGGTGAGGGTAGCGAACCGAAGTTGGAGCCGCAAAAGGGTGGGTATGCAAGGTCACGGGAAGGAACAGTGATTGGCTCAGATCATTGACTGGGCCCCACACCAAGGAAGTGTGGACGGGAAAGATCGCCCGATTGTGCAGCAAGGCATTGATCTCTTATGGGTACAAGTGACCACCTCTGCAGAGTGTAAGAAAGTATCTGGATACACCCTGTTCTGGGAAGGAGCTGCGAACACGACAGGAAAGGAGCCCATCGAAGCTCTAATCAACCTGTGAAGGCTGACAGACATAGTTCTTCTGAATAAAAGCAACCTCTTCAAGAAATGTTTATGAAAACTTGCATTGCCAAACGACTCTTGAGTCCAAGGCTATAGTTAGTGCATAAAACACCTTACTCCTTATATGAACTTGCTGGGTAACGCTCGTTACTCACCCCACTCCCTCGTAACCCTTCCTTAGATCGGAGGCAACACAAGGAGACAATCCCAAGACACTGAAGATGAAGATGAAGCCTTCTACCAATGTCAGAACTATCAGCGGAGTCAAAAACTATATCAACCTTGGTGGAAAACTAGAATAGGAATAGAAGGGACCCAATTCCCTAACCCTAAAAACCTAAGTAGTTAGGATAATTCTATAGTCTCTGTAGCAAACCAACTGCACTAGTTGTAGCTTAGTTTAGTCTTCTCATGGTCCCTTCTCGCTTGTAATCGCTAGAACTAAGCCTCTACCTGTTGAGGAGGTTCTGAAGATCTTCTGTATGATATAAATTGTAATCCTATGCACCTACCTTGGACCTGCGATGTTTCTGTTGTACCACTCTGATCGATGTAATACTAGTGAGATGGTGTTTCATTGGTGTTATGTCAATGACTTGCATACTACACATGCAATGGTATGCTGGATCACCACAGTTGGTATCAGAGCAAATGCTTTGAACCTAGGATTAAAACCCTTTAATAGGAGACCCGTAGGTTTGGTAGTGACTATAGGAAGCCATCTTATCTAAACCAATTCTTCTTATGACTTGGGATGGATATTCAATAAAAGAATAATCCTGACACACTTGAGTCAAATTTTCTTACCTGTTTTTCTTAAGTGAAGATAGATATCTTGTTCCATACCAAATAGTTATGACATCATCAAAAACTTACCCGATGGATGAAAGTAGGTTACAATTGGTATACAATACATGGTAGTCCAAAGAGAGGATACAACCGGAATGGGAACTATCCTATTGGAAGAAGTATACCAAGGTCACTATGTTAAGCTTAAAGTCATCTGAAACTGTAGTACGATGATGTTAAGTGATGAAGTGAAGCTATATGAGGTAGAAGGACCTCAGGTTAAGTCATGTATGTGGATACTCTAGAATTCCATATACAAGTAAGAAGTACCCATGGTATAAAAGCTTGGAGCATGTGAGATTCACATGAGAATCTTTACATGATGGAGTGAAACCTTATAGTAAAACCAGCAATTCCTTACTGATGAGGAAGATGCTCCAGGAGAATAGATGAATGGAGTGTTCCAAACTATGGTAACTAGGCTAAATATGAAGGAACCGTAGCCCTAGTTGGAGTAGGTTGATCAAAGCACAACAGAGAACCCCATGAACATCATGGAGTTGTGTGAACCATCCTTAGCAAAGTAGGTGTTTAGAGCAGCTATGCTAGAAGTTTCGAGAGATCATGAGGGGATAGTCTTAAATAAAACAGAAGGTAAGCTATAGAATAATAGGAAGACATGTTTAGATCAGTCATAAAAACTCCCAAACCCCTTGTTCAAATTTATTTGATTGCAATTGAGCAATTAGAGTAAATATTGAGACAAAGAGTAGTAGTCCACCACTATGTGCAATATAGCATGATACAAACCTATATTATTTGGTGCTATAAAGTACACATCTAAGCCTGAACTTTAGAGATGTTTTACTCAACGGGCTTATGATGATGTATGTTGCCAGCACACCTTTGGACTTTTCTTGGATTTTTATTGATTGACTAGATCCATACATGAAGTTTAACTTTGATATGCAAATGCATGTTGCACTATCAAGTTCTTACTTCATTGAATTGATTTAGAGGGTTAAGGGATTCGTGTAAGGGAGAGACAAATTCCTAAGGCATACAAAGACAAAGAGGAAGAGATCACAAGAAGGAAGCCAAACAAGAAGGAAATGTATGAGAAGACACCTGTAGATGGTGCATTTCTTGCAAGACAGACCATAGAAGAAGAAAGATTGATTAAGAGATACCACAGTTGGTATGGAATTTAGTGGAACCCTAAGTTCATAAATACTAGATCCTAACACCAAATCATGGAGTAAAACCACTAATTAGGTTAGCTACAATTAAGTTTGAGGTATTTGAGCTCGTTGTTATGCAACCTTGGTTATGCTTAGTACATCACGGGTCGATTGAGGTGTTGTAGTACCGATGATCCATTCCGGTATTGCCTGCTGCTTTACTCAGCCTGGGAGTGGTAACCCCAGTAACCCTCATTGCTAGCGTGACTAAGACACATAACATTTATGTATAACTTTGATCTCTAGTCCCAAAATCTTGAATTGTAGATTGGTGGTTAAGACGTTAGTAGTATCTTTTCTTATCTTAGAGTTGTAGTCTTTGTCTATGAACCAAGACTTGTGAGGTTTTCTTGTTAACAATGATCTGTCAAAGCAATTGGTTCATTTATAGCCCTATTAGTTCATATTATGTTCAACTTGTACAATTACCTGTCGTGGATGTCCTCTGGTACAAGAGAAACTCTGCCGGATTTCTCCCGTGGCTTTGTATATACCCTACCATTCGAATGTGGAGAGATAACAATGGGAAAGCCCAATTCTCATCAACCTTTAGAACTTTTGCGTAAGTTCATACTTCCAAAAGTAGAATAGAAACCCTACCTAGGCACATAATAAAAAAAATTATACCGGATATCCACAATTGTGTGGGTACTCCGCTGATTTCTTCAAGAGACCATTAGAAATGTCTAAGGGGGAGAGTGTAGCAACAAGTTGATAGAACTAGACCAAATCAGTTGGAGTAAGAAGGAAGTCTAGACTATGATAAGATTAGCCTTATTTCCATAAGGTGACAAGTTTGTCAGAATGGAAGTTGAGGTTTATACCTCATGGGAGCAACAATTAGACCTTAAACTTGTCCTAAAGGAGTAATTGATACTTTTAAGAAGCATCAATTTGGGGAGAAACCAAAGATGATGGAAGTTGGATGAAGTATATTTGAACGACACTTCCCTAAGGTTCACTGTAGTTCCATTAGGAGGGCAGTGAAGGAGTTAGACAATTATGGACCATGAACCACCATTAGTATAACCACAGTTGAACTTTTCAAGCATAGAGGACCAAGATCAAATTTTTGAAGGTGAACCAAAACCCTAGGGGGGATAGACTAAATGAGTCTAATCCATTCCTTAGAACTGAATCTTTAGGTATGCCTATGCCTTAATAGACCTCTTAAGTGTCATTATGATCTCCGTGAAACCTTATTTTATAGACCATAACTAGGCCCTACATAGAAAGTTGATACCCTAGTATGGAGACCTCACCAAAATAGCTTGTGAAACTAAGGAAAATAAGGTGCCAAAGACTATTGGATTCTCCAAGAGTGTTGGAAGACAACATAGGATTGATTCAAGTGACAATTGTTCAGAGTCAGACAAAGAGGATTCAAGGGGTACTCTGAACAAAGGGATATCATCTATATCAATCAATTGGAGGAGGAGTTGCGAACTAAGTGATGTCAAGGATAAGCTCAGCCCAAACGTAAGAGAGTTCGAACTTCGAGGACAAAGTTGATTTTAAGGGGGAGAGTCTGTAACATCCCAGTATGTGAGGCTAGAAATAGAGAGAACACAGAAGTGTGCATTGCATTCATGCATAGAAAATCTGGGAAATTTTCGCGCTTTTAAAATAAAACTTGTCAAAGTGATTGAAGTTTCTCTTAAGTTGGTGGAACAGAAGTAGCTCATCAACTGAAGCGCGATAAACTCCAACATGACATTGTTAAAACTATTATTCTGGGTAGAGGGGTGTATGATACGTCCCAAACGTATCTATAATTTTTGATGCTTGATGACCCACAAGTATAGGGGGTGTATCGTAGTACTTTCGATAAATAATAGTGTCAAACCCAACGAGGAGCAGAAGGTGTTGATTAGTGGTTTTGATCAAGGTTTCACTGTAAATACTAGCAAACAGGTTTTCAGAGGTATTTGGTAATGCAAATAAATAAAGTGCGAGTAAATAAAAGACAGTAGTAATAATTGCAGCAAGTGGCCCAATCCTTTCTTCAGCAAAGGACAAGCTGGTTGTGTACTTATAATAACCAAACGTTCTCGAGGACACACGGGAGTTTCTGTCAAGAGCTTTCGCTTCATACTGCTAAATAGTCTTTATTGGTTTGATAGGTGTTATGGGGGTGAACCTGTGCTAGCGCACTACCCTTACTAGGATAAATACACACTTGTGATTATACCCCCCTGCAAGTATCCGCAAATACAAGAAAGTAATTAAGATAAATCTAACCACAGCCTTAAACTCTAAGATTCTACGCTCCCTGGTGCAATGGTTTCCCAACGGAGGTTTAGGTTTCTGTCACTCCAGCAACCCCACAATTGGTAGCCACATACACAATGCATCTCACTAGGCCCATAAATGGTGAAGTATCATGTAGTCGATGTTCACATGACACCACTAGTGAAATAGCACCACAACAATATCAAACCATTAAATATTTCTCAACAATAATTCACTACTAACATCTTGACTTCTCCCATGTCCTCAAGAACTAAACGAACTACTCACAAGACATCATATGGATCATGATCAGAGGTGAAATAATGGTAAGTAACAATCTGAACATAAACCTGAATTCAACGGTTCTACTCAATAGCATCAACTACAAGAGTAATCAACACCGGGAAAGTTTCCCCTAAGAATATAACAAGATCCAACTCAAGATGTTACAGCGGGATGGCGTGGTGATGGTGGAGATGAAGGTGCTGGTGATGGAGATGGAGATGATGATGATCCCGATGAAGTCCGGTGCGATGGTGATGACGATGGTGACGATCTCCCCTCTCCGGGAAGGAATTTCCCCAGCAGATTTCTGCCTGCCGGAGAGCTTTTCTCTCTCTGGTGTTTTCCGCCCCACAGAGGCGGCTGTGTCTAACTCTGAGCCCCCCCCTTGACTTAGGTTTTCGGGGACGATGAAGTACGCGAAGGGGCGAGACCAGAAGTGGGCCAGGGCGCCCTCACACAGGGCCGGTGCGGCCAGGGGCCAGGCCGCGCCCCCTGTGCATGAGGCCGCCCCTGGCTCCTCTCTCCTTCCCCTTCTGGCTTCAGTAGTTTTTGGTAAAATATAATTTATTAGTATTTTTCTAGAATTTTTTTGAACTTCCAAAATATGGTGTCTTGACGGTCCTTTTCCAGCAGAATCCTGACTCCGGCAGCAAATCCTCCAATGATCATCAAACATGTAAAAACAGAGGAAATAACATAAGTATCATATCTAAATATGAAATATATCAATGAATAACAGTAAATTATGATACAAAATAGTGATGCAAAATGGACGTATCAACCCCCCCAAGCTTAGACCTCGCTTGTCCCCAAGCGAAAACTAAACTCGGTAAACATGACCACTGGTTTATGGAGTGAAGTGTCGATAATCAAAATACAGAGAAGAAGCATCACATTCACCAAAGGCACAAGTTATAATAGACATCAACTTCTCTTTATATAATATAGGCTTGCAATAAGTAAAGGGAATCACATATAAAGATGCACAAAGTAAACTATAATTGGTGATGGCAAACCTTAGTTCTTGGTCAGAGAACAATGAACAACTATACTAGCCTTTGAATGGAGCCTTTTTAAAATAGAGCTAATATAGCAAAAACCATATGCTCAACGAAACGAACTTTTTGCATTCATAGAAAGCTTTCAAAGATATATTCCTTCAGACAAAAGCATTGTACAAAACAAAGAAGATAGTAAACATGATTAAACGGATCAACATATGGATGAGTGAAACATAACAACTCAAATGCTTGCTTGAGATAGAGGGGAATAGGTTGACTCAACATAAAAGTAAAAGATAGGCCCTTCGCAGAGGGAAGCAGGGATTAAACATGTGCTAGAGCTTTTCATTTTGCAAAACAGAGGTAAAAAGTTATTTTGAGAGGTGGTTGCTTTTGTCAACGACTAGCAACGGAGTTCTTGATATCTTCCATACTAAACAAGTGAGAGCGGTTCCGAGATGTTTGATTAATTGGCACATTGGTGCTCTTTTATAGCTTTGCACTCCTCCCCACCTTTTTTCCTTTCTCAAACCATGGCTAACCGATTCCATCGGGTGCCGACCAACTTTCACATACCATGGAGGAGTGCTCTTTTTCTTTTCTTTTTGAGATTATAATGGTCTGACCAGCTCCCTTGCAAAATTAATGACGAGCAGATGAAGCTGCCTAGTCGAGGGGTACTTATTTAGTATGGAAGATAACAAACCCATCCACTACGTCCTCATGAGCTAAAAACAGTGGCACAAAATGAGAAGTGTTTGAAGGTTTTTGAAAGGTAGCACATGAAAATTTACTTGGAATGGCTTGAAATACCATGCATAGGAATTTATAGTGGACTCTTTGGAAGTGACTTGGCTTTGGGATTTGGATGCACGAGAAGTATTCCCTCTCAGTACAGGTTTTTGGCTAGCAAGGCTGGGTAGCAAGCATAGGAATTGCATGAAACAAACAAGCATACATATAATAAGAACAATCATGCAAACTCCCTTGAAGGTACAACGATTTTAACTTTGAGAATAACAATGCTTTTAAGCCAAACATGAAGGGTAAACTGAAGTGATGTAGCTACAAACACTTCTTTATTCTTTTCTACTCAAACCTCAAGGTAATGCTGCTACTGACCAAGCTAAGTTTGCCAAAACCAACTAAATTTACTCATGCTCCCAAAGTGATACCAATACTAATCAACAAGACTAGTCGTATAAGAGAGATTGCAAACTAAAATAAAGTGTGCGGAGAGTAAATGATAAAACTTCTCATTAATATTTCATTACCGCAACTCACGCCAAGGGATACATAGATAACCAACTAAGGAGGATACTTCCACACTGCAAACTATTCTATAAGATAACTTCTCTATTCATGATATGACTCTACTTGAAAAGTAAATGAGTAAAAGGTAATGATGTGATACCGCGGCACTCCCCCAAGCTTGGAACAAGCCAAGGGGATGCCAATACCGATGACGAGTTACTCTTGTGGCGGCGGCGGTGAGTCTTCATCGCTGTCATACTTCCAAAGCAGGGGTCCTCCGTCGAGGAAGGATGTCTTGGTCTCCAATGTCCTGAAACTTGCAGCAGCACTCTTCTGTTTAAACCTAGCTTCATACTCACAGTTTTGGTTTTGCAAGTCGTAGAGTTGCGCTTGTAATTGATTGGTGGTCTCGTGGAGTGAAAATATGTCCTTCCATAGTTCTGTAGTCTCCTTCTTGTACTTGGTAACAAGCTCTTGATTAATCCTATGGATGAGTTCACCTCGCATTCCACCATCTTCCTATATTTGAAAACTTCTTGTTCCAGTGCTTCCATCCTGGCTTCGAGACTCCCTTCTCCCTTGGGTCCTCGAACATCTTTAATCTGCAACTCCCCATCCTTGAGTGACAACTCCTTTGGATGCATCTTCAGCTCCCTCATATATGGATTGATGGAATCCGCAAGAGGGTTCTCCTCAGATGAACCGGACGAAGACATTGTAACTCCAAAGCTGAGAGCAATCCCTGACAGAAACAGCTCGAAACAAAAACACAACGAGAAAAAGATATACAGACCTCGGGGACTCCGGGGGGTTATATAAACAAAAATAGTACATCGAGGGGAAATCACAAGAGGAAACCGGGACGGAAACAAGTTCCGGTGTGCTCTCACACCAGGGTGGCGCGGCCAGAGGTGGGCCCGCGCTCCCTGTGTGTGAGGAGCACATGGACTCCTTTTCCTGCCCGTTTTCGTCTCGTGATTTTTCATATTTAGTAAAAATAGCAAAAATAATAAAGGAAGAGTTATTTGTGAAACTTCTCTAACTAGAACTGTTACCTATTCGAAAACGAACTCTGCAAGTTCCTGCAAATTGTCTTGGATGAATTCTTCTGGAGAAACTATTTCAATTACATCAACATCTTCATTATAAGAATCTCCAGTAATATAATGTTTGAGTCTTTGCCCATTCACCACTTGTGTAGAGTCATCTTTCAAAGAAGCAATCTTAATAGCACCTGAGCGGTATACTTCCACAATAACATATGGTCCTTCCCATTTAGAGAGTAATTTCCCTGCAAAAAATCTGAGACGAGACCTATATAATAGAACTTTCTCACCAACATGAAACTCTCTCTTAAGGATTCTCTTATCATGCCATTGCTTGACTTTCTCTTTGAAAAGTCTGGCATTCTCATACGCTTCATTTCTCCACTTGTCTAGAGAACTCAAATCTAACAACCTCTTCTTACCGGCTAGTTTAAAATCTCTATTAAGTTCTTTCACTGCCCAAAAAGCTTTGTGTTCTAATTCTAAAGGCAAGTGACACACTTTTCCGTAAACCATCTTATAAGGAGACATACCCATGGGGTTCTTATAAGCACTTCTAGCCCAGTTTTTCCTAGATCTATTGACAGTCTTCTGCAAAATAGACTTGATCTCTCTATTTGAAAGCTCTACCTGCCCACTAGTTTGGGGATGATAAGCAGAAGCAATTATATGATTAACATCATATTTAGCAAGAGTTTTTCTAAAACTACCATGAATAAAATGAGAACCTCCATCAGTCATAAGATATCTAGGCTCACCAAACCTAGGAAAAATAACATCTTTAAGCATCTTTAACGAGGTCTCACCATCGGCACTCTTAGTAGGTATGGCTTCTACCCATTTAGTAACATAATCAACAGCAACAAGTATGTGGGTATAGCCTTTTGAAGGAGGAAAAGGACCCATAAAGTCAAATCCCCAACAATCAAATGGTTCAATAACAAGAGTGTAATTCATAGGCATTTCATTGCGTCTAGAAATATTACCAACTCTTTGACATTCATCACAAGTTAAATATACCTTCTAGCATCTTTAAAGAGGGTTGGCCAATAAAAACCTGATTGTAGAACCTTTTGTGCGGTTCTATCTCCAGCATGATGCCCTCCATAAGCACTGCCATGGCATTTCCTTAATATCTCTTGTTGCTCATATTCCGGTACGCATCTTCGCATAATACCATCAACTCCCTCTTTATATAAGTGTGGGTTATCCCAAAAGTAATGCCTCAAATCATAGAAGAATTTTCTTCTTTGCTGAGCTGTAAAGGTTGGAGGCAAATACTTGGAAACAATAAAGTTAGCATAATCAGCATACCAAGGAAGGTCTCGCGAAGTTATGTTTACAGCAGCTAACTATTCATTTGGAAAACTATCATTAACAGGAATATGATCAAAAGAAATGTTTTCCAATCTAGACAAGTTGTCAGCCACAGGATTTTCAGCACCCTTCCTATCTACGATATGCAAATCAAATTCTTGTAAAAGCAACACCCATCTAATAAGCCTAGGCTTAGCATCCTTCTTAGTCATAAGATATCTAATAGCAGCGTGATCAGTATGAATAGTAACTTTAGAATGAACAATGTAAGATCTAAACTTATCACATGCAAAAACAACAGGAAGAAACTCTTTCTCAGTGGTAGCATAATTTTTCTGAGCAGCATCAAGAGTCTTACTAGCATAATGAATAACATTCAGCTTATTATCTACTCGCTGTCCAAGAACAGCACCAACAGCAAAATCACTAGCATCACACATAATTTCAAAAGGTAAATTCCAATCAGGTGGTTTAACAATAGGAGCAGTAGTTAAAAGCCTTCTTAAGAGTTTCAAAAGCTTCCTTACAATCATCATCAAAGACAAATGGTATATCTTTTTGAAGAAGATTAGTAAGAGGCTTTGAAATCTTAGAGAAATCTTTAATAAACCTCCTATAGAAACCAGCATGACCAAGAACACTACGAATACCTTTAACATCTCTTGGACAGGGCATCTTCTCAATTATTTCCACTTTTGCTCTGTCAACTTCAATACCTCTTTCAGAAATTTTATGTCCAAGGACAATTCCTTCATTCACCATAAAGTGGCATTTCTCCCAATTAAGAACAAGGTTAGTTTCTTCGCATCTCTGCAAAACTTTATCAAGGTTGTGCAAACAGTTATCAAAAGAAGTTCCATAGACGGAAAAATCGTCCATGAAGACCTCCACAATTTCCTCACAAAAACCATGAAAAATAGCAGACATGCATCTTTGAAAAGTAGCAGGAGCATTGCACAAACCAAACGGCATACGTCTATAAGCATAAGTTCCATAAGGACAAGTAAACATGGTTTTCTCTTGATCTTCCTTTTTAACAGCAATTTGAGAAAAACCAGAATAACCATCAAGGAAACAAAAATGAGTTTTCTTAGATAACCTTTCTAACATCTGATCTATAAACGGTAAAGGATAATGATCTTTCTTAGTAACTTTGTTTACCTTCCTATAATCAATGCACATCCTATAACCAACTACTACCCTTTGAGGAATAAGCTCGTTATTCTCATTAGGCACAACAGTCATACCTCCTTTCTTAGGAACACAATGAACATGACTAACCCATCTACTATCAGCAATAGGATAAATAATACCAGCATCAAGGAGCTTTAATACCTCATTTCTTACCACATCCTTCATCTTTGGAATTAAGCGGCGTTGATGCTCCACAACTGGCTTCGCGTCTTTCTCCATATTAATAGCATGCTGACATAAAGTGGGGCAAATCCCTTTTAAGTCATCAAGAGTATATCCCATAGCTCCTCGGTGTTTCCTCAATATCTCCAATAATCTTTCTTCTTCCTTTCCTGAAAGTTTAGAACTAATAATAACAGGATATATTTTCTTATCATCTATATAAGCATATTTAAGATTATCAGGCAAAGGTTTTAATTCAAAAATAGGATCTTTCTTAGGCAGCAAAGTGGTACCAAGATCCTCCACATGTAGATTGTGCTTGATTAATGGTTGTTGACGAAGGAAAATATCGTCAATCTCTTCTCTTTCCTTAATAAAAACATTACTTTCGTGATCTTCCATGAATTGCTGCAAAGCATTATTAGGAGCAAGGGCAATAGAAGCAAGCTGTTCAACTCGAAAATTTTCATTAGGCGTGTCATTTTCATAAGAAGTCTTAGCAAACTTGGAAAAATTGAACTCATAAGACTCTCCATTAAACTTAGTGAAAATTTTCTCCTTCTTACAGTCTATCACGGCGCCACAGGTGTTCAAAAAGGGTCTACCAAAAATAATAGGACAAGTTTTACTAGCCTCCTTACCAAGTACTAGAAAATCAGTGGGGTATTTAGTCTTACCGCAAAGAACTTCCACATCTCGAACAATACCAAGAGGCCAAACAGTCTCTCTGTTAGCAAGCTGAACAACCACATCAATATCTTCAAGTTCACAAGCGCCAATCTCATGCATAATCTCTTTGTAAAGCTCTAAAGGAATAGCACTTGCACTAGCACCAATATCACATAAACCATAATAGCAATGATCTCCAATCCTGACAGAAATAACAGGAACACTTGTTTTACTATGCTTTTTAGGATGTGAGAGAATGTTAGAAGCATCTTCACAAAAAAGAATATATTCATCCCCTACATCTTTAGTAACAAGGTCCTTCAATATAGCTACAGGAGACTTAACAGTAATTTGCTCATCGGGTTCTATAGCTTTCTTAGTACTTTTATTAGACACACTTACCAAAGTAGAATACTTCTTTACCTTAGCAGGGAAAGGTGTCTTCACAAAATAAGGTTCAGGCACAATGCTATCAACAGTACAAACTTCAGTAGCTGCAGCAGGTATATGACTAATAGAATCTTTATAAGGCGCATGATATTTGTTCCAATCTTTCTTTGGAACATCAAGATAAGAGGCAAAGGCCTTAAAACAATTAGCAAGTATTTGAGAATCAAGACCATAAGCAGTGCTAACACTATGAAAGTCATCGGTTCCCATAAAAGCTTTAATGCATTCATAATCATAGTTTATACCTGACTTCCTACCTTTGTCGTTTTCCCATCCTTCAGCATTCTCTTGTATACGGTCAAGAAGTTTCCACTTAGCATCTTCTTTCATATGAGTAAATGATCCAAAGCAAGAAGCATCCAAATAATCCTTATCAGGAAGAATAAGCCGCACATAAAAATTATCAATAATAATATTATTGGGGAGCTCATGAATGGAGCATTTGAGCATTAGTAACTTCAATCTCCCCCATGCTTGGGCAATACTTTCTCCATCATGAGGCCAAAAATTATATATCCGATTACGATCCTTATGGATTTCACTTGGAGGATAAAACTTGGAATAAAAGAGAGGTACAATGTCCTCCCATGCCATAGATGGACCATCTTGGAGCAGTTGATACCACTCCTCAGCTCTGCCTTTCAATGATAAAGAGAATAGCTTCTTCTTGACCTGGCTTGGTGAAATACCTGCACACCTGAACAACTCGCATAATTCATGTATAAATAATAAGTGATCACCCGGATGGACAGTTCCATCTCCTGAATAGCTGTTATCCATAACACGCCCAACAATTTTCATAGGTATTTTAAAAGGATCAACTTCAGCAGGTGGTGGCAGTGGTGGTTCATCCGCATGTGCAGCAGTGGTAGAAGTGTTCCCAAATAGGAAACCAAATGGAGAATTCTCCATAGCAGAGTAAAATAAAAATAAAAGACAAAATAAAAAAAATACTCATAGTGATGGTTACCTTTACCAATTCCACTCTTCAATAGCGCTACACTCCCCGGCAACGGCGCCAGAAAATAGTCTTGATGACCCACAAGTATAGGGGGTGTATCGTAGTACTTTCGATAAATAAGAGTGTCGAACCCAACGAGGAGCAGAAGGTGTTGATTAATGGTTTTGATCAAGGTTTCACTGTAAATACTAGCAAACAGGTTTTCAGAGGTATTTGGTAATGCAAATAAATAAAGTGCGAGTAAATAAAAGACAGTAGTAATAATTGCAGCAAGTGGCCCAATCCTTTCTTCAGCAAAGGACAAGCCGGTTGTGTACTTATAATAACCAAACATTCTCGAGGATACACGGGAGTTTCTGTCAAGAGCTTTTACTTCATACTGCTAAATAGTCTTTATTGGTTTGATAGGTGTTATGGGGGTGAACCTGTGCTAGCGCACTACCCTTACTAGGATAAATACACACTTGTGATTATACCCCCCTGCAAGCATCCGCAAATACAAGAAAGTAATTAAGATAAATCTAACCACAGCCTTACACTACTAGGGAAACCCTTATCTGTGGCGCACCTATTTGGGCTTCAGTGGCGCACCAGTGGTGCGCCACGCATATCAAGCCACTGGTATTTATTACCAGTGGAGCACGCCCACGTGCGCCACGGTTAAGTGTCATATCCGTGGAGCACCTAGGAGGGGTGCGCCACGCATAATATCTGCGGTGCACCCAATTGGTGCTCTACTGGTATGTTTTCTATTTGTATTTTTTTTAGAATATAGCAGAAATACACAGTATACAGCACAAAAATATACAATATATAGCAGAAATGCAAAGATATACATATCAGTAACACATGAATTCACCAAAATACATCAATATGAAGTCAAGTGTCGGAAGACATCAATATAAAGTCAAGTGTCGAAATACATCAATATGAAGTCAAGTGTCGAATCATTACACAAGTTAAGTACAACTTTGATCATTACATAACATATATGGAGTTACATATCACCTAGACTACTATATGAACGAATAGATCACACCGGCGACGACGATGAGCAAGATCGATACCATGATCAAGAACTTCATCTGATTCTTCTTCCACACGTGTCTCCTCCACTTGGAGACCGCGAGCTCTTTTGTCTTGTACCCTTTGTAGCAGTTGCTGCTGAAGTTGGTCACCTGTGCCTGGCAGTCCTCCCACACTCCTCGTAGACTCCTGGAACCCGACCACTGTACACCACGTACCACTTCGCCATCTCTCTATAGACATGTAGTATATATGTTATGCAACGAAAGGAATGACAAAGTGCAAAAACATGCTTGCATGATCACAAATACTATGGCAAGGATTCATAAGCCTAGAATAAAACATAGCATGGATGACGATCGATCATATATAAGCAAGTCCAACATCGATGGTCAAGGCATTACGAGCCTCGGCAAGTTAAGGTTTACACACACATGTCCAACAATAGTTCGGAAACAACACTAGGATAGTAAAGTTTACGATACATCGACCCAACACCGCTAGCTAGCCACAGACATCATGTAGTCCTCGCCAGGAACGGGCGCACGCCCTCTCTCGTCATGAACGTCCTTGTGTCGCGCTGCCTATCGAGGCATCCTTCGATCTCGCGGTTAGTCAACGCTACGCCACAATGCATGATCCCGCCGGTTGAGTCGACATCTTCATGAAGGACTTGCGCGATCTGAGTCTGGATGCGCCAGAAATCTTCCATAAGGTCTGCATCATCGATCGCCGCAAACTTTTCGGCCCATGGTCGAAGATTAGATGGTAGCGCCCTGATCCGTGAATCCCGGACGATCCCCTTCAGGTGATGGAGGGCGTAGAAGGCCTCCTTCACACTGCTTGACACATGGAAACTTTGTCTGGTGCATGAAGATATGCTTGCCATTCTTGACTCTCTCGCCACCCTTGGTGAATTTGCCCCCCTTGTCAGCTTAGAATTGTAGAGCTTCATTGAGCACACTCTTGATTCGGCCATAGTTCTTCATCGGCTTCGTTTCACTCGATGAGTCAAAGTACGTCGCTTGCGACCACCTTGGGCAAATGGATATGAGTGAGTAGTATATGCCTCTGCGCAGCACAATTGAAAAAAAAATTGTTGTAAGAGGACCAACCGGAGAATCTAAGAAAGAAGTTTTCACGGCGGTGTTCACTTACTCGGGAAAGCAAGGCAGAAGAATGGAGTCGATGGTCGGGTTCTCCATAAAGATATTCCCAAGGTACTCCTTCACCGTTGCCCGGTCCGCCTTGTTCACCAAGGCAACGTCACGCATGAAGTAGGGGTCTACTATCACGATGCCCTTGGTCTTCTCCCTCTTCACCTTCAACGCCATATGAAGCATGTATAGACGGACCAAGTTATAGTCCAGGCGGTTGGAGTGCAGCAGATTATAAATGTCCTCGTACCGCATGAAGAAGATTTCAGCGGGTGATGTATCGACGAAGCCATGGTCCTCCGGCACCTTGATTGTGTAGACCGGGTACCCAGGATTCTTTTCTTGGAGAAGGCGCTCCTCGAGATACTAGATGCTGTCGTGCAAATTCACGATCGCTCCACCCGCGTTGGCGAGCATCTCCTTTGTCAGCATCAGCCGACCCGCTATGCGCATTGCCAGGATCTCGGAGGTTCCTCATGTTGATCGTCACGGTCTCCCGCACGATGCAACCGATCTGCGTCCCGTATCCCGCAGCAAGGGCTTTAGGCTCCACGGGTACGCCATTTTCATTCACGGCGGTGAAATCCTCACGTTTTGTGCCAAGCGTTGGCGGGTTCCGATCCTTCCTAATGGCCTTCTTCTTCTTAGCAGTCGGGGCAGATCCACCATCGGTGGTGTCATCCTCGGCGCCATCGATGCGCTCACCGCCAGCATTGGTGGTGGCATCGGAGTCTCCGTCTTCTTCTCCACCCTCGGAGTCTTTGTCTCCACCCTCAGAGTCTTCGTCTCCACCCTGATCATCTCCACCTCTGTCTCCGTCAATGACGTCTATTTCCTTCTCCTCGGCCGCCCTCTGGGATTGCATCCAAAACGGCAAGTTGGCCGCCCGGGCTTGTTCTTCGACACTCATTTGGTTAGAAGGGCCAGCGCCGTCGTTGACGTGTCCGGTCGACATGTTTGCACTAAACAAAAGGAGAAAAATGTTTAGTACAACAAAAAATCGATCGGAAAATTTGACAGCACCTCCCCTATAAATGGCTACCTAGGAGTGCCTATTTCTCACCGAAACAGAAATTAATCAACATTTCGGGAGTAATAGGCACTCATTTTCAAAAACCTGTAAACAATTCCCACAAAAAAAGCACAAAATGTGCCTTTCCAACACACAGTTGTTGACAACATGTCGACAACATGCTCATAGATTCATCATCACAGTAAACATCATCACAGTAAAAAGTTCATAGATTCACTTCGGTTCAGCATGTCGACAATATGCTCACAGAAACATGCTGTCAAGTTCTAAATATGAGCAAATTTCTAAATAGGAGCACAAAAACATGCTCACAGAAACATGCATGTCGACAGAACATCATGAGCAAATTTCTAAATAGGAGCACAAAACTCACAGGGCAGTCAAGTTCTTAATGCTAGAATTTTAATACATAAACAAGTTTCATTGACTAGAATAAAATTGCACAAGTATGGAGTGAGCAGAATACATTGAAATGCTGCAAAACTCTCGGGCTTGTTGGCTGCCATGCTTTCTGCATTGACACCAAGTGCATTGAGACCGAGGTCAAATGGCTTGCTCTACATGATGCTAATATTAATATTTGCAGATGATATATTCACTTGAAATGACCAACTGATCGATGTGCCAAAAAATCAAAAAGTGCAGAGCTTTTACTATATGCATCAGCAGGTGGAATAGAGAAGTAAAAAAACAAAACCAATCATACAGAGATAATCATACAATGTGCACTTGGAATCATATATAGAACACACTGAACAAATACGAATATTCATGCAGAACATCCAGGGCGTGTAGTGCATTTGATATTCCATACACTTGAAATGAGCACAGTGGATGACGAAATTAAAATCAACTAACTAGCTCCCCTCAAGTCCCACCAATTATTCAGAGAGAATTATTTCAATTTGATTATCTAATTTTATCTCAAAATTGTTCACTTAGCAAACAAAATATCTAATGCAAACGTTATACTGTGGGAGCATTGAGCAAAATGTTCGAAGCATGTTTGAAATGCGTCGCCGTCGAGAAACGCGAATCAAAATCACACAAAGAATAGAGCAAGAAGAAGAATGGCGCAATGCGCGCGCATACTGTACCGACGGACGGGCGGACGTACCTCCTGCTTGACGCCGAGGTGTCGGGGAAGAAGCGGGGCGCGGCCGTCGGCCCTGGCCACGAGCAGGAGAGAGGACGCGGGGAAGAAGAGGAGCGTGGCCGTCATCAGGGAAGAAGCGGGGCGCGGCCGGTCGTCGTCGGGGAAGAAGAGGGGCGGCGGCTCCGGGGAGACAAAGAGGGGCGGCGGCTGTCGTCGTCATCGGGGAAGAAGAGGGGCGGCGGCTGTCATCGTCATCGGGGAAGAAGAGGGGCGGCAGCTGTCGTCGTCGTCGGGGAGAAGAAGAGGGGCGGCTAGGGTTTCGGCCGGGGGGATCGAAGAGTGAGGCGCGTGTGGGAGAGAAAAAGGCCGGGGCGAAACGTTTTACCCTAAGTGTAAGATATGCGTGGTGCACCCTTCAGAGGTGCGCTACGGTTAAGTTATGCGTGGCGCACCATATCGAGGTGCGCCACACACGTCGATGTATACTTCAAAAGGAGCCGAACTCCCATCTAGACAACAACCTCCACCTAGCCTAGTGGTTCTGGCCGGTTCGCGCGCTGGCTGTTTGGGCGAGGTGCCAGGTTCGAACCCTGGACCTCCCACCCTTTTTTGTTTTTACAAAAACTGTATTTCACAAAGTTTAAAATTACTATATTGCAATAAATAATATTTGCTTATTCTAAAAATAATAATTTTTAAATAGTACCAGTTATATCATATATATGATCATTGTTACAAAAAACCAAAAATCATTTATATGATTGTTCCTCCAAAAAATGACACATGTTGTCCGATATCGATTCCGAACGAGCTACCGTCGTCGACTCGTCATGATCTTATTGCCCTTCTTCGTCGCGGTTGAATAATTGAGCCCGAAAATATGGGGATTTCTTCTCGTGTACGGGCATCCTTTAGCGGGTAGGGTGATCTTCGTTCTTCCAGCGGCATCACTAGGCCTATCAAAGTACTTGTCGAATTCCTCTTCTATCTTGGGATCGCCATACTTGTCGAAGTCTTGCTCGGTGGCCGCTCCCTCCATTCCGATGATGCTCCTTTTTCCCCTCCTAACGACAACGCGGCTAGGCCTTACCGGGTCGGTAATGAAGAAGCATTGATCAACCTGGCTCGCCAGTACCCATGGCTCATTTTTCGCCTGGACGTTCGCGCTGGATTTGGCTTCGGGTATGACCATGGTGGTGAAGTACCGGCCTTCTTTTTCGACGTTCTTGGCCCATCTGACCCGAAACATCGGCATCTTCTCTCCACAGTAGTTGAGTTCCCAGATCTCCTCGATCCTCTAGAAGAACCTTTCATTGACGGTGGATTCCTCGTCCGCGTAGGACAGCATCGTGACCCCCGAGTTCTGGTGTTCGCTGCTATGGTCCTTTTTCTCGGTGTAGAATGTGTAACCATTGATGTCATACGCCTGATAGGTCCTCACGTTCATCGCGGTGGGGGCTTAATTGGAGTGGGAGGTAGGGGCCGGGATGGCAAATTTATGGTGGTAGGTACAACATATCCGTGGCGCACCTCAAAATGGTGCTCCACAGATATATATACCCGTGGCGTACCTCTAAGTGGTGCTCCACGGATATGTCTGCCACCTTTTCCAGAGGATGGGCCCACACATATCCGTGGCGCATGTATATGTGGTGCGCCACGGCTATACACACTATGTGTGGCGCACCCCCAATGCATGCGCCACGGATATGGGGGCCTGACACCCCAGGCCTTGGTGCTCGGTGGGGCCCACTTATCCATGGCGCATCTCCTTCACGGTGCGCCATGGGTACGACGATATCTGTGGAGCACCTATATGTGGTGCGCCACGGATACTTATCCGTGGAGCACCGAAACTTAGTGCTCCACAGATAATGGGCCCATGGATAAGGGTTTTCCTAGTCCGATGCGATGGTGATGACGATGGCGACGATCTCCCCTCTCCGGGAAGGAATTTCCCTGGCAGATTTCTGCCTGCCGGAGAGCTTTTCTCTCTCTGGTGTTTTCCGCCCCGCAGAGGCGGCTGTGTCTAACTCTGAGCCCCCCCTTGACTTAGGTTTTTAGGGACGATGAAGTACGCGAAGGGGCGAGACCAGAAGTGGGCCAGGGCGCCCTCACACAGGGCCGGCGCAGCTAGGGGCTAGGCCGCGCCCCCTGTGCGTGAGGCCGCCCCTGGCTCCTCTCTCCTTCCCCTTTTGGCTTCCGGACTCTTTTGGTAAAATATAATTTTGTGGTATTTTTCTGGAATTTTCCTGAACTTCCAAAATATGGTGTCTTGACGGTCCTTTTCCAGCAGAATCCTGACTCCGGCAGCAAATCCTCCAATGATCATCAAACATGTAAAAATAGAGGAAATAACATAAGTATCATATCTAAATATGAAATATATCAATGAATAACAGTAAATTATGATACAAAATAGTGATGCAAAATGGACGTATCAATGCTCCATGCTTATTTTTACACCATTTGCTTAGTGTTTCGTTATACTTCATGGCATTTTTATGCATTTTCCGGAACTAACCTATTAACAAGATGCCACAGTGCCAGTTCCCTGTTTTCTGCTATTTTTGTGTTTTAGAAAAGTTACATAGGAAATATTCTCGGAATTGGACAAAACAAAAGCCAAACATCCAGAAATTTACCGAAGCTTCCAGAAGTCCGAAGAGGAGACGGAGAGGGGCAACGGGCCGGCCACACAACAGGGTGGAGCGGCCCAGCCCCTGGCCGCGCCCCCTATGTGTGTGACCGCTCTGGTCCACTTCTGATGCTGCCCCTTTGTCTATAAAGACCCCCCGATGGCAAAAACCTAAGGACCTGATCAATTTTCCAGAAACACATCGCGATCCGCCGCCGTCGTCGACCCGAGATCGGGAGGGTCCAGAAGCTCTTCCCGGCACCCTGCCGGAGAGGGAAATCGCCACCGGAGGTCTTCTTCATCGCCATGCTTGCCTCCGACGCGATGAGTGAGTAGTCTACCTTGGACTATGGGTCATAGCAGTAGCTAGATGGTTGTCTTCTCCACCATATGCTTCATGTTTAGATCTCGTGAGCTGCCTTACATGATCAAGATCACCATTATGTAATTCTACATGTTGTGTTTGTTGGGATCCGATTAATATTGGTGTTATCTTGAGTTGATGTGCCGAATCATATATCTTATGTTATCTCTATGTTGTTTATGATCTTGCATTCTCTCCATTGTTAGTAGCTATCTTGGCCAAGTAGATACTAGTGACTCCAAGAGGGGGTATTTATGCTCGATAGTTGGGTTCATGCCTCTATTTAATCTAAGGGAGTGATAGAAACCTCTAAGGTTGTAGATGTGCTGTTGCCACTAGGGAGAAAACAACATTATTGTGTCCAAGGACATTAGCTTTGTTTACATTACACACTTTGCTTAATGCAGTTATCTATTGTTCGCAACTTAATACTTTCGGGGTCCTCGGATGATTCCCCGCGAGTGGATTATTAGTCATAGATGCAGTTGGATGGCGGTCTATGTATTTTGTTGTAATGCCCAGAGTAAATCTCATAGTGATCCTCGCAACATATGCACGTTATCTTTATTCTATCAATTGCCCAACTGTAATTTGTTTACCCAGCATGTTGTTATTTATCTTATGGAGAGACACCACTAGTGAACTATGGATCCCGGTCCAATTTCCTTTACATTGCTATCACATGTTTACTTTACTCGCACTGTTTACTTTCTCGCATACTACTATTGCTTTCCACTCGATACGCTCATACCTTTGTTTACAGCAAACCGGTGAGATTGATAACCTCATCGTAAGTTGGGAGCAAAGTATTTGGTTGTGTTGTGTGCAGGTTCCGCGCACGTTGCTACTAGTTGAAGACGCGCTAACAAGTATCGTTAATAGCACCCTTGTTGGAGTGTCACAAAGCTAGCAAGCATCACCTTCTTAAGTTTGTCTTTCTCCTACTGGACTGATAAACCTTGGTTTCTTACTGAGGGAAAACTGCTGCTGTGCTCATCATACCTTCCTCTTGGGGTTCCCAACTGGTTGGTGATCTATATATCAACACCGTCCGCTTCAAGCTGTTTTCTGGCGCCGTTGCCGGGGAGGAAGAAGACTTCTGCAAGGGGAGTTTCACACGCACATCCTTTACTTTGTTTTAGTTTTGCTTTTACTTTATTTTTACTTGCATCGTTTTATCAAAAACACAAAAAATTTAGTTTCCTTTATAGTTTCTTTTACTTATCTGCTTTTAGCTTTGCTAGAATGGGAACTCATGGGAACACCAAGTTGTGTGATTTTACTAGCACTAATAATAGGGATTTTATCTGCACTCCTATTGTGCCACCTGCTCCTGCAGCCAATTTTTATGAGATTAAACCTGCTTTATTGAACCTTGTTATGAAACAGCAATTTTCTGGTGCTATGTGACACCCTGCCTTTTGCTAAAGACAGAACTCCTGTGTTACTGTGCTATTCCCTGGATCAGTAGATAGCACCACAGTACAAAATAAGTAACCATTGCAATAGCATCAAAATTACAACGTAAATCCAGTTACATAGGTCTTCAACCTTACGAGTACACAGCATAAAGCATAGTTGCAGTGAGCCTCCATTCTTCATCACGTGCCACAGGCAGACATGTTGGAATGTAGTCTCGAGATCCTACTCCTGGTTCCTTACTCGATATAAAACCTGCACGTTTGAATATACAGCCCCGAAGGGGTCAGTACAATGATGTACTGGCAAATGACACATATTTGGTGGCATTTTGTGGAAAGACTATACTACATGACATTTGGCTGGTGGATCTTATGGCTGAATTGCATAAAGCAAGTTTTATCCTATCAAAACATTTAAAACATTTTGAATTTTTCTTTAAGGTCAAGATAACCCCCAGGTGATAACCACCACACAAGCCTTGGGTTGATAGCCAAGTTGTGTAGCCCTGGGTAGTAACTCAACAAAACATGAATAACCCTCAGGCGATGACAACCACACATATCCTGGGTTGATAGCCAGGTGTGCAGTCCTGAGTAGTTACTCAATTAAAACTAGAATAACCCTCAGGCGATGACAACCACACATATCCTGGGTTGATAGCCAGGTGTGCAGTCCTGAGTAGTTACTCAATTTAAAGCCCCAAGGTAACCCTTAGGTGATAACCACCACACATGTCCTGAGTTGATAGTCAGGTGTGTAGCCCTAAGTAGTTAGTCTTGGGATTGGTGAGGACCCTTAGGTGATAACCACCACACATATCCTGAGTTGATAGTCAGGTGTGTGGCCCTAAGTAGTCACTGTTCAAGTTTTAATTATTTTGAAAAGGTGATGAGATTCCTTTCGATCGACATGTCCTCTCTCTGTTCCTAGGTACAACCAATACAAAGTACTCTCAGGTGATAACCACCACACATATCCTGGGTTGATAGCCAGGTGTGTAGCCTTGAGTTGTGTACTCCCAGGTGATAACCACCACACATGTCCTGGGTAGATAGCCAGGTGTGCAGCCCTGAGTAGCCACAAGATTGCACCCAGGTGATTCATTGGGTTGTTAATTTTCATATCAATTTGAAAACAAGGCATGACATCATTTTGCAAAGCAAGTTTGCAATCCTAGCAGGTGGGGTTTAAGGGATAGCTACCACTACTAGGAGCTAAGCATTTCATAACCACTTTGAAAATTTTCATATCATGCACAGTATTGAAATCACTAATGCATATAATAAAAGATAGGTGGAAGTATGTGTGTCACTTGCCTTTTTGAAGATCACGACGTTTCACTTCTCTCGACTAAGCACGTAGCTCTTCGCACCAACTATAGCACAAAAATAGCATACCATAAACACACCATACCAATACAATCAAACAAATCAAACAATTGAAAGAATTGTTTGTTTAACAATTTGGTTTATTGAGATGTTATGACAAGAAAGATATGGTAAAGGATCATGATTTGTGAGATATGGATCGGAGAGCTTAGTTGGGAGAGATCAATATGATCTGAGAGAGAATTGGTTTAGGCATAATATGATTGATGAAGCTTTTATGCTTTATTAAAGCATAAGAGAGTTTTAGGAATAGCTCCTGTGAAATAAATTACACAAGAGTCAATTTGTACAACTACAACACTATTGAGTAAATGTGACAACAATTACTCTTAAATAGCATATGTTGCACTTAGGCACTAGGTTTGGTTTTAAGAATGCTTGAACTACTCAATTAGCATATTTGCAAGTTGAATAGTTCAATACATGTGAACAAAACTAAGTAAGCATTGGATCAGGTATAAATGATTGATTTTGGGGGACATGGCTCAAATGGTTCAATGTTCAACATGGTGTATAACACATACAATGGTATGGGTTATAATAACACCATATTAACAAAATCTAGGTTTGAGATGCATTCATATTCTACTCAAGTAGCACAATTGCAATTTGAGTATAATATGAATTAGACAAAATATGTCTAGTTGGACAAGGTATGGGTCAAGGATTCTTGAAACATTGAGTTACTCAATTAACTCATTTGTTAATTGAATAGTTCTACACATGAAATCAGGATCAGGTGGACAGATGATTGAGTATGGGTAGATAACATTTGAGATTATGGTTTAAGGTTTCTATTAGGTACAAGGTGTGTCAGATAGGTGCCATAATGTTGATTTGATCAACACTACAGGGATAGCAAGCATAGAATCTAGGAATGAGATGTGTCACACTTTACTCAAACAACACAATTGTAATTTGAATATGTGTGAACTAGACAAGATAGGTCTAAGTAGATATGATCTTGATCAAGATGTTATTCAGATAACATTGATGACTAGGTATGATTATGAGATTTGCTATGGTAGAAGGAATTATTAATTGAAATAGAAATGGAATTTATCTATATAGGAACCACTCAAATTCTCATATTAGAATTTGAATAATTGTGAAGTGATTCAAGAAATTATGGGAGTGATGCTACTAGATAGCTTGCAGTAATACAAAGTCACTGCAATTGGAATCACTCTAAAATAAGTTATAGAAATTGATTTATCACCAAAATAGTGATTTGGGCAAATTTGAATACACAAAGTGTGTGCACGTATCAATTTTGGATTTTCTTGATCCTATGAAGTTCTACAAGTTGAGAGGATTCCAGAGACTACAAATTTGTAATTTTTGGATACTTGGTTCAAACGATATGAATTTAGCAAGCTAACAGAAGGTTTGATTCCAATTTGAAAATAGTTTCAAATTGAACCCATAAAATATAAGATTTTATGGTACTGCTGGAATCTAGATGTTCTAAGGATTCCAACGGTATATTATTTGTTATTTTTGGACCTTCAGATTAAAAGTTATGATTTTTCAAAGACTTGGATCAAATCTGAATCGAAAAACCTAATTGAATTCTATTTTGATTCAGACAGGGCCACGTGGCACGTTCTGATAAGTCGATACCCTTTCGGGTGGATCACGGTTTACAGCCGTCGGATCGAAGTGGATCCGAGCGGCTCAGATCTGTTGATACCGATCCGGGTAAGTGAGCTGATGTGGACCGTGGGATGGAGATCTAACGGACGAAAGGCAGATCGGGGGAATAGTCTCACCTAGGTTAGGGTTCCGGTGAGGTACGCCGGCGAGGCGGCCAGGTAGGTGACTCCGGCGAGGTTCTGGCCACTTCTGAATGGCGGCGATACCACGACGGGCTTCGGGAGGTCAAGGAGAGCTCGAGTGCGTGGTCGGCGAGGCCGATAGCCTCCTGGAGCTGCGACGAGGAATGGCCGGAGGTGCTCTGTGCGTCGACGAGGTCCAGGTGCCCGTGGCTTCGATGATTCCCTGGGGATTTAGGAAAAACGGAGGCATTAGGGGATGCGCATGATCAAAGGGGAGATGAGAGGTGCCAAATCTGGTGGCGGCGTCACCTTACTCCGTCGGATTTCGACGGAAACAGTGGCACGTAGCTTGAACTTCGGCGAGCTATTGCGGCAGCCTGGGGGCACAATCTACAGAGGGTTGAAAGGGGAAATGGAGAGGTAGTCGAAGGCTACTTATAGGCGTGGGCACGGGGCCGAATTACTCAGGCAATAAAGAGGAATGAAGAGGGGAGTAACGGCGGGCTCGGGCGTTACTCCGGCGTAATCACCGGCTGGAGGAAGAAGATGACCAGGCTGACGAGGGGGTCCCACCAGTCAGCCGGGGTGTGAGAGAGATAGGGTACCGCTTCGGTTATTTGTTTCCTGGGCCGCGGGCTGTATCACCTTCTGGGCCGAAAGGTTTCCCCGGGGTCCTTTTCTTATTTTCTCTTTTTCTTTCTCTTTTCCTTTTTTGGTTTTCTGTTTTTATTTCTATCTTTTGCTAAAAAGCTTCAAGTCAGTTCAAACTTCCTTCATAAATTTTGTAAAATTCAAAGTAGTCCTTTTAAAACAGTGAACAACAAGTTTCCTAAGTCAAACATGGTTTTGAGTAAAGCTTCATATGCATAGCATGAAAGTGTTGCTTGCATAGAAGAAATAGAATTAGGGTTTAGGAGATAGTTCTTTTAAATAAAATACTTCACATAACAATTGTTTGAAATCATCTTTCAAACTTAGTTTTGAAAATGCAATTCTTTATAAACACATTTGAAATGCATTCCTTGCAAGTAACTTGCATAGGTTTTGAAAGAAGAAAATAATATTTTGGACATTTGCTTTTCTCAAAGAAGTTCTTCAGGAAATAAATAGAGGATTTAAAATAGTTTTTCAATAAAGCTTTCAATTAGACTCAAAAAGTTTTAAATCCTTGTGAATTTCCAATCAACACAAGCAAAATAAAAACAAAAAATTTCCCCAAAATTTGATAAAATCTTGGGATGTTACATGCTAGTACTGATGATGCTGCAGCTCATCTCAACAATTTTGTTGAGCTATGTGAGATGCAGAAATATAACGATGTAGAGAGTGATATTATTAAGATTAAGTTGTTTCCTTTTTCTTTGAGAGGAAAAGCTAAGGATTGGTTGCTGTCTTTGCCTAAAAATAGTATTGATTCATGGGCTAAGTGTAAGGATGCTTTTATTGGAAGATACTATCCTCCTGCTAAGATTATAGCTTTGCGTAGAAATATTATGAAGTTTAGCCAGTTTGATAATGAACATGTTGCTCAGGCTTGGGAAAGAATTAAATCTATGATAAAGAATTGCCCTACTCATGGACTGACTACTTGGATGATTGTCCAAACTTTTTATGCAGGACTGAATTTTTCTTCAAGGAACAAAGCTTCTTGACAACATGATGGTAAATTATTTTGAATGGCACACCGAGAGAGCTCCACAAGGTAAGAAGGTAAATTCTGTTGAGGAAACCTCTTCCTTGAGTGATAAGATTGATGCTATAATGCTTATGCTTTCTAATGATAAAGCTCATGTTAATCCTAATAATGTTCCTTTAGCCTCTTTGGTTGCTCAAGAAGAGCATGTTGATGTAAACTTCATTAGAAATAATAATTTTAACAACAATGCTTATAGGAACAATTTTGCTAGTAACAATTATAGGCCGTATCCTTCCACCAATGGTAATGGTTATGGTAACTCTTATGGTAATTCCTCCAACAACACTAGGGCCGCGCCCTCTGAGCTTGAGGTAATGCTCAAGGACTTCATCGGTAAGCAAACTGCTTTTAATAAGTCTGTTGAGGAAAAGTTAGGCAAAATTGATATTCTTGCTTCTAGAGTTGATAGCCTTACTCTTGATGTTGAAATTCTGAAACTAAAAGTGTTGCCTAATGATGTGAAGGAGAACAATACTTTTGCCACTGCTAACGCTATCCAAGTTAGAATTGATGAAAATGTTAGGATGTTAGCAGAACTGCATGCCAGTTGGGAAAGAGAAGATGAGATGGCTAGAAAGATGAAGGTATGTACCATTACTACCTATAATGATGTTGTTCCAAATGCTAGCAATCCTCTTACTTTGATTGGTGTAGAGAAAACTCCTGCTCCTAGTGTTAAAAAACCCAAAATAGCAAAAACTTTTTCTCAAAAGAGTGCTAAAAATTTTAAGACTGTAGGAGATGATAGCTCTATTTCTTTTAATGATTTTGATGTTGATGGCTGCAATATATCTGAAGTTATTTTGTTCTCGCAAAAGCTTGCTTTGACTCGTAATGCTAGTCCTATAAATGTTGCTTTTACTAAGCATATTACCAATACTCTCATAAAAATTAGGGATGAAAAGTTGAAGCAAAAAGCTTCTATTCCCAAGAAGTTAGAAGATGGTTGGGAACCCATCATTGATATGCATGTTAATGGTTTTTATTGCCATGCTTTATGTGATCTAGGTGCTAGTATTTCTATTATGCCTAGAAAAATTTATGACATGCTTGATTTACCACCGCTTGAAAAGTGTTATTATGATGTTCTTATTGCTGATATTGCTAAGAAGAAACCTTTGGGAAGGATTAATGATGTTCTTATTATGGTTAACAATTACCTTGTTCTCGTTGATTTTCTTGTCATGGATGTTGAATGCAATGCTTCATGTCCTATTATTTTGGGAAGACCCTTTCTTCGAACTGTAGGTGCCATCATTGATATGAGGGAAGGCACCATCAAATATTAATTCCCACTCAAGAAAGGTATGGAACACTTCCCTAGAAAGAGAAAGAAATTAATTTTTGACTCTATTTTTAGAGCAAATTATGAGCTTGATGCTTCATCGCTTGATATTACTTGATTTGCACTTTCTGCGCCTAGCTCAAAGGCGTTAAAGAAAAGCATTCTTGGGAGATAGCCTATTGTTTTACTTTCAATTCTTTTTCTTTTATTTGAGTCTTGGAAGTTATTACTACTGTAATAACCACTCCTTATCCTTTTTATTTTGTTGTTGTGCCAAGAGAAACCTCTTATTTGAGTGAGGTAAGATTTGGGGATGTTGCTGTCCTAAAACAGATTTCGGTGCTACACCATAAAAATTCGTGAAAATTCTCAGAATATCTTTTTGACCTGCGATTTCTTGTGCATATGCCCCAGGTTATATCCAAACTTTCATTAGTTATACACTTTTTGATTTGAGCAACAGAAAACCCTCGAAAAAATTGACCTTTGTCAGCTGTTCTGTTTTGACAGATTTCTGCCACTATTTGTGTTTGCCTCTTTATCGCTTTCTTTTTGAGTTCTTTTGATCACGGAACTTTTGGGGGAAGTTGCTACAGTAGTATATGCTTTATATGTGGTGGTTTTGATTTGAAATCTGAAGCAAAAAGGGTTTGATTCATTATTATGCTTACACTAATGTTGCTAATAGAATTGTGTTTAGTTTTGTATGAAGGAAGTTTTCAAGTGTAGGGATTGGTGTTGGGGATATACCAAATAGGTATACCAGCGACGTAGTCCTAAATCAGCAAGCCAGGGTGGCCCATCAGGGGTGGTATGACGGATTCGCCTACCGGGCGGCCCAGTTGCTGAAGTTGCCACGCCGGTACTGGACGCAGACGCTTATGGCGGATCCGGAGACAGGCCCATGGCGGGTTGCGGAGACAGGCCCATGGCGGGTTACCTTGTAGTACACGCATATGACTTAGTCTAGGACTCCAAGTTTTATCCGCTCCGGTACCAACGTGTAGCCCACGCCAAGCGCCTTTATAAGCCCGGCGTGGAGCAGCCCTCGAGGCACGTTCTAGTCATAAGGCCAATCGCATAGCGAAACAACCAACCTCATCATTGTAATCGAGCACTTGTTGCCATATAGTGAATTATAGCAGCACGTAGGGTCTCGCCACCGTTGCGGGACCTGAAGCTGGGTAAACTCGTGCTACCACCGTCCCGGATCGCTCCTCCGTGTTCACCCCCCTCCACAAACCGCCATACCCCTACCTCTATGGCAGATCTGTTGACGAAACCACGACAGTTGGCACCCACCGTGGGGCAAGGCGCGTCTGGAGCGCAGATCCAGGCGGGATCTGCCTTCGAAGGCATTGGCGACACCATCGCCATCGGGCCCGTCCTCTACGATTCCGGCTTCCCCATCGTCCCAGCGGATAACCTCTGGGTGCCGGCTAGAGAAGACCCTGCTCGATTCACCGTCGTTCCGATCGGAGATATCCATATCTTCATTGGAGAGACAAACCCTACCCCCGCTACGGAAACCAATTTCCGGTGGATTGGTATGGCTGAAACCCCCAAACGGACCGCTTTCGAGCTGGATACGGAGGAGGACTCATCTGATCTAGAACTTTCCAAGTTACCTAGATCGGATCTAAAAAACAACCCCACCCAGCCCGCCCTAGAGGTAGAGGAAGTGGTGGAAGACCGCTGTGAATCTGCCATAAGCAATCTGGCATTAGAGACACCGCGGTACTACCTTGTTGCGTTCGCAGGTATCACTTTGGGATCTACCTCCAACGGAGAAGATAGCCCAGGTGAATCCATCCTTGAGGCACTTAACGAAAGTGGTGAATCGGATGACTGGGACAGCAAGGGCTATGATTCTGACCATTACGACGCCGCCATGAGAAAAATCGAGGCAGAATTGGCACAGCAGGCACTTGAAGAACAGCAAGCAGCGGCCAAGCAGGTGTTCATAACCAACAAAGGAGATGATGCTGGGCAGACAACCGGTGATCCGCCATCTCAAGCAGTCCACGACGGAGATGCCGGCAAAGAGCAGGGTAACCCGCCACCAGTCGCCGATCCCGCCACGGAACAACTTCCTGAGATCCACGGTGGACCCAGGCCTCTGCAACCCGCCATCCCCGAGGACCAACACCCAGAAGACTTCACGACCCCGCTGGATAAGGTCGTCTACGGAACTCTAGCAGATCCAATCACCCCTGACTATGTCAGGGATGTGAACGATCTCGAGAAGAAGAGGCGAGCACTCCTCAAGGAAGCAAAGCGAGTCGAGAAGATGGGCCAGCAGCTTGATGGCGACATTGCTAAAGCTCAAGACACGCTGGAGCGTGCAAGGAACATGGAGGAGAAGTATGTTACTCTCATCCAAAACCAGATGACCGAGGGAGGCGACCCGCAGCTGGTACAAAACCTTGAGTTCACCGTACCAACAGCGGAAACTCTGGCCAAGATGTACATCAAGAATCCGCCATACGTGGATAAAAACCACGATGAAGTCAGGGCTACGCCCATTGAGAACATCGTGGCTGCAAAGGAGCTATTGGAGCATAATAAGAGTCCAGCAGCCCTAGAGACGGCGGTGAAGCTGATGACCAAAGCATTAGTACAGCAGGAGAAGGCTACGTTGTCATGACGGCCCGAATCTGATCCCGCGCTATGCAGGTCCAGCACTGCCTCTAAAGCTTGGGGGGCTGGCAACTATGGTACACGCCCTGATAACGAATCTCATACCGGATCCTCGGAAATCCGAAGAAGAGAAGCTCGCAACCGGGCAAATGCCATCCCAATATCCTCCGATGACAAACCTAATGGCAAAGGCCCACAGAGAAATCCATCGCCACCCCACAAGAACTACCCTGCTTACGGATACCAACAAGACAATGCTGCCCCCGCCATAAGACCAACATGCCGCCACCAAAGTATAAGACATTCGAAGTCCCAAAGGGAGGAATCGTCATACGCGACAATGATGGTAAGCGAGGACGAAGCCGTGACGCTGGACGCAGAGATGATCCACCACGACGGGAAGCCAGTAGAGATGGCGGATCCAAGCGAAGGGAACGGTCTCGCCATGATGACGGCACGCACCGTGGAGGTGACAAGGACAAGCATCGCTCCACTCGCCACCACGATGACAAAGGGCAAGGCTCCCGCCGCCATGACGACGATCCATCTCCACAAAGAACAGAGGGAAGCCGTCATAGCTGCAGAGATCAGTCGCAGGACGGCGAGAGTAAAAGACGATGTGACCTTTCGCCATCCCCCATGGTGGCGGCGGTGGCGGTGGCGGACCAGCAAGGTCACGAAACTCTCGCAAGGATCCGCCGGACCAGAAGCCCTACGACACCCGTACCCATCTAAACGAGATTGCCAAGTCTCAAACAGCCTTCTTCCTTGGCCCAAAGTGCTTTGGACAATGGATTCGTGATGAGCCCATCCCACATGGGTTCAAGATCGAGAAAAATATCCGCCAGTACAATGGTGTCGATAGGCCTTTAACTTGGCTACAAGACTACTTCAATGCAGTACAGTTCGCTGGGGGATCACCCAACGTTGCTGTCCGCTATTTGCCCCTGATGCTATCTGGCACTGCGAGGCAGTGGATCAATGACTTGGCAGAAAATTCCATCCAAACCTGGTTTGATATGCAAACTGCATTCACCAAAAACTTCGAGGGGACTTACAAGAGAACCCATAACATTGGTGACCTCCAACGGTGCCGACGGGCCGACGACGAGACTTCCTGAACTTTCCTTGCGCGATGGCTAGATATGAAAAACTCCTGTGAAGGGGTTACCGATGAATCCGCCATCCTCGCATTTATTGACAGTTTGGAGAGAGGCCAACTACTCCGCCATCGCCTGTTGCGAGAAAGGAACGAAGGGAAACTAACCCTAAATTCCATGATCACCATCGCAAGCAACTACGCGGCCGCCGCCGACGACGCCCGCGAATCTCTGAAGGCTTTCGCCATCCAGAACACTGGAAAGTGGAACAACAGCAACAAACGGAAGAATCCGCCAGAAGAGCAGCCAGCTCTGGATATGGTGGCCACAACCTTCGCTGATAAGGGTCAAAGCAGCCAGCGCGGCAGAGGACGCGGTACTAGCAGTGGCCAGCCGCGGAGCTCTACAGCTCCCGCTTCGGCGCCATCCGCCCCCGTGTCTTACGACGAGTACCGCGAGATGCCATGCTTCGCCCATCGTGACGCTTTAGGAAAGTGCAATAACACCAACCGGAACTGCAAGTTTGTTAATGACCTCAAGGCGGATCAAGAAGCTGGCTTCAAGCGTAGCCGACGACAACGGCCTCTTGGCAAAGGGAAAGCGGACAAAGACAAGGAGTCTAGGGATGGCAGTGATATGGATGAAGACCCAGCGCCCAAACCCGCCGAAAAGGTAGAGGGGGACGCTGGTAAGGCGAATCCAATCAAAAACAAGAAAGGAGCCTTTCACACATTCCTTGGACCCCCCACGGCAAAGGCACAGAGAGCCGCTATGCGCTCGCTCAACGCCACCGTGCCAAAAATCCGCCAGTACGTCCGATGGTCCAAAGTACCGGTACACTGGAGCCGCGATGATCATCCAGAGCACATCCCAGAGGGATATTACGTCATGGTGGTATGCCCTATGATCGACGGCTACGAGTTCTCCAAATGCTTAATGGATGGCGGCAGCAGCCTGAACATCATGTACATGGAAACTCTGACAAAACTTGGCCTTACCAAAACCCAACTCCGCCATAGTGCGGTCACCTTTTATGGAGTGGTTCCTGGTCGCCAAGCCAAGTCCCTCGGGTCCATCACACTCAAGGTTGCCTTCGGTAATGAGGAAAATTACCGTGAAGAGCCTATAACCTTTGAGGTAGTCCCGTTCAAAAGCACATACCACGTGATCTTCGGTCGCCCCGCTTTCCACAGCTTCCATGCCAGGCCATGTTAAATCTAGAATCAGCTGAAGATGCCAGGCCCAGATGGCATAATTACCGTTTATGGCAGTTTCAGAAAGGCAAAGGAGTGCGAGGAAGGAGAAGCCGCCTTCGCGGAAGCAGTGTTCTTCGATGAGGAGTTCAAAGAAATTCATGCCGCTACGGACCCCACGGAGATGCCGGCATCCAAGCAGGAGATTTCCGCCTCCCCGCCCACCTTCAAGCCTACAGTCAATACAAAACAGGTGAAACTTGTCACTGGCGATGCCGCCAAGACCACCTCCATTGGGACAAACTTGTCCCCCAAATAGGAAAGCGCGCTCATCGAGTTCCTCCGTGAGAACCGGGACATCTTCGCATTGCAGCCATCTAACATGACAGGTGTACCTAGGGAACTCGCCGAGCACGCTCTGCAGATAATTCCTGGCTCCAAGCCAGTAAGACAAGCCATGAGACGCTTCGGAGATGAAAATCGCCACGCCATAGCAAAGGAAATTTCCAAGCTGTTGAAAGCAGGCTTCATCAAGGAAGTGATCCATACTAAGTGGGTGGCAAATCCGGTGCTAGTTCCTAAGAAAAACACAAAAGTTCTGTGCATGTGTGTAGATTACACTGGCCTGAACAAAGCGTGTCCAAAGGACCCTTTTCCCTTGCCTCGCATTTACCAAGTCATTGACTCGACGGCGGGATCGGAGCTGCTGTGTTTCTTAGATGCCTACTCAGGATACCACCAGATCAAGATGAAAAAGTCCAATCAGCTCGCTACGTCGTTCGTAACACCTTATGGCACATATTGCTATGTCACAATGTCATTTGGTCTAAAAAACGCAGGAGCAACGTATCAGCGCACTATGCAAAAGTGCCTGACGGATCAAATCGGACGAAACATCCACGCATACGTGGACGACATCGCCGTTATGTCTAAGAAGCAAGATGGCCTTATAGCGGATTTGCAAGAGACCTTCGACAATCTAAGGAAGTACAACATGATGCTTAACCCCATGAAGTGTGTCTTCGGGGTACCAGCGGGACAACTTCTAGGATTCATCATCTCCCACCGCGGAATTGAGGTTAACCCAGAGAAGATCAAGGCAATCCTCGACATCTCCCGGCCCATAGATCTAAAAGATGTACAGCGACTCACAGGCTGCGTGGCAGCAGTGAGCAGATTCATCAGTCGTCTTGGCGAGAAGGCTTTGCCACTCTACAAGCTGATGAAGAAATCAGATGAATTCGTCTGGACCAACGAGGCAGACGCTGCGCTTAAGGATCTGAAGAGAGTGTTATCCACTGCACCAGTCCTAGCGGCTCCCGAAGACCAGGAACCCATGTTACTATACATGGCGGCTACTAACAGGGTGGTCAGCATCGTCATGGTGGTAGAGCGTAAGGAAGAAGCGCAGGAGTATGGCGTACAGTGACCAGTCTACTACGTCAGCGAGGTTCTGACGGAATCCAAGCAGCGCTACCCTCACTACCAAAAATTGGCATACGGAGTTCTCCTAGCTTCTCGTAAGTTAAGGCATTACTTCTATGACCATAAAATCACAGTGGTGAGCAAGGCCCCACTGAAGGACATCATCAACAACAGCGACGCAACAGGAAGAGTCGCAAAGTGGGGCATTGAATTGGCCTCTTTCGACATCGACTACAAGCCTCGCACTGCCATCAAGTCTCAGGCTTTGGCGGAATTTATGGCGGATTGGAAGGAAGCGCAGGAAACTACGCCCGTCCCAGAACCAGAGCATTGGGTGATGCACTTTGATGGTTCAAAACTGCTACACGGCTCGGGGGCTGGAGTGACACTTAAATCTCCCAAGGGAGATGAGCTAAGCTATGTTCTCCAGATCCACTTCCCCACCACCAACAACATCGCGGAGTATGAAGCACTACTGCACGGGCTACGTGTCGCAAAGGAGATCGGCGTACAACACATTATGTGTTGCGGGGATTCTAACCTTGTCGCCCAGCAGGTGGCTGGCACATACAAAGCTCGGAACGAAGTTATGGCAGCATATAGAGACGAAGTGGACGAGATGGCAAAAAGTTTCCTCGGGTACGATATCAAGCACGTACGGCGAGAAGATAACATGGCGGCCGATACCTTGTCCAAACTAGGATCTAGCCGTAAGGCAGTTCCGCCAGGCGTATTCCTCGAGCATCTGCGCGTACCATCGATAAGGATGGTGGATCCAGAAAATCTGGAGCTAGCAAGCTCCCCCGTTATGGCGGTTTTGCCTAGCAATCCGCCATGGGCAGAGCCCTACCTGGAATATCCGATGAACAAGAAGCTACCCAAAGACGAAGTCCAAAAGAGACAAATCGAGCGTAGAGCCAAAGCGTACACCATCATAGATGGCCAGCTCTACAAACGAAGCACCTCGGGAGTTTTCATGAAGTGCATATCCCAAGTGGATGGAATCGAAATACTAAGAGAGATCCACGAAGGCGAATGTGGGCATCACGCCGCCGCGAGATCCCTAGTAGCTAAAGCATTCCGCCATGGATTCTACTGGCCAACAGCCAAGGCAGATGCAGACCGTATCGTGGAGCTCTGCCACGGTTGCCAGATGTACTCCAAGCAAACCCATATGCCTGCCACAGCACTGCATACGATACCTATAACCTGGCCTTTTGTAGTCTGGGGGCTGGACATGGTGGGTCCGCTAAAAACAGCACCTTTGGGATTTACGCACCTCCTGGTAGCGGTAGACAAATTCACGAAGTGGGTGGAAGCTAAGCCCATCAGAAAGCTTGATGGCAAAATCGCCCTTAAATTTGTCAAGGACATTGTGGTTAGATTCGGCATCCGACATAGCATCATCATCGACAATGGCACTAACTTGTCTCAGGGAGAAGTTGAAGAATACTGCCATCAAAACGGAATCCGCCTCGACCTAGCATCTGTGGCACATCCACAGTCTAATGGCCAAGTTGAGCGGACCAACGGACTAATCATGTCTGGGATCAAGCCACGCCTAGAAGCACCGCTACACAGAGCAGCTGGAGCCTGGGCAGAAGAGTTGCCATCTGTGCTATGGAGTCTACGGACCACGCCAAACAGATCAACTGGCCTTACCCCTTTCTTTTTAGTCTACGGAGCAGAGGCAATCTTGCCGAGTGATGTTCAGTATGATTCTCCAAGAGTCGAGGCCTACAAGGAAGAAGATGCAGAAGCGTCCAGACAACTATCTGTGGACCTGCTAGAAGAAGAACGAGACCTAGCAGCCCAGAGATCCGCCATCTACCAGCAGAATCTCCGCCGCTATCACAGCCGGCGAGTTCGCCAACGCTCGTTCAAAGAGGGTGACCTGGTGCTGCGCCTCAAACAACAGAAGTCCCACAAGCTATCCCCGCCTTGGGAAGGACCCTTCGTCATCAGCAAAGCTCTACTGAATGGTTCCTACTACCTCGTTGATATTCACGAGTTAGATAAGCGACCCAGTAAGAAGCGCAAGCAAAGAGACCCTGACGATATCTACGACGAGACAGGTCATCCATGGAACATCGCACAGCTACGTCCTTTCTACACTTAGCACTTATCTAGCTATGTAATAGGCACCTTTATATGATCAATGAAATAAAGCATTTGGTTCACTCTTGATTTTTTCTGAGTCTTTTACCTCCTTTATTGTTCATTTAGATCGTATAGAACATTTTGCGCAATTGTGCTTTGCACTTGCGTCTTTTTTTAAATCCGCCATAAGCGGTCCGCGTAGCCATTTTTATGTTTTGATCTCCATTCGATGTTTTCTGTGTGGATTCCCGAGTAGTGACTTTTTGACTGTCTAAGCCGCCATCTGCTAAGGGTTCTGGATGGTTGCTATTAAGTATCGTCGCCCTAGCGGATTGTTCGTGCGAAAATTTCGCCATCTCACGAAAATTCAAGCACAGAGAGCCGGATGGCGGATCGCATAATCCTAAGCGTGATTTTTTTTTCAAAAGTGTTGTTTTTTGGGCATGTCAAAAACTGCAAGTTGCATAAAAATAGGCCTGGTAGTTTCTTCGCACAATTAAAACCACTTCATAAAGCAAGCTGCAAGAGTTCAAAAGCATTCCACTGATCCGCCATAAGCAGATCAGTCACAGTGCACAAACATTCACACGCAGTTTAAGTTTAAATTACAGACCCACTCAGGGGCCAAATTGATGCAAAGTATTTTTTCCTGCCATATTGCAGGGCACATCTCAAGAAGATGGCGTAACCTTGGAGGACACCTCATCACCACCATCACCATATGCAGTAGCCGCGGAGACTGATGCCGAAGCCTGGCTTGGCGATCCTGGCAGCTCGTATGCTTCATAGTATACGTTCAGCTGAGTGCCAAGGGCACACAGTTGATCGTATCCAAGCACGTTCTGCCGGATGGCGGCCTCGTTCACCGGCGCACCGTCCTCGCCGCTCTCTGGGATGCTGGAGGTGAGCAGGTCCAGGTCCATCTCGGGGTAGTGGGCCTTCGCCAAGGTCAAAGCTGTCCTGGCACCACCCCGAGCAAAGGACAGTTTCCAGTCCACCACCAGCCCTGGCACCAGCAGCAGCTTCTGCGTGAGCGCAATGGCGGAGAGGTTGGCAGAACCCACTATCTGCAGGCTCCCGCATGCCTGACGACCAACGTTGAGAAGGCCATCAAGCTCCTTCTTTGCTGAATCAGTGGCCATGCGCAAACCCTCGGCGGTATCCACCTGGCTTTGCCCCAGGGCGACTGCATAGCGGAAAGAGAAGATGCATCAAATACGGCATAGCAGAAATTGAAAACTTTACAGTATGAAAAAGAAGTGGTACCTAGCAGGTTGTCCTGGAAGTGATGGAGGATCTCGTTAAAACCCGCGTGTCGCTGCTCAAAAACAGCGGCAGCTTTGTGGAGATCCTCTATCTCCTTCTCCCTCTTCAGGTTTAGGCGCTCCTGGTCCTTGAGCTGCTCTTCGAGGGAGGTGTTTGCGGCCAGAGATTTCTGGAGCTGCTGGTGCAGCCCATCCATCGCAATGGCGTGGCCCTTCTCCACCCCCTCAAGTTTGGACTTGAGCGCGGCAGCGTCTGCATGGCAGAATTATCAGCGCAGCACCGATCGAATAAGCATAAAGGAAAACCAAGTTGTTAAGGTACATTACCGCTATTCTCGAGCTGCTGCTGCAAGTCCGCCACAAGAGCGCTTTTGTTTGCGAGCTCCTTCTCTTGCGAGCTGACAACCTGGACCAGGTCCTCTACCACCTTCTTGTAGTTCTGGCAAAATAATTTGAAGTGTTAGTTACTCTTAGAGCTTTATGCCGGATAATTATCCTTCATAACGCTCGGGGGCTACTCACGATGATTTTTTAGTCATTCTTAGAGCATCATGCTGGATACTATCCGCCATAATGCTCGGGGGCTACTTATGCTGATCTTTTGTCTTCCTAAGAGCTTTACGCCGGATAGTTATCCGCCATAACGCTCGGGGGCTACTCAGTATGAAATTTAACAAGTTCTCTATAGAGCACTGTGTGAACTACCAGCGCTCGGGGGCTATGCTATTCAAAAATTTGCAGAAGTTTCTCTTGGAGCCCCATAGCGGATCGAATATGAGAATCCGCCATGGCGCTCGGGGGCTACTGAGAATACATACCTTCTTTATGGTAGCTGTTTTCTCAACAAAAGCGGCAATACCGCTGGATAGCTGGTTGCTGGCATCTTCCTGGCTGGAAATTAGGTTGACGACCTCAAGTTGCTTTTGTCTCCAAAATAAACTGCCCCCCGTCGGAGCATCCACCACTTGACCCTGAAATGAGCCAGAACCCTTTTCGCTTTCGACGACATCATTAGCCGCAGCTTCAGTCATTGGGTTGGCCTCTGGCGTTGGGTCAAACTGACCACCAGCATCCTCCATATCGATATCGATAACAGGGGAGGGAATTGGTACGTCAGGGGTGTGCGGGATGGCGGCAGGGGAGGGCTTGGCTCGCTTGGATGATGGCTCCTTGATAGTAGGTTTCTTCCTTCTGAGTAAAGGAGGATTAGAAGTGAAAAATAGCAACAATGAAGGAGGATATCGAAAGGTTACCTTGACTTGGGCAGATTGATAGTAGCGGTGTTCTCGGATGGTGTTTCCAGCTCTGCCCTGCATTGAGCCTCGAAACGACGGGAATCAACAGATTTCCCGCCACCACCGCGAGTTCTCCTGCTACCAGCCCGCTTCTTGGGAATCACTTTCTCTTGGGTCGTATGGGCTGTGTCATCTACATTCCCCGCCATCTCCTCTTTGTTCCCGCTGGAGTGAACAGCTTCCTCCTGAGCGGTAGACTTGGTGTTGGAGCGGCGAAGGGGATGAGCAAAGTGTGCGGGTCCAAGCGATTTGAGCTGATAAAAGAAAGAAGTTAGCTCTTATGAAGCGCAAAGGTATCATACGATATTATGGCGGAAAGGGAACTTACCAAAGGGCAGCTGCCATTCTCAAACATAGCCATGCCGAACTTCAAGGGTTTCTTCCTGGGAGACTTCATCAGAGAACGGATGCGCTTCTTGATACGTCTCAAACGTATCTATAATTTTTGATGCTCCATGCTTTGTTTTACACCATTTGCCTATTGTTTCGTTACACTTAGTGGCATTTTTATACATTTTCCGGAACTAACCTATTAACGAAGTGCCACAGTGCCAGTTTCCTGTTTTCTGTTGTTTTTGTGTTTCAGAAGTGATACACAGGAAATATTCTCGGAATTGGACGAAACAAGTTCCTGAAGTCATATTTCACCGGGGAGCTCCCAAACATCCGAAGACCTGACGGAGAGGGGCCACGTGGGCCCCAGACACAGGGGCGGCGCGGCCACCCCCCTGGCCACGCCAGCCCCGTGTGAGGGGGCGTGGGACCCCCTCTGACAGCCTCCTTTCGCCTACATATACCCCCTGACGAGAAAAACCTAAGGGCCCGATCAGTTTTCCAGAATACATCGCGATCCGCCGCCGCCGTCGACCCGAAGATCGGGAGGGTCCAGAAACTCTTCCTGGCACCCTGCCGGAGAGGGGAATCACCACCGGAGGTCTTCATCGCCATGCTTGCCTCCGGAGCGATGAGTGAGTAGTCTACCTTGGACTATGGGTCCATAGCAGTAGCTAGATGGTTGTCTTCTCCACCATGTGCTTCATGTTTAGATCTCATGAGCTGCCCTACATGATTGAGATCACCGTTATGTAATACTATGATGTTGGTTTGTTGGGATCCGATGAATATTGGTGTTTATGATTAAGTTGCTGTACTGAATTATATCTTTTGTTATCTCTATGTTGTTTATGATCTTGCATGCTCTCCGTTGTTAGTGGCTATCTTGGCCGAGTAGTTGCTAGTGACTCCAAGAGGGGGTATTTATACTCGATAGTGGGTTCATGTCTCTATTTCACCTGGGGGAGTGATAGAAACCTCTAAGGTGGTAGATGTGCTGTTGCTACTAGGGAGAAAACAACATTCATATGCTCAAGGGCATATGCTTTGTTTACATTACACACTTTGCTTAATGCAATTATCTGTTGTTCGCAACTTAATACTTTTGGGGTGTTCGGATGATATCCCCGAGGGTGGATTATTAGTCATAGATGCAGTTGGATGGCGGTCTATGTATTTTGTTGTAATGCCCAGAGTGAATCTCATAGTGATCTTCTTGACATATCACGTTATCTTTATTCTATCAATTGCCCAACTGTAATTTGTTTACCCAACATGTTATTTATCTATGGAGAGACACCACTAGTGAACTGTGGACCCCGGTCCTATTTTAATCATATTGCAATCACCTGTTTACTTTTCCCGCACTGTTTACTTTACTAGCATTTTACTACTGTTTTCCACTCGATACACTCATAACCTTTGTTTCAAGCAAACCGGTGAGATTGACAACCTCATCGCAAGTTGGGAACAAAGTATTTGTCTGTGTGTGTGCAGGTTCCACGTTGCTGCTGGCCGAAGATGAGTTAACAAGTATCGTTAACGGCGCCCTTGTTGAAGCTACTAAGCCAGTCCGCATCACCTTCAGTCGTCACCGTCTCCCTTCTCCTGAACGATATTAAACCTTGGTTTCTTAACTGAGGGAAAACTTGCTGCTACACTCTTCATACCTTCCTCTTGGGGTTCCCAACGGGCTGGTCATTCACCACGCACAAGGACTGCCTGTTGCTATCATAGCCATCAGCACTTTTTCTGGCGCCGTTGCCGGGGAAGGAAGAGAAGACTTCTGCGAGGGGAGTTCTTCGCACACACATCCATTGCTTTGTTATTTGTTTTGCTTTACTTTATTTTATTTTACCTGCATTGCTTTTTATATCAAAAACCCAAAAAAATTAGAATCCTTAGTAGTTGTTATTTCTTTACTTTAGTTTATCATGTTGTTCCCTGAGTTCGTTCTGGAGGACCTCTCTGTAGGGAGTGGTTCGATTATTGGCAAAAGTAACATTGAGGAGTTCTTTAATCATATTAGTATGCATAAGGAAGTTGAGGAAAAGTCTTTGGTTGAGTTAGCTCCTAGTTATGAAGTTGCTTCTGCTCATTTAGTTCACATGTTAGAAGCTAGGTTTGCTAGTCTTAATTCTTCTATGCAATATATGTTCCTTAAGCTTCATGAAATTGAGGACCCCGAAAAGAAAGCTTTTATCTTGGAAACTTTGCGTTTAGAATTTAAAGATGTCGTTATTGAAGCTAGGAAGGTTCTTAAACGTTTTAATAAACTCGGTTCACCTATAACGGTTATTGATACACATGATGGCGAGGCCGAGATACCTATACCTTGCAAGCTTTTGGGATTGAATGATGCTTTCGAAAATAATTTTGCCTGGATTTGTCCTGAAAATCTTTTTGATGAGAATAGTGTACCAAAGCATGATCACCAAGGGTCTTCAAAAACTTATGTGGATGAAATACAGTGCCTTATTGACAAGACCTCTTCTGTTGATCTTAATGCATCTGCTGATATTACTTGATTCGCAATTTTCTGCGCCTAGCTCAAAGGCGTTAAAGAAAAGCACTCTTGGGAGATAACCCATTGTTTACTTTTCAGTAATTTTTCTTTTTCTTGAGTCTTGGAAGTCATTACTACTGTAATGACCGCTCCTTATCTTGTTTATTTCGTTTTTGTGCCAAGAGAAGCCTCTAATTTGAGTGAGGTAAAGATTTGGGGTTATTGCTGTCCTGAAACTGTTTTCGGTGCTGCACCGTAAAAATTCGTGAAAATTCTCTGTTTATCTTTTGGACCTGAGATTTCTTGTGCTTATGCCCCAGGTTATATCCAAACTTTTCTTAGTTGAACACTTTTTGATTTGAGCAACGGAAAATCCCTCAAAAATTCGTCCATAATCAGCTGTCCAGTTTTGACAGATTTCTGCCAATATTTGTTTTTGCCACTTTATCGCTTTCTTTTGAGTTCTTTTTTATCATGGAACTCTTGTGGAAGTTGCTACAGTAGTATATACTTTATATGTGGTGGTTTTGGGTTGAAACCTGAAGCTAAAAGAGGTTGAATATATTTTATGCTTGCACTAATGTTGCTAATAGAATTGTGTTTAGTTTTGTATGAAGGAAGTTTTCAAGTGTAGGGATTGGAGAATGATGAGATGAGTTGAAGAATGGACAAAAGCTCAAGCTTGGGGATGCCCATGCATCACCCCAAGAAATATCCAAGAAGTACAAGCGTCAAAGCTTGGGGATGCCCCCGAGGCACCCCTTCTTCATCGGCAAAAATCAGGTCACCTTTCAAAACACTATATTTTTATTGCTTCATGCACTATGTGTTTTTCTTGGAGCGTCAGTTGTTTTAGTTTTCTTAGTTTGTTTAGTTTGTTTGTTTGCTGCAATAAATGGTTGGACCCCAACAAATTTCCTTTGGAGGAGATAAACTCGTTTTCATTTGCAAAGAATGCTCTAGTTTTCACTCTTATTAATCGAGCATTCTAGTTTTTCTGCTACTGCTTTTGGTTTTCGTTTTCGCCTTGATATGCATTCAGATCTTGTCATATCTTTTCATCAAGGTGTATTTTTGCCTCTGGTCTTCATTGGTTTTCATCAAAAGAGGTTGTTATAGAAATTTCAAATGGTGTTGGAAAAGAGAAAAAGCTTTGTGCAAAATAGTGGTACAAGAAGGAGCTTGTGTAGACTGCGGCTTAGGCTTTTTCATGTCATGCTTGATGTCTTTTTGATAGTATGCTTAGTGGTTTTGCTGTAGCATGACTTGTCTCAAATAACTGAGATTGCTTAATGAGCCTTTGAAAAAAATCATGCGTTGTTTTTATTGTATGGAAGCATTATTTTGGTTTTCTCCTTGATGCTTTATTTGGGTTGACTTGGCGCATGCTCACACATGTTAGACTCTTCCAAAGTCGCCTTTAGCCTTCATGATCATTTAGTTTTTGACTTTTGATGCCATAGTATGCTTCTTTTAATGTCGCCTTGTCGCTTTGCATGATTATGGCCATTACTGCTCTCTTAGTTGGTCGCTCCCAGTCTTTTGCTAGCCCTCACCTTGTACTGAGTATGAGCTCTACTCGTGCATCCAACTCCTAAAAGCCAAGTTTTCCATTGTGTCCACCATACATACCTACTAGCAATTTGCTATTCCAAGTAAATTTGACTTGCTTTTATTTTCTCTTCAAATTAAACTCTTACCAGTGTTATGCGAAACTCGGTTAGTAAAGCTCTCACGAACCGGAAGGCACACTTTACTTTTTCCTGTTCTAAAAATTTGACATTGTGGTCTTTTATGCTGAGTTGTTATGCTTGCAAGTTGTAAGTTGGATTCTAGCCCAACCATGCCGTCATGGGGCAAGCTTTCAACATTGCACTTCCTATTTGAGTTGATATCGTGATCTTTTGTTTATGGATGCCTGCTGTGTGAAATGAATTGGGAATCTTGTGAGGATCATGGAGTTTTTATATGTGTTAGGGAAACGCCGGGCCGCCAATCTAAGCCATGCATAATTCATGGTGGAAATTTGCAGCATACCCATGGTGAACATTCGACGATGCATCTCACAATAAAAAGCTAAACAATATAGCAAATAAAAGAGATGCCGAGGTGTTCATTGTCTGCTTGTCCTGTCATTTTGGTGTGGGCTTGTTCCATGTCATCGGGCACGGAGGTACCCCATTGGCGGTTCTCAATGATATGCATATACTTACAATGACAAGAGCCTTGCTTGGGACTCTAAGTAAACTAGCATGGTTTGGGTACTTGTATTCACGGGACACGAGGTTTTCAACTTATGATTTGTCAAGCATATGCATCATAATTGTTCTCGCATTAACTTTAACCATTCAAGATGCTTATGATGGGGGCAATGAGAGCTCAAAGCCGGTAAGTACCATAATTTTTGAAGGTTATAAAACTTGCAATCACTACTTCCCTCTGCGAAGGGCCTTTCTTCTACTTTTATGTTGAGTCACCACCTTCTTTCTTTATGCACCATTAAGAGAGCATAGTTGTCATTCTTAGTGTGATATGCATTGTCCCAAGGTTCATTGATTGACTCATATTGTTGGTTTCACTTGTTCTTAAATTATTTGTATCTAGTTGCCCTCTTAAACTTTGAGGTGTCCTATGCATTTATGTTTTGCTCTCTTTAAAGGACAAGCTGAAAACCACTTGTATGTTTTTCCTTATGATTTGAACACACGTTTGACTTTCATTGTTTCATTATCATGATCTTTTGTTTGTGTTCATTTGCATGTTTACAACATGGTTGCTAAGTTCTTATTGTCATGATTATATCTTTCATGCCCATGTTTTAAGTTCTAGTGATCCCAGCTCATCAATGCTTACATATATGATCAAGATTGTGTAGGTGCATGTCACCTCAAAAATTATTCTTTTGTTATCACTTACCTACTCGAGGACGAGCAGGAGTTAAGCTTGGGGATGCTTGATACGTCTCAAACGTATCTATAATTTTTGATGCTCCATGCTTTGTTTTACACCATTTGCCTATTGTTTCGTTACACTTAGTGGCATTTTTATACATTTTCCGGAACTAACCTATTAACGAAGTGCCACAGTGCCAGTTTCCTGTTTTCTGTTGTTTTTGTGTTTCAGAAGTGATACACAGGAAATATTCTCGGAATTGGACGAAACAAGTTCCTGAAGTCATATTTCACCGGGGAGCTCCCAAACATCCGAAGACCTGACGGAGAGGGGCCACATGGGCCCCAGACACAGGGGCAGCGCGGCCACCCCCTGGCCGCGCCAGCCCCGTGTGAGGGGGCGTGGGACCCCCTCTGACAGCCTCCTTTCGCCTACATATACCCCCTGACGAGAAAAACCTAAGGGCCCGATCAGTTTTCCAGAATACATCGCGATCCGCCGCCGCCGTCGACCCGAAGATCGGGAGGGTCCAGAAACTCTTCCCGGCACCCTGCCGGAGAGGGGAATCGCCACCGGAGGTCTTCTTCATCGCCATGCTTGCCTCCGGAGCGATGAGTGAGTAGTCTACCTTGGACTATGGGTCCATAGCAGTAGCTAGATGGTTGTCTTCTCCACCATGTGCTTCATGTTTAGATCTCATGAGCTGCCCTACATGATTGAGATCACCGTTATGTAATACTATGATGTTGGTTTGTTGGGATCCGATGAATATTGGTGTTTATGATTAAGTTGCTGTACTAAATTATATCTTTTGTTATCTCTATGTTGTTTATGATCTTGCATGCTCTCCGTTGTTAGTGGCTATCTTGGCCGAGTAGTTGCTAGTGACTCCAAGAGGGGGTATTTATGCTCGATAGTGGGTTCATGTCTCTATTTCACCTGGGGGAGTGACAGAAACCTCTAAGGTGGTAGATGTGCTGTTGCTACTAGGGAGAAAACAACATTCATATGCTCAAGGGCATATGCTTTGTTTACATTACACACTTTGCTTAATGCAATTATCTGTTGTTCGCAACTTAATACTTTTGGGGTGTTCGGATGATATCCCCGAGGGTGGATTATTAGTCATAGATGCAGTTGGATGGCGGTCTATGTATTTTGTTGTAATGCCCAGAGTGAATCTCATAGTGATCTTCTTGACATATCACGTTATCTTTATTCTATCAATTGCCCAACTGTAATTTGTTTACCCAGCATGTTATTTATCTATGGAGAGACACCACTAGTGAACTGTGGACCCCGGTCCTATTTTAATCATATTGCAATCACCTGTTTACTTTTCCCGCACTGTTTACTTTACTAGCATTTTACTACTGTTTTCCACTCGATACACTCATAACCTTTGTTTCAAGCAAACCGGTGAGATTGACAACCTCATCGCAAGTTGGGAACAAAGTATTTGTCTGTGTGTGTGCAGGTTCCACGTTGCTGCTGGCCGAAGACGAGTTAACAAGTATCGTTAACGGCGCCCTTGTTGAAGCTACTAAGCCAGTCCGCATCACCTTCAGTCGTCACCGTCTCCCTTCTCCTGAACGATATTAAACCTTGGTTTCTTAACTGAGGGAAAACTTGCTGCTACACTCTTCATACCTTCCTCTTGGGGTTCCCAACGGGCTGGTCATTCACCACGCACAAGGACTGCCTGTTGCTATCATAGCCATCACTTCTCGACCACTTTAGGGTCTAGTTCCTGGTCCAAGCAACGCATGCCATCATTTGCACCAGTATACTCGTGCATCAGGCGATCGCGGTGTTGGAGCGGCTGAATCCGCCGGGATATCTAGCAGTTGATGGTGTCAATCCCTTTCAAGCCATCCACAGATAGCTTGGCGATCCGCCGAGCCAAGAGCTTGACATAGGGAGTGGTGGATTCATCATTGATAGCAGTCCAGGAGTCGCGGGATTCAGCAGCTATGTTCTCAAAGGGAAGGAGGCCACGGGCTTGAGAAGGCGCGGGCTTATCCGCCATGTAGAATCAGGACCCTCTCCATCCAATGGCGGAATCCAGTGGCATGATGAAGGGGTATTCCTTCGACCTTCGTGGAAGGAAGCAAACCGTTCCATAGGTTCGAAGAGATCCGTCATCTTCATGGTTGGCCCGCACAGAGAAGAAAAGTTGGAAGAGGTCTACCCTAGGGCGGATCCCGAGGTATCCCTCGCACAAAGCTGCATAGCCTGCCACAGACACCAAGCTGTTTGGTGATATGTGGTGGAGCTGCAGTCCATAGAATTTCAGAAGATTGGTAAAGAAAAGAGATGGAGGCATACTGAGACCCCTCTCCATGTGAGATTTTGGCATCACAATTTTGGAGGGGTTAGGAACTGGAACTGGGGCCTTGAAGTCAGTCCGCCATCCCGATTTGGCTTGAGGAGCCACGATACCCTCGCCTTCCAGGGCTAGGACGTCAGTGTCCTTGACATGGGATTTCTGCCAGTACCCATGGAGGTTCTGGGAAATCTGCTCTTCCTCGTCCTCGGCTCCTTCCTGCTATTCCTCCTCAGCCTCGCCATCCACTTCCTTGTCCGCGGGATCCTCGGTGTTGTTTCTCGCCATCTCTTCTTCAGCTTCAGAGGCAACGTCCTCTGGATCCAAATCCGCCATTGCATGGTGGGTACCCTGAGCTGATTGCTGTAGAGGGGAATCCTCCTCCTCAGCATCAGAATGGTGGCGGGAAGGTGATCCGGGGTTCATGGCATCGGGCGAAAGGGAGGTTCCGCTATGAAATGCTTGAAGTGCTTGAGCGAGCTGGTCCGGCGGAAAAAGCTACCAGCGGCGAGGTTTTCCGCGGTGGCTCGTCGGAGATGACGTAGCTCTCGTGGCGGTGCTGAGGAGAGAGAATGCAACGGGGGCGAATGAGGGGTGACCGGCCAGGGGTGAGAGGTCGGGATATATATAGACCCTGGGCCTTGAGATTCGTGCCCGCCATCACCACCGCTCGTCCTGATCGCAGAAAACCTAATCCGGCGACACGTGTCCAGGGGTAAAAAAGTAACTTCGGTGAAAATAGTGCGTGCGCTGTAAGTTTTGCCCTAGAAGGAACTACGTGCCGAAATTTACGGCAGATTTCCACGGTATGATCCAACGGATCCCGGAAATCTCGCTAAGATAACTACGTCGCCCGATCCATTATTTACGGCGGATCAATAGATGGAAGAAGGAATATCAAGATGACCGCCATCCCAGCACAGAAGAGAAGAAGAGCTACGGCGGAAGTATCTCACCAAAAGCATGCATGGCGGATGAAGATGGCAATCTTGAAGTTCCCTGGGGGCTACTGTTGGGGATATACCAAATAGGTATACCACCGACGTAGTCCTAAATCAGCAAGCCAGGGTGGCCCATCAGGTGTGGTATGGTGGATTCGCCTACCAGGCGGCCTAGTTGCTGAAGTTGCCACGGCGGTACTGGACGCAGGCGCTTATGGCGGATCCGGAGACAGGCCCATGGCGGGTTGCGGAGACAGGCCCATGGCGGGTTACCTTGTAGTACACGCATAGGACTTAGTCTAGGACTCCAAGTTGTATCAGCTCCGGTACCAACGTGTAGCCCACGCCAAGCGCCTTTATAAGCCCGGCGTGGAGCAGCCCTCGAGGCACGCTCTAGTCATAAGGCCAATCGCATAGCGAAACAGCCAACCTCATCATTGTAATCGAGCACTTGTTGCCATATAGTGAATTATAGCAGAACGTAGGGTCTCGCCACCGTTGCGGGACCTGAAGCTGGGTAAACTTGTGCTACCACCATCCCGGATCGCTCCTCCGTGTTCACCCCCCTCCACAAACCGCCATACCCCTACCTCTATGGCAGATCTGTTGACAAAACCACGACAATTGGAGAATGATGAGATGAGTTGAAGAATGGACAAAAGTTTAAGCTTGGGGATGCCCATGCACCCCAATAAATATCCAAGAGGCACAAGCGTCAAAGCTTGGGGATGCCCCCGAGGCACCCCTTCTTCATCGGCAAAAATCAGGTCACCTTTCAACACACTATATTTTTATTGCTTCATGCACTATGCGTTTTTCTTGGAGCGTCTTGTCTTTAGTTTTCAGTTTTGTTTTGTTTTGTTTGCTGCAATAAATGGTTGGACCCCAATAAATTTCTTTTGGAGAAGTTGCCTTGCTTTTCATTTGCCAAGAACACTTAGTTTTTCACTCCTATCGTTCAACGAGTGTTCTCTTTTTCTAGAACTGCGTTTAGCTTTCGATTTTCACCTTGATTTGTGTTCAGATCTTGTTATATATTTATATCAAGGTGTATTTTGACCTCTGGTCCATGTTGGTTTTCATCAAATGAGTTGTTTCAAAAAGGTTCGAATGGTGTTGGAAAAGAGAAAAAATTTCATGCAAAAAAGTGGTACAAAAAGGAGCTTGTTTAGACTGTGGCTTAGACTTTTGCATGTCGTGTTTGATGTCGTTTTGATAGTATGCTTAGTGATTTTTGCTGTAGCATGACTTGTCTCAAATGACTGAGATTGTTTAATGAGCCTTTGAAAAAATCATGCGTTGTTTTTATTATTTGGAAGCATTAATTTGGTTTTCTCCTTGATGCTTTATTTGGGTTGACTTGGCGCATGCTTACACATGTTTGACTCATACAAAGTCGCCATAAGCCTCTATGATCATTTAGTTTTTGACTTTTGATGCCATGTTATGCTTGTTTTAATGTTGCTTTGTCGCTATGCATGATTATGGCCGTTATTGCTCTCTTAGTTGGCCGCTTCCAGCCTTTTGCTAGCCCTCATTTTGTACTGAGTATGAGCTCTACTCGTGCATCCAACTCCTAAAAACCAAGTTGTTCCAATGTGTCCACTATAAATTCCTATGCATGGTATTTGCAAGCCATTCCAAGTAAATTTTCATGTGCTACCTTTGAAAAACCCTTCAAAATACTTCTCGTTTTGTGACACTATTTTCAGCTCATGGGGACGTAGTGGTCGGATTTGCTATCTTCCATATTGTTTCATTCCAAGAAGAAAAAAAAAGAAAAAAAGAAAAGAAAAAAAGGCACTCCTCCATGGTATGTGAATGTTGGTGGGCACCCGATGGAATCGGTTAGCCATGGTTTGAGAAAGGAAAAAAGGTGGGGAGGAGTGCCAAGCTTTATAAAAGAGCACAAAAGTGCCAATGTCTCTCTCGAAAACTTGCTTCATTTTTGTATGGAAGATAGTAAGAACCCCATTGCCAGTCATTGACAAAGACAACCACCTCTCAAAACCCAATTTGTATCTCTCTATTTTACAAATGAAAAGCTCTAGCACATGTTTAATCACTGCTTCCCTCTGCGAAGGGCCTTTCTTTTACTTTTATGTTGAGTCACCACCTTCTATCTTTATGCACTGTCTAAGAGAGCATAGTTGTCATTCTGAGTTTAATGTGCATAGTCCCAAAGTTTATCATTGATTGATTCATGATTTTGGTTTCACTTGTTCTTAAATTATTTGTATCTAGTTGCCCTCTTAAACTTGAAGGTGTCCTATGCATTTATGTTTTGCTCTCTCATGAAGGACAAGCTGAAAACCATTTGTATGTTTTTCCATATGATTTGAACACACGTTTCACTTTCATTGTTTCATTTTCATGATCTTTCATTTGTGTTCTTTTTCATGTTATAACATGGTTGCTAAGTTTCTTCTATCAAGATTATGTCTTTCATGCCCATGTTTTAAGTTCTTTTGATCCCAGCACTCAATGCTTTACATAGATGATCAAGATTGTGTAGGTGCATGTCACCTCAAAAATTATACTTTTGTTATCACTTACCTACTCAAGGACGAGCAGGAGTTAAGCTTGGGGATGCTGATACATCCCAAACGTATCTATAATTTTTTATGCTCAATGCTTGTTTTTACACCATTTGCTTAGTGTTTTGTTACACTTCGTGGCGTTTTTATGCATTTTCCGGAACTGTTCGCACACGAACACGTCACCGTGTACCTCCGACGTCGAGCGCGATACGCAGGACACGTCGCCGGAGGAGGCTAGCCGGAAGCGCGATACGCAGGACAATCCGGCGAGCTCTTTTGAAGACCCGAAACCCCACACACCCGGGAGAGACCCCGTCTAGGCGCACGGCGGTGATGGGCTGCCCTAGGTCGGTTCGCCCGCCCCTAGGACTTCGCAGATCGAAGCTCTCCAACACGAAGAACACCGACGAACGATGAGCAGAAAACAAGGGCAAGAGAGAAAAAATAGAGGTTTGTAGATTGGTTTTTGCGATTGTGTGTTGTTTTTCAATCGGCCGTCACCCCTCATGTATATATGGAGCGGCTGGACTTCCCGTGCAAGAAAGAGGGCTGGATTCACGTCCAAAACCCTAGTTTGGGTCGAATTTGGATGGGTGGGTCCGAACTTTCCAAAACTGTTCGGTCAAAAACTTGTCTGTATATTCCGGGTCTGTTTTGAGGCACTAAACGACCTCGGATCGAAATCCCGTAAACTACAAAGTTGTTCGTCTCGAAAAAACGAAGAACTTTCATGTTGGCCACTTTTCCATCCGAGAGAGTATGAAGGGTCTTTTCCATCGATTTCTGAATTTTATCTGATTTCGGCATATACAGAGCGCGACTAGTACTTGTACTAGTCAGCCTCGGCTTTGGGCTATGAAATTACAGAAATTCGCTAGTACTTGTACTAGCTAGCCTCTGTTCTAGCTTTTTTGGTTTGACCCTAGAAATTGCATGTGACCTCGGATTGAGATGATCCAAAAACCAAAGTTGCTTGTTTCGACGAGACGCACAACTTTCTCAACTATTATTTTCTCATTTGAGGCCATCTTAAGGTATCTTTTTTGTAAGCCAAAAACGGTTGTCAACACATGCCCCCCTGTTTTTCGGCAATACTTGCGTGCCGAAAAATAACTTGCACCACATTTTGTCTAAGGACGATGTCAACACTCCATCGGCCATCTGTTCTTAGGGCGATAACTCTATATCGGCCATGTATGCTAAGGGCGATAATTGTATATCGGCCATATGTGTGTTTAAGCTTCTTGCCACATGCTCGGGTAAAACTTCTTTAGATATCTTCCATTGATTGCTCGAGGTAATAAATTTCCCTCCATAGATTCAACCAAATATGAATTTCCAGGAACTACTCTCATGACCTTGAAAGGACCCTCCCAGCTCGGAGACCATTTGCCAAATTTTCTGTCTTTTGAACCAACTGGCAGGATTACATTCCACACTAGGTCACCAACCTGGAAGCTCTTCAATTTTACCTTTTTGTTATATGCTCTTGCTACCCGCAATTTCTCCTTCTCTATGTTTCTTAGAGCAATTAGACGTTTATCGGCGACTTCATCAATGTTATCCATCATTAAGTTATGAAAATCCACCACCGATAAATCATTTTGCTTCGCGAACCTCAAAGCAGCCAGATTCACCTCTACTGGTAAAACGGCTTCTTGCCCATACACGAGCTCATATGGAGTTACTTTTGTTGCACCATGCCTTGAAATCCTATGCGCCCACAAAGCTTCAGACAACACTTCATGCCATCTCCTTGGATGATCTTCAATCTTCTTCTTGATGAGCTTGATCAAAGTTTTATTGCTAGATTCAGCTTGTCCATTAGCTTGAGCATAATATGGAGATGAATTGAGCATCTTTATCTTATATGATTTGGCGAATTCTTTTACTTCCTTTGCCATAAATGATGAACCCTGATCTGTGGTCAAAGTTTGAGGAACACCGAATCTATGTATAATGTGCCCAGTTATGAATTGGATCACCTCCTTATGGGTCATATTCCTAAGAGGTATTGCTTCAGACCATTTGGTAAAATAATCAGTGGCTACCAACACAAACCGATGCCCTTTCGAAGAAGAAGGATAAATCATGCCAATGAAATCCAATCCCCAACCTCTAAATGGCCACGGCTTGATAACAGGATTCAACATAGCAGCAGGAGCCAACTGAATATCACCAAACTTTTGACAAGCCTCGCATCCTTTATAATATCTGAAGCAATCATTTATCATCGTCGGCCAATAAAAACCTGCACGTCGTAGTAACCACTTCATCTTGTGCGCCGACTGATGAGTACCACAGATACCTTCATGTACCTCCCCCATAGCGACCCTTGTTTGGTCTTCATCCAAACACTTCAAGAGAATACCATCAACTGTTCGGCGATAAAGATTATCATCTATCAAAACATATTTGAAAGCAATCCGCCGAACAGCCCTATCCGTCCTCCTGCTAGGATCCTGCAAATATTCAACAATAGGCCTTCTCCAATCTTTGTTTTCACCTGCACTAGATCCTTCATTAGTGACCGAATCAATGGGCTTTAATTCGGTCTTACCTACGTCAGCAAGAACAAACATCGGCTTATAAGATATATGAAAAACACCACGATCAACATGGTAGCCAGATGCTTGTTGTGCTAACTCATTTGCATTCCAATTATCCTGTCTAGATATATGAGCAATGCTAAAATAATCCAAGGTAGAAATTATGTCTAGACATTTATTAAGATACATATTAAGTGATTCGTCTAAGCATTGGCAAACCTTGGATATTTGTTGAACTACTAACAACGAACCACCATAAGCCTCAATATGTGTAGCACCTACAGCAGTTAAAAGTTCTAGTCCGAATAGTAAAGCTTCATATTCGGTTTGATTGTTTGTGCAAGAATATTCTAAGCGGCATAAGGCTTCAAACACAGCACCATGAGGAGATATATAAACAACACCAACACCTTGGCCATTGTTACAGACTGAACCATCAAAATATAATCTCCACGGTATTAAAGAGACAAGGCTAATATCAATATCATGCTCACTGTCAATCCGATGTTCAACAATAAAATTAGCAACGATTTGGCCTTTCATAGATTTCAAAGATTCATAAGGCAAATCATATTCAATTAAAGCATAAGCCCATTTACCAATCCTACCACTAAGAATTGGTCTATGCAACATATATTTAATGACATCGGTTTGACAAGCAACAACGCACATGCTAGACAATAAATAATGCCTTAACTTAGTACAAGCAAAATACAAGCACAAGCATAATTTCTCAATAAAAGTATACCTTGTCTCGGCATCCAGTAAACGCCGACTCAAATAAGTTATGACATGTTCCTTTCCTTCGGTCTCTTGAGTCAAAACAGCACCAATAACGTCTTCCTCCGTAGCGATATAGAGCCTAAAAATCTCTCCATGTTTGGGCGCCTTCAATACCGGTGGAGTAGACAAACAAAGCTTGATATTTTTGAATGCCTCTTACTGTTTTGCCCCCCAGGTAAAATCATCATCATTCTTTAACCAAAGAATAGGAGTAAATGCATCAACCATCCCTGACAAATTCACTATGAATCGCCTCAAATAATTAACCTTGCCAAGGAATTTCTGCATATCTTTCTTGCATTTCGGTGCTTCTATTTTCTGGATAGCCTCTATCTTCTGTGGATCAATCTCTATGCCATGTTGATGTATAATAAAACCCAAGAATTTCCCAGCCGATACACCAAAATCACACTTCAAAGGATTCATCTTGAGCCCATACTTCCTCATCCTCTCAAAAGCTAAACGCAAATCGGCTAAATGAGATTTATTAGCATCCGATTTGACAACAATATCATCAATATAGACTTCAAGTATGACCCCAAGCAAATCATGAAATATTAAATTCATAGTCCGCTGATATGTGGCACCGGCGTTTTTCAACCCAAAGGTCATTACCGTCCACTCAAATAAACCAACAAAGCCAGGGCACCGAAAGGCTGTTTTGAATGCATCCTCTTCGGCCATAAAAATTTGGTTATACCCCGCATTGCCATCAAGAAAACTAATAACTTTATTACCAGAGGCATCATTAATAAGCATATCGGCTATTGGCATAGGATACTCATCTTTGGGTGTAGCTCTATTTAGATCCCTGAAATCAATACACACCCTCAACTTGCTTGATCCTTTTTTCTCCACAGGTACAATATTAGAAATCCAACCTGCATACCTGCAAGGTTTAATAAAATTAGCTTTAAGCAAACGACCGATCTCCTCCTTGATCCGGTCATACATTTTAGGATTGAATTTCCGGGCCGGTTGTTTATAAGGTCTAAAACCGGCCTTGATAGGCAATCGATGCTCAACTAAATCCTGGCTCAAACCAGGCATCTCATGATACTCCCACGCAAAGCAATTGACATATTCTTTTAACAGCCCGATTAACATATCCTTATAATCGGCTTTCAGATTTTTGTTTACAAACGTCGGCCTAGGAATTAAACCATCTCCTATATCTACCTCTTCCAATGGATCAGCCGATGTAAAACCTTGTCCCAACTTATCCATATCATCTAATTCTTCAATTGACTCATACATATCGTTCCCACTAGACCGATATTCCACAAGCATCTTCTGCAACCACTCTTCGTTGGGATCCATTTAAATCACATGTTTGGGAGCCGATTACTATAAATCGGCTTTAAAGATACAGGCACAAAGCCATTCTTTGTGGCACTAAGAAAATCAAAATCTGAAAGATCACGCCCCATCAAACAAGTAGCATTAGGATGTTGCCAATCCACCGGTGAATCAGCCAAAGCAATGCACGATGAATTATCAGCATGGACTACCTCAACTTCATCATCAACCCACTGTATCAAGAACTGATGCAAAGTAGATGGCACACATTGGTTTGCATGGAGCCAATCGCGGCCTAATATAACATTGTAATTACCTTGTACCTCAGCAATAAAGAAGGTGGTGGCCAAAGATTTGCTTCCCACGGTGAGCTCTACACTCATGACACCTTTGGCCTCAGTTTTTTCTTTACCTTCAAACCCATTAAGCACCATGTTGGTCTTCATTAAATCATTCTCATCAAGCCCCAACTTCTTGAAAACCGAATATGGCATAAGATTCACTACAGTGCCACCATCAAAAAGCATTCTAGCAACCGGCGACCCATTAATGTGTCCCTTGACATATAATGGTTTCAAGTGTTTCACCGGTTCTTTTGGCTTCTCAAAGATGGCATTCTTGGGCCCAAAGTCCAGCTGTGCTACCTCCCCTTCTTCATCTACGGCACGAAATTCAGAGGGTAAATAATAAACCATATTCATATCCATACCTTCCCTAGTTGGCGAGCTTTCATAGTCCACCAATTCCTCATCATCTTCCGGTGCGGGAGTTTGCTCTAGAATTTCATCAGTTGAAGGAGGTGTAGGAGGTGGTGTAGTAACAATGCTCGTGCTCCCCTCCTGAGATGGTGTCACAACTGTTGTGATTATCATGGGAACTGTGGTATCTTCCACTTGCTTACGTACCCACTTCTTAGAAGGCACTGGGTGAGCTTCATTCTCTACCTTCTCTTGATTCCTCATGCGCTGCAGCCTCCTTTTCTTGGTTTTTGTCAATCCAAGAGGACACCACTTAGGCTGAGTATATTTAGGATCCCTCGGCTTGGCTTTGCTTGTGCTAGCTTCGTGATCATTAGTCGAGGATCTTGGCTGAATAGTCAGTATAGCCTTATCAGAACTAGCCGGTTTATCAATATCAACCAGCTCTTTGAGTTTCAACGCTTGTGTGCCCACTATGATTGAGCTGACATTAGGATTCTTCCCTTGTTGCTTGCCAGACTCTGACGTTTCAGCACATGGCGACATAGGACGTCGCTCCTTCTCAGCACCCTCTGAAGATTTTGGATGTGACCGATTAGTATTATAACTCAAACGGTCTCGAACAGGTCGAGTGATCCTGTCATGCACAGATTTCCTGGGTGCTGCCCATCCTGGATGAAAAGCATATGGCGCCATTGGGGGCTGCATCCATCCTCCATTGTAGTAATACGGTGCATATGGTGGCGGCGCCATCCATGGCCCTGGCACCCACTGACCATACGGCCTTGAGTGTCTTGGATATCTCTCTCTTGGAGGTGACCATGGACGTTTCACATGAGTTGACCGGTTTGAGTTAGAACCGGTCGCTTGGTTTGCATACTTAGACATTAACATATCAAAAGTTGGCTTGATCTGCTTGCGCTGCGCCTTGACCTCATTGGTCTTCCACTTGCCAACTTCTGGACTCTTGGGCTTGATGAACTTGACACGCACATCACCTTGTTCTTTTGGTTGCCCCCCGGGTGCATGATTTTTTATAGTGATCTTCAACGTCTCCTTGCCATCGGGTTGCTTTCCAAGAACAATCTCCCTTCCCAAGACCTTGTTATTTTTCTTGTTGTTCCTGGGTTCACCAACAACAACATTATCTTTATTAGCAGATCCGGCCGTCTCTGGCCGAATTAGGACTTTCTTTCCATGCAGCTCCAAAGTATTCATTGGGAATGGCTGCTTGTCAATTTGCATATCAGCAAAGCTCAATCGTCCATCATTGATAGCCGATTGTATCTGTCGCCGAAAAACGTTGCAATCATTAGTAGCATGAGAAAATGAATTATGATATTTGCAATAAGCGCGCCGTTTTAACTCCTCAAACGGCGGTATAGTGTGAGACAAACGAATGTATTTATCTTTTAACATAGCATCAAATATCCTATCACATTTGGCTACATCAAAACTGAATGTCATCTCATCTTCACGATTCTTGCGAATTGGCTTAAGAGCATCACAAATAAAAGGTTTGGCCTTTGAGGGCCAAACAAATTCTGCAGCATAAATATCAGCCTCATCGTCCGAATTTTCACTATTATATCCAATAGTATTTATGCGAGGACGATCAGACTTTGACCTATGCATATCTTTTGTTTCTTTGCCTCGGCTTTCTTGGGCCAGAGCCCTTTGCAAAACTTGACTAACATTTAAGAACTCATAACCTTCAATTTTTTCTTTAATGTAAGTTCTTAAACCATTGAGCACTAAGTCTGCCATGTCTCTTTCAGTAATTACTAAACTGTAACATCGGTTCTTAGTATCTCTAAATCTTTTGACTTAATCAGTAACTGACTGATCATGCTTTTGTTTAACCGATGTAAGATGTGACAACTTAAGCTCATTATCACCACTATAAAAATGCTCATGGAATTTCTTTTCTAGGTGATACCAAGTATTAATAGAACCATAAGGTAAAGCAGAAAACCATGAAAAAGCAGTACCAGTTAAAGACAAGGGAAACAAACGCACTTTTAAAGGATCACTATTGCCAGCTTCTCCTAACTGTGCTAAATATTGACTAACATGTTCCCAAGTCGTTTTACTATCTACCCCATTAAATTTAGCAAAATCAGGCACTTTGTAACCCTGGGGGTATGGTAAAGAATCAAAATATTCCGGATAAGGCTTTTGATACATCCGGCTTACAGGCTTCGGCTCAATTCCGAAGTTATCATAGAACATCTTCTGCAATTCTGACCTAAGTGTGGCCATGTTTTCGTCTATGGCAGACGAATTTGTTTGTGGTACTTGTGCAGGAACAACAGAATTATTAGCCGTGGAGTTTACTCGCGCTGCTGGTACCGAATTAAAATTCGGCGCCGTGACTGTGGCTGCAGGACGTGTGGCCTGGTTCGGCGGAATTGCCGAATAAGGCACACTTCTAATAGGAGTATGGTATGTTGGCGCGGTTACAATCTGACCATCTTGGCTAATGTAAGGATTCATCGGCATGCCCTGAGGAAACACCGATGTGCTAGGTAATGTATGGCTAGGGTTTTCAACAACAGCATTAGCACTAACATTACCAAAAGTATCATGAGGCTTATTATTACTAGCTTTTATGTATTCTATCATAGCATCATAGGCTTGATGACTTGATTCAGTAGCATAATGATTAATTGCAGCCAATTGATCACTAGAAAATACGCTAGTACTTACAGAGGGCTCGGCTGGATCGCCGAGCATTGGTGGAAGTTGGATGTCTCCAAGCGAGGTGACAGCCCCATGGCGGTCCTTCTTGAAGCTTGCAAGGAACATCTCCCTATCTTCCTCCTCTTGCCTCTTCTTCAAAGCTTCGAAATCCTCCTTGCGCTTCAGCTCCAGCGCCTTGAGTTGCTCTAGACGCTGCTTCTTCAGCGCCTCATAGGATTCGCGTTGATCCGCCGAAAGATCATCAAAACTAGGCTTGATGATGTTTTCGGCGCTAACTTTAGCAGGCTGGGGTATACCGCTCGACATGATGATCTTCCCCAGCGGAGTCGCCAAAAAGTGTGTTCGCACACGAACACATCACCGTGTACCTCCGACGTCGAGCGCGATACGCAGGACACATCGCCGGAGGAGGCTAGCCGGAAGCGCGATACGCTGGACAATCCGGCGAGCTCTTTTGAAGACCCGAAACCCCACACACCCGGGAGAGACCCCGTCTGGGCGCACGGCGGTGATGGGCTGCCCTAGGTCGGTTCGCCCCCCCCCCTAGGACTTCGCAGATCGAAGCTCTCCAACACGAAGAACACCGACGAACGATGAGCAGAAAACAAGGGCGAGAGAGAAAAAATAGAGGTTTATAGATTGGTTTTTGCGATTGTGTGTTGTTTTTCAATCGGCCGTCACCCCTCATGTATATATGGAGCGGCTGGACTTCCCGTGCAAGAAAGAGGGCTGGATTCACGTCCAAAACCCTAGTTTGGGTCGAATTTGGATGGGTGGGTCCGAACTTTCCAAAACTGTTCGGTCAAAAACTTGTCTGTATATTCCGGGTCTGTTTTGAGGCAGTAAACGACCTCGGATCGAAATCCCGTAAACTACAAAGTTGTTCGTCTCGAAAAAACGAAGAACTTTCATGTTGGCCACTTTTCCATCCGAGATAGTATGAAGGGTCTTTTCCATCTATTTCTGAATTTTATCTGATTTCGGCATATACAGAGCGCGACTAGTACTTGTACTAGTCAGCCTCGGCTTTGGGCTATGAAATTACAGAAATTCGCTAGTACTTGTACTAGCTAGCCTCTGTTCTAGCTTTTTTGGTTTGACCCTAGAAATTGCATGTGACCTCGGATTGAGATGATCCAAAAACCAAAGTTGCTTGTTTCGACGAGACGCACAACTTTCTCAACTATTATTTTCTCATTTGAGGCCATCTTAAGGTATCTTCTTTGTAAGCCAAAAACGGTTGTCAACAGGAACTAACCTATTAACAAGATGCCACAGTGCTAGTTCCCTGTTTTCTGCTGTTTTTGTGTTTCAGAAAAGTTACACAGGAAATATTCTTGGAATTGGACGAAACAAAAGCCGAACATCCAAAAATTTACCGAAGCTTCCAAAAGTCCGAAGAGGAGACGGAGAGGGGCCACGGGCCGGCCACACAACAGGGCAGCGTGGCCCAGCCCCTGGCCGCGCCCCCTATGTGTGTGACCGCCCTGGTCCACTTCTGACATTGCCCCTTCGCCTATAAAGACCCCCCGACGGGAAAAACCTAAGGACCCGATCAATTTTCCAGAAACACATCGCGATCCGCCACCGTCATCGACCCGAGATCGGGAGGGTCTAGAAGCTCTTCCCGGCACCCTGCCAAAGAGGGGAATCGCCACCGGAGGTCTTCTTCATCGCCATGCTTGCCTCCGGCGCGATGAGTGAGTACTCTACCTTGGACTATGGGTCCATAGCAGTAGCTAGATGGTTGTCTTCTCCACCATGTGCTTCATGTTTAGATCTCGTGAGCTGCCTTACATGATCGAGATCACCGTTATGTAATTCTACATGTTGTGTTTGTTGGGATCCGATGAATATTGGTGTTATGTTGAGTTGATGTGCTGAATCATATATCTTATATTATCTCTATGTTGTTTATGATCTTGCATGCTCTCCATTGTTAGTAGCTATCTTGGCCAAGTAGATACTAGTGACTCCAAGAGGGGGTATTTATGCTCGATAGATGGGTTCATGCCTCTATTTAATCTGGGGAGTGACAGAAACCTCTAAGGTTGTAGATGTGATGTTGCCACTAGGGAGAAAACAACATTCTTGTGTCCAAGGACATTCGCTTTGTTTCCATTACAAACTTTGCTTAATGCAGTTATCTGTTGTTCGCAACTTAATACTTTCGGGGTCCTCGGATGATTGCCCGCGAGTGGATTATTAGTCATAGATGCAGTTGGATGGCGGTATATGTATTTTGTTGTAATGCCTAGAGTAAATCTCATAGTGATCCTCACAACATATGCACGTTATCTTTATTCTATTAATTGCCCAACTATAATTTGTTTACCTAGCATGTTGTTATTTATCTTATGGAGAGACACCACTAGTGAACTGTGGACCCCGGTCCAATTTCCTTTACATTGCTATCACCTGTTTACTTTACTCGCACTGTTTACTTTCTCGCATACTACTATTGGTTTCCACTCGATACGCTCATACCTTTGCTTACAGCAAACCGGTGAGATTGACAACCTCATCGTAAGTTGGAAGCAAAGTATTTGGTTGTGTTGTGTGCAGGTTCCGCATTGCTACTAGTTGAAGACGCGCTAACAATTATCGTTAACGGCGCCCTTGTTGGAGTGTCACGAAGCTAGCAAGCATCACCTTCTTAAGTTTGGCTTTCTCCTACTGGACTGATAAACCTTGGTTTCTTACTGAGGGAAAACTGCTGCTGTGCTCATCATACCTTCTTCTTGGGGTTCCCAACTGGTCGGTGATCTATATATCAACACCGTCCGCATCAGTGTACAATAGAATTTAACTACTTAAATAATTAGCCAGTACTTATTTAAATCATAACTTTTTAATTCACTCTTAAACTTGTTACAAAATTTGGTAAACCACAAGGTCTAAAGTGCATAAAAGCCACACATTCTTATTTAAATTATAACTTTTTAACTATATGAGATATAACAAAACTGAACTCATTTACATTACATTAAATAGTTCAACCTATTTGAATAAAAATAACTATGATCATTTTGAAACTCTTATGATCATGCCCTGGTAAAATCACATAGAATCATTTAAAATTTGAACATGACCTTTGCTAACTTGGACATTTTGAGCACAACTGATAATAGGAAGAAAGCAGATATGACAATTTGCATAATTCACAATAACAAGATCCTTTCAAATATGAACTTTGAAAGTTAAACTTCCAAACAATTAATACAACATCAATTGATCACAATTCAATTATGAATTATAAATATCTATAAGAATATGAATTGATTCAGCCAAAAGTCCATTTAGTGCCAAATGCCACTTGGCTGTCCAAAATAAAGATTATTAGAGGATAATCATCATGCCACCTAGGATAGTTATCCATTTGAAAATATCTTAGGATAGTTATCCACTTGAAAATATCCTAGGATAGTTATCCACTTGAAAATATCTTCCTTTACTTGAACCCCAAGTAATACTCATGCATGAGAGGTTGACAACAAGTAGCTTACTCACCAAATTAAAGCAAGAGTCGCCACTTGAGGTGTCAACTTGTGGTGGGCATCAAAATGTTATAAAAGGAACCCCTTGGCGTTCATTTTGACACCATAAAATCATGGTATAAAGACACCAACGAATTTGGGCCATTTCATACATTAGATAGGGCCAAGAAACACCACCATCACACGAGCAACACCACCATCACACCAGTAACACCACCACACAATCCACCCTGCTCATGAGTTGAGCAACAGGGCAGGATTCACCACCACCAGCACAACCACAAGAACCAAACCAGCGAGGCCAAGACCAAATGGTTACTTAGTTCAATTAGGAACTAGGTCAAGCAGCTAGGAGGTGCAGGCATGCCACAAGACGCAGGTTTATCAGATTTCCCGAAGAACAAGCTTCACAAGACCACCAGGTTGGTCTAGGATGAGAGAAGAGGAGTGTACTTAGAGGGAAAAGGGAAGAATCACCATAAGCAAGAGAAATATATGCCTCTGATTGGAAATCATCTACTAGAAATATATACATGATCCAGGGGCATATCACATACATCTAAATGATCATATGAGCACCAAGAACAAACAAGTAAATTTACTAGGAAGCAAATCAAACCCAGAAACTGTAGAGTAGCTATTCATATCATGCATATGTCTATACTAAGAAATCACTATCAACTCAGGCATATTATTCATACACCTACACTTTCATAACAAAGGTTAGAACATTATCTTTAGCTGCCATTAGTTAGTGTACACCCCAATAATTAAGTATGTGAATGCTTATATAGTCTAGCATGCTAAGATAAATTAGTATACACTCTAACACCTCCCATACATATTATTGAGATGCATCTTTGCATATAGCCAAATCAACTAGATACCATATCCTTTGCAAGAGCATGTGTGGAATTAATTGCCAGAACACTGTATTAAGAAAAGCACCCCTTTTATGGGGCACTTCTATGATATTTCATATTCTTTCCACCTATCCATTTGAAGCCCTATGGTACCAATCTAAGATTCAACTTATGTATCACTTTGTGATCATGAGTAAAACCCTAGAATCACATCCTATATCTGAACCCATGGATTATGTCCACACCATAAACATTCTTAATATCAACCATATTATTTATCCAGTGATTAACTTGAACATGTTAATATGTGCATGAATCTTGATATCAAATTAAGAGCATCATGTTCATAGACACATATACCTAACTAGGAAATCCAGTGCTAGCACTTATTATAAATAATAGTTTTCCTTTCATTTAGATACAAATATAGTGTCTATACACTCTTAAGAAGAAACACTAAAATAGAATCTTTAAAATCATTTCTAATAAGACTCCTAATAAAATCTTAACAGATCTAATTGTATCATGTGCAAATCCACCTAAACATTGTATTAGTACATCATATTATTCCATAAGGAATACTTGGAGAAATTTAGAAAAAGTCCAAAGTCCAAAACCTGCAAAAAAAGATTCAAATATTAGTTAGAGAATTCAAAATAGAAAATAGAAAATGGAAAAAGAAATGAAACAGAAAAAAGGGGGAAGACCGGCGAATGGACCAAAGCCCACCAGCGCGGCCCATCATCCAGTCCGCCCAGAGCCCAGAGAGCGTACCGGTTCGCTCAGTCACCGACGGGCGGGACCCACTTGATAGCGGTCATCGTCTCCATTTTCCTCTCTTCTTCTCTGGTGAGGCCGACACACCGACGGCGAGCTCCACGTCGCCTGGCCGCCGTTCTTGACCTCCACGACCATCGTTGACCTCCACATCGCCGTCCTCATCCATCCAAGCCTCCTGGCAAGTTCGAGTGAGGTGATTCGCGCCCAGTGCAAGCTCTTCCATCCCCGCCGCATCCGAGCTGTCGTCGGCAGTGATATACCGGATGAGACCTTGTCTCGAGCTATAAAGCCTCGAGCTGAGTCGCATTGAAACCCTAGAGCCCCTACGCCCTCTCAATCCCTCTCTAATACCCTCTGTTTATCGCAATCCACCGGAGGATCTCGCCGGAGCTCAACCCATCGCCATTGATTCTGACCTCCTCGGAGCCCATAGAATGGCTGGGGAGGAGAGCCTCGAGTTCTTTATCATCCTAGAGGAGTCCAGCATCAAGGGGAGCTTGGAATAACGCTAATCGATGGATTTCATCCCGCAGTAGTTCATCGGAAATCATGTCAATACACTCATCTCCGATCACCTCCATCCTCGTCGAGCGTCTCATCTGCAACCAGGTGAGCTTGCGCATCTCTGGGAGGTCTTCTTGCACCGTTTGGTCATCTGTAGCATAGAATTGGGATATGGCCGCCGTGCACCGCCGCAGTGAGTGGTCGCCAGCGACACTCCGATGACCATATATCGGCGGCGCGACCGTGGTCAAGTTCCTTTTCGTGTACTCGTTCAAATGCCCTAACTCAATCATCCCGAGAGCCCCTACACCACCGTCTCCGGCGATCGCCGCCATCAAACCGCGCCAATCAAACATTTTGACTTGGCCCACGCCCACTGGTCAGTGTCGCGGGCTAAGACTAGTCTCGGTACAAAAAGTATTATTGCGCCCAGTCACCCAACTGACCCAGTCAAGCTCACATGGCTGTTGACTCAGCGTTGACCCCACATGTCTGTCTCTGCGGCTAGATACCCCCTCGGTGAGAAAAGGTTTAGACTGTTATTTAGGAATTGCAGAAAATACTGAAAACTTTACAAAATCATATCTATTTCATTTTAAATCAGAAAAATATGAATAATATATCAAAATGATCACAGAAATAAGACCTATCTGTTTGTACTGTGATATTATATACTTGTGTGGAATAATTTTGAGTGAAATTTAAAAGCATGCTTAAGTACTATTTTTGAATATGAATTTGAATCAAATTTAGGAATCAAATAATTTCTCTAATTATGTAGTAAATATTGTTACACTTAAACAACCCTATTGTAATTATTACTTCAGTATTTTAGGATCTTAATTTCAACTTTGACATTAACACTTAAAACACTAGAACTATTTTTCCATAGATAATTTTAAAATACTAAAATTATGGAAGACATCAACAACTAAATTAGTAACTTGTACTTAAGGTTATTTCTCAACTTTCATTCAGTAAATATGTAGTTAGCTCTAAGTGCTTAATTCAACCTTGTTGAATGATTAACTTTATTACTTTAACATTTTAAGTTAAAAACCTAGAAACTTATAATAAGAAGAATCATGTTCTATTAATTAACCCAAATTCCTAAGAATAATTGTGATCACTTAAAATGATTTTAATACTAATTACCCTTTTAAATAATGTGTTCTTCAAAAGTTATTCTTTTGAGATACCTTGAAAGTAAGCATCAAACCAATTCCTTTTAGTTATAAATGAAAACCCTAAGTTATATTAAGATTGTTGTCACCCTAGAACTACTTAGATATTACTATGTGCATACTTTACTTTGACTTTGCATATCCATGATCAACCAAGTGCTTGCTAATTATAAGATGCAACTTAAAAGTGTTACCTTCATGTTTTCACCATTAACCATCATTCTCTTGTAGCAAGGAATGATTGTAACACTCTAACATAATAGCTCTGGTTAAAGTCTTATTCTTTTAATATCACCTGATAGTGATCTAACCTAAAATGCTTAATAACTATGTTATGGTGTGATTTAAAAGTGCAACACATCATAAATCAATCACCATAATTCAATGATAACGAATCATCGGGGTTAGGTTACGCTTAGAGTGATGCATATCATATCCTATACATATCATGCTGCAGATTTCTAACATCATCCCTACCGGATGATGATTGCTATTTCAGAATTGGGATTTCTATTGTCTCGAAGACCTTGACTCGCATAATCTTGCGGTAAAAAAGGCAAGTTCACTCTTGCTCATATCTCTTGTTTATCTTTAACAAATTACTTGCAAATATACCGGTGGTATAATGATTATGATTGCATTCAAAAGCAAAGGTTCTGCTTTCTCAAATTAATATGACTAGTGGTTAGCAACCATGGTGGTTGTCGACCTAGGAAGGTGGGCAGTGGGACCATGGTATGAGTATGGTGGAGGTCCCACTGTAACTGGAATGTTAACCTAGGATTAATAACCAATGTCGCGAGTGATTCTTTTGCCTTAAAATACGGTCAACCATAGGATCTGGAATGGGATGAAAGAGTCAGCTGTATCTTTTCCCTCTTGCATATCAACGGACGCGCCATTTCGGAGCAGTTATCTCCCTACGCGGAGCTTCGGGATGGGTGGAATCCCCTTAATGATTCCACAGTTCTGGCGGTCTATGATGGATTGCGGCAACAACGGGGGTAGAGTACTGAGGCCGGTGTTACCACAGTGCATAACCAAACCGGTGGGGCTGACTCATTGTCGAGGACAAGTATGCGGAGGTCGGCAACTACCAAAGAGTAGATCGGCAAGGGTAGCGAACCGAAGTTGGAGCCGCAAAAGGGTGGGTATGCAAGGTCTCGGGAAGGAACAGTGATTAGCTCGGATCATTGACTAGGCCCCACACCAAGGAAGTGTGGACGGGAAAGATCGCCCGGTTGTGTAGCAAGGCATTGATCTCTTATGGGTATAAGTGACCACCTCTGCAGAGTGTAAGAAAGTATCTAGATACTCCCTGTTTCGGGAAGGAGCTGCGAACACAGCAGGAAAGGAGCCCATCGAAGCTCTAATCAACCTGTGAAGGCTGATGGACATAGTTCTTCTGAATAAAAGCAACCTCTTAAAGAAATGTTTACAAAAACTTTCATTGCCAAATAACTCTTGAGTCCAAGGCTGTAGTTAGTGCATAAAACACCTTACTCCTTATATGAACTTGCTGGGTAACGCTCATTACGCACCCCACTCCCTCGTAACCCTTGCTTAGATCGGAGGCAACACAAGGAGACAATCCCGAGACACTGAAGACGAAGATGAAGCCTTCTACCAATGTCAGAACTATCAGCGGAGTCAACAACTATATCAAGCTTGGTGGAAAACTAGAATAAGAATAGAAGGGACCCAATTCCCTAACCCTAAAAACTAAGTAGTTAGGATAATTCTGTAGTCTCTGTAGCAAACCAACTGCACTAGTTGTAGCTTAGTTTAGTCTTGTCATGGTCCCTTCTCGCTTGTAATCGCCAGAACTAAGCCTCTACCTGTTGAGGAGGTTCTGAAGATCTTCTGTATGATGTAAATTGTAATCCTATGCACCCACCTTGGACCTGCGATGTTTCTGTTGTACCACTCTGATCGATGTAATACTAGTGAGACGGTGTTTCATTGGTGTTATGTCAACGACTTGCATACTACACATGCAGTAGTATGTTGGGTCACCACACTAGGGTTTAGGAACGAAAGTCTGATACCATGTGAATGAATAGAGATAGATTGGCTTGAGGGAACACGCCTCTCAAAGGGCGATCAGCTCATGTTATATATGATCGATGGGGTGCATCGATAGGTTACAGCCTTGCATCGCAAGGAAACGATCGTAGATCGGCCTAATAACTATTAAGTAAATACAAAAGATCCTATACGATCCTATACAAGGTAGTTAGGATATTATCTTTAACATGCACTTCACACCTGCATCGGCTCCTCCGTCCCCACCTGCTTCTTCTCCCGTTGCCGTGCCGGAGGTCGGGGCAGGATCTTCTCCATCACAGCCTACATCGACATCGATGGTGGAAGCTTCTTCGAAGGTTGTTGGGAGTTTTTCACTACCAACATCTCCTTCAAGGGATTCTTCCCCACCGCCGCCACCACATGTAGTGTCGCGTGCGTCTTCTCCGAGGCGTAGCACGAGACATGTGGTTGCAGCGGATGGCTTCGTCGCCACTGATGAGGATACTATGAAGAAGGCCATGCGGCGTAAAGCTGAAATGAACCTCGACTACGGTGGTATGAACTCTCAGTCCTCTTCATTTACTTCTCTTTCTACTCCTGTTATTTCTTCTAAGTTAAATGTTGTAGGCATTAAACTAGGAAAGAATGATGTTGAGGTTTCTGTTTCCGCAAATGTTTTGAGGCATATGGAATATGACCGTTTAACTGTCAGTCCTAAACCTCATAATTTTTTTATTGACACCGATCTGGACGAAGAGGAAGCGAATGCCACAATGGATGGTCAGCTTCTCTCTAGTCTGGTTGGTGTTGTTTCTGAGATTGACTTAGATGAAGCCATGCTAGGTTCAGTGTATGAACTCAAAGCAACTGGCCGAAAATCTAAGTCATCATCAGTTCAAAATTCCTCTAAGAAGGGTAGTAGAGTTCCAAAATCAAAAATTGTGTCAAAATGAATGGTATGTTCAGTAATAGCAGAGGTCTCCGTGACTTGGCTAAACATTTACATATTGCTCATTGCATTAATGATCATAATTTAGATTTTGTTGCTATTTCGGAAACTGGTAGAAGGGATTTCTCTCAACGTCTTCTCAATCGCCTCTCTGGTGGAAAAGACTTCGAGTGGACGTCCCAACCTCCCCGTGGTAGATCGGGGGGATTCTACTTGGAGTACGGATAGACACCATGGAAGTATTGGCTCGTTCGGGTGGAGATTATCATATTAAACTCCATATCCGCAACAAAGTTGATAACTTCATGTGGAGTCTAGTGGCTGTTTATGGGGCTGGACAGGAAGAATTTAAGGCTGACTTTCTCCGTGAACTGGTGAACTTAGCAAAAGATAATCCGTACCCAATATTAGTTGGGGGGATTTTAATTTGCTAAGATTCCGTCATGAGAAAAGTAGAGGTCAGTTTGATGATCATTGGCCCTTTCTATTCAATGCTGTCATTGACAGTTTGGATTTGTGAGAGGTTACAATGATTGGAAGACAGTTCACCTGGGCTAATAGTCTGCCGGTTCCCACATACGAGAAGATGGATAGAGTACTCATGGACGCTAATTGGGAATCTAAGTTCCCTTTGGTGTCTGTCCGTGCGCTTGAACGTATTGAGGGATTTTCTGATCACGCTCCAATTCTGTTGACCACTGGGAATTCTTTACCACCAAGTAACCACCGCTTCAAGTTTGAGCTTGGATGGTTACAACGTGATGGGTTCCATGATATGGTCAAGTCGGTTTGGGATAGACCAGTTACTACATCATCTCCAATACAAAGGTGGAATTATAAAATACGTGCTTTACGTAGTCACCTAAGTGGTTGGGCTCGACATGTAACTGGTGTTCTTAAAAAAGAAAAGTTGAGGCTTTCTTCCATCATCGATGAGTTGGAAGCCTTAGCTGAGATTGGCCCCCTATCCACGCAAGAGATTGATTTAAAAAATTAGTCAAATGCTAAGATAGCTACCCTTCTTCGTGAGGAGGAGCTGAAATGGTACCAGCGATCCAAGAGCCAATTTATCCTTGAGGGAGATTCGAATACTCGCTATTTCCATAGTGTTGCCAATGGCAGACATAGGAAGAAGCGTATTCATTCCCTCGTTCAGGACGAAGGTACCATTGAGGGTATGGATAATCTCAAAGCTTACATCACCAGTTATTACAAAAATCTGTTTGGGGCACCGGAGGAAGGTAACTTCTATATGGATGAATCCCAGACAGATGATATTCCCCAGGTTTCCATGGAGGAAAATAACCTTCTTACGGCTGAGTACTCGGAAGAGGAAGTAAGAAAGGCTATCTTCCAAATGGAACACAACAAAGCACCGGGTCCGGATGGCTTCCCAGCTGAATTTTATCAAACATTCTGGGATACTATCAAAGGGGACCTGCTTGATTTGTTCAGCTGTCTTCATGCCGGACAATTAGAATTGTTTTGTCTAAATTTTGGTGAGATAATTTTGTTACCAAAGGTTAATGAGGCAGAAAGGATCCAACAGTATAGACCCATCTGTCTCCTTAACGTTAGTTTCAAAATTTTCACGAAAGTGGCCACCTTAAGACTAAACACGGTTGCTGATCATGTAGTTCGGCCATCCCAAACTGCGTTCATGCAAGGAAGAAATATCCTTGATGGAGTTGTCACCTTGCATGAAACAGTGCACGAACTATATTCTAAAAAGTTGAATGGGGTAATTTTAAAGCTTGACTTTGAAAAAGCATATGACAAGGTAAAGTGGTCTTTTCTCCAGCAAACACTCAGAATGAAAGGTTTTTCTGATGAGTGGCGTGCTTTGATCGAATCCTTTGTGTCGGGAGGGAGTGTTGCCATCAAAGTCAATGACGATGTTGGTAGATACTTCCAGACATTAAAAGGGTTAAGGCAGGGTGATCCCCTATCGCCAATGCTATTTAATATTGTTGGGGATATACCAAATGGGTATACCAGCGACGTAGTCCTAAACCAGCAAGCCAGGGTGGCCCATCAGGGATGGTATGGCGGATTGCCTACCGGGCGGCCCAGTTGCTAGAGATGCCACGGCGGTACTGGACGCAGGCGCTTATGGCGGATCCGAAGACAGGCCCATGGTGGGTTGCCTTGTAGTACACGCATAGGACTTAGTCTAGGACTCCAAGTTGTATCCGCTCCGGTACCAACGTGTAGCCCACGCCAGGCGCCTTTATAAGCCGTCGTGGAGAAGCCTTTGAGGCACGACTTAGCCATAAGGGCAGAAGACACAACAGCTAGGTTTACGGCCAATCGCATAGCAAAATAGCCAACCTCCTCATTGTAATCGAGCACTTGTTGCCATATAGTGAATTATAGCAGCACGTAGGGTCTCGCCACCGTTGCGGGATCTGAAGCTGGGTAAACTCATGCTACCACCGTCCTGGATCGCTCCGTCGTGTTCACCCCCTTCCACAAAACGCCATACCCCTACCTCTATGGCAGATCTGTTGATGAAACCACGACAGTTGGCACCCACTGTGGGGCAAAACGCGTCAGGAGCGCGGATCCAGGCGGGATCCACCTTCGCAGGCATCGGCGACACCGTCGCCATCGGGCGCGTCCTCTACGATTCTGGCTTCCCCATCGTCCGAGTGGATAACCTCTGGGTGCCGGCTAGAGAAGACCCTGCTCGATTCACCGTCGTTCCGATCGGAGATATCCATATCTTCATTGGAGAGACAAACCCTACCCCCGCTACGGAAACCAATTTCTGGTGGATTGGTATGGCTGAAACCCCCAAACGGACCGCTTTCGAGCTGGATACGGAGGAGGACTCATCTGATCTAGAACTTTCCAAGTTACCTAGATCGGATCTAAAAAACAACCCCACCCAGCCCGCCCTAGAGGTAGAGGAAGTGGTGGAAGACCGCTGTGAATCTGCCATAAGCAATCTGGCATTAGAGACACCGCGGTACTACCTTGTTGCGTTCGCAGGTATCACTTCGGGATCTACCTCCAATGGAGAAGATAGCCCAGGTGAATCCATCCTAGAGGCACTTAACGAAAGTGGTGAATCGGATGACTGGGACAACAAAGGCTATGATTCTGACCATTATGACGCCGCCATGAGAAGGATCGAGGCAGAATTAACTCAGCAGGCACTTGAAGAGCAGAAGGCAGCCGCCAAGCAGGTGTTCGTGACCAACAAAGGAGATAAAACTGGGTAGACAACCGGTGATCCGCCATCTTAGGCAGCCCATGATGGAGATGCCGGCAAAGAGCAGGGTAACCCGCCACAAGCCGCCGATCCCGCCACGGAACAGCTTCCTGAGATCCAGGGCGGCCCCAGGCCTCTGCAACCCGTCATCAACGAGGTCCAGCACCCAGAAGACTTCACGACCCCGCTGGACAAGGTCATCTACGGAACTCTGGTAGATCCAATCACCCCTGACTATGTCAGGGACGTGCACGATCTCGAGAAGAAAAGATGAGCACTCCTCAAGGAAACAAAGCGAGTCGAGAAGATGGGCCAGCAGCTTGATGGCAACATTGCTAAAGCTCAAGACACGCTGAAGCACGCAAGGAACATGGAGGAGAAGTACGTTACTCTCATCCAGAACCAGATGAACGAGGGAGGCGACCCGCAGCTGGTACGAAACCTTGAGTTCACCATACCAACCGTGGAAACTCTAGCCAAGATGTATATCAAGAATCCGCCATATGTGGACAAGAACCGCGATGAAGTCAGGGCTACGCCCATTGAAAACATCGTGGCTGCAAAGGAGCTATTGGAGCATAATAAGAGCCCAACAGCCCTAGAGACGGCGGTGAAACTGATGACCAAAGCATTGGTGCAGCAGGAGAAGGCCATGTCATCACGACGGCTCGAATCTGATCCCGCGCTATGCTGGTCCAGCACTGCCTCCAAAGCTCGAGGGGCTGGCAATTATGGTACGCGCCCTGACAACGAATCTCATACCGGATCCTCGGAAATCCGAAGAAGAGAAGCTCGCAACCGGGCAGATGCCATCCCAATATCCTCCGATGACAAACCAAATGGCAAAGGCCCGCAGAGAAATCCATCACCACCTCACAAGAACTACCCTGCCTATGGATACCAGCAAGACAACGCTGCTCCCCGCCATAAGACCAACATGCCGCCACCAAAGTATAAGACGTTCGAAGTCCCAAAGGGAGGAATCGTCATACGCGACAATGATGGCAAGCGAGGGCGAAGCCGTGATGCTGGACGCAGAGACGATCCGCCACGACGGGAAGCAAGCAAAGATGGCAGATCCAAGCGAAGGGAACGATCTCGCCATGATGACGGCGCACACCGCGGCGGCGACAAAGAGAAGCATCACTCCTATCGCCACCACGATGACAAAGGGCAAGGCTCCCACTGCCATGATGATGATCCATCTCCACGAAGAGCAGAGGGAAGCCGTCGTAGCTGCAGAGATCAATCGCAGGATGGCGAGAGCAAAAGATGACATGATCCTTCGCCATCCCCACCAGGCAGCCCCCATGGTGGCGGCGGTGGCGGTGGCGGACCAGCAAAATCACGCAACTCTCGCAAGGATCCGCAGGACCAGAAGCCCTATGATGCGCGTTGATGTCTACGCACTTCTATTCTTGTAGACACTTGTTGGGCCTCCAAGTGCAGAGGTTTGTAGAACAGCAGCAAGTTTCCCTTAAGTGGATCACCCAAGGTTTATTGAACTCAGGGAGGTTAGAGGTCAAAGCTATCCCTCTCAAACAACCCTGCAATTACGATACAGAAAGTCTCTTGTGTCCCCAACACACCCAATACACTTTTCAAATGTATAGGTGCACTAGTTCGGCGAAGAGATAGTGAAATACAAGTGGTATAGATGATTATAAGTAGTAACTGTGGTATAAAATAAATATCGCTGCGAGCAAACAAGTAATAAAATAGCAAGTAAACGGTGTGCAAAGCTTGGAAACAAGGCCTAGGGATCATACTTTCACTAGTGGACACACTCCCAACAATATAACATGAATGAACAAGTAACTTCTCTTGCTAAGGTACTCTAAATTCCTCTCCTATTGAATAACACTAATCACTGTGTAGTGGCTACGGAAGCACCCCTTAAAGTTCATCAAGTACTTGACAAACACCACTCATAGAGATATCCAAATCAGATCACAATTCAAGATAGAAATCATTGCAACTTAGACCAAGTACTAACACGGTGCACACACTCACACCTTTACACCATGAAAGGAGGAATAAATCACTCAAACTATCATAGCAATAATTATTCTCATAATCCACAAGGGATCACAATCGTAGCCTAAACCAAGTACCACCATGATGCACGCACTGTCACCGTTACACCATAACAGGAGGAATAGATTACTTAATATCACTAGAGTACACAAAATATCTGAATAATAACATGTACTTGTTCAACATGATACAAAGCTCACGATCACATAAAGATCACATCATGGGAGAGAGAGGTGAACCACATAGCTACCGGTAGAGCCCTCAGCCCCGGGGATGAACTACTCCCTCCTCATCATAGGAGACAGCAAGGTTGATGGAGATGGCGGTGAGGTCGATGGAGACGACGGAGACGGCGATGGAGGTCGATGGAGATGGCTCCGGGGGCACTTCCCCGTCCCGGCAGGGTGCCGGAATAGAGACTTCTGTCCCCCGAAATTCGTCGGCGATGGCGGCGGAGCTGCGGAACTATTTCTGGAAAATTGCCCAATCCCCCAGGGTTTTCCATCCCGAGGCTTCTTATAGGCGAAGGGGCGTCGCGAGATGGCAGCCAGAGGCTCCTCACATAGGGGTGGCGTGGCCAGGGCCTGGGCCGCGCCAGCCCCTTGTGAGGGTGGCCTCTGGCCCCTCTCCTTCCTCTCTTCGGATGTCTGGATGCTCCTGAGAAAAATAGGACTTCTGGCTTTTGTTTCGTCCAATTCCGAGAATATTTCCTGTGTATCACTTCTGAAACACAAAAATAGCAGAAAACAGGAAACTGGCACTGTGGCACTTCGTTAATAGGTTAGTTCCGGAAAATGCATAAAAGTGCCACTAAGTGTAACGAAACAATAGGCAAATGGTGTAAAAACAAGCATGGAGCATCAAAAATTATAGATACGTTTGAGACGTATCAAGCATCCCCAAGCTTAACTCCTGCTCGTCCTCGAGTAGGTAAGTGATAACAAAGAATAATTTTTGAGGTGACATGCACCTAAACAATCTTGATCATATATGTAAGCATTGGTGAGCTGGGATCAATAGAGCTTAAAACATGGGCATGAAAGATATAATCATGACAATAAGAACTTAGCAACCATGTTGTAAACATGCAAATGAACACAAACAAAAGATCATGAAAATGAAACAATGAAAGTCAAACGTGTGTTCTAATCATAAGGAAAAACATACAAATGGTTTTCAGCTTGTCCTTCAAAGAGAGCAAAACATAAATGCATAGGACACCTCAAAGTTTAAGAGGGCGACTAGATACAAATAATTTAAGAACAAGTGAAACCAACAATATGAGTCAATCAATGAACCTTGGGACAATGCATATCACACTAAGAATGACAACTATGCTCTCTTAATGGTGCATAAAGAAAGAAGGTGGTGACTCAACATAAAAGTAGAAGAAAGGCCCTTCGCAGAGGGAAGCAGTGATTTAAACATGTGCTAGAGCTTTTCATTTGTAAAACAGAGATAAAACTTGATTTTGAGAGGTGGTTGTCTTTGTCAACGACTAGCAATGGGGTTCTTACTATCTTCCATACAAAAATAAAGCAAGTTTTTGAGAGAGAGATTGGCACTTCGTGCTCTTTTTATAAAACTTGGCACTCCTCCCCACCTTTCCTTTCACATACCATGGCTAACCGATTTCATCGGGTGCCCACCAACATTCACATTCATTGGAGGAGTGCCTTTTTTTTCTTTCTTTTTTCCCCTTTTTTTTGGAATAAACAATATGGAAGATAGCAAATCCGACCACTACGTCCCCATGAGCTGAAAACAGTGTCACAAAACGAGAGGTATTTTGAAGGTTTTTGAAAGGTAGCACACGAAAATTTTACTTTGGAATGGCTTACAAATACCATGCATAGGAATTTATAGTGGACACAATGGAAAACTTGGCTTTTAGGAGTTGGATGCACGAGTAGAGCTCATACTCAGTACAAGGCGAGGGCTAGCAAAAGACTGGGAGCGACCAACTAAGAGAGCAATAATGGACATAATCATGCAAAGCGACAAAGCGACATTAAAAGAAGCATATGATGGCATCAAAAGTCAAAAACTAAATGATCATGAAGGCTAATGACGACTTTGTAAGAGTCTAACATGTGTGATCATGCGCCAAGTCAACCCAAATAAAGCATCAAGGAGAAAACCAAAATAATGCTTCCATAAAATAAAAACAACGCATGATTTTTTCAAAGGCTCATTAAGCAATCTCAGTTATTTGAGACAAGTCATGCTACAGCAAAACCACTAAGCATACTATCAAAAAGACATCAAGCATGACATGAAAAAGCCTAAGCCGCAGTCTACACAAGCTCCTTCTTATACCACTATTTTGCACAAAGCTTTTTCTCTTTTCCAACACCATTTGAAACTTTTAAAAACACCTCTTTTGATGAAAACCAATGAAGATCAGAGGCAAAAATACACCTTGATGAAAATATATGACAAGGTCTGAACGCAAATCAAGGCAAAAACGAAAACCAAAAGCAGTAGCAGAAAAAGAAGAACACTCGGTGAATGATAAGAGTGAAAAACTGAGTGTTCTTAGCAAATGAAAACGAGTTCATCTCCTCCAAAAGAAACATGATGTGATCTAACCATTTATTGCAGCAAACAAAACTAAACTAACTAAGAAAACTAAAACAACTGACGCTCCAAGAAAAACACATAGTGCATGAAGCAATAAAAATATAGCGTCTTGAAAGGTGACCTGATTTTTGCCGATGAAGAAGGGGTGCCTCGGGGGCATCCCCAAGCTTTGACGCTTGTACTTCTTGGATATTTCTTGGGGTGACATAGACATCCCCAAGCTTGAGCTTTTGTCCATTCTTCAACTCATCTCATCATTCTCCAATCCCTACACTTGAAAACTTCCTTCATACAAAACTAAACACAATTCTATTAGCAACATTAGTGTAAGCATAAAATATATTCAACCTCTTTTAGCTTCAGGTTTCAACCCAAAACCACCACATATAAAGTATATACTACTGTAGCAACTTCCACAAGAGTTCCATGATAAAAAAGAACTCAAAAGAAAGCGATAAAGTGGCAAAAACAAATATTGGCAGAAATCTGTCAAAACTGAACAGCTGACAAAGGACGAATTTTTGAGGGATTTTCTGTTGCTCAAATCAAAAAGTGTTCAACTAAGAAAAGTTTGGATATAACCTGGGGCATATGCACAAGAAATCGCAGGTCCAAAAGATATACAGAGAATTTTCACGAATTTTTACGGTGCAGCACCGAAAACAGTTTTAGGACAGCAACATCCCCAAATCTTTACCTCACTCAAATTAGAGGCTTCTCTTGGCACAAAAACGAAATAAACAAGATAAGGAGCGGTCATTACAGTAGTAATGACTTCCAAGACTCAAATAAAAGAAAAAGTACTAAAAATAAAACATTGGGTTATCTCCCAAGAGTGCTTTTCTTTAACGCCTTTGAGCTAGGCGCAGAAATTTGCAAAGATGCTCATGTGGGCGCCATATAAAAGCTTGAGGCAAAGGCGCCATATAAGAACTTGAAGCAATAGAGAGCATCAAAAAGCATGTATGAAACACATTTATATCTAAACCACTTCCTATAAAAAATAGTCTTGTAAAGAGACAAGTCATGAAAGCGCAAAGCAAAAAGCATAGGAAGGCAAAATAAGTACAACATCAGGAATTGCAACATAAAGAGGGGAAACTCAATATTGTTGAGATCCATCAAACCATGTTTCCCTCTCTCATAATAACTTTCAGTAGCATCATGAATAGAACTAATAATATAACTATCACATAAAACATCCCTATCATGAGCCACATGCATAAAAGGATTAATGCTCCCTACATGAACAATAGTAGTAGGAGCAGATTCAACAGAATAATTATTCTCATCACCATAATCATCAAAAACAGGAGGCATATTGTAATCATAACTAATTTTCTCCTCAAAAGTAGGTGAACTGAAAATATTATACCCATCATCACAAGCTAGAGAACTACTATGTCGCAAAGCATACTCATCAAACATATCATCATAAGAAGGAACATGGATAGCACTAATGGTACAACAATTATTAACCTTAGAATTGGTACCAAAAAGATTTTCAATATCAAAAGTAGAGTGCTTTTCCCAATCATGATCACTAACATAGGTAACAGGCATAGGAACATCATCCCAATCAGAATTATCATAATCTATAGCAGGATCATAAAGCTTAAGGGAAGATACCGTGTCCTCTCGCCTTTTACTCCTCTTCTTCTTCTTCTTCTTCTTCTTCTTACTCTTCTTACTCTCTCCTTTAGGAGGAAGAGACTTGAAGGGCATCTTCTCCACATATTCTTTAGGAGGGAAAGGCATCTTCTCCACATAATCTGGTTTGCTGACAGAAACAACAGAAGAAACTTTGGAGGATTCCTCCTCTCTATTAATAATATCGAAACATCTATTAGTCCTGTCATAGCTTGGCAAAACATCATGTTTAATAAGATCTTGTAAGTAAGTATTTGCGAGGCAATCTTTAGCACAATAGAGATGACAACCAAGAAGGGTGCTATTAATATCAACATCATTCATGTCTATCAAAGCAAGCTTTCTAGATATCTCTTCACAATTCAAAAACAAAGTAAGCTCATCATGCTGATTGAGAGTAATCTTATCATCACAATACAAATCTGCGGTACTCGTTCGATTAATTGGGCATTGAAAATTAAAGTGACCTTTTTCACCGCAAAATTCACAAAGAAAAGGATAAAGCTCACAAACCCATTCGCTAAGCACATCTAGATCCTTGAGCCACATGCTGGTTTCTTCATTTGCGTGGGTGATGCAATAATCTTCCTTGTTGTAACTCTGTTCACAAGGTCTATGTACTCCACAAAAATTAACATGCTTATAAGAAATAGGACTTTTAGAAGTTTGAGCATGTTTATTGCAATCATCAATAACAATATCACTTTCTATGCAAGTGTCCTTAAAAGGTTCATGATACACGTCCCCATTTCCTTTAGGAACATTCATATGGGAAGCAAAGGCTTTAAAGCAATCAACCATAATTTGAGGATCAAGACCATATTTAGCACTAAGCTCTTGAAAATTAGCAGTTTCAGCGAAAGACTTAATGCAATCAAACTCGTAATTCATACCTGATCCTTTACCTTTGTCGTTTTCCCATCCTTCAGCATTCTCTTGTATACGGTCAAGAAGTTTCCACTTAGCATCTTCCTTCATATGAGTGAATGATCCAAAGCAAGAAGCATCCAAATAATCCTTATCAGGAAGAGTAAGCCATGCATAAAAATTATCAATAACAATATTACGGGGAAGATCATGAATAGGATATTTATGCATTAGTAACTTCAATCTTCCCCACGCTTGGGCAATGCTTTCTCCCTCATGAGGCCAAAAATTATATATATGATTACGATCTTTATGAATCTCACTTGGAGGATAGAATTTAGAATAAAAGAGAGGTACAATTTCCTCCCAGCCAATAGATGGACCATCTTCAAGCAGCCGATACCATTCCTCAGCTCTGCCTTTCAGTGACAAAGAGAATAACTTCTTCTTAACTTGGTTCATTGAAATACCTGCACACTGGAACAACTCGCATAATTCATGTATAAAAAGCAAATGATCACCAGGATGGACAGTTCCATCTCCAAAATAGCAGTTATCCATAACACGCCTAACAATTTTCATAGGTATTTCAAAAGGATGAGGAGCACAAGCATCATTAGAAACATCACATATGGGAGATAAAATATCATCAGAGCAAACTTTCTCCACTAAAGCTAGGGGACTAAAAATATCATACTCAACAAAACCAGCTTCCCCAAGCTTAGACTTTTCTATAGCATTAGCATTAACAGTATTCAAAGCATTCGTACTAATAACATTGCTATGCGAAATAGGCTCCAAAGGTTTTTCAATTTTCTCATCAAATCTAAACTCAGAAAAAAGACTAAAGAACTCTTTATTTTCCATTAAGCCTAACTAGTGAAAATAAAAACAAGAAACAAAAAGATGTAATTGCAAAATCTAAAGGAAATAACTCCGAGCACTCACACAGGAGGATGCGAGTACCTTTTACCTTACCTCCCCGGCAACGACGCCAGAAAAGAGCTTGATGTCTACGCACTTCTATTCTTGTAGACACTTGTTGGGCCTCCAAGTGCAGAGGTTTGTAGAACAGCAGCAAGTTTCCCTTAAGTGGATCACCCAAGGTTTATCGAACTCAGGGAGGTTAGAGGTCAAAGCTATCCCTCTCAAACAACCCTGCAATTACGATACAGAAAGTCTCTTGTGTCCCCAATACACCCAATACACTTGTCAAATGTATAGATGCACTAGTTCGGCGAAGAGATAGTGAAATACAAGTGGTATAGATGATTATAAGTAGTAACTGTGGTATAAAATAAATATCGCTGCGAGCAAACAAGTAATAAAATAGCAAGTAAACGGTGTGCAAAGCTTGGAAACAAGGCCTAGGGATCATACTTTCACTAGTGGACACACTCCCAACAATATAACATGAATGAACAAGTAACTTCTCTTGCTAAGGTACTCTAAATTCCTCTCCTATTGAATAACACTAATCACTGTGTAGTGGCTACGGAAGCACCCCTTAAAGTTCATCAAGTACTTGACAAACACCACTCATAGAGATATCCAAATCAGATCACAATTCAAGATAGAAATCATTGCAACTTAGACCAAGTACTAACACGGTGCACACACTCACACCTTTACACCATGAAAGGAGGAATAAATCACTCAAACTATCATAGCAATAATTATTCTCATAATCCACAAGGGATCACAATCGTAGCCTAAACCAAGTACCACCATGATGCACGCACTGTCACCGTTACACCATAACAGGAGGAATAGATTACTTTAATAATATCACTAGAGTACACAAAATATCTGAATAATAACATGTACTTGTTCAACATGATACAAAGCTCACGATCACATAAAGATCACATCATGGGAGAGAGAGGTGAACCACATAGCTACCGGTAGAGCCCTCAGCCCCGGGGATGAACTACTCCCTCCTCATCATAGGAGACAGCAAGGTTGATGGAGATGGCGGTGAGGTCGATGGAGACGGCGGAGACGGCGATGGAGGTCGATGGAGATGGCTCCGGGGGCACTTCCCCGTCCCGGCAGGGTGCCGGAACAGAGACTTCTATCCCCTGAAATTCGTCGGCGATGGCGGCGGAGCTGCGGAACTATTTCTGGAAAATTGCCCAATCCCCCAGGGTTTTCCGTCCCGAGGCTTCTTATAGGCGAAGGGGCGTCGCGAGAGGGCAGCCAGGGGCTCCTCACATAGGGGTGGCGCGGCCAGGGCCTGGGCCGCACCAGCCCCTTGTGAGGGTGGCCTCTGGCCCCTCTCCTTCCTCTCTTCGGATGTCTGGATGCTCCCGAGAAAAATAGGACTTCTGGCTTTTGTTTCGTCCAATTCCGAGAATATTTCCTGTGTATCACTTCTGAAACACAAAAACAGCAGAAAACAGGAAACTGGCACTGTGGCACTTCGTTAATAGGTTAGTTCCGGAAAATGCATAAAAGTGCCACTAAGTGTAACGAAACAATAGGCAAATGGTGTAAAAACAAGCATGGAGCATCAAAAATTATAGATACGTATGAGACGTATCACGCGTACCCACCTAAACGAGATTGCCAAGTCTCAAACAGCCTTCTTCCTCGGCCCAAAGTGCTTTGGACAACGGATCCGTGATGAGCCCATCCCACATGGGTTCAAGATCGAGAAAAATATCCGCCAGTACAATGGTGTCGATAGGCCTCTAACTTGGCTACAAGACTACTTCAATGTAGTACAGTTAGCCGGGGGATCACCCAACATTGCTGTCTGCTATTTGCCCCTGATGCTATCCGGTACTGCACGGCAGTGGATCAATGACTTGGCAGAAAATTCCATCCAAACCTGGTTCGATATGCAGACTGCGTTCACCGAAAACTTCGAGGGGACTTACAAGAGACCCCATAACATTGGTGACCTCCAAAGGTGCCGACGGGCTGACGACGAGACCTCCCAAACTTTCCTCGCGCGATGGCTAGATATGAAGAACTCCTGTGAGGGGGTTACCGACGAATCTGCCATCCTCGCGTTCATCGACAGTTTGGAGAGAGGCCAACTGCTCCTCCATTGCCTGTTGCGGGAAAGGAACGAAGGGAAACGAACCCTAAATTCCATGATCACCATTGCAAGCAACTACGTGGCCACCGACGACGACGCCCGCGAATCTCTGAAGGCTTCCGCCATCCAGAATACTGGAAAGCGGAACAATAGCAATAAACAGAAGAATCCGCCAAAAGAGCAGCAAACCCCGGATATGGTGGCCACAACCTTCGCTGACAAGGGTCAAAGCAGCCAGCGCAGCAGGGGATCGATGCGGTTCTAGTAGTGGCCAGCCGTGGAGCTCTACAGCTCCCGCTTCGGCGCCATCCGCCCCCGTGTCTTATGATGAATACCGCGATATGCCATGTTTTGCCCATCGCGATGTTTCAGGGAAGTGCAATCACACCAACCGGAACTGCAAATTTGTCAACGACCTCAAGGCAGATCAAGAAGCTAGCTTCAAGCGCAACCGGCGGCAACGACCTCGTGGCAAAGGAAAAGCGGACAAAGACAAGGAGTCCAAGGATGGCAGTGATATGGACGAAGACCCTGCGCCCAAACCCGCCGAAAAGGCAGAGGGTGATGCTGGCAAAGGTAACCCAATCAAAAAAAGGAGCCTTTCACACGTTCCTTGGACCCCCCACGGCTAAGGCACAGAGAGCCGCTATGCGCTCCCTCAACGCCACCGTGCCAAAAATCCGCCAGTATGTCCGATGGTCCGAAGTACCGGTGCACTAGAGCCGCGATGATCATCCAGAGCATATCCCAGATGGATATTACGCCATGGTGGTATGCCCTGTAATCCATGGCTATGAGTTCTCCAAATGCTTAATGGATGGCGGCAGCAGCTTGAACATCATGTACGTGGAAACTCTGACAAAACTTGGCCTTACCAAAACCCAACTCCGCCATAGTGCTGTCACCTTTTATGGAGTGGTTCCTGGTCGCTAGGCTAAGTCCCTCGGGTCCATCACCCTCAAGGTTGCCTTTGGCAGTGAAGAAAATTACCGAGAAGAGCCTATAACCTTTGAGGTGGTCCCGTTCAAAAGTACATACCACATGATCTTCAGACGCCCCGCCTTCCACAGCTTCCATGCCAAGCCGTGTTACATCTACAATCAGCTGAAGATGCCAGGACCGGATGGCATAATCACCGTCTATGGCAGCTTCAAAAAGGCAAAGGAGTGCGAGGAAGGAGAAGCCGCTTTCGCGGAAGCAGTTTTCTTCGGCGAGGAGTTCAAAGAAATCCATGCCGCCACGGATCCCGCGGAGATGCCGGCATCCAAGTAAGAGGTTTTTGCCTCCCCGCCCACCTTCAAGCCTACAGTTGATACAAAACAGGTGGAACTTGTCGCTGGCGATGCCGCCAAGACCACCTCCATTGGGACAAATCTGTCCCCCAAATAGGAAAGCGCACTCGTCGAGTTCCTCCATGAGAACAGGGACATCTTCGCATGGCAGCCATCTGACATGATAGGTGTACCTAGGGAACTTGCCGAGCACGCCCTATAGATAATCCCTGGCTCCAAGCCAGTAAGACAAGCCATGAGACACTTCGGAGATGAAAACCGCCGCGCCATAGCAAAGGAAATTTCCAAGCTATTGAAAGCAGGCTTCATCAAAGAAGTGATCCATACTAAGTGGGTGGCAAATCCTGTGCTAGTTCCTAAGAAAAACACAAAAGTTCTGCGCATGTGTGTAGATTACACTGGCCTGAACAAAGCGTGTCCAAAAGACCCTTTTCAATTGCCTCGCATTGACCAAGTCATTGACTCGACGGCGGGATCGGAGCTACTATGTTTCTTAGATGCCTACTCTGGATACCACCAGATCAAGATGAAAGAGTCCGATCAGCTCGCTACGTCGTTCGTAACACCTTATGACACATATTGCTATGTGACAATGCCATTTGGTCTGAAAAACGTAGGAGCAACGTATCAGCGCACCATGCAGAAGTGCCTGGCGGATCAAATCGGACGAAACATCCATGCATATGTGGACGACATCACCGTTATGTCTAAGAAGCAAGATGGCCTTATAACAGATTTGCAAGAGACCTTCGACAATCTGAGGAAGTACAACATGATGCTCAACCCCACGAAGTGTGTCTTTGGGGTTCCAGCCGGACAACTTCTGGGATTCATCATCTCTCACCGCAGAATTGAGGTCAACCCAGAGAAAATCAAGGCAATCCTCGACATCTCCCGGCCCAAAGACTTAAAAGATGTACAGCGACTCACGGGCTGCGTGGCAGCAGTGAGCAGATTCATCAGTCGTCTTGGCAAGAAGGCTTTGCCACTCTACAAGCTGATGAAGAAATCAAACAAATTCGTCTGGACCGACGAGGTAGACGCTGCGGTTAAGGATCTGAAGAGAGTGCTATCCACTGCACCAGTCCTAGCAGCTCCCGAAGACCAGGAACCCATGTTCCTATACATGGCGGCAACCAACAGGGTGGTCAGCATCGTCATCGTGGTAGAACACAAGGAAGAAGTGCAGGAGTATGGCGTACAGCGACCAGTCTACTATGTGAGCGAGGTCCTGCCAGAATCCAAGCAGCGCTACCCTCACTACCAAAAGTTGGCATACGGAGTTTTCCTAGCTTCTCGTAAGTTAATGCATTACTTCTATGACCATAAGATCACAGTGGTGAGCAAGGCTCCACTGAAGGACATTATCAACAACAGCGACACAACAGGACGAGTTGCAAAGTGGGGCATTGAATTGGCCTCTTTCGACATCGACTACAAGCCTCGCATCGCCATCAAGTCTCAGGCTTTGGCGGAATTTATGGCGGATTGGAAGGAAGCTCAGGAGACGACGCCCGTCCCAGAACCAGAGCATTGGGTGATGCACTTTGACGGTTCAAAGCTGCTACACGGCTCGGGGGCTAGAGTGACGCTCAAATTTCCCAAGGGAGATGAGCTCAGCTATGTTCTCCAGATCCACTTCCCCACCACCAACAACATCACAGGGTATGAAGCGCTACTGCATGGGCTACGCATTGCAAAGGAGATCGGCGTACAACACATTATGTGTTGTGGAGATTCTGACCTTGTCGCTCAGCAGGTGGCTGGCACATACAAAGCTTGGAACGAAGTCATGGCGGCATACAGAGACGAAGTGGACGAGATGGCCAAAAGTTTCATCGGCTACGATATAAAACACATACGATGAGAAGATAACATGGCGGCCGACACCTTATCCAAATTAGGATCTAGCCGCAAGGCAGTTCCGCCATGCGTATTCCTTGAGCATCTGCACGTGCCATCTGTCAAGATGGTGGATCCAGAAAATCCGGAACTAGCGAGCTCCCCCGTTATGGCGGTTTTGCCCAGCAATCCGCCATGGGCAGAGCCCTACCTGGAATATCTGACGACCAAGAAGCTACCCGAAGACGAAGTTCAAAAGAGACAAATCGAGCGTAGAGCCAAAGCGTACACCATCATAGATGGCCAGCTCTACAAGCGAAGCACCTCGGGGATCTTCATGAAGTGCATATCCCAAGTGGACGAAATCGAAATACTAAGGGAGATCCACGAAGGCGAATGTGGGCATCACGTCGCCGCCAGATCCCTAGTAGCTAAAGCATTCCGCCATGGATTTTACTGGCCAACGGCCAAGGCAGATGCAGACCGCATTGTGGAGCTCTGCCAAGGTTGCCAGATGTACTCCAAGCAAACCCATATGCCCGCCACAGCACTGCATACGATTCCTATAACCTAGCCTTTTGCGGTCTAGGGGCTGGACATGGTGGGTCCGCTAAAAATAGCACCTTCGGGATTTACGCACCTCCTGGTAGCGGTAGACAAATTCACGAAGTGGGTGGAAGCTAAGCCCATCAGAAAGCTTGATGGCAAAACCGCCCTAAAGTTTGTCAAGGACATTGTGGTTAGATTTGGCATCCCACACAGCATCATCACCGACAATGGCACTAACCTGTCTCAGGGAGAAGTTGAAGAATACTGCCATCACAATGGAATCCGCCTCGACCTGGCATCTGTGGCACATCCACAGTCCAATGGCCAAGTTGAGCGGACTAACGGACTAATTATGTCAGGGATCAAGCCACGCCTAGAAGCACCGCTACGAAGAGCAGCTGGAGCCTGGGCAGAAGAGTTGCCATCTGTGTTATTGAGTCTACGGACCACGCCAAACAGATCAACTGGCCTCACCCCTTTCTTCTTAGTCTACGGATCAGAGGCAATCTTGCCAAGTGATGTCCAGTACGATTCTCCAAGAGTCGAGGCCTACGAGGAGGAAGATGCAGAAGCGTGCAAACAACTATCCGTGGACCTGCTGGAAGAAGAACGAGACCTAGCAGCCCAGAGATCCGCCATCTACCAGCAGAATCTCCGCCGCTATCACAGCCGGCGAGTTCGCAAACGCTCGTTCAAAGAAGGGGACCTGGTGCTACGCCTCAAACAGCAGAAGTCCCACAAGCTATCCCCGCCTTGGGAAGGACCCTTCGTCATCAGCAAAGCTCTACTGAATGGTTCCTACTACCACGTTGATATTCGCGAGCTAGATAAGCGACCCAGTAAGAAGCGCAAATGAAGAGACCCTGACGATATCTACGACGAAATAGATCGTCCATGGAACATCGCATAGCTACGTCCTTTCTACACTTAGCACTTACCTAGCTATGTAATAGGCACCTCTATATGATCAATGAAATAAAGCATTTGGTTCACTCTTGATTTTTTCTGAGTCTTTTACCTCCTTTATTGTTCATTTAGATCTTATGGAACCTTTGCGCAATTGTGCTTTGCACTTGCGTCCTTTTAAATCCGCCATAACGGTCCGCGTAGCTTTTTTATATTTTGATCTCCATCTGATGTTCTCTGTGTGGATTCCCGAGTAGTGACTTTTTGACGGTCTAAGCCGCCATCTGCTAAGGGTTCTGGACGGTTGCTATTAAGTATCGTCGCCCTAGCGGATTGTTCGTGCGAAGATTTCGCCATCTCACGAAAAGTCAAGCACAGAGAGCTGGATGGCGGATCGCATAATCCTACGCGTGAAAATTTTCAAAGTGTTGTTTTTTGAGCATGTCAAAAACTGCAAGTTGCATAAAACTAGGCCTGGCAGTTTCTTCGCACAAATACACCACTTAATAAAAACTGAACTGCAAAGTTCAAAAAGCATTCCACTGATCCGCCACAAGCAGATCAGTCACAGTGCAGAACATACACACACAGTTTAAGTTTAAATTACAGACCCACTCAGGGGCCGAATTGATGCAAGTATTTTTTCCTGCCATATTGCAGGGTACAGCCTAAGTAGATGGCGGAACTTCAGAAGACACCTCTTCACCACCATCAGCACCAGCGGTGGCTGCAGAGACTGACGCCGAAGCTTGGCTTGGGGACCCCGGCAGATCGTATGCTTCATAGTATACGTTCAGTTGAGTGCCCAGGGCACACACCTGATCGTATCCAAGCACACTTTGCCGGATGGCGGCCTCGTCCACCGGTGCTCCGTCCTCGCCACCCTCCTGGATGCCGGAGGTGATCAGGTCCAGGTCTAGCTCAGGGTAGTGGGCCTTGGCCAAGGTTAATGCAGTCCTGACACCACCCCGAGCGGAGGACTATTTCTAGTCCGCAACTAGCCCTGGCACGAGGAGCAGCTTCTGAGTCAGCGCAATGGCGGAGAGGCTGGATGAACCCGCTATCTGCAGGCTCCCGCACGCCTAGCGACCAGTGTTGAGAAGGCCATCTAGCTCCTTCTTCGCTGCGTCGGTGGCCATGCGCAAGCCCTCAGCGAAATCCACCTCGCCTTGCTCCAGGGTTGCTGCATAGCGGAAAAAGAAGACGCGTCACATACGGCATAGAGGAAACCGCAAAATTTACAGTATGGAAAGTAATGGTACCTAGCAGGGTGTCCTGGAAGTGATTGAGAACCTCGTTAAAGCCAGCATGCCGCTTCTCAAAATCGGCGGCGGCTTTGCGGAGATCCTCTATCTCCTTGTCCTTCTTGAGGCCCTGGCATTCCTGGTCCTTCAGCTACTCTTCGAGGAGGGTGTTTGCGGCCAGAGATTTCTAGAGCTGCTGTTGCAGCCCATCCATCGCAATAGCGTGGCCCTTCTCTAAACCCTCAAGTGTGGACTTGAGCTTGGCAGCATCTGCATGGCGGAAGTATCAGCGCAAGTTGGTCGGATAGAATAAAGGTACTTAAACTTGTCCAAGACAAAAGCAAATTACTGCTATTCTCAAGCTGCTGCTGCAAGTCCGCCACAAGAGCGCTTTTATTTGCCAGCTCCTTCTCCTGCGAGCTGACAACCTGGACCAGGTCCTCTACGACTTTCTTGTAATTCTGGCAAAATGATATGAAGTGTTAGTCACTCTTAGAGCTTTATGCCGGATAATTATCCGCCATAACGCTCGGGGCCTACTCACGATGATTTTTTAGTCACTCTTAGAGCATTATGCTGGATAGATATCCACCATAACACTCGGGGGCTACTTATACTGATTTTTTGTCTTCTTTAGAGCATTATGCCGGATAGATATCCGCCATAACGCTCGGGGGCTACTCAGTGAAAATTTCAAGTCCTCTACAGAGCACTGCATAATACGACAGCGCTCGGGGGCTATGCTATGTACAAATTTACAATAGTCTCTTTTAGAGCTCAATAGCGGATCATCTATGCGAATCGGCCATGGCGCTCGGGGGCTACTGGGAGTACATACCTTCTTCATGGTAGCTGTCTTTTCTACAAAAGCGGTAATACCGCTGGATAGCTGGTTGCTGGCATCTTCTTGGCTGGAGATAAGACTGATGGCTTCAAGTTGCTTTTGTTTCCAAAACAAACTGCCCCCCGCCGGAGCATCCGCCACCTGACCTTGAAACGAGTCAGAAGACTTTTCACTTTGAACGACATCATTAGCCGCAGCTTCAGTCATTGGGTTGGCTTCTGGCATCGAGTCAAACTGACCACCAGCATCCTCCATATCAATATCATTACGAGCGGGGGAAGGAATTGGTACGTCAGGGGTTTGTGGGATAGCGGCAGGGGAGGGCTTGGCTCGCTTGGATGACGGTTCTTTGACAGCAGGCTTACTCCTTCTGAGTAAAGTAGGATTAGAAGTGAAAAGCAGCAACAATGAAGAAAGATATCGAAAGATTACCTTGACTTTGGCAGATTGATGGTAGCGGTGTTCTCGGATGGCATTTCCAGCTCCGCTCTGCGTTGAGCTTCAAAACGACGGGAATCAGTAGATTTCCCGCCACCACCACAAGGTTTTCTGCTACCAACCCGCTTCTTGGGGATCACCTTCTCCTTGGTCATGCGGGCTGTGTCATCTACGTCCCCCGCCATCTCCTCCTTGTTTCCGCTGGAGTACTTCCTCAGCAGCGGTGGGCTTGGAATTGGAGCGGCAAAGGGGATGAGCAAAATCCGCGGGACCAAGTGATTTGAGCTGATAGATAAATACATCAGTTAAAGTGTGGAGGTATCATAGAATACCATGGCGGAAGCATAACTTACCAAAGGGAAGCTGCCATTCTCAAACATCGCCATGCCAAACTTCAAAGGCTTCTTCCTAGGAGATTTCATCAAGGAACGGATGCGCTTCTCGACCACCTTAGGGTCCAGCTCCTGGTCTGAATAACGCATGCCATCATTTGCACCAGTATACTCGTGCATCAGGCTATCGTGGTGTTGAAGCGGCTGGATCCGCCGGGATATCCAACAGTTGATGGTGTCGATCCCTTTCAGGCCATCTTTGGATAGCATGGCGATCCGCCGAGCCAGGAGCTTGACATAGGGAGTGGCGGTTTCGTCGTTGACGGCCTTCCAGGAATCGTGGGGTTGCGCTGCTATGTTCTCGAAGGAAGGGAGGCCGCGGGCTTGAGATGGTGCGGGCTTGTCCGCCATGTAGAACCAGGACCCTCTCCATCCTATGGTGGAATCCAGGGGCGTGATGAAGGGGTATGCTTTTGATCTCCGTGGAAGAAAGCATATTGTTCCACAGGTTCGAAGGAATCCGTCATCCTCGTAGTTGGCCCGCACGGAGAAGAAGAGCTGGAAGAGGTCTACCCTGGGGCGAATTCCAAGGTATCCTTCGCACAGGGCTGCATAACCCGCTACAGACACCAAGCTGTTTGGCGCTATGTGGTGGAGCTGCAGCCCATAGAATTTCAGAAGATTGGTAAAGAAAAGAGATGGAGGCATACTAAGACCCCTCTCCACGTGAGATTTGAGCATCACGATTTCGGAGGGGTTAGGGGCCGGCACCGGGGCCTTGAAATCAGTCCGCCATCCAGATTCTGCTTGAGGGGCCACGGTGCCCTCGTCCTCCAAGACTTTGACGTGAGCGTCCTTGACATGGGATTTTTGCCAGTACCCATGGAGGTTCTGGGGGATCTGCTCTTCTTCGGCCTCGGCTCCGTTGAAAGGACACAGATGTCGCCTAGAGGGGGGGTGAATAGGCGATATCAAATTTTACGAATGGCTTGAACAAAAGCGGAATTAAACTAGCGTTTATTTTGTCAAGCACATAAAACCTAAATAAACTAGGCTCACCTATGTGCACCAACAACTTATGCTAAGCAATACAAGTAACAAGGTGAGCAAGATATATGACTTCAAGCACAAAGGCTATCACAATGTAAAGTGCATAAGTAAAGAGCTCGGATATAGGAATAACCGAGGCACGCGGAGACGATGATGTATTCCCGAGTTCCTCCCTTGAAAGGGAGTACGTCTCGTTGGAGGGGTGTGGTATCGCCACAAAGGCCTAACCAACGCCACAAAGGCCTCACCCTATTCTCCGGTGTGAGGTTGCGCCACAAAGGCCTAGCTCACTCTTCCACTAAGGGGTTCCTCAAGGCGGAACCGGGCCTTTACACAAATCTTGGGGCACGCAACCACAACTTAATTGGAGGCTCCCAAGAATAGCCACAAAGGCACCACAAAGCCACAAAGCCGTCTAGGGTTCCAAGAACCCAAGAGTAATAAGCTCACAAACTTTCACTTACTCGAATCTCCGGGGAGAACTCAAACCGATGCAACTTATGCAATGGCAAGAGCACACAAGGTGCTCAAATCCTTCTCACTCAAATCCTACCAAAGCAACTAATGCTATGGAGAGATATGAGAGGAAGAACAAAGGAAATCCACAAAGAACTTCAAGATCTAGATCCTCTATGTTCCCCTCACTTAGAGGAGAAATGGATTGGTGGAAATATAGATCTAGATCTCCTCTCTCTTTTCCCTCAAAAATATGCAAGAATCATGGGAGGAATGGAGGAGGGAAGGCAAGCTTGCAAAGTCAACAATGGAGGAGAGAGAAGCCAATTTCGTGGCTGTTCCAAGGAGGAAGAAGGGGTATTTATACCCCCCCCCCCCCCTCCAAAATCTGACCGTTACAGCCACTTACACCGGCAAAAGCCGGACTTAGCACCGGCTATAGCCGGCCTAAAAAGTCCGGCCCTGGCCAGAAATAGCCGGACAAAAAACCGGGTTGCAACAGAGACGAAATCTGGGCAGACCGGCTAAAGCCGGCCCTCAGACCGGCTAAAGCCGGTCTGACCGGCTATTTCCGGCCCCGGGCCGGCTATTTCCGCCCCCACTGAAACAGCAGAAATACCAAAACGAAAACGGCAATAACTTGAGCATCCGGACTCTGTTTTCGATGATCTTGGGCTCATTGGAATCACCACAACGAGCTCTACAACTTCATCCATAGAAACAGCATAGTCCAACAAGGGAGTATAAAACCAAATAATGAAAGGTTTGACCTCTCTATGAAGACAAACCGGTAAAACCTCCAAACATCAAAAATGCAATAAGAGTTTCATGCGAAATCCGTTTTTGATGAGCTAGAGCTTGTCATGGAAATAACCACAAGCTCTAGAACCTCACATGGATAAAATCCAAATAAGAATCAAGAAAGATGATGCCAAGTATGCAAAGGTTTGAGCTCTCTCTGAACGATACAATTAAGTTACTCACTCGAGAGCCCCTCTTGATAGTACGGCTACCGATCCTATAACCCGGTCTCACAACTAACACCATGAGACCGATAAGAAAGAAACCCTAACACTATCATACCTTTGCCTTGAGCATTCCACTTGAGGTGGTTAATGACGATCTTGATCTTCTCAAGTTGGACCACCTTTCTTGATTGAGCTTGCTTGGTGAAGTCTTGCGGATTGCTCCCCCATACTCTACTATGGAAGAGACTCTCTTTAAGCATATCTTCACATATCCATGATCACAATATAGATGGCAAGCTTCAAGCATATGTTCTCTTCTAGTTGCTCATCTTGAACTTGCGCTTTGACTTGATCAATCCTCGAATCAATTCTTCTTTCTCCATAATGATGGTGTCTTGAGGATACACATGAGAGCTCACTCAATCTTATTCTTCAAGACACACTTCACATAAGCTCAAATCCCTTAAGACCAATCTTTGGATCACTCCTTGAATAACACCTTGGTCAACACATAATCTTCTTCTTACAACCTTGACTCCAACAAATGGTTCAAGCATTGTCTATGGACAAGTCCTACACATATGACTCAATACAACCATTAGTCCATAGGGATTGTCATTAATTACCAAAACCACACATGGGGCTCGATATGATCTTTCAATCTCCCCCATTTTGGTAATTGATGACAATCTCTTTGAGAGGGTTTATATAATGAATTCAAAGAACCAAAATGGTTGTACTAACATCAAATACTACAAAAGTATGTGATGCTAGTAAAACCACCATATATAGAGCAAACTCCCCCACAATCTATGCACGCGTGAATGATCTTGATTTCATTGCATATATTGCCAACCAAGGTTGTTGGTGGAGTTTCCACTATATACTCAACCATGCAAAGCATGCAAGGCAAATGCTTAAGAACAAACCAAAGCATAAAAGCCAATTCCCTTTAAACCCTCGAAACTTCTCCCCCATTGGCATCCATTCCCAAAATGGGCGAAAAACATAGAAGGCCAATATAGTGTGAGTTCCTCCAAAACGGTGTGCATATCCAAAAGAAATAAGTGAAGACACATGCACATATACAAAGACAAATATATGAAGGAAACCAAACTATATTGAGGATCAAAGATTGCAAAAAAAATAAGATAACACGATGGATAAACTTCAACAAATGAAGAGAGCAATCAAACAATCCAAAGAACAATTGAATAAAGATATTATGATAAGACCAAAAGGGTGCTCTAAATAATATGAGGAAGCTCCCCAAGGTGTGTGCATAAAATATTCTATTTTAGTTGAAGTATAAGGTGCACAAACATGGAATCATCACTCCCTCAATACTATTAAAAAAATGATACCAAGTGAAATCAAATATTATGATAACCGAAAAATGGTGCTTTAAATGAAATGAGGAAGCTCCCCAAGGTACGTGCAAAAATTGGAATGTTTGTATTTGAATACAATTTGCACAATATGGAATCCTCACCCCCTCAATAACATTTAAAACACAACCATTTGCAAGAGATCATAGAGAAGAAATTAAGCTTAACACTTGCATCAAAGAAATGGTTGAGCAAAAAGTAAGGGATAACATATAAAAGGCTCAACCAAGGAATGTGTGAGAGAAATGACACAACATATTATAAGACTAATACAAGGATTAGCATAGAGCATCCACATAGTCTTCAATGAATGATATTGCTTAGCATTGCATCCCAACACATAAGGTTCAAATAAGATATCAAATAATGAGATATCATCTCTCATGTGTATAAGTTTCTAAGTAGACAATATCACAAAGATAATTATCATAAAGAAACATGTACACACAAAATAGATACTAAGAATAGAACATGATATCCAAAATGAAGTCATGCAATATACCAATGAGATTTTTGCTTTTAAAGCATGGCCAAAGGCTTAATTTATCTTATTGTATATTGACGAACTTCAACCACCAACATGTCAAAGACATCACAAATATCAACAAGGGAAAGAAGATAGTTGGGATGCTTTGATAAAAATAACAAGTATCAAAACGAAGGATACCAAACGGAAGAAATAAATTTGCAATTTTACCAATATTGCACATGTGAGCTTATTGAAGAATTGATATGCAAAAAGATTGCTAAGTTGACATATATGGGATAGGAGAATCATGAGCATGATTTTTATATATTCCCAATAATATGTCCTCATCTCAACTTGCTCATATTTGCAATAAAGAGGTTTCATTAGAATCCTTGCAAGAACCACATGATTTTCAAATAAAGATATCCATGCCAAGAAACCACCTACACAAGGTTGGACGCTAGAAAAGTATGCATAAAAAAGATACTTGTTACCGAGATATTAAAGGTAGGATGTAGTAGATAGGAGTTCTTCAATAATCCTAGCTTGCCTCAAATTATTATTTAGTCACCACTTCATCCTTATTATTGAGACAAGCACCAATATATCTCCATGTACCTAAAACAAAGTTCAAGTACAAGATGGTCCCCAAACTCATTGGGTCCATAGTAGTTAGAAATTACAACATATAGGACAAACTCCACATAAATATGTGCATATATATATATGAAATAGAATTTCATGCACATCTTAGCCAATTTAGGATTTGATGGAGCTTCTCCTATATATTTGATCAAAGAAAGCAAAAGCATGCCATACAATATACATTTAGTAAACATGCATGCATAAGACTTTCAAGAGCCAAAGGAGATACAATTTGGACAAAACACCAAGAAGGACAAGCGAGCACGCAAAGTTGTGAAGCTATAAAAGGTTGTCCAAATTATATCAAAGAATCAAATCAACACAAGATTGACTCCAAAGTTCAACTAGTGAACCAAGCAAAAGCCAATGAGCATAAAGCATAACTAAAACACACACATGCTCAAAGTCATAACTCATTTTAAGAGTAAGAAGTAAATAATAAGGACTGAGATCACCAACTCCCAAAGAGATTAAGGTTCAAACAAATAAACCAAACTCTCCACACTTTTTATGATGGCACACTAAGTACCAAAAAGAAAAGATTTGTCTTACAACAACAAAAAAACCAATACCAATTGAAATAAGCACAAAGAGTGTGTTATAACAAATATAGGAGAGCTCCCCCAAGATTAGTGCATTATTTATGATTTTGCATTTGAATACAAAATGCACACAAGTGGGATCATCACATCTACCTACATAGAAATAAACACAAAACAAGTTCAACGAAATCAAATGGAAGAACAAAAAGTCAAGGAAGACAATGGGAGCTAAAACAAATACATTTTTGGCTAGACATAAGGCAATTAAAAGCAATAGCCAATGTGAAGATGATCAATATACATATCCCACATGATATAGTACCAATTGTCCAAGAACAAGAGTTATTTGGATTTATTTCCCGGTGGTAATTTACATATAAATCCAAGATCATATTCACAACAAAGAAGCATACAGAGAAGGATAAGAATTAATCACCATGCTCAAGAAGATATTCTTGATAGACTCAAATAGTTAAACAATCACGCAAAGCAATGATTAAGATAACTTGAAGCAAATGGTTTTCCAACTTTGATGTAGCATTCCACATTTTAAGAAAACCCTATCAAGAAAGTATCTCACAAACAAGATCCAAAACAAGAGGAATAAAACAATTTGGCAAATTGGAACTTGTTTGAGAAAACATGCCACATAGAAGCAAGATAATTTACAATATCAACAATATGTGACACAACCTCGAATATACACATTATATTGGTTTGTAGTATGCACAAAGCATATTACTCCCCCATAATATGATAAAACATTTATTTTCACAAGAGGCAAATAAAATCCAACAAGATGATTAATGGACATTATAGAATTTGAATTTCTCATGAGAATGACATACCACATAGAAACTAGATAATCTTTAAATATCAATACTAAGTGATATTCCTCATATATACACATTTTTAGAATTGTGAAGTGCAAAGAATATCACTCCCCCAAAATGGGATAGTCCAATAATCTCTTACAAGAGCCAAGTAAGATAAAACGAGATGCAAAAGGCTCAACAAGAACAACCATACATGGTGTGCAAACCAACATGCACATACTTGATTACTCAAAATGAAGCAAGTAGGAAGCACAACATATACAAACACATGCAAGATACAAAACCCAACACATGTAAAGGGGCGAGTAACTTTCAATGTAGATAAGTTGATACATGTTACCGCAAGGAGGAACATTGGATATATGATAGACACAAGATAATCCAATTGACTTGACTTGAGAAAATATAATTGATGAAGATCCCTTAATTCTTCATGATATGGCCAAGTCTCCAATGCACTCCAACAACACCTATTATTCAAGTAATGGCTTGTTGGTCCCCAACCAAGTTGGGTCCTAAGAAGTTAGAAACAATAGGTTTGGCAACCCAAATGGTTCTTTTCTTGACACCACTTTGAGCACCAACAAATTTGGCAAACACATTGCCAACCTTATCCTTGCAAAGTGAATAGACATCTTCAATTATGATAGGGTTGGATGAGTTACCACTAGTGCATGAAGAAGATAGGTGACCCTTCTCATGGCATATGTAGCAAGTTCTTTTCTTCACCTTCTTCTCACTTGATTTCTCCACAAGGGGAGTATTAGCTTGATTATTCTTGGGAAGTGACCTTTCTTCAACTTGAGGTTGAGCAAGGGCTTGAACTTGAGACCGCTTCCCTTGTTGCTTCTCACTAAGTGCCTTTTTCTTCAAAGGGCAAGATCTAACATGGTGCCCTTCAATTTTGCACTTAAAGCAAACAATCTTGGCCAAATTCTTGACTTGTTCTTGGCCCTTCTTCTTCTTGTATATTTTGGACTTCTTCTTATTGTTAGAGATAAATCCAAGTCCACTCTTGTCATTGGGGGATTTTTGCACACTCAAGATCTTATTGAGTGTGGACTTCCCTTCATAACGTTTTTCCAAGTCTTTCTTCAACAAAGTAACTTGGGCCTTAAGCTCTTTGATTTCCTCTACATGGTTAGTGACAACACAAGTACTAGAGGAAGTAGAGGCTACATTGTTAGAGCAACAAGGCAAGGAGGGTAATTCATCACTAGATGTAGAAATAGTATGAGTGGATGAATTACTAGTACTAGCACATGGCAATATTGCATTTTGGGAAATAGTGCTAGTGCCCACATGAGGCTCACAAGATGTTACCTTTGTAGATATAGCCTCATGAGCTAACTTTAGGCGAGCATGGGACACTACAAGATCCTCATTAGAGCTAGATAGCTTTTCATGAATTTCTTCCAATTTCTCATACTTGCTAGTTAGCAATTCAAGTTGAGCCCTTAGCTCAACATTCTCCTTCAAAATAGATGCTTCACAAGAAGTAGAGTTAGTAGCACATGCATCATTATCATTATGAATAGGAGAAGACAACTTGGCAAGAGCGAGGTCACGTTCTTTAGTGAGTTTAGAAATAACTTCATTACATGACTCCTCAATGGATTCAAGCTTCTCCTCAAGAGAAACCCGAAGCTCTTGCTCTTCCTCTAGAGCATATTTTAAATCATGGATATCATTGGCATACTCATGCTCAAGAGAAAACATATTATCAATTTGTTCTTCCTTCATCTCAATGAGTTTCGTGCTCTCAATAGCACAACTCATGATTTCAAAGAAGTTGGGCAAAACATTTTTATGGTTATGCAAAGCATCAAAGACCACCTTACCCTTCTTGTTTAAATACTCAATATAGTCTTCTTCATTTTCCTCATCCTCACCATTGTCCTCAACATCATTATGATTTGAAGATCTAGCCATAAGGCATATGTTGGAACCGTGAGAAGAAGAAGATGAAGAAATGCTTGAAGCTCCATTCAAGACCTTGTCTTGGCCCAAAGACTCTTCGGTTTCCTCTATATGGTTAGCATCACAAATACTAGAGGAAATAGAAGCATTTGTATCATGGCAACAAGACAAAGCAAGCATATCATCATGAGATTTATTCAAGAAATTTACACATGATATGCAAGGACTATCAACACAAGCATGTAAAACATTTATGGGGCTACAAGTGTTTAAGTCCAAAGATGAAGCATTGCAATGAGATAAAGATGAAGGATCATCAAAAGTAAGCATACTATCACCATTGCAAGTTTCATTACCACTCACCATATCATTACCTTGTGTCTTGCCACACTATGGTGAAGTGGATGAAAGTTCATTGCGGCCGGAAGTGGAAGGAATACAATCATCCCCAATAATCTTGGACACACCATATTTTTCTTGAAGCTTTGTCCATATCTCATGAGCGCTCCGAAAAGGCGTGATGGAGAAGGTAACTACATTGCTCAAAGCATTAACAATCACATGAGTAGCTTGAGCATTGAGATACAAGTTTTTCTCATCCTCTAAAGATAGATTTTGAGTATCCTTTGGAGGAGAAAAACCCGCATCTACAATTCGCTCCATAGATGGGTCCATGACCCGAAAATAATAAAGCATGTGAATTTTCCAAGTATCATAATTTGTGCCATCAAATATAGAAGTGTTATTGTGCACTAATCCCCTAGCCGACATCTTTGCTCTCAAGGCGGTGAAGCCTAAAATGAGAGACCGGACTATGATACCAATTGAAAGGACACAGATGTCGCCTAGAGGGGGGGTGAATAGGCGATATCAAATTTTACGAATGGCTTGAACAAAAGCGGAATTAAACTAGCGTTTATTTTGTCAAGCACATAAAACCTAAATAAACTAGGCTCACCTATGTGCACCAACAACTTATGCTAAGCAATACAAGTAACAAGGTGAGCAAGATATATGACTTCAAGCACGAAGGCTATCACAATGTAAAGTGCATAAGTAAAGAGCTCGGGTATAGGAATAACCGAGGCACGCGAAGACGATGATGTATTCCCGAGTTCCTCCCTTGAAAGGGAGTACGTCTCGTTGGAGGGGTGTGGTATCGCCACAAAGGCCTAACCAACGCCACAAAGGCCTCACCCTATTCTCCGGTGTGAGCTTGCGCCACAAAGGCCTAGCTCACTCTTCCACTAAGGGGTTCCTCAAGGCGGAACCGGGCCTTTCCACAAATCTTGGGGCACGCAACCACAACTTAATTGGAGGCTCCCAAGAATAGCCACAAAGGCACCACAAAGCCACAAAGCCGTCTAGGGTTCCAAGAACCCAAGAGTAATAAGCTCACAAACTTTCACTTACTCGAATCTCCGGGGAGAACTCAAACTGATGCAACTTATGCAATGGCAAGAGCACACAAGGTGCTCAAATCCTTCTCACTCAAATCCTACCAAAGCAACTAATGCTATGGAGAGATATGAGAGGAAGAACAAAGGAAATCCACAAAGAACTTCAAGATCTAGATCCTCTATGTTCCCCTCACTTAGAGGAGAAATGGATTGGTGGAAATATAGATCTAGATCTTCTCTCTCTTTTCCCTCAAAAATATGCAAGAATCATGGGAGGAATGGAGGAGGGAAGGCAAGCTTGCAAAGTCAACAATGGAGGAGAGAGAAGCCAATTTCGTGGCTGTTCCAAGGAGGAAGAAGGGGTATTTATACCCCCCCCCCCTCCAAAATCTGACCATTACAGCCACTTACACCGGCTAAAGCCGGACTTAACACCGGCTATAGCCGGCCTAAAAAGTCCGGCCCTGGCCACAAATAGCCGGACAAAAAACCGGGTTGCAACAGAGACGAAATCTGGGCAGACCGGCTAAAGCCGGCCCTCAGACCGGCTAAAGCCGGTCTGACCGGCTATTTCCGGCCCCGGGCCGGCTATTTCCGCCCCCACTGAAACAGCATAAATACCAAAACGAAAACGGCAATAACTTGAGCATCCGGACTCTGTTTTCGATGATCTTGGGCTCGTTGGAATCACCACAATGAGCTCTACAACTTCATCCATAGAAACATCATAGTCCAATAAGGGAGTATAAAACCAAATGATGAAAGGTTTGACCTCTCTACGAAGACAAACCGGTAAAACCTCCAAACATCAAAAACGCAATAAGAGTTTCATGCAAAATCCGTTTTTGATGAGCTAGAGCTTGTCATGGAAATAACCACAAGATCTAGAACCTCACATGGATAAAATCCAAATAAGAATCAAGAAAGATGATGCCAAGTATGCAAAGGTTTGAGCTCTCTCTGAACGATACAATTAAGTTACTCACTCGAGAGCCCCTCTTGATAGTACGGCTACCGATCCTATAACCCGGTCTCACAACTAACACCATGAGATCGGTAAGAAAGAAACCCTAACACTATCATACCTTTGCCTTGAGCATTCCACTTGAGGTGGTTAATGACTATCTTGATCTTCTCAAGTTGGACCACCTTTCTTGATTGAGCTTGCTTGGTGAAGTCTTGCGGATTGCTCCCCCATACTCTACTATGGAAGAGACTCTCTTTAAGCATATCTTCACATATCCATGATCACAATATAGATGGCAAGCTTCAAGCATATGTTCTCTTCTAGTTGCTCATCTTGAACTTGCGCTTTGACTTGATCAATCCTCGAATTAATTCTTCTTTCTCCATAATGATGGTGTCTTGAGGATACACATGAGAGCTCACTCAATCTTATTCTTCAAGACACACTTCACATAAGCTCAAATCCCTTAAGACCAATCTTTGGATCACTCCTTGAATAACACCTTGGTCAACACATAATCTTCTTCTTACAACCTTGACTCCAACAAATGGTTCAAGCATTGTCTATGGACAAGTCCTACACATATGACTCAATACAACCATTAGTCCATAGGGATTGTCATTAATTACCAAAACCACACATGGGGCTCGATATGATCTTTCATCCGTCCTCCTATTCTTCTTCTTCAGCCTCGCCATCCGCTTCTTTGTCTGCGGCGTCCTCTGCGGTTGTACCCGCCATCTCCTCCTCAGCTTCGGATGTGATATCTTCTAGATACAAATCCGCCATCGAGGGATGCGTTCCTAGGGCTGATTGCTGAAGAGGGGAATCCTCCTCCTTAGCTTCGGAATGGTGGCGGGAAGGAGATCCGGAGTTCATGGCGATGAGCAACGGATGGAGTCCACTACGAAATGCTTGAAGTTCTTAAGTGAACTATTCCGGCGGAAAAAGCTACCGGCGGCGAGGTCTTCCGCGGTACCTCGTCGAAGATGACAAAGCTCTCATGGGGGCGCTAAGGAGAGAGAGTGTGTCGGGGGCGAATGAGCGGTGACCGGCCGGGGGTGAGAGGCCGGGGTATATATAGACCCCGGACCTCGAGATTTGTGCCCGCCATCACCACCGCTCGTCCTGATCGCAGAAACCCTAATCCGGTGACACGTGTCCAGAGGTCAAAAGGTAACTTCGGTAAAAATAGTGCATGCGCTGTAAATCTTGCCCTAGAAGGAACTACGTGCCGAAATTTATGGCGGATTTCTATGGTATGATCCAACGGATCCCAAAAATCTCGCTAAGTTAAAACGGCGTCGCTTGATCCGCTATTTGCGGCGGATTAATAGATGGAAGAAGGAACATCAAGAAACCGCCATCCAAGCGCAGAATAGAGGAAGAGCTATGGCGGAAGTACCCCACCAAGAACGTGACATGGCGGATGGAGATGGCGATCTTGAATTTCCCTGGGGGCTACTATTGGGGATATACCAAATGGATATACCAGCGACGTAGTCCTAAACCAGCAAGCCAGGGTGGCCCATCAGGGGTAGTATGGCGGATTGCCTACCGGGCGGCCCAGTTGCTGGAGATGCCACGGCGGTACTGGACGCAGGCGCTTTTGGCGGATCCGAAGACAGGCCCATGGCGGGTTGCCTTGTAGTACACGCATAGGACTTAGTCTAGGACTCCAAGTTGTATCCGCTCCGGTACCAATGTGTAGCCCACGTCAGGCGCCTTTATAAGCTGGCGTGGAGAAGCCTTTGAGGCACGACTTAGCCATAAGGGCAGAAGACACAACAGCTAGGTTTACGGCCAATCGCATAGCGAAACAGCCAACCTCCTCATTGTAATCGAGCACTTGTTGCCATATAGTGAATTATAGCAGCACGTAGGGTCTCACCACCATTGCGGGATCTGAAGCTGGGTAAACTCGTGCTACCACCGTCCCGGATCGCTCCGTCGTGTTCACCCCCTTCCACAAACCGCCATACCCCTACCTCTATGGCAGATCTGTTGACGAAACCACGACAAATATAGTGGCTGATATGCATGCCATCATGATCGAACGCGCTAAGAATGATGGCCTCATTGAAGGTGTTATCCCCCACCTTGTTGATGGGGGATTATCTATTCTTCAATATGCTGATGATACGATTCTTTTTATGGAACATGATCTGGAGAAAGCACAGAATCTGAAATTGATACTTTCAGCTTTTGAGCAACTATCTGGTTTAAAAATTAACTTCCATAAGAGTGAGTTGTATTGTTTTGGTGAGGATCAAGACGAGGTTAATGCATACACCAAGTTATTTGGGTGTGGGCAGGGACAATTTCCCATGCGGTATTTGGGGATCCCGATTCATTATCGGAGACTCACTCTTGCCGAATGGAAAATCGTCGAGGAGAGACTACAAAAGCGTCTTAGTAGTTGGAAAGGTAAATTACTGTCCCTAGGAGGAAGATTGATACTCATAAACTCAGTACTCTCTAATATGGTACTGCATATGATTTCATTCTTCCTTTTGCCTAAAGGAGTCTTACACAAGCTGGATTATTACCGGTCTAGATTCTTTTGGCAAGGGGACAGTGAGAAGAAGAAGTATCGGTTGGCTAAATGGAGTGTGGTTTGTAGTCCCAAAGACCAGGGTGGGCTTGGTATTCACGACCTTGAGGTCAAAAATACTGCTCTACTGGGTAAGTGGCTATTTAAATTACTCACGGAGGAGGGGACTTGGCAAACTATTCTTAAGAGGAAATATATTGTTCCTAAAGCATTATCCCAGGTCCTTTGGAGACCGGGAGATTCGCATTTTTGGGCCGGTCTCATGGCAGCGAAGAAGTATTTCTTTGGCCTGGGTTCCTTTTCTATTAGAGATGGTTCTGAGATAAGGTTCTGGGAAGATAGATGGCTTGGTAATGCCACTCTTCGTGAACAGTATCCAGCATTGTATAATATTATTCGTCACAAAGGTGATACTATCGCCAAAGTAATGGAGTCATCTCCATCGAATGTGTTGTTTAGGAGGGACTTATCTGGTCAAAGACTTGTGTCTTGGAATGCCTTACTTCAAAGTTTGGGTAATATTCAATTACAATCTGGACATGATGAATTCCGATGGAATCTACATGAAAACGGCAAATTTTTGGTAGCTTCTATGTACAATGCTCTTATCCTTCCCGATGTGCCAATCGATAAAGTTCATAACAATAAGCTTTGGAAATTGTAGATTGCCTTACGAATTAAGGTATTTGGATGGTACCTACGTAAAGGAGTGGTTCTAACTAAAGATAATCTTGCAAAACGGAATTGGCATGGAAGCAAGAGATGTGTTTTTTGTCATCAAGATGAAACAATAAAACACTTATTCTTCCAATGCCGTTTCGCTAGATCTATATGGTCAGTCATCCAAGTAGCTTCAACCTTGTATCCACCATGCAGCATCACCAATATTTTTGGGAACTGGCTTAATGGGATCAATCTTAGGTTTAAAAAGCATATTAGGGTGGGAGCGATTGCCTTTATCTGGTCGCTATGCCTATGTAGAAATGATAAAGTGTTTAACGACAAAAACTCTTCCATTTTGCAGGTTATCTACAGAGCTATCGGTACTCTCCGTTTGTGGTCCTCTCTGCAGCGTCTGGAGGACCGAGACCTATTTACGGAGGTCTGTGCACGTTTGGAGGTCACGGCGAGGGATACTTTTTCCCAACATGGGTGGCAGCATAGTTTACGCATTGGTGCTCCATGTTAGGCGAGATTGCAATTGCTCTCTTTGATATGTAATCTTGCCTTTTTTATTTGCTTTGAACAAGACTTGAGTTTGGGCTGTGTGCATCTTAGCTATACAGGGGCCGGGTGTAAGCTTAATAACTTTTTAAGTAATAAAGCACTCTTTATCGAAAAAATATGAAAGAAACTGATGGAGGCAATTGATCCGCCGCACTGGCCTTTAAAGACCTGTTTCAACTGGCATCTTCATCCAATGTGATTTCACCCTTCCCTTCGTTTTCCCATCCCTCAATATTTTTCTTGATTTTGTCAGATCCATGTTACTTCCATGCTGCTCCATGGTTTGCCGGTAAAGCTTATTGGGGGTACACGCTCTCATCTAAAGGCATCAAGTTTCTACAGCGAATTATGCGTCTGGTTTTATTGCTAGTGTATCCATGTTTATCTTTTCAGATCTGGTCGCGAAAGGTCTACTAGCTCACTGGCAGATGCTATATAATTTAGACCCTTAGATATGTACCACCGAATGCCTATCAACTACTAGGCAGAATGTCTCATCAGAGTAGTGATTGCCTGATTGGATCTTAATCAAGCAACAATAGCACTGCATTCTCGGGTTGGGCAGTGGTTTTATTCAGTATATTGCAAGTTGTGCGTACTGCATTTTTTTAAAATCACTGCTAGGAAGGTAAGTTCAGCCTATCTTTAGCAATGTTTGTTTATGATTATTTTTTACCTTTTACTACATTTCATTTAGACATATCCATAATATGTTCCTCTGAACTGGTGTTTCAAATCATAATATTTGCATAAAAATAAGGAAAAGGTTGTGACTACCAAGGTTGCCTCCAAGTTGCATACTTAATCTGAGAAGTATAAATTCTTCAGTTTGATGGCTCTTGATAGATGACCTGCTCCATTAGGGGAAGAATAGGGGCATATTTGGGACAGCTCCACTCCACCAAAGCAACCATGAAGCAGGCGAAGCTGCCCCAAACACACAAACTCCAGGTATTAGGCGGAGCGAAGCTGTGACATCCCACCAATGCTTCACCTGATTCACTCCACCTCCCACGTCCCACCAACCTACGGCACGTCGCCGCCTTCCTCTCTAGCGCGAACCGTCCCCTCTAGAGCTGCTCTGGCGAGATAAGAGGCCCGTATCCTTCCCTTCCGCCGCTCTTCCTTCTCCCCTCTAACCGTTGCCGCCTGCTCTTCTTCCTCGCCCCTGCTTCCTGTCCGCTTCCCGACCTGCCGCGGAACATACCTCGACCACCGCCGCCGTTCAAGGAGGTCGCCGGGACTCACCCGACGAACGCCTGAACAAGGAGATCGCGGACACTGTACTTGGCAACCAGCATGTCGCTGTCGCTGCTGGAAAGTATACACAACCTCTGTTCTTTACCTTTGCCTGTATGTCAGACTCAACCTGAAGATGTATCTTTACAAGCTCTAAGCTCCCTCGTATTACGCCTCACTGGTTGATTTGCAGGTCATTGTCATGGGGTCCACCAAATAGAGAAGACGTTGCTTCTTTGTGTTTGTCAATTTGATTGAGCTTCTTTGTTGAGGCATAATCATGAGTGGGATCGTGTGCCAGTGATGGACGTCTGTTGACGCATTTCGTCTAAGGGCATTTCTAACGCTGCTTCACATATGGATATTCCGGGGCAAAAAATAAGCTTCAACGCTAACGGCGGTCTATTTTTTTATCCTCGGTGCCCCATTTTGGAAGTAAATTTGAGGCTTGTTTAGGATGTTCGGATGTCCTCTTTCTATCCGTCTAAATTTGAGGCTTGTTTAAGATGTTTGGATGTCCTCTTTCTATCCGTCCAGCCACATGCATGCAGGCTATATGCAAGCCAATTAGTAAAGATAGAGAGTGTGGTCCTTCAAACCCTGTGCATGGACCGTGGCCCACAAAATTAATTATAATCTTTTGTAAATTTATCATTTTTGTTGCGCCTAAAGTATAAGTTATTTTCCATTATAAATTTGCACTGTAATAGTGTACATCGTTAGCTGTATGCAACCTTTTTTTTTACTTTTTTAAAAGCTTATTTTTCCAAAAATTTATCAAAAACGGGACGTGCGTTGGGTGCACTGTCACACCCCAAGCGGACAGCCGTCCGATTCTATCTGCAAGCCACCCATAAACGGATCAAAGCGGATACTTTTGGTGTCCGAAATAGAGGCACCGTAGAAGATGTCCAAGGAAAGGTGTCCGTGTGTGCCGTGGATCTATGCGGATAGGTTTGGCGATAGTAGTTTGTGATTTTGGTTGACAATCTAAGGCTAGATTTCTTGTGGCTTCATAAATTTGGGAAAGGATTTCTCTTAGATGAAGGCTGCTCAGAATGCGCGGCAAGGCGTGCTGGAGATCATAATGATACATTGTTCCTATTTCTACAGTCTAGCAGCGGTTAGGGATCTAATAAAAAAGAACATGCATACACGCCCGAAACAAGAAAAACACAATACAATTGACCATCAACATAATCAAAGGTTGGCGCGGCAGCGCGCGCAAGGACCATCTAGTACGTTCTACAGCTGGAGCACCCCTCTCGCTCTATCTTGTTAACCTGCAAAGATTTCCCCGTGCGACATGTATGGATGCAAACAAGCAGGAGGTGTTGTGTTGTTTCAGAGTGAATATCGACTTTTGTGGTGAACAACTGAACACGCGTATATCTTTTGTTTTGAGAACTCACGTATATCAAGATGACCTTCACATGTACAAGCATGTGACGTTCTTATGCAAAGGAGGAAAAAGATAGACATAAATCTACCTGAGACAACCAGCGATTATGCAGTATACATCGGTAGTAAAAAATTAAAAGAGAAAATAAAATACAAGAATACTCTAATCATTTCACAACAATCTCTCTCTAATCAGAACCTAGAGCTACCTCAAGAGCCAAACACCTTTTTACTGCTCCGAAGCTTATTGGTGGAGTGAAGTTGAGAGAATGGAGTGGAGTGGAGTGAAGTGGAGTGGAGTGGAGCTCTCCCAAACACACCCTCACTACCATACATAGCCTCCCAGCTCAAAGAGTATTTTCTCAAGTAGTTGAGGATTTGATCTGATTGAATTTTTTGATCCTTATGAGTGCCTCATCCTACCATGGTTTGTATTATTAAAGATTTTTAAATTTACATTTTGTCTCCATGGATTACTAGATGGTTCAAAGATAAGGAGGCCTCTTCAATAAGTTATCAGATGGGGTTTTTTTTTTTTTTGAAATAGGGCAGCCCCAGCCTTATCAGATGATGAGGTACATCATGGTTCCAATTCGTGAGACTGCTGAAGTATTCCAGAAGCACTACGCATGTAGCTGAATATGTAGATTGAGGCTATAATTTTATATCTCAGAGTATGCTCTTTATATGTCACAGTATGTGTAGTACTTTATATCAGATAGTATGTAACATCCTTCGTATCTTCTCAACATATTCATTTGATTTTTTTTTGTTTATCTGGATTGATTTGTAGTGTATCATCTACTACATGTTAACACCTAGAAGGAAGCTGCAATACACTGCATTTGGCATCAGCCAATTGATCATTAAACAAAAGAAAAAGGCCAACGTATCTCTTAGGCGTCTCAAATACCTTTTGTTGGTGCATTTTTTTTTTGAGAGTACGCAATTGCATACCTTAGTTTTATACAAGACAGAAAATTTGTTAGAAGAAACCGACATACTGTTACAAGCAACAGTTGTCAGCAACACCACACCCACACCATAAAACTAGTGGACTACTCTCGCGAATGTATTGCTCCCTCTAAGTCCTGCTGTGTTCCACTGCCGCCAATCAACCAAAATTTGCTCGATCAGTCCATGCACCGAGTTGTAGCGCTCTGCCTTTTGAAAATAGCAGAACTCCTGTATTAAGTGCTACTCCATGTATCACTGATAGCATCATAGTACAAAATATAGTAATCATTACAATTGTATCAAATATTACAACGTAGATCCAGTTATACAAGTCTCAAACCTTATAAACTCACAGCAGAAAACAAAAGTGACAATGAGCCTCCATCTTCATCACGTGCCAGACAGACATGTTGGAATGTAGACTCGAGATCCTACTAATCGCTTCTCATCCTACACATTTGAATATGCAGCCCCAATGAAAGGGGTCAGTACAAGGACGTACTGGCAAATGACACATGTTTGGTGGTTGTTGTGAAAAGACTATATTACATAATATTTGGCTGGTAGATCTTTGGGCTAAATTGCATAAAGCCAAATTTATCCTATATTTTCCAAATCAAAATATTTTTAAATTTTGAAAAGGTTTTGAGGTGAGCACATGAAAATCATTCGAGTTCATCCCTCGAAATGACCCCATGTGGTTAAGTCTATCTTGAACTACTTAGTCACCCGAGTCCATCCCTCGAAATGACTAACCAATTTTAATTTATTAAAAAAGGTGATGAGATTCTTCCGTACAACCATGTCTAGAGACTCAATTTGTCCATAATCGGGGACACGGCTAATCGATTAGTTTTACACCCTGCAGGGGTTGTGCACTTTCACCTCAAGACTCAATTTACCCAGAGAGAAGAACGAGATGAGACCTTTCAGAAGGAGTGATCAACCATACTAGCAAGACCCGTTTTCAAATACTACCTCATGTAAAGCTACAAGTTGAACCCTCACATCATACTCAATCAAGACAGAGCTCATAATGTCATAAGGCTGCACTGGTAGTACACTATACACGGAAGACATGTTAATCTCTTTGTTCCTAGGTGGCAAACCACAAGTGCACTCTCAAGTCACCACATACTCTAGGTCCTTCCCCTAGGCATGCGGCCCTGAGTAGCCACTAAACCAAACTACCATTCCACCTAGATGTTTCATTAGGTTGAAATTTTAATTAAGCATTGGCATCTATTTCAAAATAATACTAACAATCCTAGCAAGGTTGGGGTTTAAGTGTTAGCTACATACTACTAGGATCTAGCATTGCATAAACTTCTTTCAAAATCAACCTATCATGCATACTACTGGAAAAGCACTAATGCAGTAGTAAAATAGGTAGAAGAATGTGTGTCACTTGCCTTTTTGAAGTTTAAGCTCTTTCACTTCTCTCAACAAAACGCGTTGCACTTCGTACCAAACTATAATATAAAAATAACACAACATAAACACACCAATCCGATACAAACGAAAATCAAATAGGACAAGCAAGATTTATGGCAGGTATGATATTGGGTCAAGGTGGTTTCAAAATGATTTTTGGTAGATAGGTATGATCATAGGATCCACTTTGGTAGAGGGAAATATGCTGCAAGAAATATATAATTAAGTCTATAATGAAAATACTCAAATTCCCAAATTTGAATTTGAATATCTACGAAGTGGTTCAAGTATTTTGGGAAGTGGTACTACTGGATAGGGTACTGTAGAACAAAGCTACTGAAATTGGATTCATCCTAAAATCATTTTTAGAAAACAAGTTATGATCAAATTAGTGATTTGAATGAATTTGAATGCACAAAATTTGTGCACATATCAACTTTGATGTTTACTGATTCTATGATTTTCTACATGTTCAGAGGATTCCATAGACTACAAAATTATGATTTTTGGATGGGTAGAACAAAAGTTATGAATTAATTGGTGCAACATAGGGATTTAAAACAATTTGAAAATTCAATTCAAATTGTATAAAGAAACTATAGAATTTGGTTGCACCATTAGATTCTACTCCTCTTTAGCTTTCCAGAGACATATTATTTGTTAGATTTAGAGCTATGGTTTGAAAGATATGATTTATGCAAGTTTCCGTCTGATTGAATTTGTTTTAAATCTATTTGAATTAGGGCAGGGCCACGTGGCGCAATCCTACTCGAGGATACTGGTTCAGCCATATCAGGCTTTGTGGCCGTTGGATCTTAAGTGGATTGAGCGCTCCAGATTGCCCCATACCGATTCGGTAAACGGATCTAATCTGGGCGATTGGATCTGGATCCTACGATCGATAGAGAAAGGGAGGGAGAGCTCACCGGAGGGCTAGGGTTTCGACGAGCCGGCGCTACAGGTGTGGTTGTCGGCAATGATGCAGAGGGTTCGATGATCATTATAATCCTTTGATCATATGGCTTGGGTATCATTTGGCAAATCAAAGTCCAAGGTTAAATGGTGCTGAACTATTCTCTTAAAATACCATTTAGCTAAGACAACACCGTATCACTTCTTAGCTCCAAGATACTACACATTTGATATCTTCCTAGCAATGGTTCTAATCTTTTTGTGGTATACACCTCACCAATAGTTGAGACAACTCCTCTAATCCACTTGGTATTAGGTTAGTCTCTCCAATTGCTAAGTTTCCTAATTATATCCTAAAGCTCTATCTTAGGGGATGAAAATGATACTAGGATTGATATAGACTCTCTCCTCTTGTTCTAGGATGAATGGATTTAGAGAAAAAGAATAGAAATCCAGATCTAGGATAGATGAAGGTTTGAGAATAAGACTTGCATTGACTTACTTTGGATTAGACAAGATTCCGTGATTTAAGTTTAAGAAATACCATTTTAATCATGGTAGACTGGATATAGAGTCCTAAAGTGATGTGTTAACATATTAATTCTACCTCACATTCATCTCCTTTAATTATTGTTATTATTTCTACCCAAAACAGTGTTGTGAGCGAAGGTCATGTTGAGGTTTATCGTGCTTCAGTTGATGAGCTACTTCAGTTTCACCAACACAAGTGAAACTTCAATCACTTTGACAAGTTTTATTTAAAACTGCAAAAAATTTCCAGATTTTCTATGCATGAATGCAATGCACACTTCAGTTTCCTATTTATTTCTAGTCTCACATCTTGGGATGTTACACAGAGCCTCTCCTGCTGGCTCCTTCGCGGCCTCGTGCAACTCTCCCTGGCCTGTCTCGCCAGAGAGCACCCTAGCCACGGCGGCCTCTTCCGCCACGGCCTCATCAGCAGCCGCAAAGGACGCAGCGGCCACTTCCGCAACAGCTTTCTTGACTGCGGCCTCCTCAGTCCGCGCCTGCTCAGCTCTCACCGTGGCGGCCACGTCTGCGACAACTTTGTCCGCCGTAGTCCTCTGGCGGGCAAGCTCCACGGCGTCCTTCCCAGCATGGCGGGCCCCTTCTCGTGGGGTGTGCTCCGTTTCCTTGGTCCGACCCACGTCATCATCGGCGCCCTCCTTATGCACCCCCTCGCTACACGAGGGGTGATACGTCTCAAACGTATCTATAATTTTTGATGCTCCATGCTTGTTTTTACACCATTTGCTTAGTGTTTCGTTACACTTCGTGGCATTTTTATGTATTTTCCAGAACTAACCTATTAACAAGATGCCATAGTGCCAGTTCCCTGTTTTCTGCTATTTTTGTGTTTCAGAAAAGTTACACAGGAAATATTCTCGGAATTGGACGAAACAAAAGCCAAACATCCAGAAATTTACCGAAGCTTCCAGAGAACCAAAGAGGAGAAGGAGAGGGGCCACAGGCCGCTCACACAACAGGGCGGCGCGGCCCAGGCCCTGGCCGCACCCCCTATGTGTGAGGCTTCCTCGGTCCACTTCTGACGCCGCCCCTTCGACTATAAAGACCCCCCGACGGGAAAAACCTAATGACCTGATCAATTTTCCAGAAACACATTGCGATCCACCGTCGTCGTCGACCCAAGATCGGGAGGGTCCAGAAGCTCTTCCCGGCACCCTTCCGGAGAGGGGAATCGCCACCAGAGGTCTTCTTCATTGCCATGCTTGCCTCCGACGCGATGAGTGAGTAGTCTACCTTGGACTATGGGTCCATAGCATTAGCTAGATGGTTGTCTTCTCTACCATGTGCTTCATGTTTAGATCTCGTGAGCTGCCTTACATGATCGAGATCACCGTTATGTAATTCTACATGTTGTGTTTGTTGGGATCCGATGAATATTGGTGTTATGATTGAGTTGATGTGCTGAATATTATCTTATGTTATCTCTATGTTGTTTATGATCTTGCATGCTCTCCGTTGTTAGTAGCTATCTTGGCCGAGTAGATACTAGTAACTCCAAGAGGGGGTATTTATGCTCGATAGTTGGGTTCATGCCTCTATTTAATCTGGGGGAGTGACAGAAACCTTTAAGGTTGTAGATGTGCTATTGCCACTAGGGAGAAAACAACATTCTTATGTCCAAGGGCATATGCTTTGTTTACATTACACACTTTGCTTAATGCAGTTATCTGTTGTTCGCAACTTAATACTCATGGGGTGTTCGGACGATATCCCTGTGAGTGGATTATTAGTCATAGATGCAGTTGGATGGCGGTCTATGTATTTTGTTGTAATGCCCAGAGTAAATCTCATAGTGATCCTCTCGACATATGCACGTTATCTTTATTCTATCAATTGCCCAACTGTAATTTGTTTACCCAGCATGTGTTATTTATCTTATGGAGAGACACCACTAGTGAACTGTGGATCCCGGTCCTATTTCCTTTATATTGCTATCACATGTTTACTTTACTCGCACTGTTTACTTTCTTGCATACTACTATTGCTTTCCACTCGATACGCTCATTCCTTTGTTTGCAGCAAACCGGTGAGATTGACAACCTCATCGTAAGTTGGGAGCAAAGTATTTGGTTGTGTTATGTGCAGATTCCACGTTGCTACTAGTTGAAGGCACGCTAACACGTTATTGTTAAAGGGCGCCCTTGTTGGAGTGTCACTAGGCTTGCAAGCATCACCTTCTTGAGTTTGGCTTTTTCCTGGATACGATTAAACCTTGGTTTCTTACTGAGGGAAAACTCGCTGCTGTACTCATCAAACCTTCCTCTTGGGGTTCCCAACTGGACGGTGATTTACATCATCAACACCGCCACAGCAAAGATTTTTCTGGCGCCGTTGCCGGGGAAAAAGAAGACTTCTACAAGGGGAGTTTAGCACGCACATCCTTTACTTTGTTTTAGTTTTGCTTTTACTTTATTTTTACTTGCATCGTTTTATCAAAAACACAAAAAATTTAGTTTCCTTATAGTTGTTTTTACTTGTCTGCTTTTAGCTTTGCTAGAATGGGTACTCATGAGAACACCAAGTTGTGTTATTTTACTAGCACTAATAATAGTGATTTTATCTGCACTCCTATTGCGCCACCTGCTCCTGCTGCTGATTTTTATGAGATTAAGCCTGCTTTGTTGAACCTTGTTATGAAAGAGCAATTTTCTGGTGCTAGTACTAATGATGCTGCAGCTCATCTCAACAATTTTGTTGAGCTATGTGAGATGCAGAAATATAAGGATGTAGAGAGTGATATTATTAAGCTTATGTTGTTTCCTTTTTCTTTGAGAGGAAAAGCTAAGGATTGGTTCCTGTCTTTGCCTAAAAATAGTATTGATTCATGGGCTAAGTGTAAGGATGCTTTTATTGGAAGATACTATCCTCCTGCTAAGATTATAGCTTTGTGTAGCAATATTATGAAGTTTAGCTAGTTTGATAATCAACATGTTGCTCAGGCTTGGGAAAGAATGAAATCTATGATAAACAATTGCCCCACTCATGGACTGACTACTTGGATGATTATCCAAACTTTTATGTAGGACTGAATTTTTCTTCAAGGAACCTATTGGATTCAGCTACTGGAGGCACTTTTATGTCCCTTACCTTGGGCACCGCAACCAAGCTTCTCGATAATATGATGGTAAATTATTCTGAATGGCACACCGAGAGAGCTCCACAAGGTAAGAAGGTAAATTCTGTTGAGGAAACCTCTTCCTTGAGCGATAAGATTGATGTTATAATGCTTATGCTTTCTAATGATAGAACTCATGTTGATCCTAATAATGTTCCTTTGGCCTCTTTGGTTGCTCAAGAAGAGCATGTTGATGTAAACTTCATTAGAAATAATAATTTTAACAACAATGCTTATAGGAACAATTTTGCTAGTAACAATTATAGGCCGTATCCTCTACCAATGGTAATGGTTATGGTAACTCTTATGGTAATTCCTCCAACAACACTAGGGCTGCGCCCTCTGAGCTTGAGATAATGCTCAAGGACTTCATCGGTAAGCAAAATGCTTTTAACAAGTCTGTTGAGGAAAAGTTAGGCAAAATTGATATTCTTGCTTCTAAAGTTGATAGCCTTGCTCATGATGTTGAACTTCTGAAATTAAAAGTGTTTCCTAATGATGTGAAGGAGAACAATCCTTTTGCCACTCCTAACGCTATCCAAGTTAGAATTGATGAAAATGTTAGATTGCTAGCAGAATTGCATGCCAGGTGGGAAAGAGAAGATGATATGGCTAGAAAGATGAAGGTATGTACCATTACTACCTCTAATGATGTTGTTCCAAATGCTAGCAATCCTCTTACTTTGATTGGTGTAGAGAAAACTCCTACTCCTAGTGTTAAAAAGCCCAAAACAGCAAAAACTTTTTCTCAAAAGAGTGCTAGAATTTTTTGGAGTGTAGGAGATAATAGCTCTATTTCTTTTAATGATTTTGATGTTGATGGCTGCAATATATCTGAAGTTATTTTGTTCTTACAAAATCTTGCTTTGAGTCCCAATGCTAGTTCTTTAAATGTTGCTTTTACTAAGCATATTACCAATGCTCTCATGAAAATTAGGGATGAAAAGTTGAAGCAAAAAGCTTCTATTCCCAAGAAGTTAGAAGATGGTTGGGAACCCATCATTGATATGCATGTTAATGGTTTTGATTGCCATGCTTTATGTGATCTAGGTGCTAGTATTTCTATCATGCCTAGAAAAATTTATGACATGCTTGATTTACCACCACTTAAAAAGTGTTATTATGATGTTCCTATTGCTGATGTTGCTAAGAAGAAACCTTTGGGAAGGATTAATGATGTTCTTATTATGGTTAACAATAACCTTGCTCCCATTGATTTTCTTGTCATGGATGTTGAATGCAATGCTTCATGTCCTATTATTTTGGGAAGACCTTTTCTTCGAACTGTAGGTGCCATCATTGATATGAGGGAAGGCACCATCAAATATCAATTCCCACTCAAGAAAGGTATGGAACATTTCCCTAGGAAGAGGAAGAAATTACTTTTTGACTCTATTCTTAGAGCAAATTATGAGCTTGATGCTTCATCACTTGATATTACTTGATTTGCACTTTCTGCGCCTAGCTCAAAGGCGTTAAAGAAAAGCACTCTTGGGAGTTAACCCATTGTTTTACTTTTAGTTCTTTTTCTTTTATTTGAGTCTTGAAGTTATTACTTCTGTAATAACCTCTCCTTATCTTTTTTATTTCATTTTTGTGCCAAGAGAAGCCTCTAATTTGAGTGAGGTAAGATTTGGGGATGTTGCTGTCCTGAAACATATTTTGGTGCTGCACCGTAAAAATTCGTGAAAATTCTCAGAATATCTTTTGGAGCTGCGATTTTTTTTGCATATGCTCCAGGTTATATCCAAACTTTCATTAGTTATACACTTTTTGATTTTAGCAACAGAAAACACTCTAAAAATGACCTTTGTCAGCTGTTCTGTTTTGACAGATTTCTGCCATTATTTGTGTTTGCCGCTTGATCGCTTTCTTTTTGAGTTCTTTTGATCATGGAACTTTTGGGGAAGTTGCTACAGTAGTATATGCTTTATATGTGGTGTTTTTGAGTTGAAACCTGAAGCAAAAAAGGGTTGAATCATTGCTATGCTTATACTAATGTTGCTAATAGAATTGTGTTTAGTTTTGTATGAAGGAAGTTTTCAAGTGTAGGGATTGGAGAATGATGAGATGAGTTAAAGAATAGAAAAAAGCTCAAGCTTGGGGATGCCCATGCACCCCAAGAAATATCCAAGAGTTACAAGCGTCAAAGCTTGGGGATGCCCCCGAGGCACCCCTTCTTCATCAGCAAAAATCAGGTCACCTTTCAACACACTATATTTTTAATGCTTCATGCATTATACGTTTTTCTTGGAGCGTCAGTTGTTTTTAGTTTTCAGTTTTGTTTTGTTTTGTTTGCTGCAATAAATGGTTGTACCCCAACAAATTTCTTTTGGAGAAGTTTCCTTGCTTTTCATTTGTCAAGAACACTCCGTTTTTCACTCTTATCGTTCAACGAGTGTTCTCTTTTTCTAGAACTGCGTTTAGCTTTCATTTTTCGCCTTGATTTGTGTTCAGATCTTGTTATATCTTTGCATCAAGGTGTATTATGACCTCTGGTCCATTTTGGTTTTTATCAAAAGAGTTGTTTTAAAAAGGTTCGAATGGTGTTGGAAAAGAGAAAAAGTTTCATGCAAAAAAGTGGTACAAAAAAGAGCTTGTGTAGACTGCGGCCTAGGCTTTTGTATGTCGTGCTTGATGTCTTTTTGATAGTATGCTTAGTGGTTTTGCTGTAGCACGACTTGTCTCAAATGACTGAGACTGCTTAATGAGCCTCTAAAAAAATCATGCGTTGTTTTTATTATTTGGAAGCATTAATTTGGTTTTCTCCTTTGATGCCTTATTTGGGTTGACTTGGTGCATGCTCACACGTGTTAGACTCATACAAAGTCGCCATAAGCCTCTATGATCATTTAGTTTTTGACTTTTGATGCCATCTTATGCTTCTTTTAATGTTGCTTTGTCGCTCTGCATGATTATGGCCGTTATTGCTCTCTTAGTTGGTCGCTCCCAGCCTTTTGCTAGCCCTCATTTTGTACTGAGTATGAGCTCTACTCGTGCATCCAACTCCTAAAAACCAAGTTGTTCCAATATGTCCACCATATATACCTATTAGCAATTTGCTATTCCAAAGTACATTTGACTTGCTTTTATCTATCCTTCAAATTAAACTCTTTTTGGTGTTATGCGAAAATTGGTCAGTAAAGCTCTCACGAACCTGATGGCACACTTTACTTTTCTCGTTCTTAAAAATTTGACATTGCAGCTCTCTTATGTTGAGTTGTTATGCTTGCAAGTTGTAAGTTGGAAATTAGCCCAGCCATGTCGTCATGGGGCAAGCTTTCAACATTGCACTTTCTTTCATTTGAGTTGATATCGTGATCTTTTGTTTATGGATACTCGTGATGTGAAATAAGTTGGGAATCTTGCAGGATCATGGAGTTTGTATATGTGTTAGAGAAACGTCTGGGCCGCTAATCTAAGCCATGCATAATTCATGGTGGAAATTTACAGCATGCCCATAGTGGACATTCGACGACGCATCTCAAAATAAAAAAACTACACCAATGGTAAATAAAAGAGATGCCGAGGTGTTCATTGTCTGTTTGTCCTGTCATTTTGATGTGGGCTTGTTCCATGTCATCGGGCACGGAGGTACCCCGTTGGCGGTTCTCAATGATACACATATATTTACAATGACAAGAGCTTGCTTGGGACTCTAAGTCGAGTAGCATGAGGTTTGGGTATTCATACTTCACGGGACACAAGGTTTTCAACTTATGATTTGTCAAGCATATGCATCATAAGTGTATTCGCATTAACTCTAACCATTCAAGATGCCTATGATGGGGGCAATGAGAGCTCAAAGATTGTAAGTACCATAATTTTTGAAGGTTTATAAAACTTGCAATCACTGCTTCCCTCTGCGAAGGGCCTTTCTTTTACTTTTATGTTGAGTCACCACCTTCTACCTTTATGCACCGTCTAAGAGAGCATAGTTGTCATTCTGAGTATAATGTGTATTGTCCCAAAGTTTTCATTGATTGATTCATGATGTTGGTTTCACTTGTTCTTAAATTACTTGTATCTAGTCGCCCTCTTAAACTTGAAGGTGTCCTATGCATTTATGTTTTGCTCTCTCATGAAGGACAAGCTGAAAACCATTTGTATGTTTTTCCATATGATTTGAACACACGTTTGACTTTCATTGTTTCATTTTCATGATCTTTCGTTTGTGTTCTTTTTCATGTTATAACATGGTTGCTAAGTTTCTTCTATCAAGATTATATCTTTCATGCCCATGTTTTAAGTTCTTTTAGCGCACAACGCTTACATAGATGATCAAGATTGTGTAGGTGCATGTCACCTCAAAAATTATTTCTTTGCTATCACTTACCTAATCGAGGACGAGCAGGAGTTAAGCTTGGGGATGCTGATACGTCTCAAACACATCTATAATTTTTGATGCTCCATGCTTGTTTTTACACTATTTGCTTAGTGTTTCGTTACACTTTGTGGAATTTTTATGCATTTTCTGGAACTAACCTATTAACGAGATGCCACAGTGCCAGTTCCCTATTTTCTGCTGTTTTTGTGTTTCAGAAAAGTTACACAGGAAATATTCTCAGAATTGGACGAAACAAAAGCCAAACATCCAAAAATTTACCGAAGCTTCCAGAGAACCGAAGAGGATACGGAGAGGGGCCACAGGCCGCTCACACAACAGGGCAGCGCGGCCCAGGCCCTGGTCGCGCCCCCTATGTGTGAGGCCTGCTCAGTCCACTTTTGACGCCGCCCCTTCGCCTATAAAGACCCCCCAACGGGAAAAACCTAAGGATCCGATCAATTTTCCAGAAGCACATCGCGATCCGCCATCATCGTCGACCCAAGATTGGGAGGGTCCAGAAGCTCTTCCCAGCACCCTGCCGAAGAGGGGAATCGCCATCGGAGGTCTTCTTCATCGCCATGCTTGCCTCCGACGCGATGAGTGAGTAGTCTACCTTGGACTATGGGTCCATAGCAGTAGCTAGATGGTTGTCTTCTCCACCATGTGCTTCATGTTTAGATCTCGTGAGCTGCCTTACATGATCGAGATCACCATTATGGAATTCTACATGTTGTGTTTGTTGGGATCCGATGAATATTGGTGTTATGATTGAGTTGATGTGCTGAATATTATCTTATGTTATCTCTATGTTGTTTATGATCTTGCATGCTCTCCGTTGTTAGTAGCTATCTTGGCCGAGTAGATACTAGTAACTCCAAGAGGGGGTATTTATGCTCGATAGTTGGGTTCATGCCTCTATTTAATCTGAGGGAGTGACAGAAACCTCTAGGGTTGTAGATGTGCTGTTGCCACTAGGGAGAAAACAACATTCTTATGTCCAAGGGCATATGCTTTGTTTACATTACACACTTTGCTTAATGCAGTTATCTGTTGTTTGCAACTTAATACTCATGGGGTGTTCGGACGATATCCCCGTGAGTGGATTATTAGTCATAGATGGAGTTGGATGGCGGTCTATGTATTTTGTTGTAATGCCCAGAGTAAATCTCATAGTGATCCTCTTGACATATGCACGTTATCTTTATTCTATCAATTGCCCAACTGTAATTTGTTTACCTAGCATGTGTTATTTATCTTATGGAGAGACACCACTAGTGAACTGTGGACCCCGGTCCTATTTCCTTTATATTGCTATCACCTGTTTACTTTACTCACACTATTTACTTTCTTGCATACTACTATTGCTTTCCACTCGATACGCTCATTCCTTTGTTTACATCAAACCATTGAGATTGACAACCTCATCGTAAGTTGGGAGCAAAGTATTTGGTTGTGTTGTGTGCAGGTTCCACGTTGCTACTAGTTGAAGACACGCTAACATGTTATCGTTAAACGGCGCCCTTGTTGGAGTGTCACTATGCTAGCAAGCATCACCTTCTTGAGTTTGGCTTTTTCCTGGATACGATTAAACCTTGGTTTCTTACTGTGGGAAAACTCGCTGCTATACTTATCAATCCTTCCTCTTGGGGTTCCCAACTGGACGGTGATTTACATCATCAACACCGCCACAGCAAGGGGACAGAGACCAAAGATTTGGTCAACTCTGGTGTCGCCACCGGAGAAGATGGTGAAGCCCCCTGATGGGGTGTGGGCTTCAGAAATTTTGTGATGGAGATTGAAGCCCTGCAAGAGAGACGCGCCACATAAAATTCTGTAGGGACGTAAAGGCATGAAGCGGGAAAGAGAAAAAAACATGAGGAGCTCACCCATCCACCTCTATAGCCTTGCGCTTGATCACCTTCTTCCCTTTGGGAGGAAGTTTTTCCTTCACCACAGGCTCTGGTTTCTTCTGATTCTAGGCTGGCTCCGCCGGGGCCGGCTGGGATCTCTTCTTCGAGGCAGCGGCCTCGCCCCCGGGTTTCTTCAATGTAGTCGGCTCCACCGCAGCCGGCTGCCGCATCAGGGAATCCGGTAACTCCACAACTGGAGGAATCCTACCTCCGGCGGCAGCTGCCGCAGCCACGTGAAGGGCTGTCGCTCCAAGAGCAGCGGGCGGATCCAGTTCATCATCATCGTCCTCAGACCAATCTCTTAAGGAGGTGGGACACAAGGACTTACTTGAGTGGCCAAGGTTTTCACCCTCTCCTTCCAGCTCTTCACCTACGTCATTGTCAGGGGCGGTGCCGGAACCCTCAGGGGGGGCGTTGGAGCCGTCATCGTCATCATCATCGTCGTCGTCGTCCTAGGCAACCTCGTCATCCAACTGCGCCCTATCAACGTTGAAGCTGGCCTGGCGTATTGCCTGGTTCTCCAAAGTCTGCAGAGCAAACAAGCCTTGCTCAAGCCAGCAGGATAAAGCGTGTGAAGCTGGTTAGGAAGTTGTCCAACCGGTTGATATCCCAAGGCTGGGTAAAAGAAGAGCCAAGTCTGGAGAGTTTACCTCTGCAATCTGGTTATCGCGGTAGTGAGGCTTCAAGCCCCATTTCCATTCGGTGAGCAGCTTGACCTCGGCGATTTTGTTCGCCTTCTGTGCCACCTCTCCAGCTGATAGCACTTTGGAAGATTTGCGAGTGGGATCTCTGTTGGATCCTAGGAAGCACATCTTGTGCGACCGATGCTGGAGGGGTAACACACGAGCATCGATAAAGGCAACCAAGAGGTCCGGCACCTTCAGACCTCCCTCCCCTTGAAGAGCGACGATCCGCTTCAGAATGTTGACTATGTCCGGACCGGGGCTCGGGACGGAGGCCTTCCAGCTGTCGCACTCTCCCGGTCCTCCCGATGCAAAGGGGGCGGATTAACATGGTCGACGTCCTCTAGAAGGTTCTCGGCATAGAAAAAGGAGTGCCGCCACTTCTTGCAGGACTCCTTCCTCGATAGCTTCGGGAATCCGTCGGTTGTGCGGGCGTAAAAGGAGGCTGCCCTGCACATCATCGTAATCGAATCAAGTGTCTGGGTCTTGAAATAGAAGAGCCGCCTGAATAGCTCGACGTTGGGCCAGATGCCCAAATAGGCTTCACAAAGAGTGGCAAACGTGGACACCATCATCATCGTATTCGCCCCAATGTGATGCGGCTACAAGCGAAAATGGTCCAAGAACTACCGCAGGAAGTTGCTCGCGGGCAGGGCGAAACCCCTCCAGAAATGCTCGAAGAAGACAACCACTTCGCCCGGCTGCGGTGTGGGCACCCTTTCGCCCTTGGACGAGCGGCACCTCACGAGCTCTTCCGAGGGAATCCTCCGTGCTTGGTGCAGCAGCTCGATCCTCCTCTCCTTCACCCAGTATCCCTCCCAGGATCCCTTAGGCAGTAGGCCTGAGACGGCGCCTCCTCCTATCGCTGAGCCTTTGCCCTTCTGCCGAGAGATCTTTGGGGCCATCCTGGTTTGGATCTACACAAACAGAATGGCGGCGGTGGAGGAGTGAAAACCTAACCCAGCACGGTAGAAGCTTGGGGCCAGAGAAGAGTGGATCGGACAAATGTGAGAAGGGATGATGCGAGCGAGTGGTAATCAACACCCTCGAACGGTCCGTCCATTTAAAAGAGCAGATTGGCTCAACAGGATCAGTTGCACCATCCACGCGCGCCGGATCAACAATTGCACCCCTCATCACGTTCCACGTGGATGTTTGGGAGGGCAACCGCCGCGGTTGCCGCATAAGATCGTGGGTCTGGGACCGATGAGACGTTATGCTGCGGCGCAGACAAATGGCACCCAGACCCAAGTTACAAGTGTTCAAGTTCCGAGGAGCCGGACGCCGGCTGACAACTATGAGATGGCGTCGAGCCAGACCGGTCTGGGAGCCGGCACATCACAAGACGGCCGGGGATGCTCTGCGGTTCTTGAACTCAACAGTCCTCCAGCCGAATGAGAATCCCTAGGACTTCGACTACTGCGAGTGAACTTCGGCGAGGAAAAGAACCCGTCGAAGCCCTATGTTACTCCATGAGACTTCGCCAGTTTCAGAGACTAGTGTCGTGGGGATAATCACTTGGGTAGGTGGTGCGTGGTTGACGTGGGAGCGTGTAGTTGACGTAGGAGCTTCTTCTTCTTCAGTTCCCCGACAACGGCGCCAAAAAAATTGCTTGATGGTGTGTAGATGACCGCCCAGTTGGGAACCCCAAGAGGATGGTATGATGAGCACAGCAGCAAGTCTTCCCTCAGTATGAAACAAAGGTTTATCGAACTAGTAGGAGAAAGAACCAACTTCCAAAGGTTGATGCTTGCTAGCTTCGCGACAGCTCCGGACAATTTATATATGGCGCCTCGTCCAGGGCGTAGCTTTGCACCAGCAGCAACGTGGAACCTGCACACAACACAACCAAGTACTTTCCTCCAACTTACAGTGAGGTTGTCAATCTCACCGGTTTGCTGTAAATAAAGGATTAAGCGTATCGAGTGGAAAAATATAGTAGTTTGCAAGAATGTTAATAAAGCGAGTAAATGGTAAACGGTAATAACAATGTAAAAGAATGGACCGGGGTCCACAGTTCACTAGTGGTGTCTCTCCATAAGATAAATAACATACTAGGTAAACAAATTACAGTTGGGCAATTGATAGAATAAAGCAAGCATACAAATGTCATGAGGATAACTATGAGATTCACTTAGGCATTACAACATAATACATAGACCATAATCCAACTGCATCTATGACTAATAATCCACCCACCGGATGTCATCCGAGCAACCGTTGGGTATTAAGTTGCAAGCAACAGATTATCGCCTTAAGCAAAGTGTGTAATGTAAACAAGACAAATGTCCTTGAATACAAGATTGTTGTTTTCTTCCTAGTAGCAACAGCACATCTACAACTTTAGAGGTTATTGTCACTCCCCCAAGTTACTAGAGGCATGAACCCACTATCGAGCATAAATACTCCCTCTTGGAGTCACTAGCATCTACTCGGCCAAGATATCTACTAGCAACAGAGAGCATGCAATATCATAAACAACATAGAGATAACATAAAGATGATAAATCAATAGATCAACTTGATAAAGAACCAATATTCATCAGATCCCAACAAACACAACATGTAGAATTACACAACGATGATCTTGATCATGATAGGCAGCTCACAAGATCTAAACATGAAGCACATGGAGGAGATGACAACCATCTAGCTACTGCTATAGACCCGTAGTCCAAGGTAGACTACTCACACATCACTCCGGAGGCAGGCATGGTGATGAAGAAGGCCTCCGGCGGTGATTCCCCTCTCCGGTAGAGTGCCGGGAAGAGCTTCTGGACCCTCCCGATCTCGCATCGACGACGGCGGTGGCTTACAGTATGTTTCATGGAAAATTGATCGGGGTCCTAGGGTTTTCCTGTCGAGGGGAATATATAGGCCGAAGGGCGGCGTCAGGACGTGGACCAGGGGCCCACACCATGCCCTGGCGCGGCCTAGGGGTGGCCCGCGTCATGGGGTGGCGTGGTCGCCTCTTGGCCCCCCTCCGTCTCTGCTTCGGACTCCGTCATGCTTTGGGAAAATAGGAACTTTGGCTTTTATTTCGTCCAATTCCGAGAGTATTTCCTGTGTAGCTTTTCTGAAACACAAAAATAACAAAAAATAGGGAACTGGCACTGTGGCATCTCGCTAATACGTTAGTTCTGGAAAATGCATAAAAATGCCACGAAGTGTAACAAAACACAAAGCAAATGGTGTATAAACAAGCATGGAGGATCAAAAATTATAGATAAGTTTGAGACGTATCAGTAGGCCAAAGGCAGAAGGACCTATCAGCTGGCGTCCCAGGGATCAGAACGAACAACCAGCTAAGCGCGAATGTAGCATCCTACCTTTTGACCAAGGTAGCACCACTATGTACGTGCTATTCCCTGGATCACTGATAGCACCACAGAACAAAATATAGTAATCATCGCAAGTAGTGTTATTTATTACAATGCTGATCAAGACACTTGAGTTTTAAAACCTTAAAAAGTCGCATAGCCACCTGGGCAAGCTCAAACATAGAGTTTCAACACAAAAGCACAACGGAAAATAAACAGCAATGAGCCTCCATCTTCCGCAGTTGCCATAGGCAGACATGTTGGTATGTAGGCTCGAGACTCCTACCATTACTCCCACTACTAGGAAAATAGCTAAAACAGCTATAGGTAGCACAGCTACCCATAGCGCATTAGATATGTGGTGCGCTGCGGGTATTTACCCGTAGCGCACGTGTGCACATGCGCTGCGGGTATATGACTTATCCGCAGCGCACCATATATTTAGTGCGCTACGGGTAATTGTAGGCCTGGAGGGGGTGTCCTCCCCCAACTTACCCGTAGCGCATGTCTCTAACATGCGTTGTGGGTAGTAAAACTACCCGTAGCGCATGCCGGCCCATGCGCTACGGGTAAGTTGGGCGGGAACAAAATTCAATTATTTTTGAAATTTTAGACTTACCCATAGCGCACCGCCTAGTGCGCTACGGGTATACGTATATGGTGCGCTATGGGTAAGTTTCCTGCCATATTTTTTGAATCGGCGGGAAAATTTTCAAACATTTTTAAATTGGTGGGAAAATTTTCAAAATTTGAAATTTTACCCACAGCGCACCAGAAAATTTTCAACCCCCCCCCCCCCCCCCCCCCCCCCCCCGCGTGGATCGCCTTTTTAGTATTCTAAAAAATAAACGAAAATAATAAAAGGTTTGAAAAATTCAAAAAATCAGATTTAGTTATGTTATGTGATCTAGTAAGTAGGAAAAATAGTAAACATGGCATAACTTTTGCATACGAACTCGGATTAAAAAGTATTTTATATGAAAAAGTATCAGAACGAAAGGTTACATCCGAATTCAATGACCAGTGGTCATTTCGACAAATTTTAGAATCTCAAAATTCCAAAGGGAAGATGCAGTTTTTTGATGTTTTAGTTTTTGGTGCGAAAAAAATTACAAAATTTGAATCACTTACCCGTAGCGCATGGGTGAAGTGGTGCGCTACGGGTAAGTGGGAATCTTCTCACACATTCAATGGCTCACATGATTTCCAAACAAACACACATCTGTGGCATTATAAACGAAGGCTTTTGATTGGTCGAGAGGGGGTCACGCGGATTCAACCTCTCTCTTCTTCCTCCATATCTCACCCACCTCTCTCTTCTTTCTCTCTTCTTCCTCTCTTCTTTCTCTCTTCTTCCTCTCTCTCACATGAGCTCCTCCTCCTACCCGAGCTCCTCCTTGGCGCCCGGCGCCCCGACTAGCTCCTCCCCGAACTCCTCCTTGGCGCCCCGACGAGCTCCTCCCGGCAAGACGACGTGCTCCTCCCTAACCAACTCCTCTCCGACGAGCTCCTCCCCGACGAGCTCTTCTCCGGCCAACTTCTCTTTGACGAGCTCCTCCCCAATGTTCTCCTCCCCGACGAGCTCCTCCCTGATGTGCTCCTCTCACGAAGTCCTCCTCTAACCTCCTCCAACGACCTCCTCCTCGACGGCCGGCGACACTTTTCAACGGCGGCGGCGCCGCCGCCTTTTTTTTTGAATTACGTCGTGCTTACCCGTAGCGCATAGGACTAGTGCGCCGCGGGTAAATTTTCAATTTTTTTTGAATTTCAACTAGTACCCGAGGCGCATGGACCAAATTACCCGCAGCGCATGGGCAGATGCGCTACGGGTAAGTAAATTACCCGTAGTGCACCAGCCATGTGCTATGGGTAATTACTTACCAGTGGCGTGATACCCGCAGCGCACGGGCCATGCGCTACGGGTAACCAAAACCCATGCGCTGCGGGTAGCCTTTTTTCTAGTAGTGTCCTCATCAGAAAAACCTACACATTTGAATATGCAGCCCCATTGAAGGGTCGGTACAATGACGTACTGGCAAATGACACATGTTTGGTGGCTATAGTGGGAAGATTATATTACATGATATTTGGCTAGTGGATCTCATGGGCTAACTTGCATAAAGCCAATTTTATCCTACAATTCTTTGAAAAACTTTCTTTCAAAATTTTATTCATTAAGGGTCAAAATAACCCCCAAATACTACATAGTTGCAAGTTATGTAGCACTGGGCGCAACTCAAAAAAGTTGGAACAACAGGAACCACCACCCCTTGGAGTGCATGGCTTTGAGCTCCTACCTAAGAGTTTCTAGTCAAAATTTAACCATTCAGAACCGGTGATGAGATTCTTCCGTACATTCCATGTCTAGAGACTCAAATTGTCCATGACCGGGGACACGGCTAATCGATTAGGTTGACACCCTGCAGGGGTTGTGCACTTTCACCTTAAGGCCCATTCTACCCCAAGAGAAGAATGAGACAAGACCTTTCTGAAGGAGAATTCAACCAAACGAGCCTGACCGTACCCTCCTACAATTCTGCTACCACCCACTGTCAGTACTCATGGCTGAACCCTTCCAGCTTACTCAATCAAGACAGAGCCCATAATTTCATAAGGCTGCACTGGAAGTACTCTAAAACACAGAAGACATGATAATCTCTTTAATAATGGGTGGCAAACCACGAGTGTACTCCCAAGGTTCACCCCACCTTCTACGAGGCGTGAGGCCCTGGGAGACCCTCAACTGCACCTCCTCAATCAAACCAATCCACCCAGGTGATTCATTTTAGTTGAAGTTCTAATTTGTTCACAAAACAACTTTAACAAAGTGATCATAGCATGGCATCAATGTTCAAAGTATTTTAGCATCCTAACAAATGGGGTTTGGGGTTGACTACACACTGCTAGGATCTAAACACTTTGTAAAACAATTGATATTCCACCTATCATGCATACTGCTGAAAACACTAATGCAGTAGTAAAAGTAGGTAGAAAGGATGTGTGTCACTTGCCTTGGCAACAACCAGCACACTCACATCACTCACAAGTGTAGTTCAGTTCCTCTTCACAATCTAAACAAGACAATAATACACCATAAACACATAGTTCCACATGTGGCAATCATAGACATGTATGCATGCAGGCATGCATGCAAATGACTTTTTAATTTCACACAACTTATGTTGTGTGAAAATGTTGTATAAAAGGTGCTCAAATGATAGGTTTTAGTAAAACAAAACCAATGCAAGTGGAATCAAATAAAAAGCAATTCTAGATTTTTAGTTATGCATAAAACAGTGGTTTGCAAAGATTTGAGTGTACCAAGTTTGTGCACATAACAAGATTAAAAATTCTAGATATCAACACCGCTTGCAAGCATGTGGTTTGCAAACAATTTTAGATATCAACACCACTTGCAAGCATGTGGTTAAGGAGTTAATCATAAAGTGATATCAGATTACGGAACGAGTAAAGTACTTGTTGTGAACGAGATTGAACTAGGTATGCCGATACCGACGATCGAATCTCGGGCGAGTAAAATATTGCGAGACGAAGGGAATACAAATACGGGATTGATTGAATCCTGACATCGTGGTTCATCCGATATGATCATCATTGAGTGCGTGGGAGTCAATATGGATTTCCAGATCCCGCTATTGATTATTGATGGAGATCATGTCCGCGTATTCTCGAACCCGTAGGGTCACACACTTAACGCAAATCAACTCTAGGGTAGTTTCGGGATATATGTGAAAGTGTTTCGGAGAATTACAGAATTGCTCCGGGTGGAAAAATATAATGTTTATTAATTGCATGAATTAATAAATATTAAATAATATTTATTTAGCATAAATAAATAAAGGAAAAAAGGAAAAAAAAAGAGAGCTGCAGCGCGGCGGCCATGCAATGCACTGGCTCGCTTGCATCATTCTAGGAGCGAGGCGGCCAGGCATTGTCCTGGCACGCTCGCGTGCATGCTCGGCCAAAGGCTGGGCCTCTTGGTTATTGGACCAGTCGCACATGCTCCTAGCCATCAAGACCAGCGATGCGATCGCTTGTGGCGGCGTGACCTAGCCCTTGGTGCAAGGCAGGTCATCTATAAAAAGGACCGCAGCACCGGCGGCTCTGGAGACTGAATTTGCGCGGAGCCGCTGCCTAGTTTTTAGAGCCTCTTTTTTCTATTCTTCTTCCACCACGCAAATAGGCGAAGCCCTGTCGGTGCATACTCTCCACCATAGACACCACGCCATCGTGCTGTTGATCCCATCTACCACTCCACCATATCTCGCTGGACCGGGAAGGTGAAGTCATTGGTGAGCTGTACGTGTGCATCTCTCGGAGGCACCGCCACTTGCGGTGTTGGATCAGATCGGATCGCGAGGAGGAGACGGCTAGTACGACTATATCATCCATGTTCTGTTGAACGTTTCTGCTGTGCGATTTCTTCAAGGGTATGAAGATCTCATCTATCTCTCTCGATGATTACATCTCTTAGATTAGATCTTGGCTTTCTTGTTCGCATCCGTAGGAATTTTTTTGATTTACTATGCTGCGAAACCCTTCAGTGGTATCGGAGCTAGATCTATGCGTAGATGTGTTTCATGAGTAGAACACAACATGCTTGTTGTGGGCATTGATGTTTTCTGTTGCAAATCTCTTTTTGTGTACTTTTTATGGCGCAACATAGTGAGATCGAAGCGGTCTAGGCCAACCTTACGCGACCTTGTTCGCGAGACCGGCTCCGCACTTGACGTGTGGCTTGTTCCACACATGCAGCTGGTGGATGCCAGTTTCTCTCACTATAGTTGTCATGGGATTTACAATGGATGTTAGCAACCATAATATCACCGTTGTGGCTTTTTGTAGGTAAGAATCGTTCTTAACATGTTACTCCCATAAGCCATGTAAAACATGCAACAACAAAGTAGAGGCGTCTAACTTGTTTTTGCGGGGAGTGTTTTGTGATATGGTATGGCCCAAGACATGATGTGTATGAATTGAGATGTATGCAATAATCATGTTTTGTAATTTTTTCACGACTTGCACGTCGATGAGTTCACAACCGGCATGAGCCATATGGTTGTGTTTATAATTTTCAATGACCTGCATGTCAACTTCTTATATGCTATGTAATAGCTTTACTTTATCGCTAAGTAGTTAGCAATAGTTGTAGTTGCTATTCTTGATGGAGGCAATCATGGTGGAGTGATGGAGATCATGCCGGCGTGCACAAGATGGAGATCATTGCGCGAAGATTGGCTATACCATGTCACATAAATTTTATGCATGTGATGTTTATCCTTTATGTATCTTATTTTGCTTTCATCGCAACGGTAGCATTATAAGATGATTCCTCACTTAAAGATCAAGATAAAGTTGTGTTCTCCCCATGTATGCACCGTTGCGAAAGTTCATCATTTTGAAGCATCTCGTGATGATCAGGTGCTATAAACTCTATGTTCACATACAACGGGTGCAAGCCAGTTTTGCACATGCGGAAATACTTGGGTTTGACTTGACAAGCCTAGCATGTACATACATGGCCTCGGAACACACGAACCAAAAGGTGAAACATGAGTCATATGAATGATATGATCGACACTTTGTTGTCCACCATTGAAATCACATCTCTTCTTGTGAAGATCGGATTAGGTGTGGTGAATTTGGATCGTGTTCACTAAACAACTTGAGGGATGTTCAATTTAGTGGGAGTTCATCTAGTAATTTGATTAAGTTGAACTAATTATCTTGAACATAGTCTAAATTGTACTTTCAAAATTTGTAGATCAAATGGCTAAATCCAACTTCAACTTCAACATGTTTGCTGAGAAAGAAAAGCTTAAAAACAATGGGTCTAACTTCACCAACTGGTTCCGCAATCTGAGGATCATTCTCCCTGGCGGACAAAAAGCTTATGTACTTGAGAAAGCGCTAGGTGACCCCACTTCTACGGATGCATCGGCTGATGAAAAGGTTGTTTATCAGTCGCGCAAAGATGATTATGGTGTGATTAAGAGTACCATGTTGTTTGCTATGGAACCTGAACTTCAAAATGATTTTGAGGATTTCAGCGGGCCTTTTGAGATACTTGAGGAACTGAAAACCATATTTCAGACTCAAGCCTGTTTTGAGAGATATGCGATCTCTGAGAAGTTCCTTAACTGCAAGATGGAGGAAGGGAGTTTCGTTAGTGAGCACGCCATTAAGATGTCGGGCTACACTCAACGCCTTGAGCAGCTAGACTGCAAGATTCCAGAAGAGCTCAAGATTGACAGAGTTCTACAATCACTCCCTCCTAGCTACAAAGGCTTTGTAGTTACTCACAATCAAATTGGTACCACTGATACAATTACTGAGCTCTTTGCAAAGCTGAAAGCTGTGGAGGTGGATATCAAGAAAGATAATCATGTGTTGATGGTCAACAAGACCACTAGCTTCAAGAAAGCTAAGGGTGCAAAGAGATCCTTCAAGAAAGGCAGCGGCAAGCGCGTTGCCCCTACTGAGAAGAAGCTCAAGTCTAGACCTAAGCCGGACACTGAGTGCTTCTATTGCAAGGACAAGGGTCATTGGAAACGCAACTGTCTGAAGTACTTAGCGGACAAGAAGGCTGGCACCATTAAAGGTATATTTGGTATACATGTTATTGATGTTTACCTTACTAGCACTTGTTGTAGTGCTTGGGTATATGATACTAGTTTAGTTGCTAATATTTGTAACTCGAAGCAGGAGCTATGGAATAGACGGCGGCTAGCAAGGGATGAGGTGACGATGCGTGTCGGCAATGGATCAAAAGTTGACATGATGGCTGTCGACACGCTCTCCTTAGTTTTACCATCGGGATTAGTTTTAAACCTTCATAAGTGTTATTATGTGCCTGCGTTGAGCATGAATATTATATCTGGATCGTGTTTATTGCAAGATGGTTATTTTATTTAAACCTGAGAATAATGGTTGTTCTATTTATATGAATAACATCTTTTATGGTCATGCACCTGTCATGAATGGTTTATTTCTTCTGAATCTTGAAAGCAATGAAACCCACATCCATAACATTGAGGCTAAAAGATGCAAAGTAGATAGTGATAATTCAACTTATTTGTGGCACTGCCGTCTTGGTGTAAAACGCATGAAGAAACTCCATTCTGATGGACTTTTGGAGTCGCTTGATTTTGAATCATTTGACACGTGCAAGCCGTGCCATATGGGTAAGATGACCAAAACTCCGTTCTCCGGAATAATGGAGTGAGCAACGGACTTATTGGAAATCATACATACCAATGTGTGCGGACCAGTATTTCGACGCGCGATGGATATCGCTATTTTCTCACTTTTACTGATGATTTAAGTAGATATGGGTATGTCTATTTAATGAAACACAAATCTGAAATGTTTCAAAAGTTCAAAAAATTTCAGAATGAAGTGGAAAACCATCGTAACAGGAAAATTAAATTTCTGTGATCCGACCGTGGAGGTGAATATTTGATTTATGATTTTCTCATGCATCTTAAAGCAAGCGGAATCATTTCGCAACTCACGCCACCTGGAACACCACAGCGCAATGGTGTGTCTGAACGCCGTAATCAAACTCTATTAGATATGGTGCGATCGATGATGTCTCTTATAGATTTGCCGTTATCATTTTGGGGTTATGCATTAGAAACCGCTGCATTCACTTTAAATAGGAATCCATCTAAATCCGTTGAGACGACATCGTATGAATTATGGTTTGGTGCTAAACCTAAGCTGTCATTTCTTAAAGTTTGGGGATGCGAAGTTTACGTCAAGAGCTTGATGCCGGACAAGATCGAACCCAAAGCGGAGAAATACGTCTTCATAGGATACCCTAAGGAAACGATTGGGTATACCTTCTACCACAGATCCAAAGGCAAAGTGTTTGTTGCTAAGAACGGATCCTTTCTTGAGAAGGAGTTTCTCTCAAAAGATGTGAGTGGGAGGAATGTAGAGCTAGACGAGGTTATTGAACCTTTTCTTGAATTGGAGATTAGCGTAGCACCCGAAGTAGTTCCGGTGCCGCCTACACCAACAGGAGAGGAAGCTAATGACGAGGATCATGAAACTTCGAACAATGCTACTGATACGTCTCAAACGTATCTATAAATTTTGATGCTCCATGCTTGTTCTTACACCATTTGCTTAATGTTTTATTACACTTCGTGGCACTTTTATGCATTTTCCGGAACTAACCTATTAACAAGATGCCAGAGTGCCAGTTCCCTGTTTTCTGCTATTTTTGTGTTTTAGAGAAGTTACACAGGAAATATTCTCGAAATTGGACAAAACAAAAGCCAAACATCCAGATATTTAACGAAGCTTCTAGAAGGCCGAAGAGGAGACGGAGGAGGGCCATAGGGTGGCCACACCACCAGGGGTGCGGCCTACCCCTGGCCCGCGCCGCCCTGTGGTGAGGGCCCCCTGGCCCACCTCTGGCGCCGCCCCTTCGCCTATAAAGACCCCCCGACGGGAAAAACCTAAAGATCTGATCAATTTTCCAGAAACACATCGTGATCCACCGTCGTCGTCGACCCGAGATCGGGAGGGTCCAGAAGCTCTTCCCGGCACCCTACCGGAGAGGGGAATCGCCACTGGAGGTCTTCTTCATCGCCATGCTTGCCTCCGGCACGATGAGTGAGTAGTCTACCTTGGACTATGGGTCCATAGCAATAGCTAGACGGTTGTCTTCTCCACCATGTGCTTCATGTTTAGATCTCGCGAGCTGCCTTACATGATTGAGATCATCTTTGTGTAATTCTACATGTTGTGTTTGTTGGGATCCGATGAATATTGGTGTTATGTTAAGTTGATGTGCTGAATATTATCTTATGTTATCTCTATGTTGTTTATGATCTTGCATGCTCTCCGTTGTTAGTAGCTATCTTGGCCAAGTAGATACTAGTGACTCCAAGAGGGGGTATTTATGCTCGATAGTTGGGTTCATGCCTCTATTTAATCTGGGGGAGTGACAGAAACCTCTAAGGTTGTAGATGTGATGTTGCCACTAGGGGGAAACAACATTCTTGTGTCCAAGGACATTCGTTTTGTTTACATTACACACTTTGCTTAATGCAGTTATCTGTTGTTTGCAACTTAATACTTTCGGGGTCCTCGGATGATTCCCCACGAGTGGATTACTAGTCATAGATGCAGTTGGATGGCGGTCTATGTATTTTGTTGTAATGCCCAGAGTAAATATCATAGTGATCCTCGTGACATATGCACGTTATCTTTATTCTATCAATTGACCAACTGTAATTTGTTTACCCAGTATATTGTTATTTATCTTATGGAGAGACACCACTAGTGAACTGTGGACCCCGGTCCAATTTCCTTTACATTGTTACACCGTTTTACTATTACTCGCACTGTTTACTTTCTCGCATACTACTACTGTTTTTCACTCGATACGCTCATACCTTTGTTTACAGCAAACCGGTGAGATTGACAACCTCATCGTAAGTTGGGAGCAAAGTACTTGGTTGTGTTGTGTGCAAGTTCCGCGTTGCTACTAGTTGAAGATGCACCAACAAGAATCGTAAATGGCGCCCTTGCTAGAGTGTCACGAAGCTAGCAAGCATCACCTTCTTAAGTTTGGCTTTTTCCTACTGGATCAATAAACCTCGGTTTCTTACTGAGGGAAAACTTGCTACTGTGCTCATCATACCTTCCTCTTGGGGTTCCCAACTGGGTGGTCATCCTGCCCGCATCAGCTACTACTGAACTTCGCAGGTCGACAAGGTCATGTGCCACTCCTGAATGGTACAGCAACCCTATTTTAACCGTCATGTTGTTAGACAACAATGAACTTGCGAACTATGGGGAAGCGATGATGAGCCCAGACTCTGGGAAATGGCTAGAAGCCATGAAATCCGAATTGGGATCCATGAGCGAAACCAAGTATGGACTTTGGTGGACCCTCCTAGCGACCATAAGGCTGTTGAGTGCAAATGGATTTTCAAGAAGAAAATGGACGCGGATGGTAATGTTACCGTCTACAAGGCTCGGCTTGTCGCAAAAGGTTTTTGGCAAGTTCAAGGTGTTGACTATGATGAGACTTTCTCTCCCGTAGCGATGTTTAAGTCCATTCAGATTTTATTAGCAATTGCTGCGTTTCATGATTATGAAATTTGGCAAATGGATGTCAAGACTGCGTTCCTCAATGGCAACATTGATGAAGAGTTGTATATGATGCAGCCCGAAGGTTTTGTTGATCCTAAGGATGCTGATAAGGTGTGCAAACTTCAGCGTTCCATTTATGGGCTGAAGCAAGCATCCCGGAGTTGGAACCTTTGTTTTGCTCAAGTGATCAAGAGTTTTGGATTTGTTCCAAATTGCTACGAAGCTTGTATCTACAAGAAAGTGAGTGGGAGCTCGGTGACATTTTTAATACTATATGTGGATGGTATATTGATTATTGGAAATGACATCAATATGCTCAACGATGTGAAGAGTTATTTGAATAAATGTTTTTCAATGAAAGACCTAGGAGAAGCTGCTTATATATTAGGCATTAAGATCTACAGAGATAGACAAAGACGCCTAATAGATTTAAACCAAAGTACATACCTAGACAAATTTCTGAAACGGTTCAGAATAGATAAAGCAAAAAAAGGTTCATTGCCCATGTTGTCAGGTAAGATATTGAGCAAGGCTCAGTGTCCAACTACGGCAAAAGATAGAGAAAGTATGAGCAAAGTGCCATATGCCTCGGCCATAGGTTCTATCATGTATGCCATGTTGTGTACTAGATCGGATGTGTCCAATGCTCTTAGTTTCTCGATCAGATACCAAAGTGATCCAGGAGTGGAACACTGGACAGCCGTAAAGAACATCCTAAAGTATTTAAATAGGACTAAAGAAATGTTCTTGGTCTATGGAGGTGATGAGCAGCTCGTCGTAAAAGGTTACGTCGACGCTAGCTTTGACACCGACCCGAATGATTCTAAATCTCAGACACGATACGTTTATATTTTGAATGGTGGAGCTGTGAGCTGGAGAAGCTGCAAGCAAAGCGTGATCGTGGGATCTACAACCAAAGCAGAATACATGGCTGCTTTGGAAGCATCAAGTGAAGGACTTTGGATCAGGAACTTCATCACTGAGCTTGGTGTGGTTCCAAGTGCCTTGGACGCACTGGAGATATTGTGTGACAGCACTGGCGCCATAGCACTGGCTAAGGAACCAAGATATCATCCAAAGAACAAGCACATCAACCACCGTTTCCATATAATTCGAGATTATATAGCAGATGGAGATATGAAGATTAGCAAAGTACATACGGATCTGAATGTCACAGATCCGTTGACCAAACCTTTTCCACGATCAAAACATGATCAGCACCTTAATGCCATGGGTGTTAGATTGTTACCAGATGTAAACTAGATTATTGACTCTAGTGCAAGTGGGAGACTGTTGGAATTATGCCCTAGAGGCAATAATAAAGATGTTATTATTATAATTCT